>JAOYRR010000001.1:0-1410130 GCA_038994665.1 Podotricha telesiphe | reverse complement strand
TGGATGTAGAACGCATGGCTTAGCGTTCAGAGCGCTTGAACGGATTTCAAGAGGCGCTGGTTCAAATCCCGCTGCGTTCAAATTTTTATACATTTTCTAAATATGTCTTTTTTAATTTACTAAGTGTGCGATTGACGCTTTGAAAATGTTAGAATAAATAAAATTCGTTTGATTCTTCCGTGAAAATATATGTATAATTTAGAAGGGGAAGTGTATTAGAAACTGCGCGACGAGATCAGTAGCCCGAAACGGAGTGACCTTTCCGTAAGTATCCTCTAACTAAACCTTGACATACGAGAGGCGCATGGACAAGGAATAAAATTGGAAGCTACATTATTACTATCATGGTCATTTATTTCCCCGTTTTTTTTTTTTTAACGATTTCACACCAAAACTGCTTGTTATATTAACATAAAAATATTTAAATTCAAATAAATTTAGACTGGATAATATTTCATTGCCCTTTTCACTTTTACAATCCTTTAGATTAAGCAATACGACTCATATATTGAATTTTAAACCAAGTACGATATAGTGGCATCAGAAATAAAAGTGCAAAATTTCGGCGGTTGTGATCGGTATATCAGTGGCAAAGTATCCATTTAAAGCAATTCCCACCGGCTTGTTAATACCTGTTATGAATTATAATAAAAAAATAAATAAATAAGCAACAACGCAAAACCAAAACAAAAATATATTTTAATTGATACAAGACAATTTCAACATTTGATAATTCAGTGTTTTTATATACAAGCCGTCTTACGACCGGTCTGTTTTGCCATACTCAAATTAAAGTAATGAAAAATATTAGTTATATCTCTCGCGTAAATATGAGTTATACACGTGCGTAATCGACTATATCCAGGCTATAACTATATGTATATATAGTAATGGCTTATAACTAACGTTACTCATATTATAACTAAGGCGAAGGATGTACGAATGTGCGAATTTCAGTTTTATTTCATTTTAGCTAGGCAGACATTATGAAAATGTCGATTCAGTGCAACGTATGTGTTTCACAAATTGATACAATCAATAAGTTTATAATCGACTAGCTAGTGAAGTTAGTTAGCTAGGAACTTCACGGGGGACATTGTACTACTCGTAGTTTAGTTATATATTAACAAAACAATATTTCGAAAGTACTGCCCTAAAATTAATTCTTACATAAATATTTTATTTTGAACAGAATGTCAAAAATATTGAAGTTTCAATATATTTGTGTGCAAAATTAAATGAAGTGTTACATTTTTACTACATGTGTATTTTTACATTTTTTCAATATATTCTTGACCTTCATTTATTATACAGATATTATTTTTCTTGTCTTGTAAAGATGATTGTAACTTATACCTAGTTAGGTATAAGTTACAATAGTTTTAACATCAAATTAGTTAATTTGATGTTAAAACTAGTTATGTACAACGGTGGCAAAGTGTGAATTTATTATAGAAGTGAGCCGGAGTTTAAAAAAAATATTTAAAGTTCTCGTTCTCGGACGGAAACGGAATATTTATGATATCGTCCAGGGTGAACCTAGACGATATCATAAATATTCCACTTAGTTTACCAACTTTATTTGCACAGTATACACTTTATAAAGCATCAATAAAGAATAACGTAATTTGAGGTAATAAAAATAAATGATTTTTCTTGGATGTAGACCACATTATTAAATAAATTTGAAATTAACTAAATTGAATTTTAGATTATTAGTGATAAATAATAACATTTATGTTACCTATTAATATTTAAATTATATAAATTTATATGGGATTTTAAAACAAAAAATAAACCAACATTTCTTGTACTCGACGACTATATGTCCTGGTCATAATGTAAAATTATCGCATTTCATGAAATTACCAACTCAATTTGACCATATCATTGAATCGTCAACTACTATAGCCATAGTGCGAAATAGGTAGGTGAAAGGTGTACGAGAGGATCTCCCCTTAAGGGGGGAGCATGCTCGTAGTGTACTTATTATGGATATTAAAGTTATTATGGATTTGAAAATGCTCAATTACAGCCAGTTCATTTGACTACCTGTTAGCATACCAGCAATATATAGTTAATAGCTATTTAATCATAATTTGTATTTTATAAAACTTTATCAAAAGTAGTATATGTAACTAGTATACCTACAAATAACTGATGATACCTACAAATATTTTAAAAAGGCAATATTTTTATAGAATTATTAATAGAAACAATTATTTATCAGACTTATTCCGGTAAGTTTGAGAATACGCCTAAAAAATAATTATATTTAGATTATTTAGTATCAACAACAAGCTATTATATAAGGTTCTCATTTTGTTTATTATTTAAAATCATTAGTTATATGAGATCAATCGTATTATATTCACAATATATTATTTTATCATAACTTTTATCAAAAATGAACAAAAAAATATTTTCCTTTTTTCATTTCTAAGTAAGTAAAGTTGTATAATTGTGTGCAAAACAAAGTTAACAAATCATTGAACTTTTACAAGATATTGCATATAGCATAGTGCACGTTGATCCACTTATCACTTAATACAGGATTCTGGCCCTTTCGCGTATATTGTTAGTTCGATATCAACACCTATAAAAATTTTATACAAGAAAGAAGAATGAAATCAGAAATACCTTACCACCAATATACCAGTCATTACAATTGACTTATAGCAAAAGTATTATAGACTTAAAAACAGCAGTACTTTAGATCGCATTCACAAAATATTGTTTTTCTTTTATAAAAAAACATTTGCTGCTCAGTGTCCGCGGTTACGATTTGTTTCAGGTGTAGAGGTATTAAGAACTACATATTACCGAAAAACTTGCTAGGTAGCGTTAGTACTGTCGCTGCAATTGTAAATGATGATTATAGCTCAAATGATTATCTCGTATACCTTTCGCCTTTTTTTTTTTTTTTTTTTTAACGTGAGGAAGTCCGTTACGGATAACCGCCCGATTAGGGACTCGGACGCAGTTATGTGGGACTCCGGACCGGCAGATGTTAGGCCGGCCGTTTACCCACTAAAACCTCACGGTGCTCCTCCTCCACCGCCACTGGCCAGGGCCACGGGAACTACAATCTTCCATGACCCTGGCGGCGGGAGCCTGCTAGGCACGTTGCGGAGTCGAGGGTGGTGGAAATCACCCTCGACGGCCTGCTCGGAGTAGCGCGTGGGAGCATCCAGCGCGCGCTTACTCTGGCCAGGTGAGTAGGCGATCAGCTTCCCCAAGCTGACCGCCCTCTGGCCGATTAGGGCGGAAGGCGGCGGTCGTGTGCCGCCCTCCGGCGACCCGGTCGTTTGCGACGGATGGCGAGGTCGGAAGAGGCCTCCCACGCGCGCTCCGCGCTTCTACTTCTCCGAAGCCACTGCCTCGCGAAGGATCCGACCGCGTCCCGACTCCTCACCGCCCACCATGGCTTTGATCTGACCGGCGGTGGGGGTCGCGCCCTATGACGCCGCGCAACTCGCGGCGTTGAGAGCGCCCAGGCCGGGCACACCTCCAGCGTCTTCGGGCGGTCGTCGCAGTGGTGGCGGCGAGCGTCCTGGCTCCCTCCCGGCGACCGCCACGGGTACTTCCGAAGCAGCCGTGCCCCGAGTACCTGCGTGGTGCGGAAGGTTAGGACGCCGTGACGCCTCGCCAACGTGGCGGAGCACCGGACGCACTGCCTCGATCGTCAACCGGCCGGCGGATGGTGATGCCAGCCAGGCTACCCTCTTCGATTGCGGCCACCCGCTCCCTCTACGCGTGCTGGCTCAGCGGGTCCCGGCCACCAAGCCCGACGCCGGCAATAGACCCGACGCCAGAGCAATGGCATCCAGATCCCACGGCAGGACTCCGGCCAGCACGCATGCCACCTCACCGGAGATGGTCCGGTACCCCCGTATCGCCCGAATGGCCATCACCCTCTGCGCCCGTCGCAGCAGGGTGACAACATTCTGCCTGTCCGAGGCGTCCGCCATCTGGGGGCACGTAGGGGGCCATCGACCAGTTCACTCCGGTGTACAGCCGACGCTCGAGGCGCTCGGCCAACTTACGTTGGGCAAGAGTCGCGCCAAAGCCGCCGCCGTCTTCAACAGCTTCGGGGCCAAGATGGTAAAGTGGCCCCGGAAACTCCACCGTCCAAAACAAGTCCGAAGTACCTCATGCTCCGGGCGACGTCAATACGGACGCCGCCGATGATGATGTGGGCGTCGGATGGTGGGCCCTTCCGCGGAGCATGAAAGTAGATTGCCTCAGACTTGTCGAGGGCAACCTCCAAACCGAGGCGCCGAATGCGCCCCACGACGTCGGCCACTCCGGCCGTGGCGAGAACCGCCGCCTCCCGAAAGGTCCTCTGCTGCGCCAATACGAGGGTGTCATCGGCGTAGCAGAAGACCCCGACTCCTCCGAGGGTGCTGCCCCGCAGCACCCAGTCGTACCCGATGTTCCACAGGAGCGGACCCAGAACCGAGCCCTGTGGAACACCGCACGACACCTCCCACTCCTCCCAACCACCGGGAGCCGGAAACGTCACGGACCTCCCGGACAGGTAAGCCCCGATGACGCGGCGCAGGTATGGAGGCACGCGATGGTAGTGCAGTGCCTCCCTAATGCAGGGCCAGGGCAAGGAGTTAAAGGCGTTGGCGATATCTAAAGATACCGCCAGTACCCCGTCGCCCTGGGCCACCGCGTCCTGCGCGTGGGACTTCACCCGCAGTATGGCATCCACCGTCGAACGCCCCCTGCGGAAGCCATACTGTAGGTCCGAGAGATCCGGACCTGTCCCCTCCAGGTGCCGTAGTAGCCTCCCTGCTACTACGCGCTCGAAGAGCTTGGCGATCTCGCTCAAGAGCACAATAGGCCTATAGGCGGAGGCTGAATCCGCCGGACGTCCCTCCTTCCTAATGAGGAAGGGACCAATCTGCCTGTCTTCCACCGCTGTGGGATGGCTTGAGCCAGACAGGCAGTAAATAGTCACTCTCACTCTGGACCCCCAGAGATGTCGAGGGCCAGAGTTAACGCCGGCCGGGAACGCCGTCCAGGCGGGGCGGTGGCTGCTGCGCGAGATAGGCGGGCAGCCACTTCGACTCCTCCTCCTCCACCGGTGGTGCGACACTCTCTGCCTCCTCTTCCCCTGGCGCTGCAGGGCGGGCCATAGATGGTGGTGGAAAGTTGGCCCGCTGCTGCGGGAATAAAGTGACGACAGCTTTGCACTCCTCGGAAAGTCCGGTTGATTTGCTGCGTCTGCGAAGTCCACGAACGGAGCTTACCCCGCACCATGCGGTACGGGGTCCGTACGGGTCCCGGTCGATTCCGCAAACGCGCATTCGGTCGTACGATTCGCCCTTCGCACGACCGATTTCCACCCAACGCCGTCTTCTCCTCGACGTAGGCTCCGGTACAGCCGGTCCTCCTCCGCCTGCCGGTGCACCCGCCTGCGATAGTGCGTGTACTGGCGTCTCGCCCCAATGCAGATGTTGCGCAATTGGGCGATCTCCACCGACCAGTACACTTGTCGCCTCTGGGGGCGACACCTGGAGCAAAGGGCATAGACGCTGCAGACGCGTCATAGCCCCCTGCGTCCAGTCAGCGACGTCTTCCACGGACGCCGCGCCCGGAGGCAGCCCAGGACTGCACTATCGCGGCCTCTCAACAACCCCTCGTCGAGACGCCACAGTTGCCACCGCGGTCCGCCCTCTCGCGAGGTAGGACGGGAGCCGACGGCACCGCCGGATGTGTAGAGATCTCGTATCTTGAAAGCGATGGTCGAGAGAGTCTCTACATCATCCAGCGCTCGCCAACTCCAGCAGGTACACGCTAGGGCCGGGGATCATGAACGAGACGTCCACGATGGACCCCCCAGCCTTCGCACGCACGTCTGGGTCGTCCCTCGTTGAGGGACAACTTGGCCAGACAACCCGGAGGCAACTATCCACTCAGAGAGTGTCGCACCACGCGCATTCGTCGTTGCGGAACCCATGTCCGACTTGCGTTCAGGTCCCTGCGACCAACACCTCCGCCGGACGATGGCGGTCCACCATTTCCCCAAACGGATCAGGAACTCCTCCGAACTCCGCCAGAGTTCGATTGGGAAAAAGTAGACGCCGACCACAACTAGATCGCCGACAAGTGCCGCGACGCACCCCGAACCCTTCTCTGCTCTTGAAAATGGCTGGGAGCCCGCAGCTACCTGGGTGATAATAGTCACCACCCGGTGTTGTCCGCGACCCAGTTGTCCCTCGCTAGACATGTAGGTTCACGCAACAACCGCCACCTGAATCGACCACTGCGCCAAGCTTTGGACCAATAAGTCTTGGGCTCTTTGGCGCAGTGGTTGATGTTCACCTGCAGCACTGTAGAGCCATTTATTGCTCCATGGGCTGCAGCGCCTCGCCTGCGATGGGGCTTCAGGTGGACGGCCTGCCGGTCTAGCCACCCTTTACTCCGCCACGTCCATTTGGCCCTGAGCACAGGCTTTGGCGCAAGCTGCGCTCCCGGCCAAATGTCAGCAGGTCGCTTCGCCGCTTCGCACGCCGGACAATGCGGTGGGTCCGAGCGTTGTTTGTTTGTGCGGGACGTCCACATCTGAAGCAGTGAGCACTCGATCCGTGTCACTACCACACTTTGCCGCCACGTGCCCCACCTCGTGACATCGGAAGCAACGCAGGACACGCGGCTGCAGAAGGTGTCACTTTCCGCGCTGACACGAACCCACCAAGTCGACCGGCACTCACCCTCTTGGCGGCTGCAACTGGACGAACCCAGGCCGCCCCGAGGCCAGCTTTGTCCGTCTCACCTCCCCCGACCTTGATCAGGCCAACGTCGCAACCACCGACCCTGCTCACCGCCAGCGCCACTTCCTCCGACGTGACGAGTCGTCCAGCCAACGCGTAGTTCGGCGCATTTAGTGGGCCTCGTGACTTGCACCTCATTCGCGTCGAGAACGCCGCGAATCTTCTTCTGCGCCAGCGCCTCAGCCTTCTCCGCCGAACTGGTCCCCGGCAGTTCAAGCAGCCTCGCACCCGTCGAGGCGACACGGAATCTCATATCTGAGATACCCAGGTCTTCGAGCTGGATTTTCTCCTTGACCTGGGCTAAGACTTGGCTGTAGGTGACGTTGTTTGCCACTGCGCTGGGTTGGGCGTAAGCGCGACTACAGCCGACCTTGGCCGGAGCTTAGGCACTTTAGCCTTCGCCGCCTTCGCCTTCACCTTCTTCTGCGATGGCTGCTGAGAAGACGCCTTCTTCTTCTTGCCACCTTTCCTGACCACCACCGTCCACCCTTCCGACATGTTAGCCGGGGCAGGTGGTAGTGGTCGTGGCTGCGGGGCCTCTACCGCTTGGGCTTCCTTTCTGCCCTTGCCCTTGCCCTTACCCTTACCGGGCTTTTGAGTCTGCGCCGGTGCAGGGGCAGGAACTGCAGAGGCTGCAGGGGCAGAAGCTGCAGGGGTTGAGGCGGCTTTCTTCTGCGACGCCAGCGGGGACGCAAGTTCTTCCCTGGAAAAGCCGGTTCTCTAACCCTTCTATTCGGGCGCTCACCATGGTGCCGACCTCCATGATGATTGAGCGCCTCAGCTCGTCGACATCTCCTGGACGGCTCGCAGCAGGTTCCGCCTCCCGCGTTACCTGCTTTTGGAGGTCAGCCCGTAAAAGACCAACCTCCGTTCGCACGTCAGCGAGATCGTTGCGCAGCTTATGTTTTGAGCACGAAGCTGCGCAACCTCCTCTGTCGCTGTACGCTGAGCGAGCACGTCCACTGCAGCGGCTATGGCCTTCGCTGCCTCCTTTAGGGCCCTGGTGAAGGTCCCCTTGAGGTTGCCGGATCTGCTGGCAACTTTGCGAATGATGGCCAGGCTATCGGTGACCTGGCCCTTGAGATCACTCGCAAGGAGAACCTCTCCACGTCCGTGTCCGACACCGACATGCCTGAGAGCCTTGAGTTGGCCCTCTGGACGAGCCGGCGCTCTCCGACACCTCAGCTGCTAGACGCCGCTCCTTCCTCTTCGCCTTCCTGGCATCAACACGCTCGCCATGGAAGGCCGACCTCGTCCTGCCGCCATTTTCGAGGCCGGTCTGTCCGACTCTCCGTCACCGGATGACCCAGACTGGTCACTCGGCTTCCGAGGTCTCTTCCTCCTCTCCTTCAGGTATTTCCCCTTGCTTTTCTCACTCCCCACGGAGACAAGACTTTCAGTATCTGAGTCCTTCGACTCAGATGCACCCCACAAACGACCGGACAATACCGACACTCGTCCCGATAAACTGGACGCGTCCAACCTCGTCAATACAACGTGAGGCTCCCTGTCTACCAAATCAGATAGCCTCCGCTGCGCCACCTCCTTCGCCGACAACTCGTCGCTCACAACTCCGCCCTTACCGGGCACAAACTTCTCTCTCCGCCTGTGACAGGCCCCTCAACTCCGCCCGACTCGGGCCCCCCCTCTCCCACCAACAGAACAGCGATAATTAGCCCCAGAATCGGTGGGCTTGCGTGCCGAAGCACGGAGGGATTCTCCGACCTCGTTGAGGCCGGTACCCTCCTGGGGTAGTTGTTTTGTCTTATGCGCTGCCATGTTGTTGTTGTTTGCTTTTCTGTCGGGGTGTGCTCCCCTAGGCCGTGTGCTTAACGAAAGCACTAAAGGCACGCCCATGCCTACTGGTTTGGTCCGCGCCGAGGTACGACTTCCCGGTCCACCCGCCCGCAAGGGCAGAGTGGTTCTCCTATCCGCCACCCGGGGACGCGCCCAGTAAGAAGACCAGCAGCACTCCCTTGGGAACCTAACCTAACCTAACCTAACCTAACCTAACCTAACCTAACCTAACCTAAACCTAAACCTAAACCTAAACCTAAACCTAAACCTAAACCTAAACCTAAACCTAAACCTAAACCTAAACCTAAACCTAACCAACCAACCAAAGCTTACAGTGAGGAGTGCCTTTTCCGTAGACGTAAAAAAAAAAAAAAAGAAGGTTCTTATAGCAGTTTTCAGACGAATACATTCTAAACGTATGGTTAGTTGGGAATCGAATCTAGAAGACATCTGGGTCGTTAAAGATATTCCAATATCACATACCTTGCGTCGACTTGCTCTTTGTGCAGTGTATTTACCTCCTCCAGTGCACAGATCTATGCTAACTCACTTTATTGATAGTTTTAGCGTTTTGCTTGATGATTGTGATTGTTACTGTATATTAGGTGTATATTAGGTACTCATTTTGCATCCGTATACATCGATAATGCTCCTCTTAACTCTGATTATAGACATTCATTAGAACGCACCGAAATTATCAGCCAATATTTAATGCTGCCTACAATAGACTATGCTGCTAAGAAAACTGAAGGATATTGATGAAAATAAGGGTGCAGGACCCGATGGGATTCCACCATATTTTATAAAAAAAAATGTGCAATATACTTAGTTGAACCTTTATTGATTATATACAACATGTCGTTGCGAACGGGAATATTTCCAACGGAATGGAAAAAAAGCATGAGTACTCCCAATTCACAAAGCAAATAATGTTGATATTATATCAATCATCAAATTATCGACCTGTTTCCATTTTGACAACTCTAGCTAAGATACTAGAATCGCTTATCTGTCCATTTGTACAACGTCACTTTAAACAAAGTTTGTGCATTCAACAACATGACTTTGTTCCTTTTCGGTCAACATGTACTAACTTAGTGGAACTCACTGAAAATTTAGTAGAGGCTCTGGATTCTCATAAGCAGGTAGATGTTGTATATAAAGATTTTAGTAAAGCGTTTTGATCGTCTGCCTCATGTATATATTGTGTATATATTGTTGAAAAAAATATCTGCTTATGGTGTTTTTAGGCCTTTTTTGCAATGGATTAAGTCGTACCTGGAAAATCGCACTTTCTCTGTATTGGTCAACGGATTTCATTCATACTCACGGAAAACAACTTCAGGTGTACCACAAGGATCTCACCTGGGTCCAGTCTTATTCACTATATTTGTCAATGATATACCTACTGTAATTAAATTTTCTAAAACTTTCATGTATGCAGATGACCTAAAAATAAGTAAAGTTATAGATACAATACAAGACTCAATGATGCTTCAAACAGACCTCGATGAGATTGTCAAATCTTAACTCAAAAAAATGTTTCTTCATAAGATATGGTCGAAAAAGAAATCTCATTACATTCCAGTATAGTATTGCTCAGAGTAACATCAAAGCGCAAATCCGTGACTTGGGTGTACTGTTTGATAAAAGGTTGACATATATACCTCATATTGAACAAATAATAAAAACAGGGCCTCAAAGCTGCTAGAGTTTGTACTACGAAATATAAAAGGGTTACGTTATAACAGGGTTCAGATACTGTTGTACAACTCTCTTGCGCAGTGTCTTAGAATACTGTTCAATGGTATGGAGGCCTCACTATGCAACTCATTCGCTACAAATAGAACGATTGCAAAAAAGATTCTTTCGATACCTAGTGTCTTCTAATGGGATTTCAAAAAAGAAAATTCTTATTGTAAACAATTAAAACACTTCCGAATGATTTCCTTAGAAGAACGAAGTCTTCTTCGTTAGATCTTTTTTTTGTCCAAAATTTTCACCAACCTAGATTGCCCTCAGTTGCTTAACAAATTTGATATACGTGTACCAATGAGGCTCCCACGTAGTAAAATCACTCGCCTTTCCCCACCACCTCGAAAAACAATGTTTGGATCAAACTCTCCTGTTCCTAGGCTCTGCAGGTTAGTTAATGAGTACAGTGACCTATTAGATATTAACGTTGATTCGACAAACAAAATTCGACTCTTTTTAAATAAACTCCAATCATCTTAATAATGTATGTATTATCCTAAAGAATTGTGGTATTTCATTAGGGACTAATTGTTTATTTTGGTTTGCTAAAGCTCGCCTTAGGAGCTCATTATGTTTTTTTTTTCATTCTTTCTTGCATGCTGTATCCGCCTGTAAGTGTTTGTTACACTTAGATTATGTTCCGTTTACTATGTTTCTTTTTTTATGTATGTACCGTGTAAAGAAATGGTGGATCAAATAAATAAAATTATAAAATAAAAAAAATAAAATCACTAGACCAAAATCAGATCACAGGAAACAAAATTAAAAGCTAAAAAAAACAAAACTGAATTCGATAACTTTACTGAAAAATACATAAACTCTAAACACTGTCTGTAACAATTGAATACCCAAAAAGGGAAACAAAGTAAGCTTTAAGTTGCCGTGGTGGACTGACGAACGTCCCACACTGAAACACCGAGTCGCCACGCTGAAGTGTAGAATGCGCTGCGCCGCTCTGGTGCGAAGAGCCGGAGTAGTCCAAAATTACTTTCGGACGAAGGAGTACGAGGAGAGGAAAAGGGGTGCTCAATTAGAAAGTTGGAATTCATTTTGTGTAAAAGAGGATAAGGAGGGAGTCTGGGAAGGCATCTACCGAGTGATCGAAAGGACGGCAAAGAGAAAAAAAGAAGATAAATTACACGACCCGGCAGACTCGGCCCGCTTGATGGCGGAAAACTTCTACCCGGACGACCCGACCCAGGATGGAGCCGAACATCGCCGGACTAGGGAGCCCCATTTACCCTGCACAAAGCTCTCGCGATGGTGAACGTATTTAACCCCAAGAACCAGGGCACCTGGGCACCAGGGCACCTGGTTCGGATGGGCTAACAGCAGACATCGGCCAGATTATAAACACAATTCAATTTGAATTATTAATCTTTATCACATTTAAACGTGTTTACTTTTTTTATGCTGGTTTTTTTCAAAGTTTACGTATTATTTACAATTGAATGTAACATGTTCATTTTATTCATTTATTTATTAATTTCGATTTCCAAGTCGTTGATATAAAATTAATAAATTTACGGTTTGTCTTTATTGCATTTCTGTGTTGTCGAGTAACTCCAGTTACAGATCGCAAATTGTAGTGTTCAATGTGAACAAGTATTTCTACAAAAATAGCCAAATAACCTTCATTATATCTCACATGGAGAATATTCCGCGTGAGCGTAGAAGAAATAAACATAGAGGGTGAACACAATAAAACACTCATATAATTATAAAAATATATATTTTATAAAATTTACTTTTGTTTCTATAACCCTTGAGAAAGTGAACTCGTCAGCTATTAGCTCGTAACATTTTACATTCTACACACTCACGTAGAAATTAATAAGTAATATTGAGTAACGCAGACGTATATGTTGTAAATATTTAGGCAATACATATATTATTTAGTAACAACGTACAGCAGTAGCAGAAACAGTATACCAAATACCTAGTATATAGTATACTATACAACAATATATTAATAGATATTTTGAATAAGTAAGTTTGAAATATTGTTTAACAAGTAATATTATGTGACAAGGTGGACGAGGGTGGAGAGTGGAGGGCGGAGGGTTGGAGAGAAGAGGCAACGCGGCGTGGTATGTAATGTGTATTGTGCAATATACTTAGAAACTATTGTAAATGTAGTTTGTACGTTTCAGTTTTCACGGAAAACGGTCTCGTCTCACTAACGCCCACCGACACAGACGTACGGCATTAATGAATTAAAGCTAAACGGACAATCATATTGATTATGCACGCACGAGCATATACACGAGCATTTCACTCTGTAAGGCAATTCTTGAGTTTACTATAAAAATATTAATATCACAAAAATCTTTTATAAAATTAGTCTATAGGTACAGGGTTCAGCGCACTGTCGCGGTCTCCGGCCGACCTGGCTACGTTGGTCGCTTGCGTCCTTTAACGTTCAGCTAACTAATAATACTACACAAGTATTTTTTTTTTTTTACACTTCAATGAAATACAGAGTAGACTGTTTTTCTAAACAGAATAGAATTTGTACATTGAATATTATTGACTTATTTATTCTTGGCATTGAACACAACATTGTGAAAATACAATGTTGTCTTAAACAAACACTACGCATTATATTTGAAAATTCTCAAAAACATGTTCATTCATTGCCAATCTCGAGACACATTTAAAATAACAAATATTCAGTCCACAAAATCATAATCCCATTGTTACTGAAAGATTAATTTTACGGCTAATCTGTGGACGTTGATGATGTCATGAACTGGTATAAAAAAAAAATATACAATAATTTAGAAGAGAATAAGTGTGACATGTAGCGTGTGGGGAAGGCGGGGCTACTGGGGAGTTCACACGGTGTGCACCAGAGTGCGCGGGTCGCGGCGGTCGAGGCGGTCGCGGCGGTCGGGCGAGGGCTGCGGCGCGAGCGCGGGGGCGAGGGCGGGCGTGTCGCGCAGGAAGCGCAGCAACGCGGGGTAGTAGTCGGGGCGCGTCCAGGTATCGTCGTGCCCGCCGCCGGGCAGCACGTGCAGGCGCTTGAGCGGCGCGCCGCAGCGCAGTGCCAGCTCGCGCGCCATGCCCGGCGGCACCAGCGCGTCGCACGCGCCGCACACCACCAGCGTCGGACATGCCACACCGCTCATCTTGCGCACTGACATGTACTAAATCACCAAATAATAATTTCTTTAAACATATAACTAATAACATTTATCATTAATAGTTAAAAAAAAGGCCTTACCTTATTTTTGTGACAGAACATAGGTAGCCAGTTCAAGCACCTCCATTTGAGCAGTATCTTGGCCATGTCTGGGATGCTTGTGAAAGTATTTTCTATAACAAGAGCCCAGATTTTGTTCTTATATTCCGAACGTGATGCGAGATCAATGGCCACGGCCCCACCTGCATGTCACAGACAAATACATAAACAAAACTATTTTATTTCAAGTAATTTAGGTAATATACAAATTATAAACTACTAACTAACCCAGGGACCTCCCAAATACTACAATTTTAGTGCGGTCAATATCATTCCTCTGCATAAGATAATCAAAAGCTGTCTGAGCATCAATGTAGAGGCCTTGCTCTGAAGGGGACCCCTCAGAGAGTCCATAACCACGGTATTCCACCAGCAAAATATTTATGTTCAATTTGTGATAAAAACCAGACACATTTGATAACCTGAAATTTGAGAAATATTTAAGATAAGTTCGAAAGCCTTATATATATAAAGCAGTTTAGTAAAAGATTTTATGTTTAGTATATAAAATGCAAAGTCATGTAAGTGTCAAGTTTACTTGTATTCTATAATCATTATTTCATGTAATCCAAATATCGTGTACTAATATTTTGCAACTGTACTATGATTAGCTATAAGTAAATTCTGATAACATTCAAAACTAACCTTTGCCCCATATTCCCTGCATTTCCATGAAAAAATATCATAGTTGGGACATGATTGCTGTTAGTAAGTTGTTTGATCAAAAACATGTGAATTTTGTACCCATCACGGCTTTTTATTTTTATACTTTCATACGGCAATTTGTAATTACTAGGTTGTAGAATAAACACACGAGAGTCTGGTGGATCATTAGGGTAATATAGAAGGAGGTCTTGGGCACTGTATAATATACCTAAAATAATAATTTTACAGTGATAGTTGTTGTTAACATAAACTTGTCTGTTGTCCTTAAATAATTTTAGGGGCTAGCTAACCCAGTATGGCCAAATAACATGTCCAGCTTGTTATTTATAATTTACTATGCCACATATACTACAAATATTAATAACTAGTGACCAACTTGCGTATTTGCCTGCGTAAACTACCTGCCAGCCTGCTTACCCACTTAAATCAGAAATTTTGCTTTATTTATAAACTGATTGAAATGAAATAAACAATAAATGTTAAAGGAACTTTACCAAAATATAATAATCAAAACTGCATTTAAATCGGTTAAGCTGTTTCTGAAATTTGTGTGCACAAAAACTTAGACAAACAGACAAATAGACAAACAAAAGAAAGTAATAAGTCATTATTTTGGGTTCTATTTTATTGACAAATGTCCCCAACAATTTCTTTTTTATATACTTTCATATATATGCATACAGCAATCAGTTGCATTTTTATTATATCTATATGTATTATTCATGACATAGATGTCATACAACACATACATTATTTATGTTGATGGTTACTTTACTTAAAATATATCATAAAGCTATAATATTAGTATTTCAATTATACAATTATTCTTTCCTTTTATTTCCTTCATATATACTTCAATGTAAATGTACTCAATGCTATACAATACAAATAATGTTGCAATAATGTAATTATTCAAGTAGAAAGGATATGTACATTGAAATCTTTGTAATAATAATGCAGGCATAATTATAACATTAATATATTACTGTAACTAAACACATAGGCATAATACTTATTCATATAATTCAATAATGCTAATTAAAGGATAAAATTATAATTTTAAAACAATATGTAAATGCCATACCTGATATGCCAAAAGTGAAAACACTGAGAGCAAGGAAAAATCCATAAAACCAAAATATTATAGCACTAGAAAACAAAGTAAATGTGGAAACAACCCATAACCTGTATAATAACACTCTAAGTATATGATACATTATCTAAGTTCATAAATAAAATCATTACAAAATAACATTTTCTTGTAATAGCTCTCCTTATAATTCTTTTAATAACAAATTACTTCATTTATATGATTTCATAAAGAAATATCTCGTTTGTTTATATTTTAAGAACAATAACAACTGGACGATTTGATACTTTTTATTAAAATAATGTGTTTAGGAATAGACACGCAGTAAGTAAATAAAATTATTTTGTGGTTGGTTACAGGAAAAAAGAGTTTGCTTTAAATAGGCTATATTGATAATTGAAATTAAATTGACAAACGTCGGAAGTCGGAACTCAGCTTATGGATGACCCATGTCATCACTCATCAGTGGATGACAGTTCATGGAATTACGTCACAAACACAGACTAATAATAAAACAGTATGCATTATAAACTGAATATTTTAGGGCTTCTGTCTGTATCTGTAACTGTATAATATGTTGTTATTAAAAGTTACCTAATACATTTTTGATCATTAAAAGTTAAGTAGAATTTATGAAAAAAACAAAGGGTGCTGTGCCATATGGCACCGCTAGGTTTACACGTAGGTTTATCGTATTGTTGCAGTTTTAGGTCTGGGCTGGGCAACTCTGGTTCGCCAAAAATAAAAAAAACAATAATAACCATTCTTAGAAGTGGGAATCGAACACAAAACCATCGCGTTTACTGTAACACGTATGCACTGTGCCACCCGCCGTACTGAACAACTTTTATTAATGAAACATTTACTTATTTCATATAGTTTAGCTAGACCAATATGATCCTGCTTCAGTTGCACTGGATCTTTAATTTTTATATTGTCAGAGATAGTATGCATCACGCTAAACAACATGTGTTAAGGTGGCTTTTACTTATTTTTAATAATTAAGCTGGTTTTATTATAATTCTGCATCAGGTGTCCCATTCTTCAAAATGTATTAAACCATAAGTTCTGCTCAGGGTTAAGAGCTATACAATAAAAAATTACTCATACAACATGTGACTGTTGAAATTTAAACTTGGAACAAACATTATCATAATCTCTTGCAGATGGTAATTTTCTTACATCATTTGTTATAGAAGATTGTAATACTTTTTTCAACTTTAGGCATTTTTCTCTTTTGATCCGAATTAGAAACATTTTTATTTGATAACGAAGACTACCCGCCATATTGAACAACTTTTACTAATGCGGTATTGACCTACTTCTAATAGTTTAGCTCATCTATCATGGTTCTTTGTCAGATTTTCCACATCTTTAATTGTTATATGACAATGGAAAATGTCTATCACGTTCAATAGGTTTTGTTCGGGGCATTTGCTAGTTCCTAATAGTTTAGGTAGACTATCATGGTCCTTCATCAGCTGTTCCGTATCTTGAATTAAATTTTGTTCCGTATCTCAATGGCAAATGCGCATCACGCTGATATTTTTTTGCTAAGTGACATTATGTTATTTCTTAGAGTTTGGCTGGGCTTTTATGGTTCTTTATCAAATATTAGAGATTTTTATTTATTATGTGTCGACGGAAAATGTTCATAACGTCCTTGGCGCCACGTAGGTTGATCGATACGCGTCAGTAATTTCTTTCGGACGTAGGTACAGAATATTAAACTTACACACTATACACTAACACATATCGCCACTACGCGAGTGACACTTAATATTAGGGGCACCAGACTTGCAACCCCGTTGGAGCTTTAAGAGATCTCTTTCGAATGCATAAACACCCACCTTCACTGCCCGAGTGCTCACTTCACTCCTCTCTCTATCTAACTAACACTCAACAGAGTGACACACGGACAAGGCGTCCCGCCTACTATGGATCGGTCTTTGGGGTGGGTTATAGGCCCGAAACTGGAAGTGCCCCGAGAGGGGCTTGAGAAGGGAGATAAAAAAGTGGAGGAAGAAGCCTATTGTTGCCTGGGCGGTCTGTCCAGCCGGATGAGACCCGGGACGAGTATGCCATGCCGCGATGATTAAAACGCTCTTAAAGTTTCTATGGGGCCAATATGGCGGTCTCACACAGGGTCCTTTACTCTTTTTAATATATATAAATGTTATACCATATTTTCTTGGAAGGAACCATGAGATAGTATTGTTTGCTGATGATACTTCATTGACTTTTAAAATGAAAAGACGGCAAAACTTATATGACGATGTAAACAATGCTCTCTCAAAAATAATACATTGGTTTAGTGACAATAATCTACTATTAAATAGCAAAAAACCTAATTGTATAATGTACTCTTGAATGGTGAAGTCGTGGATCCTTTTAATTCTACGGTATTTTTTGGTATTACCATTGCCTCCAAGCATTGGCGTATATATTTAATAGTAAATAGGACTTTAACGTTTGTAAGAAACTTTGTCAACTTTATCGGTAAAAGTCAAAATTCTATTTCTGGATTACTTATTAATAATTAGAAAATACATATTTCAGTGAAATTGTTATTGTGCAAATTCTACCCTCGTGAAGTAGGGGTTGAAAGTATAACATCTTTCCAAAAGATAGTAAAAGTACTGTTGTTGCTGTCACGGGTAGTATATTTTTTTGTTCTATCACCAATAGTTTTCGAAGCAAATGCGATGAATGGCATTAGTAACGAACCGTAATCATTTTCGGAAATATTGTTAAGATAAATGATAAACTGTCTATTTTTACTTGACGACAAATAAAATTAGAGCTAATGTTTTTTTTAGAAAGTCAGAGGACGTACTCAGATGGTTTGGGCCCGTGGCGTGTCACGCGTCGAGAGGATCAGATATGAGGAGGTGGATGACAGTGGACGAGACGAAAGATATTTGGTGCACCGACCTCTGTGACTGCCTAGACTGTCTAGGGGTAAAGCGTAAAGTTAAATTTCAATTGATATCAAAATCATTCAAGCCAATAAGTGTTGGTCACTCAAACCCCTTGTACTCTATACAGTTACGGAAGAATTAGAGACAACCTTAAATAAAAAAGACATATTTATAAAACGTATAAAAATTTGACCGCAGCGGGATTTGAACCCGCGCCGGTTAGAGCGCTTGAATAGTTTTCTAAATGTTTATTTCAATTTCCTAAGTGTGCGAATAACGCTTTAAAAAATGTAAAAAAATACCCTTAAATAACATTGCATTGCAAACTTCCCTATAATTAAATTTGGAAGATAGCTGTGCTTATTATAGCTAAAATGGTTTAAAAAATAAAAAGGTCAGTACTGTTAGGTGTATACTTATATTGTATATTCTTATTATAGTCCTTTTATTTACAATAAACTGTTATAAAAGTGTAAGTATCAATTGAATTAGTAACTGTAAAGCAGCACAAAGTTAAGAGTATACTCATCTAAAATGAATCGTATTTTCTTACTTATACAATATAATAAAGACAAAATTTAAGGCCACTGTTCCGGACAGCGTGGTCGCAGCCGTGGTCCCGCTCTACCACTAGCCTACCACAACTAGCACTTGTGATTGTGTCGCATTGTCGCGTCTCTAAAGAAATTAAGTATTAACACCAAATTACATTGATTCACGGCACAATAAATATGAGTAGTTGGTCTCTTCAAAGATAGTTCTAATATACATTACAATTGTGATTATTTTTATATGTGATTTAGAAAATACTGCAAAAATAGAACAAATATTCAAGAAAAACATTTCAAAGATTCATATAAAATGCACATAAAAGCAACCGTGTCGCATTAGTATTAGTATTTCTCGTTTGAAAACAATAAATAGCACTTACACTATACTAAATTGAAATTAAGCAGTAGGCTATACACCCCCACCTCCCAGCGAACCCAAATAAAATATTTATAACAACTTTAAATATCTCTAACATTCCACACGCACGTCGCGACGACCTGGATGTTCCCTCCACTCCCCTTTGTCCCCTTTGTCGCTGCTGCGAGGGAGGAGGCGAGGGCGGTTACGGCATCGAAATCGTCGTCAACCTATTCGAGTATATGTACTAAGACGAGAGTAGCAACTAAGTAATCCGACGTCAACAGTGTTGCATTGGTTCATTGCACCGCACCACGCGTAGGACAAGCGGCCACAATGAAACACCACGACACTAATGGACACACGCTCTCTTCTATTTGCTCTTTGTCTTGTTTACGCCGTTATTGAGTTTTTTGTATTCCACGAAGAGGTCGTGTACGTCTTGCAGTGAACGTTCGATCTGCTTTACGAAGTTAGAAGAGCTCTGTTGGAGGAGTACACTGTTGTCAGTAAATTATATTTATGGGGCATTCGTACAAACATTCGGACATATTTTAGGCTAATGGAGAGCTTGTCTGTCTGCATGACTCGAAACAAGGAAATGCAAACAATATAAACAAGGCAGTGCACATACCGTAATGGGGCAGCTAATCTTGCTGGAGACATGGAAGAAGATCATGTCTTCGCCCACGATGATGTAGGAGACGCCGTAGCCATCGTCCGCCACCGGCCCGAAGCCGCCGCCTGCGCTCACGCAACGCGGGTACTTCTTCATGTCCAGAAGGTTTGTTTGACCTATGTAAATATGTGTAGTTAGTGTGTATAGTATATATACTCGTACTATGTGACTGTGTGAATAGAGTTCGAAACGTGTAATATTTACCGTGCGGTGTCTGGCTGGTGGAAAGGCGCCAGGGCTCGTTGAATACCTCCTGTAGGAAGGGAGAGTCGAGCTCGAGGTACTTGGAGACGACGTAGAGGCAGAACAGGTGTCGGTCGATGCCGCGGCCCGCCATGGCGTCCTGGTAGCCGAGCTGGTGGCGGGCGGCGGCACTCTGGAACAGCTCCATGCGGCGCTGCACGGCGACAGCCGGGTCCTGCATGGCGCGCACCCACGCCGAGCTCTCCAGTGTGCAGGAGCGCACGGTCTCAGTGCGACCTTCGCGGAACAGCCGCGTCATGCTGGCCTCGTACGTCAGGCAGAAGCGGCCGGCGTCGCGGAAGTACGCCAGCTGCAACACCATCTGCAAGAACGCGTCTGGCGACACGCGGCAACTCTTCATGAACCCCTTGCCGTACTCCGTATACATGAGGATGCGCAGGTCCACGTCATTGAGCAGTCGCGTGGCCACGCCGTGCGCCTCGTCGATGGCAGTCAACAGCGGCTCGGTAAACTCCCACTGCAAGCGCACAGGCGCGGGCGGGGCTGCATCCACCGTGCCGCGCGCGTTGCCCTGCTCGTCGTAGCCGTGCTCCAGCTCCGACCAGATCACGTATTCCCACAAGTGCCCCATCACCGGCGCGTCCGCCCTGCGACAGCAAACGCACATTGCGAGAACATAACCAGCAACAGCACACTGGTGCATACATAGTAAAAAGACATAGGAGCGAATACATACCATGTGTGTTCCGTGTTGAAACCAACCTGAAACAGTACAATTTTACAATTTATTCACCTTATTTACCAATGTGAGTGGTGCACTGATTGTGATTAGACAAAGAGGTAGGCACGGCAGGTGAATACGTACGGATCCGTCAGTGCTGAAACAAAGGTTGAAGGACTTGTCGAACCAGCGGTCGCAGCCGGAGCCGTGCAGCAGCACGCGGCCGTAAGCATCCAGCTTGGCGGGGTCGGCTTCGTCGTAGCCGTACTCGGTGTCGTCGAGGCACACGTGGAAGGCGGCGCGCTCGATGGCGTGCAGCGAGGCGCGGTTGTGGCCACGCTGGAACATCCCCTGGCGCACGCGCGCCCAATGCGCTCGCTCGCCGGCCGTCAGCGCGGCCAGGCGTGCCTCACCCGGCGCCGCAGCCGCCTCGTCGCACAGGATGCGCGTCAGCTGCTGCTGGATCTCGGCGGGCACCAGCAGACGCCCGCGCGTGTACACAGGCACTTTGTAATAACGGCCGCGATGCTGCACGCTCACGTGCGCGGAGTCGCGGTAGTGCACGAGCCGATCTGCCTCGGCACCGGGCACGCGCGCCGTGTTGAACGCGCGCTCGTACTGCCACGAGCACAAAGGCACCATGCCCTGCAGCATAATTGGCTCCAGTTCCTGGCGCTCAATGAGGCGCCGAAACTTGAGGCAGAAATGTATAATGGTGGCTGCGCGCGCCGTCTGCACGCGCGTGAGCCGCATCAGCGTGTCTGTGCCATAGAAGTTGGAGTTGACCATAAGCGGGGAGCGGCCGCGCAGGTACACGTACTCCTCCCACCAGTCGGACACGTAGTTGCTGGACCACCACGACTTCAGCACCAGGTAGCGTTGCAGCTTCACGGCAATGGTCTGCTCGAATTCGCTCGCCAGACGCTGCACACGAGAATAGTTCTCGTCATCGAGCAGCGGCCGCACGCTAAGCAGGTACTGCGGACATGTGTTACTGTACACTACACTGCATCAACTTAACATACTCTTAGTATCTTTTAAATTACTCTACCAAAGAACGGTTAGGTGTCTTATTGAAAAGTATTATTTATAAAAGAATCTAAATATATGCACATAACATTATTCAATGATAGACTCACTCGACGCATAGTGTCCTTGACAGAGGGCAGCGGCAGACGCGGCAGCGACCCCTGGAAACTGTAGAGACGCGGTTTGTTCCACCCGGAGAGCACCTTCACCACACTGGCCCACAGCTTGGTGTGTAGCGACACCTTGGAGCCCGGCGCCCGCGACTCGTACATCCAACCCTGCGCCCGCGCACACGAACACACATGAAAATTTACCTCTGACAAAGTAGGCTCGCCGCTTAAGAATTAAAGCTGTGCCTTTACTTACCTTGTACATTAGGAGTAGCTTCAGAAGATAGCGCATGAAGAATATAACGGAAAGCCACATGGTGAGTGCGGTCAGCAGGCACGCGGTCACTTCCCACATCGATGACTCCCTGCACACACCATCGTATTATGTGATACTCGCTCATAGCTTACTCTTGTCTCATTGCCACTGCGCTAAGCAACTTACCCAGGCAATACGGTTAATACTTTCTGCACCAGGCCGAACGGTATGTTAACTCCGCCGAAGTGCGCCGCCACCAGCACCGTCCACAGGAAGTACAGCGACTGCAAGTGTCCCGGGTACACGCCGTTATGGACGCTATTCTGCAAACGCAATACAAACTATCGGTTGGAAAGGAAAGAACAAAACAAAAGACATGAAACATCATTTCACGTACACTAGTATAGATAGAAAACAAAGCGGATTATATTTATATTTCCCATACAAAGAGGCATAAGCAGGGAGATCCGCTCTCGCCAAAGCTATTCATAGCAGCTCTTCGAGACATATTCCAATACACTAGATATACATAGACTGAACAGACAAAGTGGTTTGTATACTAAATAATAAAACACCTAATATATACGCAACAAATCTAAATTCAAGGATGCTCATCAACATGCCATGACTCTAAAGTGGTAGTGATTACAAACGACACGGCGGCGAGGCCCCTCCGGAAGAAGACAACAGGACGGCAAAGGAAATGTGGGCCGATGATTATGTGAAAATTGCTAGGAAAAACTGGATGAACATTGCTCAAGATAAGCAACTATGGAAAACGATGGAGGAGGCTTTCTACCCTAGAGGGGCTTTACAATAAATCACACACTATAAAAACTATTAATAATAGTTAGTGATTTATTGTAACTATTTGTTGTAAGGATAAATAAATGAAGCTAATATTATTACTATTTGAGATACTGCCTATATATACCAACTAATACTACTAATGTATACTAATAATAATAAATCCCTAATATATTATTCCTAAAACATTACAAAAGCTAGATTTCTGTACAATGTTGTACAATACAAACCTCAAATGTGCCACATCTATACTCCTCCGTTCGCATAAGTTTCACAATAAAGGTTCATTTATTTTTCCTTCACGTATACATATATTCATATTCTATTACGGCGTCTTCACATTCATGATCACAGCATAGCGATACAGAAAATAAACAAAATACACAAAATAAAATTCTTAGTAAGTCTCAAATATTAATGTTTGTAAAGTAAGCGAGGAGGCCATTTTTGAGGATAACGATAACGTGTCTTAAACGTTCTGATATATTATTATATATGAAAAAGGTGTAGTTAACAATATTGAAAAAGTTTTAACCATTTGTGAGCAGAAAGTGAAGGTCGCAGGTCGCACTTCTCTACTTATCCGGTGATTCAGAGATTACTTCCGACAACGTCTGGATTGCGGGCTCATTATTTTATTGTGAGTATAATTCCTCACTCATTCTCGTCTTGTCGTGTCGTCGCCTTGAGATGTCGTTGTAAATACGTTATTTTCATGAAAAGTCCAAAGGAACGGCGCTCAAATCACACGAGTTATTCAATAAAAATAGTGATGAAGCAGTTGAGTATACAAATACTATAAATAAAATGTGTTTTTATAAGATTCTAATCATTATTCTTATGATGGGGATGGAAACGATGTAGGGAAATAAGAGCCATTGACAGAGCAATATGTCGGCATTATTTAATCTTGTTAGAAATGTTATGTTATGTATATATTATAAGTGGATTATATTTCTATAACTTTACAGCTAGTAAATAATTTCTTATTTTAAAATTGTAGGTGTCTATGTATAGTGTGTACATGTGACGGTTATAACACAAACAATAATCCATATTAATAGTATAAATGCGTAAGTCTGTAGGTCTGTCTGTCTGTGACGCTTTCACATCTAATCCACCGGCCCGATTTGTATGGAATCTGGAATGAATATAGTTCAGAATCCAACATACGCTACTTTAACTCCTACGCAAAAATTCACTCCTAAGGGCTTGAAATAGGGTATGAAAGTTTGTATAATAAATCTAAGCCGCTTAACCGATGAAATTTCTCAGAAAGATACGTAATGAAGCAAGGTCCAACATAGGCTACCAGTTTTTTTTTTTCATAAGCAAACCCTTTAGTGGCTGAAATAGGGGTGAAAATGTATATGAAAAACTTAAGCAGTTTAATCGAATGTTATTAATTTTATTTAGTTGATTATTTTTTGATAATCAACCACCAAAGGGTTAGTATAAATAACAAATATAAGTTTGTATGAGAAATCTAAACCGCTTCACTAATATCGATAAATTTTCCCATTACTATCCAAATAAAAGCTATAAATTTTGCTCATTATTCTCACAAACAAAAATCAACGACATTGAATCCAGAATAAAATTATAAACTTAAATTAAAATTTACTTAAAAACGCGAATTTTGAATTTCTATAAATACTTTTTAAACGTATGTACATGCACTGATTTATAGCTACAATCGATAAGCATGCTGGGTTCTGGTTTCACTTTGAGTCCAGTGTCTTAATAGCAAGCTGTGAGTATCTCAGTACATTTCTAAAATGAATCTACGCAGTATTTATTTGTTTTATAATAAAATACGGTCAACTGCCAGTCGATTATGACCTTATACAATCTCATGATTAAATATAACAAAGCAACGTTAATGGGTTTGTGTTAATTATTATTATTTAAGTTAAGTCTCGTTTCTCCTCATCCGTACACGTGGTAGATTGAGATAAGTTGCAATCTGTGGACTGCGACCACAGTACGTATCAGAGACATCTCTTCCAATTTGAATTCACCATTTCGATCGTTTGAAATCGTTTGAGATAGTATTTAATGGTATACATGGTATACAGTTTATTGAAAATATGAGGAAAACAATGAAAAATGTAAAAATAAGAAAAAACGAAAACTAAAGACAATAAAATGTAAAAAGTTAATATATTTTGCAGGAATTGAAAACGAGAATTTGAAAACTCTAGCAAAGTTAAACGATTGCGAGCCGCAAGATGAGCATCGGCCGACATTCTCGCTGTGACCCGAATAGTGTGTCAACGTACGGGGCCGGGGCCGAGGCCGGCCGATAAGCCCGCGTCGCGTCTGCGGTCCGCACGTGCGACAGGCGACAGTCTAGCCGCTACACGCCATCGCGTCCTCGCTCCCCAACGCTAGTCCACACTTGAACCTAATTGGTTCAAGGTTTCGAATCGTCATTGAACCGTTTCGAGGGATTAGGTGTCACTGACAACATATTGTGTACGAAAGTGCGCCTGCGCATAATCTTCGTAAAGTTATTGTTATACAAACACACTTTTCTAATTCCTGACCACCAGATAAGATAGAAACACAATTAAATCTCAACAGATAATATATATAAAATAAATTGACCGCTCAAAATTTTAAGTATAAATAAGGAATTGTCTATCTGCAGTATATACACTTCTCTTATGGCCCAAAACTAAATAAACGACTAACTCACAACACTAAACACACATTACACACTTTATCTATAGTGCTTACTAGTAAGTAAGTAAGTCAGTAGTCACAAACCCACACTTTGCCTCTATGAATACACAGTTAGAAGGAACGAAGTACCAACTGCTAGCTTTTATAAAAATATTTCAAATCCTAATCTTTGACTATGCCATTTATGCTATTGTCAATATATATAATAAGTGTTGTGTAATATTACAAGTCTCTGTCTGAATCTGAACCATTTCACAAGGTAGATATTTAGCAACTCAATGGATTTATTTTTAATGGGATGCACATTTGCTCCTACGTGTAGCTTGACACCCTTAATGACTTTCTCTTAGTTTCTGTGCACTATTCTTGGACAGTTGGACAATCTAACTTTACAAAGGTTACTCAATTGTGGCTAATAGCTATGTGGATGTGGCACATTAAAAGAAATTACAATCTCTTAAGGTCACTAATTGCAGTGCCCCCCTTATTCATCCATCAGGCTTACTAAAGACTAAAACAAATTTACTTACAGTGAAACGGGCAAGGCGTTTCTTCCAGGAACGAATCCCGGACTCCCACACAAGGTAGAGCACCTCACGGTCAAAGTTCACATCCCAACCGTCATGCGTGATCGCGAACGAGAACGCAACAGCTGAATGCGCTTCCGCCATTTTAGCTTACCACCTGCAACTAAGCTTTTTATAAAACATCTCATCTTTTAAATAATATTATATATTATTATCGGATTGCAAAATCACTTTCTTTAAGTGATTCAAAAAACAGCACAGCAATCTGTTAAATGTTAAATGTCAATACAAATAACTCTTGTTGGCCAATTTTTTTTATAACCATAGTCTAAGAAGCAATAGTGTGATGCTTCCACAATCCAAAATGAATGTTAGTTTTGTGGGCCACAACATAAATATGCACCATATATATATGTATGTGTGTGTTGTTAGATGAATTATAGAATGGCACATCTGTTTTAAGCAACACAAAATATAAAAATATTATTTACTTATTATTTTTTACATTTTGTTTTGTGTAATTGCATTAAACTGTTTTAAAAATGTTATAAGTATTTGAGGCCTTGAGGAAACCTTGGCAATGCAGAAGTGCAAAATATTTTACAATTTACATAAATCTCATAATATTTTAATTTTTAATAGAATCAGGCATTACAACAAAGGTATATTTTAATTTAATAAAGATGCATTATAGATAAGGAAACATCATTTATACAAGTATTAGAGTTGTTTTCTAATCAGTGCAGCCTTGCAGATAACAAGAACCAGTAGGAAGTAACAAATTAAAAAGATGAAGCATTACAAATTTGTTATGTACAAAGTTTTCTTTGTACTAACTAACAAATAATATAGACGATTTATAAACAGCTAACATAGCATGTAGTAAACTAGAACTGGGAAATTACATTATCTAATACATTTAAAACAAGCAATAATTTAATTTTAATTATAACATCAAGACCACCTGCTAATGCACTAAAACTTTACTTTGAACAAATGTGTATATAAGATGTAAGTAAGATATTTGCATTATAACATTATTTCAAGTGAAATTATCAAATATGACCATGATAAAGTTACATGATAAATAATTTGTAACTTCCAAAAACATTCACGGTAGCTAACACTGAACGACACTGTACACAGTCGCAACGGCACACGCACACCATCAAGCGCGGTGTCAAAGTCTAATCTGAGAACGCGACAACGTTCTACATAGTATATACGTGGACTGATATATTGCTAGTTTATAAAAACATATTGAAAATAACTTCCATTAGAAATTTTTTATGATTACGTAAACAAAAACACGTCATTCGATTATGTGAAAATATCGGATATTTCGCTTGAATAATCAGACAATAAAAAAGATTGGATAATAAAAAATATAAAAAAAACGTCGCAATAGATATAAACCCTTCATAAATCCATACAAAGCAATTTATTACTAACCTGTATTACTGATGTCTAATTCAACACGAACTATGGACACTTGAAGCGAGAAATAGTTAGGTGGGTACTGAAATAACAGTACCTTGTTGGTTATTATTTATACACCTGTCACCGACATACTTCTACTATTTACTATCTTTGCCTCGATGAATGAATTCAATGCAAATGATAAAGTTTAAAAATATACGTTTCAATAATAAGCAACGAGCATGACACTGTAATTCTCGAGAAGTACGTCGAAAGTGTATCGGCGTACAGCTACAGTGCAGTTTGACGAGTGCCAAGACTTCGTAAGACAGTAGCGCCGAGCGCGCTCCGTTCTACAATAAACATAGCTTGTGCGTTGTGGACTTGTGACTTGAACGGTGCTTGTGTGCGTGACTGGCAACTGACAGTTGACAGTTGACATACGTTCTGGGGTTACTACTGTTAAATTAATTATCTTAATAATTAAAAATCAAATAATTACTATTAAAATAACTACATTTATTATCACACAGTTCCATGAGATATATCGCACCCTGTAAGAACGAACTTATCGATACTACCGACACGTTCAAGAAGTACATCTGCAATCAAATTGTGCAATTTATATGCTAAACGCAAATCCTTAGCTAAATAACTTTCTTCGCATCGTTTGCAATTTTTGTAATAAGCAGCTTTCTCTTGTTCAAGGTCCGGAGAAGTAGCGCAGTAGATTATTGTACTAGCACCTTGTGTCTAAAATAAAATGTCTATTATTATAATTTAAATAAATGATAATCTCATAAGATTAATTTCAAACTGGATATATTATTATATAACTTACAATACTCTTAGAAAACGGTGACATTATGGTATATAGAGCTTCGTAAGCCCACCAGTTCTGACACAATCCAGTCTTAATGAAAGAACCAGGATGAGCACAAAATATAGATTTTCCTGAGCCTCTCCATTGGCAGCTCAGGTAATGCATTAACAATACGCCACAGAACTTAGATATGTTGTAAGATTTTATTGATGTATATTTGTGTTCAGGTAATGAGATGTCGTCTAGTAGCGGACGAGATGAAATCAGTTTAAGATGTCTGTAATTCAAGTGGTTGGTTAGTTTTGTATTAATAATTACAATTATGGCACCTGCATTAGTATAGTGAGAACAACAAGTAAAGCAGAAAAGGTTGAAAAAAGAACATTTATTATCATTTCATTATATTCTGTAACTAATTCATGGAACGATTTCTACACAAATAAACTTGCGACTAAACGTATGATATTAGGTTATTAAGATGAGGATACCAATATAGAGATAGACAGGAGGTCTATCCTATTGTTACACAGGAAACATACAAATTATATTTGCTTACGAAAACAAAGCAAGCAAACTGTAAGGTACTATTATTGCCCATTCCAAAAACCATCGCTGAAGATTATTTAATCAAAAACCTGCATAAGAAAGCATTAAGTGATCTGATAAAAGTCAAAAGTTCAAAGTCAACTTTTTAAGCAATTGGATATTTTTAAGTAAATAAGTACATACATTGCAGAGTGATCAGAATATTATTTATTTAATGACAAAAAGACTAGATAGTTTTAATAAGAGGAAACTGAACTGAACTGACTCTAAGTGACTGAATTAGAGTCAAAAACATTGGGAATATATTATGCGATAATAAAACGCTTAAAACGTTAACGATAACTTCGTTGCGAGATCGAACTCAAATCCTATGTCAGTCAAGACCAATTCCTAGCAGAGGTGAAATAGACAACACAACATGTCTATGTTCAGGTATCGAATGTTAGTACCGTCAGTGGTGTCCCAGACGTTAGGTGCGCTAAAATTATTTAGAAATTTTCAAATACTGGCAAGGTTTCTAATATTACATATTAAAATGATTTCGATCTACGATACTACTTGACTTTTAATTGTGATTTCTTGTTAATGCTTTAGGGTCATGTGTTAACCCTATGGTATGTACATACCCATATAAAAATGCATCCCTATTATCCCTTGGTCATGTCACAACTTACGAACGCCTTTACCGAATTCATTATCTTTTTTTATAAGTTTCCTTACTTATAGAAGACATATACTTATAAATATATGTCTTGTATATAAGATACATACTTTAAAGAAGACTCTTACGAAATAAAAAAATTAAATAAATGTACGCATAGTAACAATGTGACGTGATAAAATAAAATAATAATGATTCTTATATCATTATTCGTCAAAATTAATATATAACTTAGAACCTGTGCGACTCCGACGAAGTAATCACGACACGTGCATTGGAAGGAAGACAGTCTTTTATGCAAAGTAACAAATAATATTGACTTAAAAAATTGACTTGAAAAATAGTTTCAAGTTTGTCCTCAGTCAACGTCCAGGGTATTCCAAAAGTAGCAGCGTTCAAAATAACAATATCAATTTTTCTAAAAAGAGAGACAAAAAGAACATATTTATGACCTGTTTGTATAAATATACTATATAATAATAATAATAATATAATGTAATTATTTTAAATCACAATTAGGCTGTGATTTGTGTTCAAACTAGGGGAAAACGACAATATGTACATCATTATCAAAATCTACACAATTACTTTTGTTCTTTGATAATATTGTCAGCACAACGCCTGACGGACGCCAACGATCCTAGGTTGAGTTCATAGGCAGTGACTAGATCATTGTTGGTGCAAACATTTTTGGCCACTTGGTTAGCTTTATAAATATTGCGACAAGCCATGAGCACTTTGCAGCCTCGCATGCTTAAACATCGTGTAATCTCTGATCCGATTCCGCCGCTAGCACCGGTTAACAAACAAGTTTTACCGGCTAGGTTCAGGTCTCTTACTAACTGTAAAAAATGTCATTAGTTTGTCTTACTTTTTTTATTAAAAATACATGTCAAATTTTTACTTATAATTTAAAAACTGCTAAAATTTTAATAATAAATAATAAGTATATTGAATTCGAGGCCACTTATTTACCGTTTCAGCAGAGGGACCAAACATTACTCGATAATCTGTGCTAAGTCCGACATATTGTTTCAATTTTTCTATTCTTTTTTCTTTCCACACAATGTCGCTGATGTTCCTTTTACTTAAAATTAGATTAAAAGTACCCCTATAAAAAAATATTTACTTACATTTTTATATCATCGATATACATTTGAGTTTGGGGCAGGTTAGCTACCACTTTATTAAATAACAACTTTGATTTTTAAAAATACATTAAATACATCTAAAATAACTTACCAAATACAAATACGTCTTTTAATTACTACACAAAACATGTCTACACACAAATCATATGTTGCACGAATATATTAAAAAACATATATATATATATATATATATTTATATTCATTTATATGTGTACTCCAAACCACATTCAGCAAATGTCGTTTTTTTTTTTATATTAAAATTTTAACCAACCAGAACAAATTGTCTTTAATTTTTTATAGGCTTATTGTAAAATATATTTCAAATACTGTTCAAAAGAAAAATAAATATTTAAACTACAAATCTTAGCACAAATATTACATCTGTATTTTAAATATTATTAATACACAATAATCAAGTAACTACAGAATTTACAAATACAAATTAGGCTAAGAAATGGCTAGTCTACCTTAATTAGAATATATTTTCTAATAATACACTCACGCCTAATAAGCATATATCAAGCCATACTAATTTTATTATGCGCCTGTAATTTTTTATCTTAATTACCTTACTTCTTACCAAAATTTACATTATTGATACAAACTTATAAGTATATATGCACTCTCTGGTAGTTGTATTCTACAAAAGTACCAACACTACAAAACACAAATTTGACAGATTGACGTGTGCCCCGTGTAGTGCAATCAAACTTTAAACTTAAAGCTATAATATCTTCAATATACTTATTATGATTTAGCCTAATTAGTGAGATTAGATTTCGTAGGTTTTCAAATCCAATATATTGTTAATGTGTATTTATTAAACAGAAAATCTTCCGTAATGATGGCTGGCTCGGCTTTGAGAAGGCTAATGGCCGAGTACAAACGTAAGTTCTGTTTACATATTAATATCCAACGTAATTTAGGATTATGTCATATATATATTTAATACTGATCAACTATTAATATATCAAATAATGGAGTATTAAATCCAGATAATATTTTTTTTGTTTAATGTAATGAGTCACTAATATGATGATTATTGTTAATGGTTAGCTGTAAATGCTCATTCTATACATGTTTTAAAATATGGAAAAGATACATATTAATCTAAATCTTTAGTTTAAAATAAATCATTCATCTATAACCTACACATCACTATCCGATGCACATATTAACCACAGTTTAAAATTAAGCAGAACTTTGTCTGTCCCACATCTAAAATCCTTTATTCGAATATTACTATATACATTTATGGCCTAGTAAATTTTATATAATATGCATATGTTTTTTTTACTACATACATTATTATAGTTTATTAATACAAATAACCAATTACAAATAACAATACATTTTAGAATGTTTCTGTTAAAATTAATATACATAATAAAATCTCTTAAAATATTGATTCACAGCATACGTATAATTGAAATGTCTTATTAAAACTTGTTGCAGAACTCACACTGAATCCACCAGAGGGCATTATAGCAGGACCTGTAAATGAAGAAAATTTCTTTGAATGGGAGGCTCTTATAACGTTTGTATATATATTATGTAATAAAACAAGGTTCATCAAGTTGAATTGATCAACTACATTATTTATTTTTTAATTTGCTTCACTAAATGTAGGAAAAATTATAAATACAATAAAGAAATGTTTAATAATTGTTATAAATATATGTATTTTGAATTACTCTACATAAATTATTCTTTTCTATGTCTATAAACATAGCACAATAATAGCCATTTAGTATTCTAAAAGTCTCTTCCTTAAGGATAGGACTTACTTTGTAACTTGTAGCTTTGGGTACCCAGCTTTATATTGTTGTTTGTCAAAAATCATTTATTTTATTGCATATGTCTTGCCCTCATGACTGACTATGAAATAGTTCTTATTAGTGATTGGACAAGAATAATATTCAATGTCTTAATATTCTTTGTTGTGCTGTACATTATTGTAGATGTGGTCAGTTGAGATGACAATTGGTAGTGGCATTACAGTATTTTTTTTAATACATGTCTAATAAGACTAAATAATTTAATGATCCATATAAATAAAGAAACTTATAATAGTGTAATTGGTTTTCAGAGGACCAGAAGGTACTTGTTTTGAAGGAGGTATATTTCCAGCTAAGCTGTTATTTCCCCCGGACTACCCTCTGAGCCCTCCAAAAATGCAGTTCATATGTGAAATGTTTCATCCAAATATATACGCGGATGGGCGCGTATGCATCTCCATCCTGCACGCGCCTGGTGACGACCCCATGGGGTACGAGAGCAGCGCGGAGCGATGGTCGCCCGTGCAGAGCGTAGAGAAGATCCTGCTCTCCGTCGTCAGCATGTTGGCTGGTACATCACCACTCCACTTGTACTTAACACATGCTCACAATTTAAAACATTTTATGTTGTGGCAAAACATTGCAACACTTGCTTCGTTTTGTTTATTTTGCTGTAGTTATGAATTTCCAGAAAAATATTTTTTTCTAATTTACTGAATACTTTTTTAACATTCCTTTTATACATTAAGGAATGTTAAAAAAATCTTAGAGTGACACGGCTCAGGCTTGACTCGTCGGCCTTTCACACATAAATTACACTTTGAAATACTTATTTAGAGCCCAACGATGAGAGCGGTGCCAACGTAGACGCAGCAAAAATGTGGAGAGAAGATCGCGAGGAGTTTAACAAAATAGCAGAGCGTCTGGTCCGGAAGACCCTCGGTCTGCCGCCACCCGAATAACACTCGACATGTGACCACTTCCCAGGCTGTCCGCGCGACCACGCCGCCGCCGCCGCCACCACCACCGCTGCTGCCGTCGCCGCTGCTATCGCCGTGCGCCCGCAGGCCAGCTGCCGGCGCAGTGCGGGGGATGACGCGCCGACTTTAGACTACAGTAGTATTCTCGCTAGAAAATTATACAAAACTAAAGTAATAGATTTGCCGACACATAGGCTGTAGTGCATCAGCGAACGAACGGGCTGCGGCGCGTCTCGTCGAAAGCGGAACTGAAGTGCATTGCCGCATTCATACGAGCAATGTATCGTTTGTACCGTTTGCCTTATTAGTTTCATGTAAAGCTATGCTGTCGTTCGTAACACGCGTTAGGTGAGAGTTGAGACCTTTATATTCACGATGACACCAAACACGCTATTTATAATTTAGCACTTTAGTTGCAGTTATATAATTTACACGTTGTTTTACTTGTTGCAATTTTTTATTGTTAGTTAATGGAGATTGGTACTTTTAGCCGTGCGACTGACACCGTATATGATATATTTACAAATGTTATATTTTTATATCGCAATACGAAATAACTGAAGCCGCATCGAACTAAGAATAAATAAGTTTTAATAAGCGTTATGTACCACTGTGTTTTATTTATTGAATCCTTGACTTCCCACGAGCGTTGTAGGAGCGTAGGAGGTGCTAATACATTTTGAATATTAGAAAATGTATTCATCAATATTATAATGTAATTTTAACCGGACGTTTCGAATATTTCATAGTGTGTGATCATTAGTAGCTGGCAGACCAGCTCTTTTTAATAGACAAGATAAAATATGATCAAAGTGCAAAGACGTACCATAGAAAAAGTCTTTCTAAGTTTTTCTTTAATAAAGTAAATTGACATATTTTATAATATCCTTAAAAAGCTTAGACGTCGTCTTAGTAGTCGCGTAGCTTGTTTCATATTAATTATTTATTTTTACTTATATACATTCGTCATTAAAAGTGCAGTCAATAATTGACATAAGAGCATTTCTCAATAATATAATATAAAGCATATAGCCATGTTTAATGTACCTCTGTTATAAATTTCCTTTACATATTTGTAATTTAACTTAATTGCTTTTGTAAATCAATGAGCTAAACGTGACTTTCTCAGCGATCAATACCAATTAAATATTGGAATTATAGATTCAAAATACTCCATATTTAATATATAATTTTACACGTTAAAATGTTTTAAATCTATAATCAATACTGACCTAAAAGATATTGAATTTGATTATTGTTTAACCATTTCACCCGGAGTTCAGACGCCAGTAACGCGTCTCGATCTGAGCTCAGGACTGTCTCTCCATTATCTCCTCATGACTTGTAGCCGTATATACCAAGCTACTGATTAAAACGCCAAACAGCAAAGAAGCTGTACTTTTAAATTGTACTTGTATCACAGATGCATTGATATTATGAGATTTTAATATCGATGTACAGAGAAGTTATTAAAACCGATTATCCAATCACATACGAGTTTGAATGTCGTTGTTATCCCGCGGCTCGCCAGCTCGTGCTGGCTACTTAGCTAGTGACCGTTTGTGTATTGCGCTTTCTAGTTTTTACGTTTGTAACGTGGGGCGTGCGGCGACATGTCTCACTGTAAGTCTCTCATGTGTAACGCTGCATATATTTTCGGTGTGATCAAGCCACTTTCTATGTTATAATGAAAAGTGAGTGTGACATTAAGACATAATTATTAACTGTGAAATTAATTATGTATATAACGAACCAAGCAGAAGACGAAATACGGAAAATAACTTAAATTTGCATATTATGTAAGACTATTAATTACAAATTGATAAAGTGTCAAGGCCATTTTAACACAAATTAAAACATTTTTAATCATAAATTAACACGTAGAATAAGGTACATAAAGATTATTTATAGTTTGAATATTAAATGTATATTTGAAGCATATAAAAACTATGGAGAAATTTACGTTAATATCGTTTTTATATATGCTTCAAATCGCGAGTGTGTGAATACTACTATAAAAAAACAAGTCTTAAAGAGTTTTTAAACCAGTTAAAAATTGTTATATATTTGGGTGCGTCGTCTGTGCAGTTAAGTGTGTCCACAGACTAGGCGTATTACTAGCGAGTTGTCACACTAGTAGTTTTATGGTTGTCTGTGGTCTGTGGCAGCTAGAGCGTACTGCCCGCTATCTGTACTCTATTACCTATTGAATAGTGAACCTGTTAAGTGCACCTATTAAACATTGATATGATTAGTAAAAATAGCTTTATATTGCCTTTCTTTATTGATTAATTGAGCTCTACAACCAATTTTCACCGTTTATCGCATTTCGATGTACAAATTGATGATACATTTTATATAATATAAAAAATATCAAAATGTTATCTCGCTTATTTGTGTAAAGGCGTATTGTTCGACGAGTTATTCAATTTATTCAATCTTATAAATGAGAAATATTAAGATGGCCACTTCGAACGCGGACGTCCAGGATCGAGTGAAATTGTTTAAATTTACAAAAATATTAACATTAAAAATTGCTCAGATTGTTGTGCAAAGTAGACAAGGAAAAAAAATTGCACACGATTGTAACTTCATTAAACCCTCGGATGAAGGTCCTCCGTCGTCACCAACCAGCTTGCAGTGGGTAAGTTTTAATAATGTATTATTATTATTAAATGAGTGCGTTAGGGAGTTACAAACATGTTTTTCTCTAACTTCCCTAGTTCAATCTATCCATACCGGACGTACCAGAAGTCAACACTGATACTAAAAGAGTTCTAAACGGTGAAGTATTGGAGGCATTGACAAATATTTTGTGTATTGAAATATATTTGTGCACAAATGATGGAGATGAGATGGTTCTGGAGTTGTGGACGGTGCGCATGACGCCCGGCTGCGATGCTGGCATCAGCTCTGTATCAACTATTTACTACCGTATGAGTATCATGCTCAAGTCAACTTTAAGCATTTCAAGGATTACTCCAGCTTACAAATTATCTCGGCTGCAGAACAAAGAATCTTATAAGCTCTCACATAAAATCTATGGTGGCAAACCAAATCTTGACCTCTTGGGTAGGTAATGGTTATTATGAAATGTTTAGATATTTTTTTTTGGCTATACCTTTTTTAATAAGTTGATTGGTTATAACAAAACTATTGTTAACAGGTGAAAAACATAAAACAATTAAAGTAAGTGAGTTGCACACACCTATAGGAACTCTTCAGATAGACGTTGTGTACCGGACGAAGATGACCATTCTACCTGAAGACAGGAAGTTTGCTGAAAAGAATGTGCTGACCACCAGTGACAATATCATGATTAAAAGTGACCACTTCCCAAAAGAGAGTCCAAGGTTTTTATATTTATGTATTTTAGCTAAATATATTTTTTGTATAGATTGTCATCAAAATATTACCATCTATCTCTTTTAGAAATGATTACTGTTAATATAAGTCATATTTCATCTTGAGAACAATAGATATTGAATAAACAACCTCAATATTTTTAGGAAAAATCATAGTGACAAGAAGGAAGTGGATCTGTCCAAGCCTCTAACTGCTGGTGCATTTGTAGACACAGTGAAGATAAAGCAGCTACAACGCACATTGAGCCAGCAGCTGCCTCCCGAGCCACCCATGGCCTGGCTCCTTGCAGAGAAAGACAAAATGGAAGAGGTGTTTATTGCGTCCATTTGTAGTTATTAATACAAAGAAATCCTCTGGTTGTTTTATGTTTATGTAATCCTAAACCAACTTCGTCAAATTATACTTTTTAAAATACATTGCCTTGTAACTAAATAACCTGTCATATAATGTATACTTTTATATATTATATATATATATAACTTAAATGGTTTTTTGTATTACGTACTTTTTTGTATTTACTTCATAAAATTAATAATTTATAAAGCTACATTTCCCTTAAGAAATGAAACAAATAGATAAAGAATCATAATTTGTCTGTGTGTTATTATCAGAAGATGAGGCTGCTCTCGCTGCGCGGGCGCGAGGCGGCAGTGGCGGGCGCTGTGGTGTCGGGGATTGTGGGGGCTGCAGGGGTGGAGGGGGCGGCAGGGGGACCCAGCACCGCCATAGATGTGCCGCGGCTGCGCGAAGCCGACAGATACACCAGCCTAATGGTGAGTGAGCGCTATGCGCATGCTGACGTGTATTAAGCGAATTCATTCATCAATCCAGGCACAATACACAAGCCAATGAGCGAGTTAGATAAGAGCTGCAGACAGGCATTTCCCCCTCAACATTGCACTTGAAACAATTACTTTAAGTGTTCAATCATCTAATATGCTGAGTTCTAATACACTGTGGGGAGTGGGCCCGTGCTAGCGCAAGACACACTCACACAAGTTATCAGTAATGTAATGGCATAATTTGAAATTTCTATTTCCGGCCTTTTCTTTCGTAATTTTATTAGCATTGCAATTTTTTTGTATTTTAAAGTGTTGTCGCTTTTAGTGTGCAAATAGGTATGTAATGTGTCAATGATTTGCTTTCATGTATATAATATGATGGATATCACTGCTGCTGATGCTGATGTGGCACATGGAAGTATTTCCCAATACATTATGAAAAATCATTTATCATTTTTTTAACGGAATTTTAAATGTTCGCTCGGCATTAGGCGATTGTACTTTTTGATTATTGTAACGTCTTGTTACAGTTAGTGACAGTGAATTGTTAATGTTTTCAATCACTTCTCACGCAGATAGCGACTTCTTTAAATATACATACTTGTGATACTTTATTTGAAACCTATTTTCAAACTACTACATTTCGATCTATTTTCATCAAAAATAATATTATATTCACGAATAAGTTTTTGTAATAATAATTAATTTGCAAAATTTTAATAGATTAATGTTGAGGAAATGTAATTGATTCTAAATTTATCGATGGTAACAATTCATGAAACACACATTGCACTGACCACTATAATAAACAAACGAAGGCAACTAAAAGTATCTAATTTTTACTAATATCTAGCTAAAGTGATATAAATCTGGAACTTCACACATTCATACACATTGTAAATAAACAAATTGGCCATATTGGAAATCCAAATATTTAATTCACGAGTCATGACCTGAAAGACACCTTATTTTACGCTATGACCAATCGTCAATCAATTATCAATTAATCAATTTAACGAATATGGTCATTTCATAAAAATAGGCATTCTACGGTATGACCAGGACAATAACACAAAAAATAAGATGGAAATCTACAATGATACAATAAATATCTTATGAAAAGTTCAAAAACTTGGTTACTATTTCCGCTACGAGTATAATGTATTTAATTTAAGATTTTAATTATAACATTTTGAAAAATAATAAAATATAAATTTTGCTTGTTTCTAAATTTGCACGTAACGTGGTGGAGGCCACTTTTACAAGTTTTGGTGACATACTTTTACATAAAGAATGCGAGTACACAATTGTGTTTCAACTTGCGCAAGTGCCAATAGGTTTATAATTGTAATTTTAGTTAAAGCTGATGTCTTCCTGCTCATGATGCCATACAACTCATGGCAAACGGAAGTGCCACTGAGTGTATCGTTAAAAGCGTCAACATTTTTAATTAAAATAATAAATGAATTGAAATCTAAGATTGTGAATAATCTCGAAATTGTCATTATTATTACAAAAATATCAAATTATGGTAAATAGTTATTAAAAATCATTACCTTTTTAATTTTTATTACCTTTGTTATAATGATGCCTAAATAGATTGTCTGACCATCGCATTTTAATTCTTTTGTAATGTTTCCTTTTGTAGAATTGTGCTATTTATATACTAATAAAAAAAGAACATAATAGAATAGAAGAAATAGTATAAAACAAGCAGTGTATAAAACAGGTTTATAAAGATATTCTCTGTGAAGCTTGTAAAATATTAACTTCGTTTTACGCGGCAGAGGCGGAAGTAGTGTATTGTATGGATGTCGCACGTTGCAGGAGTTCCCGTTCGCGGACGGTAGCCCCATCACGGAGCTGGCCGCCTTCTACCAGGAGTGCGCGGCGGCGCGCGGCGTGTCGTGCGCGTGCTCGGGGGCGTGCGTCTCGTGCGGGGGGGAGGGGTGCGCGTGCGCGTGCGCGGCGGAGACCATGGACCGCGACGCGCTCGCCGACCAGCTGCGTCGCTACGAGGACGCCGTGCCGGAGTTCGACAGCATGCTAGCCTCCATGCTCAGCGACGACCACATCGAATTTTAAATGTAACAATCTCACACAATGTGCTTTAACTGTCAAAGAAACGGAGTAATAATATATATTCATATTTCTGTTGGCGTTCCACAGGGCACGACGCGAGCCACGTACTGCGATACCGGCACGACGTTGGCACGACGCGTTCACTCATTTCCCGTAGAACGTGCGTGTGATGGGACAGCTACAGCAAGCGCACCAACTTGACAACTTGAAGTGTTTTAGATATACCATTTACCATTATCACATTGTTAGTTAGTTGTGTGTCGACGCGTCGTTCACGCACACATACATACATTTATTAGAATATTGTAATCGTTAAGTCTTTCACGAGTCTAATAGTTGAATGTTACAGAGTTGCGTAGTGTAATATTTCACATCGTGTATTATGTACGGACCGTTTGTGACGGCGGCCCACTTGTATATTGTGTGTACAGGACGAGTCAGGCAGGTGAGGGATAGAGATAGAGATCGAGATCGAGATAGAGAGAGCGAATGAGAGTGACCGGGACAAATACTGATTTATACGACTGAGCGGGAAGGAGGTGATACCTGATTGTAACTTATGTGACACATTTGTGTTTTTTGAACTTTATATGATATATATTCGAGCGTGCCTTATACGGGAGGCATTTTTGTTTCGATAGATGAGATCTATACTTATACGTGCCAATGGATATTAGCGTACTTAGTGCTTAGCGCCGCGGCGAGGCCAAGCCACCCGCCGCCGACCGCCGCCACTAGTCAACTTCTACGACAGCGGCCGTGACAGGTGACAGATGACACGTGACACGTGCTACGTGAAGTATGCACGTTTACGGAGCAAACTTATGTTATAACACAACACAACAATAGAGAGACCACTGCGCTTTTAAAATAAATTTATTGTACAATGTTTGCATCGAATGTTCATATGCTGTTTAATATTTTATTCGCTACCCTTTATAGAGTATCCTCAGTTACTATCCAGTTGGCAGCGTGTAGTTGAAAATGTATTGTTGCGTGATATGAATAAAGTACGTAGACCGCAGGCAGCTGCGTTTCAGTCCGCCCCGCACCGCGTCACGCAGCGCAGCTCGTGCAGCGCGTCCAGCGCGGCCGTGAGGCGCACCCGCTTCAACAGCGCGTACAAGGAGCACTCCTCGTCGCATTGCTGCATTCCCACAAGCACAAAGGTGTAAAGACACACACCCGCATCATATCATATCTATAAGCAAACTAAATGTGCAACTACTTGCCCTCTTGTGATGTTTTTCCAACACGTCCTCTTGCAGCTGTCTTACCGTCTTCCCCCAACCGCTGTGCGAGACATTTTTAAAAGTATCAAATAATATTACAAATGATAAACATATATTATACCATATCAATTGTATGAATCTATACTTATTTTATAAGTTGTCCTAATTAACTGACTGACTGACTGACTGACTGACTGACTGAATCACCAACACCGAGGTATTATTCTTATATACGTTTCAACGTCATAAAACATTTAAGTTGTTGTCAATGCTAGCGTGTACGGCGGATACTTCAACCCTAGGGAAAAATAATAGGCTGATACTGTTCTTGAAGGCAGAAGTGCCACAGAGCTCGAATCAAAACTTCAATACGAAACACTTCTATAATTTTTTCTATCGCCCACACTTATTTATTGACCGTCTCACCTGTGTAAATGAAGAAATTCATCTAAGATACAACTATCCTCTTCTAGTAGATTATGAGTTGCTACTTTTACTTGCATCCATGTTTCATTTAGCTTAAATGTTAAGTAATGCGAGCATAGTACTAAAATAATCTGTAAAATACGTAAAACTATTCAAGAAGTGGACAATACTTTATTAGTATGTGTACAAAGGATGGTGGTGGAGCTGTCACCTCATCTTCTACAGTAAGAGGGATGTGCTTGTACAAGTTGTAGGCATCGTCGGCGACAGCCACCTTGTGCGCCAGGTCCTCCGACAACAGGTGTAGGAGGGCAAACGCCTAAAAGACGATATTTAGGTTAAGACTGTTACATGGTGTTAGTTAATTATGCTGCTTATTGATCGGTGGTCTTATGTGAACCTTGGACATGGTGGAGCCGGCCACGTCTGCCGCGGATAAGCACAGCGATGAGCCATTACGTTCAAACGCGCTATCTTGTAGGCGCTGCAGTTGCTTACGCATTTCTGTCGACATCAGTGGATTGTCTAAATCTGTTAATTAAAAACCTTGCGTCAACTTCATTGTCGTTTAAACTTGTACAAATCATCTAAAGAAATAAGATATTTTAAAAATATACATGTTTTTATGTTGTAGTTTAAAACTATACCTATTAACAAAATCTACATATTATATTAATAAGAATACCACTTACAAGGGAGAAGGTACCGGTGCGGAATGCTCACTTATCGGGAAAAAATATATATTGTTAACAAAAACATAACCTTGAAGTATGCCATATTCGTCGAGGCTAACGCCGGTCGAGAAGCACTCGTTCCTGAACAGTGCGGCAAGGAGACTTGCGATTGTCGAGCCTCGTTTCACTAAGCACGGATGCTGTCAAAACAAATGAATGTTATTAGTTCTTGTTTGAAATGTTTTTTTTATGTAGCTAACAGTGAATCAGTGTATAGTATTACGAAGCTGGAGGCGCCGTGCGGTGCGCGCCACGTAGCGAGCTGGGCCACGGCGTCGCCGCCGCGCGCCACGTCGCACACCAGCGACAATGCCATGCACTGCACCGCCGGCTTGCTCATCTGAACATAAAATACACGTCACTCATTACTGTTCACTAATAATCATAGCTCATGTCTTAGTTCGCGGCCAATTAATGACGAGAAGCAACATCTATGAAAACCATCTTCATGCCACATCAAACTCCTTAGAACGATTAAGTATTACTGTATCCTCCTAAAACTTCACTTTTCTCATAATATTGTTAAATAATTTACATGTGTTTCCGGTATAGGCTGTATATACTGCTGTATGTACTTACGAGCGCTTAAGACAAACATGTTTATTCAGTTGCATCATAATAATTGCACTCATTACAATATGCAGGTACTTCATGTCATTGAATTCAATGCTTTAACAGGAAATCGTCCACAGGGGGCTACGGGCGATTTCGTGATATATCACTGAGCTTTGTGAACATATGTGAATGTATATCTATTCTACCTTTCCTAGAGTGCTTCATTGTTAATAAATGTTACATATAGTACTCTACTTTCGGCCCATTTAAAGAGGTGTTTGACAAACATCGCAAATAAAATATGTTTTGAAACCAAAAGGTTGCAGGCTATTCAACTATGCCACAACGGCGTTGTCGTTACCGTAGCGTACCATTATTTAGTCAAAATGGAGATATATTAATTTATTTATTATGCACGAACGACCGACTGGTGGGATAGATTTGAGGACTTATATACCAAGTTTGAGCTTAAAAGACCAGCTTGATTAACAACAATAAATATTCCTTATATAATTAAATGTATATATATATATAGTATTGATTCAATACGTACCGTTATGATGTCCAATAAGTTATATACACCTTTTTTTATCACAAACTTTTCAAGGTACTCTTTCTTCCAAATAATTGCTTCCCAGATGAAATTTAGCAAAGACACGAGCCATCTGTAATCGTTACATTCAACATTTAAATAGTGAAGGCACATTTATTAATACGTAGCGCCGCACTCGCACAGTGCCACCTGTCACGCACCCGCGGCTCACCTGTCACTGATGAGTTGCTGATCCAGTGAGTGCAGGACTACTCGTAACATATTGGTCGCGAGGGTGTTAAGGGAGGCGGGCCACTGCAGATGCGGGTAGACGAGACAGGTGAGGTGGGTGCCGCGTGCGGCGGCAAGCACCAGTACCTGCAGACTGACCGCCAGCACCGCCTGTCCGCGCTCCACCGGGGGGCACCGCTGCTCCAACAACGTGTACATCAAATCTGAAACATCTCTATACATCTAATACTTTTCCTTATTAATATTAAAAAGTCATAAATAAATGTCTACTAATATATGACATAATTGGGTGAGTGATAATAGAGTAACATTGTACGTGTCATTATGATGGCGGCGTGGGAGTCGAGGAGGTCCGCGACGGCGGCGGAGTCGGGCGCGCCGCACGCGGCCGCCTGCAGCACGCGCACGCACCAGTACAGTAAAGGCAACTCGAACGGATTCTCTGAATACCACTCGATGTACCATATGAGCCTGCGCCCAAATGTTAGGTTAGATTATTTTAACGTTGTCAATTATTCGTACAAACTCACCTGATGACGTACCTATTGAAAACTATAAATAAGACCAATTTAGACAATATCTTATATATCAGGGACAAGACAATATCTTCTAGGGGCCTTAAACAAATGAGATGCCAAATATCATATATTTGGCATCTCATTTGTTTGAAGTGTTTATCTGTCTGTCTGTTTGTTGTTCGCGTTTCACGCAGCTTCTAGGAACTAAACCATTATTGCTATTATTAATGCTTTTTTTCTTTTTCCAGATTCACGTTTTTCCCGCATATTGCAGTAGTTAAAGAGAACCTAGTGTTAAGACACTCCGTTCTCCATTTTTCATCATTAATCCGAGTGGGAATCTAACCCACAAGCAATTGTGTCTGCAGTCAGACGTCCCATTGCGCCACGATAGCCATTAACTATTAATCCTCTATAACATATAAGACCAAGGTTATCCAGTTACTAATGGAAGGGGACACACAAATACTTTAAACTTTTTCAAAAAGAATTAATCCAGACAGCTTGATTAAATTAAATGAATACATCATCATCAATACTATATTTAAAATAAATGAATAATATAATCCTCTTTTAGTACAACATTTTATATTAAAACTAAAGTTTTGACTTTGTTATTAACAGTTATTAACCACAAAGAAGCGCTCTCCTAGCGCCTCTAGCCTCTTTAATTATAAAGGAATTATTTTACGATTTGCTCAAATAAGATCTGACCAATGGATGATTGAACATTTTATAAATTGATATATTCTAAAACTATGAAATTTCATTATCTCGTCAACAATTTCATAAAATCGTAAATTTTACGACATGTCCACGATATATTGACATATATGTCTAACTAACTAACTGATAAACTAACAATTTTACAATGTCAATGTCAATTTAACATTTATAATTAAGAAGAGATGCAATAATTCTAGAGGCGTTACCTTCTAATAACGTCATATTCCTGCACGAGTTGCTGTCGCATGAGTGGCAACGTGCGTACCAGCGCCTGTAGCGCCGTCTTACGAATTTCTGAATAAAGAGCCGGAGACCAGCGCACTCTGAGGGAGGACAGGCCGGGGTCTATTAAGAACATAAGGCCGAGAAGCCAATGCTGAGATTCCACCATCTGAAATATCAACAAGTCTCGCCCACTAACATGTACAATATCGAGAAAGAACTATTAGGTATACTCGTATATCAAATTGTAAAAGAACCTACAAAGAAATTGTATTGAAATTTTACAAGAAAGTCCACGGATAAATGAATTAAAAGCTTCTTAAAATGCACATCTGCCTGTGTTGTATTAAAGGTGACGCCTGAAGTCCAGTCTTGTCGAGGTGGAATCTCAGTGCGCACTGACAGCGTCATTATGTCTACGAAAATATTAAAGTGTTCATTTACTACAAAACTTTTGTTTTGTTAATCTATTTATGACCACAAATTTAAATTCGGCGTAACCTGGCATCAATAGCACTGAGAAGGCCGTTAGCCGCTCGGCGAAGCAGGCAAGCATCATTTGAACTATGACGGTGAGGACGGTCCTCTCGTGGTGGTGGTCTCGCGCGCGACACTCGTAACGAAAAACCCAAATGAAACATCTGACCATGTAAGGAAACATTTAAAAATTAAAATTAACATTTTCTATTGTTATTTGTTAGATATATTAATGGATGCAATTATTAGCACCAAATTGGTACTTAAACATAAGTAAAGTAGGTTTGTATAAAACGATTTTGGTAACGTGGTCTTAGTGAGATTGTCACAACACGTGGGCTATGTTTTTATTCAATGAGAGCGTTTTCGGTTTTTGAGCGCAACACACTGCCACCTACATTTATAATAAGATGTCCACCTAACACGTTATTTCGAACTGTAATATCACATGTTATTTGATTAAATATATTAGTTTAAGGATTAAAATGTTGAAGGACGATTAACATTTTACTATTTGTAATAGACGCATTTTATAAACATACCTTTGAGCACTGTAGTCGGGGCAAGGAATAAGTGTTCGTTGTCCAGGGTTCATATCCAAATATGTTAAAAGTGTTTTCAATAGAACTAGGAGTAGCGAGAGTGTAGTGGACATGTGGATGCTGCTATCTCCTATAAACATTCGATATATGTGATGAAATGAGTATGGTCGAAATGGTCACACATTGTACAGACATAGGTACCTAGTTTGACGTTCATATCTTGTGAGTTTGCCAGAGTGCTCTCGCGAGCAGGTAAATTGTTGGGAAAATATGGATTGAAGCGATAAAGAATATTCTCTATAACATTCTCTCTAATCATCTCAATACCTGCAATGAATATTGTAAAGACCATTAAAATAGAAAATAAATTCTGTCACACTCTCAACAACTAAGGAGACAAAATGGATCAGTGTGAAGTGGCGATAAAACAGTTAAGACACCAACAATTGTGGACACTGTCGCAAGCTAGGAGGAAGGCGATGTGCTGGTAGGCGGCAAACTGGGTAGGGCGCGCCAGTGCGACCATGCGAGGCACAGTGGGCAAAAGCGCGGGCGCTGCCGCGAGCACGTGCCCCACCTGCACTGCGCCCCCGCCGCCGTGCCCCCGCGCCCCCGACAGTTGCCAGGTCAGGCCTCGAGAAACGCGGTCGAAGAGCTCACCTTCCCCCAACCGAAGCAACAAGTATCCTATAACAGATAAGCAGTTAGTGAGACTCTTCGATTCACTCACTAAGATCAACAGTGTGGCAGTCGTTTATGGCTTTTACCATACTATTCTCATTTATGTCATGGATAATTCGTGAGGTATCTGCTCCCGTTTATATTACAAATATAAATGCATTATTACAAGACAAAACATACATACATACATATAGTGTAGCTGATCTCTTAGTTTTCAGCAGATGTTCTAGACCTTTTTTAAATTTATATTTATATGCTTTAAAATTATGACGAAACAAATTATTGTAAACCGTCGAATACTTTCAGAGATTAGCATAAATAATAGACAAACCGACAAAATAGGTAGAAGGAATTTAAAAATACGTAGAGGTACTTGTAGGAAGGAATGGCTGACGGACTGAATGCTAATAACACAATCTTTGTAGTGGCAGTCAATATGTGAGGCACGTTCTGCCCCCATTACCGTCATGGGACTCCACATGGGAGTAAAATTCCCTCGAGCTAGTCGTCATTTTCACGTGACCTTGGTGCAGCCTGCAGGTTTAAGCTACAGATGGCTGAGATCGGTTTTCTGATATCAGAGTATATATGTATTCATACTACAAAATGTACGTATTGTACGCATTGCAAGTTAGTGGGTAGTGAGCCGCACAGGGAAAAACCTAATTTAACGTTTAGTGAGTAGCTTATGTACCTACGTCCTCCGAAGTTGTCACGTCAGTACGAGTACTATTTCGAAACTAACACTCAACAGGTTTGTAGCTGAGGCTGGTTTTTGCGTTTCAATACTCCAGTATAAAAATAGCAGCAGCTCACATCTACGCAAGGGGCATACTTACTTGCTAATACCAATACTATGAGTACCTATAAAGACATATACTGAGGTATTCATCACTGTGGGACTACAAATTAAAAAATAATTACCAAGAAATCCAATGTACTCCTTAAGTAATCCAAAATGCGTGTTGATGTCGGAGGCGAGGCTTAATAGAATCGGTTTGTCGATATGGTCGGCTAGCAGTAGGAGGCACTCGTGCGGCCACGAAGCGCCACTCGCATCCTCCAAAAGATAGTCCAGCAACACGCACAGGCAGTGCAGTACCTCCAGCTTCTGATTACTTTATAGGTTTCGTATTCTTACGTATTTTGTATTTATGTAATACTACACTACTTTGCTATCCTACAGGTGTTCAATGTAATTAATCTGTAGAACTCTCTTATAAACTGTATGTTATGTTTTGCTTTTGTGTAATAGGAATTTTATTTAGTATCTTCCAGTCCCGTCTGCTAAAAGCCGTAGTTGCTGGCTGGCGTCTATTTCAAAGAGCGGCATAAACACACCCGACAAAAGACAAACTCCGTCCTAACCCGCCTCTACCCGTTGATCTGCGCTAAATTTAAAATGTCCCTTCGCAACAAAGTTCGCCTGTACACGACGTGTCTCAGGCCTCGCAAATACTGACTTGCACCATTTGCAAGTCCTGCAAAACAAATTCTTTCACCCTGGTACATGCGCAACATCGATTTGCATCGCGTCCAGTAGCTACTTCGAAAGGGAATCGACACATCCTAACCCGCTGGAGGTACAAGCCTGCAAACATTCGCTCCCATTAAAGTCTTCAGTAGACCATGTAACATATTATCCGACGTAGCTGACCACATAACCGAAGCGAACAACGCCGAAAATGTACGTAACCCTACACACAGACTGAAACTCACAAGGAAAAAAAAACCGTCCCCACCGTCGGAAACTATGTCCCAGCTTTACTGCAGCCCAAAAGAGCCTAGGTGCGGGATGGTGCAAAAACTAAGTAACAACAGGGTTTCCAATGCCCTGCCCAGTAGGGTGCGCTCGGTTGGAGCAAAGCAAAGCCTTCGTTCGTAGTGGAGCCTATGAACGAAATACGCAAGCTGAAGTGCGTGTTTTACAGGACACGCCTTTGCGTCTTTGTGAACTTTCTTTGTTGGCACCTTCCAAGGTGGTCGAGCCAAAATCAGAGCTCGTCTAGCTCGGCCTCCCACAAAGCCCGCGTGACACTATAGAGTCCAATAGGGCCACCAGCATACTGTCCAATCGAAACAACAAATGTTGGCCTCCAGGCATCTGCCACTTTGTTATGACGCAATCTCTCCAACACTGACTGCCCAGACCGCTAATGACGTATCATACGGTATACGCTGTATATTATAGCGTACATCATAGCTGTAGTTTAGTATTACATAGTATAGTTTTTCTTGGTAGTTACTACTTTAGATATAATATGTTATGTTTAAACATCCCCCTATAATAAGACTTTGTTTTCGACCAATTATACATTTCAGAATTCCAGTTACTTATGGACCTGTAGAAATGGAGAATACTATGACGAGAATTTTTTTTACCAATGTCTTATTCTGATTCTGATTACTATTTACATTGTTTTATTTTATAATATACATCTAGGTCAGTTTTATCAACTTAATTTTTATTAACATAAAGTTCATCCTCATCAGCTTCAATTCGTTAATTGAAATGCTTTATTTGTAGTTTTAAAATATCCTATTCAATTAAGCGCATCAAAAGGATGTATTTGAAAGTTAAATGAGCGAATTTATAAACATAATAAAGATAAATTTAATGCGTTAAAGAATAAAATACTCTTAAAATGATTAATCAAAGAAGTACCTAAGCGTAAATATCTCTTACAAAAAAAAATACCTTTGAAATAGAAGAAAATTATCCTAAATTAAATTAAATATAAACATATATATTTTATTATGAAAAAGGATACATAACCAAAACGCGAGCTTTTGGCTAAATCTCTGATGTGGGCTTGTATCCTATCCGTCAATAGACGGCCGGCGGGGTCGCCCAAGAGGAACTCCAGAGAGCGCGCAACGTCACTGCTGGTCGGCGCCTCACACCCCTCCGTCCAGTTATAATCTTATATAAAATATTATAAAAATAATTATTTGTTAGTCAAGTTTCGAGCTTTAATCTGAGCTCGTTTCTGATCTGGCTTAACCAACCACAAATGAGTCACTTTTAAAGAGGTTGTTAATTTCTTTTAAATCTAAGTATAATAACGATACCATTAAAGCATAAGCATTTTGGTATACTTGGCGTGTCTACGAAAATAAACAGCATACAATAAAAGGATTTCTGGGGCACACCATCATACCATCACAACATGCACGTGAGAAATCGAATAAAAATATGACACCCGAAATAGGAGAAATGGGCCGTGGAAAGTTTTGTTTCAAATGCAATACAAGGATCAGTGGCTTATTGAGTTGGCACGTGACTCCGCCGCTACCTACCACCGCATCGGAGTGGGAGGACAAGGCTGAGACGAACCACGCCGCGCTGTACACATTGTATGTTTTATTGGCTTTTCAATTAACAGTTCAAGTTCAGAGGAATTTCAATTTTATTATATAAACAGCACGTACGATGTTAGTAACACATGTATTTAATTCACCTGAAACGACGGGGTCCAAAGTGTTCCTAAAGAGTCTCTCTCGCACCTTGTCGGGTTTGTACTGCTTAAATTTGCGGGTACAGGTGGAGCTCGACGAGGAGGAGGGCTCGCCTAAGTATTCATCGCTGGTAATTTTTTCGTAATATTTTTTATATTTCTTTCGTTTGAAGTATTGCGTGTGCGATGAGCTTTCCGGGCCATCACAATCTCCCCTCGCCTTTGCAGATATTTCGCTCGGTGTATGTTTAGTGTCGCCTAGCCGTGCAGCAGACGTGGTGTAGGTAGATCGCTTCTTCTCCATTCAATGTGAATTGTTTTGTCAAATGGATATTTATTGTGTACCTATGACAACTTTATTGTCAAAGCAAACGAATATTATGATTAATTATAGGCATTACATTTATATTTGCAGGTTTTATGGAAAATTAAATAAAAATCCTTATTATTCAAGTATAATTGAACGGCATTATAATATATTTTGAATGTAGAAAAATATATGGTATTGTTCATTCGCAGACCGAGGAGAATCGGTCAACATGAATGAATACCCGAACTATGTGTCGGCGCTCGGTGTGCATGCGCGTGCGCAGGCGAGACCAACGCAGTGCTATACAGCCGACAGCGGGCAGTGACTACCGCACAGGCGGAGGCGGCGGATACTAGCATACAGAGCGGCACGTCGCATTAAGTGACCGGTTGTCGATGGTCGCTAGTTGCGAATTCAGCTTTCGTACTGTGAGCGCTGACTATTGAGCACTCGAGCAGTCAGTCGCCGTCGTTCGTCGCGCACTCTCGCACGTGTATCGCAACGCGCCTCTCACACCGCACCACAATTCATTCGTTTTCCTTTAGAGAAAACTAAGTGAAATATTATTTAGCGCCTGATTAGTGCTTGGATTTACTGTATGTGTGTTTCGTCGGAGCTTCCCCATTTTGCTTATTTATTGGGTGAGTACTGATTTAATAGTTTTTTTGTAGTGATATTTGTATATTATCTAATTAACGTTCATAAAAATTGATAAATAGTGTAACATACTTTCTAACTTCGGTCTGGAATGGATTTAGCATAGGGAGCTAAATGATCTCTGGAATGCTTGCCGCTTCAAAGCCTTAATCGGAACACAATCGTCTATCGCTCACGGATCAGAGTGCAGGCGTGTAGTGATGGTAGGTGTCGGCACTCCGCACTCCGCACTCCGCAGTAGTAAATAGTAATGCAAGCGACAGGTGAGTACTGTGTAGGTGTGTGGCAGAGATACTGCGGAACGGCGGAACCGAATTGCGCTAGTGCAATATCTTAAATCACCTTTTCCTTTAGACTGCTTTACGCATATAAATAGTTCAGCCAGATGGGAAAGGCAAGCAGGACGAAAAATTCGCCAGAGATGTAATGTGAATGTTAGTAAATATGCGTCTGTCGGTGCGGTGTCGGCGCCAATGTACGGACACACCGGCGTGCAGCCCGCAATGTATACTGCGACACACTCCCTCGCCTCACAGCGCTCGCTCGTTGACATCACACAACCACGCTTAGTGAAGCGGTCCGCGGCTGCTTCGGGAGGTCTCGGCGCGGGTCACAACCGTCGTTGCAGTAACACTTGCACAGGGCACCCAGCCGACTCGCTTGCTGCTGCTGCTGCGGGCGCAGCAATTAATTACATTTTTAAATGTGACTACCTACATTTATATCTATAGTTATAATAAAAATGTAACCGATCGCTGTCTGTACATGAAAGATATATGGAAATAATAATAATGAATGTAATAGAATCCAATCCAATTTCAGAAACGGCTCAGCTGATTTATATGCTTTTTGACTATTCTATCGTGGCAAACTTTCCTTAATATTTAGTGTTATTTAATTTCCATCGGTTCATAAACAAAATTACATAAATTATTATTCACAACGAAATAAGTTATCGAGATAAGACATAAAATTTACTATCGCCTGCCAAAACATCGCAAGTATGCACGAACTTAATTACTAAGATATTTAAATTAATTCAATATTGACTTAATTTCAATGTCAGTACATTGTTTTTTTGTGCACTCATTAAATAGTCGATTAATATTTAGTTAGCGATTGTAATGAAGTATGTAAGCAGGTATAAGTGTAGTAAAATGTCGATTTCGACCAATGCCACGTGAACGTGCGGCGAGCTCTGCGCGCTGAGTAGAATCTACCGCCACATTGGAAAACAGCCAGTGAAAAAGAGTAAACGTACTCGTCGTTATGTAACAGTAGAAAATAATAGCATCTTAACTAATATTCATTAAAAAGCATTAGAATGCATACTAATTGAGGACCGCCAATACAATTACAGGTAGATACCATTTTAACGTTGATGTATATTTCGTAGTTCAGTGAAAAACTTTCGTTAGTATAAAGATGATATTGCAATGATACAACTTGTCACAGGTTGGATGAGACAGGCTTGTACACAAAGTGTATTATTTATTGGTGACGACGCGTAACGTGTCAGTCCGCGTGATGCTGCAACGCGAGTCGATATCAGATAAAGGTTTACCTTGATTGACGTCGTCTTTAGAGCGCGCTGCGGACGATAAGCGCCTCCACCTGTCACTGATAAACGACGCCGCGGTCGCTCGACAGCTTCTCTTGTCCTCAGATTGTCTCTAGCTAAGGAAGGTCAAACCTCACGGTGTGAAACGAGCTGCACAGAGATCTAGAGAGAGAGCACAGAGAGCTTATCGGAAATGGCAAATCTGTTGAAAAGGTACGTCATCGTTTCGCTTTGTTCATTTTGTGAAGCAACATAATGCCGACTAAGAACCACGAATGAGGGCTGGTACCACGGACATGTGTGGTTGGCGCCGACCGCGTCCACAGTCAAGAACCTTGTGAATACAGTTTTTGAATGTGAACGTAACTAAATAATTATTCGGGTTTGAAAGTGTCGTAATAAATGATAATTTCTATTTAAATGCGGTATTTTAATTCTACACATTCACACCGGAGCTCGGAGTTGAAAAGAAAGTGAAACGACTCGCAGTCGAAATGAAGCGCATTGTTTACGTCGTTATTATTAATACTCCGTTATTGTATGTATCCTATCATACGTACATGGTCGACTGTGTGTGTTATTTTCGCTCGACGCAACTCACGCGCGTCGCGTTGGTAGATTATGTATTTAGACAAATTACAACAACTGACTCTGCACTGTTCGTTGAGGCGGAGACGCGAGCCGCAGAGAGGGCGATTGTTACCCGGTTATAGATTTGCATACTTTTAGTCATATGCTTGTACATAATTCTTTGTGTTAATACAATAACCTCGAATTTGTTCGCTTCAAATAGCGCGAGGCTTCAAGGCGGTTGAGTGATATTTTGAAGGAATTACTTAAAATCGAATGTACTTAAGCATTTATAATTCGATCGCTGGAACCTTAGATGTCGCGCAATGTCAGCCTTGCCTCCTCCTTGCTCTCGCGTTGTTTTTGTCTTTGCGCTTATGTAACATTTTGCAGATTATTCAACCACTACACAATTACTTCAGCAACTTATAGGTATATAATTAGACCACTTCACTAACACGCGGCGTGGTAACCGATTTTTTTAATTAGTTGAAATTATTAAGTTCAATAGTTCAATCGGATGTTATCAGCAGTGTTAGTCAGGGAATAGTTGTTTATATTCTATTTATGATATCAGATGTTCACACAAACAAAAGTTCTGTACAAATAAGTTATAATTAATGATAGTTATAGACAAACAAAGGAAACGATTGACGTTAAGGTGTCATTAGTTGTATGCCACTCCACTAATTTTGCGTGCAACTTTCCACGTGCGGAAGAATTTACGATTAAGTAGAAACTTCTCGAAAATACCACATCATGGTCACTTAAAATGAATTAATATTATGAGTATTGAATATTCAATTATTTAGAAAAGTATATTGAACTGTTCCACCCCATATAATAAAAAAGCCGGAAGCGTTGGAATTCATAATGCAATTCTAAAGAAATTCTCTCAACGGAACGAGCGGCTTTTACTACGCCACCTGTACAAATCTAGTGGACCCGCTCCGAGCTCGTGCGTCTCGAATGTGATATATCGTGTTGATGTTCCGAGTGGAATTCATCGCCGGGCTTTATTTTGCCACAGCGGAGAAATTAAAATAGTTTTAATTTAATCATACTCTAGTTGGGGTGGAGGGGTGTCAGGTTGGTATTTATATATATATATACGATGTGGTCAAATTAAGTGATAATTTCATGAAGTGCGACCACACATGGAATGGTCAACTCTACGATATGACCCCGTTATTGGCATTAGCGTCCTCATCCGACCGGCCGTTACAGTTACGCGTAACCGCTGATGAGAAACAAGAGTTCTCGCAAAGATACGATCTCTCGATAGATTTGTGCCAATTTCCACGAAGTTCAGCGTCGACCAAGAAACGTCGAGCGAGGAAAGTTCCACATCCGTGCCTTTAATTATCTCATTATAACATTCGATACATATTCAATAACTTGGTGCATGGTTGCTTGCGCTAACGCAGACTAGAACGGGAATTCGTGAATTTACTCATTTCTTGAAAGCATTTTCATTCGCCGCGAGCGCCTAGTTGTTGAGTCCATATTTCACATTAGAATAGTGGCGCTAATTTAATTAAGGCGACGGTTCTATTGGAGTCAATTGACAGAGTCAGAGTCAACGATCGTCGATTCAGAAATCCGAATTGTTCTACTATTATTATTATACTGTGACATTGGGCTGTGCTATCTATAAGAGGAATACCGGAATAGGGGTACACCTAATTTAAAGAAAATAAGTGATATAAATAAAGCCACTATTTACTAATGCACACATCTGACAAGTGTGTCCTGAGAGTACATAAATCGAGAGTCGTACTCGGCTGCCAAACACCAAGCAGGCGATCAGCCCGAAGTTTATAGACTGTGACTGTGATTTGAGAGACTTGATGGCGACGAAGATGAATTGTTCAATGATTCTATGAGATAATGAAAGATATGTAAGATAATTTACAAAAAATAATTATGTTTTATAACTATTAATAACTAACTGATAACGAAAACAACTTTCCCGCCTCCATTTTTTCAAGCTATACAAATAAATGAAATTCGAGTGTCTGTTTGTAATATTAAAATAACCGTTTATTACTAAATGTATATGTGTGTACATGTATACATAAAAAACAAATATTTTTTACAGTTTTTGTCTTTCTGTCTGTCTTTTAATATTTCATAATGTAAGGTTCCTTTTTGATAGATACAGTTTGTATGTAAAAATAAAATAGTTTCTTATCTCTTCATATTTTCAACATTTGTTAAATAACAACAACTAAACTATACTGCGTACTTGAACATATCATTGCGATTATGACACACATTCATTTGTGACAAGGTTGTGTATTTAATTTGGTCTTGTTCGTACACAAAAGAGTAATGTAATGCTAGTTGTCAGCCTCACGGCAGTCCCTCTAGTGCCGGAGACGAGGAAGTCCGTTCACGCTTTTTAATTACATTTTGCAAGTAACCAGTTCCAATATCTGCCAAATAAACTATTCAAAGTTTTTATGTTCACATAATTAATCTTTTTAATGTATACAAATTGGTATTATACTTAAATTTACTAATTACTTAAATTTGTTGAATAAACAAAACGCAACAGTTAGAGAACTACTGCAGCCACAATTCAACATGTATCTTTAATGGCCAGTAAAGGCAGGCGGCAAACCTGTTTGAGTTACACTTTTCCATTATAATTTTTATATTGAAAAATTGTTTGAAACGATTACGACACGCGAGACTCAATACGTCTGTTGTAGCGGACTGAATATATTATCTCTGAAGGGTCGAAATGGGAAAATGTCAATACGTAACTTACGTATAACAGTGTTTCGTTGCCACCGCACATTTCCTATTGTTTTGCCCTAAAAATGCATAAGCTAACAACATATGACGCTTCGAACGTGTCAGTAGACAAGTCACTTCGCCAATGTCACGTTGTATGGAGAACACGCGAAAGAGCCTGGTCGGTAAATAGTAGTAATGAATAATATATAACGCAGGGGTTAGATTTGGCGGACGTTGGGCAGCGCGGCGGGCAGCGGAGTGACGGAGCCGTAAGCTTCATATTACGAGTATATCAAAGTGCGGTGCCGGGCAGCGGAGCGGTGGTGCGTCACGACTTACGGAATTAAACGAGAGAAATTGCTCTTATAATTTCATATTCGATTGTAAAATTGCTTTCCAAAGTGCTTGATGTGTTTTTAAATGTCTCGCAAGAATCGGTCGCGAAATAATGTCGCCCGCCATCTTGACCAATGTTTCTTGCTGCTGCAAGTCAGTGGCGCAGTGGGACTGGCATCTTACTGTAAACGCAATTGATCGTAGTTTCGATACGCATTTGGGTAATGATAATATGTAAAGTACTTTTATTTCTCCCCTGCGGGGCCTACGACAGAGCGCGGCGTTGAGTTCCACCACTCGACACGCAATATCTGGATTTCAGGTCGAAAGTGGAGAACGGAGTGTCTTGACACTATGTTTTCTCTGACTACACTGCTATACGCCAAAAAAAGTGAGCTGTAATAAAAAAAAATTACTGCTGTTAAATATCTGACTCACGCACTCGGAAAGACGCTAATGACTTTATTATCTTATACAATTTGGTAAATTGTCATGCATGTAGTCCGCAGTAATCTGAATAAAATAAAAATGTCTTGTTGTGCTGCATTAGTTTCGTGTACCCCTTTAAATCTACACAAACGTAAGTTGGTAGTTGGTACGTATCGCAATACGCCCGCAACACTCGCCGGTGTCCTTCCAGCTTGGACTTATAATTGTGAAGCCGTCTATGGGAGTATTCGACCCGGTGGTAACAGTCCAAGTGGCCGGCGCGGCTCGGCGCCTCCACAACGTGTGCCGACTACCGAAGGTGGTCTCTTTCGCCCTTACGATTGTACATTTCGACACATAAAAGTTTTGTAAACATTACCCAATCATTTTTTATTACATCTCGAATGCAAAAATCATTTACGCTACTTTATTGTATAAAAATAATAATGTGTAGTAATCGAAAATAACATTTAATCAAAATACCTCGTTGCCTCGAACGTTGAGTGGCCTTTGCTTCTAAGTGAGGTAACAATGAGGTCGATATGAAAAAACGTAAGTCTGTGCAAATGTAAAGCGGAAAACGCAAATATTTTAATATCTTACTACATAACCTAATATAATTCCCACAGTTTCTAAATGCCCGATCATAGTCGCGTCGGGATACATTGTTTGAGAGACGATTGTTATTAAATAGTTAAACAATAAACATGTTAAACAACACTGATGCTGAACAATGGTCGCGCAGCACACTTCATAATTATATATGAAATGACATTATAGATGACGCTACAGCGATAATACTTTTAAAGAAATTATGTATAGTATGGTGCTTGTATTGTATCGTAACAGCTCCCAATAGCGGCTATGACAATTGACAGTAAACTGACAACTGGGCAAATAACCGGACAATTATTTAATATTATGCAGAGTTTAGTGCAAGCTGTATGTTATCGCTAGCTGCAAGTATTTTTTCAAGAAATGGCTTTCACTGTGGGATGCATGTGGTTAAATACAGTTCTCGAATTGAAATATGTCTTTAAAATAATGTATTTTGAATAAAAAGAAGCGATGCATACGGGAGCGCGTGAAGCGTGGCGGGGCGGGACCGCGCTCCATCGCACCCGCGCCCACCGCGCCGCACCGCACCGTTGTTTGTACCTATATTTTATAATGAAATAAAACGTACCAACAAAAATACTATTATTTCTAGAGTTAATATGCGTACTAAACAAGAAATAACTTATTTATTTATGAGTATCGACCAGTATTATATGGTGTTCCGCAGAGAAGTGTATTGGGTTCACTCTTATTCATAATTTATATAATTGCTTAAATTTACAAGCCAACCAATTACCTTATTGGCCGATGACAGTGCGGTATCGATTTAATGCAAAACAAATGGGTAATATCAAAATGACATTAATATTTCCTTAAATTCAATTACTCGCTGACTATACAATAGTAACCTTGGAAAAAACTCAGTCATACATTTCAGTCTAAGAAAGTGACATACAAGTGAACTACAATGGTACCCCCTGTATGCGAAACTCTTAGGATTAATAATGGATAATCATTTAAATTGGAAAGCTCATATATAAATAAAAATATATAGCTCTGCGTACGCACTATAGAAGATAGCCCGCCTTGTTTTGTATTTTTATTTGTTTATGATGAATTTGTCTCGTCTGTTAATACCCTAGATGTTAGTAGCCATTTTCGTAAACTAATATTTAACGATTTAATGGATTATACATTATTACAGCAACTCTCTTTGTATAACAAGGAAAACTCGCTCTGCACCCCTCCCCATTATAAAGAAGGACATGAAACATACCACATAGCTAGAACAAATTTAAAGAATTATAATAGAAGGAACCAATACAAATTGAGTTCTGGCTCACTCGTTGCCGACGTCCGCGGTCCGGACAACGGTGTTTCCTACCTAAGTGCTGCCTTTCAATGAATATTGCAGTAACACTGAATTTTTCTTTTTGTTTTTATTTGAAATTATTTAAGTAATTTATTGTTACAGTAGTGTATATATAATAAGTCTGCTAACACGTGGGGGTGTGGAGTGCGATGGCTAGACACTAGACAGAGTGGATTTAGTGTCACCAGGAAGCGAACACAGCGAAGCAATTGAACGGTGAGGTTATAGAAGGTCACCTTTTGATATTAATCATTCGGGAGAAGGGGCGAAGGTGATAACTTTAAAAGTTAATAGCCACAGACAACTTCCGCCAATATTTTTATTTTACTGGAATTTTAACTAGTACCAATTCATTTAACTGTATATTTATAAAACTGACGTAAGAGCCAAGTACACAAGTAACTGAAAGTCAAACAAAACGTCTTCGAAAAACATTCTCGCACTTTTAAGTACCTGAAATATTTTGGGAACATTTATAGGCATGTGTTAATTAATAAAATTAATCTAGGCCATTACTCTAGTGCGGTCGTCCGAGGCAAACCGTCCAAAGGGAGTGTTAATTTCATTTCATTTGGAAATAAAAACGTATATCCGTAGGTTTACCTCAATGTTATTAGAATAAAACTTGTTATGCAAATAGAGTATAGTAACTAAAGAAACGAGCTGCCACAAATCGGTCGGTTGTCACTAAAAAAAGAATAGTGGGTGTTATAGCTATTTATGTCTCTGTATGAATATGCATATTAAATTTAAAATGATTTCAACCTAAAATAGTACGATAGTGTGATTCTATTCTCGTCGGATTGTGTTCAGGAACTCAAGGTATCTTATACGATAGCTAATTAGAATATAGTGATATCGTCTCGTTAGATTATAGATTATATTGGATCCTGATATTTTTATATAGAATCAGAACTGGCAGTCTGGCGTTTTAAGCAGATTATCAAATGAACATGCCAACATGCGACGTGAAAAAATAATAATTGTTTTCTTACGTTTCAAAATGGTGCCGCACGAGTTGCAACGAGACGTGTTCGCGGGCTCCAAAGTCGTTGCACCGCAGAGTTTCAGTGAAAGTTATTGGGCCTTTAATTGATTAGGCCGAGCTCTGATCTATCTCCGGCCAGTTTGTACACACACTTCCTGTTGAGTCTAATCGTTTGTCACCATTAAGCGACCCTCTGCAAACGAAGAAATCATGCGCCTCACTCCCTCGAGGTTCTCCGAGACGCTTCCTGACAACACCGTTACAGGAAGGAAGCGGTATTGCTATCGTAAATATTGCGGTTAGCTCCAATTAATGTAACACGAGGTCTCGGCTTTTGCGCCAAAAAACCGCGCGCGAGGCGGTGTTTGGTGCTCGAGTAGATTCATATTGCGCAAAGCGGAAGCGAGGACGGACGGAGGCGAGAGCGCGGGCGCTGGAGCGGGCGCGGGAGCGGGAGCGGGAGCGTGTTCTATCTCACATTTCCCGCCGCGATCGTTATGAAATTGATCCGCGCGGTGTTGATTACGCGAATCGTGTCATGTCTGTACTCTCGATACGATATATTGTGTTGAAATGGGAGCTATAGTATGTTCATTATGTGTTGACGAAAATTATAATGAGCCACCACGGCTCATTATAATTTTAAATAAACTATCTAGACTCTTTCCATTTGTTTGTATAAGCGACCATATAGGTATAATTATACACGTTTCATTACATTTGAACATATCTGTATCACATTTAGAAATTAATCCCCAATATTTATTATATTTTACTTTTAACATTTCTTTTTAACTCTTACCAAATTATGTAATATGTGGAAAATAATAATATAAACGTCAATAACGTTATTCAAATAGACGTTGATGATTGCCAGTACCTATACAGTGGAATATTACTAATGTTGTCAGATACATACTGCACCATAAGTACTGACGTGTCTGTCCGTGTGCCTCAGTTACCGGCACGTGAGCTCCCGGAAGCAAATGGCCACAATGTTAGACCAGGACAAAATATATATTTGATATATAGTATGTTAAAATCATACAAATCATATAAAATTAAACATGACCTTGTTACTTGATAAGTTGCATTTTTCAAACGCTTTTACAATTTAAACACTTGCTATCTTAGAGAGATAAGGAATATTGACACTACAGGTGCGCAACAAGCGCGACACATTCCATACCAGATGTGTGCGTCGCGCGCAGACTAGTGATGTACTAGTCTTACAGTCCCTGGTCACTCAATACAGTACCGAGATCAACATCACGATTTCTGGTAAAATTATGTTTATAATTTTTACGAAATGCTCTTCCTATCAGATCTAAGTCACGGTCGGCACCTTCTACACCGCCACTGTACCAACTTCGGCCGATTTTGATTATTATTTCAGATAAAGTCAATTATCGTTGCTGGGCTGCTGCTATTGCATTTCAAAGATCTGAAACAATACTATTATAATTATTAGGCGACTGCGATTTAATACGGCTCAAACCTTACCGACATGGCGTCGCCTTGCTCCCGTTTGGCCGTTTGGTGACAACTAACGTCTAAAGATATTCAGTGGATAAGGAGCGATCGAAGAAACGAACGGCAAACTAGACGCGTTTGGTTTCACACAAATATTATTCGATGTAATGCATCTGTATAAATGAGCATATAGTTGACTTGCAGTGCGGTGCTCAACTGGCATGTGTGTAGGAACTAGGTAGTATACTCGTAGTAAGGTGCGGCGGGTGTAGCGGTGCCAACGGCCGCACGTGGCGGTTATGTAATGGCCGCTACAAATCTTCCAGTAGGTACCACCGCCGCCGGTATTTCTACACAGACCGAATCTAAATGTCAATATCTACTTTACAAAGTTACTTAAATAAACAATACAAGGAAGGAGCAAAAACAATGGCCCGGTCCTCCAAAAATATGCAGGGCACCTGCCGGCCAGGGGCCGCGAAACGCTGGTACTCGGAGACGTATTTACTGACTAACTTAATAATATTTTTTTAATGTAGATACAGTTTAAAATATTACTTTTAGAGTTTCCTGATTTCACAATGCTTATCGATAGCCTCTTTTTAGGGCCATTAACACACACATTTTTAAATAACTTGAGCAGCGAATCGCCATCCAGCCGTCGGTCGGTAATTTCGCACGCTGCGGCCGCACATTGCTGGAGTTCAGTGTTTGGTCCAAATTAAATCTCGCAACTCTTCACTAACGGCTAACCTGAATCTGTGCAAATGTTGAGTCACGAACGGCTTATTGCCACCGAGTCACATGGAACATAGCGGTTACGGTTGTTACGACATTGTTAAATAGAAGTAATAATGAGACAAAAATATTGAACATCGTGAACTCGCGACCGTCTCGTCACGAGCGACAACCGATGACATGGCGTTTCGTCGTTAAAAATGTTGTAAAAACTGGACGAGTAGGTACACCGCACTGTGTTGATAATGCGCTAAGTCACATTGATGTATGGAAAACGGGCAAGGTCAGGTGGCGGCCACGTGCCTGCAGATATCTACTTCCACAAAGGCATGTTCGACCTTATATCAAAACACACACAGTTACGTCAAAACAGGTAAACGCTAGAACGCTGTAACGAAATATTGTTGAATACTATCGAAGTACTAATGTGAATTTAAAACCAGATTTAATTTCGAAATCTTAACTGAGTATTCGTTACCGAGTGCGAAGAGCGCGACTCGCGAACGGCCTTCTTTACACACACCTAGTCGACAGCGTTAATTCCCATTAAAAACACACGGGCAAGTGAGTGAGCATCAGAAATAAAGCAATCGTCCAAACTGGTTTTAGAGATGTTATGTTTTCAAAGACATCGTTATCTATTCGGTCATCAGTTTGCGGTTAGGAACAATACGTAGTATGTACGTTTGTAGCGAACACCCGCGTCGTTGAGAAATGTCGAAATTAACTTAATCACAGGCTCTCTTGCGATTGGTCAAGCTCGATAATTTTTAAATCGTGAATCAATTTCATTTCCTGTTTCGCTAGCAACGATGTTAGCTAATGAAGCGCTACTTTTCGCAAACGCCTAATAACAGCTGTAGATGAGTAAGACAGAGTTCCACGTAGAGGAAGTTCGACCGTGATTCATTATCATAAACAAGGTTGAAAGTAGTTTAGTCCTTTAGTGTGTGTCACTAATTGTAACTGTGTATCGTTGGTTGGTTGTGCAGGACGGTCAGCGAGGCGGCGAGCAGCAGCAAGCAGGGCGCCGTCGCCGGTGATGCGGGCGCGAGGGACGCCGGCATGGAGCGCTGGCAGACCACGCTCGAGGACATGATCCACCTGCGCTCCTCGAACAGCCAGGCGTTCAAGGACAACTACTGGGTAACTATACTTATAGATACTTGTACTTATAGATAATGGTACTCAAAAAAGTGTTTAAATGTGCATTTATTACAATATAATGGCTATCACATTGTGAATGCGATGACTGAGATGTCAGCCTCAACTCTCAAGCGTCATTAGCTGAATCACGCCTTTGCCATTTTATCATTTTTAACTGTCTTACATGGATTTGAATAAAGCATTTAGTTTTTAGTTTTTTGCAGTTGTGCCACCGTTAGCGCAAAATTAATTTGAATGTTACAGTAAATTGCTAAACAAACATTAGCGGACGAAAATATAAATAGATATTAGTAAAAAGTTAAAAGTGTTACGTCTCGTCACGCTGGTTAGACTAAATTTGTAATAAAAACACTACGAATATCGCAGTTACGGGGACTTTAAGATTGTAATTACTTGGAATGTAGAATGTTTGGTGACCGGCACATATCGTAATTGTCTTTCAAATGCTTAAAACTCTTTATATCTCGTTTCTGTCCGCTGCAGGGCGTGGTTTTCATAAAAAATCGCCAGGCTTTAGACTATCCATAACAAATTTCGCCTCAAACGGCAAATATGCTGATATTAGATGTGAAATATATAATTACATTAAAGAAACAGGCAGACAGATCTGACTAAGATGTTATTAATATATATAAGTAGTAGGCGCTTGAGTACGCTCCATTCATGTCATTCTTATCGTAATAACTTTTATATTCGTTAAAGTTACTGATATTAAGTGTTAAAAACAAATTCACCTTCAATAAAACCATTATTAATGGCATTGCGTCAATTTTTAACAATAATTTGCTAAATATAAAAAAATGTGCGGTCTAAAAAATACTGGAATTTGATCAATATCAGCCGAAAGACGTCCTCTGCTTCTTGTTTTGGAATGACAACTTAAAAGACCGTACATTTAGCATTAGCTTAATAATAAAACGACTATGAGTCACCTTCGAAGTAACCGCGAAGAAAAAAAACAATTAGGAGCATTATTGTCGTCGACTCGCCGCAACGCCTCGTGTCTAGAGAGTGAAAGTGTCTTAATTGGGGTAAAAGTTTACTCAATCGAGCGAACTCCGGCGAGTGAAAGGAATTTCGGTGACAGCTGTCACTGTCGACGGCTGTCACTGTCACTGGAATCCAGCGTCTACGAGATCCAGAACCAGCGCCGGCCGACGCGACAGTACTGCAGTGAATGCGCTGCGCTGTATGCACTTCTACTAGAGTATTTATAGAATACTTTAATAGCACACTAGTGGGATACTGGGTCGGACCTGCGACCACGTGATGTAGTTAGGCTCCCAATCGTCCTGTTCGAGAGCCTCTTACAAAAAATCATAAGAGCGGCCGCTCCATCGACGTAATTGCGCACTTAAGCAATAAGCCGCTACTTGTGTTCGTTATCCATTCATTATGATAGCTATTTCTAAACAAGTTGATAATTGCCAATACATCTCTTAGTTAATATCGGTTCGTAAGCAAATGACATACTTATAATTTAACTAAAGGCTCACTTGAGGCTTCGCCTGCGAAAACACATACGACTAAACTATTTAGTTTTTCGCCCGCCCGCGTTCTCACTTAAATCATGAACTTGGTTTAAATTTATAATTTAAATATTTATAGATTAAATAGATATAAACACTAAATGGTAAAGGAGGTTTACCACAATACAATAGAAAAACTGCAGCGGCAAACTCGATTAAGCCGTTTCTGAGGTCGAGGTTCTATTATATTGACAAATGCCCCCAATAATATATTTTCTTCCATGTACAGAAAGCGACCGGTAATTTTATATGTATAGATATAGATTTGATACTAAGTAAGAGCTTATTCCAAATCTTATTTTGGTGACACAACCTTAGTCTAAACTGTTCATAAATCCTTTCAAACATTTTGAAAGATAGAATACGTGGGTAATAAAGAGCCGGTGCATATGGTTGTTTCAGTGGCAACAAATTTGTCGTCGTCTATAATCATATTAGCCGATTAAAGAGAAAAATATAAAAATTAGCGACGACCTACAATTATTTTAGGTAGTACAAACGTCGTCGCTAGTGCTCTAGCTTTAATCGGCCGACGACCGAGAAAGTCTACGGTGGACTTTGTATTTATTATCCATGAGCATTAGCCGCAGAGAAAGTTCTATAAGAACTATCGGAACTTAAAAAGTAGATCATGAAAGTTCAATATTGTGCTCCAATTTATTAGACAATGCGCGTTGTCGACGTGTCCATGTGTCCGCGTGTCCGTGTGTCCGCGCCTCGTGTCCTGTGTTCTTTACAAAGATGATTTATTGGTTACAGATTAAGAAAATATAACTTTATATAAATATTAATAAATATATATTCGCAAAAATGAAAGTACATAGTTTCTAAAAGTGTTAAAAAAGTTGTTTACATTAAAATATTTTACATTTGAACCGTGTTTATGTTTCTCGCAAGAAGTGTCATGCGGTCGTTTGTAAAATTCACTGCGAGTAGCGATTACGGGACCGGGACCGGGACGAGGACGCAGCGCCCCAGCCTGCGGGCAATGCTTATTAAAAAACACCTATTGTATTTCATTCATGTATGCTTCACGCTTTCTTCCCACATAGGAGGGTAGTCAGAGAGAACCTAATGTACTCCGAGTGGGATTCGAACCTATAACCTACCGCGCTTACAACCGTCCCACTTTGCTACGATTGGCTCAAAACGCCTATGTACCTATAATATAAAAATGTTATTATAAGGAAAAACATGTAAACGAATAAATTAAGATTATTTTTTAGAAATTAGTCAATGTCTTTATGCTGTATTATATCGCCAATTCCTCGCGACAGTCGCATAACTCAATTTTTTGCTTGAGCTAGCGTATTCGGCAGACACCTTAATCCAATTATATAGAGACAAAAATAGTTGAGACCTAAGAGTCGTCAAAATATCCTGGGAAAATGATTTGATGATATTATTACATCACTTCTAAAAGACAGAAGTGTCCCAGGGCTAAAATCAACGCTTCAGAACAACGCTTCATAAAAAATGTGATAGGAACCCAATCGAGTACAGTAGGGCTAGGATCCAGTAGGAAAGTTCAAGGCATCACAAGGAGGATAATACACAAAACAATAAAAATCCAAAACGAGTTGCTAACTATATCTGAGTGCTGTATCCCGTTAGCTTTAAAATGGCACACCCTAGGTCCTGATTGGTCACCTGTCATGATAGAGTAAAGAAAAAAGTATTGTTATATTTGTGGCGAGCCAGTAGGGACAGCTACACATTTGTTGGTAGTGTGTAGTGTATTCCTTTACAGCGTAGTAGTGTAGTCCTTCGGTAAGAGCAAGAGCGCAAACAAATATAACAACTAAACACGATTAAACGAGCTTGTGAAAGAAGGCTCGACTAAAATGTCCACACGAAAGGCTTACCGAATCTGAGAACCAGCTCCTGATTCGACTCTAACGATGAATACTTACGTTGTTAGAAACAGCATGCAGATCGTACATATTCATTTACTCTAGAAGCCTCAATATTAGCATTGCATCGCATGGCATTTGTCTAATTTAAGTAAATACGGCGCAGACAAGACAGACAGACATTACAGCATTACAAAATTATAACATAATTTTATTATTTGTAATTTCTCCGTACATGTCCGTATATTAGCGTTCCATTCGTCCACAGTCCATATTGGCCGAGTATTAACATCTTGGTTGTAGGTGTACAATATATAATTCATACAGAAATCGGTTCCTATTAAATTATATTGTACACAGGTACACCCCCGCGTCTCTCGCCTCCCCCGCCTCCCCGCGCCACCCCACCGCAGCAAGCACTCGTCGCATGTTACACATAATATGCAAAAACATTACTTACGCAACGCTTAAATACGAAATGAATTAAAGAGTAAGGACATGCGGATCGTATAATGTTTTCCTTTCACAAAATACGTGTTTTTTATTCGAGTGCGTTTTATATGAGATTTCATTTCAATTCTTTACAGGTTCTCCAATGACGCCAAGCACGTTGGTGCTATTTAATTAGCTCTCGAACTGTACCTAGTAGATTTATCCATGTCCATGCCTTCCTACATCCGCGGCACTTCCTGACGGAAGCTTGACACCCCGTTGTGTTTAAACCAGTCAAGTTTGAACCATAAAATGAGCTAGCCTAGAGTGGATTTTTGTTGTAATAGAAGTGACGGTTAGTGTAGCGCCGCTTAATCCATTGATGCGCACGCGCAACGGCACGTCGGTCGCGACGCGGCGCGTGACCATCGCCGATTAAATGGAGAAATGCCCTCGGACGTGCCTCGATCACGTTCTGACGACGGTACGCGCCTGTATTTTGCCTTGTACACTTGTACACAAAAATAAATAAATAAATTTATTTTTCTGTAAATACACGACAATTTAAAGATATTGGATGTGCAAAAGTATCGGACGTAAGCACGCGAATAAAATGATGGTTATTTTCTTAAGTATAATACATTTAAATTTCTAAGACACATATACGGGGGATACGCGCAGTAGTGTGGTTTCACAGATTTAAATAAACAATTTGCATTGTAGTGGCGACATAGCGGTTTGTAAACCGACTGAGTACATACTGTCTTCATATGTTTATGTCATACGTTTGTAAGTTTAAGGTTACAAAGTATTTTTTAGATGTAATCATTTTTCCTATAGGCGAAACTTGTCACTTAAATATCAGCACTTGGGCGGGCTCCTCCGCACGAGGATATTCCAAACCTCAAAACACCCCAAAAGCAGCGCTTCCACCAGCGGCGTGCAAATAGCATCAAGACTCCGTTCATATTCTTGTCACGATTGAGAACAACTTTTCGATAGGCTCGGTCGCTGGGAAACCTAAGTGTGTATTAGAAATATCGCGTACCAAGAAAAAAACTGTTGTCTGCCCCGTTAGTCGTCAGTCGGGACACTGTGTGACGGCTGCGAGGCTGCGCAGGCATCTGACGAGGAAAGAAAGAGGTCTGTTTCATAACGCAGTGAAACAAAAAGAAAGTATATGAATTATTTATTCGAGTGACGTAAACTACTGTATAGGACATTAGACTTGCAAGCGCCGTCGTCGTCGCCCTGCGCTCGTGCATCGCGATGCTACTTACGAAATATTCATTTAAATATGCTTTCTATAGACTTTCTTGCATTTACATTATTTTTACAAAAACAGAAATCACAAACGACGCGCAATGGACTGGAATGGACTGGAATGGACCGTCGAGTACCTTTGAGCATCGCGTGCGTTTAATGACTATTATAATGCAATTACTGATCTCCTTTTGTTTTGCGATTTCTTCTCATTAGCATATTTGTCTACAGTCAATGCCACTGACGGCTGCCACAGTCAATGCGACTGGATCGAGCAGAAACTATGCACCGGTTACAAACTATTTTCTATCTCCACCGACTAATGCATTACACTTACCCAGTATCATACGAGTATACTTGTTATTAAATATTATGTATCAACGAGAACATGGTTTCACTTTGTCGTTGAAGGACTCATAACGTAAAAGATACAAATCTTTTCAGGCGCAGAATGGGTTCGACGAGTTGCGTCGCTATGTGAAGCAAGGCAGCGACTTCAGCAAGGAGCTGGCCGCCATACTACAAGAAAGGTTCCATATTTTTTATAGCTTTTAATTATATTGTTGCACGTCGATATGAAACGTGAATGTTGGCGTTATCGTTGATATCAGTAGACTGTGTTTGCGTATCCATTAGCCTAGCGGCCGCTGGAGGGCTCACGGCGTCTTAACGCACGGGCTACAATCTTATCACTATTTCTTTGGAACGTTCGCTTTCTATAGCCACAGTTATAATGAAATACACTATTGTTTGCGGCCACGGCATTGTGACAGGGTTTCAATGTTTCGTTCGCCCACGAGTTGCATATATTTATTGATCATATCATATGTGTAGGTATTTGCAGATATTAGGTATATGATCTATTTTTTAATAAGTCTATAAATAAGTGTATAAATTTATGTTTATATAATATTACCATACATAACGAGAAACCACCCGTTTGCATATCCAGAATACGATCAGCCGGCGCCAGCGGCGCTCGTAAGGTTATGGCAATGGCCACAAAAATAAAAATAGTCCGGCCACGCCAAGTGGGCCGCGACGGCCGCAAATACAACGCGCTTACGATATTTTTTACTCATAGCTCTCAGTGTTCTCAAGTAAATATTTACTGTAGTTATGATTGTGGCGTCTCCCGGCGCTCGCGTCTTGTTGAAGCTATTACGACACCGCGGTTATGTCTCGCAATCACTTCCGCAGTGTTACATAGTTCTGAGATAAGTTACGATCGTCGATGCCACTGTTGATGTTGATGACCGCACGGCTTTCCACAGGGTAGAGGCAGAAAATTACTATTCAAAATGCTTGGCGAAGCTCGGCACCAAGCTGAGCAAGGCTTGCAAGGAGAGCGTCGGCTCCTGTGCCGACGCCTGGAAACATGTGGCTTTGGAAATGGAGAAACGATCGGAGATTCACAGGTCAGACCATTAACACAAGACCATTAACACATGCGTTGTATGTTTGAATATTTGAAGTTGTAAGTTTCTTAATTAATTATTCGTTTATTTATTGAATATTAAAATTCCCCTTTGACTTTTATTACAGAAATTACTCAAGTGCCCTGTCGGAGGAACTTGTAAAACCCATGAAACACGTAATAGATGGCCAACTGAAACTCAGGAAGAAGGTATCGGTCGTTTCTTTCAGAGCTTGCGGTATACCTTTTGTTTGCATCTTTCTCTTATAAATAAATACTTCCACTTTCCAGATCGAGGGTAACGTGGACAAGGTGACGCGGTCGCTGGTGGAGTGGCGCTCGGCGGAGGCCAAGTCCAAGCGGCAGTCGCACGCGGCGGCGCGCGACAACGAGAAGCTGCAGGACGCCGCGCTCGACACCAGGTGTGCCCACACGACCGCGCGCGCGCATTTGTTTTTTTTAGAAGGATCCTTCTCCACTTCTGTGTTTTTCTTTTTTTTTATTGTAAAATACGTAGCTGTGCGAATGGCTGTGCGTTACTGAGCGGAGCGGTCGAAAGTGTACCTTGCAGAAAAGTATATCGAGTGGTGTCTGTCGGCAGCTCCCGTATGGCGCGAAGCTCAAGCGTGGGACACATCCCGCAGTCCATGCTCAGCGCGGCGCGCGCTGAACGCACGGCGGCAGGCGCCGGCAACGAGCGCGACGCCGCCAAGTTGCAGCTCAAGCGGCGCAAGACCGAGGACGCCGTCAAAAAGGCGGAGGTGGAGTACTACAGTGTGTGCGTGGCGGCAGAGCGTGCGCGCCTGGAGTGGGAGACCAGCGTGGTGAAGGGCGCCGGAATGCTGGAGTCGCTGGAGGAGGAGCGGCTGGCGCAGCTCAAAGGCGCGGCCGACTGCTACTTGCGCCTCGCCGCCGGCGTGCCGCCGCAGCTGGCCGACGCAAGCACCGCACTGGCGGCGCCCATCGCCACCGCCGACGCCAACGTGGACATGCGCGTGGTGCGCGGCGTGCGCGGCGCCCCCGTAGGCGCCAGCGACCAACTACTGCCCGACTTCTACTGCGAACACACAACGCTCGCCATGAACAAAGAGAGACGGAAACAGGTGTGTACCTGTACACAGTACACACTACAAATACATATACTGTACTGTTCCCAAGAGATACAAAGTCCTATGGAGGGTTGTGAGCATTTAATTCATTATTTCTTTTCGTTTTCCTAAAAATAATTTTGCAATCTATGGTCCGCGGATCCAAAGGCTATATATAAAGAGCATCTTACTCTTGTAGTACTTACATTTTAATGTGGCTCCGTTTGTAGGCGTTAGTGAAGATCTTGCAACTGGTGAAGCAAGACATTGAACGCGAGCGCAAGTCTAAGCAAGGCCTGGAGAAGCTTTCGATGGCGATGAAGCAGACGCCCACTTTCGGCAACGATGACTCACAGCAGAATGTCGCTGACAAACTTTATCATGTGAGACTTATTCGCATTGAAATCGTATTATAATGAACTTCATACTGTGAGCGATTGCACACTTTTATTATTCTTGTTATAGGTTTAAAACATCTAACCAGTTATCAAATTCTTATTTTAATATGTCCCGCTTCACGCCGCACTCTTTCGTACTTCCATAGTTAGCGGTTTGCAGTCCTTATTAATCGTCACGACGCTTTAGACATTTAATATTGTTTGTAAAATTTTATGTATATAATCAGATTAACGGATCGTACTTAATATTTACTATAATTCATTTGAACTCAAAGTATTTAGTTAATTACCGCAGTCACGAGTAAGAATGAGCACATTGCGCAAGTCTGAACTCGTATAAATGTCATATTGTTAGGAAATTTTACAGTTCCGAATGTAGGTGCCTACTTACTTGCCATAGATCATGTGATGGACGTCGTCGCACACTTGTCGCTCGTGAGTCGTAGATAATGTTAGTATGTAAGGTTATCTAAGCTGCAGCCGCGACGTGTTCTATGTTACAATGTTGTAGATGCCTAAACTACCTAGAACCATATCACCGCCACGGCAAGGTCAAGGCAAGGGGCGAGGGGCAAGGGGTTCCTATATTTATAACCATAAATAATTGTTCAAATATGTATTTTTTTACAAGGCAAGGGGCGAGGGGAAAGGGCAAGGGGATCCTATATTTATAACCATAAATAATTGTTCAAATATATATTTTTTTACAAAAAAAAATCCTATATTTATAACCATAAATAATTGTTCAAATATATATTTTTTTATAATTCATATAATTTACTATTGACATTGAATGAATAAAAAAATGACTTTTACTAGATGCCTATCGTTCGTATTCGTTGACGCGTTTGAGAGTATTCTGATACTAGATAAATTTAAATTGCGTTATTATGTAATGAGTGTACACTGCGGTGGTGTGCAGATGAAGTCTATGCTGACGTACCTGGAGGCGGTGCGCTACAAGACGTCGGCCAGCATGAGCGCGCTGGACGCCCGCCCGCCCGCGCCGCACCCGCTCGCCACGCACATCCGCGTGCTGCGTGACAAGCAGGGCCTGCAGCAGAGTATTCTCAAGGTACAACTACCTGCTGCCTACATAAATACTAAAATTAATACTTTGTTATGTAAGGTAGTGTGACGAAAGTTACCAATTGCTTCCAGGTGCCGCCGTGGCTACAAACAGACTATCAAAACGAAGTGAACAAGAACCTACAGCCGAACTACACTGCGTTGTCTAAAAGCGTCAACGGAGAGGAGCGCGAGAGGAGGGACTCGATAATGAGCCGGGCGTCCAGCAAGCTGCGCATCGAGCACCTGTCGTTCAGAAGGCACGCGGAGCACAAGAGCGCGCCGCCCACGCCGTGCGTGGAGGGGCCGCCCGCAGCCCCAGCATCGCCCGCGCCCGCGCCACCGCCTCCGCCTCCGCCGCCGCCCGACAGCCCGCTCGACTGGAGCGCACTGGAGCGCGGCGCCGGCGATGGACTCTCCAATCAGCAGGACAGCGACTTCGGTAAAATTTCGATAACACAACTATTTCCTTTTGTCGCTCCAATACGGCCGCGTCTGAAATCTTTGTTATCTGCAGTCGCAAAACTGTCATGATGTCACTATTTTCTACGGCACTTTTGCTTCAATAAGTTATATTTATTACAGACGAATTCTCGTCGCAAAGCGACAGCTCGACAGAGGCGCGCGAGGAGCACGCCCAGGCGCCCGCGACGCTGCACCACGAGTACGTCGGCAAGTGTCGCGCGCTCTACTCGTACGAGGCGCGCCTCGACGACGAGCTCACGCTGTCTCCCGGTCAGTACGCAATACTACACTCTACGATAACAAAACTTAACACTGCTATCTTTTAATTTCATTTCGAACTTTCTTCGATGAATTTGCTGGATGCCCTTAATTGTACAATTCTAATTCTATTAATTACAAAATAAAATATATACTATTGAAAGTACTAAACTGTCTGCAGGTGACGTCATCAACATTTACGAAAAGCAGGACGACGTGTGGTGGAGCGGCGACCTGAACGGAGCTTTCGGCATCTTCCCCTCCTCCTACGTGGAGGAGATCACTTCCTGTATATAACGAAAGGACTACCGCCAGCAAAGGGGAACTAGTCCTTCCAGTAACCACAATATTACACAAGTTTGTGCCGATCTCGGTGGCCTTGACGAATGAAAACTGAAAGTTCCGGTGACGAGTGAGGGCGTCGCCGAATCATTCATCATTCGTTTGTGCGACTCAAATTAAAAGTACTTGGAATAAATGGAGAGGTTTCATGCATCATAATTTAACGTGAGCAAATAAGTTTGTTGTCGATATACAATTGTTTTAGATGTCTAGATGTCTGTCCTCTGCGTCGGACAGACTGGTCAGCCGCCGAGCGCTGCAGTGCTGTGTGAATTGTTTGGAAATAAGCTCAAATACTGTCTTTATAAATAAAACGTATCCTAAGTTTTCACGCAAAGTGATACAACCACTTGTTTGTCGGCGACTTTGTTGTACTTTGCGTTGTTACTGCGATTGTCCAATATCATGAATTATTTAAAAGAAAATAACCGCATGTCATGCCCGATAGTAATGGGGCCATTAAATGTTTGTGAAGCTACACATAACACATTAGTTTATAAAAGTTCTGCCTAGTTATAAGGAAGAAGAGGTGTGTGTCGTAAATGTACGTTACGTGTAAAAAAAAGTAAACCAAAGTATTGTATGTAATAAACCACTGGTGATATACGCATAGCAGACTAGTTGTTTAGTTGCTTAATATTTTAATATATTGTTTTCCGTTCACTGTTGTTTCACTTGCCCACTGCTGGGCGCGTCGGGGAGGAGCGAGGTGGAGCGGGGACGGGGCGGATTGCGACGCGTCGGGGTGGAGCGGGGGTGGGGCGGGGACGGGGCGGCTTGTGAGTGAAAGACTGATAGAGATGACAACAAATTGTTTATTAAAATAACGTTCATACATTACAATATTGGCAAGAGGACTATAGTCCAAATATCTCCGTAGTGCCCCTCGGCCGGGCGGGAAGCGGCACGGAAGGGGGGCGGCAAGGGCGACCACTACAGTCTTACAGAATTCCAATGTCATTGCATCACGTTACACGAGTCAATGACTCAGGACAAAAGTATCATTTGTTAGAAGCTGAGCATAGTTAAAAAGTGATACAAGTCTACGGTTATATAAATTAAAAGCTCAGGTACTAACTAACTCAATGTAGGTACAACAAACAGTGGGACCATTTATTCTTTACAGGAATGTAATATACGGCGGAGTACACTTTGTGTACCTAACAATAGACAATTTTGTACACGACGCTGCCGCCGGAGCGGAGCTGGAGCTGTGCATGCCTAGCGCGAGTTTGACTCTTAACAAACGATCTCGTCGCCCCCTCGCGTGCCAGTAATTACTTACAATACAAGCAAATTTGTGATTCACAATGAAATTTGATTAAATCAAGTTCCTTATCCCTTAACTACGGCGTCGCATGTACCTGTATGTGCCCGTTCCCAGAGGCGCGTCGCGCTCGCCCCTGCTCTCTAAATACATCACAATACTAATTAATTCTCCCCCTAAAATTTAATTCATGGACACTTTCAAAAATACGTATAATCTTTAGACAATAACAAATCAAAAATATACTTGTCCTTACGTCGAATGAGACTCGACCTGCGAGCCCTCTGCCTCTGGGGACGGGCGCGCGCTGTACCGTGCATTGCACAGCTGTTACGACACCTGTCTTAATATATACTTATACTATTGGATAACACATATGGCGGGTATTCGACGCGGCGACCACCGTCACTGTCGCACGGTCACTGCGCCAGATCACTACTGAATATATAGAGAGATATATATGGGGGTATCGGGTATACAAATAAGTTTGCACAACACTGGCACAGCGGAGCTGCACTCGCTGTTATATGTGCGTCAGTGTTTGTGCGGCGTGTTTCCAGCAGAGAGGCTGCTGCGGAAGTCACACGAGTACAAGATATATATATATATACTTATTGAATGCCATCAATGATAATGATAAGTCTTGATACTTACAAGTTACGACACAGCGAGCTGCACGCATCACTGTGAAGCCACCGTCGGCTCGCAAACGCTAATATCCGATGTAAATTCAAAATAAGACTTCCTTTTCCATACTTAATATTTACAAAAATACACTACACATTAAATTTAGCTTCGCTTTAAAGTTCACAAAGACGAGTCAAAACTCGTATCGCGCCAAAACGAATGCACGCGACACGAGAACGTTACGACTGCGTGTGCGCAACGTGCGTAAGAAATACTACGAAACAGTCGTGTAGCTCCGGAGCTATATAAAGCACGACGATCTACTACAACATACATGATGGAACCAATACAAATACAATACAATACAAGATATAATAATAAAAACATTTAATGTTCATATCAAGTGATCATCGTCACTGTGCACTGGTGAATGCCTTCGACTAAACTCACAACGGAAGCGACGCGACGCGAACGACACATTATACATAGAGATTGAGAGATCAAGGGGAAGACGCGAGTCAAACTAACGTAAAATATTAATTTACATGATAGAGACCAACTTTATAAAAAAAAATTAAATATAATAATAAAATAGGAATTAAAATTGAAATTAAACAAACATAAACATACACCGGCTTACCACAACTTGACACGCACGAGGGCTTCATTGCGATAACAGACATCATCTAAAACATACATTAAACCCGTTGTCTCATTAACATAATGACATTATCTAATATAAACTGGACATGAGGCTAGACGAACAGGGAGTGATGAGGAGTAGGGGAGGGGGGGGGGGAAAGGGGAAAGACTAGAAATTGAGCGAATCTAAACGCCACTGGCGCCACCGCTACTATAATATATAATAAAACATTGCAAATGTATCGCACATGCCACTATTGTTCTTAACTAAATAAACCTGCAGCTAAATTCGTTTAGATTCTTACTTAAAATTAATTAAACAAATAACAACACTACAAGTGTCACAATCTTGAGACACTTGTAGTTTAAAGCGAGAACAAGAAGCGGAATTATAATAAACCGTGGAAACATCGAATAGAACGAAACTAGTGCTCAGAGCGATGCAGTCTGCCAGAGGATAACAACTAAAATAAACTTTGGCTAAAATATAACATATCACACAGGATTGCCGACTCTCTCCAGCACTGACTCATATATCGTCATACATACCGTCGGTTGTCTCTTACTAAATACAACTCTTACATAAATACACATGGTTTGTTGCGAGTTGCGACTGTGTTTTGATGTTTAGGTACAGATGCAGGTCATCGTTGCATGTAATGTAATGTGAAAGCTATTTGAATAGACTGAGTGTCTTATTGTGCGCTTAAAAAGTGTCCGTATATAATAATAACACTGCCAAGTGTAAGTGTCAAGCATCCCATACATCATAACACACCCGCGTATACGCGTCCACACTCGCGCCATTGCACCTGTGCCTAAACAATACGAACAACGTCCAATTATATAATACAATAATTTCTAAGTAAAAAAACTAAATATTCCTAATTATTATGACACGGAATAAATCTATAACAACCATAGCAAGCGCGAAGATTTTTTGCAAATAAAATTTAAATATATTTATTAAAAATAGTTTCTAGAACATTGTCAACAATTATAATAAAGATACAGAACAAGTGTGGCGACAAGTGTGGATTGGTGCGTAGGGGGCAGTGGTGTCCAAGGCCACGGCCATTTAGCGATCGCCTACAAGAGAATATGGCAGTGTTAGCTTTGCAGTGAGGCCACTGTACACTTTCACTAGTTCGTAAAATGACATAGATTATTGTAAAATTTGTTAAAAAATAAATGTATATCAAAAACAAAATTTGCCTTGAACATTTTTTGTGGTCACATCTAGCCACGGCACAGTCGTGCGTCTGTGCGCTCCGCCCTTACACATATTTCATTATATAATATGTAAAAACATATGTAGGTATAAGGCATACGAATATATTGTAATTGCGACGCATTTGGCGACACAGGCGACCTCTCGCGTTGCCAATGATGGTTAAAACAATGATCAATACTTGGAGGATGGTGCACAGTTGACAACGCGCTCGCGCCACTCTGCAAGTAACAAATATTAACTATTACAAAAGGACAAGAGAATGAATAGAGTTCGATCTTGTCTGAAATGTATAGGGACAATACATACAACGTCTGTGGTGTGGTATGCGTCGTCTATTGCGCGGCGCGTATCTGGTTGAGATCGTCGTCGGAGTCGGTGTGGTGCGCGAGGTCGGAGCCCGCCAGCACCGTCAGGTGCGTGGAGTCGCTCTGCAGCGTGCTGCACTCCCCGCCGCCGCCCCCCGCGCCGCCCCCGCCCGCCTCGCACCCCACCCCACCCAGCACCCCGCAAGCGCCCAGCCCGACCCCGCCCGCCGCCTGCGCGCCGCACGCCTCCTCCTCGTTCCAGTTGTTGCATTGCGCTTTCTTTTGTAACGCTTGCACGTACGACTGGACATAACAGATGTATCACGTATGGCGTATATATATCTAACTGAGTGTAATGTTAAGAAATTACAAGATCTCTTCAAGGAACTCATTCGTACAAACACACTAATGACGCTGAAGCGGTGGGTTCCATTTTTGATGTAGCACCATGTTTCTATATTACAAGAATGTCCCGCTGATAAAAATACCTTTAACTCATTAATTTTATAATAACAAAACGCTTAAAAATGTCTATTCATTTACATTACCATATATTATTCATGCAGTGTTGCGTTCTCATTATCACACATACTTTTGGTATACAATGTCAATTGTATATTGATTTCAAATTTAATAAATCAGAACAAACAGCTGTAGCAGTTTCCTACAATCCATCCAGAGACGGTACAAAATTCAAGAGACGCCTACAATTGTCCCACAATACAATGGTAGGTAGGTAGGTGGGTACCTGTGATATGACATCGCCATGCGCGGTGCGCACTTGATACAGGTAGCGGTACTTGCGCTGCTTCATCTCCGCGCGCTGCTCGCGCGTCACCGGCCGCGCCTGCGTCGCCTTCAGACGGCGCTTCTGGGCGCTTATACCTGCGCCAGAAATGTCCATCATCATTTACACCATTGGGCTCTATTTTTTTACTAATGTCGACAAACATACATTTAAACTTTCGTAATCTGTCATGTATTATATTTTTTGTGAGATTAAACATTATTTGAAACAATAGCTTTAAATGTTGCTTTTCTTTGCAGGTTACTAAATGAAATGTTTATGTACAAAAAATATTATTAAAATATGTTTATTGATTCATATTATTGCTAATAAAAACGAAAAAAGTATCAGCGATCTATATGCCTTTAGTATTTTTAGTAACACGTTGACGTGATTCTTTTTGTTTTTTTTTTGCAGTTCACTGTTACTTTAAAATTTTCTTAGCGAACACTTTATTGACGTTTAGTTTAATTTAATTTATATGTTTTTTTTTATCTAAAAAGCTGTATATTTCCCAATTTCTTTAATAAACAAATCTTGCAATGTTCGTAATCTCTTCCTACCAAAATACCTACTCTAGTGACATCCACATATAAGTAATTACGCGCAGCGTTAAGCAACTCATCAACGCTTAATGGCCTCACCTACTCGTTTATACTTATTTGTACAATTCTTTTCAGATGATAAGTAGAGGTTTGTAAAGGTACAAGTAATAGACACCTTTAGAAACTTTACTAGTCCATCATTTATTAATACAATACGATGTTCATACTGAAATTGTAATGGAATTACATCATTTCGAACACTAATTTCATAACACTAATTACCTAAATACTTAAATATTGTGACAAAGTAACTGTTTGTAACATAAAATCAAAATTTTGCTTTCGGACAGGATTTCTTCGAATTATTTCCCAAACTGCTTTGATCGCCTTTTTTGTCCGAACACTACGTGGACGGCCAGATGTTTTTCTGTCATAAATGTTTCATTGTATTTGTAACCTAATCAATAGACCAATAACAAGCGTATGGAGGATTGAAATAAAAATTTAGCACCGTGCCTACTTTGTGTAATGCAATCACAGTGATTCGGTTCTCTTTATAACACCACTTACTCCGTTTTAATATCACAAAATATTTTACAATATATTGGTGCGAAAATACGATAACACAATGAACAATCATATGAAAATGACAGATTCTAAATTCAAAAGTAAAATGTATAATTTTTGTTAATTAATTAAACAGTATCTGTGAACTAACTTAGTAGATTGTTATAGTCAGCATTGTAGTGTGGTAAAATTCTGTCATAGAAATACATATAATGTGGTATGCCATAGATGAGTTGGTCAGGTTACGCGTGAGGTCTGGGAGGCTGTGGGATTAAATCTTGTAAGATAAAAAGTGTACCATCTGCCACGGAGAGGTCTCAGCTTAATTAGGTCACTAACTGACACTATATATTATATAGTCTTATAGAGCGGCGCAAAAATTAGACTTAGTGTACTTTGCAGTTAACATGTTCTTTGCGCGAGTAGCCATCCCACGAGATCATATACCTACAGTTGATTTATTAACCGAGTCTTTGTGTTCAACAATTCAAAAGTAATTCACTTGAACAAAAATATTTTAAATGTTATCGATACATTAAAAAAGGTTCGATTCAATACAAATTTGTGGGATGTACTGACTCTGCTCGTGGTGGGTGCCGCCGGCGGTGAGCGCGGCTTGCGCCACCAGCCCCACGATGGTGGCGGCAGGCCAGGCGGCCAGCGCCAACCACGACAGCCGGCACGGCGGCAGCACCACCGGCTCTAACTTTGCGCGCTCCCACAACTGATATGTAGACACATTGAGTTAATGCACACGATTGTAAGGGAAATGTCAAATATAATGTATTATTAATGACATCTGTCGTGTAGTACATTTACATTACAATTAAAATAAACTAGTAATAACAAAAATAAATGAAATGAATGAATTGTACTGACCCACTTCAGCATGACCATTCGCTCGAGGAAGTAGTCCAGGCAGGTGGCGATGACCGCGCCGCCGTACACACTCGTGCCGAACACTGTCAGCGCTGCGAACAACGCACTACTACACTACTACACTCACTAAATAAGAATCCTCGTCATCCCCCGTTTTTGTGGCACTATTCGCCAACATTTCACAAACTTGTTTTTAATATTCAAGTGTCGAGTACAGATCTTCCTAATTGTATAAAACAAACTTATGATAACACCCCTGTATAATTATAAAATGCCAGACAATCGACATGAATGACGTCTGAAATAGGAACACTTCTGTCTTGTGCACCGACACGCCGCGCTGAACTAAGCTAGACTCCAATTTATAATCGAAACATTCACTCTACCAATAATATGAGAGAAGTATAAATATGTATATTCATTTCCAGCTATTTCTATTTAGGTTTTTTTATAAAGTCAAAAGTTTGGTCCATACTGTCGACAGCAAACTGAAGGCAAATTCTCTGTATACGTTTGTTTGTAACACGAGTTATTGTTCGCGTCTACAGTCCTTCTCGCTTGAATGAAAGTAACGCGATCCACTCTCTTTGTCAGTGACAAAGTATTTGGCTCATTGTACATTCCTTGCAACGCTGTCCGCTCAGCGAGCAAAAGTCCTGGATGCCTGCTTGTATGAATATGTAAAAGACATAGCACGTTTCGCAGAAACACGAAAAGAGTGCTACATCAAAGTTTGTTACCAAGGTAGAATTTGCCGCTGTAATTCTATTGAATTTTGAAAACAAAAAGAAGTACGGTGTTTAGCTGTAAAAGTTTTCAATTAACTCCCAACTCTGGACTTACCTCATATGTCAAAGTTTATATATAAAATGTTTCACTGATATAAATGAGAATTTCACTAAGCTTATAATAAAGTGCATTTATTCAAAGCAATAAGCGAAAAAATCTTTAGTTATCGGTAAATCTTTATATATCCAGCATAATTGTGATTACAACAGTCAATTTATTAGTAAACGTGAATTGATATGATAACATACCCTTTTTCCAGTAAAGATTGAGGACCGCGAAGAATATACCGGAGACAAGCAGCGTTACGACGCAGAGCCAGTACTGTAAACAAGAGTTAGTAATAAAAATCTTGTATTTCACAATAATCCGGCGCGAGTGCACAAGCAATTACATTATGGGATAGGTCACGATGTTTCCAGGTAAAGGTCGATACGTTTAAAAATATAAAATAAAAAGGTCTCGTATCTCTCTCAATTACTCAATTACTGAGCAGTTACATAACTTTTCGCTTTTAAAAAAAATTATAAAAGCCGGCCAGCGGCTCATAGCTTTGTACGACGGTTCACATGAGATACATATGAATTATATACGTCTTCCGATTGTACGCGCGGGCAATGTCTTACGAACGAGTCTGCTAGTGGAGAATGAAGAAATGAGTCACTATTGCCTAGTTGTTGCCTACCGCGTGTTATATATAACATAATAAAATATGTTGGTTTTATAAGCGTTAATATACAAATATATCTATAACGAATTTCTATTTCTACGAGTATTTGCTTTTCCAGAATTATAGACATAGCCGTTGTAAAGTGAGCGAGTGAGGTTGAGGTAGTTATTCGTCGAACTCGAGGCTCCTCTCCAGTGTAGGTGTACTTAGGTATGTCAAAAATAGAAGTAACGAAACAGTCTTCTATTAATTTGGTTAAATTAAACATCGGATTAGCACTCGCACATCGCACTAACAAACACCCACATTTTCTGGTGATATTGGTGCTATCTACACATTTCTGCATTTGGTAATGAAATAAATTTCGATAATGAAATAGCAAACTAAGCAGGATTCGAACCCGCTTATTCAATGTCACACAACAGGCTAACAAGCACGGCGGCAAAAATAAACACAAGTAGTAAAATACATTTAATCTAAAACTGTGATAAAACAGTCCGCAGTACGTCAAAGTTCGCAACTGCATTAGCATAAGACACTTATGTTGATAACTTCTCTGAGGCCAACGTCGCTTTAATGAAATAAATTGCACTTAAAACATTCAAACACCTAGTTGTCAGAAAGCAATTCGCAATGAGATTCACACGCGTCAGCAGTAGGTACAGCCACAAATTTATTTTAGTTACATTAACAATTCCACATAAGGATCCCCGGAGATCGAGTGCGATGCCCACTCGGCACTCGTAAGGACGACAGACTAGATTAGTCTATCGTCCGCGTGGGGAGGGCTTTGCGTTAGCTCTTTGTCTACTCACTAATGCAGCTGAGCCCACGTGTGAAATGCAAGGATCGCGTCGCTTGAATTCACAAATCTTCCTTTTCCCTTCAATCTCCAATCACTTCAGAATGCGGATAGAATTCAATAAGTATGTCTTTGGGTTGGGTAAAATTACGAGCGTCAGACTAAAATGAAAATCGCAATGCTTTAATTACTAAAAGATAAAGAAACTTACACGAGAATAATACGAAGAAAACATTTATTAATAGAAAAAACTAACTAGTTCAAGATAAAAGTGACCAAAATGTCCAAATGTTGTCCAATCTTAATAAAATTTTGCATACGTACCCGTGGTATCATAACTCAGGGGACTCAGGGGAAAAGCAAAGACATGTGAAATTCACAACTTTTGAAAAATGAAGCATCCTAGCTATACAAGCAGGCAAGCTGCAACTGCGTTAGAGTGGTATCGGTATCAATGTATGATTAATTTTTCAATTTGTAGGCAGGATTTTGAACAACAACACTTGTACGTTTTAATTTGAAAAGCCCCACCGCACTAACTTTTAGCCCCGATAAAAAGTGTAAGTGGACCGAGCTTTATGCGCACAGAGGTCAACACAGCTTTCGGTGCAGAGAAATTAGTTATGTAATCAGGCAGGCTTTATAATGTGTTGCTTTAGATTTACATACCGGTATGTAAACCGATTTTACATTACCAAAATTAATATACAATAATTGCAAATGAAAGCTAACACCGGTTAGTTTTGCCGTTACTTAATAGCAGAGGCAATGTTTTATTTCTCTCTATCTGCGATGTCACAAAGCGGCGAGCGTCGGGTGGCGCGGCGGCGGAGGCGGCAGGTAGCACCACGTTTTATTTTTCAGCAAAGTCTCACTGAGGCTTCCTTTTATAAAGGACGAGCTGGAAATTAATCTAGACATATTTGTTTGTAATTGGATTTCTTGTAGAGTTTTTGCTATCGTTTTACAAAGGCTGATATTTGCTCAGTCTTCCTACCTAGGATTTTATTTTCACAATAATTACATATGATAAATCAAACTTCCCCGCCGAGTGACAAACAAACAGACGTGAATATAATACACTTAAAACAATTTCATTGAATATTTTAGAAGTTACAGCAAAATTAAAATTACTGCGCGAGAAATTAAATAATTAATACCGACAACGCGAAACAAGGACTTCGAGGCTCACTTGCTCGCACACAAAACATATTATAGGAAAGTACAAAGTCCATCACCCGAGCGAAGCCGGGCCGGGGGTAATGTAATAATATTAAATATATATATATTAACTAAAACGCACACGAGGGATAGTTATTAGAGTGAATCGATTTAATTACGATCAATCGTTCCGCGTGTTTGCAAAAACCACACACTCGGCCACTAGACTACTTTCTTATTTGCAGATACTTTGCAATAACAGCTATTCGAATTGGAAACTTCTGTATTAGTTATGATATTCGTATCTTTTAAAGAAACTTAGTAAAGAAATAATCAAATCAATACGTTTACTTCATTAAGACGATATAAAATAAAAAATGCAATCCTATAAACCCCAGGCCCAAGTGTAATAAAACCTTGGCACAGAATTCGGAGGGAGTCAGCCTGGGAGGCTGGTAGCGCATCTCAGGTGCCTCCTGACAGTCGTAAATACAGTGGCTGGCCGGCGACGCTGCACCGCTGCACCAGTTTTGTTAATCAAGCACTCGTAAAACAACTAAGGTGTCTGATCCAAATATAATATAGGTACTTATAGCCACAAGCATTACAGTCATCAGAATTGAGACCGTCGCAGATATTTTCACGTTGGCCCGGAGGATGCAAACACTAAATACTCACATACGCTACATGAAATATTACAATATTGAATCTTTTTTTCATCAGAGGTACGTATCCAATAATGCCGAAGAGTCAGCAAAGTGCTATAATGAATATATTGTAATATGAAGACTAAAACTTATATTATGTTATATGCAATACCGTTATTGGTAACCAATAATGTATTGTAGTAAAAGAATCTCAAATTGACCGGTAACAAAGACATGCACCACCCAGCGCCATTCACAATGGAGCGGGCGGATGTAATGGATTTATTATATGAGATTGCTCCTTGATCACAGTCGCAGGAGGAGCACTCTCAATGAGAAACTCAACAGCGGCCTCACACATGGAGCATTACGCATGGTATTTTGGAGCTCTGTAACGGATCCGCTAACCAAATATCTAGTAGAAGTAATAAAGGAAACAATACAGAACTGTCTATCGTGCTACAGCAATACAGACTCACACGTAAAGTCGACCCGGGAGGCGGCTGGTGCCAGTGCGAGATCAAAGTACAATTGAATGTAACTTTTACAAATTTTTTTTTTTATATATTTAAAAATAAATATATGAAATGTACCTTTAGTTGCGTGTATCAAATAATAATTAAAACCAAATTAATCCGAGCGTGGAGGAGCGAGCCGCCAGCTATGGCTATTTGTATTAAGTCCAACGTTTCAAAGGGATCGTAAATGGTACTCGAAATTCAATTAACGAGTGCATTTCTGCTGAAATTCATAATGATGTATGTTCAATATGGTTTACTGAACCGAATGTTCTGTTCTGAAACTAATGAGTTGGTACTTCTGAACCACAATTGAACCATCATTATTATTTACAAAGTATAGTGTGACATTAAATGAAACGAAAGAATGCTCCATCATATTGGCTGAGCTGACCACGAGTTAGGTAAATACAACCTTTTCTACATTTGCAATTTATACAATAGTAATGGGTACTTTGTTCTGAGCATGGTTTGCCATACACACTTGTTACTCTCCTTTGTTGTTTTATGTTAACAGTATGTCTCAAATTTAGATTAAAACAAGTGAGTTATTCAATGAATCAATAACAAAGTGTCCTATTGTACGTGGACATAGGTTTAAGTGTAAAACGGGCCGGTGCACACATACACACGCGTCCAACTTAACTGTCTTTTTATGGATAGAGATAGTGGGACAGGAAGCGACGCGTGATGATTGTACATGCATCGTGCATCTATTGTAACCTTCGTGCATTGTACATACATCTAGTATTTCCATACATATACTTAAAATTGCTTTCACAACTTTAAAAGAACACAGTACAGAATTACTTATATATAAATATCAATTGCACACCGGTGTCGTCGTAATTCGTATATAAAGAACGCGAGCGGCCGCGCTTGCAATTGAGGGCGTCATTATGTCGTTAGAGTCTCAATGTATCAATAATTCAATAATCGCTGCATCTGAGGCGGCAGTCGCCGCGACTATCTTTTTATAAATATTAAAGCTGTATCTATGAGAGATATTTACGAATGCCTGTGACAAGTCAATGTTTCTGAGTAAACAGAGATCGGTACACAATATTAGTATTTGAGCAACAAAAAAAGTATACTTTGTTTATTCATATACTTGTAACGTAGCTGTAAAACCGGAACCACTTTATACTACCTGAACGGTAGGCTTTTTGTGTTCCTTATATTAATTTACATAACTAAAGACATTTCACTTTAAAACCGCAGACGAGTATTACCTATGAAAGGTTGTTATTGATATAAGGGCGTTATAACAAGAACGTGATTAGTAAAGCGTAAGTGGCGAAGGATTGGCCTAATTAACGAGTGGCATTAATTGCCGGGCAAACAGGCGAACTGGGTAAACGTATACGGTCGGCTTGCATCACAGCAGTGTCCACGCCATTGTGCCAGTGCCATTACTTGATACTAAACGGATACTTCGAGACACTTTTGTAGCTTTTCAAGCATGAGGCAACAATTGTTTTTATTTAATCTACTCATATTTCAGATCGTATTGTATTTCAAAGTGTATTGTATTCCAATATATAAATAGGTACAACACAAATACACAAATGAAAATTGACGCTTAAAACATTTAGGTAGCTTGTTATTAAATACAAAGTAAGTTGATAATTTTCTCGAAATCATATTAAAGATTAGCGATGGAGCATTGTCCTCGCAGGCAAATCTTTGCCGAACGAATATAACGAACCGTAACGAAAATAAAACGGATGGTAGTTCCTCTAAATGAAATGAGATTTTGGAGACACGAATATAGAATATGAACCAGTAAGTATATAAGAATGCTAAATATAACGCCATGATCAAGTGCATTGCTATATCTGACGGAAATGTGGAATAATTCCTCTTTTACACACTCGTAGACAAACGAACTGGTACCATTGCATGGGACAAGTGGCAGTGCTGTTCGTTTTAAAAAAATCGTATAATAAAAGCCCAATAAAATAATTTACACCACGGCATCGGTCGTCATGTTTCATTTGCAGGTCCGTTTCGGTGCAGCAGCAAGCGCGACTGTTGCGTAGCGACGCTAACACTGAGCTGGTTCTGCATCGGGGTCAGGGCCCAGCGCTCTTTTATTGTGTATCGGCTTTATTTACGTGCGCCAATTGCTCAATCGCACGTTTTCGGACGTCGGCAGATCGAGAGCAAACGTATCCATCTCGATAATGTCAATCAATCTCGCAACGTGATAAGACGCCGCATTATCCGAAGGGGTTAACACTACATATATGACAAGCGTCGAATGTGAAACACTCGCAGCGTATTTCAGTATTCAGTGGATAGACTAAGAGAGCCCGGTGACAAGTCACTATTTTATCAACTGTCAATTGAATATAAATGTATAAATTAGCGTACTTGCAAGAACAATAAAAAACCAAACTTAATTAAACAATCCATGGAAATGAAAAGAGTACAGTATAACCCAGTAAGTGGAAATCGAATCCGCAAACATGGCGTCAGTATACAGTTCGACTCGTCCGCATATAAAAATACTGCATAAAAGCTTTCAAATCTTGACGAGCGAAACAGCGGATGCAACCATCGTCTAATATTATGAGAAACTTATGCGAAAGGAAACCTTCTATGAATTTTTCATAAAATATTCAATAAGAAACCTTCTGTAAACAGCGGGTCTGATCTCGTCGCGTCAATATAATAGGTACGACCGAATATAATATAAATGCTTTCAGCGATATTGGCCAGTCGTAATAAAATAAAAAAATGCCAGTTGTCTAGACGTCGTTCGGTAATCCTATTAACTGCAGAAGCACCCAGCGAGTCTTCATTGATCGAAATAACGACTTACGAAAGCGCCGTAATGCAAAGCGCGAAAACAATTAAAAAACTTCAGTAATGATAATTGAAAGAGCGTGAAGACTTGAGGTTAGCGCTCGGAGCGCACGAAGCAGCTGACGGACGGACGGACGCTATCGATCGCTGACTCCGGCTCGTGATGAAACATGCGACGTAATTATACAATAAATAGGACCTATAATTACAGTCTCCCTTAAGTTGTTTTAAAATAATTCAGCGCTCGTCTGGCGGCGGTGTGTGCGCACAGGCGTACAGCGGGGCGGGCCGGAAGCAAAGGATTTGCAGCCACAAACTAGAGGAAGCATACACATCCGGTTGTTCCCTTTAACTTTTGCGTAATCTCGTATCAATCGGATAAACATATTGACATGTCAGTTCCGCACACACGTACTCGTACGTGCATCAACACTACAATTTGTCTGCAAATATCGTGTCCCGCAGTTCGCGGGGCAGGTTGCACTTTAAAGACGAAATATGTTCGTAGAGTTTGGTTCACATTGTACGTGAATATTGTTCTTTACTTTCTGTCCTTTGCCTTGCCTTGCATTTGCCTTCCTATACCGGAGGAATCCACTACCGTCGCATGCACAGTCGGACACTTAACCTCAAACTACTTTGTTCGGTATGTACGGCATTTAACTGCGGACGACGCAACAGATACGGGCATGTTGTTTACCCGCACAAAGCGGAAAGCAAACGCTCTGTTCACGAGTAAATAAAATTGTGCAGACACCGAAAAATAAATAAGAGCGTTTCGCAACGTTATTCGCGTTTACATAAACACAATATTGAAGTAACAAACATATCACACAAACCTGCCTTGTATAAACGTTTTAAAAAAAAGTCGCACGTTTCTATGGAAATGTTTGACAGCAACATTTGCATGTACCAGTACGGTAGGCACATGAAGGCAGTAATCGACATTAGCGCTAGGGTTAGAATAATCTAATCTCCGGTAACCACCATCGCCCGGAGCGCCCGCTCGCCCGCGCGCGGACGTCGCGGCGGCCGCCACGTGTTCCATTTTACACTGGCATGATGAAGGATGAAGTAATGTTGTTCCCTGAAGCTAACTTTGCATAATATATTTACACGTTTTGTAATAACGCCGCTAAAAGCTAAAATTTCGCTAAATATATAAGCTATAATATTTCACTTTGCTAAGATATGACAATTGAGTACACAATCAGGAGGGAGAGTGGCTTTACTTACCGTAGTAGGCCGGGCTTCGAGGAAGTGGTCATATATGGCGAGGCCGGCGACGGCGAGCAGCAGGCCTGTGTGGAAGCCAGTGATGAAAAGTCCCACGTACTGGATCAACATCGTGATTAGACCGAACAGAAGACCCGCACAAAGCGCTACGCCTGCACAAAGAAAACTTAGCTTTATATACCATTCCCTATAATTCATGATACGTTTTAAAATATAGTTTTTTCCCTAAAAAGATAACTTTTAGCAAATTCGAATTAAAATGAGTTCTTTTTAACATTTTTTACAGTGTTACACTAATGTTTTTGGAAAGCGTATAAAAATTTAACAATAAAAATAAGTTGTAATAAGCGTATACGAATTTCGACGCAGCTGGGTGTAGAACGCAACGCAACGCAAAGTTCACTAACATTACCAAATGTTTGTTTGTGTTGTTAACTGAACTTATTTGACTTCATCGACATTAAAGTTGAGTTGACCATTGCACCGCACTATACAACACATCTAGTGGTCAAGCTTCGACTGGTTTATCTTTTATATTTTTTGCTATTTGCCAAATCCAGAAAGAAGTGATGTTATATTTCGAAAAAAATAAATATTCAAATGTTTATGGTCGCATATATATTGGTTACATTATTTTATATAAGTAATTTAATAGAATGAAAGTTGTTTTACTATCTAGCTTATAGCAGCAGCAGGGCGAGAAGAGACCAAAAATCAAAGAAACAATAAAAATGCGAGGCGTCCTTACCGACGTTCCCGTAGGGTGGCATCAGATACTCCTGAAGGCAGATGAGATAAACGATAGCGGAGCCGAACGTGAAGCCAGTTAGGAACATGCTCGCCTTAAAACATCGGTAGCCTACAATAAAGTTTTATTATTACAGTCACACTTCTCTTCTCATATTATAGTCGTGCATAAACGGAAACCAGAAGGAAAACTTAAGTCTCAAGATCATTTAGTCATTTCCATGTTTTGTTGCCAATATTCAACATAATTGCTCATCAGTATCGATTCCAGCGATACACGCAAGATACACTTACCAAAAAGTGTGTAGACGATCCCGAACACGACGTACATGGCGCATATGATGCTTATGATGGGGTCGTAGTTGTAGTCTGTGAGCGAGCAGAAGGAGCCCTCGATGTGAGGTCCGTTCACTTTGATGCTCATGTTGGGCGGCCGCGTCACCTGCGGCACCAGCTGGCCTACTGAGGACATCCTTCCTCCGCACTGCTTTACAATGTTTCCTGGTGACGAACGACAATGTACTCACTTCGCGTCGCAGCCACCGTAGAAGCAATGGGCCGGTGCGACCATAAATGTTATTTCACGAATTCATTATGAAAATTAATGACAGTGGCCGAGTACGTGCTGAAATCAGTAATTACTGTTTGTCTGTTTTTTAACAAAAATATAGATATAATAAAAAAATACTTGTACGACATTTAGTTTAGAACAGTTAGTGAAATGTTACATTACAAAATATAATATGTGGGCCTGTTGAGTGTGCGGATGTCTTAGTCCATCCATTCCATTTAGTTTGACTGAGTTCATTGGTTTCAATGAAATATTATATTATAATATATAAATATTATATTATAATATATAAATATTATATTATATATTTTCATCTTTATGAATGAAGTATTCGTTTGTACTTCCCCGACAATTGTAAAGTAAATATCGAGCAATAATTTCACGATTCTATTTTTCGTATGTACGAATTTGTCAACAATGGCTTCTTCAAAATTTTCGAAAGTTTGTTTATTTTGACTACTCGTACTTAATACTTTTACAATTATTTATATTATCACAGGTCATAATTTATTAAAATTAGTTAAGCTAATACAATTGAAATTACAGTCAATACACAGTTTTCTCAGAAGTTGTTCATAATTGTTTATAAAGATTCATGTCCATTATATTTGTCCTAACTTATTGTGTTGTCTACTTACAACTTCAACAAGAGAAGGAAGTTCTCAATTAGTCTTTTGTTGCCAGTGGACAGTATTGATAAAAGTATGTCTTCTACAATGGCCCGTTACTTTTTCTTTCAAGATAAACAAGAAAATCTATATAAGAGAATACTATTAGAATATTAAGGTAGATGAAATGGGAGTTTGTGTTAATGCATTCAATGAATTAGTTATATTGTAGTTTAATATGAATATAATTACAGGCAAATAGTTTCTTTGTGTTGTATTAAAACCATGTGGTCTGGTATGATTAATTAAATTTTACAATTTGTATGTGCAAAAATAGAATTATACATTCCAATGTTAAAAAGAAACTTTCTGAAAATCTTTGCTCATAATAATTTAGAATAATATTTATATTGAGAAAACATATAAACCAAAAGACTAACTAAATTATTTATTTGTAATGAAAAAAAACTAAGAAACTTATGAAGTAAACCACATATTTAAGTAAAATATTATATGATATTTTTTTATTATTATATATATATATAATTTTGTCTAATTTTATGTTTTTTTATTTATTTAACGCACCAAAAATAATATTGGATATTACATGCAAAACAGTAAAAAAATAAAAAGCTTTAATACTATTTTGAAATTCTTATGATATTATATCACAAAAAAGTGTTAGTTAAAGTATAGTAAAAACTTTTTCAGAATTGCAAGTTGCAGATACAACTTAAAACAACTAAGTGGCTTAATTCAGATCCGCAGTTAGACTTTTACACTTTACACACGCATTAAAATAACTAATTACTTTCAACAAACTTTTAAGTCACGACTCACGAGACCGAGAACTCGCTCTCAACAAAATAAAACAATCAACGCGATCACACTACGTTCGGTCAATATTTTGACGTTAAAGTAAATACATAATATATTATAAATCACTTACCATTTATTGCAAGCCAAATTCACATCTTAAACTAAAATAACTGAAGTACTATGACCTACTCACTAAATGTGTCGGTTGAATTAATAAAAAAATTAAGAGGAATGCATCGTTGCACGGTTGAAATCGAACTGAAAAGCTCCAATAACTAACGCTACCTAGCTACAGCTACAAAGAAAATTAACAACAAAGGTTTTCCTACAGTTTCCCGTCGTCATATACTTTTTTTTAGTGATGTGCCTCGTGTTTACGCGTGATGTGTGAATCGGTAACAAACGTCAAGTTACGATTCTGTCAAAAAAACATGCTAAAATAAAATTACTTTAATTATGATAAATTAAATTGCATACTTTGAATTAACAATTTTTATAAAATACAAATGTATCGTGATGCTTGTAAAAAGTTTTCACGACGATTACCTGAAAGAAAAACGCGTCACAGGTTTGGCGCGCACGCCCCTAGTAGTAAGCTGCCACCTTCACGTATTCCGGTGTACTGTTTTATTTAACAGCACAAATCTAAAGTTTTATTTTGTTCGCGTTTTATCGAAAACTGCGGGTATTTTCTTTGAAACGCGTCCACACCGAAGCAATGTTTTGTACCGTCACCCTCAATATATAAATAACTCGTACCTGAATTCGGTAAACACTACGTATCATCTCGGTGCACCATCAATAACCACGATGAAAGTCACTGTTACCACGCTCAACGACGAAATATTCGTCCTCGATGTTTCTGAAGACTTGGAATTGGAAAATTTTAAAGCTTTTTGTGAAATAGAATCCGGTTTCCCCGCTACCGACATCACGCTGACTTTCAATGGGAAGCCAATGATGAACGACAAGAAATCACTCAAGGAGCTCGGAGTTCACGATGGGGACGTAATTGTGATGCTCCGCATGGTGCAGAGGGCCTCCACGATGAACGAGAACGATGCAAGACAAGGTAACTCTGCCACCAAACTTCTCTAACATTGCTTTGTTTATTTAAAAGTGCATTGTCATTCCTTTTGTCACTAGTGACAACGATTACTAATTATTTTATTGTCATATGCTTCGAAATGAATACTAGATATCGATAAAATATTAAAAAAAAAACAAAATTGTCAAGTATTGTTGCCAAAAAATTTAGTTTTAAATATATAATAAAAAAATAGCAAAATCATTATTTTGTTTTAAGCTTTACCCAGTGGATGGGCAAATCTCGACTTTAGCAGTATACAAGTACCACAAGTAGCAGGTTCATCAATGGCAAGCAGGAATACACCGGTGGAGGAGGACCCTCGCATTATAAGAGAAATGTTCCTAGCTAACCCGGACCAGCTAGCTTTACTTAAGCAGAACAATCCTAGGTTGGCAGATGCTCTGTTAAGTGGCAATTTGGGTTAGTAATATAGATAGTGTGAATTCATATGTGACAGTATCCAAGCTGGCAACATATTTCATTCTTACTGCTGGCATTGTAATTTAAAATGAATGTTTTCTTTAGATACATTTGCCAGTGTTCTTCGAGAACAAATCTCAGCCCGGACAGAAAGACAACAACAAAGAATAAGGTGAGCAATATTATATATATCATCATAAACCAAATTACACACTATAATTGATTATAATCTAAGTTTAAAAAACTAACAAAACAAAGAAACATTTTTAATTTACAGATTTAGTTAAAAAAACTTACCTACTAATAAATCCAATATCTAATAAGGTCACATTTGTTGGGTTGGTCTGCAATGTGAATATTAAATGATCTGCATTGCAAATACAAATCAACATTTCATCTTTAATTTTATTTATCTGTTTTTTACTGACTAAATCTGTCTTAGATTATTTTCAGAAACGTGATTATAAGAAAACCTTATAGTTATAAATTATTTGTATGAGTTAATGTAGGTCCATCATTTTAAAACAGGATGATGAACTCTGACCCGTTTGACACTGAGGCACAGCGTATGATAGCAGAGGAGATAAGGCAGAAGAACATTGAGGCCAATATGGAAGCAGCTATGGAATTCAACCCTGAAACCTTCGGCACAGTTGTCATGCTTTACATAAATTGTCACGTTAATGGGTAAATATGTATATATGTAAATTTTGATTGCTTTATGTATATTTCTTTGGCTGTGAGAAATAGTACATATCTTGAAATACATATTTTATAAAGTGTGTAACACCAAATAATGTGATATTTTAAGAGTAGGTGTTCAAATTATAGTGAACTAATTATCCATATTTTATATTTATAGCATTGTTAAATAGTTCATTATAATGCAATTTTGAACACACAGTTACTAGTGTGTTATCTATTCTCTATCTATTTAAGTATTTGCAAGCAGTATTCAAATACTAAAACCTAATGCTTGATAACTTCAATGGATACTAAAGCCAGATATAGTCTAGTGAAGTCACTTATAAAAAAGTTAAACCCAACAGTCAATGCCCTTGTGTGCTTTCATTTGAGTTTTGGCAGTGGTTCATGAAGATATTTTTAAATATTAAGAACAAAGTAACTTTTTATATCAGTATATGACCTATACACATATAAAAGTGTGACACAAACTTTTGGTAATTGATCCATAGTTTGTATAATTTCATTTATATGTTGCATTTGCTTTGGTTCATACTTTCTAAATTATTTAAATAATTGTATAAACTGAGGACTGTTTAGATATACATTATAATGAAATACTTTTTTCTAGTTTTCCAGTAAAGGCATTCATAGACTCTGGAGCTCAAACTACAATAATGTCAGCGGCCTGTGCAGAGAGGTGCAACATCATGCGGCTAGTTGACACTAGGTAGCTATTGCTGACATAAATATTTCATAATATACACTTTATAGATATTTTTATTTAAATCTTTTTAAGCTATAGTCTATGAGGTATAGCCTATAGCTTAAAAAGATTTCAAAACTCATAACACTCTGTTAGAAAGTACCAATTTCAATTGCATCGTGCCTGGTCTTATTAGAGTCATGATATATTTAATTCATATATACTTGACCTACTTTTGAATTATATGATATAGAAGTTTGTAAAACGCTACAATTAATGCAAATTAAACTGCTAGTAAAATTTTTCCTTCATAAAATATGCGAGTTGTTTACTGTGTGCTGTGATGATAGCTTATAGAATTTACAATGAACGTGACATATTTATTATTGAATTTGTTTTTATTCTCATATACTGTATGTAGTATTTCATTAGTGTTCTCATTGTAGCACTATGATATCAATGATATATTTTATTATATTCTATATATACGTAACAAAATGTGTACAGTACATCATATTAGTTATACTTTTACATTATTTATCACAAAATTTCAGCAAACTAGGTAATGTATTTAATTTGTTTGACAAATACATGACATGGGCCACATCCTTTTTTGGGAACTTTGTTATTAATTGAAATGGCAATGGAGGTTAATGTGTATTATAACACATAATACTTTCACATCAGATGGGCGGGCATAGCCAAGGGTGTGGGTGTGCAACGCATCATCGGTCGCATACACATGGTGCAGATGCGTATTGAGAAGGACTTCCTCACCACCTCCTTCTCCGTGCTGGAGGAGCAGCCCATGGATATGCTGCTTGGACTAGACATGTTGAAGAGACATCAGGTGGGACTTGGGTTTTATAAATTGTTTAAGTGTTTCAAATATTAAAATTTTAACCATTGCTTACATTACATTTTTTATATTTATATATAGTTATTTTGATTTGAAGTATGGTTAATATGTAATAATAGCTTAGATTATTACTCACATTAAATTAAATGATTTATAATTAATGTATTGATAGATAAATAGAAAAATCTATTTCTTCTTTATGACCAATTATTTAGGTAAAATGTGTAAAATATTTCTAAATTAACTATATAAAAGTTTTGATATGTTAAAATATAAATAAATTATATATGTCACGAGGTATATGTATTATTATCAGCATGTTATTCTGATCCTGATGCTAATGTGTTGAAGTAAATGCTGTTAATGATCACTCGGGAGGTTCATGATAGTTGTGACATTATTTGAAAAGAGCAACTGACATTTTGTAACGGTTTCAAATAGCTTGAACAAAAAATACCTGATTTTGATAATAGATTTTATGTTTTTCTATGAATACACATTTCAATTTCAATATATATATATATTGTATTTATACATGAAATGTGAATGCGATGTATCCCAGTGCGACATCGACCTCAAGAAGAACGTGCTCCGCATCGGCACGACGGGCACCGAGACGCCGTTCCTCTCCGAGTCGGAGCTGCCGGAGTGCGCGCGGCTGTCCGGCGTCTCCGAGGACGAGCTGGTCACGCAGTCGCTGCGAGACCACGAGCAGAGGCAGCTCAAGGAGGCCATGGACAAGTCCAGACAAGGTGAGGCGAGAAGAAAGTGAATCTATCAGTCTACCAAACATACTCTCCAAATCATATTTATCAAAATGAACTTGGCCAACGGAATGTTCCCTTCGATGTTGAATGTTGAAGCGTCTGAAATAACTCTCCTACAAATGATAATAAAAATCGTAACTAATTTGTTTAGCTTGTGTTTCTTATTTAGTGATGTATACTACTGCTACTTTTCAGTCTCCGCCGTCCATGTTTTAAACATAACAACACAGTACATACACCTTTGTTTAAAAATTACCGTCTCCGTCCCGAATATTTGCCATATCATACCATTAATCCGACTCTGGTAATATAAAAGTGTTTTGGTACATATTCTATTATATACGCTTTTCTTTATTATGGCATATTCCAAAGATTTTCTAGATGATATGAGAATTAGTAATTTAGCAATAACACAGGCTGTTTTAGTCCTGTTAGTAAAATTCTCTGATAAAAAAAGTGGGTGTGACTTGAGGATGCGAAAAAAAATATTAAAAGTATAAACTTTTAATATGATGTAATACTTGATTAGACACACTGCCTGGTACAGATAGTGTCCTACTATGAAATAGTCGTTTCTATATTTAGTTAAATCTAATTTATAGAACGAGAATCTAGAAAATTTGCTTCAGCGACTCTTGGTGTAACTTACACGAGTCTAGTTTACGTACATAGATAATAGGAAATAATGTGTGTGTGTGTGTGTGCGTCTCCGTGTGATGCCCAAGTGTCGGAGTATTAAATGTAAATGAGTTTCATTTAATTCTTATCAGACTTTTTTGAAACCGTATATAATTCAAATTACATTTTTGTGTGTGATTTTACCCGACATCCCAATACCCAAGTCAAAATATGGAATGGCGGTAGCCATTATATACAAATATGTATGATAATAAACCTGCGTTAATGTTAATCTGTGTCTTTTATATATCATCGAGGTTACGATGTCCTTGTCCGCCATGGTCCCAGGTTCGATTACCCAGTTCCGATTACGGAGGGACGATCATAATTTAGTTATTTTTATTTTTCCGCTTTGGTGAACAGCACACATCGCAGTATGCATTGTCTTGAATTCTCTCTCTCTCTCTCTTGCTATGCGGGAAACACATCTATATATATATATATATATATATGACAGCCTGTGTTGGTTCCATTACAGTATGTGCTATTGTAACCATTTACTGTTGTTATATTTTTTATGCTTAACAAAATTTGCTTTTGCATTTAAATGACAGGTTTTTTGGAACTGTAATATGTATTTTATTGTTAGTAAAAAAAATATTATTTTCAATACTTACAAGATTCTATGAGAGTGTGTACGGCGATACTGCGGTGGTTACCGGTTCAAATACAACATGAAGAATTACTTGATTAAAACATGTGCACATAAAATGTTTATTCCATTATATTATTCCGCTTCATGGTAACTATATCTTATGAATTGTACTTAATTTTTATAGTTATATTAATTTGGTATATGTTTGTAGTTTAGTTTGTTTGTTTGCTCAGCATCGTCTCGTCGTTATCATGTTGGTACACAGGTACACTTAGATTTCACGTGAAATGAAAATATTTTAACGTCCTCGTTGTTGTAAGAATCTGTAGAAGTCAGTAGAAATCAGTAGTTATTGTGTATGAGACCAGTGAATGTAAATCTTTGTTGAATTTTAATGTCCATTTCATTATTTGTTTTATATTTTCAAAAAGTATTAATACACTTCAAACGTATAAACTTGTAAATATTTGTTCACGTTTATATCGCGCCTTGTATTATAGTAGATATGTACATCTGTGTGTATGTAAGTAACATTTGGCATGTTGGGCACAGACTCGTCAGCTGAGGAGGGGTCGACGAGCGGGACCGCGCCCGCCACGCCCGCCGCACACACAAGCAGGATTGGTGAGAGCCCACTACGCTATACACATGTACACGCTAAAAATAGAGATATCCATCGTATGTATGGGTTCGATGCCCACATTCAAACATGCAATGCCTCGAAATTGGGCAGGAAGAACGCATCTAAAGACTAGGACTATCTAAAGACTCTCTCTGTACAATCCCTGTATACACTCCATATACACTAATTAAAGGAAAATGTACCTAGGAAATTTCATTTAACGATTTCCGAGAACCTTCTTATTCTATGTAAATCGTGTTCCTACCAAAATCAATTAATAATAAACAATACCGCTTCTTATATCAGGTAACAGATAGGAAAGCAAACTTGCCTAATGTCTCACCAGCTTTTATATTATGAAAATGAAAAACCAACCCGCACGAAATTAATCAGCAATTATGACTGCATCTGTATATTAGAGGTAGTTTTTTTTTTCTAGAAGCAATGCTAATGATTGCGTGATACGTTATTGTTTTAAAATATCTAATAGAATTTTCTCGGTCAGCCGTTAAATCCCGTGTATTAGTAAATAATAACAAGTCAGCTCATTGTCAGATGAATATTAGTGGCCGTTTTTGGGTGCGAATGTGTAATGTCTTTTATAATGTTATATGAATAAAATAATATAGCCATCGGAACTAATTTTACTGGAATATTTATTTTTGACAAAACACCAATATATTCAGTCATATTCGAGGTCTTTGGCCCTCTTTGTAAAGTTTTATTTCATTTCATACATTAATCAATTTTATTTTCTAGTTTTCTTGTAATTACCTTGAATTACATTATAGAATATATTTGTTATAAAATGAAGGATATAGGTGACAATCTACGAAACTTGGTGGTGGTGGCCACGGTGGTCACGTTTGTTAGTATAGTTTGTTTGCAGCATAGTTATGCTGGAACAAGCGTGAAGCCAAAAAATAATGTATAATATTTTTTTATTTAACATTTAAATTTCATATACATAGATGTTTATCTTAAAATGCACAGGTTCAAATCCTCTTACAGTATACATTTTACACATTTTTAAGTGATTTACATTTAGCAGTGCCGTCCCTGTCCAACCCCAGCCTGACCATCCTGGCCACGGACAGGTTCACCGAGACTGAAGTCGAGGAGATCGTAGCTCTGGGATTCACTAGGGAACAGGTGATTGTTTTACGTTTTTGTGTGATTTTGTTTATATTATTGGCTTGTATACACACATATACACACACAGTCGACCAGTGATAGTGACATCTTTCCGCTTGCACCCCACAAGCTTGAAATCACAATGTATTTGTTTTATTTGTTTTAAATATATATATATATAAGACCATCTAAATAATTAGTGTTAATTTGATGTGCAGGCGGTGGTGGAGCTCCGGCGGTTCAACGGCGATAAGACCCAGGCGACGGTGGCGCTGTTCGCCAAGTCGCTCAAGTTCTAGCGGCCTCACTTCATTTGCATATACGTTTCTTATTTTACTGTTGAGTGTTTTCTGCAATTTTGTTGTTTTCGTTGAGCGAGGCGAGGCGAGTTGCGGACCACGGCTAGGTTGTAGATAACTCAGTTTTTTATTTTTTTAAGCAATACCTTTATATATATTTTACGGTAGCTTCGTCTCGACGGTTCGTCGCTTTGCTTACAATATTGATTGTTTGACTTAAATCATTTCTAAGTGAAATGGTCAATGGTCAATGGTCACCCTAAACGCTTATAAACAAGTACACTATACGATAGGTTATGATGACGGGGTGTGGTAGTTAGGTCAATAAATAAGCAATCACTATTATAAGGGGTAATATCGGGTATCGTCTCAAAGGGGGAGGGAGGAGCGGCAATATGCGTATCGCAATTGCAAACGAACGTGGAACCGCAGTAGGAGGAAGCCGTCGACTGTACTGCAGGTAACATGCTGATTTAGGTTTTGGTGAAGCCTCACTTTATATCGGTTATATTTGTATGAAAATTATAATATGAATGTGAACCTATATAAACTAGGTTTTATGTAAGTACATCAAAGCAAGTACCCAAGAAAGCTTGTAGTACCGATGTATCAACGTCAAATAATTATATGAAAAGTTGTTATTAGGTGTCGTTCCTGATGACCAACTCAAAAGACGAAGTCGTCAATTTGGCAATAATATATCTCGATTAGTGGCGTTGAAGAGGATTGTTTAGTGAAATATTATGAATAAAGTGTAATTTGTACGAAACTGTGCAATCTAGTTATTTATTCTTTAATTAACCTTTAGTGAACCAAGAATTATCTTTATATACTATCGTTTGAAATTAAAACCTATTAGATGTTTCGTCAAATAGGATCTGGGTTATTTCTAAAGTTTGAATAATTAAATCGATTAATATGATGTCTGTATAAAAATATCGTTATCGCAGGACATTAAGGAATTAATCAAACGTCGGCCTTACTACTGCCAACTGTACTCGCTACTGTCACCAATTTACACGTTCGTTAGCATTTATTCAATAATATGGTCAATTATATATATGCAATTATTAAATGGCAATAACTTTTATAGAAATTTGAATTGTATACTTGTATACATGAATACTAATCTGAAAGCGCATTAGTCTGCATAAGGCTGCAACACTGCCGGCGACAATATTCAAGGAGGAGTGCTAGTGCTAAGGGTACAGTCTGTCGCATGTCCCACGCCCCAGTGAGAGCGGCCCGACACTATTTTGTATTTCTTTTGTATGAAGTAGAGCAAAGACATACTACTATTATTATGAAGCATTTATAATTAACTAAACACTAAATACATATTATATGAAAGTGTGCCTTTTATTTACTCGAATACATTCTAATATAAGTGGGTTACTTCCTGTTTCAGCTTGTGTCACAAATATACTTGAGTCTACTTTAAAGTACGAAACAATGAATAGTTAATGCAGGCGAAACCGCGAGCAGGTCGCTAGTATTATTATTTCAAGTATGTGCGATGTGTTGCAGCTGCTCTACTCTAAATCATTGAAATTTAAAACAGGTTTAGAAAACATAAAAATTATAATTCGGACTCGAACCCGCGCCTCTTGGAAAGCTATTACTATTTTGTATTGTTAGTCTCATTGTGTTGTAAACATCTCATTACAGAGATGTTATAACATTGAAGTAGGCTGAAGTAAGAAACGTATAACAAAGAGCAACATTTATATTGACCTTTAATTTGGCATGTGCTTTTTAAACTAGAGTACCTCCACTGCTACGGGTTGCCCGCAATTACAAAGAAATAACACAAACGGAAATTAATAAAAGCTTTTACATATTTTTAATTATCATTAAGTTTAGATTATTTGTAATGACATTTTATTGAACATAATTGAATTTTAAATATAAAGCTTAACTTTTTAATTTTTATCTTATTACTCAAAAAAAAAAATATTCGCACAACAATGAGCAAAGCGCTAAGCAAGGCTAAGTAAGGCTAAGGCATCTGATGGTGGTCGGTGATAAGTAGCTTAGTAGGTTAAATGAAAATAAATAAAACACTTCAAATATTTGATAATACGTATGTATTTATACCAAAAAAGTGCTAAATTTTTCATCAAATTATATTACTTAGTGTACCTTACAGACATTTTGGTACATACAGAGAACCGAATCCCTGTCATTGCATTACATAAATATCCTTCATACGCTTGTTATTGGTCAAACGCTTGTGTACCGGACTTAATAGATACAATAAAACCTCTATATGTGACAAGAAAATTAGACAAGAAGAAAAGGCGATCAAAGCAGTAAGAGAAATAATTCGAAGAAATCTTGTCCGAAATCAAAAATATCTCGGGAGATGAAGATAGCACCTAGAACCACCATGTCGCGTATTTTAAAAGATGATTTAGGACTTGTAGCCTACAAGAGAGAGAAACACACACACAGTACATTGTGGGCATTATCCGACTTCAGTGATGGTTTGGTCGGGTGTTAGCTATGAAGGAGTGACTGAGCCATTATTTCGTGAAAAACATTTGACACTTTTTATATTAATGTATTAAACTAACACATTGTAATAGTAATAAAGGTTACGTACAATAAAAAAGATGTTTGGCTTTGTAACAATATTAGTGGCAAGACTAAGTCGAAATCGAAGGATGATCGTCACAGAAGCGGCCTTCCTCGACATTGTCTCCGTCTTAGCTTACAACTACCTTATATTCTTTTCCACTCAGGACTTTTTGTAAGTTTCCACAAAAAAAGGTGATGATATTGATGATTCCTTAATGTAATTTGTCAAATCATTATATACAAATTCCGCACTGAAGAGGTCCTATGTGTTCGCGTACATTATTTCAAGACGCAACAAAAACGTTTGCTCTGTCTGCGCGAGTGGAGCGGGAGGTGTTGTCCGGCTTAAACGAGGCGCAAAAACAAGAACATTTGAACTTAGCATTGTAGCCGTATCGTATATACAAATGAGTCAATTTCCAATAAGACACCAAAAGCGGCGTGGATTCCTTCACAACGCAAACTCCACTGCTGGTAATTTTCTGTCACAATTTCGTATTGTTCCTGGTATTGCAACGTTGATATTGCAGAGTAACTAAATAGTAAGACATACGTTCCTCGGAACAAGTGGCATTAACGGCAACGTGAAAATGGGTAAGAAAGGCTATAAAGTGATGTTGTAACACGCGACCTGCCAAGTGACGGTAGCTGTAATTTGTGCTTGGACAGTCCGCACGCTTGATAAAGAGAACCCCTCAAAACGGTGAGCCCCGCGCTAACAATATATTTACCAATTCAGGGCTGTAGCGGTCGCCCACATTATCCCGCAAGCCGGTGTCTAAACCCTTATTCGATCAATTCTGAAAATTCAAATTAATGAATTTGAGGCCGCATAAGTAAATAACCAACACTCGTTGTAGGGGCAACTATGCATAAGGCCAGTCGACGGTCTCTGAGCCACAGGACGGAGGACAAAAAGCCCCCACCCCCTGAAGTGTGTCACGGGACCAAACTTCATCAAGCAGTTTCAAATGCATCCTGCGTTCGGTACGGAGCACGCAGGCGGACACCTGACGGGCCCGAAGCAAGCGCGGCGGTGCAAGGCACTTGCCCTTGTACATCTATAGCGCACTATGTAGGAAAGGTATTGAAAATAAAAGCCAATAAAACTCGTATTTGTGGTTTATATTTTATTATTTACAAATCTTTATATTTATGATGAGTCACGACAATGAAGCACTCGCACTTCACTCAATTCACTCACTTCACTCACTTCATTCAACTGCTTCTTCTATTGCTTGCACTTCATAAACGCTTCAGCTCTTGTGACGACACCCAAACACCCAGTTAACGTTACATTATTTTTCTTTCTTCTATTCTGCGGCGATAATGGCCTCCTTGCAATACACGTGGTCTTCTTACTGATGACGCTTGCTTGTTGTGCTTCAGACGACTAATAATTACACTCACTGTCACGACACTTCACTTCGAGTCGTTGGCACTATCAAACACTTTTAACCTTTAACCCACTTCACGTTCTTCTTCTGATAGCACACAACCGGGATCCTGACGTTTGAACTAACACGACGCGCGTCTGTTACTGTCACTGTACTGTATAAATGAAAATGTTATAAGTAATTGAAAACATTCAAAGATGTCATATTTAATGGAATTTTCCAGCTGTTTAACGCCTATAGCTGGAAAGTATAAAAAAATCGTAACGCGTGTATTTATACAAGGAGAGGGAAAACATGGACGTTATAAAATGGAAGCACAGAGTTGGATGAGTTCCAACTACAATCAAATTGTTCTTATTTTTAATATCAACTTAACATATTCAGGCTATTTAGATAGAACGAATATACGTATTGTAACATTACTGGAGACTGTCAGACTGTCAGTGCACCTGACAAAAAAAGAATTTCTTTAATAATGTAATTAGAACCTCTATATGGACCTAAATTTTAATACAAATACAATTTGAAGCACGTTTGATAAGTGTGATCGCAGAAATATCAATCTTTGAATTATAATACTATTCAGAATGTTAAGACGTTGATTACTCTATATCATAAAGATGAACGGAAAAGATTAAATAGACAAAAATAATTTCCTATTGTGCATTTATACATTTGTCCCTAAGTACAAGTAAGCTACAAGGTGTGGCAGGGTTGACCCTTTTTTATTTCGCTGAAGTAGTGTAGTATTAACTAGAAAACATGATTAAATTGACAATTATTTTTTATTACAACTGAGGCCTTAAACAGATTTCGCACTATCTGTGCCCGCGACTTCGTCTGCGTTAAAAAGAAATTTTGAAACTATTATATTTTTTAATTATCATTTACACAGACAACATTGAATTTCGTTTAAAACATAAGTTTCAGCCAATGCCTATACTATTTTAGTAAAATAGTTATTATATCGCCGTTGTGGCGCAGTGGTACTGCTACTGACTGTAAAACGCGATTGATTGTGGTTCCGATTCCCACTTGATTTATTTGTTTTTAAAAAAAAAGTGCAGCAAAGACAAGAAGTATAAAAACAACAATAAACATTGAATAACTTATCTACTGATCGAGAAAATAAATCACTTTGTCTATGAAGTAATATGAAAAGTGTTCTTTACGTTAAATGGTCAGTTCCAATACAAATACCAATTTATTATCATATTAAATCGCAAGCCCTAACAATCGCTATCATTCTGAAAACGGTTCAGCTCGGTTGTGAAGATCAGCCTATAGTAAAATTCTATTGCTTATAATAAAGTTGTTAGAGCTATTTAAGAATAATCGTGGCGCGCTAAAACACGTCACCATTAAAGCACAGAATGCTAAAATTATAACATAATTTTGATACTATATATATATATATATATATATATATATATATATATATATATATATATAATATACTAACTTGAAAAGCATCTATCTATTTATCTTATGTAACATCTAGTAGAATCAAAGAACGGAATTACAAATGCAACATTCAGACATACTCTATATACGAACCTTACATAATACCTAATTCTGAGTGAAAATATTTATGTATTTCATTTTAAGTAGCACACGTTCATTCTTCCATTCCAGTCGCTATGGCTTAATCCAAACAAGGAGCCTCTTTCGGAAGCGTGATTATCATTGTGATAAAGCAAATTGTATCAAAAAAAATCCTTTAAAAGAAATCCTTCAAATTTGGATTCCAAGTGGGTGTAAGATTTCTACAAGGAGCCGATTAGACAACTCACCCAATACTTATCTGCGTGAGTTGTAGTTCAATTTTTTTATTTTAAGATGTTACTTTACATGAGCCTCAGAAAAAATTACAATCTAGTCATTAATACTAATAAGGATTTCTAGATAACCTTAATTTACTCAAAGAATATGTCAATTGGCAATATCTTAGTGTCTCTTAAGGGGAACTCACTTGGTCATGTGACTGTATAAAATAGACCATTATCACTATTTTTACACTAACACTACACTACACTAACTGAAACGGTTCCGTCCTTTTTAATCTTCTCACTAGCCCGTGTTATCGAGGTGCTGGATAGCCTCAGCATTCACGTGGTATGAAGTCTACGTTCGTGCGGTTCAGCATATTTTTCATTCATTCGATTCCATTTTTAGGCCCCGATGAACATCTTCATTTGTGTGTACCAAAGGGCATTGACAATGCCTCTGAGGACTTTGTTCTGGAAACGTTAAATGATATCGACATTACTTTTTTTGGCACAGGCCCACATCTGAAGCCATAAGTCTATATTTTCATTACGGCTTATATAAACTTTTTGTATCTCCTTGGTTTGAACATTTGTTTTCTTTTCTGGGTCTGAGTGGGTGATGTATTCAATTTGCGCTTTTCCCTGCTTTTTATTCTTAGCCACTCCGTTTCTTTGGCTACTTCTTCTTAATCTGTAGTATATTCTACATATGATGAGGACTTTTCTATTGTTTCTCTTTTCTCCGATGCTTTTTGCTCCTTAAGTTTTATTAGTCACGCGAGCGCGACGTATGTTCTCAGCGAAATTGATAATAAATGAGTTGTAGTTCAAATATCTTTGATTTCCCTAAAAATATCATCGTTTTGCGTTACAAACTTATCTTTATATCTAGTTCCTATCGTATGTCTGTAACTGTTTCATTTTAGATATGTCGTCTCACAAACGAAGCTAATCCACTGTAACTACACCTAAGTGTTTAAAAACCTCTCGCAAATAATCTTTTGCTCTAAAAGATTATAAATCGATCTCACGTCTTTCTTTTGAAGAATAAATAATTATTTTAGAATGTGGTGAAGCTCCTGTGGTCCCTGTTCAAGGAGAGACCGTAGCAGTGTCTTTTACTTATATAACGTTTTAATCGCGAACGCGTCAGAGTTGAGATTATCTTCAAGTGTTTCGAGGTGGCAATTCCATTGAAGCTTATGATCAATACATATACCTAAGAAAACAGAGGCGTTGGTCGTCTTTGATTCTTAGACTCGGACTCCTCCTTCTAACATTAGATCAAATAAATTAAATACATTGTTTTTTGTTGGCATTCAGCATATGATTATTAACGTCAAACAGAACGTACTTTTTACTTCGTCATAGTTTATTTGATTTTTGTTCTACATTGACACTGACAGCTCTAGATCTGACCGTTGCAATCGTTGCCTCTCATATAGCTTCAATCTTATTATCTCATTTTAAAGTTTTATTCCTCACCTAGACTTAACCTGTAAAAAAACTATTTTAAATGTTCTTGACAAATTTAAAACTTCCGGTAGGAACGCCGGGTCCCAATTCCAGTGCCTCATATTATACAGTTCGTTCGTTTTCTCCCTATTTCGGAGGGTGAAAATATATTTCTCTTCTTCTTCAAATCTTGATTTATCAAATAAGAATTTGCTATGTCTAAGTGTGGTGCGTGAACAGTCCGGTAACTAGCTGTTTGTTTAATAATAAAAATATGAAAAGTGCAACTGTTTAGCTTTCCCGGCTATTCTCAGCAGAACTGGTCTTCCGGTGGTGGCATCCTAAGAATACTGACATTTTTATGATAATAGACTATTCAAAATTATACTTGTAATAATATATTTCAATAAAGAATATTTTAACTTAGATTTTTTCAAGAATTTCATGTCAACATTTCTCAACAGCACATAGTGTGTTTTTGTTTATTTGAAATGCAAATAACTTCTCATATGGTAGAAATCTATACTATAAACATACAGGTTACAGGCTTCTTCGATTTCCTGCATCTAATACTTCTAACGGTAGTTTCTGAGCCGATCGACCAGTCTATGATCACCAATCCAGTGATATTGTAGATGATGTACGAATTACGTAAAAGGGTCAGTGTGATGCAAATTATATTGTACAGATTTTGTCTTCAGAATTATTAAACCTTCATGATGATTATTGTTTTAAGGATATTTTACTAGCGAGCTCCTGTGGTCCCTGTTCAAGGAGATTGTTATTGAAATAAATGCTAAAACAACAAAACGCAGCAATAAAGTTGACGTTAATCTCGGAGACGTGTCAGCTATATCGTTGCGAAAGGAGATAAAAATAGACCGAGTTCAAGTCTTCCGGCTTTACCTTACCAATAAACGCTGGGATCAAGCCAGATAAAGAAATAATGCAAAGAAGTGTAGTAATTTCATAATAAACTGTTTGATTGATCAGAAAAGACAATGATAGCACTCCGGGCTTTAATTTTTAATCCTGAGGCTCTTATAATTATAATTTTTCTAAAAAATCATGTTTTTGCATTTAATTAAATATTAACCAATATTTGTTACAGTTGTTGCGTTTCAATTCAATTCAAAAGACCATATTACCGATAAAACTCAATTGGACCATTCATAATTCTTTCTTTCTCGTAAAATCATCTTAATACTCGTCCATCACAAGCGCTCCTCCATTTGCTGTTCCGTTCTATATTATCTTAATAAACATATTTTTGACTTTACTTTAATTGTATAGATACATTTTCTAACGTCCATGCTTAAGTAACGTTGAGGAGAAAATATTTTACCGAAAACTGTATTTATAAAATAGAATTTGTGTTATCTATCTAATGAATGATAATAGAGAATGCTTGGTGGATAGATGCAGGGTGCGTTGCAATGCCGCGTTTGCCTGGGTAAGAAGCCAAGTGTTAACATGCGGTCTGTACCAAATGCATCCCTTGAAGTGTGCTCCCGTGACCCCGGTGAGGCAAACGACGCCAGTCTGCCAAATGCACGGTACGTGCCCCCCACCCCCCCACATTGTTGGTTATTTGAAATTCGTTAGTTAAAATCTTCAGAGCTGATTAAATAACTGTTTAGACACCGGCCTACAGAATCCTATCGAAGTGCACGACAACTTTAAATCGTAAAATGTAACGTTTACACGAAACTATCTCTTTAAGAGGCCCTCCTTATTACTCATTTCCAGGTTCTCATTAATGTCACTCATTCTGAACAAAGTATGTGTTACGATTACGTTACGCAACAACACCCTCATTGAAATACCAGAAATTGTATGAAATTGTGAGAAAAAACGACCAGCAGTGGGATTTAACATTGTGTAGGGATTAACGGCTCCCTTGTTGACTCCATTAAACATATACTCAATTATAAATGGAGACATAAATGGCTGACGGACAGATTACTCGTCACCTCTGCAAACATATTTAATTGGTTGAACTAAATCGCGCGAACACATAATATGTTACATTAATGGCCCCGTGTAATATTTTAAAAATTAAGATGGAGTCACTGACGAACAAGACCCTCGATATCTAACTTATCTAACACATGTTTAAAGGTACAGCAATTCTTATTACAATGGAGTTCCTTGGACGTTCAGTTCATTGTATCTTACGGGCATCAAAACACTATAACTTTTCAAACGATACTCGTCTGTACGTCTGTAAATAACAATATACTTAAGCCGTATTACTGTTTACGGCGTTTATTATCGCTTCATTTGAAGTACGGACGTAAATGTATAATAATAGTCCTTCAATGAGTGTCCGACTGTGTGGTACATCGAATACATATATAAAATCAACACCAGCTGACAGTGGTCGGTGTCTTAGACTTTAGAGGGTAGTTCACGTAAAAAACACTTAATTCTGCGATCTAACTATTGAAGTAGTTAGTTTGTTAGGTAGTTAGAATAAATGAACGGGTTCATTGTAAAGGTGTTAGGCACAAATTTATAATCTCATTGTCTGTATATTTAGGACTAAATTATACTAAAAATATAATGAAAAGTATTATTACCGTGAGGTAACCTCTAGAGTCAATTTGAGCATTGATCGAAATATTATATTTTTCGCATTAAAACATATACTTCGCATATCACAAAAAGGAAATCGCTTAAAATTCGCAAATATAAACTGTTTATAAAAAAGTTGCTTATTCTCAATTAAATAGGAATTCGCATGTTGGGCAAAGCCCTCAAAATACACTAAAAAGTAATAATAAAAAGATTATTAGTAGTTGAAAAAAAGGTTTATATTCATTAGCAACCATTGAAGGATTTTTACTTTGGCTTATTACTTTATGGATGCGAAAATTTCCTTATTTGCTTGAGCCACAGTGTTTGTAAAACTATTGTATAAAATTTGTATTTTGTAAAATTTACTGTAAATCTCTTAAAAATGCGTTTAACAACGGAAGCTGATTCCTTTTCGTTACTTACGTTTCGAACATGTTATTTATTACAATTAGTGACGAATACGATCTATGGTCCGTTTTGTCATAACGTCAAAAATTAAAAAAGCAATAAAATTGTTAATGTCTTATTTTTAGTTTTAGATTTTACTTTAGTATATAGTTAAATAAATATTTTAAAAATATCGCAACTGAGGTATATTTTTAATAAAATATAGGGATATTTGAATTCGTCAGACAAACGAACCATAGTTCACTTTTACTTTTTTAATGTTGCCAGATATAAAATTGATAAAATAATACAATATAAAGAATATAATATCGATATAATGTTGAGTAGAACGTATAAATAATGAGACATTTAACACGTTGGTGTGAAGAGTAGTTATTGGTAAAATGACGAAACCTATATTTAGTATACCTGGCGACACTAAGGTAATGGAATAACGTAGTCGATACATAAGAGTCTATCTACGTATTTGGGGATTGTAGCTGTACTTTATATGCGAGTGAATTATATGACTCCACTGCTGGGATCTAAATGGATTCCGCCTTAGAAATCACAATGCCTCCTCGCTGTCCGGGGGCTGGTTTGCCAACTTGAGGGCCATGGTAGTCAGTATGTCTGTCAGTCGGCCGAATCGTTGGTTGGGGCTGGTCAGTGCACCGCGTTCTCCCCACAGGAAATTTATATGAAACTCGGTTCTGAAGAGCTCTAAAAGAATAGGATCCAAAGTGGGTCCGAGCGAAGACATTTCTTGCACAACAGTTCTTGCGTTTCGTTTGAACATGTCTACTTGCTGTCGGAACTGCCTCGCGGCTTCCAGGTGCGCGGTTGTCGCGTTGAAATCAAAGTTCAACATATTCATAAGACTGCTCGGGAATGAGTCGTCTGGCTGCATCAAGCTTCCACCATCACCGTCTGCAAAGTTTTTTAGAATTAAAGTTATTTCTCATTTAAGTAGATAAATTTGTTTATTTGGAATAACTTATCAATATTAACTTAACATGTGTTATTATATATATATATATATATATTATTTTTTTTTTTTTCAGTTGTCCGTTTTAGCTCAGACGACGGCAATATTTATTATCCATGTTCCATAAGTTCATCCAACTCTCTTAATTCCAATTTACAAACTATCCTCTCCCCCTATACCAAAAAAAATAATGTTTTACAATTCGCAAAGCATCCCCATTATCACGACCTGTTGAGCTCATTTGAGCCTAAAGATATACACGCTATCTTAGTCTCGGACACCTTCCTCAAACCTTGACTTCTCTATACATCATATGTACTAACAGGATTCCACTTGAGGACCTACTTTCTTTTCTCATTATCGACCTATCTCAATTCTTTCTTTTCTTTCTAAAGTACTAGAGCGCATAATTTATTGTCAACTCTCATCACATCTCTCCAAATTTCAAGTCCTCTGCCGTTTTCAATCAGGGTCCCGCCCGTGCCATAGTACGACTACTGCACTAATAAAAATTTATGATGATATAATGTACGGAATCGACAATCAACAAGTTAGTATCATTGCTTTATTAGATTTCTCTAATGCTTTTAACACTGTAGACTACTTCTTGCTATCATGAAATGTATTAAAGTTTCTTCCATTGCTATTAACTGGTTCCGCTTCTATTTATTTGGCTGCGTGCAGTGCATTCGAGTCAAGGATAAATATTCTTCCCCTTCTAAACTTCGAGCTGGTGTCCCCAAGGCGGTATTCTGTCTCTTTTCCTCGTCTCCATCTTCTCTTTCATCTTTATGTCAACGATCTTCAAATCTACGCAACCCCATCTATATATGACCTCCATAATTCTATAACTGCGCTTAACTCCAATCTTCATGCTATTAGCGCGTGGAGCAAATTTTTGGGCAGTCAATAAATGCTGGTAAATCTCAGGTCGCTCTATTTGGAAGTCCCCAATCAAAAATAACATCGTCATCTTTATCGCCCATAGTGTTTGGTGGTACTACACTAGAGTTTAGTAGTGAGGTTAGCAGATAATTTTTCATCGTCATTAGTCGATTGAGTAGATGGAAAAAACTCCTTCCTATAAAAACTAAAATAGCTCTTTCCCAAACACTTCTCCTTCCCCTTCTTGTCTCATCGATAAGTTGGATCGTTTGCAAAATATGGCCTATCTGTTCATCATTTCGTTAAAAAAATTCGACCACCTTACCGAACATAGGATGCCACTTAAATGGCTCACAATGAGACATCGTCGTAATGTCCATATCCTTGCACTCCTTTAGACTATCCTCTTCCACCCTTATACGCCAGAGTAGCTCAAGTCAATGTTTTGTTTCTTTAGTACCGATCATTCATGTATTCAGCATTCATATAATGTATTTTTATATTTCATTCTTTTATATGTATATTTGTGTATGTAATATATAATATGTAAATTTTAGGTAAGTTTATCTTATTTATTTTTGTATATAATTTCCAAATTACATTCCAATTCCATATCTACTCAATTCTTTCCTTCCTTCCTTCTGGTCTTTTTTCTGTAAAGGTTGCCTGGAAGAGATCACCTGTGGTGAAAAGGCCGCCTTTGCACCAACATTGTTATATGGTGTTCAATATCAATATTGTCACTAATATCTTGGTGTAATAAAGAGTTAAATAAATTAATAAATGTGTTATAACGCAACGCAACAACAAGAAGTATTTTTTAAACTTACCAAATAAATGGAAACACAAGACGGGCGGCATGACGTATGGTGTAGTGGTGTTGGGAGGGAGTGGGTTCGTTCCCTCGTTCATCATCTTGAAGCAAGGGCGAAGTTTGGCTTCAAACATGAACGCGTTGTCCGTATAAAGTCTTCTCAGAATGTTCCACGCGTTCTCCAAACACTCCACCTGGGGGGGAAAAAACCGGGGCCTTACTATGAGTCACAATCTTCCTTTACCTTTACCGAACGCCAACTAGTCTGAGAGACTCAAAGTAGGCCTACTTTAGGAAATTACCAGGATGGGTGGATGTTAGGAAGGGAAGGGCAAAATGAAATACATCTTAATTTGTATTATTTAATGACAAAAATGATTATGTTTATTTTGATTTCTTTCTACATACATTTTTGACATTTACTAGACTTTTGTAAAGACAGGGGAATGAAATCCAGGGCTCAGGACAAAGACTCGTTTAAACAACCAGCCAACTTTTTATGTTAGCTGTCTTTTTAAATATCTGCTAAATGTAGCATGTAGCCCAGTTCATTCCTATCTACGTTCACAGCTAATATATTGTATATCGTAAATTGTAATACATCCAGATTTAAAATTTGAAATAGGTATATTTTAAAATGCATAAAGAATCTTTATTGAGTACAATAGAGTTGAATTTAAAATAGTCCAAGTTGCTCCTGCGGCGTCCACGCGAAGCAACTGGTGCCCATGTCTGCGGTTATAGGTGTGATGTTGAACGCGTTGGCGAACAACTCCTGCGCATCTGCTCGCGTTGGGAAATCGAAAGTCTTCGCTGTAAAAGACCTTAGCAACGGAGCGACTATGTCTGAAAAAATGTAACCCCGGTGTAACATTTGTTCAGAAACCTAAAGAAATTCTAAATACCGCATATCATGTCTCTCTATCTAGTCTTACTAATCTAAGAGTTAAAGAGTGTTGATGGTCAAATGACAAGAACAATCACTTTAATGAAGTAATTTATGTCTATAACAAGCATACACGCGGTTACAATATGTGTCGCTAATAACACCTACTGCCACTTGAATATAATATCAATGAACTACATGATTATTAATAATACTGAAAATTAGCTATTACTTCCGCATAGGAAACTTACAATCGCATCAAGATGATCAATGAATTTTTGTTTCTTTGTAATGAATTTCTGTGCGAGATTCGAACCTACCTCTTTCACTTATATTCTATACTTTGGGTCTACGTTGACGGTGACTATTATATTGAGAATTACTAAACATTGCATAGTAATAAATATGGATTACTATTATTAATACGTTAAACAATTCTACAACACTACATCCTACTTCAAATTATTATTGAATTATTTCATATTTAAGAATATACTCTACTCAACTACGAAAAGCATTTAAAATGTAATTTAAATTTGATGTAATCGTCAGCTCTGCAATACGTTGCAAATGCCTAACTCATTGCTGGTTTGCACGACGTAATGCCGACTCCCAATCTACACGGAGGGTTTCGCCTCCACGGTACTCTTGTATGCTCCTTATGTAAGATAAAGTTTTTAATGACCAGATCCGGTCCTAGAACACACAATGTTTTAATGTCTACTAGTCTACTAATAGCAATCACTAATTTTAAGGTGCTTAAGTAATACTAATCACAAATTCTAAGAAACGAAGGATTCAAATTTAGTAATATCTTTAAAATAAATAATCAACACAGTGTTGGTGTGCATAATATGTTTAATTTTATCAGATTTGTGCGAATCTACCCAGAATAATAGGTTTTACATTTAATGACTTAGTAACTTAACTTTCAGGCTATTATTTATAGCTAGAGCGAGAGAGAATTATACTTCAATGTTTACAACTGTATATATTTGGTTTCGTTACTCCTTTCTTCCCTTGCTATTATCCATTCGAAGTCGCAGTCATACCAATTTGGATAGACAGAAGCGCCTAAAACCAAAGTGTTATACTATATTTTACAATTTACATTGCGCGATGTAGTCTCTATTAAGTAGGGATGTCAGTTGTTTATGAAAACTTAGGTAAATTTAAAATCTATTTTTTCAATGACCAGTAAGGTTGCCTACTGGAATAGTACCCTTCGTCGCCTCTTACGACACCCCTGGGACTACAGGATGGTCCTATTCTACTCTGCCGGGACCACACGGCGCGATTATCAGGTCTCAAAACATTTATTTTTTTGAATTTTTATGTTTTATCTGATTGAGTAATTGTATAGTAACTATTTATATTCCTCTGCTGGGGCTGGTTTGAAAACAACACTACCAAGTATAGTGCTTATTTTTTTTATAATTTATAGCTAACTGTTTTTATTTTATATTATTTAATTCTGAGGTAGTGTATGTTACAAGTATTTTATCTTCAAATAATTCTAACTAAGCGTCAAAAAGAAATAGCAAACAGGGTACTTACCTAAGACTTTCATATCCTCGATCCATCCATTTCATTACCATCGATGTGGCGACGTATACTGTATGTTCAAACTGTGTTCCAATATACTTGATACTTTTATAGTATTTGATTTACTAAATGCAACAATCGTCGCATGTGCCTAAAATTCTTTTAATATACCTCAACACGTTATCACATCCACGTTATATAATATCCATGTTGATAGCCTCTTATAAGTTGATCTATCATAAAACATCATCATAGATATTGTACCTTGAAAAACCTAGAACCTTGTATACTATGTACCACGAGTATTAATGTCAGCCGTTAACCTACCTGCGGCATGCAGAGTCCGAACATTACGGCTGAGAAGCCATAGAGGTTGCCCAACGCCGTCTTCGTCTCTATCGCCAAGAGGATCCAATCATTGATAACATCAGCTCTCTGTCTGTCTGTTTGGCAAGTCAGAATGGTGACAGTAACGAGCAGGCGAAACGTTTCGACTCTAAAATTTTGTACATACGTGAATTATACCTCTTAAGGCGAAGAAAGTGAATAGTGAAGAAAACAATAAGCTTCAATTACATTATAATACATTTTCCTAAATTTACCTTTCTATGATGTCCTTTCGCAAGGACCGCCCTTGGGGTAGAAAGCATAATTCTAATCCTGACGCCGTTTTATCGAGTCTTTCGATTAGGATCGAGTCTTCCAGCAGGAAATGAAGGTCGATCTTTGTCAAGTGATTTGCTAGAATTCTTGGACCGGATGTGCGCAACAGTAATTTGATAGTATGTAGTGTTTCAGACTCCAGCGGTTTTGTCAACGCAGAAGAAATTATTTGAGACTGGAAATTTTCAAGATTTATCCTGGATTCCACTGTGTAATCCAAGTTTTCTAACTGTAATAGTTTAGCTTCAGTTAGCTCATAATCAAATTGTTGTTTGATGGTAGGGGTGTTAACTAAGTAATCAGAATCGTTCCTGGATTTATTCGGGTCGCTATGAGCTGAACTTTGTGTAGAGTCACCGGAACCGTTACCGGAATCTGAACCAGAAACATGATAAAGTCTATGCAGCTCTGTGTAGTCTTCTATCATCAGCCTTCGGGCCATCGTATCTTGCCGGCTTGGCTGGTGGACTAGTCGGCAAGAATTTTGCTTTTCCCAAGTATTAAATTAAATTTGATTCAGTTGAAAATATTTTTGTATGTTTATTTGTTTGACTCTGAATTACGCCGTCGGCACTAGCACTTTTTCCATGAGTTACATGTTGAGCCATATCGATTGGAGTTAAGGAATGTGATCGCTGTTTCTTAAAAGGTACTCGTAATAGTGCACCTGGTTTAGCAGCAAAATATGGCTGTATAAACTGTATGCGCGTTTCCATAATTACTCTCACCATTTGGAGAAATCACGGCATTGGAATCATCAGAAATGAAATTGCTTAAAGGCACCACACGGTTTGCGGGATATTGAATTCGTGCACCAGAAGCAGCTGATATAGGTTTTCCTGATCCAACATAGGATGTTATAAGGTCTGCTACTGTATCATATGCTTCGTCTTCAAATTGATATTGGTACCTCTCGAAAACTGTGTCGGGATGAACTATTATCTGCAAAAAGGTTCTTAGTGAATGATAGTCTTTATAAAAACTTACCAATTAAATTAAATAAATTCAAATTCCATTTACCCTTTGTATGACAAAGTGCAGATGTTGGCCATTCGAACGGCAGCTCAGCACGTAGTTGTCTGGCTGTGAAGATGACTCTCTAACAAGGAACTCCCTGTCTTGCTGTAGCAATGCTTCTGCAGCTGTACGGCTGAGTGCTCCATGGTACCACCCATGCGATATGATCTGATCCGATGGCAAAGACAACTCCCACTCTAGCAACCCTGACGTTGTCATGGCATTTGAATCCTAGCATAAACAACAAGTTACATTAATTATAAAAAGTAAATGAAGCAATGCTTGTTAGTTCTAGTGTTGTTATGATCTTTATAGTGTACAACGTATGGCTTAGCGGTCACAGCGCTTGAACGGTTTTCAAGAGGCGCGGGTTCAAATCCCGCTGCGTTTAAATTTTTATACGTTTTCTAAATATGTCTTTTTCAACTACATAATTAATAATTACATTTTTAGAATTTCTATATAACTAAGTTAACTAGTTAAGGATTTCTTATTTTACAAAATATCTTTTTCACATTAGCTTTATAAGAATGTAACGAGTCTTTAAATATATCCAAGTTAGAATTTTATGCTAATATATTATAAAGATTTCCCATCCCAATAAGTGGTGCGTTTAGACGCAAATTTGTTCTCTTTGTTTTAAAATTTTGTACATGTAATATACATGTTATGTACATTTAATCTAGAAATAAAAATGTTTAGTTCTTTTAAAATGTTAGAATAATCTATATTTCCTGAGACTAATTTATGCAAACAGATCTGCAATGTCTCCGCGATGAGATAGTTTTAAGGTATTGTAATGCTGTAAGAAGTCATCATAATTCCGAAGTTCATCAGAGATTCATATCTCGATACGATAAAATTTTTAAAGTTTTCTGTTTTATTCGTTCTAATCTATTTTTATGTGTTTCGTAATATTCTAATTGACTTCTAGTGAACGAATTATATGTTAAATGTACTGGATTTTTAAAAAACATTAGTAGATCTTATAATAAACCCTAATGTGATTAATGATTTTCCTGTGATATCATCGATATGTGGAATGAAAGTCATCTTTGTTTCAACTGTAATGCCTAAGTCCCGTAGTTGAGTATTTTTTTTTAATGAGATAACCATCCACCGTATAATTATAATGAATGTCAGATGTTTTTCTACTAAATGTTATGCTTCGGCATTTTTTCTTATTTAAATTCATACGATTTTAAGATCATCTATATACATCAAGAATGCACTGTGATTATTTTAAGACGATATGTATACATCAAGAATGCACGCATGCATGTTAAGACAGGTCCACGTTTTCATCCCTGCGGCACTCCTAAATGTTAAAAAAATGGTCGTGAATCATATCCTGTCTTGAAAAAAATGATGTTCCCCTGGATATAGTAGAAAATATTAAATATTTAGGGTTGTGGTTAAATCGAAAATTGAAATGGGGACCTCATATAGATTACTTACATAAGAAACTCTCTAAGTTTTTAAATTCTTATACGCTTATTACAACTTATATGTGTTGTTTTAAAAAATGTTAAAAAAATATATATTTAATAAATAGCATTCTCTCTTGCCAAACGATTGTTCTTAGAATAATCTTTGTATAGCAGAAATTTGTAAAAATCTCTCTACAGAGATCTCTAACAACAAATATATTAAATAAATATATATAAAAATTATAAATATATATAAAATAAATAAATATAAAAATAAAAATTTTATACGTTTTCTAAATATGTGTTTTTCAATTTCCTTAGTGTGCGAATAACACTTTAAAAAATGTTCTAGAAAATATAGGTTTATTTTTTCTATTATAACTGTAAGCGTAGTTATTAAAACCACTAAAAACAGCACAAACAATAAACTGAAGTAATTTCAGTCACAACAGATAACGTCAGTGCACAATATTTCTACTCATGATTTTTCAATGTCTAAATAAGCTTGTAACTAATATAAACCATTATTATTACACTTATTTCAATGATACTTTTTAAATGAAGTCGTCCGGCAGTCTTGTCTTTCGCGCCAACTTCACGGCAAACGAAAATGTTGTTTTGAAATGAGTGCAGAATAAATAGTATCAAAATTTACAATAACTATTAATTATAACTTTTACAAATCATAATTTAAACCTTGAGATATTTACTAAAAAATATACATTATTTTAATTTAAAATAATAAATAAGTAAGGTTTTTAAAACTAAAAAAGTGTTGAGGTTTTGTAATAAAATTATAATGATGATAAAAGTTTCACCAGTTTTAAAGTGCGACGCTGATGACAATTTTAGCCTAAATGTAGAATATTTTAACGTAACAAAAGCAAATACACCTGTATATTTTTAAATTATTTTGGATTAATCTTAAAGAGTTATAAATTACTATATAATTTTATTTACTAAGCTCTAGTGACATTTGATAAATGATCTTGCAAATAAAAAAAAATTATAATAAAAAATATTGCATTAAAATAAAATAGTTACAATAAAAAATAACATAATTAAATTATAGTATAAGACTGAATTTGCTATTAAAGTATAAGGAAGCAAGACATTGAAATATAATCCGTTCTATTTGTTGATTGCCGAGGACCTTACGACTAAGTCAACAAGTGTTAAAAACTTTTTCAAGTTTTCTAATATCTGTCATTTTTAAGATTAAAATAAAATCTTTAATAGATCTTACTATATACTTACTTACTAATCTTAGGCCGTTAATAATTACTGTACTTAATATTATTATACTTGAAATTCATTATGTTTTATGCTAATTGGCATTCCCTGTACCGTTGTGTGCATTTTTTATGCGCCGCGCGCAACGACTAACCAAACGACCGGCGAAATCAATATATCAGGGATGCTCCCCGAGATAAGACTGCAGGGCGCATCGTGACTAACGCGGCGATCGCGGTAATTGCAGTAAGCGCGACGGACGCGGTAAGCGCAGCATCCGCAGTTGGCGCAGCTACCGCGGTTGATGCGACGAACGCGGCAAGGACGGCAAACCTCCATAACTAATGCGGTGCCTGCGTTAAGCGCGGCGACCGCTGAAACGAGATACGACCGCGGTTGATGCGATGAACGCGGCAAGGACTGCAAGCACGGCGTCCATAACTAAAGTAGTGCCTGCGGTAAGCGCGTAATGCGCGAGAAGCGCGGCAACCGCTGAAACGAAATACGACCGCGGTTGATGCGACGAACGCGGCAAGGACGGCAAGCACGGCGTCCACAACTACTGCGGTGCCTGCGTTAAGCGCGGCGACCGCTGAAACGAGATACGACCGCGGTTGATGCGACGAACGCGGCAAGGACGGCAAGCACGGCGTCCACAACTACTGCGGTGCCTGCGTTAAGCACGGCGACCGCTGAAGCGAGATACGACCGCGGTTGATGCGACGAACGCGGCAAGTACGGCAAGCACGGCGTCCACAACTACTGCGGTGCCTGCGTGAAGCACGGCGACCGCTGAAACGAGATACGACCGCGGTTGAAGCAACGAACGCGGCAAGGACGGCAAGCACGGCGTCCGTAACTAAGGCGGTGCCTGCGGTAAGTGCGGCGACCGCTGAAACGAGATACGACCGCGGTTGATGCGACGAACGCGGCAAGGACTGCAAGCACGGCGTCGTAACTAAGGAAGCGGTGCCTGCGGTATGCGCGTAATGCGCGAGAAGCGCCGACAAAGCGAAACGAAATACGACCGCAGTTGATGCAGCGAACGCGCGGCTCTGGAGTTGGCAAACACGGCGTCCACAACTACTGCGGTGCCTGCGTTAAGCGCGGCGACCACTGAAACGAAAGATACGACCGCGGTTGATGCGACGAACGCCGGCAGGACGGCAACACGGCGTCCACAACAATACAGGTACCTGCACGTTAAGCGCGGCGACCGCTGACAGACTCTGACCGCGGTTGATGCGTCGAACGCGGCAAGGACGGCAAGCACGGCGTCCAAAACTACTGCCGGTGCCAGATTTGGCACGGCGACCCGCTGGAACATACGACCGCGGTTGAAGCAACGAACGCGGCGCCATCGTTTACCGAAAGCGGCGTCGTAACTAAAGCGGTGCCCCACACGGTAGCGTGCTTCATGCGGGAAGCGCGGCGACCATAAAACGAAGATACGACCGCGGTTGATGCGACGAACTTGCCCGGCAACATGGCGCCCAATAACTCAGGCGGTGCCTGCGGTAAGCGTGGCGACCGCTGAAACAAGATGCGACAGCGGTTGATGCGACGAACGCGGCAAGGACTGCAAGAACGGCGTCCATAACTAAAGTAGTGCACCTGCAGTAAACGCGTAAAGCGCGGAAGCGCTGCAACCGCTGAAACGAAATAGGAAGCCGCCCGGTTGATGCGACGAATGCGGCAAGGACGGCAGAAAGCACGGCGTCCGTAACTAAAAGGCGGTGCCTGCGGTAGCGCGGCGACCGCTGAAACGCAGATACGACCGCGGTTGATGCGACGGAACGCGGCAAGGACTACAAGCACGGCGTCAATAACTAAAAAGTAGATTGCTGGTAGCGCGTAAAGCGCGGGAAAGCGCGGCTTTACTGCTGAAATGAATACGACCGCGGTTGATGCGACGGGCAACAGGACGGCGCACGGCGTCCGTAGCTAAGGCGGTGCCTGCGGTAAGCGCGGCGACCGCTGAAACGAATACGACCGCGGTTGATGCAGCGCTACGCGGCAAAAGGACTGCAAGCATGGCGTCCATAACTAAAGTGGTGCCTGCGGTAAGCGCGCGTAAAGCGCGGGAAGCGCGGCTACTGCTGAAACGAGATACGACCGCGGTTGATGCGACGAACGCGGCAAGGACGGCAAGCACGGTGTCCGTAACTAAGGCGGTGCCTGCGGTAAGCGCGGCGACCGCTGAAACGAGATACGACCGCGGTTGATGCAACGAACGCGGCAAGGACGGCAAGCACGGCGTCGGTAACTAAGGCGGTGCCTGCGGTATGTGGGGCGAACACTGAAAACGAGATGACCGCGATAAGTGCGACGAAAGTGGTAATTCAGGTGATTGCGTCAAGCGCGGCGATATTGGCAAACATGGCGTCATTTATGGGACAGTCAACAGGTATGGCAATAAAACAGTAAAAGGGTTGCGCACATCACTAAACCACGTTCACTAAATTCTTCATACATATACATATAAAAATCGAGTATATGCATATTAAATTCACACACAAAATAAGCCGCGGCTGAGTTAATTATTTTAAAAAATTACACTTTATTAATATATTAAACAAGCAATAACAATGAATCCATATTTGATTTTTCGTCCGAGCCACCCATCAAAGTTCGACCATAAGAACATGATATTATAATTACAAAAAACATCGCATTGTCCACACCAGCAGCATTAGTCACAAATATTTTAAGATTATTATGAAGCGCGGTAGTTTTAACAATTCACTTACCATTTCTGGTGCAGCTTCTGTGCGTCAGACCGGACGTGTTGTTCTGCCCCTCGACGGCGGATGCACTGCGAGGCGCGAGGGTCGGTCCGGATCGATACACATCAGCGGGGATGAAACGAAGGCGACGCCACGGCGCATGCCCGGCGTGCTCTATAATATACACGGATAGGTATTTGATAGACGATTCCTTTGTCCCGGCCGGCTCCAGCCCATATATAACAGATACAGGTGCAGTTTCTATGCAAACTGCGCATGCATTCTAGAAGCATCGAAAAATCATTACATCGATGGTACAGCGGTGATTTAAATGGGCGTTTGTCGTTTAAAATATTATATAACAAACATATAATGGAAATGCGTTCTCATCACAGCCGTCACTTTTGATTATAGCCGGATCATATGAAAAATGTATCAATCTAAGAAGTTTATTTTTATTTTTATTAAAATTGGGAGAACAGACAGCATATACAATAAGTACTTAACACATATGAATAATACATTAGCCAGTGAAGTTTCCACTTGTACACAAAACATGGAGTGAATAATAAAAAGAAAAAGTATATAACAATATTTATAATGTAAATATATATATATATAGCTTTCAATCGAATAAATAGACAAGAAAAAGACGTCGCGGCGTTAGAATAAATAAAATGCCCGCATTTCAACTCTACTCAAAACCAAGATTCAATCTATAAATTAGAATCAATTGATCAGAAGACATTTTATGAAATGTATAAACAGTAAATATGGAACATCATGTGTACATGACATTGTTAGCGGAACATCAACTCAAAACATTAATCGACACGTACACATATCAAGAAATCTAAGTAGTTTGTACTTATTTGTTGATTTTATTTCACCAAACATTGCTGTGCCAAAAGGTACACACGCAGGTCACAGGTCCTGTGAGACACGAGTAACGATGATAATTAGGACAATATTCATATACGATATATTTCTATTGATAGCCACTTTACTTTCGCATTATGACTGCCACGAAAAAAGTAAGTACAGTTTCATATTTACAAGTTGTCGAAATAAAACAAATTGATATGTAATTGCTTTGCAGCTCTACGAAAGATGGTGCGGAGCCAGTCGAAAATGGTACAAAGGCCACTCAGCGATAACAGCGCGGGCAATTGGAGAAAAATGTCACATGCAGTATCTCAAGACTTTTATCCGGGATATTCCCAAGTAAATGCAATTGTACATAGGAAGCAGCGCCCGAAAATATCCACAATTCTTTCCTCCATCGACATTGGTAAGAGCAGGACAGGAGCAAGAGTGGCCAGGACAAATATAACTAAGAATGAAAATGTGCAACCTTACGAGATGAGAGCGGCGAGAGACGCCGCCACGACCGTCCTACAAAATCCTGATCACAATTTTCTGTTTGATGATTACAATGTACAGGAGTTAGGGAATGCATCTAATTTTGAAAGCGGCGTGACCAAAATAGTTAACGCCTTACCTACATCCAAATTTTTCTTTCCTATAAACATGTCCAAAAGTAAACATACTGATAATGATGATACTGTTTTAATACCTAGCGACATTGAACCGGAAGTAGGAAGTGTGCTTCTGACAAAAAAATATATTACGAGCACTGATTCTATTATAAATATTAATAAGGTTGAAGACGAACTGTTAATTAACTATACGAAACCAACATTATATGAGGACCATGGTAAGGCGGAGAGCACTACTGAACAGGCACAATGTTCCAACATGACAACGTTTCCTAACGCATGCATTGTGTTGAAGGAAGCAGCCGCTGATATTCTTACAGAAAAGACATTTGCAACGTTTGATATTGAGGTATTAGTTTAATGTATGAATATGAATGTTTGAATGAATGTTTTGTATTTTATTTATATAATAATTTTTCTTCTCAGCCACAGTGGATGATGCAAAAGCAGTTTTGGAATATCATGTACGATAATCGATACGAAGCTTTCATGAGAAACCCAAAGTGGCCTCCATTGAAAGCAAGTATTATTTAAACTATAAACACTTTCAAATCAAACATCCGTGCACGGAAAACCATAAACATTGCGCCATAGTGACATGTATTCAGAATAAACACATTTTAAGTATAGCTTTTGTGACGTTTATAAAATAGTTATATGTAAACGAAGGATGCGAAGAAGTACGCCTTTGAACTTAAATTTATTTAGTATTGAAATAAATCATAACTAAACTTAAACTAGTGACAATTTCGATGCACGATGTGTCAAAAGTGCCATTTTAAGGGCCATTTTATACTAACGCTGCACGTAAGTTGCGATAAATTATAAAGCATTGTTTAGACAAAACAAATTGTTCTAGGTGATATTATTACCGAAATCGAATGTTCACACAATTTGGAAGCGACCGTTTGAAAGTTTACACAACGATACTGTGAGCAATATTATATCAAATATCGTGAAAAAACTCAATTATTATTCAAATTTGACTTTTTCCTGGAATGAGGTGTCTCATTTGGCTTACTGGTGGAAAAGTGCACGCCAAAAGAGTAAAACTGTAAGTGAATAACTGACAGTTACAATTATTAATATATTAATTTAATTTTATAAGTAATCATAATTTTAATAATAAGAATATTTTGCTAAAAGGCTCTCCGCCGTCTCGTCGCCGAAGGACGGTTGGAAATTACAAGTGGAGGATGGGTCGAAACAGACGAGTCTACTTCACATCTTTTTGGTATTATCCATCAATTTATCGAAGGTAATCTATTTACACACATAATCTTCAATTAAATGAAAAGCACTTTTCAATCGTAATATAAACTAAAAAGTGGAAAATTCGTTATTCTGATTCATAATTGAGTAAAAAATTCAGTTTATGCTATGAATTATTATATTGTCATCGGATCTGAACCCGTGTGTAACTTTTCAACTTGGTTACAAACTCGGAGGCAAGAAGTGATCAAATATTTTTATATTTTATTCGTTTTTTCTTGAAGACAGTATTATGAGACGGGCGACTTTGATTGCAGATTTAAATTGTATACATACTTCTGAGTTACGAAAAATTTGCGGAAGCTTCGAATATTAATTAGATTTCTGAATATTTTCAGGATATCAATGGCTGCATCATAATCTGAACTGCTCGCCAGACATCGGGTGGCTGACGGCCAGCGTGACGCACAGTCCTACTTTTCCATACCTTCTCTCTACGTCAGGAGTTTCACACCTAGTTTTCACAAATTTGCATTTCTCTTGGCAACAATATCTCACTGAGTATCAATATACAGATTTTGTTTGGGTTCAAAATTGGGACAGCAGTAAACACAGCGAAACTAACCTTAATAAAGCTTTGCACAAAATAGGCAACGACCGCTATCCAAAGCATTCGGTTCTTGCGCATTATTTACAATTTAACTCAGGAGGGTTTAAAGCCTGTGGCCCACAACGTGACATATGCGACACGGAGTTCAACTTTGTCAACATAAACAATAATATACATATCAATACATTCAATGTTAAAGAAAAATCAGAAAGGCTCCTAGAACAGTACTCAAAAACTGGAACTACAACGTCTCATAATGTCGTAATTGCGCCCATCGGTGATAAATTTTCTTATGAATTTCAAGCAGAATTCGATTACCAATATAACAATTACCGAAAAATTTCAGAATTTGTGAATGTAAACCAAGATATTTATAAAGCCACTATAAACTTTGGTACAGCTAAAGACTACTTTAAAAGCGTATTAACGAATCATAAGGTTTTTCCCACTCTAAAAGGCGATTTCTACAGTTTTGCTGATATTACTAGTGGCAAACCCTCATACTGGACTGGACAGTTTACTGCGAGTCCAATACTTAAGATTTTATTAAGACGTATACAGTCTACTCTTCGAAGTACGGAAATTTTATTTTCATTAGCTCTTAATTTTAATGTATTTAAGGAATATAATACAACCAATTTATTAAGGCGATTAACAAACGTTCGCGAAAAAGTTGCCAGACTTCAAGATCGCAATGTTGTGAGTGGAACGCTTACGGCAAAAGCCACAAAATATGTTCAAGATGAAATTTTAAGAATAGCCAAGGATAGTTGGCATATCCAAGAATTATCCGCAAGTCTACTTAACACCAAGTCAGGGCTCAACGAGAGCTATCTGGAGAAATATATATATAGAGACGGAGAAATAATATCTTCGTTTAAATCCGTTACTTCAGGTGACCAAATATATATTTTTAACTCTCTCAACCATGCCAGAACAGAAATAGTAGAACTTTTGAGCAGACAAACCAACTTACGCATACTGGATCATACTAAGAAAGATATACAAATGCAAATTAATCCAATTTGGAAGTACACGCACGAAAATAAAATAAAATTTTCTAGGCAATATTTCAAAATTAATTTTCTAGTTATTATTCCTCCGATGTCATTTCAGCTTTTCAAAATAGAGAAAGGTTACAATGTGATGCAAAGTATGTCTGCTGTTTATTGCACAAACTGTGTCATTGACAATTCAGAGGGTGGTTCGGAATTACCATTTAGCGTCTATTCCATGGAGAAAGGGGACATTCAACTTGAAAATTACAGACATCGGTTAACATTTGACGAATACACTGGGCTGTTGAAAACCGTCACCGAAAAAGCAACAAAGATCGATAGAAAGATTTTAATAGATTTTGGAGCATACAAAAAGTCACTCTTTAATGATGCTGTGTTAATGTGTAATGCAAATACATCGAAACCTCTAGAAGACGTCCTGTTGAAATATAGGATTGATCCAACATTAAAGACAACGATGATAGTATCTGGCAAGCTTACTACAGAATTTGTATCCATTTACAGAAAATTCCTTCAACATAGCGTCAAAATATTTAACTTTATTGACAGTCCTCTTTCGAACGTTATAAAATTAGAAACTAAAGTAGATTTGGAAAGTTATCCAAAGAATAAAAACCTCGAAGATCTTTTCATGTCTATCGCAACGGATATAAATAGTGGTAATCCACCAGAATTTTTCATCGACAACAACGGCTTTCAGTATTCCCATCGTGCAGTTAATTTGAGTCGACACATTGAGTCTAACGTATTTCCCATGACCAGCATGGTTTTTATAGAAGACGATAGAAGTCGTTTGACTGTGGTCACCGACCATGCTCAGGGTGTCACGTCGCTGCAAGAGGGCCAGTTACTCATTTTTCTAGACAGACGTGTTGTCCACGACGAAGAGTGTGAGTTCGAGGGGATTGTAGCAGACCGTAGCATAACGCATCACACTCATTACATTTTATTGGAAGCTTTTAAAGACCTAAAGATTCAGGAAACTGGAACAGTGCCCAAACATAATTTGAGGTTGCCAAGTTTGTCAGCGGCACACTTGGCCAACACCCTCAACTATCAATTAGACGTGTACTATATAACCAAAAGTAGTAATTGCCACTATGCATTTTTACCTTTAATCAAAACAAAGTTGCCTTGCGATGTGGCCATTATTAACTATAGGGTGATGTTGAATAATGTTCCTAAATATTCTCCAAATACAGCTCTCCTTATACTCCACAGGCAAAGCTACTCCTGCTTCATCGATCCTGATGTCAACTTACATTGTAACGGCGAAGAAATCATTTTGAAGAAAGTTTTTCATAACCTGAAATCAGCTTATCAAACCAATTTAGTGGGAACAATCAAAGGGGTTCAGGTACACGTTCTTAATAAAGATAATTTTGCACCGATGGAAATTATAACATTACGAATCCATTTTTGATTTAGCATAAATGTATTTTAATGATTTATTGGAGAATATAATTTTAGTATTAAAGTATTGGAATTGGCCTTATTTTATTCAAATATTCGACCGCATGATGCAGATGAATATAAGTTAGATATAGGAAAATATATACATGATATACTAATCTAAGCTAGCATTTCATATACATCACAATATAAAGGCGACTTATCGCAAAATAATCAATTTTGCGATAAGTCACTAATTTTTAAAACAAATTTATGCGAAATTAAAAGAATTTGAACGAAGCTTAATTATGAAAAGGCGTTGTTTTTTTCTTGACAGCTGCGCCATTGAATATATTATTATTATTATGTAATATGAGTAGGACAAGCGATTAAACGCAGGTCCACAAAAAAAATTTTCTTTGCCAGGCTAGAGGACAGGACAGAGGCCACAGTAATTTATAAGTGTATTTTTTAATAAACTATACTGGAAGGAGCACTTGATTGAATGTGAAATAATTTCAATAATTGATGCCAACTAGTGGGGCCTCTGACATATAGGTAAAGACCAATAATTTTGATTTGAGACGAGTAAAATCTAAATTACCTTGATTTAATGTATATATATATATATTTATATGAATATTAATTAAATGATTAAATAACTTTATTTCTCTATAATAATATTTTATTTACCATACAATAATTTGGCTAGCAGAACCTCAAGCAACCGTCCCGACGAGATCGTGTATTACACACATTACACTCAACTTGTTAAGTTATCTGTTATCTGTTACTGCGTGAGTTTGACGTCTGTATCTGTAAGCGCACGGCATATGTCGCAGCGGCAGAGACAATATGTCTGTGGTCTTTGTAGATTGTAGAATGTAGTCTTATTCTGTAACTTGTGACAAGTGTTCGTGCCTCGTACTTTGCTACAAATACACCAACCATTCATGTATCTAATATGTGGCTGCTTTCAATATTTAACTTGTTTTTAACGATAAATAAAATGTAAAAGTGACATTTCGTACAAATTGAATTAGTGACGATGTATATACATTTGTCTCTGACCCACTTCTCAACAGGTGTACACCGTAATAAGGCTTTCGTTTAATCGAAAAGAAATGAAATGACTCGTAACATATTTTTTGATATTTCTTCATTTAAAACACTCCAATGGTGACATTAATTGTTGATAAAGACTTGTGCGTTGTGAATATATTTAGATATTAGGTATAGGAACTTTAGAAGAGGATTCGTTTAGACTATGTTCATTTTGAATTAATTGTATCTTGTATATATGTTTATAATTATATAGCTACACAATGGGATTGCTCATATCGAAAATATGGAGCCTCTTTGGGAATGAAGGTAACGTAAAATGGGACCATTTTAATTATATATATTAAAGGTCGTAAATAAGTGTTGAGTCGCGATAAGATAGCGAGACGTGCTCCTGATGTGCTTCCGACATTAATTCTGCAAATTCTGAATAAAACTTTAATTTCAACCTTACTTTACAACAAATATAAATATTATATATCACTTTGACATAAATGGAACATACAATATATTTTTAATTTAACATTTTCAGAACACAAATTGGTGCTGGTAGGTTTGGACAATGCTGGTAAAACTACTATATTGTATCAGCTCTTGCTCGGTGAAGCTGTTCACACAAGACCAACTATCGGATCCAATGTTGAGGAAGTTGTTTGGAGGAACTTACGCTTTGTCATGTGGGACCTTGGAGGACAACAGAGTTTACGCTCTGCTTGGAATACTTATTACACTAACAGTGAAGTAAGTATGGGTGTTATATAATATTTGTAACAAGTTTATGAGGCACAGTTCTATGTAACTTAATTATAAAAGTTATTTTATTTATAATGCTGTGCAACAAGCTCTTGTGAAAGTAATTGTTACAAAATGTACCCATACAAAGTGTCACTGTATCATAATAATGCTTTCAATATGTATCAACCTTTTTTAGATAAATATTTATCATGGATATGCCTGTCTTGGACATTTCTTGTAGACTTGCTTTATCTTTTGTGTGTAGTCCTTATTTGTGGCAAAGCGTAATTTACAATTAGAAACAATATACCTATATATATATAAATACTATAAAATTGTAATAAACAATACTTAGTTATATAGAAATCTTTTAAGGTAATATTTTAATTAATAACAAAATGCTTATATATATGTAATAACATAATAAGAAAACAATAAAACCAAATTATAGTTATTTACAAATAAGCATATAAGAATAAGAATATTTTCCTTATAAACTTCTAATATTACAATCATACACATTATTGGACTTTAAACTATGTTTAATGGTTGTACTAATTTAAATTATGATTGGATTGAATGCTGCTGCGAATGAAAGATCTGCAAGTAATGTACTCAATTGCAATGCCACTGTTGATTATGTGTAATATATAGACAACTATATTTATTGTGTTTGGTCAATATCACTAACAATAAATTACTAAAGTGAATTTGACTTTGTATGTTTGTCTCTCATATAGCTGATATAAAATATTCTATAATAGCATCTAACTATAAATGCAATGTAAGTGGGTTCAATCCTCAATTGGTGAATTTGTACTACTCAACACATAAGGTGAAAAGCTGCTTATATGTTATAATAAATAATTCCTTATAAGTGTCACAAGTGTGTATAAGTGTCAGTAAGTAAGTAAGTAGGGCCCGCTACAGCATATAACATTTCCAACCAAAGAAGGCAATTGTTATTCCTGCTATGCATTAGAGCGTGATACATATCCTTGTGGTGCAGTGTCCTTGGACAACATCTCACCTCAATTGCTTATAGTTACGGTAACTAATACAAAGGAACAACTTATTTATTTAAAATTTCATAGTATTGCGTGAGTCTCTTTTACTTTAGTTTCATATTGTTTTATAAGCAGTCATATTGATTGCATCCAATGTAACTGCTCATTTTAATAAGTTCGAGGGAAATAAAGTATGGCCTTACTTGTATGAACTCTTGTTATGACAAGTTGAGATATTAATGATATACATAAAAATGTTGATTGAACTGATTCTGAAATTTGTCAAGTGAGCTGTCTTGCCGTAGCACCTCTTCCGGGCCACCCTAAAGAGGAGAACGAAGTGCCAGCAACCTTCGATATTCAGTAATCAAAGTGTTGATGTGTATAATGAAGATAAACAAAATGAAATTAAATTGCAAGTTTCTACAGTGTCTATACGGCGAGACTTTTATTCCCAATCGTAGGCTCAATCAATGCTTGTGCAAGACAAATATTTAACACTACAAAAGCCATACTAACGCTAGTGGTGTAAAATTACAGTTCGTCATAATGGTAATCGATTCAACGGACCGACAGCGTCTGGCCATCAGCCGGGAGGAACTGCACCAGATGCTGTTACACGAGGAGTTGAGCAAGGCCTGTCTTCTCGTCTTCGCTAATAAACAGGTACGGTGGGAGGGGATTTATTAAACAGGTATCCAAGTGCGCTGCTTTGGTGTTGGGATGAGGATATACGATAGGAAACGTAAATGATAAGTATGCGTGGAATCGTTTCCTGTTGTGAAACAGTCTCAGAAGAAAGAAATAAGGGCGGTACGATTCTTGTGAATGTTACGTCAAAAGTATTGTGAAACTAGCTACTAATAAAGCAGTCGTTATAGTACAATCACTTACGGAATCTTCACAAAATGACCAAAATAATAATTAGTCTTACACTTTTTATCATTATATTAAATACTAAATCAAACAATAGTAACTAAAATTTAAAAAAAAAATCTTTTTTCTAATTATTTGATGTAATTGTATACAAATAACAAATGAGTATCTCTTCACATATATGTAAATTAATATATAAAAATACGAACGTTTAAAAATCCCCGACCCGCTTACTCCTTCACGGTTGACTGTCATTCTAGAGACACTGGTCTTCATTGAAGGAATCCAAGACTTGCAGAGACAAGAATAGTTTTGAAACGCTTTTAACCTATCTACCGACCTAGCCGGCGTTAGATATAAAGCACTACTTACTAATATTATAAACGGGAAAGTAGCTCTGTCTGTTTGTGATTTGATGCAATTTCATATAGAGATAATAGCCGCGAGCGGGGGCTGTAAACTTGTATAAGTCTATTCTGAATTTTTGTCCTCTGATCTACTTCAAAATAAGCAGCTGTGTCCGGATCTCAGGATACAGTATATGCATAGCGTGATTCTGATATCCTTGCCACGACGCGGATGAGCAAAATAATGAGATTTCTCTTTTTAGTTCTGATTTTGATTGAAGCGTGTCTTTTACTTTTTTTATGAAAATTTTATCAAATATGTATAACTCTCTCTATTTTTATTATTATATTATATTTTATATTATCTCAATTTTTTTGCATATTATATATTATTTGTGCATACAAAGGCAGGAGATTGAGTCAGACAACAAAGTGTTAGGTCATAGCTTTGAATTTAAACAAGCATTGCGTGTGAATTGTTTTGTTTTGTTATTAATATAATTGTGTTAGTAATATACAATAATAACGAGTATACAAATAAAAAACGTATATTTATAAATAAAGCAAATGAAATGAAATGTATACACTATTACTAAGGTCTTCTAAAAATGGTGATTTAAATGTTTATTTTTGCTATAAATTTAGTAAAAAAAACGTTGAATGTAATTGTGACGCAGTTGGAACTTATCTTAACGTAACGTACAGTAATAGGGGGTTCAAATCCCTCGAAGAAATGGTTGAATCGAGTTTATTGATATAGCCATATGAATGATAAATTTAAACAATTATTCTAAATATAGGTAATATAGTCATATTTCGGAAACAATTTGGTTGAGCGTTATCAGCGCTCAGTGCTCAATGCCATCGATCATATTAATCATATTAATTAAAGACGTTACGACATTTCTACATATACTACCTAACTTCAAAGTTCAATAACCTCTGGTTTTACTAAAAATATACAATGAAAAGCCAATTCAAAAATCACACTCAAACACATAGTCGTGTTTTTTTAAGATAAATCCTTTATATATTGTATTGTACACGTTTACATACATATGATTTATTAATCAAATTATGAATAATGCTTAAATTTTGTTAACATTTTTTAAAGTGTTATTCCCACACTAAGGAAATTGAACAAGACATATTTAGAAAACGTATAAAATTTTTATACGTTTTCTAAATATGTTTAGAAAATGTATAAAATTTTTATACGTTTTCTAAATATGTCTTTTTCAATGTTTAAATTGTTTAAAAAACTAAAAGGAACTGACTTCTGATCCTGGTCCTGGGCAAGGTCAAGGTTTGTGCTATGTCATGTATTATATTGTCATCGGATTGGGACACGGACAAGGACAAAATAGCGTTGCCAATTTTTACGAGATAATTTTAAGTCTAGAATATCAAAAAGTTATCTATTTCTATTGGAATGTTGTATTTTTTATTTTATGGCCATCGAGGCGCAACGTGACAACGTATGAGTGTATATGCGATGAGTTCTCAAGTCTGGTATCTATCTAAGCTCGGCTCAAAACCAGAATGTCTGCCACCTAACACGCAATGTCTAGATTTCGGGCGGAAAGTGGAGAACGGAGAGTCTGGACTGAGTTTCTCTTCTACTACCCTGCTATGCGGACAAAGCGTTGACGCTTTGTCCGTTGACGTTCAGCTTGAGCTGAATACTACACAATATACTGCTCAACTTGAATAAGTTTTATTAGCGAAACAAAACAAGAGGTACAATATTAATACCGATAAGTTTCAAGAATAATTTCGTCACATTTGTTTAAGCTATTGCTGATGTCATTTGACCCTGAAGTAAACTGAGCAACTGTGTCCATACAGTGTATGACGTCATACATACGCACTGTATTCATTATTTATTAGTTTAGACTAAGAGTCTTGCCATAAATATTGTTACAAAAAAGGTTTTTTATTGTACGTAACATTGATTACTATTACAGTGTGTTAGTTCAATACATTAATATAAAACCATTAAATATATATAAAGCTTATTGGAAGTGGTCTCCGCTGGCTGCAATACTGTCCTTTAAATGCTGAGGCCAGTTATATTGTTTTAGGGACATCACAAATATTTTACAATATATTGGCGCTAAAACACAATGATCATATAAAAATGACAATTTGTCATTTTTATATGATTCAAAAGTTTGTGTGAAAAGCCAGACTGGGCCACATTCATACATATGCATAGGTCTGATGGTGGTCACTTTGGCGGATAATATTGGCCATACTCTAGGTGCATGTTCGATTTTGAAAGATATTTTAGTTGAATTTAACATTACTTTATGTTCGTGTATACTAGAAATTTATGGTCGATTTGACTGGAATATTTATAACTAATATAAAATAGCTTTCTCGTCTTAGAATTTAAGTGGCAGGTTTTGCTTAGATACGAACGCATTGAACTGAGTGCTTATTGTGGACGTATTTTAAGTGTTGTCCTTGAAACGTTTGCAGGACGTGAAGGGGTCGATGTCGGCGGCGGAGATCTCCGAGCAGCTGCAGCTGACGTCCATCAAGCGCCACCCCTGGCACATACAGGCCTGCTGCGCGCTCACTGGGGAGGGGTGAGATGCACCGCCACACACACACACATACATACACTATCACGCCTCCGTACAGACTTGTACACTTGTATATACAGACCTACAACCTTGCATACAAATCTAAAATTTCTAAATTTTAGGCAAATACAAGTTATTTATTATTAACATTGAGTGACAAACAATGACAAAATATAGAGAGGACTTGTTAAAGGGTAAATATATATAGTGTAATAATAAACAAGACTTGATTGAATCTAGTCTAGAGCTAAGACTATAGGAATCTTATGTCTATTGGGAAACGAATGCCTTCACCATGTTTGGCCATAGAAAAACATAGAATCCCATGTAAGTTCGGTAAAATCATTTTCCAACTGCTAAGCCATTTGGGCTCAGAGCGTTTGGACGGTTTTGAAGAAAGGCGGCTTCGAATCTCGTTGCTTTCAAATACGTTTTCTAAAGGCCACAAGGAAACATTAAATAATTATTATTCATTCATTCATTCCGCTCAGTTCAGGTTCAAAAGTAGCTGTTAATATATATTATATTTAAGGAACAATATTATTATTCATATATTTACATATTTTTAAATTTGGCCAATTGTACTACTCGTATGTGCATTCCTTGCATTTCACTAACCCAAGTAGTATTTATGTTAATGATGAAATAACAATATTTAAACGTGCGCAGTAAAAAATGTGCAGTTTGAGTGGAAAGTGGACAACGGAGTGTCTTGGCACTAGGTTGCTTTCGCCCTCGTGCGTATTTTTCGATTAACTATATCAACTTAATAATTCAATTCAATTCTCATTAACTTAATAACTCATTTTTTTTGTATAGGGCCGGTAACGGTTGTTGGTGTGTAGCAGTATTTTTTATAAGGCTTTTATACGTATTCTAAAAATATGTCTTTTTCAATTTCCTAAGTGTGCGAAAAATTCCTCTTTAAAAATGTTAAAAGAGAAGACTTTGCATTTTGCAGCTTTTAGTTTATTACTTTTTACAATAATGTTGTAATATTTTGTGGGTATATTTATAATAATTAATGTATACAATTTTCATAGCACTCAATATGACATACAAATAAATGTTATATTTTCGTTATACGGTTTTTAGATAATTAAATGCACTTTGTTTTTTTTTTTCTGTACACTTTCAAGTTTCCAATGTATGGAAACCGGAAACACAGGGTTTATACCTTCTCCCAACCCCTGCGTCTTGTCTGGTATAACATATTGACATACAGCTGTCCCGTGATGTCACTTGGAACTCTCCAGACTTAACTTACAATGGCAGAACACGCGACGGTTGCGGGTTCGATTCTCACTGGATAGAATAAATTATTATATTTTATTTATTGCAAAAGATATTAGAATTATTTAAATGGCCTCGGTCTGGTCAGACGAGCGCAGCAACTGAAGAGTTTGTCATTTTTAACAGATATTTTTATTTTCTAAACGAATGTCATCATGCAGTTGATATACTTGAAGCTTTATTTTTGTTTTATTATTCTATACATATAATAAAAATGTAACTGATCGCTGTCTGTACATGGAAGATATGATCTAGATCATTTATCAATGTAATAGAAGCCAGAACAATGATTTTTAATTTTATTTTCTGTTCACCTGTGCGTTTTTGCAGCTCATCTCAGAAACGGCTTAACCGATTTATATGCATTTTGACTATTGTATTTTGGGAAACATTTAGTGTTTATTTTATTTCAATGGGCTCATAAATAAAAGAAATGACAATCATTTAAATTATAAATTTAAGCAAAATTTGCGATTTAAACGTTCTCATTTGCGGGATGCCGAAAAAATAAACAGTTTAGTCCCTAGTAACATAGTATAAATGGTTTTCACTTTGTTTCTTTGTCTGAACTAAATCTATCTACATTTTGTGCGATTTTTGTATTATTGAATATGTTCACAATTCAAATCGGCAAAGAGGTTTATTTAAGCCATTAATGATGCATAATATAAGATTGTTACTTTTGGTTACTGTACTATTATGATATGTTTGTTTCATTTGTTTTAAGTGCATTTTAGAATATTTACGCATCTCCCTCATTGCCGCGTAGACAATCGACGCACATTTTGCAGTCAACTACTAATTTCTAAGCAGAAGCCACTATTTAAAATACATCTTTTATTGTAAGAATCGAACCCACAAATATCGCAAACAGTCAAGTATTTCCTAACCGTATCACAAACTCTAGACGCGAAATTATTTAATTCGCTTGAATTTTTTTAAACTTTGAGGTATTTCCCAAGTGAAATATGAAAAGTATTGTACCATTCAAATAAACTCGATATGATTTAACATATTTTTTACCAAGGTATATCGTATTAATACTACAACTTAGTACAAACTAACGTTGCAGTTGAAGGTTCCGTTGTTAGGAAATGTGACAGTATATTTGGAGCATTTACTAAAGATTGTATCTTTCAAGGTTGCACCTCGGCCTGGAGTGGATCGCGAGTCGGATCAAGAAGAAATGACGCGACGACGACGACGAAGACCTCGTCTTCTAATTGTTGCGTTACCCACAAAGTATATTTTAATAAACGCCTAAACCTAACCCTGTCACTTTCACACTGACTACCTGACTATTGTCACTGTTAATAATTAAACCTCATTACAAATGGGCTTCTGTGAATAAATAAATACACTTATTATCCATCATTTTATTTCAACTACATATCGTCGAACCGAATAGCAGTTAATGGTCGCGCCACAGCGTCTAAATAGTAGTACAATTAGAATTAAAACAACGTAATTATCACAAACACCTCAACTAAATTAGGCAAATTGACTCAAAATAAGTTGCATACAGTAATGAACCCATACTTAACGTATAAATAAACTAACGCTAAATAATCTAAAAAAGAATACACAAAGTATGTACAATCCGTTTATATACAAATAAATTAACAAGGCAGAGTCGCGGCGGCGCGGTCCCGGTACTCTATTCGGTCTATTTAGAACACATTTAGACACAGATAAAATATCTTAACAACTATATTGGTTTCACTATGAGTTACAAAGGACATTGATTTGGAAGAGGCAAGAGGCGGGCGTCCACGCCCCGGCGTGCCCCCGCAGCCTCCTTGCCTCCGATGTCTAACTACGATTACATATTAAATAGACTAAATAGATATTCAATTGGTTTAATACACAAAACGTACGAACATTGGACTAAAACTCCACACAGCGTTCGAGTGCGGTTCGGTTCGGTTCGTGGGATCACTATAGTCAACACACGAGTCGTGACGATTATTTGCAATAATCGCTTCTTTACATATAAATACATACATTCTTCAAAAGTCCAAACGTTTCATTCAAGTTGGCATTCACCTAAGCTCTATCTCACTATCCATTACACTTGGACTCGTTTTTTAAATTTCATATAAAAAAATTTAATCCTAAGAATACAGCGAACACAACCTAACTTAAAATACATAATTGTACTTGAAATTAACTAAAGTAAACGTTTCGAATCACAATAAGCTTTGTAAAATACGCGTTTATATAAAATAAATTGGCGCGGGAACTGTCACCGATTGGCGGGAAACTCGACAGTCCTCAAATGTGACGTCACGTGTCAATGTAATTGTATGTGAGTAATGGCGGACTGTCAGTGTTGGCTTATCGGTTATAGATTGACTATAAAATATGGAATTGTCATATTAATTATCTATGTATGTGTTTAGACACTAATTGTATCAGTAATTGATGCAAATATTCCTTTGAAAAATTAATAAAAATTGAGAATTTGAAATATTTTTACATGCTTTCGCTACAATCTTGATTTTCTATTCGTCTATTACCCGCGTAAAGGGCCCCCCAAAAACCCCCGGAGAGAACTTCGAGATTAATTCGAGTGTTGCTCTTTATTCGCTTACCGTAGAAATAGTCCTTGACAGACAGTTTTTTCCTAACTTCGTGTAACCACACCAGAAAAACACCAACTTTTTAAATAATAATTCTTCCAACTGGGAATCGAACCCACAAGCTTTGTATATGCACATTTTTGATTTCTATGTTATGATTTTCTATTAACATTGCTAATCTCATCATTAATAATGGTGGATGGTGTTTTATTATTTATCAAAATTTAGTTTATTTTCGTACTTAGGTCAACCTCTATGCTTTGTTGTTTATTAGTTATATAACTTACACCAACCACGGCATCCCATTTTGCAACATCACTCTCGGTGACAGTTTACCTGCAATGTGTTTGACATTATTTGGCATAACAGCGTTCCATCGCTTTCCAGGGACTCGCTTCCAGTGCGTATTATCTATGCGTTAAAAATAAACGAAATATATACAAAACGTGTTAAAACGTGAACAAAATGCCGTCACGACACTTATAGCATACATATTTGACTAAGTGAGCAGCGAGGCGTCGCTCCCGCGCGTCAGTACCGACCACCCGCCGTGTGGCCACTAAATCTACCCTAACATTAATCAGTATATATTTATTTAAGAGATCTACTGCGAAGGACAGATAAATTTACTTGGGAGTACGAATAGATTGCACTTAGACAGTAAATGTCGATATATATAACGACGGGTAAGGCTGGGTGTATAGAGGTCGCGGCCGGTAACCAGGCGGTACAAGGTTGTAAATAAATATGAAACATTCGCAAAGTGTCTTATTTTGGTCCTGAGGTAGAGTCGAGTGTTCCGGAACTAATATAAATCATTGGTATCGTTTGAGAGGTCGGGAGGCGGAGACGAGAGAAGCGCGATGTGAGTCAGAACGTGCACGCACTGCACGCGGGCACTATGCTTGCTGGCAGTCTTGGTATCTCTTAGAATTTGATCTTGTAAGTCTTGACCTCGAGCGGCGCCACCTCCACCTCCTCGAAGCCGGCGAGCGTCTGGTGCGTGGTGAGGCCGGTGAGGCTGACGGCGGACAGGTTGGCGACGCGCAGGCCGGTGAAGGCGGTGTCGCGCGAGAACCGTGCGGCGGCCACGCGCGCTTCCTCGCCCAGGAAGCAGCTGTAGCCAGCGCGCTGCAGCACCATGAGGCACGTGGCGCTTGGCACCTGCTCTAGCGTGGCGTCGCTCAGGGTGCGCAGCGTCAACAGGTGCACGTCTGGCGGAAAGGCGGCGGCGAGCGCGTGGTGCGACGCGACCCCCACCTCGCCCCCCGCACCCGCCTCGCTGCTGTCCACCACAAACACACCGAGCGGGTAGTTGAGCGCGAGGCTGCGGCGAGCGACGGCGCGCGACGGCAGCTCGTAGTGCGAGGAGGGGCTGTTGGCACTGAAGCGGCGCTCGTCGAGCACGCCAGATACGCGCGCCTCCGCGGAACGTTTCTGACGATCGGAAGCGGTGGGCTCTAGCATCAGCCAGTGTTCGAAAAGCGTGGGCTTGTTGTCAACGACGCCCTCGCCGATGCCGCGGTGGTCGTCATAAAGCGTGCGCCGGTCCAGCATCACCTCGAGGCGGCCAGGCTCGTAGCCGGCGGCGCCTTGCGCGTGGTTGGTGAGCAGCGTGAGGCGCGCTTCCTCGTCCTGCAGCCAGGCCATCGTCGTGATCGGATAGTAGTTTCCCTCGATGCCGAGCTTGCTCACCTTCACCCGCTTCTGGTACTGGAAGCCGTTCTGGTCGGTGTAGAATTCGGGGATATCGCCGTTCTGTATGTTAGTTTGTATGCGCATGAACAGCTCGGTCTCGCGATTCTTTGGCGGGCTCTCGAAGTCGACGAAATTCTCAATGCGTATAGAGCGCAGCAGGTGGTGGTCGTCGACATTGTGCAAGCGTAGCGTGTGCACGAGGAAGGGTAGGTAAAGGGTGTTGACCTCGGTCACGACGGGACCGGACACGATAATGATGTTCTCATCCTGCATGCTGCCGCCGCTGGCGTAGGGATGCAGCACGTCCTTCTCGGGCGCGTCGTAGTCCGGCATGAAGAGGTACGCGCCGGAGTGTCGCTGCGCGCTCTGGTACGCGCCGAACTGGATCTCGACCACGTGGCGGCGGCGAGTGTCCTTCCGGTTGATCTGTCGCAGCAGTCCGTTGTTCCTGTCGATGAGCAGCTTCATGACCGAATTTTCCAGTTGTATATCTCCTGGCATCATCTTCTTCACAGGGAATATGCGTTCGTTGCCTTCTATTTTGTCGCTACAGTTGTTGCAGAAAATTTCGCAGTGATGTGAGGCGTTCACGTGCTCTTCCAGATTGAAGGTGACGGCGCTTAGAGGCGGAAGCGTGGCCAAGAATATCACGTCAAAAACTGACTCGCTGATAATGAATTTCTTGCCACTGCTGACTATGTTGGGTGCAATCTGATACGGGACGTACTCCTGTAGACGTGTGTCGAAAATCCTTACGTTTGTTGTGTTCGACTTGACAGAAACGACCTCGGTGCGGCTGTGAGTTAGAGAGTTAAACAGCACCACTTTCTTTTTGTCGGTAAGTGAGATCTGCAGCTGCTTGGGTTGCTTGCCGTACGTCTCCCACTCGGTCTGGCTCTGGAGGACGCTCTGCGAGTGCAGCGCGGGGTCCGATAACATCATTATGTTAAGGGCAATCTCTTGCAGTCTGATGCAGTGGTAGATGCTAGTGAAAAGTTTCGTGCCGTAGTCGTACATCACACTGGACTTGGAGGTGCCGGTAATTGCGTCGTGATGCTGGAACAACCCGAGGTTTCTGCGGGCCGTGATTAATTGTTCGTAGAACTTTTCCAAGCGTTTCTCCGAGGAGGCAAGTTTCTTATCTTTGGCCTGTTTGATGTAGTTCGAGACTAAAGTGAACAAAATCTCAGCGGATCGCAGTTGGTGCTCAAACTGACGTGCCAGTATTTTCAAGTAGGGGCGAGTGGTGTAGTAGCCGGACCAGTAGGCAGGCTTGCCCTCACTGAAGATATCCGAGTAGACAAAAAAGTCGCCTTTCAGAGTGGGGATGTTAGAGTGGCGTTCTTTGACGGCGTTAAAGTAATCCAAAGGCGTACCAAACGAAACGTCAGCGTTAAAAACATGTTTATGCTTATTTATATATGTGAACATTTTCATATAATTCTTGTACTGGGCGTCGAATTCCAAGCCGTACTCGTATCTGAAGTCGTCTCCGAGCGGCACCAGTATGACGTTGTGAGGGGTGAGGGACCCGATGCGTTCGTATTCCTCGATAAGGATCTTAGATTTGCTATGGACGTTCTGGTCAGTGATCTCCTCGTACTTCGCAGTGTACTCCGAATATTCGCCTGGTATTTTCCTGAAATCGAAGCCGAGACAGACTGCGGGATGTGGGCCGCAGGTGCTCTTTATGGAATATATATCGAAGGGCTGGTTGTGAACGATCATAGAGGGTTTTTTTTCAGACCAGCTCGCGATCCAGTAGAACTCCTCGATCTGACGCTGAGCGAGCCACTGCTTCCACGCATAGTGAATACGTTGTATGATGGTGCCTTCCAGCCCGCTCTGATCCAACAAGTAGGGCACTGTCGGTCCGTGGCCGAAGGGGTCGATAGACCATCCAGTCTTTGGTGATATGCCAAGATTAGTTTGAACCCACTGGTGACCTGAAAAAAGTTTTTATACTATGTCAAAAAAAAATTGTGTAACTTTTAATAATTTAATAATATCTAATAGCGTCACGAGATGGCATTCCTGCAATGTGAAGTTGTGGTAACTTTAATAGAGATGTCGCCATGAGGACTCGTTCGGAATATGGTTACATATAATGCTTGCCTCGGTTTTGTCAAGGTTAAACAACTGTTATATATGTCATCATAACATGCCACGAAAAATTACTATTTCTACTTTTAATAATCACCTTCAATAAACTGATCGATTAGAGCATAGATGTGGGTGCAGGCTTCGTCGGGCATCACCCAGCCACCGCTTGTTATTTCGAGACGTCCTTCCTTGATCAATTTTTTTAAAGCCTGGAAACATAAAACAAACGTTGTTGCACTCTATCACTCTTATATTTTGTTTGTCATTATTTTCTATCGTAAACATTCCAGTATTCTGAGAAGTGTCCCTCTGTCGGTGAGTAGTAGAAATGTCATGGTTATGGGGAGATTCATTAAGGCATGGCGAGTTTCTCAAAAATCGATATTCTAACAACGTGAGTTAGATTGTTTATGAAAAGTGTTTAAATTTTTAAGTAAACAGTATTTAATTTCTAATTTATCTCGTTTTAAGTGGTTTTGGTTAAAATAGCAAAAAGACTATTACTTTATTAAAATGCTAAAGATGGCGCTAGTAGTGCTTCCGGTTGAATGTGACAGAAAAAGAGTGAAATATTTTTATTAAATTGGTTTTAACGTGTACACTGAATACTTAAAAATAAGTAAAATATTAAAAAAGCTACTCTACAAATAGCTTTTTATTACAATTTTACTAGAAATCATTTTAAAAAGTTTCCCACCAGTAATGCAAGTTGTAAATAAGTTCAACGGAAGTGCAGGCTGCACTTCAGCTACCACTAGATGGCGATTACGATACTGTAGTGACCAAGTAGCGACCAAGTTCGCATGTCAAAAGTTTTACATAACTTACGCGCAACTATCGAACAAAGTTAACTTTATTTGACGTGCATACGTATCGCGGTCGTAAAAACTTTTAAAAGTTTTTATTTTGCTATAAGTTATTGTTTAAACATGAAATATAATTAAAAGATGGCAAATGAACGAGATTGGAACAGTTTTTGTGAAATTTGTGCTTCTTACCTTTTGTTTGACGGGATGTGACCGTTCCCACCATGCATTAAGAAAAGAGATTTCGGTCCATATGAAAGTCATATTGCTGTATTCATGCAGCTTTTGAACAATGTTGTTAATAATGTTCTTAGTTTTCGTCTCGAAGTAGCTCTCAAAAGTCATCAACCAGCCGGGGTCGTTGTGGGAGTGCGGAACCACGATCACCTGCCAATAAGAACACTTTTTAAGGGAATCCATCAAACAGACTAAATTAGCTAGATTAAAATGAGGAGAAAAAAAAATTACGAGACAAGAAATAGAAATAATTTGAATTAGAAACTGCTTATAGTGAATATGTGGTAAAAATACACTAAAACAATATATAATATATATCTACGTTTCCACATTAAAGTGGTGGTCGTTCCTCTTAAAACTAGTAGATCGACACGTCGCTTTTAACGGTGATTGATGAAGCTCCTCACTGCACTTAGTCTTCTGCGAAAGTTTCACAGATGTACTGTACCAAAGTGGAATAATTAGCTATACAAATAGCGTCCTACTTGTATATAAATTAAGTTATACAGCGGGCGGAAGCAGTAAAGTACTGGCTACAGTACTTACCTTTAGACGTTGTCGACGGCTGTCGTTTTTCATCTTCTCGTACCGCTCTTCAAACGACTTGTCCCAAAACTCTTTAGTCCTCAACCAGCTCGGCTGTAATTAAAATAATAATTAATAACTTTACGGTTTTCATTTGCTGAAAGAGAACTGTGCGTTCACTTACAGACGTTGCTCTCCAAACATTCTCGTGACGAATACACGGGAATATGAAGTGGTAAAAATCTTGAGATTTACAAGAAGTTTACATTGCTAACGTCCGTTTCAAGTCCGAAACAAAAAGAAAGAAATCATTAATGTATGTTTTTATACACTGGTAGTTTCGTCTGACGACGTCCAGAGATAGAGCAGATTTTTAAACAGAAATAAAATCTTTTAGAAGGAATAGTTACTAATGTTATATAACAAGTGATTGGTAAGTCGTGTATATATTATATATAATTCGAAAACATTGCGTGTTGAGTGGCCGATCTGTCAAATTAATTATTAATTTTAATAATATAGAAAACTGCATTTATAAGTAGTCGGCAACAGCGCTACAAATATTCTCAGCATTGCCTCGGAGACGTTGAGATAAACAAAGTTACCTTTGCAGGCCTTTCCACGTTCTAGAGAACGCATATACATTTTAAAAAGAGTAGTTTTGTCTTTTCTTAGCTTAGAACATAATATATACTTCCAATTCTTATTATTTATAATGATAGAAAACCATTTTATAGGGAAATAATATTTATATATAAATAGTTCAAAAATATGGTTTTAGCATTTTTCAAATATTTAGTAATAAAATTATAGAATATTCAAGTCGAAATAAAATGTCACAGTCAAATGAAAATTAAACAATGCAACTATACAATTTTGCTTTGAGACGAATGCATTGAAAATATATGCATTGAAAATATTTGCATTGATATATCGATGTAGCCGTTCTATACCACATATTCACATAAAATATCCATTGAAATGTTCAATTCTTGCAATTAATTATAAACTATAAGTTGATATATCATGCGACAAAATCATACTGTTCCGTTTTCTAATTTGGGAAAATAGTTAGGAGTTTAGAAGCTGTTCTTACGATGCTCTATTGATCTCTTTTTGTCATATAGCTTTATCTTCTTCATTTAGTAATAAGGAATACTTCACGGATACATCAGTCTACCGTACATGAGAATGGAATTTGGCATCGACATTAACTTGAATTCTGGAAACTGAAGGGACCCGTTTTTGTTCCGGAAAAACGAGTTACTTCGGGACAGCGCTCAAAAGTTTATACAAAAAAACATATATTTAGAAAATCTATCTCCTAAATGTGTGAATAACACTTTAAAAAAACAAATGTTAAAAAATTATTCAAAAGGTTCAAATTCACACATTGTCACATTGTCCACACATACTAGATGTGTGGACAATGCATACATTGATGAAGTTTTGATGTGCTGCTTACTTTCTAAATTTTCACATTTCACACGATATATCAGTTGTAGAGATTTGTAAGACGCATACTTATATGCATCTTTGTATTAGAGTAGTCTCTGATTATTTTATTTTATCGGTTTAACAATAATTGTTACACAATAAAAATACAGAAAATATACAATATAATAAACTTAAACTTTGTGTACAATCATATTTAAAGTAAATACTGCATGTACAAATAATAGTTGTTAACAATTTTTTTAACATTTTGTAAAGTGTTATTCGCACACTTAGGAAATTGAAAAAGACGTATTTAAAAAACGTATAAATATTTGAACGCATGGCTTAGCGGTCAGAACGCTTGAACGGTTTTCAAGAGGCGCAGGTTTAAATCCTGCTGCGTTCAAGTTTTTATACGTTTTCTAAATATGTCTTTTTCAGCTGTTGCGATGTAAAAAAATACAAAAAATAAGAAGGAATACAAAAATATAAATGTAACTCAAGTAACTTTGATGGTTGATATCAATTTTTACGCCATTTTTATTGTGAAGTCGACACATTCGTAAACAGGATAATTTGAACCGAGAACAGTTTTTCTGAAAGGAGAATATACCAAGCTGACTTTATATCTATTGCGTATTTTGAATTTAAACTCTGATAATAATTTAGATCAATGAATTTGACCGCTCAATAATTTTGTTAAAAATAATAAGTTTAAGCCCAATAAGTTTTTTCTTTTTTTAAATTCTTTTAGAATAATCTTAAAATAATCAAGACATTTTGGATATCCTTTCACTGTACTAAAAATATCTGTTAAGTGAGCTAAGAGATTAGTAAGCGTTCTCGCGGTCTGCATTCGTTCTATTCCAAGACTGTGTATTGCATAATGTGGTCGCTATACGTTGTATAGCACAATACTCAAGAATAGTACGCACTAAAGAATTGTAAAGAATGATCTTAGTTTCTGGTTTGCGACAGGCTTTGGTGTTTCTTATAAGGAAGCCAAGCGATGTTGATGCTTTTCTTTTTATTTTTATTTAAGAAACATACAGTATATTGTGCACATATAATGAAGACAAATTAGAGAATATAAATAAAGAAAACCAATAAAGTTTCCACTTTATTATATCAAAAATTAAAGCAGAGTATTAAAGCAGAGTCCCTAAAAAATCTTGAAAATAAATTACATAAATTACATATACAAAACTAATTTCATAACGAAATCAAATACCTCATACCTTACAATTGGAAAACATAAAAATTTTAATAAAAATATAAATAAAAAATATTTGCCATTAAATAAATATAGGTAAAACTAAATAAACATAATTAGTATAATAAAAAAATTCTTTAAGATATTTATCAACAATTTCTTCACAATATTAACATTTACAGTAGTACAAAAATCTATTTGAATCAATTGTTATTATAATTGCACTAATTATCTAAATATTTTGTGCATGCATGTTTCTGACTGTAGACAGATCAAATAATAGTGACCTTCGCGTAACTCTCCGCGGGCATTTAAAATTAATGCAATTTAGAAGAAACGGAGAGTCCAAACGATTTCTTGATAATTTAAACAAATAAGTTGGTCTCTAAACAGGCTACTATCAGATAGTGCCAGTATATCTAAAAAATGATTAGGTACATTAAAGTATTGCGTTTTGTAACGTACCAAATTAATGTACTTATTTTGAATACTCTCTAATCGACTAATATATACATGTATATTTTGGATTCCAGACAGTAGAACCATATTCAAGAATAGGTCTAACAAAAGCATTGTACAAAAGAGTCACAGTACTAGTTTTCATAAAATCAATTGACACTCTGAACCCAAACCACCCAGCATGCGATAAGCTCTGGCTATCGTTTTGTTTATACGAAGGTTGAAATTAAGTTTACTATCCAGATATATGCCAAGGTCTCTAACCTGATATACTCGGTTGACGACAGCACAATCTAGACGATAGTCCTATGTAGTTTTCAGTACAATATACGCTCAATCTATTAAGGTTATTTTGCAAAAGTGAACAATCTAGTGAAGACGCAATCCTTCTACAAATGTTCTTATCGTCTGCGTATAAAAGAATGTTAAATGATTTTTATGATGCCGTTGATATATAAATTGAATAGTGGAGGGCCAAGGTGAAATGCCTGGGGTACACCTGATGCAACAAGAAGGAGAGACGAGCAAATACCCTTGGGTGTTATCGCCTGACTACGGTTTTGAAGGTAGGAAGATAGCCACCAAAAAAAATCGCCATGTCTACGGACTTCTGTTAATTTGTTTAGTAACATGTTATGTAAAATTTTATCAAAGACCTCGCAGAAGAAGGTATACACGACATCCACCTGATACCTTCATCCATAGACGACAATACACGATGTGTTTCACCATCAATTCACTAAGGTTAGACCTAGTTGACTTATGCTTAACGAATCCAACATGGATTTATTAAGCATATTAACATTGTTAACATAATATTAACATATTAACGACGTTTCTCTATTATATTATATTTGTCACCTGATTCAAATACGGGTACTACAAAAGATCTATTCCGTACAGAAGGCATGTCTCTCATAGTAAATGATTAGTAAAATAATAAATATATCGGATATACTAATGTTTTAGAACAAGATTTAAAAAACAAGGGAGGTTGACCATTTGGGCCACATCCCATATTGATATCCAACGGATTTAAGAAGTTCGGAACTATTTTTTGTGTTATAATTACAGCGTTAATACACGTATGGGATTAAGATGAGAAAATATCGTCATCATTTACATACCCAGGTTTAGAATGTTGATAAACCGAGTTAAAGTTAAAATATTTACTTAACAAATGACAAATATCATTGCCACCGGTAACTTCTATATCATAATAGAATATGGTTTAAGGAAAGCAATAAGATGTAGCTTTAGATTTTACAAATTTCAAAAATATTAGGTATTATTTTTAGTTGGTAGCTCAGCTTTATAAATATAATTATCATAGCAAATGGTTTGTACAGGCTTTTGTCCATCACGTCATAAAGTAAAAGTATCATAATCCACAAGTCTCTGACAAATATTTTGTATTTCTTGTGATATTTAAGTTTTTCGTTAACAATCTTTTATTAAAGAGTTAAAGTACCAAAATGGATAACAATTAACACATACGATAGTTTTACTCGGTATCATATCGCAGATAATTTCATTTATCTTCTGATAAAATTGAACTAATGCATCGAGCTCAGTCAGAACTTTATTGATGGCATTATAATCATCTATATTGAACACGCGCACAGTACGGAGTGAGTTAGAAACTGTTCAGCAAGTAAAAAATTGTATGGTTGTGGATGGTGCAAGTCTTCTGGTACAAATGGGTCACTGTATATAGCTAGCTATTCAAAATGTTAAGTAATCGTGAAAACCAAAGAACTTATTATTCCTTAATATTATTACATTGTTTTAGGTTATTTAAATCCACAAAATCTATTAAATCCTGACAGATTGTATAGTAATTTTTAGTATGAGTATGAGCTCCACAGAACCACGTGAGAGATTCCAGTCTATGCTGCTCATATTAAAGGCTCCTATTTGAATTATGTGATAATACACGGTTATTAAAAAGTGTCAGAAGGTAGGCACAAATAAGTTCTTACGATATGCAAAATCATTTAATGAACTAGTCCTTGTTTAAAGCAATATTCGTATTGTTTCACACACAAATAACAAGCAGACTTAACTATATAATAACGTTATGAAATAAAACTATTTTTAACCGGATTAATCGCGTATAATATTGGTATTCGAAAATACATTTTAGAACCCGGCGTTTCGAACACTTTACAGTAGTCCGTGGTGACAGGTAACTGAGGTGGCATTTGTCTGTCATTTGATACAATTATTATATCAAATATACTGCCCTGGATTCTTGCAGAATGAGTTGACTGTATCTTGCTCTCTGGTGTGATCGGATAAAAACCATGGTCACTTTCGATGTCCAGTCTTTCTGTTTACCAGTATACCAATAAAGGACTGCATCAAGATTGTCAAGAGAAAGCTAGAGGAAAACAGGATGCCTGTGGAATATCTTGAACTTTTAGAACACTGCCTAACATCTGGATATCTAGTGTTCAATCAAGTATTCTATTTACAAATAGATGGCATTGCTATGGGTTCACCTGAGTCCCCAGTAATATCAGATATATACATGGAGGAGTTTGAGGAGATGGGTCTTTGCAATGCACCATTTATTCCCAGGATATATAAGCGGTACGTAGATGATACTTTCACAATTTTACCTACGGATAATATTTATATATTCCTAACTACTTCAATTCTATTAATAAAAATATTCGATTTACAATAGGCAAAGGATAAACAGGCAAATAATTCTTTAGCTTTTCTTGATGTTTTAGTTATAAAAAAACATAATGGCATAGTAGGCCACACAGTGTTTAGGAAACCCACTCACACCAACAGATATATCAATGGTGAATCCCACCACTACCCTACGCAGTTATCTACCGTTGGCAAATATTTGTTACAGAGAGCCCACCACCTCTGCGACGCTGAACACCTAGGGGACGAGCTTCGACAGGTGAAGAATGCCCTTCAACTGAACAAGCTGCCCGTTCCCCGCCAGCGTGGTAAAACCAACAAGCCGCTCACAGTGGAGGGACAACCAGCTTGACTACCATATGTGAAGCGAGTTACGGACAGGATTCGCAATAACTTAAGGAAAGTTTAAATAAAAACTATATTAAAGCCTAACATAAAAATGAGCCAGTTCTTGAGACCAGTGAAAAGTTACATTCAATTCAAAAGTTACATTCAAGTGATAATCAAAGAACAAATGTTAGTTTAACTTCACTTTAAGGAATTTGAAATAATCATTTACTCGGAGTATTTCGATAATAACTCTACTCTATAAGCTGTTTATCATATGTTTTTCATAGACTTGATGTTAAGATTTTAATATATAATATTAATTTTTCACCATTTGGAAGTATAGCAATATTAAAGTACTAGAGATAGTGGATTTATATTGAAAATTAAAACATAATACAAACTTGAATGCAATTGCGCTGAGAAACATAAGAATTACTAAATCATTGAGTATTTAATAGCCTATGTCCAGGAAAACATCTTGAAACAATTCTAATATTCTTAGAGGCATTCCAAGATAAAGCTACAAGGAAAATATTATTTTCAAATACATATAGGCATTTACTGTTATTATTGCACAACTTAAATTACTATAGAAGATATGTAGAAAAATAAATGAAAATTAGACATTTATATTCGAACAAAAGGTTAACAATTATTCGTTACTTTGGTAACAAAATACCGTCGCCTAGAGATTAAATGTAAATGAGTTTTAACTCTTTCACATCTTTTATTATACGTTAAGCAACTGAAAAAATATTATTCATATTCTTATGTGAAAAAGTTCCCTAGCGAAAGAAAATTGTTATTTTATTTGATCTTATTGTTTTTTACACATATCCAGAGAAGGAAGCGGGAATATTAATAAGTTTTCCAATCTCAAATCTTCCTGAGACGTTCGAAATAAAAACATTTATAATTAATTTCCCTCTCAAGGAATATTTGGGGACCCACACATAGAAAATAATTTATGTGTAAACTGTGTCTCAAAACACCAATTTTCCTTTGCAATTACCTTTAAAGGTAATCAATGCTAATACGCAGCGTCTGCTCAACAGACAAGCAGGCGTTGACGAAACTCACTTAAGATCCAACGACGGAGAAATTTAACAAAGATAATTTCCCGGTTCTATAAGACACTTGTGTCTGTGGGTGCAAACTAGAGAGACACTTGGTTTTCTCTGACAACCCTGATATGCGGGAAAAAGCATGAAGCTGCTAATTGAATCTAGACAATATTAATATTCATATTTTCACTCTTCATATATTAATGAAGTATTGAAGATGATGCAATAACATTTAGTGTTCTTACACTAAGTAATTACATAACGAACGAAGAGTAATGAGTAAGGGTAAGGTAAGAGTAAAGACTAATACCATTCATCTATATACATTATAAATTAAGACAATAGCTTTTTATTGTAGACTGAAGACAGAATTTCTTGAACATAGTTGTTATCGAATGTAACATTAAAATGATAGCTTTAGAAAAAGACATATTTAGACTACAAATACAAAACAATAAGAAGAATACAAATTACCTTAAGTTCAGTGCTGTGCACGCGTTGAAGTCGTATGGCAGTTATTTGCACAATAATTTTCACTAGTAATCCCGTGGACACATTACGAGTAAATACGCGATGTCTATTAAAGAAAAGGTAACCATAAAAGCACACAGTAGTGTTGGTAACATTTATTTAATTGAGTATTTTTCAACTTTCACTGCCAAATTGTGTAGTCCTCCGTCTACAAAACTAAAGGGGTCCAAGGTCTTCCAACGCAATAAACCTAATTTAAATTAATGATTTGTATATTTTAAAGTTAAAATATATATTCCCTATTCTAATACGAATAGAAATATTTTTATTTTATTAGAATAAGAGTTAAAGGTGTATTTTGTTGTGTAAACGCTCATCGAAAAACACAAATATTTATTTATAAATTAATAAATACATAAAAGCTCACAGTTTGACTCCGTCAGCTATCGCATACGAGATTTTTGTAATAATAATGAAGCATCTTTTTAGCCGCCGAATGCCAATGTATACAAAATATGTTTTTGGTGGTACATCATTATTTCTAAATTTACCAAATCCTCTTTATCAGGGAAAAGTAGACGACTTTCTGTACGTATGCCACAATTGTACGTTTAATACTTGAAGTGGAGAACGGAGAGTGTAGGTTTATGATACTTAAGAACCTCTACCATAAAAAATACTATAAGCACAATATAAGGACGCCACAAGAGGACCTTACAAGTAGAGGTTGAAAACGTAATTAGACAGGAGGTGAGGTAGCACGTTAGCTTCAATTGTTTTAGTCCGCTATCGGCTGCACGGCAGCATGGCAATTTAATTTCCGCCGCCACCGCCCTACACACCGCCGCCCGCTTGCTTGCTCTTTTTGTTGTTACGTAATCTGGTACTAGACAGATTAAGTGAAAAATTAAAGTGACTAGCATACGGTTTACCTAGATTAGTTCTAACTATTAGACTATTTACACAAACAGTAACTATTTAGAACTATTATGAAAATTGTCTTGTGTCAAGACACTCCGTTCTACACTTTCTGCCCGAATCCGAGTCATTGCGTGTGTAGTGGCAGAACTCAACGCCGCGCTATGTCTTGTCACCTGACCGGAGAAATGAAAATAATATAAATATAATCAATCCGTCGAGTGTGAATGGAACCCACAATCATATCGTATTCAGTCAGACACAGTAACACTGCGCCACGATGGCCTCAATTATTTAATAATAACAAAAAATATACTGTTTAAGTGCTGGACCGGGTAAGCACTGAAGATCGCCCACAAATTAGATGTGCTTCGAGTACGAAGAAGAAAGGCCTATTCTGCATCTACCTTTGAATTTATATAGTCGTATATACTAATGACAACGTCTTATAATAAAAATAGTGTAGACTTTACCTCAGCCTTACTTTTTCTATGTAGTCGCTTTAGCCCAGTCTGGATTAAAGCTGCAGTATTGATCAGATTTGGGAATGGCTTTTATTTAAAAATATAGTTACATTCGGTTACGTCACAAGTAAGCCAAAAAAAGAAACGCGCACCAGATAGAGTGGGAAACGAAATGACAGCTTTTGAATTTGGCTGTCTGGTTATGCGCGCCGTGTGATAACAGTTGCCCAGTCGATTTCGACGGATGGTTTGATTGGTTTTTTCGGTATATTTCGGAGCACTTGCTACTTTTTATTTTAATGGAATGTATTTTCTTTCTTAGACTAAGTTATTATTTTTAGTGTAGTTTAAAGTTTTGTGCCTTATTTGTGAGATGTCTGACTTTACGTGTGACAGTGGGTTTGATCCACAGCTTCTTTGGGTCTGAAAATAACAATAATTGATAAAGCACTCGCTACAATAGATACAATGAAGAGACACCAATGCGAATATTATAAAGTTTCATGTCCTGTTCTAGACTACAGACCTCCAAAACAATGTTTCCCAGTGCTAGTCTGACAGGTAGCATGAAAAGTAATATAGAAGCAGACAATAGCATGCAACTTGAACTGTCAAAATGTAGACCGACAGCTCATTCTGAATATTTAGTGAAGGCGCTTCAGATGGAACAATAACACTTCTAAACAGTTACAAATGCATGAACGAGGCTGTATTCTACAATATGAATTGTTGCGCATATATTTAGAACATACTCTAATTTGCGACTTATGCAACAATACTTTGTTATAATACTTAAGATTATGAAGTTTGTCTTATACTTAAGATGATTTAGAAAGAATTTTAACTTCGATTTCCGTTGAAATAAATATATATATATATATTAAATGGGGGTAATTTTAAAAATCGTAGTCGTATGTCAACGTACACTTTAATCCGAAAGCTGGACTTTAATCTCATATAAAAAAATAAAAAAAAACCCTTACGCCTGTCATCATATTTTAATATTAACTAGTATGAGCTTCAGACGATAAACAGAAGTAATAGTTATACACACGGATTACTTTAAAAAAAACTATATCAGTGTTTGTTGGCGGTTAAGTTTTTAAATGTTTCAAACCTGTTCAAAATAAAGTATTTAACAGTCGATAATAAAAATGTTATATAAATAACCTATGAGCATTATCAAGCGCGTCCTTTTTGGATAAAAGGAATCGAGGCTCCAATCAAAAAGTTTCGCACACGCCGCGCCGCGGTGTGTTGTCCGGGTGTAGCGAGGCGCTGCGGTCGCATCCACTTTATTTTGAACAACTACGAAAAGAAGAACTTTATCTATTTGCCGATATATTTTTAATTCCACACTCCCGAGAAACGAAACGGGACGTCCGGTCGGGACGCGGAGGACGTCGGTCGTATCATGTCCTTTTACCAATTTCGTTTTAATACGTTTTCCTAGAAACGAAAGCGTTGTTGACATAGATTTTTTAATTAAAACGCTACTTTTTTATATGGTTCTGTGTGCTGTTGTATAAACAAGCTGCTAGCTCTGGGCACTTCACGTGAAAATAATTTGAAAACGATACCGTATTTGATAATTATTTTGTTCGAAGGTGCGTTACAATTGCTAGATGAAAGGGTTGGACGTGTGACAACACGACAGCGACAAGCACATCAAAGTCGTGTTATTAATCTCGAACTGTCGTTAAACAATGGCAAAACTAAAAAGCTTGTTATTCAATCACACTTTTATGATTTTTTTATGTAACAAATACATGACTTTGTCTATATTTAGTACGGTAGCCGGAAGAAACGAATCTCGTTATGAGTGACCGAAGGCGCGCCTTAGCGCTCCTCTGTACTCGTAAATCACTAAGTACTGGCTAATGTGAATCTTTTAGCAACGGAAATAAGCAGTTACATTTATTCAAAGAAATATAACTTTATCAATCTGTCAACATGTTTCGCACACACCACTAAACAAGTTTTCTAGACACACGAATTGAAAAATGGTATACTATAATAATATACCTATGCTATTTTTAATCATCATAAAGACAGACATCGCTCGCTAATAATAATCAAATATTGTATCTTAAACGCTGCCTGCTGTTGTTCTAAAATGTACATATCAAGGTGCAAACGTATCTAGATGACAATTAATTCTGTAATAGTTGTCAATATTAACTGAAGTAAACTTATAAAATATGAGAGTAATAAGGTTTTTACAACAACTGTGTTAGTTTAATATTTTGACTATGCACAACTCTATTTCACCAGAACTAATAACATACTATTTATTGTTTCTTTAATTTCACCTTAATAAAGCTAATAATCTTAATAAAGCCGTCTTTATATGTTAGTGCTAAAACTCATTAACCTGCTTTAACCTTTGCGTTTGTTATAATCTTGTTATGCCAGCTTTATACAATTACCCTTGAAAAGGCTTTGCTAAGTTTGAGGCGAGTTTTGAGACTCGCTTGCTTTCGCAGGGTTCACTAACTCGTCACATGCAGGTCAACTTTGACGCACTCACTTAGCGGGAGTTACAAACGCCGTGGCCACGACCGGTGTTTTGTAACCCAATTAGACGAGGGAGGTTGAAGTGATGGCGCTGGTGAGTAGCTCTTTGCACCATCAATATGTGTAATATTTACTCATCTCATATATTTGCAATATGGAGTGTAGGTGCGCAGTCAGTTTAAATAAGAAGATGGCAGCATTCATGCCAAGCGATACTTTCATTTTTCAGCGATAATCCTTCCGTTGATGAATTCATGGCACAGCGTGACGGCTGGGATTCGATACGGGAAAATAATCATATTTCAATTACTTTGATTTCTCCGCTTCATAACCATAATATGGGAGGAAAAGCGTGACAATTTACACATTATTTATTCTGAAACAGCAATATTTGTATGGCACATACGCGGAAATATTAGCGGGCGTTAATATTATTCGTATTAGTAGTCAACCTCACACCTGCCGGCAGAGTGCCGCACCGCACACAAACGAGATTATTTCATAATTTTAGGAGACAGTTTGGCAAATTTTACTATATTACTATATAATGGTTTTATAGCAGAGTAAATAAATATACATAAAATTAAAATTTAAATCACATTTTCAATTTGATGTAAATGAGAGTATACTAGAATTTTTATTTTTTAAAAAATTTAAATACATTATTAACTTTCCATAAAGTTGTACTAAAATTTTACTGTAAAATAGGGTATATAGGGTACACATTTATTGATTACAGACTAGTAATAAACGATGCTTTTTAATTTAAAAATAGTATAAATTGGTCCTTACCTCGCTACTATATTTAATAATTGTATAGAATATAATGTGTTGCCTGACCAAATGAAATTTAGTAAAGTCATACTTATATTTTAATCGGGCATTACACCCGATTCCAACAGTTTTCGAACTGTGTATGCGCTACCCTCATTTACAAAAATTTTCCTCATCATCAAATGAATCTAATAATTAAGTATTCTATATTATAAAAATATATACCAATAATACATTACGATTCATATTCACATTAAATTTTTTATATTATTTTATATTCGTCCAATCACAGAAGAACAAATTACAATTTCTTTAGTATTATGCGACATAAGATGTCTCTTATGTCCTTTATTCCAAAATATTAATTTCAAACTACTAAAGTAGTTTCAACAAATTTGTACAATTTGAAATTATAATGCTAAAACACACCAACAGGCTCAAATAATTACATATTATTATTTAATAATACTTAGTACTCGCAACCAACGACTGCAATAATTATTTTTTATGTAAACACTTAGCAGCTTATATTTCCTTGTTAGTTCAGATAAATTTAGCAACTGTAATAAAAGTCATCAACGTTATATCATAATGTAAAGATTATATAACAAAAACCAAATATCACCTCTAAATTATGTGATTTCAATAACCATATAAAATGAAATAAAGTTATTTATAAAATATTATTACTAAATAGGTAAAAAATAATAACTTGACCATATTGTCAGATCCACTTGCCAATTTACGTTTATGCTCGTATCACATTTTACCTTTTTTTATTAATTATTGCATTTTGTACAATAGGGGGCTGTGTTGGATATCGCCCTAAGTACGCTTCATAATATAGGAGACTCAACCGCCTAGTGTTAACTGTCACAGTGACAGTTACCACCACCATTCATGCAAACCAATATATATAAATGATTTACCACGTCTTGTTGGAAGGAGCCATGAAATATTATTGTTTGCTGACGATCAATGCAGTAGCATTGATCTTTTTAAAGAAAAGACGACAAAATGTATATGACGATTTAAACAATGCTCTCTCGAAAACAGTACATTGGTTCAATACTAATAACCTACTATTAAATAGTAAAAAACAAAATGTATAGTTTTCGGAACACCAAATACGAAAATTATTAAAGCCGAGGTATGTAATATTGAATGGTGAAGACGTGGATCCTGTTGAATCTACGGCATTTCTCAGTATCACCATTGACACTAAATTACAGTGGGGACCTTAACTAATATGGAAACGGCTCGCTTTGTTTATTTTAGCTACTTTTATAGTATTATGTCAGTTCCTCGATTGCATCGAACCTGTACTTTTTTCATGGGACAATGTGTACGCTTTTTCAATAGATTCCCAGAAAATGTCTGCGAATGTTCTATATCCCAATTTATGAAATTGTGAAAAGACTTTGGTGTGTTAAAGGCTATTATTACTTAATAACGAATTAAAGGCTATTATTATAAATTAACGATTTTATAAATGATAGCTCGCCTTGGAAATCAATAACTCGCTCCAGTCCATTTTGAAAATAAAAAGAAATGCAAGTCCTGTTAAGTTTCTTGCGCCGGTTCTTCTCAGTGAACCAAACAGAATGTACACTATTAAACTGAGAGACCTGCATACAAGAGCGAGTTATTGACTTCGATTCTGCAAAAAAATTATACTATTATCGCTATCTAACGAACATTGAAATTCGATATGAAACGTTTACATAATTTGGTGAAACGGTGCGTGCGTTAGTAATTACATTTCTATATTAGTTCCTCGATACAGGATGCAATGTTCATTAGAATTCACGCACTGAGCTCTGAATTTGCATGTTTTAAATTGTCCTAGCTCCAGTCTCGTCAGTCATATTGTACTCTTAAGTGCATTACGATATTATTTTTATTCGTCAGACACATTAAACGTGATCGCCACTCGAGAAATCGCTTAATCTTATATTTTTTATTTAATTGTCTTGCAAAACAAAGTGCGGCGTTTAATTTGGCAGATAGGTGGAAGCCCTTAAAGGAGTATGTAAAACTAGCTTATCTTTGCTTGTCTGAACAAAGAGATAAAATAAAAGGAAATAAATTATATTCTAGACAGTCCAAGTGAAAGTATGTATAATTTTTTTTTTATATAAACCGTGACGAGACAAAAGAATTAACAAGCGATTCTTTACAACATAACATCTCACAGTGAAGTTAGTAAATGTAATCATACTCTACCCGTCGTAAAGCTAGTAGCTAAACAATGGTTAGCTGTCACAAACCATGAGTATTTCAAATACAATCTATTAAAATTCCGTAATACCTTCTATAATTAAAAATAACCAAAATATTACTTTTGAATTTGGAATCTTTCATTTTTATTTGATCGTTATTGAACAACATGATAATTTGGAGCTTCTAAAGCAGTGAAGATTTTGCCCATAGAAAGAGTGTATGCTGCTATTGATAACTGGCTTCAAAGTTTTTAAGAATATATTGCAGCCAATTTAGACCAGTTTATTGGTTTTAAATTAATGCATTGAACTAATACACTGTAATAGTAATAAATGTTACGTACAAGAAAAAAAGTTATTTTTCTTTGTAACAGTATTTATGGCCAGATAAAGGCCATGGCTCATGGGTTGGTATAGGTATCGATCGTTCGGCAGAAAAATTAACGCTACAGGTGGATTTTCTACAAACTAGCACAAAGACCGAACATATAAAAATATACATAATAATTAGAGTCAAATTTTAAACATTTGCAAACAAGTATGGCACTGTTATAATCAGTGTTGAATACTTCAAAGTAACTAAGTCTGCCTGCCTGCGTTCGTGAATTGGATGTGCTTTAAGCTTAATTATTAGATATTCTCATAAAGGAACACTAGACCAAGCTAAATGAGTTCTTAAGAAATATATACAGAAAAATTATATTATATTCCTTTTCTTTAGAAAAAATTTTCAGAAATATCGGTAAGTTCGACTTAAATTCAATTATTATAAAATAATTTTGAACTAATAGTTAAATTATTAATAACTAATGACATATATGTTTATTTTTAAATACAAACTTTATCTACTTTTTATGAGCTTTTTTACTTCAGTACATACTTGCAGTATACTAAAGTATTTCATGAGTTAAGACAATTTTGTATTTAAGAGTTACAAAACGTAGTCAAACAGTTTAATTTGAATACATAGTCAGTTAGCTAACTTTGTGGTAATTAAGTAATTTTGATATTACAGAGCATAAGCTGTTGTAGTTTGGATAATATTAGAAGTTACTAACTTCTAATATTAAATGAAGCGTTATATCAATTACTTAAACTCAGGGAATTGATTACATATACAAACTTACATACATAGTACACACATGTATATAACGTAATGGACTTACCGGCTTCCCGGGTTACACCGGTCGTCGGATTATTTCTGGGTTTAATGAAATACTGGTATATAATAATCTAAATCGCAACCAAATTCGATCTCAAATACTACAAAAAGAAAATACAATAACAAAACTTTTATATTTCGACGGAACGCAATTGCTACAATTTACGAGTATGTATTTGCAGACTAAGGGAAATATAATTAATTTAAAAATACTCACTTCCGACTGTTCATCGAATCCATAACCATCACAAGTATGAAAACCTGTTGCATGGCACCACTAGGGCGTCTTAATTAAGATTTATCAATAACTAGATATGTTACCTATATATGAGTCTCCTCATAGGTGCTCAGCCTAGAGGTATGTGAGGGCTATTTGGCGTTGACCGCAGTACGTAGCGTGCGGTCGCGTGTACATGGCGCTAAGTACGACTCAATACGAATCTCGTCTATTCCGTTGATTCATTGTAAAGGTAATTGCATACAGACTGACAGTCAATAATATCTGTTTATAGACTATTTTCACGCAATAGGTGCACCTATTTTAGAAGAAGTATTAGTAGTAGGTACATATATGACAGTACACGATGATTGAGGATTCGTTTCCTACATAAAAGAAAGTTTCCGTAAAATCCGAAATTTCCGTAAAAACCTATATAAAACCACTATATACTGGAAAATGGAGTGAGTATTACTAATTTCCAATTTGTGTATCCCATATACGAGAGGGGCGTTACGACCGTTTTCAGTATAATAACTCAGATTAATATAACAACATAGGAGCTTTTGAATTCGAGTAGAAATCTCATAGAAATCACAAACTGTTTTCAGAGCGATACAAGTATTTATCTGTTAATTCTTACAACGATGTGGGATATTATCAGATACATAATTTGATATAGCTTATTTATCAATGTGCAATTATTTTGAAAGTTCCATTAAGATATTTGAAAGACTACTTAATTTGCATTAGCTATTTCATAAAATCACAACTTTATCAAAAGAGCAACTTGAACTGCAACGATACTAAATACCCTCTAATTAGCATCAAAGTTCAAAGTAAACTAAGAAGAAAATGAAGTTCACTAAGAGGATATCAGTCACTGGCATCACTGCAGTACACTCAGGTATTCATAAATTGCTGTGAGGACCGAATTTGGTAAACTTATTAGTTAACGAGTTCAGGGCATCTTATTACGTCTGGCGTTCCTGAGGCCAGTGTCGCCTACCACATCGTTAGACAGGCACTATATCATTAAGTCAAATTTTAAACCAAGATAGCTTAAGCTCTCACTTTGAAGCATTCTATATTTATCACACAAACATCTTCCATTATAGGTATTTCGTTTAACGTATTACGTTAATGTATTTTAAATGAACTCTTTAAAGGTTTAAATCCCCAGTAACAATGGACCAAATAATTGAGCTTTATTCTCAACAAATTCTTAAAGTAACAAAGCGATTCAGCTCGTAATGGAGAATGACTTCAAGTAGTGAAGTAGTTCGAATTAAAATTAAGTTAGATTGGATAACCGACAGACGGATTCTGACGGGAGTCGGGCGGCGCGGCGCTTTATTAAATATATTTTGAGTTAGAGTCAGTACAATTCGTTTTGCGCCTGCAGAAGAAAAACTGCCAGCCACCGATATGCTGTTTTTTTCTATTTGCAAGTATCAGGGTTACGGACGCTATTGAAAACAGCGAGCAGACTTCGCAACTGTGATCAAAACCAATAAACTTAACCATTGTCAACTTCTGCGGTGGCTTTGCGACGTCATTAATTGTTTTGTATCAGAAATCATGCTTAAAACGCTGCCAATCAATCCATTCACTTCCAAAAATAGCCTCTCAAAGAGTGATTGATGCATATTTTGCATAATATTAATATTAATAGATTAATTATTTATCGGCGAATGAAAAACTCTAATTGTAATATTCGAAGCTTAACTTAAGAAACTCTATTCTCTCTCTTTTTTATTCATACAGATATATACATAAAAAGATCAAAAACACGCATTTATGAGATTTGAACTTTAACAATGTTAACTTACTCAAAGTCTAACGAAATAAATTTTATGTAAAATAAACCAAAAAGCTCTCCTGTACGTATAGACCAGCGATCCAGTCACGGCTTCTAAGCGTGAACAATAGTTGTTTCGTTTTTCGGCAGCTTTAACATCAATCAATCAATAAAATTCCTGGAAAAACTAAAAAAAATGGGAGAAGCCTATGTTCATCCCTAGACCCTCGAGTATTTCTATATAAAATTTCATCACAATCAGTTCATTCGGTCGTGATGACGTCGCAGAAAGAAAGACAAGCAGAGTTACTTTCGCATTTAGAATATTAATATAGATTACTTCTATTTACTACATGATGGCATTGAACTGACCCGAAATTATACTGAATTTCTTTGTAATGGTATTTTTTGTCTCTTAGTCCTCCACATTAGACGATTGTAAAATTTTTTAGCTTCATGCATTTCGTCTAACCAAAAAGGACCTAGAGACACTCCGTTTTTGATCCAACGCCCATCATTGAAATACTGGAGAGAAAAAACTAAAACAATTTAAATATAACTATCCTCTGAAGTGGGAATCGACCCCCCAACGTTAGACGTATCCCACAGTGCCACGATGGCCGGAAAATACAACAATATGAAGAAATAATGTTAGCGAAAACCCACTACACTGAACAACTTTTACTAATGAAGCATTTACTTATTTCTCATTGTTTAGTCAGACCATTATTGTTCTTATTCACTTGCACCGGATGTTTAATTTTGATATGTTGAAAGAGAGAGTAACGAATTGTGTTAAGGCGGCTCTTCGAAATTTATTATACCCTTAGTTCTGCTCAGGGTTTAAAACTATACAACAAAAACTACTTATACAACAAAATACTGTTTAAATTGAAACTTGGGCCAAAAACTATAATTATAAGGAATGTACAAAATATTTACCACCTTTAAGGAAAGGAGGTAATTTTCTCTTCTTATAAGTCTCTTAAACTTACATAGCTAATGTTTTAGACGATTGTAAGATTTTTTTCACCTTAAGGCTCTTGTCTCTTTCCAAAAAATCCAATTCCAGACGTTGTGTATTGAATAAACGAAATTCAACGCTCATTATTTTCTTACCGGAGAGAAAAAATGACAACATTATTCATGTGTAACCATTCCATTAATCGAACCCACAACTATCTCGCTTACAGTCTAAACGAAAATTACCCGCCACTACACACTGACCTATTCTTACTGTTGTGACGGTCCTGCGTTAGATTTTTCAGATCTTTCATTGTTATATGAAACGGACAACAGCTAACGCGTTGAACATTTGTTAGTGGGCATTTGCTAATTTCTCATAGCTATTAGCTAGATACGCATCATGCTGATATATTTGGTTATTTGTTTTAGTTTCGCTGGGCTTATATGGTTTTTCGTCAGATGTTTAAGATATTTAATTTTTTATGTGCTATCGAATAATTTTCAACACGCAGAACAGTTTTTATTAATGTGCCGTTTCGTTATTTTTTATAGTTAACTTGGTCCATTATGATTCTACATTAGGAGTTCTTGACCAGGTTTAAAAGGCATTCAACATAAAAGTTTCGTTCAAGTCGGTCCGGTAACTACGTAGATGTGCGCGTACAAATAGACAGACGAAAATATAAAAAAAACATTGTTTCATATTCTATTACAGTTTTCACATGCCCCTAAGTTATTTTTTCGTAAATATATTCAATGTACAGAATTTACAGTAGTGGATATATTCTATTATTGTATAGATAAGCTAACACGAAAATTAGATTAATTACTGAAGTTGTAAGTGTACAAGGAGTTTTATAACAATCGTTTCGCGGTGAAGCTTCATAACCATGAAGAACTCGTGTTAAAATGTGGAAAATATCTCACGACCGCACAACTGCGGTTTATATTATAGTTCTCCATGATAAATTAGTAATAACTTAGTAATATATAATTCACTTCAGGCAATTCTCGCTATTTGAAAAGTACGCAGTTCGTTATTTACGTTTTAAATATTTTAGAGACCAAGTTTTATTTAAGTTTTATTAAATTTTTATTTAATTTGAACAAACTAGAGAACCGAAATAACTTTGAATATATGTTGTGAGTAAGTATCGAACCAGGTCTTCACGGACACAGCCAGACAGCGTCGATAATGTAATTGGCTTCTTTAGAGAACAAATATTTCTAAGTAGTTTCTCTAAAATTTGCCGCAAATGATAAATAGCTTGAGTTTCGATGTTTGAAGTATCTTTGCATATAAACTGATTCTAAGCTTTGAAATTTTAGACTAATTTCTTGCATTTTACTTGTGTCTGTATAATATGTACGCGGTGTACTCCGAAATATCAAAAAGACTAAAAGTTTCAATATGGCAAACGTTTGCTTTGAAAGAGGAACTGCGCTCTCAAAAGGAAACGTGAATTACTAAGTGCCATATATAATATATTAAATACATGAAAGGAACTAACCATAGCTAATTTTATTTATAATGGGAGGGAGATGCGACGCACGGTCTCGACTGTCTTTTAGAGTTATGTATGAATAGGTTTTAATCTTTTGAATAATTTAGAAATATTAATTTACGAAACATTTTCTGTAAATTCACGGAGTTTGTTTACTCGGCTTTTATATATCGTTCATTTGTAAGATACTGCAAGTTCAGCGGCAGAATCTAACTTCATGCCTTTAAATAAGCTTAGGATACCAAAATATTTTTATATATAAACATACTATTGACGGGGAATCAAACCCACAGCCATTACTGGTTTTATTTATATAATCACTGTTTTGCTAATTTAAAGCAACTCAACTGGAGAACGAATTGACACTAGGTGTTTGCTGACTACCCGGGAAAAAGAGGAAAACAAAAACCTTCAGAGCTTATTTTACGTTGAAACAGAAATAAACAAAATATATTTTTTAAAGCACGTCCTCAAAGGAGCGCGTCATATATTAATATATTCATTATATGTTTTATATTTATAATTTTAAACTTATAATTGTAGGTTTTTACTTTTATTCATATTTTAGAGAAACAATAAAATGGACAAGTGTTTCTATACTATAGTTTATGATTAATTAAAGATAGCAGCAACAAGTTTTTATTGAGACGGGCACGCTACTGTGCGTCTGAGCTTGAAAGTCTCAACTCAATTACAGTCCAGCCACTTCTCGGATCAATTAATGTATATTACATTAGCACTGGTTTACGCTGCCACTTATCGTTACGAGCTCACACACTATTGCTCGCGCAGCTCTCACCGATTTGAGGGCAACTGAAAATATACTATTGTGGCAGGAGCCACCTGCCATATAGAGAATTAAACATCGTCTTACCATTGTCCTTGAATAATTGAAGTGACTTTGTGGACCATTCTTTTTTTGTTATCATTTTCAAACATGAAGTTGCGGTAATTGAATTAGTAGTTTTTGTTAACAAAATACCGGGTTTTAACGAGAATTTTTTTATATTTTTACTTTATCCGTTTAATTTTAAGCAAACTTTTGGTGTGCACTTATTTAAGTAGATGCAATGTTCAAGAAAATTAGTGACGGTCGTACAATTCAGAATGCAAATTTATAAATTTATTAACACTAAATATTTAAAAGAATGTGTAGGATAAGTAAAAAATACTGTATTAATAATAATTACTATATAACAGTTGGGATCCTAGATTTAACAAAATAATTGTTTACATACGTTATATATATATACGAGTATATATATATATAATATTTTAAGGAATTATTTAAAGATTTCAATATCATTCATTTTTTCATAAGTATGGGGCAGTCAATGGTTCATTCAATGCCGAAGAGATAACAATAGACCTGTCAAATGTATTTTAAATTAATTTTTGTATCATACTTATGTATCATATATCGTTTCATCGACATACGTAAGTATTGATATATGAAATAAAACGCCTTTTCTTAATAATTTAATTTAATAGTCTTACGAACATGATGAAATGTTTTGAATGTCTGAAATGTTGGAATGATGGAACTCCATCAGATAGGGGGATTCGGACCCGCGACCGCAATGTATTAGTAATGTTCTAGCTGTACAGCAATTGCTGTAGGGAAGTATAAGAAGGTGAACGCGATAGCTGTGAGTTCTATTCTCACTAGCGGTAATTAAAATTAAGTGGAAAAAATATCATCAATATCAATATCAATATACTTTTTCCAAAAAGCACTTAATTGTAACTATTGAACAGTCAACCAACCATTCAAATCAAGAATCTTTCAAAGAAACGAGTAGATGCATCACTCTGAAAGCGTCGTATAAAAACTATTTGTACACATTACTCATCGAAGGCACGACGAAATTTCTATCTAAAAGGAATTTATATTTTGATTTCCGCGTATATGCAAAGTCGGCGGTAACGACAGCGCTTCTGACTGGAAGTCGCGCAGTTTGAGGGAGTTAATGTTCTGATATGCTGGAATATGCGGACGTCTAAAATATTTTACTTTAAGCTTTACTCAGTCCCATTTCCAGTAACTTTAGGGTTATTATTGATTGGATATTACTGTATAATAACATTTTGGTAAATAGTGGAGATGGAGTACCTTTTAAGAGAAAATGATTTTACATGAATATATTTTTAATTTGCAATATCTTCTCGCATCATACGAGGTAAGCAGCAATATCTTGATACTTAGTGATTTGTTGGAGACATTACATTACATATGTAGGTGTCTGAACCCAATGCTGTTCTTTATTTAATCATACCGAAAACATCAATATTTATTCGAATGGGCATCAAATCCACGACCCACATTTGTACCAGACACTTGTACCTTTATATTTATATTTTATATCTAGGTATATCTTGTTACTCCTGTATGTATTATTACAGAGAGAGATTCAGCTTCCTAACTTATGATAATCAACCAATATTCAGCTTGGATTCAATTAGAAGTTTGCCAAGCGCCCGCAAACAATAACACTACGATCAGAAATAAAAGTAAATATTAAGGGGTTGTAAAATTATACATTCGACTGTAGTATTTGTAGTACATATGAGATGAATACAACTTTTTTTTATAATTTGAAAAATAAAGTTTGAGTAATACTGGAGGTACCGTTGGCGCATAATATACATGCATGTGTTGTGTTGCCTTAGCAACGTGTCTATTTAGTTTATACACAACACGAAAGTGTCTCTGCATTTGAAGTGTGTCAAAACTCACTTTCTGCGGTCCGCATCATTTTTGTATAAAGTATTTAGTTTTTATATATAGACACTTTTGTGAGAACATTGCAATTGCTAGTTTATAAGATATAAAATATATGCGATCAAAATCTATACAGGAGTCTTATCTTAATATTAGATTAATTATTTTTGCATTTGCTCATTTACACACTACCTAAATATGAACGTTACCAATCCAAAACCCAAATAACAATATTATATTTCGCCCTTCAATTACGCTTAACAAAGTCAGAGTCTATGCAAACTTTCAGCCCCGTTTCCGTCCCTAGGGGTGAAATTTCAAAAAGTGTAACGACCATCCTTACGTCACGACCCCACTGGTCAAATGTCATGTCTAGCTTCAATAGTTTACGCTCGGTGCCGATGAATGAGTCAATCAGGGTGTATTTTAGATATACCTACTCGTATACATAGCAATAGGTTAAGCGAGTGTTTCTAGAATTTTAATAACAGGTTATTCTTTGTTTTCATTTACCATACGAGCATGCTTTATTGTCATATGTTCGTTATACAAGTACGTTTGTTGTAAGCTTTTTGATACGTATAAGTAATCTGTGGAATCTTTATTAGTTTACGAACGTTTTTCTTGAAATTTAAATGTTATAAATGCATAAATAATTAAAAACCTAAGTAAGCACCGATCGATCTAAAACACTTGACAAGAGACAGCGTTTGCACAGAAGTGGTTCAGAAGGCACTCACAGGTGTTAACTGGCAAATAGTAGAGCGTCGGTTCTTACCTGAAAGTCAAACGTTGGGTAGATGGCCATTGTATCGATATCCGCGACGTTCTCTCGCACTACGGGGCATTGTTCCGAGTTGATCTGTGGAAAGTTTGCTTAGTTAGTTAAACTTACCAACTGTTGATATTGAACAAACACTTAGGACAGAACAATATTCAAAAGATATTTTTTATGAGGTTATATTAATAAAAAATCTTTATATTTATAATCGATTTACGCATCTTGTCTGAAATGGACAACAAAGAATTTATAAATGGCATTGTTTAGTTCTGCACGAAACTATCACGAGGCTTAGACTGCTAGATATTATAAAAGCTCACCTTTAAGAGATTATAGCCAAAAATAATATAACAATAAAAATATAGTCATAATATAAATATAAAAAGTAATATATCTAAACGGAGAAATGAAACTATTTTAAATATAATCTTTCCCCCGAATGGGAATCGAATCCACAACCAATCGCATTTACAGTCAGACGCTGTCCCACTGTGCCACTTCATATTTAATCTACCTAAAGTGTATATATACATATCATATACATCGGATCATTGGCTTTTAAAAAAGCCTACTGGTGTAACAAAGTTTTAAGTAATAAATTTCCAATCATATAACATGAAATGAAATTGAAAAGGTGATGACTACAGTTTTCGTATAAATAACCAATTTTATTAAGAAAAAATGCTTTTACTTCAAAGGGATATGTAACTATTCATTTTTTTATTTTTAGTTATTGTTTATTTTCCTATCTACCATATTTATTATATAACATAATTTGTGTTTTTTTATATAAACGTCATATATATAAGATGATTATGGGCTACGAGGGTAGACCTATCTAAAATTTTTAAAGGAACTTTTTTAAATTTTGTATGCAATTCAAGTGTCTATAAAGCTAAGTTACGTTCAGCGTACTTAGTTACGTGCTAGATAAACAAGTTGTTGGAGCTCCAATTTCAAATTCCTTATAGATATTACTAATTCCGATTAGTACATAATAACGAAAGACTTGTGGCTTTGGCTGTACCTCAATTAGATAAATTTTATCTAACTGAACCGTTTAACTCCGATGGCGTAGTGGTCATAATATTAATAGTATTCGACACGCGCGCATGTTTCGCAAACGTCAGGGCATGTAAGAGGTCCTGACATTGAGACACTCTGTTCCACATTGTCTTTACATTTTAGAGATATTGTATGTTAAGGGACAGACACCACCGCAACGTTTTCTCATACTAACTTTATAATTACTTGCATATTCAAAAGAGATCCGATATAAATAAAAGAGTTTCATCATTTGAGTTACACTTGAAGATGAAAAGTCGTCGACGCCGAAGAACACCCGGTGATGAAGTAAAAGCCCCGCTTTCATTCATATCAAAGTTAGATTAACTTACAAATAACCGAGGTGGATTAAAGATGAATGTTTGAAGGAAACGAGCGCTATCTATTTTATCCTCTTTTAGTCTATGCGCGAGTTAATATAGATACAGTTATATTTTATAATACTTTAAAAGGACACTTTGTCTTTTATTCAAGTAAGTTTGTAGCACCTGCCTATAATATCGACGGAAAATAATGGACCTACCTATAATTCTTAATGATAACCTGGAACATTGATCGATTATTGTTTTAAATTTACGTCAAAAACGTCTGTTTATTTGTCTGCTTAAGATATTGTAAGAACATGGCAATCTTTTGAATAGGAGTTTTTTTTATTTCTCAATTTTATATTAATAGCTGTGGCAGTTTGTTATATTCTTCTTGACAATCTGTATTAGAAAACAATCACATTGAAAGCAGATTGTAGATGCCTACATGCACACACTGTACAGGAGGTGATTCGATCGACAAATAACTGTGGTCTATGGACGGGATGCATCAATACCTATGAATCGTAAATCAAGTTACAACCTGTATATTATAGTATCACTCACCGAATCTTGTAGCCGGAGTTCTTTTGCTTCCTCTTCGAAGTTCGGGCTAACTGTAACAAAAGATGAAATATGTTTTGATATGGGCTAATTATTAAATAAAACATTTTGTAAGATTAAATATTATTATGGCAATGTGAGTGGATTTCCTTTAAGATTGTTACTAAGTAAATCTACAACTAAAGAAGTAGTTTAATTTATATGCAGTATATATTTTTAGAAAAAGGTATAAACAAACACCGCGTGAGTTTCACTTTCGAGTTGTAATAAGCGTATAAGAATTTCGAAGTAGCCGGAGTTAGAACGCATGGATTAGCGGTCAGAGCACTTGGACGGCTTCCCGGAAGCGGGGGCTCGAATTCCTTTGCGTCTAAAATTTTTATAAGTATTTCATATGATTTTATTTATCTTAAAGAAAAAAAAAGGTGCGGTCGAATATAATGTACCAATGTCACAGAAAAAATTCAAACAAAGACATGTTCAGACAAAGATCTATCGCATTGTAAGAATGCAGTCGTATCAATCTACAACAAACTACAAACATTAGGCTCCCACCTTCTTCGTCTAAAACAATATATACACCATAGGGTATTAATTCTGTAGCAGCGCACCGAGACGGGACAAAATCAGTATTTTACTATAACGAATTTTAACTCTAGGTCTTTTAAAGATTGCTTATGATAAGGCCTTAATTGCAACGACATTCTTTGGTTCAAATTTATATAAACGGCTAAATTTTGTAAAGCAAGCAGTCTGTAAGGTTCGAGCTAAATGCGATCAGTGTGTGCGCGCGACAATTGTTACAAACGAAGGAACGTAGTTTTTCATTGGCTTCCTCACAAAGATGCATGGCACAGTAGTTCAACAGTAGACAATTGGTCATCTCATGTAAGTACTATAAGTATAAGTAGTAACAGGCTCAAAGTAGGATCAAATGTTCATCGTATAATATAATAAGCTTTACAATGTCATCAACCATTATATAAAAACCACTACCGCCACATAACACGAGTATTTTGTAAAATCAAGCGGATGTTAATATTAAATTATACAATTTAACACAATATTATAAAATTGTGCGAAACTCCACACACCATTTGAATTGAACGGTATTAATTATGCGTAATAAAAGTATATCAAAATGCATTAAAGTGAATATGGGAAAGTAGCACTAATGGACCGTCCGTCGCCGCGTTGAGTGTTGCCTGCCTAATAAAAAAAAAGAAAATGCAAAAGGCGAGTAAGCAGTGCCCGCATGTAACGCGAGACACCTCACCTCGTACGGATGACAGTGTAAGGCGGAGATTGACCTCGTTCGTAGTTTGATCTATTGATCTGGCAATTATTGTCAGATATACATACAATGGGCCTAATGACGAGGCATACATACTATACTCAATGGAGGCTTGTTAGTAGTTACTAGTTAAGTTAAGTTACTTACAACACTGCACTGTACTATAATGTTTGACAGTGAATGATCTGATTTAAGTTATTTCAAGTTCCCGGTCTGATAAGATATGATATGAGACCATGCGTATGGGTTCTAGTCTAAATATTAACAATCTATAAATTAGGCCCAAATATTAAATGTTGCTTTTCAATACATATTTGAAAATGTAATGTATGTACAGAGAAATATTACTGATATACATAATATGAATGCTAGGACCTGCAACTTGATTACATCGAACCAATGATTCTTTCACGGGATAATGTGCATGCTTTTACAATCGAATTTAGAATTGAAAAAATTACAAGTGAATCGAAGGATCCCAGAAAACGTCCAACAGTGTTCTACGTAACAATTTTAAAAAGGTGCGAATAGACATTTGTGTGTTAAAGACTATTATCTCGTCAAAGATTTAATAATAGCTAGCTGACCCGGCGAAGTTCCTAAGGCTTCAGAATTAAATAATGTGTTAAAATTCAATAAAAAATAAAAAAAAAATTCAAATTAAGAAACACAATAGGATATTTTGTAGAAAAAAATACATAAACATATAATTTTCATGGTCATTGGTTAGGACAGGACAGGGAAACTTTATTCCAGAAACTTTCAATGATTAGCCTTGCGATTTAGTTATTGTCATCGCAAATGCAGGGGAAATTGTAGAGGCTTAGAATGAAATGGTAATTTGTTGGAATCCTCGATATACGCGGGTACGTGACATCTTTCCTCATCTTTCATCTTTGAATTTTCACTTGATGGTTGATGCCTTGTTTCATCGCACAATCAAAGTTGATTAATGTTACGACGATATTAATTAGCATGATGATAACTTGATTGTAAATTGTAAGTAGAAATCTAGGTCTAGGAATCCTACTGAATTCAAAAACTCTATGGGATAGCTGATTACGTCACCCTGGTTTATATCTGTGTCAACTGATAATGAAAAGAAGTATCCCGGGACCCGGTGTCACATCTCTAATCAGAAACTTTCTTAGAAAAATAATAAATATTAATTTGAATATTAATCTAAAGATAAAATGACCGGCTGTTTGGCCGTATCGAATACATTAATTATATATCGCTTTATCATGCATCCGAATTTTGCTTATGCTAGGTCTTTTATCATTGTATAGTCTAAGTTATTATCGTAACTTGTATTTAATTATTGAAAGCAATCGGTTTGACAGGTACGGGGAAATAAAATCGTTTTTACCGGCTTCCCCTTCTTTCCGTGCAATTTCTGTATGTTTTATGACCTTTTAAACCATCTTTGGACTTCTGCAAATATTTTAAAATTAACTTATTCTAGATAAAGCTAAATAAGCCGTTCTCAAGTTTTAGCCAAGACTAACAAACGTGAGTTAATGTTAATTCCCAAGTGATGCTATCTGTATATATATATATATATATATATATATATATATATATATATATATATACAGATAACATCACTTGGGAATTAAATGTTCGCCCAGTCTATTTTAGGAGTATCATTATCACTTATAAATAATTGGAAATGGACTTGATAAAAAAAATAGAGCCCGCTGAGTGTCTTGCTTCTCAAGTCCGCCGTCGGAGTAATTAAATTTAGTAAACCGGTGGTAAATTGTTAGTCGTTCAAAAAATGAAACATGTAACTTTTTATTTTGGATAATTTCATTTGACTTTGAATTTGTCATCATAAGATGATGTTTGCCTACCTTGATGATAGTCCTGCTGATAGTCCTTGCTGGCAATATTATCTTCCCGCCTGACGACAATCGAGCCAGTTCGTTCGGTGTTCCGCCATTAGTTACCGAGGCGTCAGGGAGGCCTCCTCCAATCTCGCCATCCGCCGCAACCGACCGAGTCGCCGGAAAATGGCACAAGACCGCCGTCTTCTGCCATAATCGGCTAAGGGCGGCAGCCTGGGGTACCTAATCGTCTAGTGTCCTGGCCCGAGCAGGCACGCGCAGGTCGATCCGGCGTGAACTCTGAACAGGCCGTTGAGGGTCACTCACCATCCTTGACTCTGCGACCTGCCTTGCTGGCTTCCGCTGCCGGGGTTCACAAAAGATTGGGGTTCCTGAGGCCCCGGCCAGTGGCGGTCGAGTCTACGGACGTCCTACATTTGCACAATCGGGCAGGTATCCGTAACGGAGTTAATTACGTAAAAAAATACAAACAAACATATAACGCAATTCGCCTAACTTTACAGTTGATGTACTTATTTTTTGCACATATTTGTTAATTCATTAAACATAATTTACATTGACGTGAGATATTGACGAGAAACTATTTGTCAGTTTATTTTGTTTTTTACGCCAATGTGACCACACACATTCTGCGTTTTCAATTTCAATTCAAGCGTGCAATTTTTAATAAAAACATAAATACATTTTGGTGATGATGACATTTGGCACAATAGGCGCTTGTTTATCTTGCCCTTATCGCGATCTCTCTTCACAATATTATACACAAAAGTTATATTTCGAAATCACATTATCGGCCGAGGGTTCGATCGTGAAGACCAAACTACAATTTGGACATAGCAAAGTGAAACAAGCTCCTCTTCTGTTATAAGTCATTTAAGTGAATTGAAGTATATTTAAATTACTTATTTACAGGCTGGCCGGCTGGCTGTGGTCAGGCATATGGCATACGCAAAATCTCGATATTAAGAGAAAAGTGGACCACGGACTCTCTTAACACTGTCTTCTCCCTATATACCTACGTAAAAAAAAAATATTGAGTTAAAAGGAAAAGCATATTGTATTATAGATATGCTAAAGGAGAGCAAGTTGAAAAGGAGTCGAGGCTCAGCCTGTAATGTCATTTTCGAACGCTCACCACTATTTTATAAAGATAATGTGATTTTGGATGACAGTGCGGTCAAATTGATATCTAAAGATATGAAAGACTGTGCTAACAGTGTACCGCCTCCTGGTCTAATATGATGCAAAAAGCTCTTTGATTTTTAATTCATATCAGGACCGTCGTTTTATTAGTGCTGTGCATAATATTTTATTTTAAAATGTAGTTGTGATAATTACTTGAACAGATAAAATGTATGTTTCAATTTAATAAGAAATAACAGTACAAAGACTGTAACAATTTTATAATATTATGAAAAAAATCTATTCGAAATGTGTATAATTAATTTAAGCAATAAACTCGTAATATTTTATCGGTTTGCGTGATACATGGTACACTTTCGTACGTACTCGTATAATAGGCGATAACAAAATTACATTTTCAATATTTAATGTGGGAAATGGCTGCGTCTAGTGGGCAGTGGACTGTTAGTGGAATGTAATCGATAGTTTGTTAATTTCTATGACGGTTTTTAAATTCAGGCTCTTCGAATATACTGAAGACATTAAATACGCACTTCGCGAGATATACTTCTATCACGAAAGGAAAAATATAACCTATTATTAAATTACTGATTGTAAGAAAATAACGTATCCAAAGTTTTGTATGTATATAGTCTGTATTAAGTTTAATGTAAATTCATGTTATGTTATGTCTCTAAAGTGTAGGTCACAAAATACATAAGATCATCTTGAACGCAAATTTTTACCATATTTTTTAAACTGTTATTCGCACACTTAGAAAATTGAAAAACACATATTTAGAAAACGTCGTCAAGAAAATTTCTTTAATTCTTTTATTTTAAATTTAAAATAATTGTTGAGATTGTGGATATGAAGTTGTACGAGTACGTAGAAAACACATTCATTATGAATTAGTATATACGGTTCGCAAAGGGAAGTAACACACTTAGATATTAAGCGGCTTCCGACTTAATAATTCTACGAAATCCAGGCTGGGAATGTCCCAGTTAGTTGGCCTCCAGAGCTAAGAGCCTTAGGAATTAGTAACGACGAGCTTTTATGTGAGGCTTCAAATGCCTAAGAAAAGAATGTGTGAATGCCCGTTGGATTACAGGACTGTGCTTAAAGTTGTGCTACGAATTTACAATAGAGCCATATAAAATTTGATATGAAATAAGACATGTAGAACAAAATCTACAGAACAAAATTATCTACATAGTCTAGAACCGTCCGTAACTAATTGCTTGTCCCAATGTTCTTGTCAGAACTAAGCACCGTTGCGCTTCCTCAAATTCCTTTAACCAAAAGTACACTGAGTTACAAAGTTAAAAGTTTATGCAGAATAGTATTGTAAATGTATTCACGTAAGGCCGTGTCCTGAGAAAGTACGGGATTGGCTGTACTTGACATTATTAAGTCTCGGCCAAGATTCCATGTGTTGTGTACAAACAAACTGAAAATACAAAATTCAGAAAACTAAAATTTTTATTTTACCAGTCTGAATCATGAAATTGTAAATAAATAGAGCATATTTAAAAGAAATAGAAGGCTCTATATTATATCTGAATATAGATACTTGAACAGTTCAACAAGCCATTGAAATAGCCATATCAATTGAAATAGATGTAGGTCCCGAACAACTTGTATAGAACGAAGTGAATGAAACCATCTCTAATAATAAATCAACGTTGGTTTCCTCGAGTCAGTTACAACGGCGAAAAGTTCGAGGCATCTTTAATTGTGAAAATTACTGCAAGTTATTGTCACTTCTCGATTCCAGATCTCTCTAACGGTCTCTTTTTTAACAATTAAATATTATATTAGTACTAATTACTATAAACAAAGAACGCAGTAACAATAATTTTAAACAAATTAGTCAAGTTCATTCAAGGATTTGCAAAATGCTACCTTTGGAACTTGGCGTAGAATTTAAAAGATCTTAAAAAAAATCGTACGAGAACCTCAATAAAACATTCCAGCCGAAAGAAAAATACGGACCGGGCGTTGGCATTATAGCAGCGCTGAAATTAACGATACAGATAACTGTCATTGAAATAGGTAATAAAAGTAATATTACGTTAATCAAAATACCTATTCGCTAAGAAACCTAATGCTGTTTGCATTACTTATTCATTTAGAAATGGCGGTATTAAACAAGTTCGTATGTTATATAGACTAACTTTTTCTAACCAATCTGGTTCTCTTTAAAACATATATTGGTAAATCTGAAACATGTTTCCCAATAAGGTTCCATACAAATTGTATATAAATTTTTATTTTTGATAAAACTATATTCTATGAAATAACTTACTTTTGTAAAGGCTTTTTTACTAATAATAACACTTGAACTGGTCTGAAATTAATTAACATTCCTATTTCTAATGTTTAGGTCTGGCTCTGGCCTCGTCCAGTCAGTATTGGCGTCGAAGTAGCAGGTTTGGTAGCTTCAGCATAGGCTTATGCCATTCCCCGCATTATGCATTATGATGACGATACATGATAACCGACGAACCCATTTATTAAACCTAACGCAACCTTGAGTTACGCAACCTAATATATGTGAGCTTTAACGAAGTTTGAAGTTTGCGAAGACAGTTTTGAATATTGTACTACGAAATATAAGCGCCGCGCCGCGTCAATGTGAACGCAGAATTATCATCCGTTCTTTATCATTAATTAGTCACTGCCTACGGCGCGTCGCTCGCGGTTATTTTAGATGTGCACTCTAGCAGCTTATTAAGTAATGCTTCTTAATATAACATGCTTTCCAAGAGCAAAGTACAACTAAATAATAACAAAATTATAAAAGTAATACGTACGTTCAATGAGAAAGCCAAATCAAAAAAAAATGAAATAAGCTTTAATGTTTCACGACGTTCGCATCCAACGATGACAGACTTTTATGCTTTTAATTTATTCCCATTGCCGATTGTCGCCTTTTGTACATCGATGAGTACAAGGTATGTATGTAAAAGAAATAGGCATGCCGGGTTTTCTCTGCAAAGTGTTAAGGCAATTCGTCCTCAGCTGTCCACGCGAATTCCAAGTGATCAATTTTAAAAGTGTAAGTTATGTAGATGTTGTCTTGCTTATGAACTTAGGGTAATATTATATAGATAGAATAATTGTTAGCTAGTAGCAATTTATGTACCGTAGGTGCTACGAGGCCAACACATCTCTCCCAGTAGAGCTTGTTATTCATTTTGAAATTACTGTGCGGTGCGGTACTTTCAGCCGTTGGCCCTCGTCACACAATGTGATCAATTTCCGTTGTACCGCAGCTTCATTTGGGAGCTGTATCAATTCACTGAAATTTGCTTCATTTTGATAAACTCTCACGTCATATTAACTTTTAGTAGAGTATGAGAAGACAATAATAATTAACCTTCAACCTATGAAATTGGAATAGAAATTGGGTGAAGCAGGTTTGCATTTACGAACCTGCTGAGGTGTGAACGATCAAAACAGAGGTAACAAATGTCTAGGAATTGCGAGAAGGACGGTCAGCTTGATGAGCTAGAATTTTAGGTAAAGAAAATATATTGCGTGTACTCTTCCATATTTGATTTGTAAACAAATTTATTATGTTACTCGCAAGCGGTACCCACTATGCTTTATTGGACGTAAGGTTGCCGATTACGATCTCTCTTTCATTTGCTTTAATGTTGTATTTGAGACAGTTCTCAAAAACATACTGTAAATTAGTGTACACACTATTATATAGAGAGACAGTCATTTAATACAATTTCATTATCCTCGTTACTTTACTAACAGTTTCTTCGCAATAAAATATTTTATAGAAAAAACTCTGCGAATATACAAGACTTTAGGTGTGATTACAAATGTGTAGATTGCATTCATGTTGTTAAATACACATACAATAGAAGATGTGATATCATTTTCATTAAGGCCACTGTGGCGCGGTAAGACAATGTCTACTAGACGCGATGATTGTGGGTTCGATTCCCAGTCGTAGAACTGATTCAATTTTAATTATTTACATTAAGCTAAGCAACACTGCTCCGTTGAGTTCAGCCACAAAACACATAATGTTTCAAAATTGAGCTAAGACTTAAAAGTATATCTCTGTCTATTCCGCTGAATAAGAATAAGAAGATGCTAAAATTAAGTAAGTTTATGTTAGAAATTTAAAAAATCATCAAAAGTTAAAGCTGTGTATACATATATTGTGAATAAACACGGAACATTTGTAGTATGTTCGGTACGAGCTAGTAATCCCAGATCGGGCCATTGGTCCGGACGTAAAAGTGCTGGCATACGTCGTATTGTAAGCTGACTTACGTCCACGACACTGTCTGCCTGTTTGTAGACCTAACCAAGCCGGTGGTTCTGTTAACTATTTTAAGTATCCCTGTAGAGTTACATGTTTAACTTATAGTTATAACTTATCATTTAATTTTTTATTATACATGTTACATTTTATTATACATCGTATATAATTTCAGATCCACTCTGTGCTATATTATTGAACATAGTCTTATGAATTAATGTTTTTGTTTATTTATTTACTACAAAACGGTTGACCATGTTATTCTTAATTTTATATATAACACATACTAGCGACCCGCAAGCGGTTTCGCCCGCGACATCTAAAGCTGTGTCGTATTTTCAGCGACCTTTTCGTAAAACAATGAAGTTCCTGAAAAAGCTTCAGCGGTTCGGCTGTGTTGACGTCACAGACGCACAAACAGACTTACTTTCGCATATATAATATTAGTATGGATTACTTCCATTAACTACATGTTGGCATTGAAACTGACCCAATATTATAGTGGTAATTTTTTGTCTCTAAGTCTTCCAAATCAGTCTAGCGACACTCCGTTCTCAGTGTTTCACCTGAATTCGGGACCTTGCATATTGAATGCCGAAACTTGTACTTGTTAGTCTCAACGCACATCTTTGTCATACCGGAGAGAAAACAATGAAAACAATACAAATATAGGCATTCTCTGGAGTGGGAATCGAACCCACAAACATCGCGTTTACTGGCAGACGTATCCCACTGGTCCACGGCCACAAAGTTCACTAGTTTTTATTTGATAACTTTTACTAATGAAGCATTTACTTACTCAAAAAATTTACATCCCCTATTTTATCCCCTTAAGGGTTGATTTTGGAGAAAAAAAAGACTAGATCTTCAACTATTTTTTATTCTAAATTCTATCCAAAGCGGGCCGTTGGTTTAGCAGTGAAAGCGTCACAGACAGACAGACAGAAAGACATTTCACATTAATAATGTTAGTATGGATGTACGCGAATAACCTAGAAATATTCATATAAATATTAAAAGAAATGTATATGTATACGCATTGTAGTTTCAGGCTGGAAATCACCGTTACGCCAGAGACGGCATAAATGCCGTACATGAGCATCACTTTGCATGGTATTGGCGTGCCGCGCCGCCCACCGTGCTTTTAGGAAGAGCTTTTACAGTTTTTGTTTTGTTTTCAAACGACAAAATAAATACAAATAAAGCCTTTAGAAATATCTGTACACCTTTGTATATTTTCAGTATTTATCAATAATCTGATTACTTGGCATGATAATTTCCAAGGCATCGGGATCGATCGATTTTCCATTAAAATTGTAATATTAACAGTGAATATATTGTCATCTTATTTTTTTTCCCGTATGATTAGAAAATGAGCAATACTTTAACTCATTAAGCCTCTTTCTCTATGAAATGTAATTGTTTTTCTGACAACAAACAACGAATCTAGCGTTAAATTGCAGTCTTGGTCTTGCTATCAGCAGTCTCAGTATCAGTTTTGGAAACACGCAACCGAACTACAACCTGTATGGCTTATTAAGATACTTCAAAATATACAATATGCAACGTTCACTGAACAGTACTCTATATAATAATTCGACTGCATGTCTGTTGTCGTCTCGTTTAGAGCGAAGTGATGATGGTTTTGATCTAAATGGGCGGCTAAATATTAGCGCTACTCAGAATAGATGTGTTATAAATGATAAATGATAGATCAATAACTGGCGATTAAAAAGACAGACTTTACGCTTTTTCTACGCGTATCTAGGTAGGCAGGGAGTACCTAGTGTAAAGACACTTCGTACTCCACTTTCCACTCAAATTGTGTGCGGATAAAAAGATATGGGGTGTTGCGTAGCGCAACTCACGCCACGCATCCTCTTGTTACCAGAGCGGCGAAATGAAAATAGTATGAGTATAAGCATGCTCCCGAGTGGAACTCGAACCCACAACCATCGCATATACAGTCAGGACGCTGTCACACTGCGTCACGATGGCCCCATGGACAGACTGTTGTCTAGTTGCCATGTAGTTAAATGAAGCGGTATTAATTGAAAATGCGTATCTCTATATAGCGTACAGATCGAAGGCTCTATACGAGAGTGCAAGTTTGCTTTGGTTACAGAAACATGTCGTTCAGACGATATACGTACATACATATGAGTCAATACAAGATAGCATGAATACCTAATCTAAGTTTAATGTGAATATTTTGAAGGAAATTATTTTGATTGTGACTAATGATTTTCAAATTTTACTAACAACTCTTAGTTGTTTTTTAACAATTAAATGTTGACGTTGTACGAGTAATATATACAGGAGTATAACATACGAATAACCCAAGCAAGCAAAGAATCAAATTAAATAAACAAAGACGTCTAGTGATGTCGAATAAACATAATGAGAGTATCACGAATCAAACTCTTAATAGATTAAGCGCCCTCGGGAGAACTAAGGTTTGCGAAGTTTTCAAAAAAAAAATCCAAGAACAACGAAACCTTCTAAGTGTTCGAATAATCTACATTGAGACTTAAGTAGTTAGTTAGGTCAATAAAGTAGAAACCTTAGCAGTGGCGGGAGTAGACGGTGTAGTTCTTACGAAGGTGAGATGGTTATGTAGTATTGTGTAGTATTGTACGCTTAAAATCTATTATTGGTTCAGTATCTCATATATGACACATTTTTTGTACTTGTACGTCTATCAAACGGACAATTACATACGGATTAGATACGGATATGTAACTGATTCACCTCTCGGAGCACACCTCACGTAGGCACTAAGCGCATATTCTAATCCACAGCTTCCGGCAAAATTTCGAATAGGATTTACTGTTAGAATGCAAGTGTAAAGCCTTTCATTAATCTGGAGCTCTGCGTCCTGAATAGGGCCCCTTTGTGCCTTCAGTTTAATCGGAAGAGCAAATAGGAGACTAACAGGATTATAGCTTAGTGTCAGAAATCACATACAGTACTTTTATCGTTACGTTTCTCCCCACTTGAAGTCAGAGGTGTGGATGGACGGAGAAAACCTATCTATCTGGCTGTTTTCTCCGTTTTTCGCCTATTTTACACATTTGATAAGGTCGGAACAAAACCACTCCTGAAGCGGATATCGAACAAAGCACTATAGCATCTACTATCATACACTTCCCATCTGCATTGTGATGGATGATTTAAAGTATTTAATAAGTATATTTACATCTGTTGAAGGTTATTTTGTAACGCAGGCCACTCAGAAATTGTTTTTATATTTTGAATATACTTCATGTCTTTCTAGTTCTAATTTTACTGACCCAGAGAAGATATACTCGTACTTGTCTTATTGTCATAATGTAGCTTGCTGGATTCTTACCCTCTTATTGTGTTTCTCTATTTTATAATACTATTTCTATAGATCCTTCTAAAAATATCGTTGAATCATTAATAAAAATGCAGGAGTGTCGCAGTCAATCGATCGAATAATTCTCATAACATATGCAATGTAACAGTGACAATTATAATTGTATGATATTGGCAAAATTTAAATAAATAAACAAAATCATATTTCCGTATCCGTTTCCGTTACAATTTCACCGCATTAAAATATTAGTAACGACTTGTAAATCCGGCGCATGCAGCGCTCTCGCCTAATTATACGACGACATCTTTTGTGTGGCCGAAACGCTCAGCGTAAACTGCTTGTTGAGTAATGAGTCAATGTAGTTTGAATTACTTACTCTATGTATGTAATATATTTATTTTATATAACTGCAAAAAAAATCATAAGATTTTACAATATATTGGCGCAAAAATAAGAAAACACAATGAACAATCATATAACAATTCTGAATCCAAATTAAAATGTAATATTTTGTTTTTTTTTAATTATTACAGTATTTATGGTCAGGTCAGTGGGGTTGAGGCAGCTACGCGTGAGGCAGCTACGCTACAGACTCGCGTGGAAAGTGGAGAACGGACGAGTCTTTAAACTACGTTTTTTCCGCCTGCTGAGCGAAGAAAGGCGTGAAGCTAAAAAAATATATAGATATATTTTACACGTCACAGGTAATTATTATCTTGGAAAATATATTTCAATATTCTTGTAATTATGTGAAAATGCGAGCTCACAAAGTATTAACGATGAGCTTTAGTTAACAGTGTAAAGTGTAAAAATAGTTTAGACAGTAATTCCGCGTTTATTTATTAAGTGTTATTTAATCAGCTTACTCCGCAGGCACAATGTAAATGCGCTCGGGCTGCGAAGGCGTTTATTTTCTATCTGAAATCTGAATTGTCGTGAGCTCGAGTTAGCGGATTTGTTAGAAAAGTGTGAAAACAACGTATATGCTATTTGCAATTAAATAATACAGTATAGTATAGTATAGTATAGTATAGTATAGTAGTAAATGAACTGTCGCGATGCACTCACGAGTGCTCACTAACGCAACTAATGTACAAATATAAACACAATAATGAAATTGGTTTGCCAAAACAAAATAACATTCATAAAAGGTAAACGAACGAAGTAATGTAAATATTGAAATGTTTGAAAACTTATATTGACAAAATAATACAAGTGCCGGCGATGATGTGTCGTAGTTGTGGGCCTTTTTTTTAGACGAGATATATATATGTAGTTCCACTTGGTATCTTGATTCAGTCACGAGTGTTTGTTAACGAGAAAAACAACGGTTATCACTAACAAACACTAAAATTTTAAGATTAAATATTTAAATATTCTGAAAAGTATACGTCGATATTAAGCATCCCACTAAGTAAATAAGCTCAATTATACGAATTTAGTAGTCGAGTTTAGGTTTAAATGGTCACAAAAAGCCTTTGTCCGCGTCGCGTGAGTGTGTAAGAGAAAAAAAGAGGCAGGTCATGTTTGATGACGTCACCTCGCATCGAAGTGCATGAAGACGTCAACTAGTTATTTATAGTAGACGGAATTAACTCATGGTTTTAGACGATTTTAGCGGTAACTATCTCTTATTAAAATATCAATATCAATATTCGTAAGTATATAACATTTATTGTTATACAGTGTGGTTACAGAATCGAATATATGCCGGCTCGTTTTCAGGAGCGGCAAACGAGCCGAGCAGGTCCTGATGTTAAGTGAATACCGCTGCCTATGAACCTTTACAGCACCATAGGGACCATCAATGCGTTGCCGGCTTTTAAGAAGTTTGATGATCCGCCATTTGAAAAGTCCAATATCATAACTATGAGAGAACAAGTCTGGTGGAAGTTGGTTGGTTTGGTTGACACTGTAAAAAATACTTTAGAGAGGAGTCACGGGTGTGTTTTTAATATCATGTACTTGATTACTGATTAGCAATTTATAAAGAAAGATCACGAACGCCTCTCTAAGTATCCAGGTGAGATATTTAAAAGTGACAGGTGCTCTACTAATGACAAATAAAAAAGATTTTGCTGCCATAAAAATTGTACAATTCCCAGCCACCAATGTTTCGCAGGTGTTGAAACAATAGTCGCTAAGTGGCGGTTCCCGACGTATTTTGTGCTCGAAGACATTGCACAATGCACACTAGAAAGCAACACAGCTACAGTTGTGTGGATTTACGCGAATGACGGTGTTACAAGGCGAGGGCGAAAGTAAATTTACGTGCAATGTAGGGGAAGTTAGGGTTGAATGCGATGTTTAAGTTAAATAACTAAAAGGCGCCGTCACAATGTATATGCACGATAGTTGAAGTTTCGATTTTCATTTGAGGGGAAAAAAAAATATATAATTTTTTACATTTTTTAAAGTGTTATTCGCACACTAAGGAAATTGAAAAAGACATATTTAGAAAATGTATAAAAATTTTAACGCAGCGGGATTTGAACCCGCGCCTCTGGAATACCGTTCAAGCGCTCTGACCGCTAAGCCATGCATTCTACATCCAGCTACGTTGAACATAAATACTCAACATTACCCTCTCAATGTCTTTCGAGTGCACTTAAAGTAAATAATAGACTTCCTTATAACATTTATAATAACATTACAGTCCATGCAAAAGCGTGCTGAAATATATTGGCAAGATGAGACATCTTGCAAAGATATTTAATAAAATATTATTCATATCATTAATTGAGAAAAAAAAATATTAAATTAAACTGCTTACACATGAGTACGGATAAAAGTAAATTTAGCAAAATGTTTAAAAAGAAGAGGTTAAACTAATTACAGTGTACTTTCCCAATGTTTTGTCGTAGCGCTAATTAAAACGAGAAGGCCAATAACGTGGTCGTTGCAAGAATAATTGTGGCAACACAGAATACAATAATTGCCGATCCAAATGGCGACGTAATGAATGGACGTACGTCCACTGCTAGCCTTCAGTTCGTCACCGAAGAGCAGCTCAAAGCCGCCGCGGTTTCAATTAGAGTCACGCCCAGCGTCCGCTTAGTCCGCGTAGACCGTACACCCTACACATAAGACTAGTTTTCATTTAGCATCTGCGCCGCTTTCATCACACACTGCTTTTGTGAATTAGCTACGTGAGAGATCAAAAAGCGATATATATATATAGGTTTATGTCGCTTTTAGTATTAAAGGCGAAATGTTGAATATTATCTTAAATAGTATGTATATATGTTTATAATAACAGAAGTAGCCCGCGAGTGTGAAGCGTCCCTCGTCGCACTTTTGCCAGAGCGTCGCGAGCCTCTGGGCACTTTGCCACGAGTCTACATTTTAGTAGAAAATTTTTATTGATTATGTTATGCAAATAAACTTGTTCTGAGCCCGTTAACCGAAATATACAAACCGCAATAACTCACTATGCGCTTAAATTAAATAACTCGTACTAGGATGTGACTTCCACAAACGATTAAAAGTGTAGTAATTTATTTTGGTAGGGCTAAGGTAAGGTACAAAACAAATGTAATTTATAAGTACGTCCTAGCTAGAGAGAAATCGGACAGTGCTGGCATTGCGTCTGTCAAAAGAAGCGAGTAAAAAAAATTTGGTCAACGTTTGTATCCGCTTCGCTCACAGTTCACAGCGCAGGAGCGGCGAGGCTTGATTGCGTGCTCCGGAGGTCACAGTGCAGCATACACGGCATTAGATACTATCGCACATCATAGCTTTGCACTTCGGAGGGACCAAAGAAAAGTAATTTAATTCATCTGCTATATTTTTAGTTGTCTATTTTTGTTCCATGTTAAAGCTAATTAGGCTTTTCATTCCAGCGAAAACACATTATTAACTCTTACTTCGAGAAAGAAAGAAAAAGTAAAAAGCTTTACATTTTCATTTCATGTTGCATAATTATAATAATTAAGGAGACGAGTCGGCACACGCGGCCGGGCTCTCGGGTTCTGCAGTTCATCAAAGACTGTAGGGATGCACGTTCCGTGTAATAAGGGACAGGTCTTAAAAGCTTTCTCAATCTGGACTAAATGCGGTTTGCGCTTTGTTAGAATAAACATACTAATGCATTGCGGCGTTGAACATTCAATGACAAACGAATTAATTATAAAATAAATATTCTTAGTTCAGCTTTCCTTTCCTTTCGCTTGCAGGTGTTCAGATAGTACGCAAAGTGAAAATACTCTTGGTTATCGAGAGTTTGACAATTATATAGTTTACGAATAACGTGTATGCAGTTTCACCACAAAAGTAAAACTTTGCGGGCACGAGGAGAGTTTGTTCTATGTGGAATTAATGGGGATGTCTAATCCATTGCTCTAATCTACTGCAAACAATAATTTCATTCGAAAATCACATTTGTACAGCAAGTCGCTTATAGTATTCATTGAAGGCACTAAGCACCTTTAAATTAAAAATAAAAACAAAAATACAAGGGAGTTTTTAACACGGTTCGCGATTTTAGACTTCTCTTGTCTCTAAGCTAAATTTTGTTCATTCCGCCGCTGGGGTGATGTATCACTAGCGCGTGTCAAAATCACATACTCGTATATTTCGGAATAACGCTATTTATAGCGTATACTCTAAACGCCATAGATGCATGCATTGTCCTTTTTAGTGTCGCTTTTGTTCGCGTTTCGTTTCAACGATTCTATACTGTATATATTGTATAAGAAGTTCCACTTCAGCAATATAAAAATATACGTACAAGTGTACGTAGCTTACATAAGTTTGGAACAAGGTCACACGAGTTCAAAGGGTAACTCAATTATGGCAATGCAGCATAGGCCGCCTTAAGTAGCAATCGCGATGCGAAGCGACGGCGCAAGACAATTGCATATCAATTTAATGTAACTAGCAACTCCTCGTGATTCCATACACCAGCTGTTATGTTCGTAATATGTTACAAGATAGACACTTTACAAAACTCAACTGTTCAGGTTTGCAAAAAATAAATCAGGGAATCAGACTCGTTAACATATAATATTTAAAAAAAGCTCGACCTCACAAAGTCAAACGTCCTTACGAAGTTCTTTGAAGAGATTAACATACTAAACGTATACGTATACGTTCTTGAACGGTTTTCAGGAGGCGCGGGTTCAAATCCCGCTGCTTTCAAATTGTTATAGGTTTTCTTAATATGTCTTTTTCAAATTCCTAAGCGTGCGAATAGTACTTTAACACATACTACTACATATTACGTAGGGATAATAGAATAAACATACTTAGTTCAGGCATGTTTAATATATTTAGTATTCAAGTTACACATTACATATTTTGGAAATATTCAAAATGTATGGATAAATACAAAGTATCATAATATAAAAATAAGTTGGCGTTAATTCAAAAATGTATGCAAATCATCAGCATATCTAGTGGCGATTTCACTAACACAATTGTTAGTTTTAAGATGGATGCATTTCATTCATGCTGAAGGCCTTTACTAATTATTTTTGTTTACTTTTATAAAGCGCTGCACAATGTGAGAGACAATGCAGTGGATTTTTCTTCTTTGTTACAAATAAATGGTTGGACGTTTGTGAATATTTAATTTTACGTTGACGTTCTCTGTCTGTTTCTCTTCGTAGTACTCATCGCTCTGATTTATTTTTCACCCGTCTTAGAGAAATTGTTTTCAGATAGATCCAATTTCAATTCAACGGTGCTCTATAGCTCACTATCAACCGAAGCGAATCAAACCGTAAATCGAACGCCCAATGTTGATTTTTTGAAACTACAACGGACAAGAGCGTTTGGCGGCACCTGTTCGCTTACGTTTCAAATATAGTGCGTGAACTCTTTTTGTGAGAAATACAATTCTTCAAAGAGTACAGTTACATTGGGATTTTAAACAGACTCTTTTGTTCCACTGTCTGTGGCGAGGGCACTAAAATAATTAATTAGCCACGCCACGGTAACCGCGTGTGGAGCGCATCTCTGGCAACACGTTTAATTGGTCAATGCGCATTTGTTCTATAATGTGATGTGCATTAAGCCAGATTACAGTATTTGTCCAGATTTAGCTTTGATGTTATCAATCCACTTGCACTTAGTGATTGATGCCGTAATTGGCTAATATTATATAGACGTAAGTCGATGCGTATTTGTGCGATTAGTGAAATCAAATTGATTTGACAAATGCACTTCTATAATCATACTCGTAACTCGTAACGAGTCGGAATAATAAATTCGTAAAATGCTTGTTTGTTTGGCGACCTTCAGTTTGTCTTGTACATCCACGCATCTCCTGCCTTATGAAAGCTGATACACAGCTAGTCTGCGGCTACATGATGTAACCTACATCTCTTCGTTCACATTATCCGCTTATCTTTGAGTCTTTTAAGTGAAGGGTGGCGAACTCAAAGCTGCATTTCAAAATCAAACAAATTTAAATCGAGCTGACAAGATATATACTGGTATATTTTCTTTTCAGTTAACTTACGTAGTATTTACGGTTATCGAAACGTTGATCCTTTAAGTGGTCCTATAAGTGAATTATCACTTCAGTCTAGATGCAAAAGTCTTAACCTGTTCAATAAATGTTCTGGTGCAACGACGTGCTTATTTATCCAGGAACTGGCTAACTTATAATGTTTATTGGTTTTAACAAGGCTACTCTAAAAAAATCAATTTCTATTAGTTCTTTCACTTTTTGTGAAATTAGATAAAAAAACATAGTTAAATACGTAAAATATTCACAAGCATATGAGAATAGAAGATGTCAGTACGTTTCCATCACTTTTAACTGAAAGCTAAATACGAGTATGTGTCTATACAAGTCACGAACTTTCAAAAGCTCAAGCTAGATCAGTAGTTTGGTTAATTACATACAGTTTCTGGTAGGTGGTGACGTAAGTAAGGAAGTGAGTAACTTCTTGAGTGTGCACTTAGGGCTCGTGTGTTAAATGCAAGTGTCTTGCAAGTGCGTACCTTTGTGCTCAATAATGTAAACACTGTGCAGTTAGCAGCGAGAAGTTGACAACTAGTTAAAGACTTATGTGATTTGGAATTTGGCAAGAATCTCTGACTAAAGGTACGGTAAGGCACGCACATCTTTGTTAGGGCACATTTCATCGTGACGCCGAAGCCGAACAGCGAAAGAACTTTTCAATGTAAAATTGAGTATCTAGAAAACCTTTGTATATTTACGATACTGAAAAGAGCCTTATATACATTTTATAATAGCAGACCGATGAATATTGTAATCGGAACCTGAATTTGACAAGACGCTTCAGTTATATACTTTCTAAATAAACTGAATCTATTTTTGGCTTCAAATATTTCTATGATATTCTTAATACATTTCATAAATTGAGGATTCGTGACATAAGAATTACAACTTCTATTCTGTGCTATGGGCACAAAATATCTCGGTCTTTTTTTTAGTAAAAGTCCAAATTACGGACGCGTAAATCAGAATATGATTGAATGATGCTCGATAGCGTCCTTTACCATTGACCATGACCATTTACGAACAAAATATCAGATACTCCATACGAGTGTCAATTCACACTGAAAGGTTTGTTATTTACATGTATTCCGATGTCCGATAATGAATAATTGGCTCAATTACTTTCTGTTTAATATTTAACATTTCATTCGGGAATTTCAAGTCTGGTTCATTAGTAGCTCGTGTACAATAGTGCGTCCGTTGAAATGTTTTTGACATGCTTGTATTTTGAATTTAAGTGATGAGGCGTATTCAGCGAATGTTTCCGGAGATGAAGAAACTATTCGGACACAAGTAAATCATTTGTTTTCAGCAATATTAATCACGCAAGCCTCAGGTCTTTCGAAACATTGGAACTGATTACTTTGAAGCTCGACATACGATTCATAATAAATACAAACACGCAGACACATACTTGTTTATGTGTACGTATGTTTAAATACACGCTACAACGAAGTGATGTTTGCACCCTAGGCTTTCTGACACTAGACTTGATGAATGCCATAAAACTATCAAAATATCATTGTAAGAATCTCCTATTAAGTTAAAACTTAGTTATATTATATATAGACACATTGAAATACGTTAAAGACATTGCTCCATTAATAATTAAACTCACAATGAAGGTGTATGTACCGCAATGTATTAACTAGTTATATTTTGGTGTAATAGTGTTGACAACTAGAAGTCAACGTTTTCAATTAAGTTTTATCAATCAACCACAGTTGTTGACAGATATGTATTTAAATAACCCAAACTTTTGTAAAAACAAAGTAGAAATGGACGTCAAAAACTTCTGTATATATTTCCAGTAACTGAACGAAGCTTATATTTATTGAAAACGATTGTTGTTTGCTTTGCGCTTACTTTAAAGAACTTTAGTCGGGCAACAATCTTCACTGAGCTCTTTATTAATTATGTATAGAAATTGCAAGCTACACTTAGAAATGTGTTTAAGTTACATACTTTTGATTGAGTTACAGACACCTGGTGCATTATATGAATTGTAAAATACCTTTTTCTGAGATATATTGATGATATTATTTACATTACTAGATAACATGTATATTTTTTTATTAAAAACTATTCTTCAATAGGGATTGAACCCACAACCATGGCGTACAACCAGACATACCAAATAATACAAAATGTTGCGGTATATATATAGGATCATGATATCGACAAAGGATATACGGGTTAGCCGTTTATATTGTATATGTGTATTTCGTTTTGGTTGACTAACATATATAACATATGAGCGGTATTGAATATATTTCTTTTATAAGTGTCAGTATTCTGTATTTGCTGTTTTCGTTTAGTTTGTTTATCATTATTGCACTTTTTTGCTCGTCGTTGATACTTTCAATAGTAATTGCAAAAAATACATTTACCAAAAAACTCTGTAAACGCTGGAAATGACATTTTTAAATATATGTTATTTAAAAAAAAACTTTTTTTAATTTGTCTATTGTATTAATAGAATTTTCATGCGTAACGCTACAGAGGACAAGGTATTAAGGTACGTATGAATGATGTTCCAGGAAGCGTTAAAATATTTTTATAACACCAAAATTTCAGTCCAAAACTAACAAATACACAACCAGCCAGTGTATGATATAGGCACAGCCGCAGCTTTTGTCCAACAGAGATATAAAAAGTTTTTCATTTCAATGAATCATTTCAACAACAGCCGCATTGAACAAGGTGTGTACACGCAATACTAAAATAGCATACGGCACCCGATATTGTCTTTCATGAATATTCTAGCTTCAATTTCGTATCTAAACAAATCCATCCTTCACGCAAATATTTCATTTTGCTATGGAGATATTCCTATAGAATATGAGGAAGGGCCCCAAATACTACGGATTTTATTACTTTTCCGTATACCATTGTATACGTTCCTAACCTAATGCGTTCAAGATCTGGAGGCGAGGGTTACTGGCACGAATCTGCTGTTGGAAGTTGGTTCAGATATCAATATGTGGAGACATGTGTTATGCTAATACGCTTAATAATACTTGGGATATAATATATTATTTACAAGAAGTGTTCGAAATTATTACCAATATGAAAATTATGTTTTCATTTAGAACTTTATAGTATGCAGCTAAGCGAGGCTTGTATTTGGAATCATTAATGAATGCGGCGTGCCCTAAATAATAGATAAATTATTTGCAATTGTCGCCCACACTGACCACTTTGCACACGCTCTATTGTAATTATGGCGCTAAAAAAATACAAAAATGTTCGTTCGGAGAACCACTATGTAGCTTAATATTATAATTATGGAACTCTAACAGTACATTTATATTAACTTATATTAACGGAGACTAATATGTGAAGATCTAGAATTTTGATTAAATCTTTTATAAGCAAGAAACGATTACAGATATCGTGTGATCAAGTTGAACTTACACGAATTGCTTCTGGGAATTTTCAACTTGCAAAATCACAGGCACAATCAAGTAGCCAATATAATATGTCAGCAAGTTCCAATAGGTAGAGATGTAAATGCCCTACAGTTGCAATTTACTGTCTATATTTAAAACTACTTATCTTTTACAAAACTGTGATCAGATAGTATATTAAAAAAATACGAAAATTTTTAGCTTACAATTTTTCTGCCATGTGAAGTGAGGATGCAAAAACAAGCAACGTCTCAACTGGCTTTCTCCCGGATTAATTTTATGTAGCTCAGTACTACCTACTATCAACCAATTGATAAGGGCCTTGTTCTGCTTTTGGTATTTATTATATGATTTTAACTGAGTCTTCCCAACATGTATGTTGCTGTGTCATTAAGTTTATATTTTAGTTCAGTGTATATGGAGTTTCATATATTTCTTTTTATTTTTACAAAATAATTAAGAAAGTGGCGAACGAACTGTCCTTTACGTTCTCACAGCTTCCCCACAAAATGAACAAAATGAGGTAGAAACAAAATTTCACATAGAGTACATGACCTAAAAAAATAATTGAAGAACAATTTCAGCGTCGCAAGCAAAAACTACACATCAACGATGGCTGATTTTTTTAAGTGATATAAGTAATCAATATGTAAGTTGAGGTGCGGAGAACAAGACACAGCTTCATGCTTCATTGACAAGCTTAAACAAGCAACGTTTTAGCGCGATTTTTTTTTAAATTATCTCGGGCTAGCTTAGTTTGATCCGCACAAAAGCTATTTCGAAGTAACTTTATCTTACTGTTTTATAGTTATTTATTTATCTAATTAAGATGTGGTTTCGGGCTTTATTTAAATTTTTCGTCACATTTATCTAGACTCGTCGAAGTCTAGATAAGACTACGACGATGAGCGAAGGACCAGTGTTAAATTAGCCAAACTATTCATTTATTGTTATATATAGTTCGATTTGATTTTGATATCAAAAGAAACACAAGTAGACACACCTTTTTGGTCATATAGCTATTGAAATACTCACACTGTACTTATATCGTACATGTTTGAACGTTCTTATGGCACACGACAGGTTAGTGTTAAATAGCGAGTTAAGCGTGTCGCTGTTGCGTTGATTACACTAAATACGAGGGGTGACCCCCCTTGAAGCTGAGTTACCCCTGCACCTACCCTCACTGCACTATATTTTTACACTTTTCATTTAATAAAAAGCGTAACTGTTTTAGAGCGGCAATGTGGTACTGTGAAACTATTTTAACTAAATTTGACACATGTTTATCCATATTGGTACAATTAATATTAGATTGTAAAATAGGTCGATCATTTTGTTTAAAATTATTTCAATATGATTTAGCTTTGTATTAATTTCCTTAATATTAGCTTTTATTTTTGCGACATACGCATTGTCATTAAGTAATTATTTATACATTAACATACGTCATGGTATATTTTTCACGTATTAGAAATCCAACCCGCCGAGCGAACAGTCAATTTTACATTTTAGAGGGCGAGGTCGATTGTGAGGTCAATGTCCTCGCTCCTTGGCCCTCAAAATCTGTTCTTACGTAAAGGATGTGTAAATATACATTTATATTTTATTACATAAAAGTGTTCTTCTTTCGCATTTTATTTTTTAGAGTACATCATTATTTAAGCTTTAAAGAGTTGTTTGTTAAAGTGTTGAATGATAATTGAGATATTCAATAAAATAATAAAAAATTAAAATGTTTCGGATGCATTTCCCTTTAGAAATTAGTTCTTTTTTATACTAAATATGTAAAACATTAAGAGAATATGCGTGTTCCTGTTCCATCTACTATCTGTCTTATTAACACGTGCCTGTGAAATTTGAATACGTTTTCTAACAATGTTTTAACCAATTGACTATAGGTTTACGATTCGTAACATCTATAAGTTTAATTTAATATAATAATATTGAGGTACTAAAAGTTTTACGATCATATTATATTCATTGTGTCTGCGCTTGCTTATCTCCCACGTGGTACGGATACGTCTCGTGGTTTTGTGACGTAAAATTTGTTCTTATTGAAGCTACAATAAGTATATAGCATTGTTTATTATAGTGATAATTAAGTAAAACTTAGGTTAAGTTACGGGGGTATCGGTCCATCTCCGGTGAGGCCGTTATTGCCGGCGTCGGGGCTTGGAGGAGGAGCACCGTGAGGTTTTAGTGGATAAACGGCCGGCCCAACATTTGCCGGTCCAGAGTCCCACATAACCGCGTCCGAGTCCCCAATCAGGCGGGTATCCGTAAGTGATTTCCTCTACTCTGAGCAGACCGTCGTGCGAGCAGGGTGCTTACCTCGTCACGGAATTAAGGGTGCACAGAAAACTGGGGCCTTATCGTGGCCTCACCTAGTGGTTGTCGAAGAAGAGGTTTTAGTGGGCATACGGACGGCCTACATCTGCCAGTCAAGAGTCCCCATTTTGGCGGGTATCAGTAATGGATTTCCTTACATAAAAAAAAATTAATTGTAGGTTATCTGTGTGTCAATTTATCATAATATGCTTCATATTAATGCATTTTTGTTGTGTACCTCTAGATGATGTAGTCTATCTATTCAAAACTTAATTACTGGATAAACATGTTTTTTTTTAGAGTAATTGAAGTTATACCGTGCAATGTATGTTCACCTTTATTCTATAAGTAGTTGATTAGTATATAATCAAATGGATCCTATATATAAAAGTCTTTTACGTCCACGTAATTCCAATGAGAGATGGACGCTGCGTTGTCTCAGTTGTTTAAGTTGTCAATTAAAAACCTTCCAATCAATCAATTAGAAGTTGATACACTTTGCCTTAAAGGGTGTGGAATGTGTTTCATTCAATAATTGTGCGACAAATAATTAATTTACAATGTTACCGATTTATCTTCTGTACTCGGCGGACGCATTTTACCTAGAGAGAGGTCCTTATCATAGTAACAATGGGAAGCAACAAGGGAAATAAGGGGAATCATTGTCCAGAATGCCGCAAAGGGAGACAACAAATCTGTCTGTCTATATGAAATCAGGTTCTACATGACCACAGCAAACGCATTGCTATCGGCCATTGTCATGATTACAGTCTTGGGACTGTCATACTATTTATGGTGCGTACTTGATGCCACTCGCGCTTGATAACAACCGAATTGTATCGGGCTGCTGTAAGGAGATTTTCATTTCGACAAACACCACCGCTGAACGTTTTGAGTGAAAGAAAATAAATAAAAGTGTAAGTGTCTAATCGGGAAAATGTATAATCGTTCAATATTTACAGTTTTTAGTGGACTTTAAGTTTTATTCTTATAATTTTTGTTTCTTATTATTGTCATATTAAAGATACAAACTAGGAAAATGAATAATATCTACAATTTTGTGCTGCAAAAGTGATGGCTATTACTTTAGAGCAATTGTATAATGAATTAAAAGAAATTAGAACTTATTTAACAAAAATAGGACTAAAACGACGTCAAGGACGTATCTTAGAAAGAATAGATTTTTTCAATATTCCACTTGGTTGTTAGTTTTTATTATTAACAATAGCGAAGCAAAAGATATCTCAGTACTAAGTGAATTGTGTAGAAATTTTATTATTGTGTCGTAGTGTTGAAAACGAAATACAATATTCAAATATGGATACTTACGATTTAAAAACAGCACTGAACTTGTTGCTAGTGATGTCTAATGACGAAGTGAGCATTAAGCCATTGACTAATATCAATATATAAATAAGTTTATTAAATTTTGTTTTGAAGACTAGAATATCTTAAGCAGCTAAATTGCAATTAAATGACGCAATCCATAAGCTAGTTGCCGATATAAACAGGGAATGGTTGCCCAAAAAGGCAGCAATTGATGATTCAGGCAAAATTATAGCAAATAAAACAAAATAACTCACCAATTTTCGATGTTGGTAAGAAAATATCAGAATTGTTGACAGACACTTAGTAGGACACCCTCTGAATTATATATATTGCTCTTACTATGGAGCTTTTACATTTTAAAGGTTTTTTTGAAATGTATGCATGTGTTATTTATATAAATTTTACTTACAGTTAAATTAATTTGATTTTTACTATCGATTTTCACATAATTATTATATTTAAAGTATACATTACAATATATCGCTCCATGTTTGAGAAAATTAAGAGCGGAGAGAAATGACGACGTAATCAAAAAGCAATTAAGGCTCGATCGTGCCATTAATAGGTGATATGATGCACATTTTAAATAATAAACTATTCGGCCCGGCAATTGGCCACCGACGCGCCGTCGACTGACAAAGCCATTATACATTGAATGCCAAGAACGAAATGCAGCTGCCGGTAGTCGACTGTCACCGCAGATGTGACTACATCCTGAGGATGTACAGAGAACATACATCTCTATAATATTAAATATATCTGTCAGGGTAAATTCTTATTAAGATATGTGGAATAGTAAAATTGACATAGGAGGTGGAAACACTTTAACCGTTTTAGCACCATTTGTTTACTCAACCGATTTGAGACTCTTAGGTCTTTCGCAAAAGGGATCATTTAAGAGCCTTTAATAATACTATTAAACATTAAAGCTGTACTCGAGAAGACGCTAAGAATATTATAAGCAACTTAGAAATTTCCCGGGAAATTCTTGACGGAGTATCCGTCCTGCAAACGTTAATCCACTTTGACATAGTTATCATACAAGTACAGCTCGTAGTTTGTCATAGATTTCATAGAATCGTAATTCACAGTAACGGTGTGGTGCGGGCGCGGCGGTGGCGGCCATGTTTCTCAAACCCACCTCATCTCTTGCTTATGGAGAATTCCAATCAATGTTTCTATTGAGATGAGACTACCCTTGCTTGCGTTTACATTGTATCTCACTCTGCCACAAGTATATATGCACTATACCGACGTAAATTTAATATATACTAACGACATTTTTATGGTTTTTGCTAAGTGCGATTGCGGCTGTAAAAATTCAGTCAGGAAATGGAAAACTAAAAGCAACGGAAGTTAAACAATTTTCCCTCGTTGAAACACTTTACATTTTATAGTTTTATTTGAACTGCAACACCTTCTGTTCAAAGAGCCGTTTACGAGCGCTTTTATTTTCTCTTTCATTTTGAAATAATTAACACACACAAAAAATGCGCACGCCTAAACATTTTTACGTAAAACGAAGTCCGAATGTTCAATTTGCCAAAATACTAACTAGAACAGACATAGAAATGCGTGCACAATTATTTGTTGCGGGACTTTTGATATACTTCGACTGAACTGTTAGGAACAAAATATTTTATTGTTTTAGAATTTTTTTTTGTCATAAGCTACTTTTTCAGTAACTCTGATGTGCATTATAATATGTGCATTGTGGAATTCTTAAGTCACGAACGATCTCAAATTCATCAAACGGCAACTTGTCATTTGAATTGTTTTCGGCCTTAACCTGGCTGTTGGCCTCTGTTGATTTCAACAAGCAGACTGTTAAAATAGCATTTATGTGGCATTACTGACCGTTTGTGCGCGACAACAACTAAAAGGACAGTGTTTGATACGCCCTGTATTATCTCGATTTTATTTCCGACCTTTCGTCTGGCGGCGAACCTCGTGTGAAAAGCGAACATTTCCACAATCTATATATACCAAGTAGAAACGCTTAAAAGCGTTCTGTTAGATAACTCTAATAAAGTATAAAGTAATAAGTATGTGTTATACTACTATAACTACTAATAGTAAAAGTAATTCGTCTTCAATTCATGTATATTTTCCATTTTTCTATGCATATTAACCATTATTTCAGTATTATTTTGGCGATTGATTTACACCTTTGCAAATATTTGCCAGAATTATCTATAAACTTTATTAAGATGAATTATCAGAATAACACAAGGTCCAAGTTCTATATGCCAATAATGGTTGATATTGACGAAACAATCGAATGTAACTGCAATCCGAAATACGGTGGTGTGTGGTTGCGACCTACGTCGCTGAACATATAACACTATTGCAATTATTATAATGATAATTTTCAACCAATTTTCAAGTTATGGTATAGGCTAAATGTTATAAGAGACATATATTTTATTTTCATTTGCACATTTAAACTGCTTGCAAACTGAATGAGCTTGCAGCGACATTACATCGATTTGTAATCAATATTGATACATTAACAAAATTACTTTATCAAATTGTTATACCGATATTTGCCATAACACTTCAATTAGCTTATTGCGCAGACAACAATAAAGCAATAAACCGGACTAATTCTGTCTATCCGGCTATCAAATCTAAAATTTGAATAATCCGAGTATAAACAATCCAGAAGCAGAACTACTCGAAGCGACGATATTATTTCTTATTGAAGAGCCTTTGTCGAAGCTAATTGTTTCGATTGGAAGTTAAATCAGAACAAATAATAGAAATATAAAAAGAAAAATACATAGGTAATGCTTTTTTGGCTTTAGAAATAACTGAGCTTCAAACGTTTTTCTCGCATAGCCGGGTAGTCAGAGAGAAACTAGTGTCAAACATTGCGTGTTGAGTGGCGCAAATCAACGCCGCGTTTGTCTTATGTACCAGAGCGGAGAAATGAGACACAGAGAGAGAGAGATGAGCGGAGTTAAATTATAATAATAATTATTTATAATGACAATTTTACTCGGCGCAGCGTACTTAAGAAGGATTTATCTGGAGGCAATAGTCATTTTCATTTTTCTTAATAATGCGAGTCAAAGCTGTGTGAAGTCTGCTAATGGACAAAAAATGGATAAAAGAGTGGCATGGCCCAAGGCTGTCTTTATGCAGAAGATATGTCATCAACAGTATTAATTCTTTTACCTATACTAATAATTTCTCAGTAGTAGTGCATTAAATCACAAAAGTAATGTTCATTGTAAACCATATTTACAAAGCAAAAGACTCTATTCCTTTTCATTTCTATTGCCAAGTTAAAAAAACATGCAATTTTTATAATGACAAGAATATGTAATGAGGTTCTTTCCTTTTGTTCAAAGCAAACGAAATCCTGCTGAAGCGTAATAATATCAATGTACAGAATATAAATGGGTTTCCAAACTAAAGGCTTGCAACGACGTGAGTATGTTACTTTTCCGCAAAGTGCAAGTGCAAGTGCGATTTCATAAAATACAACTCTGTGTTTAACATTTTTTTATAGTAGAAACAGGTTGATTAAGTAAATTCTGCGATAAGACAATGGACATTGAAAGACACTGAAAAATACCTTCAGGAAATATTATAAAAACAAATCTCTGGAGAACTTAATAAAACACTGTGACTTTATATTTTGTATGATGCAATTCTAATTCATTTAAGAAAGAAACCTCGTTTGTGCTGTCATTCCTTTGTTAAATTACAAATTTCAATAAACACTAAGTTATTACACTTCTAAGATACGTGTATGTGTAGCACTTTTACTTGTATTAAAGCGAATATGATTAAAGTTATAATTATAAACTATACTACAAAAAATACGCTTAAATAATTTTTGCGTTTACCTGATTGGCCTGGCAGTGAAACATCGTATTGATATCGGACCCGTCGCCACGTGTGCAAATGTTTGAGCAGATTGGACAACAAAAGACGGTAAACTAGCGGTCTAATATTTTCTTACAATCATAAATAGATAGATAGGTAGGTACAGGTGACGCAAAGAGAACATCCATAGGACTTAGTGGCAAGTAGTAAGTTACATCCGGTCAGCCAGCATGTGCCTGATTACTTTAATGGAGTGAAATAAATATCATTTTATTATATTTCAAATAAAAAAGCAAAAAAATGCCAATAATAACACATTCAGAATTAATCTATCAAACACGAGTACATATGATATATTTAATAGCCACATATTTCATATAATTTGACCATTTCGTACAGATGTTATTGTCACAATGCCAAGTTATATATATTTCTGATAGCACTGACCCGACCTCGCACTTGACTCTTGGAGCTCCACATATCGGTTTTACACTGTTACATAAGCACTAAATCACTTTATTGCTTACGCGTATGCACTTATTGGCAATCGCACGAAATAACGTTCATACATTATTATCTTAGGATGGTAAAAATCGTTATTATATCCTGCCTAAGTATATAACTTAAAAAGAAATATTTAATAAAAAGCATTCGAAATCCTTATCTCTTCATAATAATACTATAAGAATAACAAACATTGCACGAATCTGTATTCGTGTGAATACACCCTAAGACAGTGTCGGACACAAGTTCGCGGTCGGTCGGTCACAATATGACCATCGAGTCGCGCGAGTGTTACAAACTAAGCTTGCGTCCGTCTTTTGGTAAGTCCTACTTTTGTTGGGTAAATGTTTCTGTATTCTGTGTAAGATTTTTTGAACTGGTTCATTTTTTATTTAAGCCAGGTTGTAGACGTAGTGGACAAATAGGTTAGTGACTTGTCCCTCCATTCTTTACTTTTAGCATTTTATATAATGTAAAAATATTGAATCAAAGGTAGCGGAATAATTTATAGATAAGCTTTTATTTTTATGAAAATTTAACTTTAAGGGCGTGAAAGAGGGGTTGTGACTTGTTAGATTTTTAAAGATGGAAACATGAAATTTTGATTTTCGGTTACATATTGAAAATGAGTAAATACCTGTATCAGTAGTTACGAATTCTCCCCTAAGGGCGTGAAATAAATTACTTTGCAGGAATGGCCATTCCTGCAAAGTAATTTATTTCATTTCTGAAGAAATTCTACGCTGAAATACATAATATATCTAGAACGTTTGTTCGTCATATTTAAAGTGAGAAAAAATATTTTCAGAGTGCCAAACTTTTCGACGGTTCTATGTAGCCTGTACGAAATTGCGCTCCCCGAACTGTCTGGTTGTTCTAGTGCACGAAAGTTGAACCACGAATGTGGTATATAAAGAGTTCTAAACTAACGCACCTAATATTTAAAATTAGATAGGTGTTTTATTTCAAAATCTTTCAATTTTTTTTTTCTAAATATAAACTATATTGTACGCGAGTAAAGCCGAGGCCAACAGTTAGTACTATTATATAAAAGAAAACAAACGACCGTATACAAACAAAAATCAATTAAATATTTCGAGTTGTAGCGTCGGACAAATGTTTGGCTATCATTACGTCGCACTACAGAAACAATTGCTTCAATATTGACCCATTCCCGACGAGACAGTGAACTGCTCCGTCGAGCCCAGGCCAAGGCCAAGGCCAGGTGACATTGATTTTATCAATTATTAACATACGAGTAAAACTATTTTAATTTAGTAGTATTCTTTTAATAAGTAAGTCATAGTTAGCTGTATGTAATAGTTGGGGATACAAATTCCACTTGTAAAATGCAAATATTTAAACGTATTTATCAGTTAGACAGAGTGCATCGGAATCCACCAATATGGGCGCAATTTTTAGATTCTGTGGAAGTTGGAGAGCGGAGTGATATTTCTACTTTTGTATAATAGAATTGAGTATAGTATATTATATTGTTTAATCGAGATGACGTCGAAGATAAAGAGATAACAAAAAGATGGAAAACTCCCATTTTTTTACTTATTCATAGTGTTTGCTAACAAAGATATCTATTTTTACCCGGAACGGTACGAATATGGTATATGCGTTTGGGGTGAGAGGTTGTTCGCTTGTTTGTTTGTGCAAACCAATGTTGCCATTTATCTCCAAAACAATTAGTCCGGCTTTGATGAGGTTTTCAGTGATAGGCTTGGGTCTAACTGGTCCGATTTCTTATATATGCGTTACTTTGACAACTCACCAGGGCCCCCTGGTCTGGTCTGGATTCGTACCTGCAGTATCGTTACATAAATTCTTTAAGATGGGCTTTTTCAATTATTTGATCCTTCAATTACATTTTAACCGTCTTGGGTTTTCAATTTTTTTTGTTTTGGTTTTTATATATTATAATAGACAATATATTCAATTAACTTTAAATAAATTGTGAAAATGATCCATACATACATATACACCTATCACAAACAATATTTATACCACCACTACAACGAGCGGTGGGAAGCATAATCGCAACTGGGGCATAATCGGGACTGCGCAATTGAAGCGAGCAAGGCCGTTTTCATTACCTGCCGCTAGTATACTGTCAAATATTACCACGTGTATGTATTTTACGGAGACAAATACAGTGTTAAGGCCACACTATTCTTCAATTTCCTCCCAATTTAAAAAGATTGCTTGTTAGGTGGCGGAACTAGCCCCGCGTTTTGGTTGAATGTAATGTACAATTTTACTCAATATTTAATTTACAATATTAAAAAATTACAGGTTTTGTTGGTCTTCAACAGCTCAAACCATTGTGTTTACGGTTAGAAGTTGCCTCTATCATAATAAGCAATTTTTTAATAGAAAAAGAAACACTTTTTTAATTCGAGATAAATCCTGCGAAATCTAATTACACCCGTAAGCGCACTAACACAAATATGTCGATAATAATATGTAAATTAGACAATTATCGATAATAAGCATTATTTTATGATTCGACTACAAATAGTTTGACTAATAATAAATTCTATATGTATACAAATAGACGCCTAAACGAATGAAATGTCACTTAAATGCATTATTTGGGAAGTTATAATTAAAAATAAACAATATATTACTTTTGAATTTGGATTCTGTCATTTTTATATGATTGTTCATTGTAACTTTCGCGCCAATTTGTTCTAAAATATTATGTTTAAATATTAAATTAAGTGGGGTAATAAAGAGAACCGAAACGCTGTGAAAGTAAATATAAAGTAGGTATGGTGCCCATATATATATATATATATATATATATATATATATATATGGTCAAATGTTTGTGTATCGAGCTATTGATAGGTACAATGAAACCTCCTCTGTTTGTGACAGGAAAAAATCTGGCCGTTCACGTAGTGTTCGTACGAAACAGTAAGAGTTAAAGCAGTAAGAGTCAAAGAATTCGAAGAAATCCTGTCCGAAAGCAAAAGCTTTTATCTCATGAGATGAAGATAGCACCTACAACCATGTCGCGTATTTTAAAAGATGACTAGGACTTGCAGCCTATGAGAGACGTACTGGTAATTTTTTGAGTAATAAATTAAAAAAGAATATTGTGGTAAAAACAAAACAACTACTTAAGCGGTACGCAAAGGGAGGTCACAAAGTTTTGTTGTATACGGATGAGAATTTTTTTACAATTGAGCAAAGTTATAACAAACAAAATGTCCGTAATTATGCTGAAAGCTCTAAAGATACTTCCCAATTAGTCAACAGAGTACAGTAGAACATGGGCATTATCCGACTTCAGTGATGGTTTGGTCGTGTTAGCTATGGAAGGAGTCACAGCCATATTTTTGTGATAAAGGTATCAAAACATCGGCAGAAGTGTATCAAGACACTATTCTTGAAAAAATTGTTAAGCCCCTTAACAACACCCTCAATGACCATGAATGGTCTCGGCGCCGGGTCATGAAGCTCGATTTACCCCATCTTGGTTAGAAACTAACGTTCCGGACTTCAATAGAGCTGAATCCAGGCTGAAGTCGTCATCTAGTCCGGATCTTAATCCACAGGATTATGATTTATGGTCAGTTTAGAGAATCGCTATGATAATTTGGAGTCCCTAAAGCAATTCATACGATTGGCAACCTCAACGTTTCAAGCACTGTATTGAACTCAATGAAGACCACTTCAAATAAGCTATATATATATATATATATATATTTAATGGTTTTATATTAATGTATAAACGAACACACTAATAGAAATAAATGTTACTTACACTAATAAAAGAGTTGTTTTTCTTAACAATATTTATGGCAAGACTAAGTACAATAGTCCAAACTGCATTTAAATCGGTTAAGCCGTTACTAAGTTTAGCGTGCACAAACACATGAAGCGTACACAGATAAACAGACAAACAGAACAGTAAATTCAAAAGCTTGGTTTAGGGTTATTGTAAGGTAAATTGATAAATGGCCCCAGTATTAATTTATTTCTAAATATTTTTCATGTACAAACACCGCTCAGTTACATTTATTATTATTATTATATGTATAGATTATTCTAGTTACGCAGAGAAAAATTAACGTTAAGAAATTTCGTAATTCACTTTTCATGTATTTGAATCAAGGCGTATTAGATGGCGCGACTCAATGAATAGTTTATCTTGCAAGAATACTGGACCCATTTCCACCCTGTGTACATTCTGACTAGTATGCGACTGTCAAATATGCGACAATGAAGTGAAACCGGAACAGATAGTACTACGTCGTCCCTTTCAGTATAAAGCGGGTTATTACGCGCCAAATAACGATACTCCTATTAAAACGTTTCCCCCGTCCGGTACTCACGGAAGCTTATATCACTGGCTGAATGAATGAAAACGGATTGAGTTCGCCATGAAACGCTGCCTGCTGCTGGGCTCGGATTCACAGCATATTTCTAATTTCATCTTTTATACATTCGATAAACGATTTGTGGCTAGTTTTCTTAGTTACTTTATTCATTGAATTGTTAACTGAAAATAGAATTTTTGTTACAATATGTTCTTTTTGTCGAGGTCGAATACAGTAAACGCGTACTGCGTACTTTACGGATTCTTAAACCTATAACATATAATATTACTACAAAACACAAATATAGAAAAATATTTATTTTGAAAGACAGTATTAAAACTCTATAATGTCTTATAAGGTAAATATGAAATGTTAGTATGCGTCTCCATACATGTTTGAATTTCCATTGGATTTGCAAAGGTACATGACACTCGCTATATACTCGTTTAATAGACGACCAATTGAAATAGAGATAGGTGTGGGTTTGATCAAAGGTTACAAGCGCCTACTACAAATAAAATATAACAAAATAAATTTTAGTATCAGCGACTTGAACAGCATCTTACATCCACAGAATCAGAGATATCGATTGCTTGAATTAAATCTGTATATTGTACTAATTTCCATTAATTTATATGTAAGAGCTTCATATATCTATCATAAATCCAGTTGTGTTGGAGAGTTAGCATTGAATAACTAGGGTTAAGATGCTCTGTTCTTTTTTAAATCAACGCGTGTCGCGTGCGGGTCGAAATCTTTCTGACAGCGTCTGACAGTACAGATGGTTTTGAATATTCTTTAAAATAGCAATCGTAGTATTTTTCTGTAAGATTTCACTAAAAGAGATATTAGATTAAAAATGTACTTTTACTAAATCAAATGCTGCACATCTAGTACTACAAGTAGTGTTTTAACGTCTAATCACAAATGTATATATGAATTGCAGTGTATAAATGCTTTACCAGAATCTCAGTTCACCCTTTAACACACAGTTCCAGTTATGGATAACACCTCATACATGGAAATAAGCCCACTCTCAAAGGATTTTTCCCAGTCGCTAGGATTAGGCGAGCACTATAAAACCTGGAACGCTATTAAGGAATCGTGCTTCTGAATATTATGATCGATGGTTGCGCTCACCCGTTGTGGGTGTGACAATTAAGCTCAAATACTTTTACCATTTGTACGTGGGACTTCTACGTAGGAACTTCTTTTGAGCGATACGTACGTTTGTGTAATATTTGTATCGTTTGAACCAGACCGTTTGAAGTGGTTTACGCTATCTCGACAATAGATAAATATAACTAATTATATATATATATTGGGAAAAAAATTTGCATAAAGCTTTAGTTTTAAAAAGTCTATTCTATTTAAATAAAATGTTTAGTATTTTCACAAATAATAATGACGATAAAAAAAACAAACCTAAAGTGGTCAAAACAATATGCTGGAGGTGTTTGGTTGTGCATTTGTGCGTTTTTTCTTTTGTTTTCTATTATAAGCCATGCAATATAATTAACATAACTCGCATCAATTAACAAATGTAATAATTGCTAAATTTATTAAATACACAAATAATGTTTCTGTATAATATACATAATATTATACAAAAATATTACGTATATTACAGGTATATAAAGAGCAATACTTACGAGAGGATTAGGATTAGGAGGATTCATCAAAGAAAGGCGACGACGCTTTGAAAAAGAAGGAGCGTAAAGCTTTCAATGCATTTCTTGTACCTAAATGATAAAGAATATTTTATTTTTTATCATTTTACTTTTTATCAAGTACTTAATATGCCAAATTTCTCAGTCAATTTTTGTCTGCAATAACTGTATATAAATAAAAGCAAAACAGCATAACTCTTTTCGGTTATGTCCAAACACTCCGTTCTGCATTTTTTTGAATTCTCCATTCTTTTCGAAACTGGAACGGAAGGAGATTTACATTATAATTATCTTCCCGAAAGTTTAAAATCCTGTTAAGAGTTTTTAATATAATGATTTCTAGTCTCCTTCCGACTACTTTATTATGTTACTTTAAACAGTTTGACTGCGAAGATTCATTTTATCATGATATTCGGTAAAAAAATTAAAATATTTCTTAGAATGAAAATATAATTTGTCAAAGAAAAGTATTTGACTAGTTCCAAAAAACTTTTATCAAATTGAAACGTTGGAAAAAAAATACTCTCCAAGCGTAGATTTGTTACAGCAAGTAACAATGAGTCGATACCGCAGTACACACTTAACGAAGACACAGGAGTGTTTGGACAACAAGCAGGATAGAGTAGTGCCGTTAATCTGGACCTCGAGCATGTCTAATGAAGTTCGGTGGCGAGATATTGGGAGATTGCGGCAGCCACTATAATGTTGTAATTTAGTACGCACGCCAGCCTCTTAGCCAGTCTGCTTTCTGGTACACTGGACAAAGGTTATCGCCTAATAAGTACATCAACGGGATGTGGACGCTTCTATTAGATATAGAGCCGAAAGAGACTTTGTAGTTTTAAATGAAATTAAATAGTGGCAACATAATGCAGTGCGGACAAAGAGAACCTAGTCCCATAGTTCTACATTCTCCAGTCTGTTCTTTAAAAGCTCACTGGATTGGGGGCGTTACATTATACAACTTTTTTAGTACCAATGAGATTTGAACCCACAACTATCACATTAAGCCAAATCCATACCGCATATACTGTCAAGACGTATTTAGACAGACGTATTTGGCTGCAACAACTATTTAAAAATGGGTTTGAGAGTAGTTACCAAAATGTCATCGTTAATTTTGAGTGCAACTTTATAATAATTTACTTTAGCAGCAGTCGCAGCAAAAATTGCCATACAAAGAGAAGATCGTCTAGTCTAGATAATCTATTTTCAATGGTCGGCAAATTATACCTGGCGGCTAACAATCGCTGACATCAATACTGATGCATTTTTTTCTTGCAACCATTGTTGAAGCCATCATTAACAAGAATTTCGTTTGTTTGGATTTTGACTTCTTTCTCGTTTAGTTTTACGTATTTACGTATGTTGTTTTGCAACACGAAGCTATTATACGTTTAAATCGATTTATCGGTACCTACTGATGAATGAACGGTTGGTTTGCTTTCAATTTGTATGATATTTGTGTAACGCGTAAGTAAATAAAAATCGTTACACCCTTTGGGTTACAATAAACCAAACCGATAAAATATTATTATTACGAAATGCTTTAGAACGAACGGATCATATTTACACAAGTCAGATTAGTTTACTTACACTTTAGCAGAAGTCCATTAGAAAATGCTTTTTGCCCATTAAATTGAAGAAATTCAAAAGCTCTATAGACAATGTAAGACGTTGGGGAAATAAAACCTGGTTGTATAATGGAAGATAACTCGCCATTTACGTAGATCCCGCGCCGATTCGCGGTGTGCCTCTTACAACGTACGGACAATAAGCAACAAAGAACATTCATTTCATGTATCGAAGATGAAACTGCAACTCCGAGAAAGAATGAAGTCATGCGAGTAATATGATTTTTGATTCATTGTGGCTTAAAACCGTATCGTATAAAAAAAAAAAAAAAAAAAAAAAAAAAAAAAAAAAAAAAAAAAAAAAAAAAAAAAAAAAAAAAAAAAAAAAAAAAAAAAAAAAAAAAAAAAAAAAAAAAAAATATATGTATATGTACCGTAGTATCGTTCATACCGATATATGATTCTCAGTCGTATCTAGAACATTCTTATAAAATTTAGGTGGCGAAAGACGGATTAAGCACTGAAATTCATTGACGGTCATATTAGGTCGTTAAAAATACCGTGAAACCTAGTTACTGCACAATGGGAACGTAAAATGCACCTTTCGTATTTATTATGAAATAATTGCTAGCAAAGAAAGCTATTGCAATGCAAATCTATTCGCCTTTAAGGAAATTCTTATTTAATCAGGTTCCAATATCAGAGCACCCGCTTAAGAGTCGCTTGAGGAGTTCATTGAATGCAGCATGGTGTATAGTTGTGACCAGACGAATAGAACTGTACTTTCAAATATTCCACAGTTGAAGTTGTTTTTCCTAGTTACCTAGTTAGGTACTTCAAGTATTTCATACAAGTTGGGCCCATCCCATGGCCGCATGACTTAACCGGTCAATTCGCTCAATGCGACACGAAGAAAGTGTCTTTATGAACAGCTGAGTATCTGTGCCGGAACGTTGCACTCAACTATTAGATCAAATTTAAGAAGTTTAGAAGTACACTATCTATTAACTCGCTCTTACTTTGCTTGGAAAAGAATAAAAATTTGTCCATTTGTATGGACAAATGGCTTTTAACTTAGCTGGAGTGCTGTTGGCTGATATTATATAATATATTTTTATGTATTTTAAAGAAAGAACAAGTAAAACTTCTATGTATTTTCGACATAAGCAGCATGTGCTTGCTTACATGCTCATTGTATTGGCATGTTACATTGCAGCTCAATTTATTAAATGTTTTAATCTTGTTCTCTTAATAATTTATACTTTGCCAATTTTCTTCTACACACGTCAATGTTCTAATAATATTGAAATGCAAACTTATCTTTACCAATAATGCTGACTGCCTTTGCTCTTCAACACATTTTTCATTACTTATTCATTCCGTTCATTTGAAGAAAATAAATAATTGTGAATAAAGATACAGATACAATAGATAGAGCAAGCCAAGAAAACAAAACCAACATTAACTTAATTGTGATTGTACTTTACGCTGCGTAGGATATATAGTGTAGATATCGTATAACAGGAAACTAATAGCATATGAGCGCACTATACTTTTTGCACGGTGTACAGGAAGGAAGTATACATGATCCTTTTTGTCTCCGCTTGCCGTCTCCAGCGGCTCGTTCCTTCAAATGAACGACTTTCAAATGAAAGTGTCATATGTTTTTTAGTCAAAGACAGGTGTGATCCTGGTACGCAGTATAAGAACAGTAGTTAGAAATCATATATTATAAATATCTTGTGGACACTGAACTGAATGGAGCTCTTCAACGCCCATTTTTTTATACGCGAATGTGGTTCATTGGCAATTTTGAATTTTATTTCAAGTATTTTACGTTTATTATATACTAGCTGTGCCCACAACTTTGCCCACGTGGAATTCTGAAATAATGTCTAAGTTACTTCTAATTATATCAGCTATCTGTCAGTTAAAGTTCAGTCATAAATGGCCCAGCCGTTCCAAAGATTAGTTCCGACTAACATTTGGAACGGCTGACTTTTTTTTACACTTGTCAGTCTGTTTGTCGGAACAAGCAAATGTCGGACAAAAATTGTAAAAAAAGATATTGTGGTATATGTACCGTGTATTTAGTAAAGAGCGATTATTTTTATATTACAAACATACACTAATTTTAATTCATAACCAAAAGGCCGTCTCCGTCAAGTTCATAATCAAAAATTAACTCCAAAACTTTTTGACAAACATACTGTTACTTTATATTCAGATGATCGCACACGCTAAAATAGGAAATATTTTCATTATTAGCATTCAGTTATTTTGCCTCATAGTGGCTTGTGGATAGCGCGCCTTTGAGGATATGGCTCATAAATACTGCCCATAAAACGATGTCGTCGTTACTCGTATGACCCCATATGACCGTCTGGAATTCCACAGGAAGTGATCTGTTCGTCTCTTGTTCTTCTATATAATCATATTATATTTTTGAATCATCGACTCCATACGTGTATAAATGACTGTATACGAAGTGTATAGGTTCAAGTTTTACAATGAGAAATGTAATTACATCTTAAATATTGTAACTTCGATAAAGTGCGGATGTGGATTGCCGTTCAGCAGTGATATGTTAATGTTTTGAAAAACAACAATGATAATAAAGTAGGTAAATTCATTATACTAATTTAGCCTATTTTATCGATATTCTATCAAATGTTTCTAAAGACTACCCAGACAACGCCGCTAGGGCTAAAGCATGGTGGCAAAAAAAATGAAAAGGCATGAAAAGTATCTATCAGTCGGCTCACATCGTTTACATTTTTTAAATATAAGCAATATACAATGGGACATCAGAATTGTACCATTTTTTTGTAATATAGCAATTGTTTGTTACTAGAACTAATTGTATTAATTTTCAACACCAGATCTAATATAATCTTTTTCCCTATAAGAGTGAATAAATAGTCCAAGATATCTTAAACGCCTCGGTCAATGGGTCTGAAAGAGCATTATATGTATGTCCTCCATTTGGTGAGTTTCCCACCGGAAACTATTCAGACGGTTTTTCTCGAGGGTCACATTGAAGCCGAGCAAACAGTTTGTATGCTGACAGAACGTGCGAATGTTGTACCGACCAGCCTACAACACAAAAAAGTAAACTGTATTTAGAATTTTCAATCTGATGTTAATGATACACATTAAATTTTCATATTTTTTGGATTAAAACTATTAATTTGAATCTAACTTTCACATCTTACAAAAATTAATACAAGTTCAGGTCAGGTTAATATCAAAATAATAACTATTCATATATATTGATATTATATTTACGTAGTATAAGTATGCACATAATTTTCTATGAATATTAATTTTAAATAATATTTTCAGTCCTCGTATTATTATCATAATTAATTGCAATACTTAGAATTATTTTATTTAAATTCATTTCCTTATACTATAAGTAATATAACAGAAGTATGAAACAACAATGTTGCATCTTACTGTCGCGAACCCATGCCTGCTTTGTCTGTCTGTACACACACATCTCTGAAAGTACTGGACAGATTCCAATGTTTTTGGAATCCTTAACGCGGCTTACGGGTAGTGCGATTTAGTAGAAATCATCGTGAGTGTATCGTGCCTTCTACAAGCAAACGAACAACATTTGTACGTCAAATATAGTATTACGAAGTATAATGATGCGTATTTCTAAAGCGCGAAGAAACATCTGACTGCGCAGCGGCTGTCTGTAAAAAGCTATTAGTCCCGATCCCAGTTCAAATCTCACTCCGAGCTTCTGTTTTTGCTTTGTATTATTCATTTATTTTAGTATTATTTAAACATATATGTCACGTGTGGGTACTAAGGAAATGGAGCTTAACAGAGATGGACGCAATTAAGTGTCGAGAAAGAATTGAATTTGATGTTATTTGTTTATAATAGCAATAAGAAGTTGCATTAATGATAAAGATAAATTTGAAATACTCAAGTCCTTATTATGTAATATATGTAATTCGAATATTAATAATACATATAAATAAAAAAAAAACTGTACTGCAATTGATGCCGTTTTTTAGAGATGTTTAGACAAAATTGAATGTATTATATTACAGTTATCATAAGCTATTAATTTCTGTGCTAGAATATTTCATTCCCGTAGTATTTAACTTCATACTCGTATAATGTATAATCGCATCGCATCGCAAATCAGAACAGGTTAGTAGTGATTTAATTACAATAGTCATGTTTCATATCACATCATAGAATTGGGTTATGTTTTTGAAATGAACTTATACTTTTCAGCACGAGGCTAACGAGTTTAAATTCTCACGAGTACTTTGAGATTTTCGAGTGCTTCACTTGTATCAGAGAAACGTAATTTGTAATACTGGAAAGAAAACCATAACTTTGATTTAAATAAATATAAGCTTAAATACATTTAATTCTCTAAAGGACCTGTACAATCCTTTCATAATTACATTCAGCTGAATGGCAGCTTTGTTATACACAATGGTGCATATTTTCTTTCATTATGTCAATACAAATTTATATATAAATGCGCAAAAAAAGATAAATTCACTTACTCCTTAAACACAGCTTTAACTTATTTTGGACGTTTTTGGATGATGTGTCGTTTTTTTTATTTTGTATAATTAACAGTAAAAAGTAAAAAAAAAAACAGTATTATTAATATTTGGTGTACAAGTGTTCTCGTTTCCCTAGTACGGCTAGACAACGTGAATTAGAAGGTTATATTACTGAAATTGCATTGACTGTAAAATAAAATAGAAAATGGCGAACGATGACATGAATATACCTCTGGTCATTACTGTCTATCAAGGGAAAGACAAACGAACAAAAGTCACTTTGTAATGTAACTTAGACAATAATACACATACATCAAACAATGGCAATATGTCGGAGCAGTCGCATTCTAAACCATTACCCAAGCGTGATACGCCGCAAGCATACAGACATACCTTAGTCCGAAATGCGAAGATTTCTCCAAATTTTAAACGATAAATTAAACCTTATCTGTACATAAAATACGTATCACAAAGCCCATGTTTATATTAAGTTAAGTTAGTATGTCGGATGAGTTTTTAATTACTCATTTTTATTTAAATAAAGAGACTATCCACACAATTGGCGTTTTAATCGTTGTTTGGTGTAATTTAAGAGAGTATTCCGTGCATTGGGTAAATGCGTCTGAATAAACTGTTTCGATTGTAAATTAATATCATTTAATCAGCGAGAATTGGATTGAATAGTTATTTTGAGCAAGTAAGTTCGCAAATTGAGGGTCCAGCGCCGCCTTTTGTTTTATTGGTTATTGCAAATATTTTATAAGACTGATTGAGCTCGAATACGATAATACTTCTTACATGAAATAAAAATAGGGAGATCAGTTCAATTATGAGGTATGGTGGCCAGCGTTGTTGGGCTCCCAATTATTAATGTTTTTACGTTTAAGAAGGCATTTTTATCGATTCATCTTAATCGAGATTGTGCTTGTGAATAATTGAAAATATATTATATTTTAATATTAAACATATTACACACACTAAACCTTAGACTCTATAATAACCACCCTTATAACAAGGGGGATAAAAGTTTGTATGGGGGAAATAAGAAAGTATAATTAATAAAACGCAATTTCTCGCGCAGCAGAAAGATAGGGACAGAAGTAGTAGTGCCACGGCACTCCGTTCATCACTTTCTGCCCGATTAAATTGCGAATAAAAATTTTAATTTCTTTTTCTCCACTGTACGACTGAATTCGAGACATTGCGTGTTGAATAGCGGAACTCAACCCGCGTTTTGTCTTTGACACCAGAGCAATAGAGTGTATGATAATAAGATGTACTTATAAGATAAATGAATACAAGTTACCATTTAGAAAACCAAGCGATGTCGATGGGTAAGCGCATTGTTCAGCCGTGACCGTGACATGAGAGTCGCAACCCTTGACCTTATGCGTAACATATACTAAGTAGCGGTTTTGGCGGAACGTAAATAAACAATATTTATACTTACATATATGAGGATTAGCAAGCTGAAGTGGAAGGCTGGGCATATTTGTCGCAGACCCGATAACCATTGGAGTAATCAAGCTTAGTATTTATTTATACGTAAGTTTCGTTTCCACATATATGTAAGGTTAAAGTTATAACCAAATAAAACTCAACAAAGTTTAAAGTTAAGTTTTAGATCCTAGCTAAAATTTAGGAGAAATGTCCGAATATAGCTAAAATTCTACATTTAGTGGGTAGATGCCCAGACCAGCGTTCATGACTTATACTAGTAAATACAAAAATGCCTTATCGTTGTTAATATGTTTATAATTGTCCATAATTTAGATTTACTTTAAATTTGTACAAAGTTTAGTTTATGTAAATATTTAACATTAAAAACGAGTGTATAGAGTGTTGACTGCACTCTAGCGATAGATGCAGTGGACATTTCTGACAGTCGCCGCTATAAGCTTTAAAGGCTTCTAAGCCTAAAGTAGCTTTCACATATTGTACCATCAAAGAAAAACGCAGAAGGTGATAGCGGCCGGGAAACGAAGTTAATGAATCCATCTATTAAGCTCTTTTATTGTTATTGTTCGGTTCGACCAAATTTTGGCAGTTCATTTACGTCTATTCGTGAAATTCCGTGTTTTCCGACGCCAGATATTGTGTAGGGTTGCGGATCTCAATAGATTTGTTTTTCTATACATATTTATTAAAAAATAGATAATTTATACAGCTTGCATAATTATTAGTACTACGTAGCAGGAGTTATCCAGAATGTATGTATTTTTTTTATATTAACTTACAATTACTTTCTTTTTTCATCGGATTTCTCATTGTGTAACATTTAGTTTTTTATATAATTATCATATTAATAATTCGGTCAACCCTGGTCATATCGTCAGGCCAGCTGTCGTGAGTGTCGCCGCGGGCCGCGCTTAAATGTGACTAGCCATGTGTAAAGGTACACTCTGTGTCAACTAAACTGTTCATTTCTTTAAGAAGAATGTGTTGTGTCTTTGCAGAAAGGTTACAATAACTCCTTAGCTCTTTTACTAATTGGCTTGTTTGTTTATATTATTAGATTTATTTGCAGTTATATCACTCTAGTCTGCCTTTTCACTTTCCGTAAAGGAATTCCTATATAAATATACAAGAAGAATAAATTTTATAAAAATTAACAAATATAACAAAAATCATTTCTCTTTCCTTTTTCCAGATAAAAATACTTCACTCCAGCGAGAAAATATAACGCAAAAAGTAAAATAGAACATCATGTTCCACGTCTTATATTTTACGCTATCATTATAAGTACACTGAATATGCTTAAATTGAATGTACGACGAATGGAACGACTACTTAGCTCATGCGCACTTCTATTACATTTACAAAAATGAAAGGTTTTCGGTTCTAGTCATTTTTACTCGGTTATAAGCACAACCTCATTTTTAAAATAGTTTTAACTTATAAATAATGTCGAAGCTGTTTTAAATGTATCTATCATTCGGAGTAATATTAAACTATGAATTACAAAACATACTCTCACACTTTAAAAGTCAAGCTTTCATATGAATTTTATCAAATTAAATTCATGAAAATAAATAGGAAATAACTAAACAATATAAAACATAAATTACATTTTATCCCGAAATTGATGTCTCCACAAAAAATAGCAAGCCGGTTTCAATCTAAACGCTAACGAACAACTGTTTTCCAAAGCACTATGGACCTTAATTAACGAAACGGGGGAACGGAATCACTGATAATTGATAAAACCCTTCAATATTGTGCTTATTTAAACAGCAGTTTAAAAAAGAAATATATCGAACGTCGAATTAACACTGAACACTTAGTACCAGATTTGTATTGCAATTAAAACTTTATTGCATTGTTGACAGAAATTGCAATTACCTGAAGTATTAATAACAAACGCAAATGCACAACAAAGTGAGTATCCGCACCGGAAACTTCAGCATTATATCGGAGCCACTGAGTGGGGAGAATATTTTGCTTTAAACGCCTAAATACTTGAAGCACCATTTGTGACAGTCGTAAAGTCAGGAACACCTTGGAATAGAATCACCAACTACTAAATTAAAGCTCATTTACATAGCCATGCGCGCATGCTTTAATTTTCATCATAAGGATAAAATGAGAATAGAAGTAAATTGTTTTTATTTAGGTATCCATTTACATTGTTCCGTGAACAAAACAATTAGTCGAGGATTCTACGACATTCGTTCATATAAACTATGGAACGAAAAATATTTACAAGTTATCAGAATGCTGCAAACTATTATATTTATTTTTTTAACATTTTTTTAAAGTGTTATTCGCACACTAAGGAAATTGAAAGACATATTTAGAAAACGTATAAGAAATTGAACGCATCGGCATTTCATGCCGCGCCTCTTGAAAACCGTTCAAGAGGCGCGGTTAAAATTTTTATACGTTTCCTAAATATGTCTTTAACTATTATATTATCAGTACAAATTTTAACAGCAACTGATAATTTCAACTTCGAATACATAACTAATGCATGAATATTAAATAAAATATAATACAGACGTTTTTGGTGAAATTCCTAAGCAATTTGCGAGGTTCCGTTAAGGCCTCAGGGCAACGAGCACGAACGTGCCTTTGGTGCTTGCATATTTTTAAAATTCCCACAATAGGAAAATGAAAAGCTAATATGATATATTGCAATATAATGTGTAAAATAGCTTTCATTTCTACAGCTCTCTGACTACTGGATGCTGGACGCTGGATGGATATAGCGTCAAGCTAAAAATATATTCCATAATCTACAACTTTTAATGAGTTATTGTTTGTTGTCAGACGCCATAGTGTGGGGCCGGTCAACATGACATTGGGAACATAAATCGACAGTAACGATTTGTAAATTATGTTTTATTTTGTCTGTATGTCTATGGTACCGCACGCGTACATTTGTTCTAAACATATAATAGCGAAGTGGCCCTGATTTGCTGTGCATAAGTAATCTATGATCTAAAAACAATCATATATTGCAGAATATTCTACAAGTGACTTAATGGTCTGGCCAATTTATAACAAGTCACACAGAGTTCAAACCGCTGTTCAAAACTAACTGGTTGAGTATGGCGAAAGACGTCGCCTAGGTAAACCTGCGATGGGTGTGGGTCGACTCTCAGTTGGGGGATTATTTATATTTATTTATTTTTAATTTCCCCATTACAGTAAGGCATAGTACGACGTTTGTTTTCACCTCCTTTAACATATTGTTAGTTAAATGGACGGAAAACGGAGGGTCGTAACCGAACTAGGTCGACCTAGGTTCACTTTCCCTAACTGCTAAATCCATACTAATGTTTGAAATGCGAAAGCAACTCTGTCTGCCTGTTTGTGTCGTCTCACGGCCAAACTACTAAGCCGATTGTGACGATATTTTAAACAGAGACACTTGAGGGACTTGAGATAAACATGCCCATGTTGTATGTGTATACTTTTTTTTAGTATTGCTAGGAATTTCGTTGTTTTACGAAACTACGAAATAGCTATAGTTCACGCGGGCGATGCAGCGAGCGAGTCGCGAGTCGACTTGGGGACATGCAAACCTATTGTAATGTCCGATATCCGGTCCGATCCGGTCTATAATATAAAACTGATCCTTAGTTGACACATTTAATTGATAACTGATTATTCGAGAGGAACCTTTTGATGCTATGGAGGTGGTGCTAAGATAACAGTGTACTCTCGCTATAGTATGTCCACATTAATCATACTGTGCTTCCTTATTAACGTTTTCTGTTCTGTTCTGTTCTGTTCTTAATCATCACGATCCAATTAAGGTGACCAAGCTCACACATGTCGTTCTCAATAAAGGCAATGTAATTTGTCAAATATTAACATGACGCGAGTATGCCTTAAAACGCAAACAGTGTATTGGTAACTGCTCGTCCATCAATTAGTTCATTGGCGTTATTGAAGGAATGCATATTGGGTATGTGCCCATATATATATATATCAAATGAATTCCCGAATTGGGAATCAAACCCACAACACGTATGTCAAACACATCGCGACTCCGCCGCAATTGTATTTTGTTCGAATATAGCACCAAAGATATAAAACGTTGAATGTCACTGTAAGACGATGCGATCGGATAAATGCAGGATATCCGGGCAATACTCCAGTCCAAGATATTTTATGAAATCCCATGAATTCCTTTTAAAACTATTATTTTTTTTAGATCTAAATTGAAATTCTCAATAACATATTATCAAGAGACTATTGAATAATCAGCCGTGGGTCCTACAGCACTGTTCCCATTCCTTTTCTGTAACTTTATTAACTCACGAACTAATGTCAAACACTTCGATTTCAGTGAAAATAAAAGGGTAAGGTAATTTTGCGAAATCGTGTCGCCATGTAAAGTAGTAATTGTGCTCTCTGCTCTCCACTTTCCATTCACTTTCGTGACAAAGGGTACCGCCGCGCTTTCTTAAGCGCCTTCACGAGTTTTTATTAAGGTATTATGTGGATTGTTTGATGAGGACCGCTTATAAAATACTTATATCTAACATAGCCATGGTAAATTTATCTTTAAATTTATTTTTTCTAATAGGTTTAGCCGTTTGTTATTTATGTTGAATCACCCGATTGGCTTAACTCCACAACTTTGCCTTACATCTCCACTCGAGAAAATCTGAGACTTAAAGATAATGTAATACTATGTAGGCTACTAGGTTAGGTTAGGTTAGCGTCTCTGCTCTGAACCCACGATTTTCCTATAAATTGACAGAAAATTGTCAAAAATGATAGATAATGTTAAATGGTATTTATGCAGGGAAATAAGTTTCTCGCATTTCCCTCATTCTTACTTTCACGATCGAAAGTATTGCGAACGGATATAAAACCTGCCACTGACATATTCGCTCTCCGCGTATGAGTTCAATAAGCATCAAATGTGTTTGCACTGTCGGAACTGCGCTACGCTACAGGTCTTCCTTCGTTCTGGGCAAACATTTTACCACAATTATCCTTATAACATTTATTTTTGTCCAATCTCTTGAGCTAAGGGGAATAAGAAATTATACCAGTTATTATTATTATTATTTCATATAGCAATTGAAAGTTACGTAAATTGAAGTAGCTCTTTTTATAATCTAAGCTATACGTACGTTGGTACGTTTAATATCTAGTATTATTGTTACAATTCTCTTATTAGCAGCTCAGAGTAATGTTAAGTTGAAACTCTGACATTAAAATATTTTCTGATACTATTTTATGAAATTGGATTAATTATTAATTCTCATTTATTGTAAACAAATCAACAAAAATAATGTAACGTATTGTACCGCTAGTTCACCGCTTTTGATTGGACGAAAAGTCCAGTCCAGCACTCAGCGCACCAAGCGACAAGGATACGACGATAAAAACAACACTCGAAAGCACAGACGCAAATACAAATACAATATTCGTTTGCCCGTCGGACGTGTTTCAACCGAACGTGCAGCTATCTATCTCTAAAGTCTACACAATTAAGTTTTTTTTTCTTCCCATTCCAATTGTGTCAATTTATGTGAACGTCGTACGTAGCTTAGTATGTAGCTAGTTTCAATTATTTTAAAATCTACACTCAATTAAGAGCACAAATTCGCTCAATAATATAAGATACATGTGCATATATACATAACAATATTTACGGCGAACTTTATCCTCGACGTTTCATTCATGAATCATTAATCGCTAGGGTTTGTTTAATTGATGCAATGGAGAATGTGTTATAATGAAGGGTGTGTACTGTTACGGTATTATTAGCCCTCGCCCGCGATAATCTCTAAAATTATGGGCTGATTCTTTAATTGGCGGAATTTTTTAAATATTTAACTCGTGATTTTTGATAAAGTAGCCTATTATATTCTGAATATTGCAATGCTATTAAATTGCAAGATTGTCATTAATATTTAAGGTTGGTTTTTACTTCTTCATCATCATGGTTGATTATTTTTAATTTATGTATTGCGATGCAATGACTGTTGGAATTTGGATTCATATTTATTTACTTTCATCACATTTAACGGCGTAAGTTTCTTTATTTGAGAAATATAAAAATGTTGGTGTTTATTAAATCCTAGAGATATTGAAAGATTATATATAGATCCGTACAAAAATACAAACAAGCTTAGGGGTAATGTAATTGAACAATATAATATTATTGTGTTAATTCACAAACTTTAAAAGAGCATCTTGTATAAAGGTTACATTGTACGAGTATTTCATTCTATTACAAAGTGTGCAGGCCTGTGGCAATAGCTTTCAGAAGAGTATACTTTTATCAGGTTTCAGTATGAAACGCCTCTGAGTTCGCAAATTAATTTAATAAGGGTCCCTTCCTTTAATAAGGGTTGTCAGTACAGGTTCCGCGACGACAGTCACAGGTGGTGTTCGCATATGGCTATAATATATACCTGACTGACTAATAACTTGAACGCCATTGCAGCAGAAGTGGAAAATATTCGCCAATTTTTACTGCGAACAAAAGGTTTTAGTTTTTCCGTTTCCTTATATGCTGACATATTATATTAAAACATACTAAAATATTTTAAGAATTAAACAATAATAATCATATTATCTACTGATACCTATAAGTCATGGGTGCACAGACCGCGGCCCGCCGACAGCAAAAATAATACTCTCGTACATTCGAAAAATATTGAATTCTATTCCAGAAGAAAACCAAAAAAAATTCATAAATTATTGTCAATTCTTTATTGTCTTTAATTACCTATACTTCTGGCGACCAGCCCGCCATCAGTTCATGGTTTGCCCAAGTGGCCTGCTATAAGTCAATATTTATATCATTAACACAATACCCTTGAACAGCATCAGAATAACGACACGACGAGTGTTAATGTGATGTAAGATGTAATATGTCTTGGTTTTGAGTTCACATACCAACTATTCATCCATCAACAACACACATGTACCAAGTTTAAACTTACTTCCTATTGAATGCTCAATGTGCTCTACAGTAAAAATGTATTTTCTATCAGTTCAATGTGCATCTCAACTCATTTCCGGCTTCCAATGTATCGTAGCGACGTTCGCGACGGCCTGACAGACGTTTATAGCAGACAAATGAAATAAGTGCCGAGAAAATAGTCGGGTCTTCGCATTTGAAAATCGTCGCTCGTGAAGTAAATCAAATCTAAATAAAAATAAAAATACATTCGTTTTATTCAAGCGGTTTCCTTTCCATAACAACTTCAAACGAGGAAAATCAGAAAAAGGAACACAAATTATTCGTTCCAATCAGACAAGCTCGTGAGACCAATCGTTTTGACTTTGCAACACTTTGCTATTTCTCAAAGAGCTTACAGTGGTGTTGCATGAAACCTTTGCCGAGACCGATACATAACAAGACGAACTGATAACTTTTATACAGCATTTGTAAACGATATAAATGAAAACGTACCTTGTTTTCATACAATCAGCCATCGAGTGCTGAAAACCGACAAAGTCATAGTAAGGTATTTCAATATATTACCATACTTGCGTAAATAATTTACGTTCAATGACATTCATGGTCTATTTAAATCAACTCTTCCCTACAAAACAATCATTACATCTCGATAAAGTTATCTAATTTAGAGAAACAATATTATCCCAATAACATATCATGTCTTGTCTGTCCTTAAAGCCCACTCGTATGTTTTTAATATATATAGTTATAATAAAGTGGTTTCCTTCATCTAGTTCGTCGAAAGGCACAGTTGGCTTCCGGAATCGCTATTGAATGAGCTTAATGAAATGGTAATAATGAAGTAGGTTAATTAAACGATCTATCTATCACGTTTACTAATATTACAATAAAAGGAACCAATTATCTGTTTTATTAATGTGATTCAGTAAAATGCACTACAATATATTTCTCCATTATAAAGTTACTAAGCTTAGACATTAAGCAAAACAGCACGCGCGATGCAATATTCAATCCGAGTAAATGTGTGAGAGCGTATAACGGCTCAAATGGTAAATGTTTTTTGCAACAAGACCTTACGCGCTTTGGTTCTTTTGCGTTTTCATTGTCTTCTTTTATTTTGGTTGCGGTGAACAATTATAATATATTATGAAATGTAACAATTATTTTTTCAAATAATTAAAAAATCAGGTGCATCAAGTGGGGAAATGGCTCGTGACAATTTTTTTATTACGTACAATTCACAGTAAATTAAACTGTTGTAATGTAAATGGTTGTAACTTTTTTGTTTATGAACTGATTTGAATTGAATGAAATAAACATTCGATCTTAAAGGAAGTTCACCTTAAAACAAAAGTTAGAACTGCATTTAAATCGGTAAAGCCGTTTCTGAAATTGTATATAATTGTAAACAATACAAACAACTAGAAAAGAAAATTAAAAATCATTGTTTTGGGTTCTATTAACTGCCTCCATATTTGATAAATGTCCCCAATAATATTTTATGGTTTTTTATCTTCCATGGTCTGCATATAAGAGATATATAAAAAAAATATTATCACTTAAATTTTGATGATATATGCTTAGTCTGGCCATAAATACTGTTATATATAAAAATTAACAATATATTACTTGTTTGCCTATTTTCGCGCCAATATATACTACATTTTTTGTGATTTTTAAATGGTTTGGGTTTATAGAGGACCGAATCGCTGTGATTACATTACATAAAGTATTAGTGATATATTTGTCTATCGGGCTTTTGATAGGTACAATGAAATCGTGAAAGACCATCCATTTAGTGCTCGTACGAAAAAGGCGATCAAAGCAATAAGGGAAAGAATTCTAATAAGTTCTGTCCGAAAGCAAAAGATCAAAAGCTCTAAACAAGCGTCCCAATTAGTCAACAGAGTACAACGAGGGCATTATCCGACTTCAGTGATGGTTTGGTTGGGTATTAGCTATGAAGCAGTGACAGCCATCTTTTTGTGAAAGAGGTATAAAAACATCGGCACTAGTTTATCAAGATACCATTCTTAAGGTGGTAGTTACGCCCCTTAATAAAGCAACATATTAAGTAACCAAGAATGGTCCTTTCAGCAAGACTCGGCGACGGGTCATTAAGCTATCGACTAATATTGGGTGGATTGCCACCCAATATTGGTAAGAAACGAACGTTCCGGACTTCATCAGAGCTAATCTTAATAATCTACTGGATTTTGATTTATGGATTTATGGTATGGTTTAGAGAGTAACGCTCTAAACGCCGTAATAATTTCGAGTCCCTAAAACAATCCATACGATTGGCAGTGGAGAAATTTCCCATAGAAATAGTCCGTGCTGCTATTGATAACTGGCCTCAAAGGCTCTCGTAAAGGACAGTATTGCAGCCAATGGAGACCGCTTCGAATAAGCTTTATATATTTTTAATGTTTTATATTAATGTATTAAACAGACACACTGTAATAGTAATAACTGTTACGTACAATAAAAATATATTGTTTTTCTTTGTAACAATAATTATGGTAAGACAAATAAGTAAATAAGATGTTCTCGGATTCATATACTGACAGTGTGTGTTTTTGGGACATTCGAATCCGTTAAAACTATTTTAACTTACCTTTCATATGTTTTTATTGCGAATTAATATTTACGATATTAAATTTAATAAAAAATATATTAATTCATGTTCAGGACACGACAATTACTCCGAATAATATTTTTTGAAAGGTCCAAATATTGTAGTGGAGTCGCTACTAACCACATGGAATGTGTCCATAAAGGCATAAAATATGAATACCGGAGCGATATTTCACTTTTTCCTCGTTGTATTAATAAAATTATTTTCCTGGTGCAGTCTTCAATCACTTCAAAGAAGTGCGTTAAAATATTGATTTTCATTAGTGACGTACAGAGCAACCAAGGGCCTTTACTTAGCACTAATGGAGGGTGAACACGACTCCAAGGGTTGCAGATTAAATATGATTTTGACCTTGTATACATACATAAAATTACCAAATATATTTTACGTGTAGTCGGGGGAACCCAGGCAAGCGCAAGCGCAAATATTATTCAAAAACTTTTACAAAATATTAAGGTTTTTTAAATAATATCATTGACATCTCACTTTTAGTAAGAATATTTTAATTTAATGTCCAAAAACAAGTCGAGAGAGAACTGGTCTCCACTTAAAAGGCCTGAACCACGTTTCTAACAGGTAATTGCGGATAATTGATTAACCTGTGCAAATTCTAACTTTCTTTGCTTACTTAACGTTCCCTTTTTATACGTAATTTGTGTTGAAAACAAAGGGTAATGGGATTCGAACCGATAACTACAGCTGAGGTCGTTCGAGTTCGGTTACCTAATTGAATCAAGCAAATCATTAGGTGTAGTGCTTGTACTATGTTGGGATTAATAAGACTACCATATTAAAATTACACGCTTTAATGAAATAGTCAGTACTTAATATAAAGTTGAAAAAAATATTATAATTTATAAATTAATATAAGATATAAATGTACAAGTTTTAGAGGGTCGTAAAACCAATAGAAGCGCGCCCCGCTCACGTGATAAAGTAATTGGAAATACTATCTATCAAAAATATATATAAAGATACTGTTGAACGGCAGATATCGTTTATAAATAGAACATTAACATCAAAGGACTTATCCCTTTGAATCGCTCGAATGCCCGATGAATGTTGGGAAAAACATATGAACGAAAGTTGAGTTGGCGAAGCGCCTGCTAACATATGTTAATTGTTTTTCTCAAAGGCCGCATCAATTTGAGTCCAGTTAAAGCTTTCTCTGTAATTAGTTGGTCAAGGACCAGCTGATTTTGCGGTTGCTAGTTTATTTTATTAGAAGTTTTTTTTACTTTGACTTTTCACTAGAATGCGAGACGTTGTGTGTAGAGTGGCGGAACTTAGCGCCGCGCTTTATCTTTCTATTGCAAGTAAAATAATCTAAGTATTGTTTACAATGTCAATATAAAACCAATTTTATGTACTAATATAAAAATTAAATTTCAATAAGGTAAATCGGAATTTTATTGAATGTCACCTACGCTGTCTTTAATACGTCAAATGCATAGGGATATCGAACTGAGTTAATCGTTAGAAAATTAAGAAATCACCACCCCGTGTATGTAAAGTCGGCTGGTAACAATAATGTTGCCCAGATTCAGTTGCTGTGAAGCGTAAATCGAAATAAAGGACACCGAAGAGAAACGGAATAATATTTTGATATTGAAACTAAAATTCTAACAAAAGTTACTAAATCATTAAGTATAAACGCAGACACATATTTCTAGAAATAAGTGTAGTAGTAATAAGTCACCTAGTATGCTAAGTTTTTCGTGTTATGTTGTAGGTAAAAATATTAGTTCAAGAATAACCGCCTTTAATTTATGACACTTCTAAAATATTTACTATCAGTGCACAACCAATAGCAATATATTTTACGGTATATTTTTAATGCATTATATACATTGCAATGATATAGACGCGACGCTCATTGTGTGCTTTCTACCTTATTAATTATTAATAAATTGAAATATATATCCATAAACTAGAATAGGTTTTAAAGAAATATTTGTTTTGGGCAAAACGAATTAGAATTAACGCAATTTATTGGAAAAATATAGGTACTTTATTTCTGCACCTCGTAGTAACGCAAATTTACATAATCAATAATACCTTTATTCTCGATCAAAATATATACCTAAGTTTTGCTAAAAAAATAAAATCTGAATGTGCATTATTCATATATTACTTGATTTTCAAGTTACGGCAAGATATATTTATTGCTTAACAAATTCTCTATTTTTTATTACTTCTTGACAAAAGTTGTTCAGCTTAGGATTAGGGATTTTTCCTTGATATACGCAAAGGAACTGTAAGAGCTACAAACAAACATAAGTATTATACTTTTTCATATCATAGAATCACTAGTTTGTATTACTATTTAAATACCACAAACTGGTAGTATCTGCTCGTGGTAACAGTTTGGGCTTAATTTTAACTCGATGGCGCTAAATGGAAAACAAATATTTGGATTTGTGTTACCGAGACTTACTGGCCGTAACTATCAACGACTGAGTTCGATTCCTAACTTATATTTAAACACAGCATTTAATTACATTTGCAAATAGATTGAAATGAAATAAACACTAAATGTAAAGGGAAGTATACCAAAATACAACAGTCAAAACTGCATCTAAATCGTTTAAGTTTCTGAGACTAGCGTACACAAACGCTTGGTTGAGACGTTTGATTGAGCTTACAATTTTTTTTTCCATGTACTTTCCACGTTGTCCCGTGTTTCCATGAGATCAGTTACATTTTGAATAATGTATAGATTAATGTGATGGAAATTAAAAGTATACAACTAGAGCACATTGTTGTGAATTCTATAACCACTAATGTTAACTTTCGTCTCTCTCTGTATCAAGATACCATTGTTAAGGTGGTAGTTACGCCCCTTAATAAAACCATGTTCAGTAACCAAGAATGGCCCTTTCAGCAAGATTTGGCGCCGGGTCGGGTAAATCAACTAATATTGGGTGGATCGCCACCCAATATTGGTAAGAAACGAACGTTCCGGACTTCATCAGAGCTGAGAGCTGAACTAGACCACATTGTTGTGGATTCTATAACCACTTATGTTAACTTTCGTCTCTCTCTGTATTTTACATTACGACATTTATGTTTTTAATTTTTAGATAGACTGGATACACATACTCTTACATCCAACAAACACTTCAACACATCAGTAATCAAATTATACTCATAGAATTGTACACAAAATATATTCCACTTGATTCGAACTTACACTTTAAGAAATTGATTCATCGTTTTTTCTGTGAATGACTGCGTTTCAGTGAGAGCCGACAATCTAAAGAGTACTATTAACGTTTTTAATATTAATAGTAAAAAAAAATAAAAAAATTTACACGAGATCTCGTAGATTGTAATAACTACACACCATACTGTTATCTATGTAATTATATAATAGTCAATTTCTACAAGTCTAATCTATTCTAGTATCTCCATTATTGTTGCCATCTTCATGTATAACACAAATTGCGACCCTATTCCGATCTACAACGAAAACCGCGACTAAATCAGCGTTGTCATTCCATTCAAGTTGCATGTCGTGTAGCAGTGGTGTGTTCGTATGGTTTTACGTAAAGTTTAGTTAAAAAAAACAATTTATATGTTAAAATGGTTATGTTATTTTATTTGTTAAATAAGGACTACTATCCGGTGGAAAGCGAAAAACGGAGTGTCTTCACACTAAGATGGTTCTGCCTACTTTGCTTGGACCTCTAACAATATAATGATGTCTAATGACAGATCAATCTTGCGTCGCAAAAGCAAGAAGTGTTCAAGCATAAGCACATTTAGTCACGAAACTTGTAGTCGTATCTACTACAGTTGTCGGAAATCGTTTTATAAATGTCATATATAACCGAGCGAAACCAAAACGGTTCACTGCCGGTAGAACTAATCCTAATATTAAATTGTTTCCTCTTTATAAGGCCAATTTCGTAGGTTTCATACATAAAATATTACAAAGCTAACCGCATCTGACGAAACTTTTGATCTGCAATACATTCGAGTCGCTATAAGCGGTACTCTATACAGTTACTGTAGTTTCTGACAGGAGTTAGGAGGACAACAAAGTAGTTTCGTTATGAATGTCGCTCGTACAACACTATGTGTAATAGAATTGAAAGTCTCGTGTGTAATATACATGTACACATTACTGGTTTCATACGATTCGTAAGTTCGAATAAAATCTATATCAGACGAGCGCAAGCCGCGGACAGTAGACAGTTACATACTTAGTTAATATTTGCATTGTTTGTTTTAATCATACCATTGCGTTAGCATTTTGCTGCAACCGGAAGAGGAAGAGGACGAATACTTTGTTGAAATTTACGCTGATGATAGAAGGGAGAAGCTTGTACATTGTAATGAAATGAGTAGTCTCGTTAGTTCAAGATATACTGAAGTTGACGCGAGAGTGAATCTCCTGCCTTTTTTGTAGGTAAAAATGGTATTTATTACTTGACCACTATTGCTAGGAATTATTCTGACAGTTTGTTAAATTGAATTTTGGAACGAAAACCGTTTGGTTCCAAAATTTATTACATTCAAGTTGACTAAAGCATCATCATAATTGCTCATAAATATTGTTATGAAGTTAAATAGTATAGTTTATTACAGCTGCATCCTTGTTATTATTGATTTGTCCAGTTTTGTAATAAAAATATTATTTTATAACATAATTTAATTGCACATTATGTGCAAAATAACAAGCATCAAGTGTCATATCGCGATTCAACCACAGAATTGTCATAATTTCATTAGTTATTGAACATTCAGTAATGTGTAGAAAATCTTTATATTACTACTAAAGGGTAAAATACCAGAAACATGAGAATAAATAGGAACAAAGGACGGATTTCACGCTATAAATCCTCCGCCATCCTTTTGTAAATATGTTAAATATATTAAGAAGATTATATTAAACTTCGATAGGAGCTACCTTGCATACCTTTAGAATAACATTTCAAGGAAGATGCTGCAATATTTCAATATGCAAAAAGAATTCCTACAGTCCAGATATCACAATAAAGCCAGACATAATATGCAAGTCTACAAGTAAAATAAAAATGAATGGCCGAAGTGGACTTCTCCATTCAAAGTAGATATTAAATAAATCTGGCTGATAAAAATAGCCGATATCCCTCCCCTACGTAATAACAGTTTTGACGTATAAAAATATTTGAATAAATTCATTCTTTTCAACTATTTTTCTAAATTAAAAATGGTATGATGTATGAAATATTTAATATAAAGGTCAAATCCAAATTGTAACCAGTCAAATTGTTTTAAATAAAATTATAACGTAACTCACGTCGTTCTTACTCATACACTCAAAAATATGAGCTTTTGTAGTCATGCGATATTGACACAGTTCCAAAGATTTTTACATAGAAATAAGTTATTACATACATATATGAGGAGATTTGTTATATCTTTATACCTACGTTTGTATCAAAAAATATATCATAACTTTCAATTTTCTAAAGAACCGCCCCGTAACCAATAAAAGGGGAAAAACCTTAAAAGGTAATTTAAGCTTGCTGATGTACCTCGTTATTGCTCGTAGATACGTAGTCAATTTGCGATGTCTTTTTATTAGATGTCTCTTTGCCTTACCGTACTTGCTTTGAGCATACTTTAATATGAAAGAGACGTTAAACTTTAAAATAAACCTGAAGCTAAAAGTCCTGGCTTAAAAGCGTATGTTGCACTGATTACGCTATCAGCGGCAAAAAGAAAAGAAATTTCTACCTGACTACAAATTGTGTAATAATATATTAAACGTGTACAGTTCGCTAGATATAGGTAAGATGGCGCTACTTGTTTACTTTTGTTTCTTTCCAAGTCTAGTTAGATCTAGTTTTCATATCAACGTTTGATCTTGCATGTCGTCAAAAAATAGGCATAGTGGTTTCTCAATCGTTGCCGTCCATTGGTCTTTCATAAAAATGCAAAGTATGGACCAAGTGGAGGAGATGTTGGAATGTTTTGCTCCTCCATATGACCTCTATGACTAGTAACATCACGTTAGCATTTTATGCGGAGACTGGTGTTAGGAATGACAAATACCACACTTTTTTCAAATCAAAGTTCACTTTTAAAAATTATTTTATATACTCAATACTTATTTATATTTTTTATTATTACTACAAACGCATTTCTCACAGTTGGAAGCCGTACGCCGTAAAGTCCAGCGACTTTGTCTAATCAGACCGGAGACTAAGACTCTCATGACACGCCGTCAAGCACATGTTGACTGCGTCCGAATGGTGTAAAATAAATGTTCGCTTGTATATAAACATATTTATATATTCGATATCAATAGGGAAATAACACCATTATTAGTTGACCTTTGGCTTAGTTGGGTACTGAACTCAAATAGTTACATATACACAACACATATACGTAGTCTGGCCAAAATACTGTTATAATTAAAAATAAACAAAATATTACTTTTAAATATGGAACCTGTCATTTTTATATGATTTTTCATTGTGTTTTCGGGTCAATATATTGTAAACTATTTTGTAATATTAAAATAAAGGGGGGTGATAAAGAGAACCGAATCGCTGTGATTGCAATACATAAAGTATGTATGGTGCCAAATATTTTATTTAAAATCCTCCATATACTTGTGATTAATGAAATGTCTGTGTATCGGGCTATTGATAGGTACAATGAAACCTCCTCTGTATGTGACAGAAAATTATCTGACCGTCCATTTAGGATTCGTACAAAAAAGGCGATCATAGCAATAAGGGAAAAAATTCCAAGGAATCCTGTCCGAAAGCAAAAGATTTTACCTCGAGAGATAAGGATAGCACCTAGAACCATGTCGCGTATTTTAAGAGATGACTTATGATTTGCAGTCTATATGAGACGCACTGGTCATTTTTTTTTGATAATTAAAAAAAAAATGTGTGGTAGTATCGAAACAACTTAAGCGGTACACAAATGGATGTCACAGGACTATTTTGTTTACTTGTGAAACAAAAATAGAATAGAAAGCTCTATAGAATATTCCCACCCGACTTCAGTGATAGTTCGGTGGGGTGTTAGCTATGAATGAGTAACTGAGTCATTTTTTTGTGAAAAAAGTGTTTAAAGAACAGTATTGCAGCCAATGGAGACCGCTTCGAATAAGCTTTATATATTTTTAATGGTTTTATGTTAATGTATTAAACAGACACACTGTAATAACTGTTACGTACAATAAAATTTTTTTTTTCAATATTTATGGCAACTAACTAAGTACGTATATAATATATGAATATAAAAATAATATTTTAATTGAATACTCATATTACATGAACAGTCTATTATTCAACTTAAAATAGAATAACCATTAATTCAGTTTAATTTATTATGCAAGATTTAAGCTCAGACGATTCATCCTTCAGATGAAGCACGCTTACTTGGAACGATTATACCTAGACGAAGTTATTTGCACCTAACATATTAAATTTTATTATCGGTGTACCGAGCAAAGTGACACAGCGCCTGACTGTCATTTGATTGTGGTTCTTACCCGCTAGCGGAAATGCTTATATTTAAATTATTTTTAGTTTAAAAACATGTTTATTTTATTTTTAGTTTTCGCTTTGGCAAGACAAAGCGTGTCGTTGACTTCGTACCACTTTGCACGCAACGTATTGACTTCAGACGGGAAATGATGGCAGCCAGGAATGATTTGTCGCTGGGTTCACGCCCGCCTCGCACCAATTTTAGAGACTGCGTGTTGAGTCGCTAAGCTAAAGGTATCTAACCAAAGCGGGAGAACAAAAATGTATGAGATTCGAACGGAGTACTGTCGTGTGTATTGGAAGCAATAATAAATTAAAACAAAAGTCAAAGAACACCGTAACAAATACATTTTCGATCACGAGGTTCGTTAGGCAGCGTGTAATTGGACAATAAAATATGGGCGATAAAATAACAAGTAGTTGCACTCAATGTTTACATTTGTGGGGACAGTCAAAGGGCCCTCCCGCTACGTGCGGTTTGTCAATAATTGGACTTTTATCAACGTCATATTCCACTGGTCAATTAATTAATTGTATGTACGTTTCAAATAACAGTGCAAATGGAATAACTTTTAAAATAACTGTTAATAAAGGCATTAATAAATATTTATTAAGAAGATTAGTAGTAAAAGGTTTTGTATGCTAACCGGGTCCCGTTCTTCTATCTAGTATCAAACAATAACTTTCACCGGTATCCTTTCTCAGCTGATATTACGAAACGTGAACTGAAATGTAAAGACCTATCGAATGCAATCTGCAATAGAAACCAGGGGCATAAATCGAATACGTTGTAAAATAATACCCATACAACGGCGTGGCGGCGGAGTGTAACAAGTTTTTGTGTTTAGTTCTATATATACATACATTATTGTTTACTTAAATAGTTTAATGCGGTTATAAAAAATAGTGAATTACTGTGGAGGAAAAACTTTGTAGAATATTACATACATTGAAGCACAATTTAGATGTGCCTAACGGACCGTTCAGCGGTAGTTGGCTCAATTCCCAATTAAATTAAAATTTGTAATTAAAAATATTTCCTTCCCAGACCTTGTCGCGTTGACATTGTCACATTTACCCCTTAAAATTAAACAAAAAGGAAGAGTATGTGTGTGGAAACGTACATACGTCAAACGTGTCACACATATTCAGATTAGTTACGGGCATAGAAGCGCCAGCCAAAAACCTTATCTACAATTTTTTCCCTAATGCCATACTCTGTGATGTGATACTGAAACTGCGGTGTGATGGTTTTGCTAAGCAACAAGCCTGCTGATAAATATTTTTGCCTGAACTTGGTCTAGACTCTACACTCTAGAGTATATGGCGTATTCCAAATTTACTTCACTAAATGAAATTGTTAGCTACTGAAGCCATCATGAAGCAATACGCGCTTTCCACATTCGGGACTATCGATCGTAAAGCTAATCTATTAAGACGACCTTTATACATCGGTACTTTTTACAAGTACTTAGTTCTTAATAGAATAACAAATTTAGCAAAACATTCGACTTGGCTCACTCAATTACTTATTTTTATATAAAATAGGTAAACTTCCTGAGCACATACTAAGCACATAACAAATATGGTCGTTTCCTTCCTTCAACGCCGAGTCAAGGACAAAAATATAAGTTGAAAACATCGTACATTTCGTTTTAGATTGGAATTATGGTAGTTACCGTGAAGTTTTTGTCTACAGTAATTAGCTAACTTATTTTTTCGCTTCGACAATTCCGCATGTAAATCTTAATGACGCCTCTCTTGAGGGACTCCAACTTACTTCTATATAAAGAATCGCTATATCTATACATATAAGTATGAACGAATATTTAGCTAATTAACGAACCAATACTGTTTATTGTAATATAATATGCATGGTCAATAGTAATCGCATACTTAACATAAAGTGTATTGTATAATAGCGATGTGTACGCATTGTGTTTTGAATTAATATACGTATTTATAGTTGTCAGTAATTAGAAAATAAATTTAGATACTATTTCGAATCCAGTGCGGATGTTAATCTCGGCAGCTGGTCTACACGTGGTGTAATGTATTGATGAGATCAGCGTCACTGGCGATGCGATTGTGATTTTTGAATATCACCGAAAAATACCGTTTTTCTTTATATACATTTTAATTTTTTTAGCTGCAGAGAGAATCTAGTGGCATGACACGTTGCTCGACTTTCAGACCATTTACAAGAAATTAAGTGCTAGGTGTGGGAACGTGTATCCGCGATTCTACTAACCAGACTATTGAAACAGAAAATATTTTTTACATTATATAATCATCCCCTTAAGTTGAACTGTAGCCACAAACAACTGCGCCAGAATGGAGTTTTGAAAAATAATAACGTAAAGTGTTGGCTAAAAGAAGCTTAATTGACATTGCTTATAGACAAAATGAATAGGAAATTGACCAAAATTTCTTAATAAAGTCAGTTAATACTAAGAGAACTACATTTAAAACCCATATTATATCGCATTGCAGAGTAGACACGTCTGGCAAATATTTGACGAACACCAGATGCAGAGGTCTTGGTAAATATATATGAGCTGGTAAAATTAATTAGAAATATATAGGGAAATTATTTGAAGATAGTATCATATTGATATTATATAGCCTCCGGCTCGTACTCGTCTGATACACGCAATAACAATTTCGCCACAATTTCAGAATTATTGCTGCACAAGCTCAGTGTATGGGGTAGTATTACCATTATTTTGAATTTGCGAAGTAGTCCTAAGCTTTCCCGATCGATTAATCTCGGCACTAGTGGGATTTGCTGCATCTCGTATGAATATGATGATACTCTAGTATATCCGGATATCCGGGTCGCTAACGATACGTCGTTTATATCGCAATTGCTGCGTATTTATGTAAGCTAATTCAACTACTCATAATTTTCTGTGGACTTACAATATAAAATAAGCACTGTGCGTACTTTTCACTACGACATATTTCGAATACGTATAAAAATTTGAACGCAGCAGGATTTGAACCCGCGCCAATTGAAAACCGTTCAAGAGCTTGAACGGTTTTTATACGTTTTCTAAATGTCTTTATCAATTTCCTAAGTATGCGGATAACACTTTAAAAAATGTTAAAAATTATTTTTCACATATACTTAATTAAGCGCTTCACGTAATAGAAAGGAGAATATCTATTATTGTAACGCATCTAGTCTATCACGCGGGACAGGCAGAATGATTGCTGCCGCAAATTGCTGCTAATAGAGTCCTGAGTATCGAACCCACAACCAAACCAACATCGCTCACCCTTCAAGTGTTCTACAACAGCACGGCGTCCCGATTACGTCGATAGGAAATACAATATATTGTTGGTGCACGGTTGTCCAAATGTTTAGAGCGTAAAATTTTTAAAAGTACTATACTTTAAATGGTTATGGATGGTAGTAGAAATCAAATACAAATGATTCCATAAGCCAAATGAAATGCATATAACAGTCGCTGGTATCTATACGATGTGGCTCAACAGGCTGCTATGTTGAATGGCCCCTACCCGTGAAAACAGACACCTTTAATTAACGTCGATTTACTTCGATGCGTTAACACCTTATTTGCAACGCGCACCGTTTCACAAATTTTAAGTAAACGCCTTTGCGAACCGTTTTGTATACGGAAGTGTTCAATTGTTACATTACTATACAGAACAATAAAAAAGTTTCGGAATAGACAAGATGAATTAAAATTGTCATTCCAAATATAAATGTTCTAAGAAGTTAAGTCAAACTACAGGTATTTTCAAAGAGAAGTATCAATAAAGTTATAGCCGATACACGCATACTCTCGTACAATGAGGACACGAGGCAGATGTCTAAGAAGCTTATGGTCGCTTTGCCTCGTTCCTTGTGCTTGTTGACACACGAATAAACTACTTAAGTATTTAAGTATACGGTGGAATTTGTAAGAATCTTACAAATTTCTCAAGTAAATAGAGTACAATTTACTGATCGGTACCGCGTTCGCTTCCTAGCTATTTTAGAGACATTGTGCGTTAGATGGCGGAACCCCATGTTGATTGTTTTGAACATTAAAGTTGTTGAATGTAAAAACTCGTACTGTAATTATTTTTCTTTAAACATTTCCAGTTACAAGTTTAATTAAAACCAACAACTAATTTCAGAAATCATTGCACAAACGATTTTTATCTAAATAAAAATCGCGAGCGAGCGTTTATTTAGAAAAGTAATATTCCTGCAAAGTACAATCGCATCTAAGAAATTATTGTTAGTCCCGCATAGGAGCTTGCGTATTTCCCGCTGAGCTGCCGTCTATAATAAAATGATAAAAACAAAAGCTCGGCGCGTCGACCGCTTTAGAGGTGACGTGCTCGATTGTCATTCCTTATTACTGCAGGAACAACTCCCGTCCGATACGGCGTTCATTTTAAATTCTATTATATTATAACGCTTCGAAGCCATCATCAAAGAGAAACAGAATGACATGACAGAAATAATATATTATGATACTGTCCTTTCTATCCGTTATTACTAATTAAATCTAAGGTTTAATATTCTTTTAAGAATTATTAGCACACTTAAAATCTAACACGTAATGTTTTCAAATTGGGCGGAAAACGGAGACTTTAGCGTTCTTACGCTACTCTGTATCGACAATACCACATGCAGGTTTTACGTGAAGCTAAAAAATAATAAATAAAGTTCAATAATGTGATCTTTCTTGAATCGTACCTCATTAAAATTGAGCGTATTTCAATTTTGTTCAACGGTATTTAGAATAATTATATATTTAAATTTTATGCATTAATTACATTTAATTATATTCCTTTATTAGAATTTCGTTATAACTTGAAAACGTAAAATTTCTACATTATTGGCAACAAACTAGAGATGCACGATATACTCGTATATCTATATTTCATAAAATATCGCAATGTGGTCTCGATATATCGCTTCCATCCGAAATTACCGATAAACCTTATATCGGATATGTACAATCGATATATTTCATTTGATATATCATGAGAAATTAAAAGTACATTTAATTCCTTTTCTATAATCAATTTACTTTATTAAATATTTACGGTTGGCAGCTTGAGTAAAAATTCAATGTAAAGACCGAATTATTGAAAAACTAGCTTTCGTTATAACGAAACACCATATGTTACGAGACTACTATCCGTTAGGTTAAAGTGACTTTAAAGTCAATCCTTTGTATGATATATCGTAAAGTATCGATGGATCATAATGATATATTCTATCGAAAAAAAAGTCGGTATATTTTTTTAATGAACACCTCTACAACACTACAATACCCTACTTATTTTTCATTTCAACTACATACGTTGGATATGCTCAATATCCGTAGTACTGTTAAAGAGCACTTAATATCGGCCGTCACACTAAATAATTTAATTGTCTGTAATTAATGAAAAATGTCTGTTTATAAAATGTCACCCAGTATATAGTACTTTGTAGGTAGTATATGCCAAATTGTATAGATTAACGAAATACTAATTAAAAAAAACTAGAATTAAAATCTGTTTTTGGTCGTTGATATAAAATATATGTACTCGTATTGTTTACCCAATTGAAAATATTCTCTAATTCTAAAAAAATATACTTCAAACAAAGTTTGGAATAACATAGGCTAAAAGATTTGTCCAACTCTCTCCATGGGATTTTTTTATGTGATTAACTTTGTTAAAAATAGTTTGTGTGGTTCAGTGAGACGAGACGAGGCCTTGGTTTCCGCCATCTGGTTGCCTTCAAACTGCTGAAAAGACGCAGGCGTGGGGCGCCTTTGCCAGGGGGTGCGCACTGAATGATGATAGCACGAATAGAAATCATCAAAGAGACTAAATAAACAGAGCTGCAAAATATTGTTCCGAGTACAAAAATTAAACACATAGGACTGTGTATCGGCGTGTCGTCGCTCATTGAAACCATCGTGAAAACACACGTGTTTTCGAGCAGGAATGTTTTTATATCAGACGATGCGTCATTCTTAATATATTAAGTCCTAATATATTATTTACAACAAAATTATTAATCACCATTGTAATAATTTCTTAAGGTATGTTAATTATTTTTAAAAACGTTTGTCTTAAAATTCCATTGATTTTCCTAATTACATGCCATTATATGGCACATACGTTTACAATGGGACGTATGTGCCTACGTCATAGAAACGATACGTCCTAAGTCAATGACATTTCGGTGTGAAGAACAAATTCTGCACACAACTTTAGACAGTCTTGGCTAGAAAAAACTACCTCATAGCTTATTCTCTACCTACTTTTATTGAGGTAATTTTATAGTGGAATAATACGCTATAATACGGTATAATAATTACGACTAGTTTAATATATTTTATATAATATATGGTAATTTACTTATATAATTCAGTTAATGGGATAAAAAGGTCAAATAATAATTCGATCAAATCGTCAAATAATAATTTTGAACGTTATAAAACAAAACATCTTTAGTTACATATGTACCATGCACTTTTTAACGTTCTCATCGAGGTATCAGGGGGAAAGGAAGACGAGGAAACAGTACAGCGCTAGATTAGATTAGAAAATATTCATTAGATTATGCCTAGCTTTTATAGATATTTTCTCTTTTTCTAATTTATCTATATATATATATATAAAAAAAAAAAAAAAAAAAAAAAAAAAAAAAAAAAAAAAAAAAAAAAAAAAAAAAAAAAAAAAAAAAAAAAAAAAAAAAAAAAAAAAAAAAAAAAAAAAAAAAAAAAAAAAAAAAAAAAAAAAAAAAAAAAAAAAAAAAAAAAAAAAAAAAAAAAAAAAAAAAAAAAAAAAAAAAAAAAAAAAAAAAAAAAAAAAAAAAAAAAAAAAAAAAAAAAAAAAAAAAAAAAAAAAAAAAAAAAAAAAAAAAAAAAAAAAAAAAAAAAAAAAAAAAAAAAAAAAAAAAAAAAAAAAAAAAAAAAAAAAAAAAAAAAAAAAAAAAAAAAAAAAAAAAAAAAAAAAAAAAAAAAAAAAAAAAAAAAAAAAAAAAAAAAAAAAAAAAAAAAAAAAAAAAAAAAAAAAACTATGTGTCCCGCCCACTGCCACTTCAGCTGGGCAATCCTTCGAGCAATGTAGGTTACTTTTGTTCGCCTACGGATGTCGTCATTTCTGATTTTATCACGTAGGGAAATACCTATACCCACCTAGATCAGTTTAAATGTACGCCGAGTCGAGGCCCTCGTGGCGCAGTGGGACAGCGTCTGAGTCTGAGTCAGCGTCTGTAAACACGATTGATTGGGGTTCCCACTCGGGGGAATGATAATATTTGAATTATTTTAATTTCACCGCACTTCTACCTAATGAAAGCTCGGCTTTGAGTTACGCCATTCGCCATACGTGCAATGTTCGCGCAGAAAGTGAAGATAGTGTCTTGATATTAGCTAGATCTCTAAATCATTAGATCTTGACTCAATATATATATATATATAGATACATATTTAAAAAAAAAATTGTATGCATGAAAAATTACGCAATACCAAACTAAGACACGTGCACGACATATAATATACATAAGTGGTACACTTTTTGTATATAGCTTTGTAATAAGATAATTTAAAAAGGAAATCCGTTTACAAGTTTTGGCTGTATTATATACGTACTAAAAACCCCATAAAAGCAAATAAACAATATATTTTGTATGAACCGTGTATAATACGATATCATTTTAACACTTTTTGTTCAAACATTTTAAAAGTACCAAATAGATTACTTTTAGGAATCATATCCCAAATAAAACCTTGAAATACAATTAAATGAATAAGCTACATACATTTTTGCTTATTATAAAAATATTATTTATATATATATATATATATATTTATAAGCGTATATATAATTTAATATTGATAATTAATAGCGTAACAACGTGTCACTGTCACTTTATACAAAAGTGTAATATATATTTGATGTATTTCTAAAGCATATCTCTACAAAATTTAAGTATGAAAAAAACATGCCTCTCCGCCCGCGTAGTTTTCGCAGAAAGGAGCCGAATGTTTACATATAAACAATATATAGATTGGAGTGTCTTGACACTAGGTCCTCTCTGCATACCTTGCTATGCGAGAAAAAGAGTGAAGCTGTAATTTTTTTTTTATTATACAGCTATAAAAATCGGGCGAGACAAGGTATCATGTTGACTTCAAACACACAATAAATAAAATCAGATAGAAATTAGAGCATGGAGTAGCTTATTGACTGTGTAAAGACAATTACACAAAAATAAAACACAAAAAATTTCGGGTTTCAAATACTTAATAATTTTCCATTGCATTAACTGAAAGTTCAATCACTTTTGCAGGTTAAAGCCTAGCAAATTTTATCCCATTAACTCGGAAGGTCCGTGAAATGACTCGAGCGAATGTCTTCAAATGATAATTTTCCTTTTGATTCGTCATCTAATTGCCGTACTGGCAATACAACATGATATATGTAATTGAGACGCATAATGTAACGCTATATAGGATGTGATGTCATTTGTACGGTGAACCTTGGTATTTTTCTATGACAAGTCTAATTAAGAGTTAATAATTTTATAAATTAAGGTTTTCAATTGAAACGCTAAAAAAAACATTTTCGGATTCAGTACAAGATTACTTTTGAAAGCTTTTTAAGCTTACGTGATAATTAATTAAGTCTTAAAATCCTGCAGTTAGTAAAAAAAAAAAATTAGATGAATTTTAAACTGCTTTAGTAAATTAGGTCTTTTTTGATAACTTAAAAATAATTAAAATGTTTGTTCCATGAAAACATAATAATATAGTGTAAGCGCACTGGTTAAATACCACAAAAAGCGTATTGAAAGAGGGTATGTTTCCGTTCTATATTCAAACTGAAGCAGTCCATTGACCTGACCTTATGTCATTAAATTGATATTAGAAATTCGATATTACTGCGCATTTGATTTACATTACATATAACTTAATAAGCCTGTTACTTATAATGTTATATTAGAAAGGACATTTAGTAATTACGCATCAATGGAAACTCACCCACGAAATCGTCCCTGCAAAGCTCTTATAAGGCTTGTTGGTTTTATTCCGTAAAGGTTTCCGTTTGTTTGTTATTGTTGTATATACGAGTATATATGACTTTGACGAACAAACAATTATGTAAACAGCTTGCATATTAATTTAGTTATGACATTCTCATTTTTTTTATCATAATTATTATAATTGTAGTACAATTTCAGCATTTTTTATACACTAGATCAAAAAAAACACTGGACAAGAACTAAAAAATATTCTATGACTTAAAAAAATGTGTATTTAATTTGTTCACTTGTTTTTGCCTTAACTACTATAATACCTAAAAAATAAAAGTTTATGCTGCATATATTGTAATACATTGTAAGTCATAAATGCATTAAACATTTAATATATATATATATATATATATAAAAAAAAAAAAAAAAAAAAAAAAAAAAAAAAAAAAAAAAAAAAAAAAAAAAAAAAAAAAAAAAAAAAAAAAAAAAAAAAAAAAAAAGAAATATTTAGAAAACGTATAAAAATTTGAACGCAGCGTGATTTGAACCCGCGCCTCTTGAAAACCGTTCAAGCGCTCTGACCGCTAAGCCATGCGTTCTTACATCCAGCTACGTTGAAATTCTTACACGCTTATTACAACTTATATTTGTTGTTAGCCTCTCTGTAGAGAGATTTTTACGAATTTCTGCTAACCAAAGATTATTCTACGAACAATAGTTTGGCAAAAGAAAAATGTTGCGAATTTGCTGAAAAAAAGAAAACGCTACTCGTTTACGAAAGGATTAGGTTTCAAACCCGGCTTCTTATGAATTTTATATGCGGAACTTCAATATAAAATAAACATGTAATCTACTGTGTATTTAAAGATACTGAGAAGAAGAGAAGAAATAATACAGAGCTTATTCAATTAAATGTAAAATTGCGAGTAGAACAATTTTTTGGCTTTAGATAATATCTTATAATATTTTTATAGTGGCACAGACCAGTCTATAATATACAAAGTGCAAACGTCGTGACATACTACACGATAAGACCGATAAGCATTCTTAATTTTTTAAAAATAAACTGTGCATATTCCCTTATTATATAGTAATAATACTGTAACGGGATTAAATAATTGTACATGTTTTTTAAAAGAATCGCTCATTTTAAGGGCATTGGTGGGCAGGGTGTTGGTAGCGGAACTGTGCGGCTTAATATAATTTATAAATATTTCAGCAATAAAACAAAGAAATTAAAGTTTTAAATAATTCAATTTTTCACATTACACAACGGGCTATTTACAGAAAGGATTTCGTTTCGTGCAACTACAGCGTTTCCTAGAATAGCTCAATAGCAGTGAACTTTATTATGTTAATTAACACGTACAAAAATACGCCATCAGCCATCTCCCAACGCGCGCAGCAGCGCACTTACTTTATACCTTGGACGGTTGTGAGTTCAAATTACACACAGAATTAATCAATTATAATGTATTTAGTATTTAGTTATGTTCACGGTCTGGTTAGACGAAGTAAATCCTTTGCAACGAACGGTATTTGGTAAATTGGCTTATCCATATGTTCGTTAGTTAGTTCGAGATATCACTTCAATCTTCAAAGGGCAAGTTACGCATAAACACATTTATATAAATATACCGTAATTTACGCTTTCCTACATACTGGGATTAAGTTATAACAATCAGCTCTTTTTTATATTGGATTTAATGTCCAATCCCTCAGTTGATATCGTTTTTAATCTCCATAATATAAAACAAGCATAACAAAGCTGTCTGTTGCAGTATCGGCAAAATTTTTGCAATAACGCCGCGAGCTGATATTTGAGCCGTTTAATATATGAAAAACAATAAATGTACGAACAACAATATGACTGGCGCTTATTGTCTTGTGGGATGAGAAATTGTAAATTTCTAAGCTTAAATATTAAAAATGTCCTAAACAACCATGTATGTTAAGGGTCACTCTTTTTCTCGCATAGCATGGTAGTCAGAAAGAACCAAGTGTCAAGACACTCCGTTCTCCACTTTCCGTCTGACATCGAAACAAAGCGTGCAGAGGCTAAACACTACGCTACACTAAAGCGCCTATCAGAGAAGACAAATGAAAATAATTGAAATATAATTCCCCATCCCCTGAGTGAGATCGAACACATAACCAATCGCATTTACGCGTGAGACGCGTCAGACGCTGTCCCATTGTGCCACGATGGTCTCAGCTTATTAAAAATTATAAATACATAGATTAATATACAAAAAATATTTTTTTTAAATTACAATGTATGAAACTTGAAGCATCTATTGTTTCAAACAACAGCTGAGATAATGAATTCGTAAATTCCGGCGATTCCACATTAATTATATGCCATATTTTATAAGGTTCTACTACGAAAAACTATTTTGCAAGATTCGCTCAATTCATTGAAAAACGTACGATATTTTGCATCAGCCTGGTGTGTTCGTAATCCATATGTCATATTCATATTTGAAAGAATGTTCATTTTGTTTAAGACAGAATAGCCGTGTGTTTAACTTAAAAGATTTTTATTTATATATTATTACTAAATATACTACAATACTCACCTTTAAAGTCAAGACACTAGAGGAATTAGATTAAAACTACATACGTTCATATTAAACAAAGGTATAAAGGCAATAAAATAAATTTACTTGTAACTGTTCATTATGTGAGAAATAATTAATTAACCGGTCTGTGTATTGTTCATTTTTTGCCTACATATTTTCAATTCTCTTTTAATAAAAAAGATATACTTGTTTCAAAAGAAGCCTCCAATATACCTAATAAAATTTTATTGTTAAACCCATTCAACTACATAAAATAAAAGCTTCAATGGTTAGCTTTAAACTTGATTGCTTTTCAAAGTTCTATTTCTAACTCCTGTAGTGGCTGGACCTTTCGATCTCCGCAGTTCAGCTCGTTCTTCTTACCTGCTCTTCTTTCTCGTATTGGGGACTTACCTGGTTTAGGATAAGCAGGAGAAATGGTGTAGTAGTAGCAATACACCCCAAAGCCGAGGATCACGATGACCAGGGCGAACATGCGCGTGGAGCACGGCCGGCATCTCAGGAGCCGCAGCGACCTCATCTCGCTATGCTAAAAACGATTAAGCTTTTAGATTTTATAAGTTTCGCTTAAAATTATGTTAACACAAATTCATAGTAATCGCATAGTTCTAATAATTTGCAATCGCCTTGCAGCTTTTTGTAGTTAACGTTAAAGCATACAAAAATAATAAAACAATTCAACAAATGATTGTTTTGCCTTATATGCCGCGATAATGGTACAAAGTAAAGGTTATTTATCCTTATCTCAAAAGTGAGCATTTCAACCAGTCGATGTGCACTGACGTTTTAATCCAATACCATGAAACAATAAAGCTCAGTCGGTTGCAAGCGAAATCGAATATTATTCCGACGCCGGACTTCTGCCACTAATCTCAGGGCAATTAATCATAATTGCTTGCGTTTGCAGTCGAGATAGCATCTAAATCTTTATATTTAGCCAATAAAGTTCTGTTCGTATTACTTTATTGGTATGTGTATACTATATATGACATAAAAAAGAAAGTTACATTACTTTATATATACGGCCGTCGCTGCAGCTTTTTCTATAAGCAATACTGACAGTTGCTTATCTTTTCACATTGTATTGTAATTTTACTATATATATAATATGCCCCATATAGCGTAGGTTACACTGTGTCGGAAGTCCACTCCAAGTATTTCTAACCAGCCCAAAGAAACCACATTATTATATAATATATAAATAATGCCGTGGCATAAAAGAATATATGTTACCGCAATTCACATCAAGTCAGACTGACTTATAATTTATGAAATTTACATAGCAGTCCCAGAACATGTGAGCGGCCGTGGAGCGCGAGCCGTCCTATAATAAGCGCGCTAATCGTAGTTTTCGCGCTATTGCATCTTTTGAAAGTTTCCCATCAGTCCATTTTGCGATTCGCTTTGCACCTACTTTGCAACATGATTTTTTTTAAATATTAAATTCATATAGAATGTCTTGTTACTATAATAATATATGGAAGATTAGCTTCACAATAATTAAAATGAGTTAATCTAACTTAAACATAATTGCATATTTCAATTTTTTTTAGTTTTATTGTTTTGTGCTAATCACAACAATTGCTGAACAATAGTTCAACTTTTTGAACATCAGTAAGGCCAAAATGAGATGAACCTTATATAGGTTAATACCAGTAGAAAGGAAAAATATTTCAGTAATTTTGTAATTCAATAAATTTGTGATAATTTAATTACTTTATCACTAGAATATATATATATATATATAAACAATTTAATTTCATTATAAATTTATTTTATCTTCTAACATAAGTCACCAAATTGAATACTTATGTTGATACGATTACAGATTTCTAAAGTGTTTATATTCTGAACCCCTATTTTAATTCAAATTACTATAATTCACAAACCAGTTCTAATAAACAAAGGGATTGTATATTTGAATGGGTGATAAGAAAAGTAAAGAACTGTGTTAAGTTTTAGAGACTTTAAGATTGACCGTCGGAATTATTTTATTATTTTGCCCTTTTTAATAGACAGAGATCAGCTTTGTATATTTAATAATTATTATAACTACTGCAATTAGTGTGAAGACTAATAAAATTGAATTAAAATAACAAAGAAAATTCTTTGTTACTTAAATAATAAATGATTAATATTGTTTGAATAAATATATTATATATATGATAAAAAAATAGTCATCTTTGCGCCTTGCAGACAGGTAAATATATATAATTAAAAAATATACTATATAATAGACGTAAAATAAATTAAATAATTATTAACCAAAAATGATCATAATATATAAATTATTTATAACAAATAATAAACAACATTTGTAAAATGAATAAGAGCTTATAAAAAACTAAAATGTTTGAAACAAAACTTAAAATTAAACATATAAAAGAAATAATTTATAAATATACCCACCATCGATACTAAATACTTTAAAAACATCGACACCACTAAAGAAACTAACTTTTAAAAAGTTTTGCAAAATTTAAAACAAGTTAAAACATAACAACTAACTTTAACTAAACATTGTATCATAAACTCAAAATCAAGTCCAAAATAATATAAAGAAGTTCAAAATGTAAGAAACAAAAACAAAACACATCACTTAAAGAAAACAACTAACTACACATCGTAAGTCTTCTTACAAGTTGTAAACACGGCACGAAATAAACGAACGCGCGGGTAAAATAAATTAATACTTACATTTAAATATTAATCGCTTTAAGAAGAAATTTAATTAAGCATTTTAACATTGGTTTAATAGAGAAAACATGATATAAATAAAGATAGTTTCCGATAAAAAGTTCAGCCGACGCGTTCAAATTGAAAGTCCGTACTAACTGAGAGCAAGCCAGAAAGTACTCAGTTAAAAGCCGATTCTAGCTTTACGCTTTTGGTGTTGCCCTTACAATAAAGCTGCCTACTCATTTCTACCACAATAAACATTACAAAGAATGTATCATAAACTATTTATAAACAATTTAGGACTAACGAACAATTATATAACCAAATTATATCAATATCAATATTTTTGTTGATATTTATATATAATTCTATGTTATGGTAGTAAATTTCTACCATTTTGTTATTACTATTCTGGTAGTAATTGAAAAAACTGGCAACAAAGCTAGCTGATGTCGTTGTCATTTTTGATGGCCAAATGTCACAGTAGTAGAAAATAAATGAAATTAAATCATATAAAATCTCATAGATAGCGCTATTTTATAAAACGATACATTTTAAATATTTATAAGTTTATAATAAAAATACGTTATGGTGAATTATATTTTCTTTATGAAGTATATGACAATGTGTCAGATGTCAAAATACTTTATCTGAGAACGGAGCATATACCAGGTGCAGTTTGTTTTTAAAATTACTTCTTTAAGTTTTTGTTTTATGAATCTATATAAACACTTTAGGATTTTAAATGATGAATGTTATACTTTTAGCAGCTGATTATGCTAGTTTGGATATTATATAAACGAAAGAAAATAAAAAGAATTGTAAAATAACTTTTTGAAAGTTTACAAAATTGTATTTTAAGCTTCTGTAAATATATTATTTAAACATATTTTTTAAATACTTGATAAATATTTAGTTAAAAGTTACCGTTTTCATAATAAAAATGATGAACTGTGTGTCAAAAGTTTAAATAATAAGATTATACTATACAGTTCGCCAAAAATCCGTTGTGGCGCTTATCATGGACGATTAGTCATTCTCTCAGAATTATATAAATAAGTATATTTTATGTAACATAAGGTGTTTAAAATAATAACAATACTTAAAACATTTCTTTTGCAATGACTTTTATGAACTCTATAAACAATATTTTCAATATGTGAAGGACAATAAATAATGCACAATTTCGCGGACTACTAGCGCCATCTAGAAATCGGCTTATCAAACAAAAGTTTGTTTCTTAACAATTATTATAACTGTAATAGAGTTGTACAGTTTAATATAAGGTGATAATACATTGTTTCATATCTTCACATTTTAATTTAATATATATTTTTAAATCATTGTACAGATGCTTTTCTAAATCACTCAAAACGAAATGTTTAGTATATTTTATATAAAAATTCCCAGTGCGGCTGACCCAAAAACGGTAATAATGTCTCTTTTCAAATTTAAATTTCCTATTTGAAGGAAATGTAGACGGTATGAATAGCCCACGCTTTTTCGCGCATAGCGGGACAGTCAAAGAGAACGCAGTCACAAAACACTCCGGTCTCCACTTTCCACCCGAATCCGAGAATGCTGGTTGACTGGCGGAGGTCAATGCCGCGCTTTGTCTTGTTGAAAGAGCGGAGTGATGAAAATAATTTGACGTCACTAACATTACGCACTTAAAAATAAATACAGCTTTCGCAATTCCACGGAAATGAATTAGCCACCAACATTCCAAATCAACATTCCAATGAATTAGTCCAAGCATTTTGAACGCTATACTCGTATAAGGAATGAGAGTTTAAAAAATATTGAGCTTTAATTTAATTTGAATAGTTGAAAAAATGTTTTTCCTTTGAGAAGCTTCTGCTCAGCGCGTTGACACCCGACACTTTGACAGCAAACCAAACCTTTAACATTTTCGCCCCAATTGACGGTTTTTTAACCTTTGTGAAAAACACTAGCGTGTGAAAGACCAAATACAATCGCCAACACAAGCTAGTGGACACGTAAATATAAAATTAACTTGTTATTTCATTAATTGTTATTAAAAGGATAAAGATAATTTAAATTGTAATTCAAGAACTCCATATTTATGAATTTCGTATGACAAGCGTTTCCTACGTAATAATAAATATTTTCAATTGACACATGTGTTTCATCTATGATAATTTATAAAGCAATTAAACATTTTTTAAGTTAAAAAAAGACATATTTAGAAAACGTATAATGCATGAACGCATGGCTTAGCGGTCAGAGCGCTTGAACGGTTGTCAAGAGGCGCGGGTTCAAATCCCGCGGCGTTCAAATTTTTATACGTTTTCTAAATATGTATTTTTCAATTTCCTTAGTGTGGGAATAACACTTTAAAAAATGTAAAAAAATATTTTTTAACTTTTCTTAGCTGTCTGTGAAAATATATACTTTTAAAAAGAAATTTCTTTATTAATTTTTACAGTGGGACCCTTACAGCAATATAGAACGTTCAAACACAACGTGTTTACCAGGAATACAACGTACCTTAGTGCTCAGTGCTCAGTGCGTCGATGTCGAGCGTAATGGAACTTACTTCACTTCTAGTCGCTGCCTTTATAATTTTGTATTTGCTCATGAGTTTCTATAAAAAAAACTGTACGTTTCCTTCAACATCGGAAATTATCGTATAAAAATGAATTACGGCTTATTTATTTATATACTTTTATAATCTTTTTTACTAATATCCTATAATAATAAGTAAATGAATTATTTAAGTTATGTAGGGTAGAAATTTCGTTGTTACGAAAACGACATAGATTCAGTTATATTCTGTTATTCTTTGTTTTCCTGTACAGGATATGATTTTTTTTAATTTACAAAAAGATATATATTTTTGATAAATTTTTGTATATATAAATTGTTTTGTGACAGCTTTACCGCTTTTTACGCTAGTTTGCCTTTGTGGTAAACATCTCATCATCAGTGTGACCGGCAGAATGGCCTTAGGCCTGTCTGATTTTACCTCCATCTTACATTAAACAGTAATATTAGTGACTTTTTGTCTTACCAGACCAGTTGAAGTAAAGAAAATATATTTACATATAACCATTTCCCTAAGGTCTTAAAGCGCAGCGTTTAGTTCCGAACTCAACAAGTAATGTTTCTAATTCAGACGGAAAGTGCTGCGGTACAAAAAGCGTGAAGTCATAACTGATAATTGAAACCACAGTTTCAATTACAAAATTGAAATTAATATCCGTCCGTAAGCTTTACAGCTTAACATTACCCATCGGACATAACAGGTACCGTGCGGGAAATTCAAAGGGACTACTTTCACACACTGAAATCGATCGACCACGAATGTTGCAATTGGGCATATATAGCCGATTGCATTTTGCCGCGTTGTAGTTAAAAGTACGAAGATTTCTTTAAATAACTCTATTGTAGCGCAGTGGTTAACTGTCGGACTCGGCCGATGATTATATACAAAAAATTATATTATTATACAAAGAAAAACGTAGAATTACGTCATACATCTTACAATGGCTTTAGATCGGGCGGCAGGAAGAGAACCGAGTATACTTATATTTTACGCCTACTCTGACAAAATTAAATTGGAAAGAATAATCTGTTTTTTTTCTTAGTTTATCAAAGTTACAAAATATATTAATACTTGCTAAAAGCTATTTTTTTAAATATTATTCATTTCTATAGCACCTAGAAAAATAATTAAACCCGTATATACTGCATAATATATATTATTGCAGTATTTGCCTTCATCCCAACGTCAACTTGTATTTGGTCGACACATATTTGGTCTGACACGGCCAGGCTAATTCAGTTAACCTCCAAGGCAACTACACCACGCTGCTCATATGCAGGCACTCGTAACTTGATCATCATCGTATATACTGGGTAAGTTAATTTATCTAAACTGTATCAATATCATGTAGTGGCACAGTGTCTGACTGTAAACGCGGTTATTGTGGGTTCGATTTCTTACTCTTCTCTCTGACTATCCTGCTATGCGGGAAAAAGCGTGAAGGGGAAAAATAAAGTAAATAGAACTCCGTCTATACTCGTACTGCCACAGCTTAAAAATAGTAGTGCAATTGAGGTTTTATCTATGTGAACGCGATGGTTCTATTTTTTAATTTCATTCGAGGAAAAATTTGTATTATGTAAGAGCTATTATATATGAAAGGTTTTTTGTTTTATTATAAAAGTAAACGTATAAAAATAAAAATATTGACCCATTGGTCTGATTCTGGTCGGGACTGGACTGATAAGTTCGATGATAGATCATTTGTAAAAATCTAAACATACGGAAACTAAAACCGCCTTGACGTATTGTACTGACGTGTTTAGTTGGTATTTTGAAATTGGAGAGACCGCCGCCACAAGCACGGCGCATGGCCGTCTGCAATAAGTTGGAATTACGAGAATGCAGGCCGCAGCATGCAGCTCCACGTTGCGGCAAATGGATATAACCTGAACGTTATATCACAGAAATGCATCACCGAGTTTCGCCACTCAACGCGCGATGTCTCTGAATTGAAGATACGAGCAGATATTTCTCTGCGAAATGGATTAAGATAAAATGTAGATTTGTTAGAAAGAGGAACCATATTTCCTTTTAATAATGCGCCATCGTGGCGCAGTGGACAGCTCTGTTTGTACATGGTAGTTGATTTTCATCCGAGGAAATTGAGAAAAAAATATAAGCAAAGACTTAAGTAAGTCGCAAGGACAGTTAGTCGGTTCTCGCCGTGTAACACATATTAAAAGTATAAAATAAAATGTTTGAAAATTGACAAAATGAATACAACTATATTATATGAACAAATCAACAGTTTGCTTTCTCTCCGGTTTTTTCCAGCAGAACTGCGTTCCAATTCGTCGTTAATGAGGCTATCGTGGCTAACGTATTCCCATTCAAGGAAATGAATATATATATATATATATAATATAGCAATACAAAGCGCGGCATTTAGTTCCGCCACTCAACGGGCAAATTTACAAATTCGGTCGGAATGTGGAGAAAGGAGAGTCTTGACTCTAATTTCTCTGTGACTATCTTATGAGCTATGCGGAAAAAAGCGTAAAGCTGTATAAGTACCTGTACCTTTTAAATTTATACATCTATACACGTACATACATAAAAAAATATTTATGTACGTGTATAAGCCTCTTATACAAAGTACATTAGATTAGATAAATTCAATTAGATCTTTTCAAACGAAAAATTCAAGTTTCTGATTATTAAATAGAGAGTGTTTAATCTAAAACCTCTAGTTATTGAACGTACGTCACATATATATTTTTACTATATAGTTTTGATACAAGAAGTAGAAGCTAGTCTCGATACTACAAGCAATTCTAGACTCCGCACAATGCGGGTGCAATCTCATAACATTTTAATGACCATCTCGTTTATTATTATAATGTAAAATATATTTTGCTTATAATAACATTTCTCAGAATAAAGTTTAAGATAAAAAAATGCTAAATTTTCCGCGAATAAGTTCTCAAAAGCTCACTCGTACATAAAATAAACAACATCATCGACCAATCCGCGATCATTAAGCTCGTTGTGAAATATTGTTAATGTAGAGTAGCTAGTGAAGGCTCTCCGGCTTAGCAAAACAATTTTATCGGCCAATTATATTACAAGTCATATATGTATGTAGGTATAATAGTTATTATTCATTCAATTTCTCTGACTAAAAACCTTTACAATGACAAAAAAAATCTATTGTAATTATTAAAATAAGCTTTTTCGTTTTATATTTGTAAAACAGCGTGCAAACTTTCAGGCACCCTATTGAACTGCTAGTTTAAAGATTGTGTAAGATGATGTAAATAAAATATGTTTATCGTTATCATTATTATCTTCATTAAAACGATATAATTAGTATTTTGGGGGTCCAACTTTCTGTTTTCTGAGCAGCCACTCTTTTGTTTTGGCACAGTTTCAATTAACTTAAAATATTGTTCGGGTGTTATTTCTTTCCATTATTTTTTTATTCCCGCCAGTGAGGAAGTTTTGTTGGTTATTTTGAGTGTCTCCGTATTTCTTTGTTTAATGTTGACCAAATATGCTTAAATGGATTGAGATCCGGTTACTGTGGTGGCCAGACTATAAGATCTGAATGAATATTTAGGCCCGCAGTTGAGCTGATTTCTGACAAGTCGCATTGTGTTGCTGAAATTTGATACCAAAATTAATCATTTTAAAAAAAAAACCTTTAAACATATGAACGCAGCAGGATTCGAAGCCGCACTTCTTCGAAACCGTCCGCACTCTGACTCTGAATAACAAGATAAGAAGAAAACAAGAAAGAACAAGAAAAAATTAGGGTGACAAGAACAGTGACATAACTTTAAAAAATGTCACTATTCTTGTCACCCTAATTTTTTGTTATCGATGGAGATAACTGTTTCTAGGACTTCCGTGTACTTTTAACGTTTCGTTCGTCCCTCACTAAGCGCCATTTAGCCCACTCCATCGATTGCCAAGCAAGCCCAAATCATAATTGAGCCTCTATCGTATTTAGCAGTAGGCACCGCACAATCCGGTTTCTTATCTCGGACTAAGTGAAGCAAAGTCCCCGACGACAAAACGACAAACGGTGTCGCAAGGCGAGGTTCGATTGGAAATAATTTGATAGTTTCCTCTCGAGGTCTCCAAGCCAAGGTCGGAGCTCTTTTAGCTCGGCTTCCCCCAAAACCCGGTGACGCTGTAGAGACCACAAAGGCTAACATTAAAAAAAACCCCCACCTTCTATTTTTCACCCACTCAGCGCATTACATAGGTTGCACAAAAACAGGTCACCTTTAAACACGGTAAATAACCAATTTTCATTGGTATTTAGTTTGGAATAGTGCCTCAAATTAGATTCGTCTGACCACAGTATATTCGACCAATCTTCTACGGTCCAATCTTTATGGTGTAGGACCCATTCCAAGCGAGTTTTCGTATTGTTACGCACATTCAATAAATGGTATATTATTCTTGTCTTAAAACAATTTCAAATATTGTACGATAATAATTTTTAACGACAAAGTAAAAAATAAATATTTCAGCTGTCTCAGCTTTTCCTACAGACCTACTATTTATATTCTAAGCTGTCACTCGATTAAAATGTGTTTTAGTCCAATTTTAAAACAATAAACATTTATTTATTTTCCCAGCAATTAATGATATTTAATAGCAAAAAATATTGTATTTATATGTTTTATGTTTTATACTTTGTATTTATTCCGCGTTATAAGTTTAGATGTGCTATTTAATATAAGCTTACATAGGCGCCACCAGCCTCATTAAGTGTAATTTGTTTAAGATTTTCTCAATATTGATTGTGTGCACATTTGTATTGTAATAAAAATAAAAATACAACCATGGACAGAGCTTGGGCGTAACCTAAGACACGTAGATTCGAAAGGCTTTGAACGGCAGACAGGCACCTACACCGATAAATATTTCAAAAGGAAGAAAGAACTACAAATTGCATATATTATAATATGCAATCTTTTGCCTGCCCTCAAGTCATATTACTGACAAGTCTGTAATCGAATTAAGAAGTCTTATTGAATTTTTAACATGCACATGGCTAACAACGGTCGCCTCACGCGATCATCGCCTACGGCACATGAGGTTTTATTAAATATGGAAATGTTCCATTACTTTGCGTCACAACATGTCAATTTGTGCCAGTTTAGAACAGAGTCGCTTATCACTTCATTGCCTTCCAATTACAATGTCAGATGTGTGTTATATGAAAGTAGTCCTGAAACTGGGCTTTGAATCAATTTAAGTTACTAAAACAAAAAAGCTTATTAAGCTATTCCAACTTCAGTTTAAAAACAAACCTCAAATTTAAAAGGAGTTACTTATATAGACATACACACAGCCGCTCGGTGAAAATTTACTTTGTAAACTGGAATTACTAACACATCATATTTAGTTGTAGATAAATTTAATAGAATAGAATAGAATATTCCATAATGGCGCAGTATGACTGCGTCTGGCCGTGTACACGATGTCAGTGGGTTCGATTCTCATCGGTAGAATGATCTTAGTTCAATTATTTTCATTTCTCCGCACTGGTAACAAGACAAAGCGCGGCGTTAAGTACCGCCACTCAATTCGCAATGTCTCAAATTCGAGAGGAAAGTGACGAATGGAATGCCTTAATACTAGGGTCTATCTGACAATTAATAGAAACGACCACTCTGCCCGCTTATGTTAAACTTGTGATATCTATATACTCTCAGATATTCCTTTTATTATTAAGCTATAAAGGACAATAATGATTATTTTAAATAAATTACATTAAATACATAACGTTTCTGACATATTTAATGGGACAAAAATTATACTGTACTGTTTATTATTTTGTAATTGTACCGTATATAACGAATTATTTTTTGGATAAAAATGGTTATTGTGGACCATACTTGAGCGAAATATCATCAAAAGCTTTTTTGTGCCCAATCTTAAGGTAACCATTTCCATAATATTATTATATGGTAATATATAATATTATTATACCCATATTTGGTTCCATACTTCCATAGTATCTTCTAAGTTTTAGCCGGCGTTAGAAATATAAGCGAACAAAAATATATTTTATGTTTGGTATTCTCGGTTTTAGTCTACTAAAATATTTTAGTACTATGTATATAATTTTATTTATCTATTCACAAAAATCACATTGTAATCTATTTCGTAGTTTGAATGATCTAAGCGGAAATAATTCAGGTTTTGCGCCATTACTTTTTTCTTTTTAAATTGAAACGACATTTAATGTATATCTAAGGAGCTTTGTGTTAATAATAAATACTTACCGGTGTTATTACTTTAATTATATTATGAAAAAAATTGGCTTTACTTGCACTTTAGTAATCGATGTAATGTGGGTCTGTTTTCTTATACTGCCACCTTACGCGACATTAATAAATTATCTGAGTAAGATAATTATTTATTTTCCTCATCACTACTCGTATATAGTATAAAACAAAATCGTTCCTGAACTTTTTTCATTTAAACCACGCAATGCGGATTTTGGTACAGTTTTTACTGATATTGAGATAATTTATTCCCAAAGTTTTATGCATACAAAATATTCTAATGAAGTATGTGTCTAATAAAGAAAATTTCATATTTTTTGATCGAGCCGTTAAATCGTTTTCGAGCGCTTGAATAAGATACAAATAATATAGGCCTACAAAAAATCCGCAATAGCACAATTATATTCACCTGGCTACTAATCCTTATATTTAAATTAGTAAATTAGTTTACATTATCCTTTGGTTATTTCGTTTAAATAAATAATTGAGAAGTTATCGCAAATTTAAAATGGTGCGCAACAAAAAAAGACTGGCTGGCACCACCCCGCGCCACGTAATTATATGATTCGATAAAATTAAAAATTTGAACGATTTGTGATTTAAGCGAGAACGCAGGCAGGTGTTATAGTCGTGTACCGGATGTCATGTTGAGGCTTTACTTTATGAAAACTCTCTCATAAACATCTAATACATATATTAGTTTAAAAGAGAATACGCCTAAAATATTGTATTGTCATTGGAACACGATATGTATGTACATTTCCAAGCAAGTGTAATAGGAAAATGGCGGTGCAAGATTTCGTACTCAAATTAATTCATACATGCATATATAGCTAAGTTATGCAAAACTAAGTTGTAATAAGCTCTAATAAGGCTTAGCGGGTTGCTAATAGGCGTGGGTTCGAATCCTGCGTCGTCTAAATGTTTATATCTTTTCGAAAAATGTTTTCAATACTATTTGTTTGTTTTTAAATCTTTATATAACTTAACTTTTGTAGAAATACCACCTATTCGAAAACAGATGACGCGACGTGTTCTTAGTTTTTCAATCGAGGAAATATATCTTATTATTTTTTTTCTAATAAATGCATTACTTCATCAGTTTGGGAAGAAAAATTGAGTAATTGCGGTAATTTGAGGATGTAATCGGTAGTCGGTATCGGTAATTTTTCCTATGGGAACTACTTTGAAATTCAGGATAACATTATTCTGTACGGAGCCCCATACTTTAAGCTATTTACAAGGTGGCCCAAAGGAAATCATCCTATATGAAGATGCTCTTATTTTTGCAAATGGCGGCCAATGTCAAATCTGTTTTGACATTTTTGTACTAGACAGAGGTAGATTACAAGTGAACAAGCCATGGAGCGATACACTCAGTCTATTCTTTTGCGTAACGCCGCAGCGTGAATTTCGCCGCCGATTCCCAAGACGTTCGGCACCGACTGCGCAAACACTGCGCCGTTTGGCACGAACCTTGTAGAGTCTGGACCACACGAGACACTGCCTAGGGTGGCCAGCCCCGGAGCGCCCGTTCTGCCTAGAAAATCGCCACTGTTGCCGAGGATGTCGAGCTGTCGCCAGAAACATCGACCAGACACCGCGCCTCTCAATTAGCCATCGGCCGGTCGTATCTAAGTCAATTTTGCTCATGTTCCGTTACAAAGTCCAGTCCGTGCATCAGCTGCTGCCTGTCATGCCATCGGATGACTTCTTTTGGCCCACCTTGTACAAGCAAAAAATCATTCATTTCTTTTTCGTAGTTATCAGTTTATACAGTATTTTGACTGTTTTAGTTTTCTATTTTTTTTATGAATACCAAATCGAATGTCAGGATACAAACTATATGCACCTCCAGACTAAAACCTACTACCATACCAAAATTCATTAATTTCTGTCCGGTAGTTTTGCGTGATTGACACCCAAAGTAACAGACAAATAGACAGACAGACAAAAATTCTACTGATTGTATTTTTCGTTTCAGGCTTTACATAACATTGTGCTTGCCTTTCCGCATATGTGGGGTATGCTTTAAAATAAATAAAGTCGTGCATTGATGTAGCTAACGGGTCGCATTATTCTGATTTCGTGATAATTCAGTTCAAAGTTTTGCGTAAAAAAGAGTGAGAGCTACAGAGGGTTCAAAAGACTTATTAATGACTTTATAATTATTGTTATAAAAGAAAATATGTTCAATTATTATTTATTACAAAAAAAATCATAATGTTTAAAATTATAAAATTCGTCTAACATCTTAATTTATCACCTTCATTTATACTTATTTTCAAATACCAGCTGTAATCTGAACCCAATACTGCAAATTCCATGAAATAAAGGCGCTGCGCACATAAAAGCTAAAAAGCTTTAAGTATTAGATAAAGTATTCTTTAAAATATTTTTTCGCATAATTTATTGCAACTAGAAGAAAAATAGAAATGTGTTTTTTAAGATTTTCGTTATTTATTTACTTGAAAGTAAGTTTCCCTAATGTAATTAAATTTAAATTTTAGTGTAAAAGCCCAGAAAAATGTAGTTCACTTCTCTCAAATCATTACATGGTTTATATTAAAACGCTATTTAAGGCAGGTTAAATACAATCAATCAAAACACAATCGTCCCCTCGTGTAAGGCCTAAAAACCTCAACACACCCAGCTTGATTGTCAAGCTAATATCTACGCAACGCGAGTGCGTTTAATTTGAAGTGAAAATAAAATGTTTGCCACCATTGATTGTTATTTCAATTTAATAACATTTTAAATTACTTAATTTTATATTTGTTGCAGCTTAGGTATTTAATTAAAATCATTCTGGCGAGTTGGAATTGAAGCTACATTCAATCGCGTGTATGTCAACCGCTGTCCTACTGCGCCACGATGGCTTCATTACATACCTGTATGATATGACAATATATACACAAACGACTATATAGGCATTTGTGTATATATTGTCTATATTGTAGCCATATGGCAAACGCGAGCATAATTAACAAGATTTGAGCTTCACACGTATGATGTAGCAGACATATATAGAATAAGGTAATATAATGTCCTTTTCATTGCATTTATATATTGTGAGCTAAGCTTGAATACGCACCATTGTGGCGCAGTGGCACAATTGTGGGTTCGTTTCGCACTCGGGGGAGTGATACTTTTTAAATTATTTGATTAGCACGCTCTGCTGAGCCAAAGGCCTCGCTCTCGAATTCGCACGGAAAGTGAAGGACGGAGTGTCGTGACACTAGGTTCACTATATTCGTAATTTTGGGACAACACTAATACGCCTTCATAAAATATATTTTCCTTATTTTTTCAAATTATTTTATATTGGTGGTAGACAGAAGCCTAACGTAGTATGTAAGAAGTATTTTCCTCCGATCTGTACTCTGCACAAATACCGGAAGTTATTAGTTAAGTGCACAGGAAGCACGGTCGTCGTGGGTTACGGCGAAAATAGCAAATTAAGAGAAATATATATTTAGCTATGTATAAAAGAATCTAATGTATCTATGTATATAATTTATCAAGTGTTTTTGCGTCTGACTGTATGTGAAGTTGCACGCAGTGGTTGTGGATTCGATTCCCGATTGAGTCCCGCCACTTGATAAACAAAGGCTCTCATTCGGGCGGGAAGTGAACAAACAGTGTGCCTTGACACTATTATCCTCGCCTACTATTATTATTCTCTTTTTGCTTTACGGGAAAAAAACGAAAAACGATAAAAAGGATGATAAAAGCTCGAAGCATTCTCTCCTCACAGGTGACCGTGCAAATGATCGCGCAGTTAAAATTTCACTTCACAGAGTCCCCAAGTAATAGTTCACTCGTTCGTTTAGATGTAATCAAAGGCCTATATCATTATTAACTCTTTTAGTCCTATGATGGAAGTGCGAAGCATATAAGACTAAAGATTAATAATTTTTGAGCTTTGCATGAGAATATTGAAGCTTTATTTCTAATAAGATGTAGAGGTGCTTATAATGTGTTATGGAGAGAAGTATTAGAAGTATATATTATATTGAAGGTTACCTTGAATATTAATAATCTTATTATTTAGATACGCGACTCAAAATGCCGGGTTTCAGCACAAGTGGAGTGAGTAGAATGGACTGACTACCAAACGTCAACATCTTAATGAGTTTAAGTTGTGAATTTCCGAGCTTTCCAAGCACTTGATAGATCGTCAATTAACATAAAAAAAAAGTCTACATCCGTCCGTCCTGTCAGCCTGCAAGGTAGTTCTTTACTAGGATACTAGTTGTTAGAAAGTTAGGAGTAGTTTAACATCTAGAACGGCTGGTAAAATCAATTATATTGAATATGTCTATTCAAAACATGAGGAGCTTAATAAAACAATATTTAAATTCATGAACATAAATAAGGAAAAAGCTTCTGAATGATGATAATGAGCTTATTTTAATGGATATACTTTTTGATTTTCTTACATAAATAGATAGGTCTAATCTTAATCACCAGTTTTAGAGATATAAGCAGAGCTCAACGCCGTTTTATCTTAGCATATAGATAGACGAAAATATTTTTAAATACAAACATTACCCCGAGTAAACATCGAATCCACAACGATCACGTACAGTCGGGCACTTCCCACGCCACGACGGCGTCCTATTAATGAAGCATCTATCGGTTCCACTGAATGACGGAGAATTACCGTAATTAGTCTTTGCAGTCCAACAATTGTGAGCTTGCCATAATTTTAACATAAATATTACAAACGGGTTCTGATGCAACAATAATTACACAGATAATAGCACTCTTGGAAATAATTTATGTGCTACATAATAACACGTAAAAGGACTTTCTGATTTCTGCGCTTGCTTGCTTGTTTCTAATAAGTTACTAATTATTTTTTTAATTATTAAGTACTGTAGTCCTCGTCATCCGGTCGAGGCCATTGTGCTTTTTCTATGAAAACATTGCATTGCAATCAGATCCGGGTACATTTGTAATGAGGTTCCGGAAATGAGATGCGTTACAAGTTCTTACACTAGAGACACACATAGACAGGTAACGCCACTAACTAATTAACTATTAACTATTTATTTACTTACCTATATACCTGTAGGGTGTATCCCTTTAATTTGTATAAAAGTATTAGAATAAGCTAATTTAGTAAGGCCGGAACAACTTAGCAAAGTCGTGTTCCACTCGCGCTCTGACTAGAATGTGGAAACTACAAGGCGAAGGTGACGCGTCTCTTTCGTAATAACAAGCAGACTGTTGAGAGCGTTGTAATAGAGAATATTAGATGTTAGAATTTATGTTGAGATGTACGTACCTGAATGTGATAGATGCAGGTTCAAAACCATACGTTTATATTTATAATATAGACAAAAGGCGGGTGGTGTAGACTTAAGAGAAGTAGGTTTTTCCTGCTGGACATCGCTTGATATTTATGATCGTTTGAAATATATCTAATAAAGTTTTTATTTGTTCATACTTTTTTCGCATAGCAGGGTCAGTGTGAGTCTAGTGTCTGATCAAAGTCAAAGTCGACGCGTTTTGTCTTAGTTACCAGAAATTAAAATATTTCAAATATCATCATTCCCTCAAGTAGCAACCGAACCCACAATCAATTGCGCTTACAGACAGACGCTGTACCACAGCGAAACTGAGGACTCTGCGAAAAAAAATTGCATGGTAAGTGACCTGATTCTCCACTTTTCGCTCATGAAATGAAATTGCATGTTAATTAATTAGACTTAATATAGCTCTTTGTCTTATTAAACTGATAAATACAAAGTGAACCATTGAACTTAGCCGTCATATTGTAGATATTGTACAAAGAGGAATAATTGAGCGTCAATTTCCATCACTCATGCAGTTTGAGATAGCAGTTTTTCGAATTAGCTCTGTTACGGATCCGTCTTAAGTAAAACTACTTATATTACTAATTTAATTTATAACATTTTGCAATTGTCCATGGTAGCTGGGACTTATTCCGTTTTTTACTGACTTCTGCAAGAATGTGACAAATATCTGCCTGTATCTGTATCTATGCTTATATTATAAAGCTGAAGAGTTTGTTTGTTTGATTGAACACACTAAACTCAGAAACTATTGTTTCGAATTCAAAGTATATTTAATAGTCTATATAATATCACGCGACGATCAATAAAGGCGAAGCAGCGATTAAAAATATTGCAAAAACAGGAAAAATATTCCACCGATGACAGCTTCCGGTGCTTACGGTGCTTGAACGGTTAAAGCTATGTAAATGTCATGTTTAATAGATTTTTTTCCCTCTAAAAGTTTTAAGAAAAAGTCCGGTACACCATATTTCAATCTTTTTTATGGTAATTAAATTTAATCTAAAAGTATACTTTATTTGCTGAAATGTTTTCATAAACTAATCTTTACTCAAATAAATACGTTATAGAGCACAAGTATTTAATTTGAACCAAAATCACCTTTTGAATTATTTGATATCAATGAATAATTTAGGAGATATCATAGTTTTAAAATAACTCCGCAACAAAATTATGGTCAAGTATGTGGAAGGCGTCCATACTTAATATAACTTGTAAATTCTATTTAAAGGATTATGTATTTTTATTTTTTTCACTTTTTTTAAAGTGTTATTCGCACACTAAAGAAATTGAAAAAGACATATTTAGAAAACGTGAACGGTTTTCATGAGGCGCGGGTTCAAATCCCGCTGCGTTCAAAGTTTTCTAAACATGTCTTTTTATGTAATTATGTTTTGTAATAATTTAAATATGTTTTTTTTTTTCATGAATGAACACGGGCGAAACTAAAGGCATATAAATTTTATAACATTTATCTGTCTTTCGTTAGTCTGTGTTGTATACGCATCAAACCAAAACTGCTGAATTAAGTTCAAAGGCATGTAATGAAATATTCATTCAACATGTGTATTTTAACTTATAAATATTATATAGCCGTTACTTGAATAAACTCGAACAACTTTATGAAAAAGTTTTTAACATTGTATATATTTAATACATCGCTTCACACAAAATACTTGTTAATAAGTTCTCAATATTTACGCGGACAGAGTCGCCAGAGCAGCTAGTGAAAAACAAAAGCTTCACAATTGCGGAATTTGACCTTCAAACCTGCAGCTAGCTGTTTATCTAAACACTAATGCGCAAATGATGTTCAAATAATTACTTTATAAATCTCCTTCAAAGACATTTTTACGTTCTATTGTTCAAAATGTTAATGACAGTTGATACAAAAGTTCTGAAAAAAATGCAATTAATACAACTATATTAATAAAATGTATACTGATTTTATTATTGATTGCAGCAAATTAATATCAACATTTGCAGCAATCCTTGGTCGAATACAAAAGTTCATTAACTCGTTAAACTTTTTAATATTTCCCAGTCATAAATTAATGAATAGTACTAAAAGGTAAAATTAAAAAATTAAAAAATGTCGAAAGACAGACGTCCTATTTAAAAATAACGCGCTCCTCATTTATCCGCACAATATATACAACTAGAATATTCACAATAAAAAGAGGGTGTAGTTATTTCGTTCGGAACCTGAGGGCGGTCTGTTCGCGCTGTACAGTACTGACTTCAGTGTACAAGACTTATCAGCGGCTCAATCAGTCGTCAGTTGCACTTTGGAGGTAATAGCCGCGCACGGTTCTAACAAAATGCGGTACAACTTGCTCGGGAGGACTGGGATGAAAGTGTCTCATGTCAGCTTAGGAGGAGCCCCCTTTAGTGATATATACGGGTAAGTTTTCAGACATTTCATTTTCAATTTATTTTTATATTAGCGTTTTTATTTCAGTTTTATAAGTGTTACTTTTCGTAAATTGATAAAATTATCGCAAGTTATTTGTGTAGTTTAATTTTTATTATAATTTTATATTATTTGTTTTATTTAAAACAATTTAAAGTATTTGAATTTTATCAGAATTTGTTTTTTTTTTGACTAAATTGTAAAAATATCGACTTTTCAATATATTGAATGTAACATGATAATATTAGTGAACGTTTTTATAACTATGTTTTATTTAATTTCAAGTTTTTTATCTTTTAAACTCGTTTATTGTTATCGGCCGACCAAAGCACTTGCCGTCGGCCTTTCGCAATCGTATATACATTACACGCGATTATGAGAATATATTTTTAGTTAATGATGTAGTCGCTCTAAGGATTTGTCTGAATGTTTTGTTTTTCCTGTTTGCGAGAGGCGCGTCTAACTTTTAAATCTACCGTCGGCTTTTAAGGATGCAATGCGATAATTCAAGGCAGTTAGTGAGAGTTACTTTAAAAGAGACTATTGATAACAAATGAGACATCTAAATACCTTTGAGAGTTATTCAACCAAATTTACGTGATATTTACGATGATTATAAGGAAAATAATTTACATCCACTTATTCAAATTAATTCAAAATGCTAATATTTGAAAGTCGTCATATTTATCTTCGTACAGTTGTAAATTTATTAAATTTCATTGTGTTAGTAACTTTAATGGTGCGTTTTGTCTTCATGAAGTGGGAAATATGTGATACATATTTGTTCTTTAATAACATATAACGAAAAAAGTCTTCAAACACTTAGGTTGTAACCTCTATATGACTCCATTTTAGTTGTGAATTAAGGTAAGCAGATGAAGTAAGCTATAGAATTTGAATCAGCTGCCTCTTCAATAGAAACTGCAGCATTTGTACCTATTGGACTAAAATCGCGTATATCTAACCGCGGGTTACCTCCATACGTAGAATATTTTAACATCTATTGCTTGAATAAAGCATGCTAAAAAAATATTTTAAAATATTACAGAATTTCGAATAAGGTACAGGTACTGTTGGCTCCTACGGTATTGGTAATAGTAAGAAATAAAATAACTGCATATATTTCCAGTTGCAACGTGTATTCTACGTGGTGCGGGTTCAAATCCGTTACATTTTTTTTACAAAATATAAGTACAATTTAATATTTATGTGACTAAAACTATTAAAAAGTCACACGACAAATTATACAAACGTACCGGGTTTGATATTAGATAGAAATAACTTTAAAAAAATAAGTTTTCTAACAAAATACATTACTAATTTGGACAAGCTACTTAAAGACACCCGCGTCAGCGCAGTTGGCCACCGTCTGACTGTACAAGCGATTGGTTGTGGATTCGATCCTGACTCTGGGCAATGATTATATTTCACAATTTTTTACATTTCGGCGTTAAGCACGCAATGTAACATATAATATAAACCTGTGCTACATTCGTTCACTTATATTAATAGTTTGAAACCTATACAATATACCCGTGGAAAAGGAAAAACCTATATTTACCTGCCAATTCAGCATCTTAAAAAACATTATAATAACTGTGTTTAGGTAAAAAAAAACAAAGAGTTTTAAATTCCTTCATTCTTGCCCAATAAATAACAATTAATAACTTTAAACAATATTTTTCTAAAGCTTGTTTCGAGCTATTTTGTTTTGTTTAATAAAGCGTTCAATAAACCTGTTTGTTAAATTTACCTGTGTAATTAACACACGTTATTTAATCTCAAGTTAGTTTAAAATGAATTGTTAAGTCCAATTATAATTTATCTTAGATATCAAGAACCAAATAAAATAACATTTTTAGTAAATTTCTCCTCATATCTGCTGGGTGCCAATCCCGACCAAGTGAACGTTTTCCGTTCAAATTAACAGAACCGTGTGTATAATAAGAACCAACAGCCTACGCGAAATTGAAAATGAGGATCAGAGGTGCTTAATTTGCATATGACTTACTACACACGTAAAAGGTTAATAACAAGTAACTATTAACAAGTATTAAGGGGACTAGGCAGTTTGTAGTGTTGAAACACTCAGTTCTCCATTCTCCGACCAGTTTCGAAATACTGCGTGTTGAGCGGCAGAACTGGGCACCGCGCCAGACTGTGTCTTTCCGCCCGAGGGGACTCGAACCCACGTCGTGGGTAACTTTAGCACTGCGCCGTGATTGCCAATATAACATATTAATGAATATTGAATTGAACAAAATCTATATGCACGGTTTAAAGTACGATGAAATGATATGATTAAAATCATCATACATAGGATTAAATTATTTTTTGTGGTACTAATAAGCGCTAATGGCACATATAATTATTGGCGGTACATTTATAAAATAAGGACAAATAAAGTTTGCCACAATTAGCTAGTTCATACCTTTTACTAGTTGTAACAGTCCATCCTATAGCATTTGCTTAAGTGGTTCCCGGCAACAAACAGACGGACATAGATACATTAACGTGCGGGTGCATTGCTAATAGAGCCCCTTTAAATACACTAACCAAATTTAAAAAAATCCTGCTAATGCCGCTTTCGAAATATGTCCTTTTGGTTATTACTTAAAAAAATATTTAAATTATATAAAAAAAATATTACGAATTCAAATTAAATTTAAAGATAGATGGCTCTAAAAAGTATTCATTTTGAATTTATTAACTTATTCACAACTGGTAGGGATTTATTACTAAGAAAGTATATCCTTTCAATTGGAAAATTGCATCTGATTCGCAAATGTACCGTCGCACCACGTAGTCGGAGAACACTTTAATGTCTTCAAGACCATTTTACCCACATCTTACACAATCATGCGCTTCACAAACTCCATTAATTATTTCGGTCGTATTCATAATCAAAAGTTTTATTACTTTTACAGCCGTACTCAAACACGTCATTTAGCGTTTAACTAACGCCTTCGTAGCGAAGTTGGGAACGTACGACTGTATGCGGTTGTTGTGGATTTGATTCCCAAGAGAGTGTTACTGAATGTATTTTAAATATATTGGTATTTCTTTTCTACTACACAATATATCCTAAATTATCGGCAAATGGAGAACGGAGTGATGTTTAAGTGTTCTTTGCCTGTTATGAACCCAGAGAGGGCGTAACTGTGGCGAATATGTGGTATATGCGAATGCTTTGCTATGAAGTGAACAGTAATCATCATTCAATATGAATCTTATGTATTGCGAGTCGTCTTTCGATTTCCGGCCGGATATTTGGTGTGAATTTGCAGTGGAAATTTACATGAGGGATGAGTAGGCGACAGTGCTAGAATAAAGTAGGTCATAGGTTTATTATAATTGATGGATTAGACACTTGTGGCTGAGTGTGAGTTTTATATATATATATATATTTTTATATGTAATTTCTCTTCTTTATTAACTAGGCCCATTCAACATTACTTGATCGACTGCAAAATGCGACTTGATTTCAAACTTAAAATGTCCTTCTAATTTGACTATTAGAACCAATTAACATCTCTTCCAAAGCGCACTTTACCAATTTTTTTGTCATTGCAACACGGTCCTTTATAAACTTATTTATTTCTATATTTCATAGGCGATGCATTTCAATTTCTTCACTCTGGCTGATTTCTAGCAGAGTGCTATGCGGCTTTCTTATGTTAATATTTTAGAGCTCACGTCACACTCACTTCATCAATCATTACACTAACGGGTGTTCCTACGAGAACTAAAAAATATTTAACGGGTAGAAACAAAAATACAAAGTGAAATGTAAATATGCTATTGAAACGGCAAAATCCGAATAAAATACCTCTGAAGAAAGGCGTAAAGCCTCTACATTTATAAAACATTGGAATAAATGTGAAATTGTAATGTTTGTAACTGAATTGTAGTGAATTCCGTAATAGTGGTTTATATTTGGAATAATCTAATTCAGTCTATTCATACAGGCCTATTCCATTTGTTAGAGAAACCAAAATATAATACTTTACAGGGAGTATTTTTTCTTAAAATATCAGTAAGATGTTGAAGAGATCGCATCATGGCAATGTCCAGCTCAAATAATTTCATATTATGTATTGACAGCGTTCTATGTACTTGAGCTTGACTCGTACAAAGTTTAATAAAGGCCTGTAGGTATAATAGGAATTTCTTTTAATTGGAAAAAATTGTTCATCCGTCGCGCGTTGAGTAACGTGTGTGTGTGTGTGTATGTGTGTGAGAAAAGTGAGCAGCCATAACAAAATATGAACTCGTTATGTATCGCTTTTTGTTTTATAATTATTATATTTTAGGACGCGGACACGTGCGAGGCGGCGCCCGCCAATGTCCAAACTTAATAAATTCCATGGTTAAATCTATTTCCAATTATTGGTTGCAGATAACGTCTGAAATAATAATTAAAAAATATATTTTAACAAAAAATACCATATTCCGCTGAACTGGCGTTATTAATGAATACACCTGTAGTGGAAAATTGTAGTTGAAGTTTCCCTGACATGAGTTAAATATAAAAAATGAGAAAATAGATTTTTAATTATTCTACTTTATTGTTTGTTTTGACAATTTTGACTTTCGAATAATTTAGATTTCATTTTAGAATGGAAAAGATATTTATATTTTAAGTTTGTTCATTTTCCGGCCTGATAACATAATGACGATGGCATAAGTCGCACTACGGAATGTAGAAACACTACGTTTTCTCGGCCTAGCTTTCTAAAATATAATATTTATTTAAATACTATATATGTGTAATTATAATTAGCCCAGTTTTATCCGTCTTAGAGATATAAAAAAAAGCAGATTTACAATTTTTGTCGCGTAGAACAAAACTAGTCCTTTTACACAAACATGAAAATGTTAGTACATCTTTTTATTCTTGTGGGTTAAAATAGATATTGAATGAATAACCATATTTAAAGTAATATAGTAGCATTTGTTATATATTTATAATATTACTTGGGGGTGGTTGGTAATTCCGATATATTCCGAGTTTAGCGGCAGAATCTAACAATGATTTAACTACGGCCATTTGTTCTCTGGAATCGACTCCACAACTAACGCATTTACAGACACTGTCGCCACATAGGTGCTGTAGCTTACGTTGCTATGGATACCTAAATGCATCCAAGGCAATCTTAGTATTTAAGGTGAAAATATAAAAAATACGCTGACGTTTTATTCTTGTAGCGAGTGACAAGATTTAATTGAATGATCCGTTTTATATTTTATATTGCCCAATTGTCTGTTATATTTTTTTATCTTATATCTTACTTGTGTAACGACTTTTGGCTGAAACCGACGCGACGGCGCGCTTAGTTTAAGCAGCAACGGGAAATGAAAACATTTAACATTTCAACACCAACGTCCAACATGATAATCGTGGAACTGAAACAGATGTGAGATACTTTACAGATCAGCGGTCTGGACATTTTTTTTATACACAACTTGTGATTTTAAAGCGTATGCTTTTTTTTGAATATTGCTAATCAATAAAACCTTATTGATTAGTTTGAGCAGCACCAATGTAAGAAAATCTTGCACAATCCGATTTGACACAAATGTGGGCTTCGGATTCGATTGAAAATTTGCGTCTGTGTCCATGGTCACGAGAAAATAATTTGAAGCGAGTTCCTTTTAGTTTACTTTTTATGAATATATTGAAGGACGAAGTTACATGTCAGCTCCTCTTTTTTAAAGATTCTGTAGAAATACACGAAATGCGCGAATATTATAAAACTAAAACGTTTTATTAAAATATAGATAACTGCTTTCCTTCATGTTGGAAATAGATAATGCCGTCATCGTTGAGCGGCTTCAACAAAACTGTCTTACTGTATGTGAGAGAGCTGGAATCATAAAAAGCCTCCCAGGCACGGCCAAAGCAATATTGATGACTTATATTTTAGAAAAAAACCGGCTATAAAATAACCAAAACCGGAAACAAGTACATGAAATCCAAAAAAAATAACTTTATACTAGTAAAGTAGTTTTCTTAGAAAGCTACTCACATTCTATACATTTCTACGGTAATATAAGGCATAAGTGAACGCTCTACGCACGCGCCATGCATACCGCTTGCATCTTTAGGCGAATAGCCATTTTGTAATATAAAAGCTGCCTTACCTAGCGGAATAACTGCTATGCGCCATCAAAGTGTATTTTATTTCATATTTTAAAATATTATTCTAATATAATTATTAAATAAAAACAATTTTTGAGAGTTTTATTATAAATATTTTGTTGTTTATTTATACGATTAAGGAGCGATTTCTCTAAACTCGTATTGTTATCAGTAATATTTTTGTTTTTACGAATAATTATCAATACATAGGTACTTATAAATATGCCTCAAATAGATAAGATAATGACAGTATTGTATCACGTAAATGAACAATCTTTGAATGAGAGTCAATACTCAGGCAATCTATATAAAGTGAAAACTTGTTTAACAAAAATCTTGGAACTCGCGCCTTCGTCACCGAACGCCTAATGTTAATAGGGACCATAGTTTTATGTCAATAGATGTAAAAAACCAGATCGAGGTTAATAGCTTTGATTTAAAGTAATAAAATTACAAATTTTAGTACTAAAATTCGAAATTGTACATCTATGGACAGTCTGCTTTTTTTTAAACTTTAACCATCACAGTGTCGAGACACTCCGTTGCACATCTTCTTGTATTCATACATAACTTTATAATGTTGATTCATCTTGCCATGGTCTATTGTGTTATTATTAAATAGTAAATTATTGAATTTCATTCTCAGCTTCATTTTTTAGTTCGAAGTATACATTTTTTTTTCTACTACACAAACGCTATATCTAGTATAGTATACAAACGAAATACTTACCAATGAAATGGATTTGTCACTGTAAAAGCCAGTACTGTGGAAAATCTTGAGATTCTTTGGTAAAACTTAAGATTTACCAACAATAATGGTAGAATATTGAACTGTTCGGTTCATTATTTATTTGGAACTTAATAAACCTTGATAAAACTTACGTTTTGCCTCTGAGAGACATGGGAAATACATGTATTTAAATGTATGTTAGATTAGGTTAGGAACAGTTACGGACTTTTACCATTAAACCTAGTAAATCTTTAGATTTGTGAAGAAGTGGAGGACTGGCTTTTACAAATATAAATAACTAAATCAAATTGTATGATATCAAAACTGTACACTGTACACTGTGTACATTAATTTATTGTATTACTTCTATTCGCTGTGTATTTGCTTGTCTGTCAAGCTGCAATTCAATATGAAAACTAAAAATAGAATATGTTAATTGCCGTCTTCGATAGCTCGTGGAATAAAACGCGTGGACTGTATTAATAAGGAACTTAGGCAGCACCGGTTACAATATGCGCAAGCACGTGTTTATATTAAGCCTAGTAACAGCTGACCGTTCAAGTAGCCGTTGACCGCTGCATTCCCTCTCTTCGCCCCGCAACGCCGGACACCCGTCCTCCGCTCCTCATGCCTCTCGCCTCGGCTTGAGGTGTTGAGACTGCCACTCAACATTACTAGATTGTTTCTTCTCAAGTAGGTATAAAATACTAGATGTCACCCGAAACTTTATATATACTTCTTTTTATATATACTTCCTACTAATATTATAAACGCGAAAGTTTGTGAGGATGTTTGTTACTCTTTCACGTAAAAACTACTGTATGGATTATAATAATATAGCTTATACATCAGAATAACACATAGGCTACAAGTTATAAAGACATTGTGTGAATTGACCAAAATATCAAGTAAGTATCTTATGTTCAAGCCATTAAAGCCAAAACAGTGAACCATTGTAGTCAATAAATTAATATTATGGTATATATATACTAAATGCATATGTATACACGCTACATATACCAGAATATTATTTTTTGCTATTTTTGTGTCTGTCAGTCTGTTTGTTCCGGCTAATTTCTAGAACGGCTACACCGATTTTGACGGGGCTTTCAATGGCAAATAGCTGATGTAAGATCTCCACGCGGACAAAATCGCCGGCACAGCTATTTATATATATTTCTATTTTCATTGAGTTCCTCCAAGTGGTAAGTGAAGGCATTCGAATTTAATAATATACTTCAATATATATATATATATATATATATATATATAGATTATTAAAAAATTAGGACAAATAATTGATAACACAAAAAACACACAATTCATATTAATTACTAACTACAAGTATAATATATTGTTTATACTAAATATTAATTAAAAATAATTTGATTCAAATTGAAATAGTATTTCTATTACTTGCATTGCTTACTAACTCTATAAGCCGTGTACGTTGCATATGTTAGACACTTGTTAGACAATCACGTACAACTTAGCAGATTTCACTCCACTTATACTTATATACAGAATGCAGCTTGAATTAATATATTTCAGTATATGAATTTCAGTAAAATAACAAAGAAATGAATAGTATTTTTTATAATGCGTTACGTATGTAGGTACTTTAAATGTTAAGGTTTGAAATCCTTGTAGGATTAGGTTGGGATTTACTTAAATTTCTAATTCAAAATCAAATGCAGCTATTTATGTATATTATATTTGAATAAAACACAAAATTTTTACTAAAATATCTAATTTAGAAAAATCCAGTGGTAGGAAATATCTGGAAGGACGGGCCAGCGTCGTGCATTGACCTCTGAATAAAAGCGCAGTGTTCGTGGGTTCGATCCCCACTCGGTGGAATAGATTATTATTTTCTTCACGCATCTCTCTCTGGGAACGGACCAGACATAGAACCACTGGCCTAGATCTAGCACTGTCTAGGTCCTCTAATTTCGACCAATTGTTCTAACATTGCGAGTTAGTAAAAATCTAATACCACACGGCTTCAGATTTGACCAGGCAAAAAAATTCAAATTTTAATGGTCCTCCAGGTGGGTATCGAACCCACAATCATCACGTGTATATTGAAATACATTCGAATGGCGAAGATTAATCATGTTTAAACTGTTTCCCCAATTTCATTTTATAATGTAAGGGTATATCAATTACTTACTCCTCTACCAGTATAAAGAAAAATAGTCTTCGACACTTGGAGGTTTCAAGAGGAGTTCTTGAGAGTAAAAATATATGATAATGTTCATTTACAATACATTCTACGTCCAACTAGGGATTAGATGTTTGTGCGATCGTCATTTAATCGAAAACGTTCATTTAAAAACTTTGGAATCTGAGTCTCTAAGTCTACTGTTGATTTATATAAAGAAAAAGCTTCTTATATACTTTATGTCATTTCTTTATACATGGGTCTAGGTGGAATATTAACGAGTGCCCGCTTCAATCTGAGATCCGAGGATTTTAATGTAGTGAACTGAACCTCTTTGAAATATTCCGCATTCCTTGTTTTCTCTTAAGTGAAATACAAAAACAAAAACAATTTTTATAAAAGATAATTAAGAAACAATGACACTTACATAGCTTTGTCAGATTGCGCACGATGTTTGTGAGAACAAGTCCAATTTTGATGAAGTTTCTCAGGAAAATAGTTCATAACGCAAGGTCCAACATAAGCTACCAATTTTTTCATAAACCAACCCTTTAGTGGTGAAATAGGTGATGAAAATTTGTATAAAAATTTCGATCGCTCTACCGATTGTAATGAATTTTGGCATATATATTGTGGATACCCAGGATTAACCATATGAGGTGGTTAATTATTCAGCGTTGAAATATTTAATCATTGTAATATTAAATTAACATTAAATTTAGATACAAAAAAATATATTGAAATAATCCTAACACGATAAATTATCAATTCCCGTACTTTATTTCCGTTACGTATGATTATGACTGGAGAGTGGAAAGGTGGCATGAGCGGAGACGGTATCGAGTGCATGTCTCAATAAACGCGATGACTGTGGGTTCGATTCCCACTTCACAGAATAGCTTATATGTGTATTGTTTGAATTTTTTCTCTCCAGTATGACTTAATAGTTTCTTGATTTGACAAAAAAGAGATGTTTCGCAATTCAATGTGCAACGTATCGAATTCGGGTGGAATGCTGAGAATGGAGTGTCACTAGATCGGTGCAGAAAGGTGTGTGAAGCTGGAAAAAGAAGCTTTTCCAGCCCCACGCTGTCAAGACACTGTTCTCCACTTTTCACCCATATTCAAGGTTTTGCGTGTTGGAGTGGTGGAACTCAACGCCGCGCTTTGTATTGACACCAGAGCGGAGAAATTAAAATAGTAGACAATATGTCAAGATTCTCGTGTAGGAAATCCTATATTTAGATGTTCTGTAATAAATACTTTACTTGTTCTCAGGAGCTACGAGGAGGACCATAGCTTGTGCCTCATAAGGCTGTGCTTGAAGTATGGCATGAACTATTTTGAAACCGGTCCCTGGTACGGACAAGGAAGTTCAGAAACAATCATGGGCAAGGTACGTTGATCATTTTAGCCGTTTCTTAAGTTCAAGAAAGGATTATTTAATTAAATACTTGGAAAAAATATAAATAAATATGTTCATTTTAAAATGAACCTATTTTTAACCCGATTAATCGCGTATTTTTTTGGTATTCGAAAATACCCATTTTAGAAACCTGACGTTTCGAACACTTTACAGTAGTCCAGTGCCATTAGTATTTTTTATTATTAAAACATCAAGAAAAGCTAAAGAATCATTTGCCTGTTATTCTATTGTAAATTGAATACCATTGTTAATAGAATTGAAAAAAAAATATTTACGAATGAGATAATTTTTACAACTAAGCAATATTTTAACAAAAAACTGTAATAGTAATAAATGTCTATCTGTGTAACAAGAGTCACGAGTCCCTAACAAAATCATACAATCTCTAAATGAAATCTCAAAAGATTGACAATTAAATTTTAACTATTCTCTGTACAGTCATTAGAAAGCTTTACTAGATTTAACGAATATTCAATTGTTGCAAACTTACATCTCGTGGAAATGCCGAGTCCATTTCTGCATTTTTTTATTATCCTTTTCTGCTGTCGAGCGAAAATGTCTAGCGTCGGAAGCGAAATAGTTTCTAACGGAGATATTTTTTATGAAATCGTAAGCTCTGATAGATCCTAATTCCACTTTGCAAATATTACTTTGTTTTAACGTTTACGTCAAAAAAATATAGTTATATTACATTTTGATATGAATATTTTTTATTCGTAAAGGAATTGATCCACGTATATTCAATACTAATTAAATAGCTAGATAAGCTATACATATACTCGTATACTCGTATATAAAATCAAATTCGTTGATGGTTCTGTTTGCTTTCTGTATGCTTTCGACTGCGCGAGTTCAAAATTGATATTTGATTTGTTTATATTATACTATGTGAAATGTTTCTAGTTTAGTAGTACTAGTCTGGTTACTAGTCTGGTTTAGTAGTTTTGGATACTCCGTTCTCTACAACCCACCCGAAATTAAGACATGGCTATTGCTTCTTAATTGTAATTAAGAAATCAAAACAATTTATAGATAATCATATCCCCGATTTGGGTTAGAACTCACGACCGAATCGTGTTTACAAAAACTTATATGATGCTGTACAGTTCGCAGATGATACCTCTTTAATTTTTAAAGTTGACAGAAAGAAAAATAAACTATGACGAGTGAATAGTGCGTTATCGCGAATTCTTCTTTGATTCGACTTTAGCCATGCCTGAATGAATGCCAAAAAACTGAATGTATTGAATTTGCTATACCATATTGAGATCTGAATCTAACAATTAAAGGAGAAACTCTTCACATGACAGAGACCACATTCTCCAGTGGAATAAAACTGTAAATCACCCCACCTTGAAACTCTTGCAGATAAACTTAGCTCCGATTAAAAAAGTAAGACAAATATCTGACATTGATATTGTCAGTCTAGTTTACTTTAGCTATTTTTATAGTATTTTATATTATGGAATTTTACTATAAGACAGTGCCACAGGCATAACTTTAATATTTATTGTTTAAAAATGATCAATTTACAATCTTAGAGCTCGAGATTTTTGCGAGATGTTTTTAAACACATAGGTACAGTTGCTTAGCAGTATATATATTATAATATTTTGTCCAGCAACAGTAAAACAGTGACAGACATACGATAGGAACGAGCAATAAAGATAAGCTTTGTAACTCTAAGTTATCGCCCCCAAAAAGTAAATAATACTTTTATGGGTCTGAGTTTACGCATGTATAAAACAATACCACAAACTATGTTAGATTTGCCACCGCGGAAATTTAAAGCAACTGTAAAAAAACAATATTATTAAGTAAAGCTTTATACTTTAAGAAAAATATTTAAAGGATAAAAATGTGTCAAAGTAATATGATTTGAGCTTGGTTAGCTACCACTGTGCTAAATAATAATATGATTATGACTTGTCTATTTGAAAATAGCAACTGTTGAGTTTCTCGAAACTTCTTCCGAGCAGAACTGCCTCTTTAGCCGATGGTAGCCTTATGCCTATTCAACAATTCAAATGTGCTTGCAAAAGTCTTTAAGAATAAAGAATATTTTAAATTTCAATTAAAATGTACTACGTCAATAGAATGCATGTATATGAACAAAAAGTTGATACTAAGGAAACCAAATTTGAATAATTCAATTAGCTCAGATTAGGTATAAATGAACTGTCAATTATATCGGCCATTTCTATTTACTTGTTTAAGTTTATTTTATTTTAAAACTCGGTCGAACTCAAAGGCCGGCGGCATTTCATCAGATCGCATGTAAATATTTGTCATAAATTTGTAGCAAATAAAAAACGTATATTGCGCATTTTTACTTATTTACTTTGTCCCATCCATATCGGATAAAGCAGAAGGAGTTCTTAAGAAAATTAGTGTTTTTTTTTCAGTTCATTTTAAATACATTAATAAACTATTAAAGCATGCTAAGAATGATGAATGTGCTCAGGTCGTTGAGGCACTTTGATAGGACGAGTGATAAAAGAATGATAAAAAAGACTTGATTGTGTGAGCGGTACTCTTACCGCTCTAGGTAGCGGGAGGCCTAGGTTGATACTGGACTCCCGAGAGCTTACATGCTCTTGATATATTTGATTATCGCCTAAAAACAGTGGATTATTATTTTTTTTATATTAATTACAAATTTAATCTATAAATAAAATAAAACTATAGCAAAATCAATTTTATACATGAAAGGTTTAAGCAAAATGATAATGGAATTGCGGGCTATTGTATATAATGTCGGGGCTTCGCCACACGATTGAAACAAAATGTTTTTATTTAAAGCCTACCAATATTTTGTATGTAAAATTAATGGCCGAGTTGTGAAGTGTATTGTTTTACACGCGATGTAAATATGTTTATATTCATTGAATATTTTTATTAAAGGGTGAGAACGGAGTGTCACAAATTTTAGTTTTCTCGAGCTAAAACAATTATTGTCCTTTTACTGTCTAAAGGGATAGATATAGCATCGATGTCAAAAAATATAACTTTAAATGAAGCGTGGAGATATTATAATATTGAATTAAAATCAAAATAAAAATTGTAGGCCCTCAGCCAGTTCCCAAGGAACTCCTACTACATGGCGAGCAAAGTGGGGCGCTACGAGCGCAATCCAGAGACTATGTTCGATTTCTCCGCGGAGAGGACGGAACTTGCTGTCAACACCACTCTCGAGAGGCTAGGCATGGACTACGTGGACGTGATTCAAGTGAGTTAATTCTGTATTATTATTATCGTTTGCGAGTCGAAATACATAAATATATATTTTTTTATGGAGACTTAATGGAAATAAAAATAGGTTTTATTCATTTACAAATATTTTCGTCACTATCAGTTCTAATAGAAGCAATTATGACCTGCTAAGTAAGCTCTGCTGAGAAGAGCCGACAAAAAAAAGGATAATCAGCAGTTTTTTACGTTTAGTAAATCAATTTTGTGACTAAATTGTAATAAGCAATGGGTGGCTACTTGAATTCCAAGGCGGAAGGCGTTGAAGAATATTTTCTGTCGAAACGCTCTAAGAATTTTAACATTTTTAACAATGTTATCACACACTTAGAAAATTGAAAAGATTGTTTCTCAGCGAAGCTTGGGACTTAGCAAGTCTGCTATAAATTCCTAACTCAAAGTGTTTGTAACATGCTGAGGTTGGGTCGTACTATTTCGAAAAGGGTTCGTATATTATTAGTTTATAAATGATTATATAGGATCGATACTTATTATTTATTATAATATTCAGAATATTTCTATATAGTTTCTAGCGAGTTTTTTTTTTACACTGGGAAATGCCTCTTACGCAGACCCCCCATACGCCAGGTAGACTCTTGCGGGCGATACTGTGGGACTCACCAAAACCCGATACTACCCACTTAAACCCAGCGGAAACCCTCTCCACCCCAAGGAGACGTCGCAGGATTGCCCGCGCATACTACTACAACGTCTCCGTGGACGGCCCACCTATTGCACTGTCGCCTTCAGGGTGCTCCGGGGTACATTTCAGAGCACCCGCAGCCTCGATGACTTGCAGGAGGATCACCACGACCCTCCTGCAGTAGTTCCTCCCTCCCTAGGGTAAAGGGAGTTGGAGATCCGCATACCGTCTTCTCCTCCCCCCTGGCCTTCGGTGGCGGAGTGGATTTGTATTCACGCTGGACTCGGTGGCGCGAGTGACTTAACGTATAGTTAATTGCAATGATAATAAAAATCTTAATTAAAATGTTTGAAAAACCCCACGCTGTTTAAAATGTAATTGAAAAAAGGCTAAAATAAACTTACAAATAGTGATGGCAGCCGCAGACGGATTCATCCGCGTCTTGTTACATAAATTCTTTTAGTCGAGGGCTTTTCAATTATTTTATCCATTTTTCAATTACACATCAACCGTCGTAAGCATTTTCAAAATTTTCAATTTTGCTATTTATTTCTAACTTTTTAAAGGGCATAGGCATATACATTATACAAAATCAATATAATTAATATTTAAAGTGGCATTCAAATTGGACTTCGATCGTAACACATATCTGTGAAAGTGCGCCAATCAAACCCGTACGTATTACTGAAAATCGCATCAAAATCAGACTAGTAGTTTGGGAGTATATATACCGTCTCCGTACCGTAAAAACTCAATTAGTCTATTATGATGTCCTACACTCAGTACACATTCTACAGTACCAGATCTTGTACGGAATTGAAACTGCTATCCCTGGACTCTGTCCAATTAAGACACATGGTTATAAGCACTGTTCATACATGTATGTCTTCATGAAGAGGACCTAATTATTTATATTACTAATTATAAATCAAACATCAAATAATGGCTTGAAAAACAATAGTATGTAAAAAGTAAGATATTGAAAGAACGAAAAAAAACAGGTTTCACGCTTTACCCACAAATAGAAGGGTTGTCATAGAACTTAATATACAACAAGACACTCTGTTTTCCGAAGTGGCAACATTGAGCGTCGAGTGGCGCAACTCAACGCCGCGCTTTGGGATAATTTGGGACAATTAATATAAAAGTAATTAATATTTCGCATAGAATCTAATTATAGTATACACGAGACCTGCCGTCTATCAATATTAACGTGGGCGTGGCGATAGCAGGACTCTTTGATTAATTTAGACAAAGAGCTACGTTCATTATCCACAATCAATCGTCAAAGCCATCCGAAATTCTGAATGCATTGATAGCGACAAACGTAATACTAACAGGTATCAATATCAATAGATTCCTTAGTAAGAAAACCATCTGGAAATTAATGAAAGTAAGAGAAGAGAAAAACAAAGTTTATTGATAACGGCCATACATACTATTGAGTTTCCGGTTTGAACTGTTTCATTTAAACGCTAAATTATCAATATATGTATTTACTGTTCAACAAAAATATATCTTTGGCATTTAGTATGTATTTGGTATATATTCGATAAATAGTAATAAATAACTTGTTTGTGTAAGATTGACATATGGCAGCTATCGGGCGCTGTCACCAACATCCTCGTGTCGTCCATCGGACCTATTTGTATCTGAACAGCAGTTATGGAGGATGTGGGTTCACTTGCGTGATCGATTATGAAAGTATTGAGGCACGATGATGCCTAAGTTATTGCTTTTAAAAATAGTTAAAAATATAGATTTAATTCATATAGAATCATATTGTGCAATGATGTATTGCTCAACTGAAATATTCGAACTTCGCTTACAGCTAACCTGACCACCTTTTTTGAAAAGTTAGACGATTATCTATTATTTCTCTATCAACTCTATATAGTATTTTGAAGAACTTGCGACTTCATTTTAAATCTCATATATTCATATAACCTAATTAGCACCCATTAACAAATTGAACACATTTTAAATTAAATATATAGACGTTTAGTCTATGAAAATGAACGGTAACGTGTCTGAAATATCTTGATTACAAAAAGATTTTTTTTAATCTCAAAATATTTTGATTTGTTCAATTTGTTTGTGGGTGCTGATTAGGTTATATGAATATATGAGATTTAAAATTAAGTCACAAGTTCTTCAAAATACTATATAGAGTTGAGAAAAAAATAATAGATAACCGTCTAGCTTTTCAAAAAAGGTGGTCAGGTCGCGTATATACGCGAATATCCCTGGTTTAAATAGTTTCAGTTAAATCATGATAATCACCGATGTTCTTAAGCGGGACACAATGCCCACACATGCATGCTAAGTGCTACGTTATAATCTGCATTCACGCATACTCCAACTAAAACGACAGAGAATACGAAGAAATTCTCCATCCAATCGAGAATGAAGTGTTCTCCATTTTACATTACTATTGAGTACATTCAATCGCAAAGCGGCTGCCTTTGTAACTCGAACTAGAACGTTCTTTTGTCCCGTGACAGTGTAACGGCACTATTTGTGATATCCGATAAAACTTACTTTGGACTGGAAATATTTCTATATATTCGTTTTGATCAGATATTAAAATTGTTTGTACCATTTAATTTAATTCTCGAGTAATTTTAGTTTATATATAAGCTGTTTTAATATATGTATTTGACGGCGGTACGTTGAAATTCAACTTTTCGGTTATTCACACGTTTAATAAGAAAAGTGTTTTCTAGCATATAAAAAAATATATTAAAATAATGCTAAAAGCAATTCTTATCAAAATAATAAATAGCTCTTAAAATAATAATAACCTTTGGTTAACGGCAGAGTGTACAAATATCCCTACAGAGATACTAACATTAAAAATAAGTTGTAACAAGCGAATAATAATTTTGACAAAGCTTGATAAGGCGTATAGCTTTAGTGTCTGGAGCGATTGGACGGTCTCCGAGATGCGCGGGTTTGAATTTACGTTAACAATTTTTATACTTCTCTAAATATTCTCTTATTATAAATACTAACGTTTAAATAGACCTATTAGGTAAATTTACAGCTTAGCTCTACCACAAAATTAACCTAACTTAGACAATGGATTTATAAATTACTAATGGCTTAAGCCTTAAGTGACTAACCTAAGTGTGAGACGCGTCATGGCTTCAGCACTTTGTTGTATTATTATATACATGAGTGAAATAAGCAGAAAAGTATGCAGGAGTGATTCGACTCTGCGTTCCCTTGTTCACGGTCATTCGATTGAAATGAGTGAAAACCGATTACTTTCCACGATTGTCGTTATAACTTTGACTTCTACCAATTTTTTTATAAATATAATTTCAGGAATTGTATCTTAGACAAAAATTTAATCTCAATTCAAATGTCAGTTATGGGATACGAGTTGTTTCAAGTTAAATGTTGTTTCAAGCTTGCATATGAATTGAAACAATATGACCACTGTAGTGCAGTGGGACAGCATCCGGTTGGTAATAGAGGAAGTGATTATATTTTATATCTGTTTCATTTCTGCGCTCTGTAAAATGAAGCGCGATGTTAATTTCCGTCACTCAACACGCAATGTACGAATTTTTCGTCCGTTATGCGGGAAAATGCATAACCTGTCTTTTTATTAAAAATCGCATGTTTTGAATTTGATAGCATCTCAATGATCGCTTCTTACAAAACTGACCGTTTGATGTGCAGTTAATATTTGAACAGCGAACAGTTGAAAAGTTTGAATATTTAAATTATGTTTACTTCAAACTCTCCTTTTTTAAGACCGGGGCAGTGTTTTTAAATGTGGGACTCTTCCTAAGGATTCAACAAAGAAACCTACTCCTTTAACAGCCATACCTCGCCTAGAGAGCGCGCGACTTTCATTACAAGCTGTCACAAGCTTTTCTCCTTTCACAGTATAATTTAACCTTATTAACCTTCGGAATTATCGAACCAGTCCTGGTTATCTCTTTCAAGGTTCCCTATAACTTGAGAAGCACATTTGTTTTTTTGCACATTTGATTTGTGGAGATCTTTAGTATATGAACTCCCCCTCTTATTGACAGGCGTAGTATCGTCTATCTCTGGCATCTTGGCACAATGAGCATTGTCTAACATACCTACCTCGTTGATGCGTATTAATTTAGCAAAGTGTCGCTTTCGACTGTAACCTCAGTTTAGTATACGAACAAGTCGACGGTTGGCCCACCCTTGGGTCCTGATCAGAACGTGAGTATTCAAAACTTCACCAAGGTCCTTCTTGCGTACTATAACATAATCCAAGACATGTCAGTGATGTCAGTGATGTCAGTAGGTCTTGAATCGTGACAATTAGGGACGTGGTCTTAATTTTGTCTGGGAAACGAAATGTAATCTACAAGCCAAATGCAATGAGAAGAATAAGACCATTATCGTTGCATTTTGCAACTCCATGACAGTCAAGACCTCCGCCCTACTACGTCGAAATTCTTATTCACTTATTACAACTTATTTTTGTTTTTAGCTTTAATTCGTTTACTTTAACAAATGTTAAAACATAATTATTCACGACACGGGCGTTAAAATCTGTGTAGGAAGCGTTAAATCGCTTCTACGTCGATTAGGGCTCTTTGCATCATTATAGTGGACTGTCTATGTACTAACTGCACTCGGCTTAGACCTATGAGCGATAGGGTCGTTTAGCCCCGACGCCGACAACTATACACTAATCTTTATTTTTAACTGAACATATCTACATTTCCTAGGGCAGGCAAATAGAAGCGAATTTTAAGTCAATACTATCTCCACTTTCGCCCATTTTAAAGATATTGCTTGAATGCAGGCTGTTAAATGTTATGATGAGACAAGAGAAACATTTATATAACAATCATATTGTGAGACTACAAGATTAGGTATATATAAAATGACACTAGGGTTCTTACCGCCTATTTTGCAGTGTGGGACTAGCGTCTAACTACATACAATCAAACGTTCTACTGAACTTAATGGTTTTGCCATTACGAAAGTGAAATAAATTGTAATCGTTTTATCTACATACTTTAAACATGTGTATAAGTAATTTCATAAAGTCTAACATTTCATTATACTATATAAATGAAACACAAACTTAGTGTTAATCATATATTGAAAGTTTTTGCATATTTAATAGAGCTAGTAGCCTCGTTGGTACGTCATATACTCGTACCTTAGCAACGTACGTGCCATTTGGTATAAAAGTTATAAGTTAACTTATGGGGAGGTTTATTGGCTATTGGCATAATATTTTATTACTACGCGATTGGCGATTATATTTCGCAGCTTCGTTTTTATCGATTTATTACAATTTTAACATGTTATTGGTACAAAATTGTGGTGCGAACAACTAGTAGGGCTGATTATGTCACTGTAATTTACTTTGTGCTCATCCAAATTAAAATCGATGCGAGGCACCACCGGAGTTATATTTGTCGATATTTAATAAAACGAATAAAAAATGTTATGCGTTCAGCGTATTTGTATGGTACCCGTCACGTTTACAGTATTTACTACGAAATGTTTAATCTGTTCTTTGCAATAGGTATTGTATATATTGTATATAGGTATAGTATTGTCCTACAATTATGCTCCTTTTACCACATAATTAGTGATGCGAGCCACTTATGGGGTTGACCCTGTCCCATATATCCCATATATATCTAGCATGTCTATTACGACACCAAATGACACCATTAAAAAATTACCAAAGTTATTACAAAATATTTATTTTATTATTATATCAAAAGCAAAAGCAACTGAGTGGTGAGATGAGACAACAATGAATATAATCCTTTGATTAGTTTTTATAATTATGAACTGGAGATAATATTAGATGCATTGAACATAAGCTGGGAAGCTTATTGTAATGGTACACAATATACAGACTTCTAGAATGATATGGATGGAAAGTTACTCATTAATATTTTAGAATTGGAAGCAGCTTTGTTTGTTTTAAAGTTAATTAGTAAGCATTAAACAGATTAGGAAATATAAATTTAGCATTAGTAAAAAGGTTGCCACTCGGTTTCCACACTTCAATAAAGTTATCCGAGAGATATGGGAATGATATTTGAAGTCTTTGAAAAATTTTCATAGTATTTGCATAATTTATACAATAATATTCTAATACATGTACTCGTAAATCTAGAAGGTGATCAGATATCAGAACAGTGATTTATAGATATCAAGTCAGAATTTAATAAAACTGCTTGTGAAGAGATAGTTACTAAATTTGGCGAACTAGAGAAGGATTTATGTGCAAAACAATTTATACAAGTATAAATCTCTTTATCAAAGAAGAGTTTTAGAATGTAATAATAAATATTAAAGTATAAATTTTAACAAATCTGCTCTGTCTTTAAGTTCAGGTAAATTTTTTAAAGGTGATAGACTAAAAATATTCATAAAAGACGCTTATAGATTGAGCCCTTCATTTCGAATACAACATTATCTGGAACCCTAAACTTCTTTGATACAAAACCCCCTATGCACCTCGATCTAGAAATATGAGTGAAGAAAATTCTGACCTGGCTGTACTCGTAGATGCAGCTCTTGCTTGAACGCAGCATGGCTTAGCGGTCAGAGCGCTTGGACGGTTTTCAAGAGGCACAGTTTCAAATCCCGCTGCGTTCAAATTTTTATACATTTTCTAAATATGTCATTTTTAATTTCCGTAGTGTGCGAATAACACTTTAAAAAATGTTAAAAAATATATATATAATGTCTTTCTATGTACAAATTTTACATAGAGTACAAATTTAGCTATCAATTAAATGAAATAATATCTTATAAATTGAGTTGTCTAAAAAATAATTCCGTCTAAAGTTATAATAATAGAATCACTGATAAAATCAAAACTCATTGCAACCTTTTATAAATTTAAGATTTTTTTTGGAAGCTAGTCGCAATGTTTGCCCGTTGCCGTTGCGTTCGATAAATAAAATCAAATTAAAACGCTTTTGGAAACCAAATAAATTATATTTGTTTATTTGCTTAAGAAGGCCATATTTAAAAATAACATTACAAACAGTGAATCGGATGATAAAAAAATACAAGAGCACAAAGCTGAGGGATCGAGTAGTTCAGGGGTAATTTTTGGTATCATTAGAAAGACAGTATGATGCTATGATAAATCTAGTATGTTTGCTAAGTTTTATAACAAAAAAATATCTTATAATGCTCAATTGTGGTGAATTTCTGATAAGTTTAAAGATTTTCTAATATATTATTTTTTATTTCACTATTTAATGAACTCTGAACGGCTACAAATTGTAATAAATCGCAAAGAATAAAGCTGCAAAATATAATAATGTTTGAACTTCACATACAGGTAAGTTCTTTTAATAATTAGGCAAACTAAGCTCGGCGCTGAGTTCCGCCACTCAAGACGCAATAACACTAGTTCCTCTGCTGAAGCGTGAAGCTGAAACAAAAATGCTGCTTTATTACAACTTATTCAACTGAAATATAACACATGGGATGAATTTTTGACAATATTTTTAATTAAATTTGATAATCGCACTACGATAGCATGACATATTGAATTTCTCAATTAAAATGAAAATAGGTTATTTTCTTCAACTTCAATGAGTCGTGGTGCAGTTGCTGAGAACTGTGATGTAGAACTGTAAAGGCGATGGCTGTGTGTTTGTATCCTGCTCGAGGAAAAGTTGATATTAAAAAAATCTGGTTTGCTCAGACAAAAGACGGTGTGTCGTTCGACTATTTTTGACTACTTCCAATAAATTATATATAGCTGTAAACTGACACATAAGAACATAAGATAATTGTAATTGCCATAAGTAAATTTTGTGAATTTGTCATCTTGAAGCTAAAATGGCGGACGGTCCTATGTATAATTAGGGACAGGTGGACTGGTTATTTTTCGTATACTACCGCGGTGTGGGTATTAAATGCTTTCAGTCTAAAATCTAAATCCAATATGACAGATATTATGTCTGTCTGTGTTATGTACGAGTATAATGATTTTTGTATCATATTTATCTAAAAATAAACGAAACAGTGAACAAATTAAATATTTCCGCTAAACGGACGGTTTAACGGTACGTGGTAAGTACTGCATCCACAGTAGTTGTTGTGTGGTTCAAAATCCACATAATGTTTTTGGTGGTTATTTAAAAAATTTTTTAACCTCAGTCTATATACTAATCACAGTCTTAATAATATATATTTATATGTACGTATATATAAAATCATTGGATACAATTTTATTTGCAATTCTTCTGGGATAGCGATCGTCTGTGAATAAGGGGAACTTAGACTGTAGCTTGAGCGGAATAAATTGATGCCATTAACCTATTCGCAAGTTGCGCATCTCCGGTGATATATTACGCTTCATAAAGTTGTTAAGCAAATTGTGCCTGTCTTCACATTTGTCTTCACATTTGTCTTCACATTTGTCTTCACATTTGTCTTCACATTTGTCTTCACATTTGCCTGTCTTCACACTTCACTTAATATAAAACTAGACAATTGATAGAAATGGTTCTTACGCGCGTATATTATTTGTGATTATTGTATTATAGATACCGAATTCAGTATTATTAAGCCGTAATTTGCATTTCAATGGACCGAATGAAGGACTATATGAAGTACTTCATTCGCTATAGGACGCGACGCTGAAAGGCCACTACCCTTAAATTGACTATTTAAATTGACTAGTTCGGCTCATTTTAAGGGTATGGGTTATATTATCTTATACCTATTTATTTCTTCAACACTTAAATAGCCTTGTGGCTGGGGTAAAAAAAATAAAACTATAACACTGACCATGTAAATACACAAAATATGGTAGAAATTTGATAAAACATTTATAAAGAAGGTTCAAAAAATTGAACGCAGCGGGATTCGTACCCGCGCCTCATGAAAACCGTGGATGTACAACGCACGCAATCCCGCTGCGTTAATTTTTTTTACGTTTTCTAAAAAATATTTTCAATTTCCTAAGTGTGTAAATAACACTTAAAAATGTAGAAATTGTAACTGTAGTAATTTATTGCCAGTATTTATGTTGTTTTTTAATATGGTATTACATCATATTATATATTTTAAAGCTAAGTACTCATTTACTTAGTATAATACTCGTATAGGAAATGATGATATATGGATGAATTTTTAACATGGCCTTGTTAACGACTTACTTGAAAATTTGCATGTGTCCAATAATAATACAATATTTTCATTACATAAACCTGGGTAACGAGAAAATCATTAAATCCTTTTTATATATTGTTTTTTCTATTTCGTATCAATCACGTTTATATAAGTATATACGAATATATAAACAGCCAACCCACGTTCTTGCAATAATCGATACAAGATACCAATTACCAGCAGTATACTTAAATTTAAAAGCTCTACGGGTATAAAAAATACTGTAATACATGCTTTAAAACTGTTGATTTCATTTAAAAAGCTTTTTTGGCTGTAAAAGCTTCACTGCGCGTTACATGAAACGAGCTTAATTGAATTCAGAGGAATTAACAACAAAGTTAAAATTAAAAGTGGATTCGATCTCCATATTTTGTAAAAATACAGTGAAATATCAACTTTCTTATTACAGTTTTGAATTTGCATGTAATTGCTAATATGCTCAGTTACTTCAGGGACTGCACTGTACGTGATAGTTATGGGTTCGATTCTCACTCGCAAAATAATGTAGGTATATTAAAAGCCGTTAAACTTCAAACTTGTACGACTTCAAACATGGTGGTTGTAGATTCGATCTTAATTTGGGAATACGATTATTTTTTAATTATTTTCATTTCCCGCTCGTGTAAATCAGATTGCGGCGTTGAGCTCCACCAGTCAACCAACTATGTGTCAAATATGGACGGGAAGCGAAGAACTGATTTTTTTAATACGAGTTTAATTTGTGATTTTCCAGTTCAATGGAAAAAGCTTGTAGCTTGATAATAAAATAATTCCATCACTAAATTTTGACCCGACACGTAATGGGCCTAAAATAAGCAATTTCAAATCAATTTCCTTCTCCCTCATTGTAGCATGCCGTTGATGCTATAAAATGATAACACGAGACCTACCTAAACTAAAACTATATGGCTGTTTGCACGGGACTTGAAGCTGCGAACACTGTAACGTAATTGATATCTGAAAAAAAAAATGAAAAGTTCTATTTATTTTCAATAACAAAAAAATAGAACATTTTCCATTCATTTTGTATATTTCGCTTCCCGGTACCTTTCCTGCATATCCTATACAAAGCTTGTAATCCTCTAGTCATTTAAACTCAATACATCTCAATACCTCTCAATACTCCAGTGGTTTTGTAAGTTTATAGGCACTGATATTCTGATATTCTGATATTCTGATTTCACAATATATTTGAAGCTCTGAATATAGATTTACCATTGGTTACTAGTTGTTAGTTGGATATCGTCGAATGGGATATGTTTACAAATGAACTCAAATGAATCAAATATACAAAACAGTATTTAATTACAGTATAATGCCCTAATTAAGTAAATATGTGCGTTGAAAGTGTTTTTGGAATCGAAATATCTAGTGAATAAAGAAAATAAAAGAAAATAAAATACATAGTGACATAGCTGAATGAGTTGTAATTGACTGCACTTTTTTATTCACTATTCTTTGTGAATAAGCAAATTAGAAATGTCTCAAAATTTGAACCTAGCAGGATTCGAACCTTGGAAATCAGATAAAAATGTTTTTTGAATATGAAAGGTGGTAGTTTGAATCATTCTAAGTGTTCATAATAATAAATAATAAAAGAGAGCCCGTCATTGAATTGCCGACGGCAATTTTTCAGTAATTTTCAAAGGCAACAGATTCGGGCGGAAAGTGTAAAACGGACTGTCGGGGCGCTAGGGTCTCTCTGCCTTGCCTGTGATGCGCGAAAAAGCGAGATTCTGATACAATAAATTTAGTCGTATAGTAAAAATATAGTCAGGCAAATCTCATCAGATCAGACCAACTCAACAGTATCTTCCTGAATGCATTGTAGCTGACTACAGTAGTAGTAAGTTGTAGCAGTAGTAGTTGACTTCTTGAGTAGTGACCCTGTGATTTTGTTTAATACAATCTTATATATATACATACATATACATACATGTTAATATCGCTAAAACTCTAGAGCGGCTGGACCAATTTGGGTAATTTTGTATTCAAAATATTTGCAGAAGTCCAAGGAAAACATAAAGACGGCACAATTGCATACTTATTAGCAATTAATAAAATATTAACAATTAATAAGTTTTAAGAAACGTATAAGAATTTTGACGTATGTGGATGGAGAACGCGATCAGAGCGCTTGGACGGTGGAGACGTGCTAGTTCGAATCCCGCTGCGTTCTTATTTTTATTCTTTTTTAAAAATGTTCAAAATGAGTAGAGGATCTCTAGATCCCGCGCACATCGATGTTGCCAACGGACTTACCATTTGATTTTAAGAGTTTACAACTTCCCCTGCATTTGCGAAGACGATAAATCACAAGGCCGGTCGTAGGAAGTTTGTGCAATCAAGTTTCCTTCCTTTATATATTTATGTATTTGTTCTTTGAGAATGTCCTTGCGTATTCTTTTCTTTTTGGTTCTCTATTAGTTTTTGTTGAATTTTGACACATCAATTAATTCTGCGGAGGTGCGAAGTGCGTTGGGTCAGCTAGTTTTAAGATAAACCTTAATGAGATTAGAAAGATTACACGACGCGGCTATACATGTAGGTAATGGATTTTAAGTCATTGAAATCTTATATTATAAATATAGATTTTTTGAAGTATATCGAAAATAATACAATTATTATATATTGCATTAGGCCTTTAAAGTTATTTTTGCATATTCGGTAAATATAAAAATATCAATATAGAGACCAGTGACATCAGTGAGGACCTATCACCAGCAACAGTTGCTTTTAGTCTTACCCTCTAGTGCTTTTTAAAAATATATTCACACAAGACAGTCTTAAGGCCACCACTCCGCCATCGATGCTTTTAATTTACAATCCGAATATCGAGAAGCTTCGTTTATTATTAATTAAATTCTTAAATCTGTTGAGATGATCTCCTGTCATGTGTCACTGAAGAGTGCTTCGGGAGAATATTGCCAGTTTCGCGAATTTCATTTAAATTGCTTAGAATTATGTTTATCTTGACGTAATGAAAAGGGTATGTAAACTGTCAGCTAATTAAAGTCTAATCGAATTCAACACATCACCTGTAAAGTGGCGGAATTTAATTTATTAATACTATGTTAAAATAAACAACTGATTGAGATTAATTAATAAAAATACAATTAAATGTTTAAACAAACAAACAAATAAATAACATACTCTTGTGACTATACGCATCTATAAAAAAATATTAGATTTGCTACTGAAGAAATTTAAAATCAAAAAACTTAATAAGTCCTTTGATTTTCACGATTATAAAACATTCGCAGTCTACCTGTGACCACGGAGTACTGTAAAGTGTTCGAAACGTCGGGTTCTAAAATGTATTTTCGAATACCAAAATTGTACGCGATTAATCCGGTTAAAACTGTTTCAAGTAAAGCTTATTGCTCCGTAAACGATTATTTAAAATTGTAGATGCTTTTCGTCTCGGCAGAAGATTCTCATTCTCATATATATATATATATATATATATATAGCAATTGAATCGTTCCAAGCGTGTTACGAACCTAAATATCACTGTGCAACTAACTTGTAAGTTTAACGTTGATTATTTTCTACAGGTCCACGACTTCAGCTACGCCCCAAGCACCTCGATCATTTTGAACGAGACGCTGCCGGCTTTACAGAAGGCAGTCGACGATGGAAAAGCCCGGTTCATAGGGCTTGCGGACTACAACCTAGATCTGATCAAGGAAATAGTAGAGGAGTCCGATATTAAGATCTCGGTCATTCTCTCCTATGCCAAGTCTACTTTCTTTGATAACCGCCTGCAGAACTACGCCCTGTATTTTAAGGTACTTTTGTTTTGGTTTTTTGATGGGCGGTATATATTAATGGGTAAAGGAAAAGCTTTTGACACTTTTATTAATATATTAAATTAATAAAACAAACTTCACACACACAGCCTTGTACAAGAATTATATGTAAATTATAAGTACTCGTACACATAATACACGTTACTAAGCCATCGTGTATTTTACAAAACGATTAAAATTGTATCACTAAATAAAATATAAGTAGATTATTAAATTCATCTTAATTCTGCAATTGCGATGTAGGTAGTGCCTCTACCTGTTATACTTTGTGATATTACTGCCCTATGTCTAACTAAACATAGCAATTTTCCCTAAGTGGAAATCGTACCCAGGACCAATCACGTGCGTTGCCAATCCATACTCAATAGCACTACGAGGACGTCAAATGTTTTTTTCAGCTTCCCTCTATTTTCTGCGAGGGATACAAAGATAACCTAAGGTCCAGACTTTCCGTCGGAATCCGAGACATTGAGTGTTGAGTGGCGTCTTGTTACTAGAGCGGAGAAATGAAAGTATTTATAATTTTATTGTGCAATAAAAATATTATAATACACATGTCAGTTCTTCTGTAGTTATCTTTCTGCCTGAATTCGAAATACTAAGCCAAAATATGTTCTAAGCATAGTCTAACTTATTTTACGATTTTTAAAGTGCTATTGTTACATTAAAATATTAAAAACGTTATTAGAAATTTTTCATAGAAAAACTCATAAAATTTTCAAAGATATACAAATGTAATAAGTTGTAATAAGTGTGTAAGAAGTTCGACGTAGCCGGATGTAGAACGCCTGGATTAGCGGTCAGAACGCTTGGAGGGCGGATGACATTTTCTGAAATGATGACTAAAAAAATGAAGTTTTTAATAATTAATCTTATTTAATCTCACTTATATAACTATCTGTAAATCTGTATATCGATTTCCAGCGGCTTTCAATCTTCGTTATTATTAGTTTTACTCGACCAGATTGTACCGTGATGCATTTTTGTTGTTCCTGTCGCTCGCCTGCCTCTTCTCCCATCCGTCACGTAGATGTTGATCTGTTATTATTTTCGGCTGGAGGTACTCAGATATTTAAAAAAAGAACAAAAAATTGTGAGCTCGCCCGCCATTTGAGAGACATAGAATTATTTTGTAAAGCTAATTGGCATAAAGGTGTAGATTACACCTGCAATTCGATTCCAGTATGGAAAATGAAATAAGTATTATTTTTTCAACTATTCACTCATTCATTGCAGACAAGACTAAGGCTTTATCCTTAATGGGTAAAGCTAAAACCTAAAAAAATTAACGAGTTGAAAAAATAACATAAAGAAATAAAGTATTATATAAATTTATACTATCATAAGTGTGGCGACACATGGTCGCTAACAGCAGTTCCGCCGCTACCGACTACGGTTGACTCTGTCTCCTTGTACCAATACAACTTGCTGCGCCGGATGGAGTGTGTCGAACGGAGACCCACTAGGCTCTCATATATTTAAAATTACGATAGTACAATGTGATATCTATCGCAGTTTGTATGTGTCCATCTATAAATATAGCAGGGTTGTTAGAAAGAACCTAGTGTCATGACACTCCGTTTACCACTTTCAGAGTTTGAATCCCATTTGGTGTAATGCATATAATTTAAATATTTACGTTTTGTTAATTTGCTTTAATGAAGAACTGAGTGCTCTTTCACTAAATTATCCGAAAATAAATAACAAAATGCGACATATGTAAAAATTCGACAGAAAAAAAAATAATCAACCTACTAGCATTTTTATAAAACGCTCTAAATCCCAACTAGTATTAATCAATTAGAACTAAAGCCACGGCCTCTGCCCTGACAGCCGGAGTCACTCAAATCGTATACCGAAATGCCAGTTGCAAATGTGAAACACGAGAATGACGTGGTCGATTTGGCTAATTTTGTAGAAATCCAAGGAAGCTTTGAAAGGTAAAGGCTAGGAAACATAAAGAAATTGCAATAAAATAGTAAAAAAATAGCTAAGCGTACAATGGAATAATAAAAGACCTTCAGATTCGAAAGAAATTCGGATGCATAATTTAAAGATATAAATTTATATATTCAATAGTTGGATCGGTCATTTGGTCTTTAGATTTAAATATTTATGACGTAGTGCAAATGATTAGAGATAACCGGATCCCGAGATAGTTTTTTTTTCATTATCATTTGGCACAGACATAAACCAGAGTGACGTAATATAAATCAGCTATCTCTTAGAGTTTTTGAATTCAGTGGAATTCCTAGACCTAGACTTCTACTTACAATTTATATTGGAATATTTATTATTATTATTATTATTTCAGTAGTAGATTTAAAATTTAATAATATATTACTTAATTCTAAAAGAGTTAGCTTATTAGTAACGGTTAGTTAACTTATGACTTGGAACGGTTCTCTAAGACACAGTCTTAAGTACAGTCTTCAGTAGAACGGCGCATACCATCAAGTATACTATGGGCACTGCACGACACAGGCTCCTCTATATTCAATAAAGTTACTAGTTGCTTCAATAATAGACTTACGTTGGACTCTCCACTGTTAAAACCTTATATAGAGTACATCTTATCAACAGCCAATGTCTCGGATTCGGTTCTCTCTGCCTAGGAAAACGTGTGAAGCTGGAATTCAATAATTCTCGCTGATATATGCTTTACGTAATTTCACGATATTGTTTTTTTTATTTCCTATCATCAAAACCAGGTTAATAAAGCAAAGGCTATAATAAAGCAATGGTATTATATATTTATTAAAGTCATTTAATAATAGAAAATATTTTAGCTGCAAATGTTACTTAGATATATAATAGATTCCGATATCCACTTTCCACCCAGTTTAAAAACATTTTGTTATAGACGGTGCCCAATTTTTTCGTTATATATTTAAAATAGGCATTTCAAAAACATGTCATATACTCGTATTTGATATAGGTATATTAATTGTCGAGTAGGTACTCGACAATTGCGTCCCAACCGCGGTTACAACAGTGTCACCCCCACTCCCCCCGAGTGTGAGACAAAGCCACTAAGCTAGAATGCTGATATTTGAATGTAGGAAGGCCTTGGAGAGTGTAAAAGAATACTAAAAGGTCCTCTTCTTAGGGACTCGAAAAGAAGTAGGAAATATTCCGATATTTCCTATTTCTTACAGTACACTTTGCAGTCGAAACTAAGTATGAAAGATAGAATTGAAAACAGTATAGCAATTATCCAGAAGATCCAGAATTTGCTTTTCATTTTTAAATTTTAAGCAACTCATTATAATGTTTTATAAATGAAATTGAATAATAGTAAAATAATATTGAAAATATAAATTCAGAGAAAATCCACAAACAACCAGATTAATGATCCATTTCGTGGGAACTGTTCGGGATAATGTTTCGATAATAATAACTTTAGCATTTCGTTTTAATGATTGATGGAATAATTTTCACATTAATAACGTGATGAGAAGTGTGTGTGTGTGTGTGTGTGGAGAGGACGCGATGGTAGCTGGTTCAATCTGCTTCGACTCGAGACTTCGAGAAGTAATGTTTATATTTAACTTATTAATAAGAAAAAAGAGGAGAACAGAGTATCTCGACAAAGTCAAAGTCAAATAATTTTATTTTAGAAGTTGCATGCTTCATTTTTTTAACGTCAAATAATTTAATTTACCACCGGTTCACTAAAGTTAATGCCTCAGACCTGAGAAGAAGCAGCGTAAGACACTAAGTCCTCTCTGACTACTAAGTTTTACTAAGTAAACGCCAAGACGCGCAATGTACCAAAGTACGCGAATGAGACGCGTGGAACTTACAAGCACTCAACATTTCAGTATAACGCAAGTTCAACATAGTTCTAAAAGCAGCTTTTAGTGAAGCCTTTAGTAAGGTAGTATCGATATCGACCGTTTTTCCGCGAACGCCGCACAGTGTATGCTATAGCTTAGTTGTCTCTATGATGGATTATCCTGCAACGAGGAAAATACAAAAAACCGCCTAAAAATCTAAATCAATATGACAAAGCCATATGAAACGAAAAAATACTTTTGTCATGTATATGTTTACTATGCCGTACATACGTACGGCATAATTTTTAAAATTACTTATTTGTTTTAAAGTAGGGTTTACTGTTTAATGAAATATAAGAAGCTTCGCACTTCGCGTGTAGCAAATTAGACAGCTACACTAGGACTGGAGTATTGTACTACTATACTGTACTGTATAGACTTTGCTAGTTGAGTTGCAGAACTAAACGCCGCGTTTTATTTTACCAGAATTATATAATATCTCTAGATTTTCTATTTTAATAACATTTCATCATCATCTATTAACAGATACGGTCTAGATTTTACCGAAAAATCTTTTAAAACTCAATGCATGTATAATAAATAAAGGTGGACGTAAATAATGGTTTTCAGGCTGCTTTGCTATATTCATTTACATTTTAGGGTTATATTTTTGTCTAACGGGAAAATATATAAATGTTTTAAGTCTTAATATTTTGCAGACTTTAGAATTGTATCAAACAGTTCAAACAGTTTTAACCTGTAGGTACTAAATATGTATCCTGTAGGTATATATTTAGAAATAAAAGAGAATAGTAATTTAAAAAATAAAAATACAAAAACACTCTTTTACAATATACGAGTACAGCAATACGCCATCATACGTAGTGACACGGTGATTGTCAGTGCGACCTCCACATGGGGAAGGTAATATACACGTCGGGTACCGCTCAACAGGCAATTTCTTAAATTAGGGCGGAAAATGAAAAGCGGATTGTCTTAACGCTAGGTTATCTCAATCGACTTTGGTATATACTTAAAAAAAAACCGAGAATACCATACAATTCATTTAGTAATGATATGTATAACTTCAGCGTCGTGGCATTGGTGTGATCAACGCGTCAGTGACTGGCATGGGGCTTCTCACAAACAAGGGACCCCCAGACTGGCATCCCGCTAACACTGACATGAAGGAACTGAGTCAGGCTGCTGCGAATCTTTGCAAGGTAATGTTGAATTGTTTGTTTAGATACTATTTGTTTGGTTGTTTGTTTTTCATATCTTCCTCTTCCATGCCTTTTACACCTAAATAGAATATTTTCATTTTGGTGTGTGCCTTAAGTAGAAGAAATGGTCGAAACTCACCTTATTAATTAAAGAACGTGGGTTGAAACCAGTGAATGACATATGAAATTACTCAAAGTTGGCATCCAGCCAAGCTCACACATGTTATAAAATAGCTTTTAAGCTACCGCATACCGAGAGCAACAAGTGTGCAAGGACTCCGACTGTAGCGTTTGGCTCTCCGTTCTCTCTGACCCCGCTAGGCATTGGGCGTCGAAGCTATATAAATATGCCGCATCTTAGGCTAGAGGGCTTACCCTTTATAAAACATATTTTCTATACACTACTCCGCTATTCTAGAAATACAAGGTGGAGCTAGGCCGCCTCGCGACCCACTACTCCATCAATCAGCCAAACATCGACACCCACGTGCTTGGTATCACGAACGTCCACCAACTCTTCGACACTATGAAAGTGCTGAAAGGCGGACTCACCCAAACTGAGCAGTTTGTGTACGAAGACGTCGTGGAAAGGTATCAGTTTGTTTTTTATTTTATTCCTGAAAGGTAATTTAGCGCATAAAAGGATATAATCAATATTAAGAGAGAACTGCAGTAATACACAATGAAGGTCCAGTTAGGTGGCGGAACCACTTAAGTAGAAGTTTGTCTTATCCGATTAGGGAAATGTAGCACTTGTTAAATTCATATATTCCCTCAAGGGAAGACCGAACCTATAAACAGCGCATGTACAGTCAGACGATGATAATATTTAAATACGCTTAGTTTTTACTACATTTCATATTTAAATAAATTACAATCGAAAATATATTTTAGTTTATATAGAGTTATATACGTATTTGAGATTACGTCAAAAACGCCACCATGGCGATTAAAGCGATTGGTTGTGGGTTCGATCCTCACTCGTAGGAATGATGATAGTTTAATTATCCCGCTCTGGTAACACTGGAGTGTCTGGTCACTAGGTTCTCTCTGTTGAGCAGGGGATTTACGGGAAAATTGGTGTGGTTTTCTTTCCTTGTTGCAAACCTGTTTTATATATTTTGTAATTGTATAAAATTTGTAGTTTGGTTATAATTAAATTTCAAACTTAAACCACAGTAGAACCAACCGGTAGTTATACTTGATTTAGATATAATTATGAATTATTCACGTAATACAGTTACCTGTTATATGTAAATGGCACTAACATTTGCAAATGGTGAAAACCAGTTAATACATCACTTGACTTGTTTCTCCAAGGCCTTTTTAAACTACTGCTAAAAATAACATATTTAAAACAAATATTTTCTTTTTACGTGCCATTTAATTTTACTACTACGTATGTTAGACTGAACGCAGCGCTTTTTCAACAAGAGCTGGCAAACAAAATTTGAATTGAGACAAAGCCCCACAACCGTCGAGAAAAATCAGTGAAAGTAAAATGTTCAACTTTATTCTATTCTATTCTATTCTACTATCGCAGGTACTTTTCCTTCGGCACCATGCATTGGGACCACATTAACCTGGTCCACCATATGAAGTCGAGGGTATTGAAAGAATGAAACGCTGACCCCTTTGTAGTCGATCCTGGTTTTCTTTCTCAGAAAGGAAATTGTGAGGTGTTAATTTAAAACGATCAAAATTGATACTCAACTTCGATTTTTTTTTATTCATTTGACTCCCAAAAATTTAATATTTATTGTTTATATAATAAAAAAGGTATTTATAGTTCATATTTTTAATTTTTTTATTATTTTTTTTTTTTTATATTGTAATGCGCGGAATAAACATTTAACGAAATAGCTATTGAAATATTGTTCTTCGATGAATGAAATGATTCGAATTATTATTATTATTTTCTATAAGTCAAACAAACAAATCAATAATTTGTCATGTCTTTGCCATTAATGTACGTTACAGCGTAAACGCATTACTTAAAAAGTTATTGAGAGATTTCAGAACAAAATTAACATTACATTGACTTTTATTGAATACCGGCTGACTTCTTCCGCGAGGAATTCTAAAATAAAAGTAACCTAAGTTACTCCTTATTACGTCAGCTTTTGCCAGCTTTCTCATAATCGGTCCAGCCGTTCCAAGCACAGACAAAGACAGACAGACAAAAACTGTAAAAAATGTTATTTTGTTATATGTACCGTGAATATATATATACACATATGCATTTAGTGAAAGCTGTTTATTTCATTCCAATTTGAATTATTTGTTTATTTGATTTAATGAAACAAAACTTTATTTTATATACAAACCCTTATCGAAGTTGAGCCTAACACAACACACCTCACTCAATTCAGGATTGACTATAAAGGCGGAAAATTGATTACTTCTTCTAAATAATTAAATGTGTCGTAGGTCACTAGTTTATAATGTTCTCGAAATCATAGTAGATGATTAATGTGCACATATATATATATATATATATCTTGAATGCAAATTGCTAGCCAATTAGGTTGATTTGGTGTTATACAATATGATTATTGTTCCATGTATTTAGAAGCATTTGCATTCATTTGTATTTTAAAAGCTTTCAAGTAATTGTCGCAAATTGTAGTGTAAAAAAAAGGCTAGAAATAAAATAAAAGTATATAAATTAAAAATATATAATACGTATATATTCTTTGATGGTTCTGTGATGAAATGGGGTAACTTTATGAAAGTTTATGCAAGTTTTAATTAGGCAGTCATTGAGAACGATCTCAGTAAAGATGCAGAGTTTATATATATTTATAATCGTAGGAGTAAATGCTATGAGAAACTATTTTTGAGAAATGTTTAATCTTGTAGAGCTTCTCAGCGCCTATTTATATATGGGCCATAATTTTGACAAAGTGACAAAAACATGCGAGTAACAGGCAAAGCAACTGGCAATTTTGAGTGTATTATATAATTTTATATCAAAATTATATAGTAATACAAAAGTGATCGATGTTTAAAATAATCGATATATATTTTATATAAAATTTTTGAATAGAATCTATTTGAAAGGTAACTCGTGGCACAATTGATAATTATATAAAAAAGTGTCACGTGATCATAAAAATCGATTCGTTATTTTTGGAAATGCAATAGTGAATTTGTCTTAAAATATTAAAATTTCTATTTTAACAAACGGAACAGTTTGATGCGCGAGTACTTTGAAACAACTTCAATAGTATTTTGTAACATCATGTGATATGATTCATCTGTGTAACTCTTGGCTTCAATCCTGTTAAAAACATTCAAGGACTTGAACAAAGTAGAAAAAAAATCATTGTCACTTCATTTTTTAAATGTAGTTTAGCATAAAATGCAAATATGACGACGTATTGAATGTAACACAAACATTTATTTATTAACACAATTTTACACAAAATAAAAAAAAAAACTTGTGTATCTGTGTCGAACATGTCAACGCGTCGTCGAATCAAATGATATACTTTATAAATTACTATCAATTCTATTAGATAAAACTGCATGCTATAGTAATTATTCAAAGAAATATGTTATATGAAATATTATGTAGTTTAAAAATAAATGTTCGTGTGGAAATTTGTTTGTTTTTATTTGTTGTTTGTCTTTATTCAACTTCCGACACTTATATTTGTACTTTGCAACAGAATATCACAAGAATATACAATAAACCTACAATTGAATGTAATTAAAAGCGAAATAGACATAGTGTACAAGATAAAAAATATTTACTTAAATAATAATATATTATTGCCATATAGTTCATTCGAAAATTTATTGAAAAAATACTACAATATATACTATTTAATCCGCATACGTTGTTTTAAGCTAATAATTTTCTAGGAAGAATTATGTTAAATATGATAGATATTATATTCATTGCAGAAGTACCGTCTATATGACTAGATAACATATTGCAACCAAATTATTTTGGACCAAAACTTTGTTACACAAAAACCATAGACAATCCAATCAAATTTTATTAATAATATGTTATATGTTTGTCGATCTGTCATTTTCCTTATAGTTCACTAATAATATAAGAAAATTTGTTAAACATCTTCTTACTGTTATGGCTTTTGGCATTACATTATTTATTATTGTCAATTTTGTAAATCGATGTTTGTGTATTATTTGTATAATCGATACATTCCTATATTTTTTTGTAACAATTGAAAACTTGGTTTTTTTAAATGCTTCAGAATTTAAAATCAGAATTGAGACCAGGAAGGAGGCAGACCCATATCTGACCTCTTTGGGATGTAGTATGCGTTTGTGGGTGCTCTAGTCTATACTTAGACAAGAGATAAAATATAAGAAAATTAAAACCTCTTACTAACTCTTACACTTCTTGCAGAGAAGTTTTCGTGCTAATTTATTATAAGAGATCATTGACTTTACAACATTTGTACTAAAAACTGTTTTCTTATATAGCTTGTTTATTTAAAAAAAAATACATATTACATTCATAATTTTAATAAAATTAACAAACAATCTTCTTCATATATCACATTAGCAAATAGCAAATGATCTTGCAATTCTATATGTACTCACTGTAGTTCAGTAGAAACTTAAATAATTTCAAAATAACACAACATGAATATGGGAAGGCTAAAAACAATATATGGACATACACAATTAAAATTAGCTATATGATATTTATCAGCCCTCACAACTTTTACATATAACTGAAAAAAACATATAATTTCAAAGCAATTTGCAAAACCCTTTTGTTCCAAAATCATGGACATATTCTATATATCATTGAGTTATATTTTTTTGACATAATTAGCATTACCATTTCTTTCATGAGTATGAGATTTTTCTTATATTCGAAATACAGAATTGAATCTTAAACTGTGTCGATACCAGATATTCTTAAAATAGATAAGTTAAATGCTATTTGGACAAACTTTTCCTAGTAACATGAGTATGAACTAACTGAATACTGAACTAACAAATATATTCAAGTTTAGTGTTATATAAATAATTCACAGAAATCTTAAAATAAAACAAATATTGCACTTTTATAATGGAAGTGACCTCAAACTTCATATTTTCCTTAAAAGGCCTTGTTTTCCATTATTTTATTTTAAAGTTAAGTGACTTTCATTTTCAGAGTGCAAAATGAATAGAAAGTTAAAAATGTCCGATCTATTAAGATTTCAACAATAATTATATATTAATTAATAAAACAGTGGTTGAACAAATATTTGATAACCAATTAAGCCTTTCTAGGAACTGTTTTTTTTTTGTTCGAGTTACTTACACTTTGTTCTAATTCATATTACAATTTTCATTACATAAGTGCATTCAGATTTTCTTTTTTGATTTTCTAATAAGTTTAATAGTACTAGCTATTCATTATTCTACTAGATCAAATGGACAAATAAGGGTGAGTAGGGGTAACGCCTTGGCATTATACATAATTACTAAGTTTTAAAAAAATAAAATATTTTATTATGATACACTACAACAATTAAAACAATTTTTGGTGTAAACTATTAATATCTAGTCACTATGTACATATGTATGTATATTAAAAATATTAATTTTGTAAAATGGTGTTATTTATTTTTTATAATATATAAATGAACAAAATACAGATAAAATAGTTACCAGTTTTTTACAAAAAATATAATTATAGCGCTTAAAATAATTAAACACATGTTATGGTAATTTAAAGATTAATTTAAAAAGTAATATCATTGGTATGTTTTTGAAAATGTAATTTGAAGAAATTTAGGAAGAAAAAATTGGACCGAGTAAAAGGCAACTTGTATAATTGATGAATTATTAAATAGTGTATTATTGCTTTTTAAAAAAGTACTTTCTAGCTAAGCTCAAAAATGGTATACATTCTTTAGGTTGATGCCTAAAGACTTATTTGATTCACTATATTTTTTGATATAAATTCTAACATTACTAACGAATTGCACACCAATTTTTTTAATACAAAAAATACTTCTATCTATTTGGGACAGGCAATTAATTATATTACTTTTATCTTGCAACATTAATTTGGCCTTAAATATCTATCTAGGGATGAGTGAATTCAAATAAATTCGTTTAAAGAGCAAACACTCTAAACGAATAAAGATTCACATATTTGTATTATTGAATAAAACTTTTGGGATTAACCTAACAAACTATGTATGTTTATTATATCATATTAATAAAACTTATAAACTGCTACAAGGCTGAATGGAAAGATGGAAAGAATCAACCTCATGCATTAATTAGTTTACCTGCAACTAAAGAGGAAACATTGACCACATTGCCCTATTAGATTTTTGATTCAGAATCAATTATACTTCTTTGTAAATGAAATTGTAATATCTTCATTTTTAACACTTAGTATATTTCATTTCTTCAAATTTTGTTCGATTTTAAAATACAAATTTGTGGACCTGCTTTAACTTGTATTGGAGTAAACTAGGGAAGCCATATTTCTTATAAATTGTCTTTTTATTTTGTATTTTTTAGTGTTAGTGTAAGGTAAATGTAAAATTAATTTTTATTTAATATATATACATATTAGCAGGCAGTTATAAGTTTTGGAAATTGTATAGTCGAAGGAAGCTTATATGGAAAATTTCGCTGTACCTATAGAAATATTCAATAACACTGATATGAAGACATCTTAAAGCTAAGTATCGATTATTGGTAGGTATTCATTAACAAACTTATCAGTCAATTTTCGAGTTTTAGGCCTAATTATAGTATTGAAAACATATGACATGACACGACTAGTTACGTGTTAAGTAATTGTCCCGTCATAGAGTGACAATACCAATCTAAGTTTAACAATAATTTAACCGTAAATAGTTATTTAAACGTTCGCTTTCTCATATTCTTCTAAAATAGCATATCCGAATGTGAGTTAAATCAAGTATCTAATATCAATATGGTATTTGAAAGAGACGAATAAAGGAAAGGTATTAGGACAGGTGAATGAAGTGGTGTATCTGGGAAGTGTGTTCAGTAGTGATGGAAGAAACGATATGGATATATAAAGGCGTATTACATCCGGTGACCGGATTCACAGTGCTGGTACCGACAGAAGAAGGTCAGAAGAAGAATGAATGCTGTAGAGATGTGATCTCTTCGTAGTATGTGTAGTCAGTGAGCGAGAATGTTATAGTAACGATGAAGAACGTGGGTTCAGGTGGTTTGGGCACGTGTGGAATACTGGAGGAAGGTCGCGTAAAAATAACGAGGACTCCCAGAGTGAGGAGGGTGATGAGGCGAAAGACATATGCAGGGACTGTAGCGTTTGGTGCCCACTAGGGATAAAGTTTGAAGCTATATTAATAGCTATACGCTGTTTGTTCAGTATACATTCATTGCATCAAATGTTAATAATATTTTCTGTGTTTTAACTGAATGACAAGATGGATTCTCCTGAGTCTTGGACTAAATATAATAATATTTGTATAATATGATTAGATTATTACAATATATATATATATATATTTTAGTCCTATCAAATTATTTAACATTTTTATTAGGCTTGGAATGTTATATTAATGTCATAATTTTAAATAGACACATGTTTAAGAGAATACTGACTCTGTATAATAAAGATTTGTTAAAGTAATAATGAAAAATATTTAGTTAAGTTATTTGTTCAAAATAATTGATCTGACAGTAACATTTGAATTACTAGTTTTTTTTTATATTAACTGTATTATTAGTTTACTGTTATTTAGACAATTAAATGGTATTTTTTTTGTTATTTTCCACAATAAATAGCCATGTTAAAGTACATTAAACAAAGAGATTCTATATATGATAACCCATAATTGAAATAATATTATTCCGTTCCGTGAATACTAAACAAAATAATTACACCACAAATACCTAAGCAATAAGAGTATTTAAAATTTTCTAATTTCGCTAAATAAAATCATATAATAAATAATTACTGTAACATAATAATGTCCAAAAATATATATCATTGTATGATTTTTTTAATATTTGTCATTTTAAGTTACATTTTAGTTTGGATTGACTTTGACGTTTTAAATATAAAATGGCGGATATAGTTGTTAGCTAAGCAATAACTTATTACTAGCCGACCGGCGAACTTCGTACCGCCTCAGAATTGAATAATATGTCAAAATTCAATAAAAATTAACTGAAAATCATAATTCGCGAAAATTCTGCTGATTTACAATTGTGTTATTTCTCTAATTGTTGCAGGTTAATGACCTATTTGTTGTCAAATATATATTTATAGTGCTTTCAGAAATTTTATTTTCTTCGAAAGATAATAAATATTAATTTAGAGATCAAATGACCAGTCAAACTTGAATATAATATATATATATATACACCACATAGATTAAGGGAACTTAGTGACTTTATATTTCGGTTTCTGTTTCCCATCTATTAAAGATACTGTCTTTAACGGTGGTAGTGCTCAACACTGCAGCTTCTCTCACCAGACTAGAAATCTGAGCAAAAATTATACGTTATATACAAGTTCCACATGGGAATGTAATGAGTACAGTATATAGTGTACTTTACAGTATATAGACAGTAATTAATGACTTCAAATAATATATGACTAACAATAATAGTCATAAATTCCAATTTTTTTATAAACTATACAGCAATAGCATTTCTTGTGTAATATTAGATTTGTACAAATCTAATATGATAAAACCGAACCGAAACTGAAAATACCATAACTGTTGTATAATATTCACACATCAATTATATATATTTTAACAGTTTATGAAATTATATATTTATGTATATGCAGCGACCCTATTTGGTAAACTTCACGACTCTATTTGGTTCTTTCGCCCGTCCGCGTTTTCACTAAATCACAAACTATGCTGAAATTTATAATGTAAATGGTTAAAAACTTATAACTTTTTAAATTATGAACCGATTGAAATGAAATAAACACTAAATCGTAAAGGAAGTTTACCATAATACAATAGTTAATACTGCATTTAAATCGGTTAAGCCATTTCTGAGATTGGCGTGCACAAACTCAATTTTTTTGCTTAATAATCCTTATGATATATATATACTTCATACATCCTTCATGTACAGACTTTTTGTATGTCATTTAACGTCACTACGCGCGTTTAGTTTAGCGTTTACAATTTTAACACTTTAATTTTAATCATACTTTTGTACTAGTATATTATATATTTTTATTTACACTGTATATATGTATATTTTTATTTCAGCTTCACACTTTTTCACGCATAGCAGGGGAGAGTTGCGTAACTCAACGACGCGGTTAATCGTGTCACCAGAGCGGACAAATGAAAACAATATAAATACAATATTCCCCCAAGTGGGTTTCCAACCCACAACCATCGTATTTACAGACATACACCATGATGGTCTCAATTTATTTATAAAAAAATATTTTTTTATAACAATCACCCACACGTTTTATTAATAACAATCATCCTCACCACCACTGAGACAGTAAGCGAGATTGGTTGTGGGTTCGATTTCTACTCGGGGAATGATTTTTATTTTAATTATTTTAATTTCTCCGCTCTGATAAAAAAAGTCGGTCGGAAAGTGAAGAAGTGGAGACCAGAGTGTTGTGATACCCTGCTTTGCGGGAAAAAGCGTTAAGCTGCATTTATAACAATTTGAGTATTATAGTTTAAAATAATATAACAGATAAAATTTAAAACAAATCACCTATTTGAAAGGATACTACTTTTTTTTTTAAATTGGAATACAAAACTAACTAAAGCTTATTAAGATCAGCCAAAGTTTCATAAGTCTTTCTATTTCTTGTAATGAAAGATTTGACTCCAGTCTTTGGGTCGATATCAGCCATACCCAGTTTATGAGTTTCTTTGAGTAAATTGGCAAAATTTTGATATTTCGATAAGGAATCTAATTTATTTACGTTGATTTTCAGCGTAGGTTTCTTGTGTTTAATAGTTTTCGTGTGCCACACGAGAATTTTAGTGCAATTCGAGGCTAAAGGTTCTATGTCCTCGATTTTTAAGTCGAGACTAACTAAGAATCTGTCTTCCTCGTGACCAGCTATGAAGGGCATGTTAGCTGTGTCTTTGAGGAACTCGATATTGACGGCGAAGCCTGCCATGTCGACGGGGAACGTTCTGGAGCCCGGCCACGAGTCGAAGAAGCCGACCACCTGAAATATTTACAATGGTAATTTAATAAAAAAAAACGTAGTTGAGATGCTGGTGCTGTGGATTGTGGAATAATATCCACGGAACAACATTTTAATGCATTTAAATTTATATATATATATATATATATATATATATATATCGCCGCGATTAATTTAAATTAATAAGATTAAAATAATAAGCAATTATTAATTATTGAAGTTGATAAAAATCACTGGACACTTCCATAGATAATGTTTCAACACTAATGACAATATGATTATTAGTAAGTTAGATTTGAGTATTTTGAACTAACTAGAATAATTTATTAAGGATTTTCAAAGATAATTTTGTATTTAGATTTATTTAAAAATAAATAAAATACCGTGAATAGTGAAAAGGATAGATTATGTGATAAATAGCGGTATGATTGATATTGTTCATGGAGAGAAATATCGTTATAAAGGCGTCATTTGTGGGCGTCGGAGGAAACCATTGAGGACCGACCGCTGGGAAAGAAACTTTGTAAGTAAAATCCATATTGGCTTTTTATAGTATAATAGTTATTTGAAACTGTTTTACTTGAAAAATACATATTTAGAAAACGTATACAAATTTGAACGCAGCGGGATTTGAACCCGCGAATAAGACTTTAAAAAATGTTAAAAAAATATACTGTTTTACTGGTTTTATTTAAAACCCTGTAATATTTGCTCTCCAGTAATTTTGCTGTTGCAATATTTATGATTATAGTTATTTAATTGATTTAAATTCAAATTATGCTTCCGTTTATTATTTAACATCTAAATTCCGTTTATTATTTATTCACCTTGCTAAATTATTATTTTTGTGATAACAAACAAGAGTAGGTCCAATGACCAAATGGTAATCAGGGGCGCTTTACTCATTTATTTTTAATATTAATTCTGTGTCATCTTCCACATATATGTTTTGGTTGAATTATACAAGAATCAAAATGCATTGATTTATTATATTATTTATACATAGTTGTACACCTCAAACAGTGAATGTATTCGAGATAACCTTACGGTTAGGAGATTTGGAAACTTGCATTGAGTATGTAGTTTAAAAATATATAATACATTTTTAACATTTTTTTTAAAGTGTTATTCGCACACTTAGGAAATTGAAAAACACATATTTAGGTAACGTATAAACATTTGAACGCAGCGGGATGGCTTAGCGGTCAGAGCGCTTAAACAGTTTTCAAGAGGCGTGGGTTCAAATCCCGCTGCGTTCAAATATTTATCCGTTTTCTAAATGTGGTTTTTTATATCCTAATACATAATGATAAAACATACTGACGCCTATAAAAACAAACTGCTATAATGTACTAATATTGATTGAACGATATATATCGTTATATCATTTACTCATATAAATAATATAAATATAATCCTGTGATGTTAAAATTAGAGATTGTACAGGTCATTTGATATCGTGTTAAAATGGATCAACTTTTATATAGTTTTTAACTTTTTTTAAAACACTTATTTATTTTTTCGATTTCGAGTATTCTTTTGGCCATAGTGACGTCTGCAGCGTCACCGGGTATTGGGGATGCAGAGCTCTAAAAGACCTTGGACCTCGGCTTGGAGACCTCGAAAGGAAACCATCAAATTAGTTCCACGGTGTCGCAAGGGCGCTTCGGGTGAACTCGAACCTCGACTTGCGACACCGTTTGTCATGGCGGGTTTTGCTTCGCTCAGTCTGAGCTAGGCCTAGTGGCTAGGGCGCTCGATGCCCTGCACGTACTGGACGGCATCGGGCCGTTGAAAAAAAAACATTTAAAGATTTGCCATGTTTAATATAAGTGGCATCATTCCACAATGTAGTTGCACGGCGAAAGAATGTTCTTAGGATTTAGTGGAGTGCGTCGGTATTCTTAGCGTTCGGTGACCGGAATATCTTAGTCGGGTGGTATGAATATCTGAGTCGTTTATGGTGGTTGAATAACACACAGCGCAGAAGAGAGAACGTATGTAGATTACGGCGAATGCGAATAGGGAGACTTAAGCTTCGAGCAAAATTCGGATATGTATCCGTAATTCAATATTAACCGAACGAATTACAAGATTTTGAAGTCGTTCAAGTTTATTCAGACAGTCCTGCTTGCCTCCTGTGGCGCGTCAATGCCCCGTTGCGGGAGTCGCCCTCAGCGGTGACAAGTTACTGGTGGTAGGACGAGATCACTCAAGACTGCCAGTGGAGATCGGTTGTCTGAAGGAAGAATCACACGAAACGGGTTGCCGCTTACGAAGAGTGGGAGTCCCAGCTGGGAACACCATCTGCTGGCCAGTTGGTGTGCCCAGCCTGAGCGTCTAAATGTCGCTCGTTGCGACGACCGCTCCCGTCCCGCAAGAGGTCGTAGGACGCGGTCGGATTCTACGAGGCAGTGGTGTTCGAAAAGGAAGCAGCAAAACGGGTGGGAGAGGAATCTTATATCCTCGCCATCCGCGCAAACGACCGGGTCGCCGGGGGGCGTCATAAGACCGCCGCCTTTCGCCTTAATCGGCCAGAGTCACCCTTGATTCCGCGACGTGCTCAGCATATTCTCGCCGCCGGGGTCACGAAAGATTGGAAGTTCCCGTGGCCTTAGCCAGCGGAGTTCGACGCGGAGCACCGTGAGTTTTTAGTGGATATACGGACGGCTTAGATCTTCCAGTCTGGAGTCCCACATAGCCGCGGCTGAGTCCAGTCGGTCGGGTATCCATAACGGAGTTCCTCAGGTAGAAAGAAAACGACCATGATAGCGTCTGGTCTACCATTGTCCTTAGACGTACAGTATGGTATACCTCCACCCTCGATACCATAGCGGCAGTCCCCATTATTATGACCTGTGATTTCACAATCTTAACTTGAAACTTGGAGCTCTACTACTTTGGTCTTACCAAACTCTAATCGGATGTGGCGAGAAGGTTGATATTAATAATATTTACGGATATCACCAAATTTTTCGAAGTACATTGACCCTAAATCTGGATATCGTCCGCGTAATTCCATACTAGGGACACCAAAAGATGTTTATTCATTGAATTTATGAAAATTGAGGAGAGCAATGGATAGAAGACACCGCCTTGAGGTACTCCTCCGAAACCAGTCATACACAGACGGAGCTGAAATGTAAGGAAATTATTTTTCGGTCAAGGAAGGAAGGAGGTCAATCTGTGCGTTGTTTCATGCTTCTGCAAGTTTGCTAACTAAAATTAAATAACATTTTTAGAAAACGTATAAAAATTTGAACGCAGGATTCAAATCCGCGCCTCTTGGGAAACGTCCAAGTGCTCTGACCGCTGAGCCATACATTATACATCAGGCAATGTGAAATTCTTATACGCTTATTACAACTTATTTATATTGTTAGCATCTTTGAAGAGATTTGAATAATTAAGGAGCTCGGTCAAGACAATATGTTATTCATAACATATCGTCTTATGCATCAGAGGATGAGAAATTGCTGTTGAGAAGTTCTATATTAATATTAAAAAAATTGTTATTAAATGAGCATTTACTAGCTCCAAGTGAATCGGGAAACTTCCAAATTTGTAAGTTTTTGCATTACTGAGCGTCAGCACCCAACAACCCACAACGGACAGAAAGTGGAGAACGGAACAGCGTGTCAGTTTGGTTATCGTATTTTGAATATTTAACAATATAATTATGACTCTAAACAAAAAAAAATACGTAATTGACATACTTAGATAACGTATAAAAATTTAAACGCAACGGGATTTGAACCCGATGCTTTCAAATTTTTATACGTTATCAAAGTATGTCTTTTTTAATTTCCTAATAGTGCGATTAACACTTTAAAAAATGTTAAAAAAATACGTAATCATTAAATTTAACAATATTCAAATGTAACGCAAAGTAAAACAGCCGTTATGTAAAACAACTGGATAAATAATCAATTGGCGCCTGTACATTTTAACATTTTTATAAATTATTAATTTATATTATTTAATTTCAGGCCATCGTGGCGCAGCGGACAGGACGGCGGTTATGTGTTCCAATTCTACTTCTTTATTTAAACTAATTATTTTTTATTGTAATACTGGCTGTAAATCACACTTTTTCCCACTTAGCAGGGGAGTCAGCGAGCACATAGTGTCAATACTTTCCGTTTTACACTTTAATATCGAAAGCGAGACGTTGTCTGTTAAGTGGCGAAAATAAACACCATGCCATTTCTTACCAGGGCAGAGAAATGACTTATAATTTATATATAAGTATTGCCCCGAGTGGGAATCAAACTTATAACCATCACGTATAACCATCACGTTTATAGTGAAACGAGGTACCAAAGTGCCACGAATACCTTAATAGAAGTTATCGTTTTTTTGAGGCAATTGAGGCAAAAATAATCCATCAGTTGTCATTAACTAAATATTTCGCAAAGGTCTTAAGAAATAAATACAATAGTTTTTTGCAATATCAAATAAGAATTCAAATCATACTTATAAAATTAGGAATATCAAATCGTTATGCAACAAAATGAATAGACATCGCAAGTAGCTAAGCTCTATATAAAAAAAACTCTTCTATTTCTTGAAGCTTCTAGAAATAATTGAAAGTATTTTAACATTTAAAATTTATTTAAACAAGTGGATGATAAATTGTGTGTTCCTAGTAGGATCGACCAATATTTTAGAAAACGAGAAAACAAGAGAAGAACGAATAGCTTATTCGGTTAGAGCGCTTGGACGGATTGCACGAGGCGCGGGTTTGAATCCTACTACGATAATTTTTTGTACAAATAAGTACTTTAATATGGGTTTCGAACTCATCGAAATTGTAAAAAATCCAATACAAAAAATAACATATTATTTTCATGAGCTTGACGCATTGAAGCAGAGCAGTGCCACGACACTTCGTTCTCAATTTCCATCTGTTAAGATGCATTGCGTTTTAAATGGTGAGATCCTACCCCACGCTTAGTCCTACAAAACCTGGAAAATTACGGAAGGAGGACGCGGAGAACGGAATGTCTTGACACTAGGTTCTCTCTGACTATCCTGCTGTGCGGTAGGAAGCGTGAAGCTGCGAAATTAAAATAATTTAGCAATACCTCCGTGGTAAATGGGATCCATGCAACCCACAAACATCGCGTGGCCAGTGTCAATGGTGAAAATACAAATACATTCGCGGAACACATCGCTTTGCATACATATGGCTTAATTAAAATGGCAGTAGCTTAGCGCATTTAACATAAAAAATATGAAACAACTCAAGTAATAATTAGATAAATTTATCGTCTCTGCTACGATCAGGCCATCGTGGCGGAGTGTGACAACGTCAGACTGTATACGCGATTGTTTTGGGTTCGATTGCCACACGGGGGATGAACAAAGCGCCGCGATCAGTTCCTGGGGACGGAGCGTCTCGACATAGGTGCTCATTGACCACTCTGCTATGCCGGAAAAAGCATTAAGCTGCTTCCTTTTACTATAATCAGAGTTGTATTAATACAAACGCTACTGTATTGTATATTTTCTAATATAGTGAAGCAAAAAAAAAGTTTAAGCTCCTATTTTATTCACACACTTAGGATAGAAAATATATTTTATAAAAACGTTTAAGAACGTGCTTCTTAATTGGTTACAGCGTGGAGACTTCCACTCTTCGACGTTGAAAATTTTATACACCTTTCTCTTTTAGACTCCCATATTTTTATCAATTATCTCGTAAATCTCAGACAACCACAGAGTCAACACGATAGTCTCCCATCCCATGTTTTTATTAAATAGTGTATTACTATATAATAACAATAATAATTCCCCAGTCTATTTAGATCACGTGCACGATTAATCTATGCCATATAATACGATATCATAAAAAAAAACAAAACATAAATAAAACATTACTTATTAATGAACCTGTAATATAGATTTGTTACAAATAACGTGGCTTCGGCATGTCGAATTGTAAAATAAGCACCTAAAATTCGCATCGCAAATTATTTCGCTTGATTTACATGATTTAATTACAATCGATTCATATTGATTTACATTATATGATACATCAGCTACACGTTATTGATTCCATACTAGACAGTGAGCTAGTTTCACGACACTCCGTTCTCCGCTTTCTGTCCCCGTGTATATTGATTTGTGTTAATAACAAAAAAATATTTAATACCAGTTAACGTTAGCACCAGTACTTGTGTAAATTACCTAGATTATACAATTTATTTTTAATTTTTACCTAAAATATAACTTTAATCCTGTCCTTATCGCCTATAACTATATAAGAGTCTTGAATTGAAGTTTTTTGATTTACTTATTAAAATGTTATCAATTGATTAGTCACAACTCACGAGGCTATGTAGAGATGGGAGAATAATAATGGTTTTTAAAGACCAAATTTCCCACTGGCAAATACTTCCGTGTGAAGTAAGTTTAAAGAACTAAATATGTATTCCTTACAGTATTTAAAATTTACCATATAAAATTATATATAACTAACGCCATCGTCATAACGTGACACAGTTATAACAGTCACTACACACACGATGGTCGTGGGTTCGATTACCGTCGGGGAGAATGATTATATCTAAATATTGAAATGAAACTATTTTAGCCGTATTAATTGCGTATAATTATGGTAATCTACCTGTGACCACGGACTACTGTAAAGTGTTCGAAACGTCGGGTTTCTAAAATGTATTTTCGAATACCAAAATTATACGCGAGTAATCCGATTAAAAAAGGTTTCATTTCAAAATGTGTAATAATCGTGAAAATCAAAGAACTTATTATATATCTAAATTACTTTCAATATCACACTTTAGTAAGGCAATATCAAGTATAGAGCTCTGCTTCTCAACACTTAATATTTCTAAAATATCTGGTGGACCAAGGATGTTCTTTCCGCTACTCCAGCAATCGAAACTTATTTGAAAAATAAAATAGAACAATACCTTTCCATCTTTCACAATAGGCGCTGAAACCCCAAAGTCCCCTATAAGTCCCACTGGGAACATTGATACTTTCTTCGTATTCCTTATCTCATCGAAGAGTTGGAGGTCCACGGTGTTATCATCGTCACCGAAATAAAGTACTCCTTCCAGCATGTTCTCCTGGAGCCAGTGTAGAGCAGCTCGCCTGTTCGCCACCCCCCGGGGGAAGTTAGAGCTTTTGTATACAAAGGGTTTAGGGCTTGATATATGCGTGTAGGGTAAACCGGTACGCCTGGAAATATAAATGTTATAATATCAATAGACGTGTTATTACAGATTTAATTTTTTTTTATTGTGACGTTTCATTTTATGATAATGCTTCTTCAGGTGGCTGCGACAGCCATTCGTTACGTACGACTTAATGTATAAGAGGAGGCGGAGGCGGAGGGGATGGGCGACGTTATTTTTTGTTTATATATTGAGCGGTCTTGACGGCTCTTAATATATAACAAAAACGAAAGTGCGGTTTTAAATTTACAAAAGTTTATTTGAAAACATAAAGTTTAAAAAATACAAAGGTATTAATATACCTTTAACTAAACATTTACGTCTTTCTTTTTTTTTTAGCTTCACACGCTTTTACCATAGCAGAGTAGTAGTGACAGAGAACCTATTGTCAAGACACTACGTTCCGCACTTTTTGTTCGAATTCGAGACCTTGCGTGTTGAGTGGCGGAACTCAACGGCGCGCTTTGTCTTGTTCACTAGAGCGGTGAAATTAAAATAAATAAGCCCTGATAACCACCGAGTGGGAATCGAACCCACGAACAATCTAGTGATTCCAGTCAGACTCTGACACAGTGCGCCACGATACTTGCGTAATAATGAAATAAGTATTAGACAGGGAGAAACAAGGATGGCGATAAATTGGTAAAAATCGTCGAACTTAATAAATCAATATTAACTTACTAGATAATAGATTGTCAATTGCAAGACAAGCATTTCTTTGATATGGGATTTGAACCCATACTTAAAGTGTGCTCCATCTGATACTGTTTAGAAGTAGCATTAATGTATATATTCGAGATATATAATCTATGTTCTAGAGAATATTTGTTAAACAGTTATTTATTATACCAAAATATTTCTCTCTATATTACAATAAACATATCTACAAATTCAAACAATATATAATTATAATTCTGTAGGGAAATATCATCGTTTGAATGAAAAAAATATTAAAAAAAGTTTTTTTATCTTTGCCTTGAAGTCATCGTGGCGCAGTAGGACAGCGTCCGGCTGCAAAAGCGATTGGTTGTGGGATTGATGTCCACTCAGGGGAATGATTATATTTACATTATTCTTATTTTTTGTGGTTGTCTTGTAGACAAAGCGCAGTGTTGAGTTCCGCCACTCAACACGAAATGTCTCGAATTCGATGGCGATGCGACTACCCTGCTGTAAGAGAAAAAGTTTTAAGCTGGAAACATTTTTTTTTTCATTACTACTTTCTTTATGTCATGACAATTTTTTTAAGGCTTCTTAACTTACTCAAAGCAACCAGTTCAAGTCTCGATTGGAGTTACAAAAGTATAATCTTATTTAAATGTAAAAAAAAATCATGGTAACTAAATACAGCCTATGTAATTATATATATATATATATAAAATGAAATATAAAACATACCTTAAAACACTCAAAACTTCATCCGAGCATATCGGCTGATCATCAGCTACAATCCAATGGAGTCTTGGCACATGCATCAATGTATGAGCTAATCTTGTTATTTCTGGTATTTGTTCAGGTCTTGGATACGTTGGAGTAATATAGTATATCATTTTCAAGCTAGTGCTATTAGTTATATGAGGTCTGTCATCATTGAAATTGACATTACATAGCTTGTTCTTCACTGACACTGGTATACTCTTATCTGTTTCTAGGCTGAAAATCGAAAAATTAACATATTTTAATATTACAATATAGAGTAAATGTATTTTCGTTTGTGTGGAGGCCATTGTGACACAGATTCTCATTATACACATGATTGTTGTGGGTTCGATTCCCACTCTGGAGTATGATTCTATTTAAATTATTTAACTTTTCCCGCTCTGGTGACAAGCCAAAGAGCAGCGTTAAGTTCTGTCACTCAACACGCAGTGTTTCGAGCACGGAAAGTGGAGAATGTAGTGTCTTGATACAAGCTTCTCTATGACTACTCTGCTATGCAGGAAAAAGTGTAAAGCTAAAAATATGTAAATGGTTAAATTAATTTTCTTGCATGTATCTGGAATATACATAAAAAAACATTTTTTTTTATTGTACATAACATTTATTACTATTTCAGTGTGTTAGTTTAATACATTAATATATTTTTTTCTCTCCGTCCACTGCTGAACGTAGGCCTTCCTCATAGTGTGCCAACCATCCCGGTCCTGAGCAGCTTGCACCCATCCTCTGTCAAATTCTAAACCAAATAAAGAGGAATCATAAAAAATATATAAAACAAGTTAACAAATCACTAGTACATCTCTTATAGGTTGCAAGTCAGGTTGTAGGTGCTATCTCCATCTCCCAAGACAAAATCTTTTGCTTTCAGACATGATTTCTTCAAATTCTTTCCTTTACTGCTTTTGAGCACCTTTTTTGTACAAACACTATGTGGATGGCCAGGACTTTTTCTGTCATAAGCAGAGGAGGTTTTATTGTACCTATCAATAGCCCAGTACACAAACATTTGAATAATATAAAGCATATGGATGATTTTAAAAATTATATTTGGCACTATACTTACTTTATATTATGTATTCACAGCAATTCAGTTCTCTTTATCACTCCACTCCATTTTAATATCACAAAATAATTTACAATATATTGGCGCCAATATAAGAAAACACAATGAACAATCATATAAAAAATACAGATTCCAAACTCATAAGTCATATTTTGATTATATTTTTATAACAGTATTTATGGCCAGACTAAGAAGTACATAGTAGTAGCAGAGAAAACTAGAGAAGTATTAAAGAGCCTTCTTTATTATCTACCTTCCTGGCATTGGTTATTGTATGTAGTTTAATTATAACTATTTTTCAACATAACTTCTATGCAGGCAATAACAAATTTTAGATACAATTAATTACATAGATATTAAAAACGTCCAGTTAGACCAGGAATAATTTTGAAATGCTGTACATAAATAGTGAGTAAATAGTTTTACAATTAATATACAGACTTATGCAAATGAATAAAGGTTCAGTGAAGTTATACAGTCAGTGAAGTTTTTTTGAAGTTAGATTTACAAAGAAAGGTTATAATACTAATCCAATTGTTTTCTATTTACTCCTTAAATGGCAAAATGTACTTATTGTAATAAAAACACCGATAAAACTACGTAACTTGTTCTACCTTGTACATGATACATCTCATTATAAATTCTGCATTGTTAATAGTTATACTATTTTTAAAAGGAGATGAAAAGTATGATAAATTAGTAACACTACTTAATACATTACCTAAATATTCCTATGTTATTCCAAGTAAACAGCAACCACATACCACTCAAAATAACAGCCATGGCAAATATATTTTTTAAAAATTTAAAAGGTTTCATTTTAAATTACAAACATATTCATAAATCTGTTTCGAGTATATTTAACTCTATAGATATGTGTTGTTATGGTAAAATAAAATATTTAGCACATAAAACTATTTAATTGAAAATAACTCTATTGTTATGCAAAATCTCGCAAGAACACACGAATGACTGAATCACAGACTAACTGAAAAATTAGGTCACCTGACGGCTGACAGCTTAAAATGTCACTTTACAAGTTAAGAACTATGTACCACAGATTAAACACGTATTTTGTTGCATAGAGTATAGAGTGGTGCTTTTGTAATCTTTGGTTTTCACGATATTCACACATTTTAAATAAAACAATTTTAGGCAGATTTATCATGAATTAATAATGACCTGCTTAAAATTGTTTTATTTGTAATAGAGCTAAAGTGTTCAACCAAAGACTACTAATATAGCTAATTCATCAATTAAAGTTATTTTTACTACTTCATACATTTTTGAACACAATTTCAAGCAACTATTTACTGCGATTATATTTTGTTTGTTCAATTAAAACACAAATACTTATAATTAAACGCTACTTTTATACTTTAAAATTACATTTATACTTTGTAATCCTTATTAAAATGAACATGAATAATGAAACACTATATATCATCATAATAAATTTAAAACAACCCTCATCTAATTATATTTACAAGACATATTAATTTCACTCAACATTTTCTTACTATACCCTATTTTATTTTTAGCCTAGCTTGCCTAATACTAAATTAACATGTATATAAATAAATTTATTTAATGAAACTATTATGTTTATTTGAAATCTCAGTTAAAACTTTCTTTTACTTTAAGATTAATTTTTTCTCACTAATTTAGAACATAAGGTTAAGCAAACTTTTTAAAGTTATATAAATGAATGTAAAATATATGTACTTCCGCGTAACATTCGTTCATAAATGAATTACTTTAATATATTGAAGACTTGATAGACTCTAGGCGTTATAGTATAAAATTATAAATATTAATAATATTTTCAAAAGTATTTTGCCATGTGTTCTTAATATATTATATAAAAGAAAGTAGTAAAAAATCAATACTCGTGAGACATGCGTAAGGAAAGTTTAGTAATATTAGGCAAAACGGTATCTCTGGTCGTTTTCGGTTATTTAATTCTAAAATACTTAAGATTTTCCTCGGAATAAAGGTTAATATTGAGCAATCTTAATGCTTTAAGTCGAAAATATCATAATTGATTAATTTTTTTCTTATTTATGTTGGCCGTATTGATTCCGTTGTCAACAACTTCAGAGTGGAGGTGCGATAGTGATTGCGCGTAGTGTTATTGTTTGGTGGAAATAATTGTGAAACTTAACTAAATTCTATTACTTTTACTTCATATTTGCTAGCAGTTCTTAACTCTGTTCCTGTATGTTTGTTTTCTATGTGGAATATGTCATTCTTCAGCGTGGTAAGTAATAAAATTATGCTACATCAACACAGCACAGGGCGGTGCGATCGTTAACGAATTGACAGCATTTCTTATTGAAATTACTGTTTTATCACTAAAAAGTATTGTTTTTCGTCGTGTGTTGTAACTTAAATGCTAATTTCATACAACTTCATTGAGACATTACGCTTAGAAGAGTATTTCAATAATCTCGGATATGCATCCTCCATATTTTACTGCTACGTGCATGGTACCAACTACATAATATAAGTACGTATAGCAGATAGCTTTCCACTTAAATGTGATGGTTTTTGTTGATTATTACACGAAATAAGCGTATTTTATGACATTTCCGATGATTTTTATTCGAATTCGCCGTCGTGTTGCTTAATTACGAGCGTCCATAATTTGTCCTTGTTAAGTCTGGCTAACACGAAGTACGTACGGAAACGTATATGTAGACGGCCAATTATTCTTGATATCCAAAAATTTCGCCTAGTTTTTCATTTCGCCTAGGGTTTAATGACATTTGAAATATTTTTATTGATTCGATTTCGATTAAATGTGTGCCCGTTAATAAATATATAAAATGTCATTTTTTCAATTAAAAATGATATATTCAGATTCAGGACAGTACATTAGATTGCGAATAATATGAAAATATTTTTTATTCTTCATCACTGTATAGGAGAAAAATTCAAAAAAAATTTGCGTAAATATTCTTAAGAATATAGCAAATATATTTGAATTTATTTTGGAATTTGTGTCAAGATTGAACATTTCCACTTTAATACTCAGCATTTTAATGAGTTAATTACTTTTCTATGTTCAAACTGCATATAATATTTTCAACTAGATTGACAAACAAAACTGTGACCTACTTAATAAAAAAATGAAATTGTACAAAAATCTTTAAATTATAAACATTTGATCATAATTTAAAATGTAAATGAATCAAAAAAGCCTACTTTAAGAAATTTATACATTTCTTTTGTAAAATAGTGATAATTAATGATAAACAAATTGTAAAATATTAGAAAAATTGAGTATTTGTACAATCAATATTTCAAACATTTTCAAGTAGTTTTTTGTTAATGTTTTTCTAAAATGTAATGTGATTAGTAATTGTATAAATAAATCAATATAAACTTTCTTTGTATGGTTTGACTATTTATATATATATATATATATATATAAAAAAACTCAAAATACAAATCTGATTAATACTTGCACATTTATGATATTTTAAAAGCTTTTTAACTAATTTTTTCGAGAAAAATGACCATTTTCTACATTTTTCATCCTTATTCCCCTAATGACCCCGACTCGGAGATCATTATATTAAATTACTGTATCAACTCAACAAGATTGTAATAAACGATGTACTACAACATTTTAATACAAACTAGTGTTGGAATAATTACACAAAAGGGATCACTGGCTTAAGAAGTATATACCTTACAATAGATAAATTTTAATGATATATAATAAAACATTAATAAATACTACTGTATTTGTTTGTTGAAAATCTTTTTCAATTTTCAACCTGCTGTTAATTCTATTAAGTGAAATATTACCGTCTCACACCTTTGAGATGTACAGTTTAATGTAATTATAAAAATATAATGAATATATTATCTATACAGAAATAATTGTTCAGATAGCCCCACTCTGACTTTTAACCTATTGATTCATCATTAGGGCAGTGTATAAGTCCATGTCTGTTTACCTAGATGAGAAAATAATACTATTTTTCTTAAATTCTGTAATTGTTCATGGATATTATTTAACATTTAAGAGTTAAAGTATGGATTTAGTTATGAAAAAAAAAAGAATTAAATTCATTTCCAACAACCACAGAATACAAATAAAATAAACATGGGCAATATGCAAAATAATTGCTTTGATTTATAGATTTTGGCTTTTAATGTACTTTTAATACTTTGCTGATATACTTTCAGACTAGTCTCAATAACAATGTGTAACTATGTCCTACTCTCAAGATTTTACTACGCTAAAGCTCCATAGTTTTCAACAAAAATAGCCAAATTAAAAATGTATTATCAAATTAGCTTAAAAAAAAGAATCCATAAGGAAATTGCTTAAAAGGTTTTTTTTGTATAATTCTATTAAATGGTCATTCTTGAAAATATTGTATTGTCATTGAATGCATTTGTGTATGCAAATTTACAAGCTATTTGGACAGCAAATAGTAGGCAAAATAGTGTCACATGATTTTCTTTATTAATTAATTGATTAATAGAGGCAGATTGATACGAAAGAGGCTCATCATCTTATGTTTTCATGTAAAAATATATATCAGCAAAAGGGTGAAGCTGCATGAAAAAAAGGGGTAAAAGTAAACTAAATGATTCAAAAATGACTAAATATATTATTTTCTCATAAGAAACCTTTAGTGTCTAATGTGGAATGAGATTAGAAACGCAAATTCGGGAAAATTTAAAACGCACTGGTGAAGTTAAGGGCTAGTCTGCTATCCTAGTTAAATATAGTTCTAGATTCAGATTCTTAACTTAAAAATTTCCTAACACCAAATATTTTTTCTGTGCATTGGTCGTTCATCATCGGCCATCGGTCTTTACGTCCTTTAAATTAATAACACTTCAATATTCACAGAAGCTCGTAAACATGAACTAAATTCTCTCTCACTGCGATTTTATTTACGCGTTTTATTGAAAACAAATGTTTATTTTGCATTAAAAAATAACATTAAAATCTAATTATTTGAAGGCGAATAAGGATATTCATGGCAGTGTCCGATTGTAATAAAGTTACGCCTTCATTTCACGAGACTTAACAACATGTTAAGCTATTGGTAACGGGATCAAATACCACACGCGTTTATACGTTAAGCTAATAACATATTGATTTCCTCAACTTGGTCAATGGTAGTAGGTTGTTTTGGCCAGAACTCTTTTCGGCTTCACGCTTTATTGCGCATAGCAGGGTAGGGGACGTGGCAGGCAGAGAGGAGTCACTGGTCAACAGTATGTTTGAAAACAATCCTGAAGGTTTCATTAATTCGAGACATTTCGTGCTGAGTGATGAAACCCCGCTCTGCGCTTTAACCTACCAGAGTACGGAAATTAAGATAATTTAAATATAACCATTCCTTCATTCCTTGGGGAGTCAAACCCACACACATCACGTTTACAGTCAGACGCTGTCCCACTGCACCACAGTGACCAAAATTTGTTAATGTAGCAATAAGTCAATGATCATCTTAAACATCAGTTATTAGAAGACTAGAAAAATATATAGCAAAAGCAGTTAAATATATTAAATCTTTATGAACATATTATTATATATTTATTAGGTCTAACCTAAATCTTTTAAAACTTTACTTCTTTGTATATTGTCAGGCAGAAATATCCTATACTTAGGTAGAATTATTTAGAACTTTACCTAGAATTTTTAACTAAAGTGTTATAATAATTAAACCATATACTACTAAGTCTAAAGAAAAAGCAATTCTTTTCTTATGTAAAGTTGACTGTGACAAATGCCAGAATAAAAATATAGTTTTATCCTATTTGCAGGAAACATATCCATAACATTTTTTTGTAATAAAACATGTTCGATCAGCTTCCATCCCCGCTTGTAGGAATAATTGTATTTAAATTATTTTCATTTGCAAGCCAAAGCCAGGTGTAGAGTTATGCTCTACATGCATTGACTTAGATTCGGGCGGTAAGTCAAGAACGGAATATCTTGACATTAGTGACAGCGACTGACTCGAATCGCGATTGGTTGTGGGATGTGGGATGGGATACACACTTGGTTCTCCCTGACTACAATGCAGCACAGCAGATGAAAGCTGCGAGCTTTTATCTGCTGTGTGGGGAAATGTGTGAAGCTTTGAAAACTATTGATAGTATAAAATTTAAATATTATACTATAAAATGAATAAAAAAAAGAATTCTGTACTAAAATATTGTTCGTTTTTCTGTTTTACCGATATGTTTTCGATTGTATATTCTATTTAATATGTTTTATGTGTAACTGTTTGGATTTAGAGGGACCCGACTGTATCGTTTATTGTGCGGCCTGTTCATAAAACAATGAAATTCCTGGAAAAACTAAAAGAATGGGAGAAAAAAATAAACTATGTTAATCCGTTGACCCTTGAGTATCTCTATATTAATCTAAATTTCATCGCAATCGGTTCAGCGGGCTACTTTCTGCAGCAGAGTAACTCAGTTACTTTCTCATTTGTAATATTGGTATGGATTACTTTCATTTCCTACATGTTGACAATGAATCTGACCCAAAAGGATAATGAATTACTTTATATTTTTAACATTTTAAAATGCTAATCACACACATGGAAATTGAAAAACATATTTAGAAAACGCATAAAATTCTTAACGAAGCAGGAATCCAACCCGCGCCTTTTGGAAACCGGCAAATTTCTGCTACCCAAAGATTATTCTACGAACAATCGTTTGGCGAGGGAGAATTCTATTTATTAAATATTTTTAGCATTTTAAAGTGTTATTCACACGTTTAACGTATGCTTTCATATTTTTATACGTTTATGCGTCAATAAAGACGATATGTTAAAAATACCATATTGTCTATCTCTTCGAATGTTGTCGGTTTTGATTGCATTAGGAGCAAAAGAATCATACCTATTCTAGATATGGTTACTCTTGTCAGAGATGCTAACAACAAATATAAGTTGTAATAAGCGTATAAGAATTTCGACGTTGCCAGATGTAGAATGCATGGTTTAGCGGTCAGAGTGCTTGGACAGTTTCCAAGAGGCGCAGGTATGAATCCCGCCGTGTTAAAATTTTTATACGTTTTCTAAATATATATTTTTTTAATAACTACCGCATCAGACGATTGTAAATTTTTATCTGCTAAAATCTGTCGGCAAAAAGGACATAGCATTTCACCCGAATTCGAGACGTTGCATATTTAATGCCGAAACTTCTTGTTTTTGGACACAACGCCCATCTTTGTCATAACGAGAGGACAAAATAAAACGATTCAAATATAACCATTATCTGAAGTAGTAATCGAGCCCACAACCATCGTGTTTACTGTCAGACGTATCCTACTGTGCCACGATGGCCGCAAAATTTAGTTAGGTTCAGTTGTTTAATTATGGCGCTTCGAACGTGCCAGTAGAGTATTAAGTCACTACGCCAATTACACCTTGCATGGGGAACACACAAAGAAGATTGAGTCGTAAAGTTCAATAATTTAAATTTATAATTTGTTGACGAAAGCTGCCCTTCACACTGAACACCTTTTACCAATTCTTATAACGTTAAATATTTTCTATTACGGAGGCTTTGCTGTTTTCTAATAGTTTAGCTAGACTCTAATGTAGAGCTAGGTTCTGCAGCAGCTGTTCCGTATCTTAATTTTTATATGTCAATGGCGCATTGTGCTGATCAATTTTTTCTAAAGTGAAGTAGTTTTTGTAGTTTGTCATCAGATGTTCTAGATCTTTAATTTCATTCTTCTTAATCAATAATACCCTAAAGCCTGAACAGGCTTAAAAGGTATACAAAAAAAAAACATTCAAAACAGTTCAGTCAATCGGACAGATAGACAACATGTGTAAGAATCATTCATTGTCAGTCATGTATTCCTGTTTTTACAACCCCCTAAATAGATTTTTCGTAAACATGTATTACTGTTTTATATTATATTATATTGAATAAATTTTGCGATGCTTTGCGCTAGGGCTAGGCTTTATTGTGGCATGTATATTGAGGTACGTAAGGTAAAATATATAGACACATACAAACATACATAAATATGTTAATTTATTGTACGTAATATATAAAAACATAACAATTTTTCTAATATAACGCTGAGTGGAGTACAAACCTATTATGCTGTGGATCAGTCTTGCACACACACATACTAATTATTGCGCTGCGATAACGTACTATATCTTAAAAAAGACATATTTAGAAGAGGCTTTCAAGAGGCGCGGGTTCAAATCCCGCTGCGTTCAAATTTTTATACGTTTTCTAAATATGTCTTTCTCAATTTCCTTAGTGTGGAAAAAAAAATGTAATATTTCTTATAGGTATACATATTTCTTAGCAGCTTCACGCATTCTCATTTCATATAAACATATGTACGGAGAAAGTACACACTAAAGTAGTAAAGTACTTAGCCACTGTATGAAAGGGGATGTGCCGGCAGGATTATTGAATGAACGTCGCGCATTTGACCCGAGACAGACTTGACAATTGATTAATGATGATCTAATTTAAAAGTGATATCCTCCCTTTTGTGCTTCAAGAGATTTTTTGTCCACTGGGCCCTGTTTAAAGTAAATGTGCTGAAGTGTTTCTACGAAGAGCGTCTTGTAGCTATCGGTGAGGTTTTTATTTTTATCTTTCCGTATTTATTGAGGTAGACAGAGAGTTAAGGCCCATTTTTTATTTGTTGCGTTGTTGCGTTGTAGTGAATCGTCATTAATATACATATTTTATTATTTATTTTAAAAATAGTTATTCACGGACATACAAAAAACAATTTTACCATACATACGTTGAACGTATAGATTAGTGGTCACAGACCTTGGACGGTTTCCAAGATGCGCGGGTTCGAATCGAGCCACGTTCGTTACCTTTTAAAATGTGTTAACTACTGGGTATACACTGTTGGAATATGTCATGTAGGTTCTTTTGGGATTGTAGGGGATAATTAAGAGGGGATTTCTTGAAATTACGACGAGAACACCGGGATTTTACGTTTTGCATTCTATACTCAAGAAGATTTATACAAACTAACTGGGTGACAAATATAGATTTAATTTTAGGGTGTACGAGTGTGGCATAAGGTGTGTGCAAAAAGGATAATGACGGTACTCTGATTTGAAAATTGAATGAAATAATAAGTGCTTTTTTTTCTTTCGTAATTACGGATTTTATATAAATAGGTAGTTTTATTTTTTTATGTACGTGTAAAGTTATGTTATGTACTCAAAGAGAATATATGATAGCCCATTCTGTTCTTTCCTTCTTTTCTACTAAATACTCATTCAACTCCATATGTTATCTCTAAAGAATTTTTTATTAAACAATATAAAATATTGTCTGAAGTGGAACATGAACCTGAGAGCATTGCGTTTAGCCATTCAAGCAACTGCGCTATTGTAGCGTGCATACCACATGTAATTTAATATATTTATTTTCTTTGAACTTAAAAACGAGTGAATATTTTACATTGTATGTTCTTTTGAAAAATATTTATTGTAAATGGATACGAATAGCTATTATTTGATATAATTATAAGTAATGACAAAACCTATTGGAATCAGACACCGCCTCATGTTCCTTTTGTTCGAATTCCATGTAAATAATAAAAAAATTGTCGTAATTGCGTGAAAGTTATAATTGCTTGCATTGAATTTATGTTATTGTTTAATTTTGTCACTTGTGTTGTAATTGTAGTTGGATGACTTATGATGACGCGATAGTTGGAGGATCGAACGTTAGAATTAGAAATTAGAATTTTAGGCTGTGCATTATTGATCAGTCAAGTCAGTCAGTCGTTCAGGACAAATCATGTTATTAGTATAGATTTTAATATACAAATAAAACAAGTTAGCTAATTAAAAGTATGACGTTACAGGTTTTAACTTTCAATATACTTAGTAACTTAACGTTTTTTCCCGCATACCATGGAGCTTAGTGATCAGACACTCTGTTCTCCGCTTGCCAAATTCGAGGCATAACGTGTTGAGTGGTGAAATTAACACCGCTCTTTATTTTACTACAGCTTTGGACTTATTTAACATTTAAAATGTTATTCACACACGTAGGAAAATGAACACACATGTTTGAAAACGGTATAAAAATTTCAAAATGTTGTATACTTTTTTTTTTTAAATAATTTATAATTTGGACTCTTGACTCGACTATAAAGAAACGTCGGATTAGGCATATAAATAATCGTTAATCAACCTACCTGTTACATTAAACAATATTATATTTTTATGATATTTCTTAATTTTGTATAGCAATATATTAGATCACATAATACCTACCTTTCTTAATTACCTTGAAGAAAATTAATTTTCCTTACATATAAGAGTATCTACTTGTATTATTGCATTTTAGTATCTTCAATATAAAAAGAACTTTGTAGGAACTTCCTTCCACGTGCCACGCAACTGTGGAATGGCCTAACAAAGGCAGTGTTGCCAGGACGATACCACATAGGTACTTTAAACGCCTGCAATACACCTGTAGCTCCTCTGGTGTTACATGGGGTCGTGTTCAGCGGTGTTCATCTACCATCACGTGACCCGAACTCTGGTTTGCCATGTGTTACTATAAAACATGGATTCCGACAACACTATTACTAAATTTCCACTGACCTCTGGCTGCCACAGAAAACATTTTCTTAGTATACACTTATAAGTGTATTTTAATAATTATTTATTACAAGTAATTAAAACGAAAAATATAAACTAAATATCGTATTACAACTCATCGGTTTTGATCGTGCATTCTACTACAATACTATATGCTTTTAAGCTAAGCTAAGCTGTATTTGCTGTATTCCAACTATAAGCTGTATTCTTAAACTAAGCTGTATTCCATTATATGCTTTTAAGCTAAGCTAAGCTGTATTTGCTTGTTAATTTTTTAGACGATTCCCTTAATGAACTCCACGCTTTGTGCATCCAATAGCATACATAATATTTTTATATATTTCATTTATACAATAAATATAGAAATAGAAACTTGTTGACATATTTTAACGCAGAAAAGCTCTTTGCTACTCCAATGCAACAAAATATGGTTTTTAAAAATATTTTTTTAAAACTTATTCGCGGCTTGTACTTTTGTTGCCTTTCATAGAATGATTATTCAAATAATGCGCATTCGTCTGTAGTAGCCCTTTGCCGCTGTAGAACTTGTATTAATGACATTTTTATATTAATTGACGATTCAAAAGTAATAATTTTTATTACCACATACATATCCAGCAGTAACGTGCACTCTTAAGCGATACTCAACTAAATCACTGGTGAACTGGTCAAACTATGCGTTTGTCAAAAATAAAGATTTTCGTCCACTAGTTTCCTTGAGTAATTGTTTCTCCACTCCATGTGCAATATAATGCAATGCAAGAAATGTCAATGTAATGAATATGCATGAAAATGGACCAACAGAACAGATATGTTAGAAACCTTATGGATAATTACGGTTCAAAAAAAAGAATACAACTCGTGTCAAATGTGAATGTAACGAGTGCGTACAGTACGTAACGTTTCCTCTAAATTACTTTATGTGGCATAAAGGGTCATTGGTTGTGCGGATCCGTTGCAAATTGCACTCTGGCTGTTTTTGTGACGCGATTTCATGCGGGCGGAGGACTATTTTTATAGAAAATCGTGAGTTTGTCAAAGAGTCAAACAGTACGCGGGTTCGATTCCTACTTGCGAGAATATTTGTTTTACAAAGTGATAAAACGCGGCGTTTAGTTTCGTCTAATTTTGTCGCCAAATATATAGAATATGGGCCTCTTGACCGATGTTTGACTTGATGTTTGATTAATCTCAAAACTGAAGAAAAGTGTGCACATATATTGTAATGATTTATTTTATATCAAATGACATTAATCGAAATAAAAAAAGACATTTAGAAAACGTATAAAAATTTGAACGCAGCGGGATTTGAACCCGCGCCTCTTGAAAACCGTTCAAGCGCTCTGACCGCAATAAGCAATGCGTACCGCAATAAGCAAAGTCCGCTGCGTTCAAATTTGTATACGCTTTCTAAATATGTCTTTTTCAATTTACTTTGTGTGGGAATAACACTTTCAAAAATTTTCGAAAAATATTAATCGAAATACTTTGCCGTACAATGCAATAGAATGAGAAGACTATGCGTGAGTTTATTTAATGTTGCCATTATGAAAACGGGATTGCGTGAGTGAGGCGAGTACTGATTGGTTATATTAATATAACATCGATCAGACCGTACGTTGAAATGAACACCAATCCGGTCTACGGTTTTCCCTTATCTATAAACTAAACACAAATATATATATAATTAATATAAATATGTAATCGGAGGACGAAGTGTCGCGAAACTTTGCTTTTTCTGCTTACGCTTCAAAATACAGAGTGAACTAAATAATAGATGAATATACACAACATTTGGGTAACTATTAGGGATATTTTATTTAATGTAGGTTTTAAGTTAAATTTCTACGAATTTGTGTATTTAAGATAGGTTATGTAATGACTGCAATGTTGCAAATTGGGCCAGTCTCTTTTTAAAAGTAGATTTAGAAATATTTGGTTTTGTCAGTATTGGAAATCACTCTTCGGTCTATGTTAACAATATGTTTTTCAGGAAGTAGTTGAAGGACTATGCTGCCGGATATCCAGACAACTGTCTGCCGTATATAAAATGAGTGATTTGTTTCAATAATTATATAGTTAGATGAATATTTTTTACATATTTTTCTCGTTACTCATTGCTCTCGAGGTGTCATTTCTGTAACATATTTTTTTTGTCTTTTCACTTTTTTTATGTATTGCAATCATTGTTGTTCTGTGTCAGCTAATTTCATAGAGTCGCTTTTAATTGTTGCCCTCCATCTGTTGTACTCGGGTATAAAGAGATATAAAACAATATACATCAGTACACGCCAGTCGTTTGGCGGGATATCCTATTGGGACTACTGGTACTACTACTAGGACTGACACTAACGAACTAACGAAAAAGTCATGAATTTAAGATTATAATAAATGTTTGTTTTGGTATTTCCAAATATACGCAAGTTATATTTTAACAATCATAGTAAACTGTATGAAGAACACTATACAAAATTGCTTAAATATCTGAAATTGAACGACCAAATGAAATATAATTATAAAATCTATATAATACTGAGTGATGACATGGAGTTACAGTTAGTTATATATGTTTTAGTGTTTTTGGATTTATGCATTTCTTTACCAATCAATATCTTTCTTTCTTTCTTGTGTTCTTCATACAAAATGACATTGGCGAAGTGACTCGTCACTGGCACGTTTGAGGTACCATAGTTTCAGTTTCAAAATTGATAATTGATATATATATATATATATATATATATCAATCAAAATTGATCAAAATCAAAATTGATAATTGATATATATATATATATATATATATATATATATATATATCTATCTATATATATATTATAATCTATGTGTGTTTGTATGTATCTATATTATAATGATATATGAAAATATATAATATAAGTGTAATTAATATACATATGAACGAAAAAGTGAAAAAAAAACGGTAATTATAAATTATATAATTCTTCCCCTTAGTTAAGTATTTACGTCTACGTTCTACGTTTTAACACTTTGCCTCGAGATATTCACAAAGCCTTTAAGCTACGTGGTCGAGTATTTGAGTCTTGAAAACGAAATTTCTGCAAAGCACCTCGTGACTTGATGCTAGCTTTGTTGGGATTCTTTAATGCCCTTTATATAACGTCTGATTTGTTTGAAAATTTGTACACGTGTCCGAATCTGATGACAATACAATATTTCGTTAGCTTGGATCCGTTGTCCTTGGCAGGATGATCAGGATACTGGGGAAATATTTTTTTAACGTTTTCCTTTTAGGTTGTTGTTGTAAATACGACTGGTTGTGGGTTCATTCCCACTCAGGAAAAAATAATTTTATATATAAAAAAAATATTCTCCGTCTAGTACCTTAGAAAACGCGCGGCGTTGTTTCCGCCACTCAACACGCAATGTCTCAATTTGGAGGGCAAGGGGGAGAAAGTGGAGAACAGAGTATTTTGACACAATGTTCTCACTATCCTGCTATGCAATAAAAAGCGTAAAGCTAAAAAGAAAGGTGCAAATACCTACATTACATTTTCATCCTTATGTATAATCTTTTTTTACATTTTTCTCAAATCTATGGGGTAATATAATAAGATTTATACTATTTTAGTAAAGCATCGGTTATTTCCTTCTACTGATAGTAACACGCCTTACTGTTCTTATTCTAATTAGTTGTGGAAGAAAGTTTTCCTTAAGACCATTTTTTTTCATTTTTAATATATACCTGAAAAGAATTTGAAGTAGCAAAAGTAGGGCAATCCATTCATCGTGTTTTTTTAAACTACACTTCATTAAAAAATAATTATAGTGAAATGTATAGTAAATACCATATTGAATTGACGCCATCGTGGCGCAGTGGTGATATATAAATAAAACAGATTGAAAGAAAACAGATTTTACATAAAAATACTTGTAGGAACGTTAAAAAATATTTAGTAACGATATAACACTTTAAGAATATATATTAAAATGAGTAGCTCCTATCAACCCAGCCACGAGCGGAAGTTCGTGAAAAAAAAACCATCTAATATTAGGAACATCTTGCTTATGATATCATATTTTCAAATGCTCATGCAAACCCTCTGCCAAATGAACATTCCAATATTTCTAACCTTTATTATTTTATATCTTGAAGAAGTAGCAGTACAGTAGTGGGTTGATATACAAAAGGCTGGTATAAGAAACTCACTGCGTAATGAATTCTATTGTACAATAATACTCGACTGACGTCGTTATACGAGTCGGTTATTTTGCATAGATCGTTGCCAATTGTCCATGATTGACAGTCCCTTGATTCAAGTACAGAAAAAAAGCGTATAACCGCCGCGTTGTATCATGTTGAATATTTTTTTATATATGATTGTTTTAAAGAAGCTGATTTAGTTTTATTTACCAGTAAGTTTTTTTCTTAAGTAAGGTAAGCAGGGATGACGTAATGTTAAGACACTCCGTTGTCCACATTCGCTTTTGTGCGTTAGGTGGCGGATTTAAATGATCCGCTTTATATAATCCGACTGAGAAGACATAAGTATTTTAAGATGTAATTCCCCAAAGTGGGTAAAGAATCTACAAACATCGCTAGTACATTCAAATAACCAATTACGTTACGATAACGTCTATAGATCTGATTAAACTTATTTGTTAGTGATTTAACTTATTTAATCACTTAGAAATAGGGATAAACTTATTGAAACTCAAATTTCTCATGAAAATACTATTTTATTTCTCAATAAAGTTAATGCCTCAGACCTGAGAAGAACCGGCGCAAGAAACTCGGCTGGACACCTATTCCTTTTTTTTTTTTTCAATACAATAATTTTTAGATTTATTAGTGTCAATGATACGTTTGAAAAAGACTGGAGCGAGCGAGCGATTTCATTCCCAAGGCGTGTTATCATTTATAAAATCGTCAATTCAGTAATAACCTTTAACACACAAACGTCTATTCACAACTTTTTTAAATTGTGATATAGAGCATTTTCGGACACCTGGTGGGATCCTATTGTAAAAGCGTAAACATTGTCCCATAAAAGAATACCGGGGTCTATGCAATCGAGTTACAGGCGCGGTAAGTTTAAGCCTATTTCTAGTATTAATATTATGCACATCACCGATTTTGGTATAATCATTAATATTTTTCTTTACATAAATAAAATTATCAAATATATATTGAGACGCAACTGTCAATATAATTATTTCCTCAAATTTATGCCTTAAATATTCTTTCGGGCCTAAATTATAGATTGCACGAATAGCTCACTTCTGCAAGACAAAAATCAAATTGAGTGCGGCTGCATTACCCCAAAGTATAATGCCATAGGACATAATACTATGAAAGTAGCTATAGTAAACAGTGCGAGCCGTTTCCACTTCAGTTAATTATCTAATTTTTTAACCGCGAAGACCGCCGATCGCCGTTCCATCAATATGAGACGTTTGTTCTTTGGGTCGCGAATCGCGATTTAAGTATATGTGAACTTGTAGCTTAACTCGCTACAGTACTTACAACTTATTATTGTTGTTAGCATCTCTGTAGAGAGATTTTTACAAATTTCTGCTACCGAAAGATTGTTCTACGAGTGATCATTCGGCAGAGAGAATGCTATTTATTAAATATTTTTATCGTTTTAAAGTGTTATTCAAACACTTAGGAGATTGAACAACATATTCTTAGAATACGTATACTTAAAATTTTTTAGACGTTTAACGCTTTATAACACTTTAAATGTTATAACACTTTAAAATGCTAAAAACTAGTAACTATTTATATTCTTAGCAACATTTTAAAAATTGTTATTAAAATATTGCCCATTAATATTTTTACTTTGCCGCTTCGTACTTTTATGAGTTTTATTAAAAACTCACTTAGACCTTTCCTTTCTAGCAAGCGGAATTATTATAAATACTTTCCGACAATTTAATTAAGACAGGAATCTAGATATCAAATGAATCTGTGTCATCATCCCCTATAAGGGATTTGAATAAGCCGCCCTCCAGCCCTCCTTTATATCATTTTCTTTCATCTATCTTTCATTGTATTTAGTTTTTTCGATTAGCGCATAATATATTGTTCTATAATTTTTATTGTTATCACGAAGGCTGCATTCTGTTGAATTTTTGAATTGTATATAATATTTAACATATAATTATTATTTCGTAATAAATAATATTTATTTTTATTGTTTATATTAAGCTTAAATACTTTAAAAGATTAAGTTTGTATTACTGATACTGCAGTTCTTATTATTTAAGTAAATTACATGTTCCGGTCTTTTGAAATATAAATAAACTATTAATTATATAACAATAGTTTCTCTTTCCTTTTCTACGTTCTGTCCATTTAGAGTTACTGCCTGTTAAGTGATTACTCAACGCGATGGCCGTTATTAATGAGTCGTCATCATCAATGGGTGCTACAGCCAGACAGTACAGCTATAGTTGTACCTACGTACATCCCTCTATGGGCCCTAACCTCCAACGCTTTACTGCATTCCTCTCTGTTTATTGTCGCTCTTTATTGAAGCCTAAAGCCTTGAGGACTTTGATGATTTGACGCCATTAAGGCACCAATGCTTAGGTCTTCCAATCCTGGTGATTTATTGTTTTTAATTATTTTGATCGCGATCTCGATGTCCATGATTGTAACAGGATTGGATATGGTCATTATTATAATTTACCTATTAGATAGGAAGGTCCATACTGTCCGAGTGTTTTCAGGCCACCTAAGTTGCCACCACAGCCGGCCACTTCTTTGACAGAGCCGTGAGACATCCTTAATTAAAATCTTATTCTCATCTTTATATAACAAGTAAAATATCTATTAAAATAACTAAAGTGATTTAATGCATTTATTTTATACAAAAAGTTAACTAATAGGTACGTGGGACAAGACAGGTGATTGCATAAAATATTTAATACTACGCAATTCAACTATAACTGTATATTTATTGATTTGGCACACTACCCAACAACTATGCAACATATAGGAAAATAGACTGTACCTATGAAAAATTTAAACTTTAGTTTCTTGAAGTCGTCAATAAAATGGTCAAACGATACGAAATTACCCTTTCCCCCAGAATTGGTTAAACAGACTGCATAAAACATTCATATGCTTGAAGACAGTTTGCGAAACGTTTGAAAATCACGGAGAATTGTAGCTGCACTTAATAAAGAATTTTAGAGTAGTTCATTGAAGCGGGCTCCATAGGGCAATATTCGAAATTAATACTAGAAGTGCTTATCTAGATGACAGTATGAATGTAGGTTGCATACGGACATTTGATTTCTAAATGAGATATTCCGAGCCGATATTCTCTACAATAACGCTTAACATCTTATTTTTCCAATATTCACAATTAAATTTATTTGTTGCCGTCATTTTATTTGTAATATTTTCATTTCACTTAGCGCGCCATTAGGTTATATTATTTTATGAATAGTTTGAGAGTTACTTTTTTTATAAATCATTATAAAAAACGTTATAAAATTAAAAGTTCACGCAACTCACACATAAACTAGAATATGCAGAGAGAAACCAGTGCTATAACCAGGTCGCGTAATTCAGAGTCGCACATTTGTTCGCTCTGGTGAACATCACAAAGCGCGGTGTCGAGATCCAACAAGCAATGTCTTAAATGCGGGCGGAAAGTGGAGTACTGAGTGTCCTTGACACTAGGTTCGCTCCGACTGGTGTCACTCAACTGAGCCTCGATCGTGTTTACAAGAAGTATTATTCAAATGTTGCTTTATATATCTATAACATTGTTTATAACGTAACAAGACATTACAAAACATACGAAAATTTTTCGTTGTTTACCGAAAACTCACGCCACACCGTCTACGTATTTGCTACGAAATCTACATTTACTTTACCTATTCGATGGCACGTCAATTGCCTGCCTGCCGATTTTCAGTATTTTGTAATGAAAATGCATTTTTTTTAATTAACCTAAATACGGCTGTCAAATTGAACTGAAAAACCTAGTATATGACAGCTCCAATTTCTCTACCGTCATAATTGATTGGTAGTTTATTTTTACCAGGGTTGTTTTCAATTTGCTGGCTATCCTAGTTTTTAGAAAAATCGAATGAGTTTTAAGCTTTTATTTACGAACATGTCGTACCTACCTAGGTTTTCAATTTACTCAGACTTTAAAGACTGCTTTATTCAGACTTTCCCTGAATCGAAATTGTAATAAATGTTCTTACATTAAAAGGGATCATCGTAGCGCAGTAGGATAACTTCTGCCTGCAATCGCGATCCGTTGTGAGTTCGAGGAATGATTATTATATTCGAATTGTTCTTATTTCTCCGCTCTGGTAAGATAGGACGCGGCGTTGAGTACCGTTACTCGACACGCACGCAATGTTTCGAATTCACGCCGGAAGTGGAGAATGGTGTCTTGATACTGGGTTCTTTCTGACTACACTGCTATGCGGTAATAATAATTTACGATATTGATATATGTCGCTCTTGACAATATTTTGCCGGTGTTTAGACAGGTAGTTTATATAAAAGACTTAAGAGGCAAAGGTACCTTAGTACTTGCGCGTCAATACCCCACATGCACGTCGTAAGTAGTTTACCTGTTCTTTACTTTATGCTCGGCATGTGCATAAATAGCGAAAATATTTTGAACACAAGTGTTTTCGAACACACAAACATTGAGTGCATGCGAAATTCTTTATTAAAATATACTTTTGTTGATTCTGTCAAAAATATTTTTTATCCTAAGTTCAAAATAAACATAATCAACAAAACAGAATCGAAGTTTTTCATTTAGAAAAAAAATGAGAGCCAAAAAACGTCGGGTGACTTTTTATGGCTCGGATGATTTCTTTTGTATATGTATGTACATTTTTTAGCTTCATGCTTTTTCCCACATAGCTCCCGCATAGTCAGAGAGGACCTAGTATCAAGACATTTCATTCTCCACTTTCTTCCCGAATGAGCAAGACATTGAGTGTAAGTGAACGACGCAGAAACTCAATGCCGTGTTTAAAAAACCCAGTTAGATAAGAATAACTATGCTTATGTAAATATGAATAGTAAATTAATATCTTACTAATAAACCTATAACCACAAAAATCATACGCTTTATAATTATTGAATTTTACACAAATGAAAATGTCTGTAAAAGGATTTTAAAGCTAATTAATTCGTGACATGACGTTAATAGCAAGCATAATGACTTGTCATGACAAAATATGATATTAAAAGCTTCCCCCAATATAAAGTGAAATGCTTTAATTAAATGTCTGCAGTCGTTGCAGTGTCCTGCTATTGGGAGCGTAAGTAGAGGCAGCCTAGTGCAACATAAATTTGCGCTTTACCTCTATATAGAGTTGATGTGTTCTTAAATAATTAAACTCTTGAATTACTTTTCGCCTAATATTCTTAGAGATTCTTCAGCGACTCCTTCTTTCCTGTTATATGTATCATAGTTATCCTTTTGTATCGGACTCTATTGTTTTAAAAAATATATGAAAATAAAAAAATAAACAATTCAACAACCTATTTAAAATATATTTTGCAAAGATTAAAGGGTGCACAACAACACTGTATTGCGTCGCGTATGTCGGACTTAATTACGATGGGGGAGATCGTAGGGGAGATCGTAGGGGAGATCGTAGGGGAGAATGTGAACAGCAGTAGAATACCTGTAAACTAATTTGTTTAATATGGACGTTTCGTTGTCATCGCACGATCATAATTTGTCTCTGCAGCAGAATAGATTAGATACATGCGTGTTTTTTTTATTTGAAGTAGCTTTATGCTTTTCCATGTATAGTAGTGTGGGTAGCGAGAACCTAGCGTCAAAAACTCCGTTCTTCGCTTTATTTTTGTTTTACTTTCATTATCCGGAATAAGTGGAGAGAACGTTATCCTTAGTGGTGCTGTCAGCAACGAGTGAAAAGTTATATTTTTCTACATCTCTATCTAACTTTTGATGTATCCTGCTGTATGTAGAGCTGTATGTCATTATTTTTATTGCATAAATTCTAGATTATTACTTTTAGCACTTCATCCCATGTAGGTAATTATTAGATTACAACATTATATATAAGGGTACTAAAATCAAGATTCGCTTCTCATTCAGGGAAATGTTTATATTTAAAATATTTTTATTTTCTTGGTCTGATTAGGCAATGGCATTAGGTTCAACACCCTTCATTCATACATAATAAGGGAAATAACCTAATAGAAAAGAATATTTTTATTAAATACTATTTACAATGTATCTAAATCTCTTGTTCTTGACATTAGCGCACTGCCATGCACTCACCGCGGTCCGTGCTCCATCCGGAACAATCAAGTGTCGTTTAACACTTGTAGCGCATGCAATAGTTGTGGGGAAGCCTATCTATCTAGGGAACGGATTTGTATCATTTATTTATTTGTTCTTTTTCCTTTGTTCCAAACGTCTTTTTAATTATGTTTTTGTGCTTGGACTTGGTTGTGTTTGAAGTTATTGATTTTTGTAACAATTTTACCTTAAATGCATAAAAATCTCTAGAGACACAATATGGATGTACATCGAGATCTACCATGATTGTGGTTCACATCTCAATAGTGGAAATATTAAAATATATGAATAAATAAAGTGTCATTTAGGTTTTATTAAAAATTTTTCAATTGCAGAAAATTTAGAAGACAAATACATATCTATGTAAATTTACACGATAACTGCTTCTAAATTGTATGCTAACTGCATACAGTTATATGGTTTGTTTATCTCAATATGTTGCCTAGGCATTGAGTTATGAACGAGGTCTTTCTTATCCTATTAATATAAATGTCTGTAGGGGTATTTGAACTTTCTCGATTATGTATTAGTTGAACAAATTGTTATAAAATTCCGAACAAATATAAAGCGAATTACTTGTAATTAATTTTGAAAAGATTTCGAAGCTTAAGCTGTTTAAACAGATATTGCCATGGGAACAAGCTTTTGATGTAAATCAATACATTTCTTAGTATTTGCTATCACTCGATTCTTTTCTATATGATACTTTACAAAATCTTAAATATTATGCAGATCACGAACTAAATTTTATGGGCAATAAATCCCTTCTAGTGTTGCATCGACTTTATAAGTCGGATACGGATTTATCGGGAAAAGCTGGAATTGGTGTTTGGCGCTAACGTTATTTTCCCCGGGCAAATTGGATTAATGCTGACTCACGATCTAGCTATTTATACTCTACCTTTTGTACCATTCATATTCATTTACAAAGTAAATTATGAACATAATACCACTGTGGCCATGTACGCGTAAAGGTTGTGGGTTCGATACTGCCTGTAGGGCTATTCGGATGACTCGTTAGGCGCAGTATGGCATTATCTGCAGTCACCCAACACGCCATGTAATTGAAACCGGTGGAAAGTGTGGAACGGGGTACCTTAAAAGTACATAGAAATTAAAAATACAACGTAAATGTTGCAATTCACATGATTACAATTGTGATTTATACGTGTAACAACTAAATTTTAAATAACCGTATAAGAATTTCGACGTGGCGCGATAAGAACGTATAGGTTTATTGGTTGCAGCAGTTAGACGGATTTCAAGGCTTAAATACGAAATAAATATAATTTTTCATTACACTCATGGCTGCCCTGAAACTGAATTCAAGTTTTTATGTACGAAATATTGTTTGAAATATATTTATTTCTACTTAATTTTATCCGAAAGCAATAATTAACATCTTAATATAACCACCAAAGCTGTAAATCTATTTAAAATACTATTCATTGTACCTAATAGCGTATTTGAGTTGATTTAAAAAGAGCGACCCAAGAAAAGGACAAAAGAGCTTCTTTTTCGCGTGAATGTTAAATTTTGATAGAGAAACTTAAATTCTGAATATGCAATAGTTATTAGTAAGCTAAAAGCTTAGGTTTAACTATAAGCTTTTCCATAGAACGTTAGTTGTAACCTTAATATGTTTTCATTTTTTTTAGTAAATATATTGCTGGTTTTTTATTTAAATATAGAACAATTACGATCGATGGAACTGCTTTTTATGGTTATATTGTGTGTTATTCATTTCCAAAAGTATCTTTCTCCAAGGGTTCTTGGGCTCAAAGAAAATTTTGTTTTAAATACTTTGTAGTAGTTCGTAGCGTATTAGCTTATATTTGTTAAAAATAGATTTGATATGCACAAATCTAATATATATCTTAAGAGTTAGCAGAAAGATGCGAGTAAAAAGTTATTCTGACGACCATATTTTAGTCCAACAGAAATAGATAGGTATAGATGTTAAAGCAGTGGAACCGAACGCCGTACATTCAAACAAGAATATAATTGTTTAAAACTTTTTATTATATTTATAGTGTTGTGTACACACTTTTGAAAACGACTAACATTTTTTTTTGTACAATCAGAAATTTATATAAGTTTTCTTTAAAAAAATGTTTTTCAAAACTTTCCTCGCGTCGAATTTGTACCTACAATAATTATGTTCAGACACGACTCCCGTTTCAAGATGACGTAATTTTTTTACACAAATATAATTTAACCAATAGAACAAAATAGGCTTTGTTTAATATAAAACTTTATCACACATATAACATTAACACAAATAATAGAACATGTAGGTACATTATAAATATCACAGCATCTATAAAGAATATTGTCTCTGTCGGTATCACGTGAAATGAAAAAAAATGAAAAGAGACTTGTTGCTTTTCATTCTTCCCTGAACAGTCGCGTTGTCAAGTGATCAATAAAATGTCTCTTGCACCATCCGTTTGTAGCGTCCATTTTAAATGCGTATTGCCATATGTACTGGCACAACGTCGTGTTTTATTTGACCACGCCAAGGTCACCAAAAATATATTCAAAAACTTATCAACTACTGAACAATAGCAAATCTGATTAAAGATAATATAATTTTATTCATATATATACTTATTAAGCTCAATAGTAATCCATTTTCGATGTAGATAATGCTTGATTCAATCACGATCATCCTGTAGATAATGCTTGATTCAATCACGACTATCCTATATTGGACGTTAAATCCATTGGCTAATTATGCTTTACGTGCGTTCCTGAAATCCTCCATACCGTACAGTAGTTTCAAGAGGAATGTCTGTCTAGCCTATGTAAGTGCAGGATAATACATTTTGATACATTGTTCATACATTTAGCAAGGGGGCTTTAATTAATATTAAATTATTTCACTCCAAATGTTCATGATCCAATATTTTAATTTTTAATAGTTTTAAAAGTAGGTATAATTATCTCTGTGTATTTTAGAGTGTTTAGGTAGAGAAAAGTTAGTCATACGCCAAGGAATGCTTAAAAAGCCCATATTTTTTGTGATGTAGTATTTCTCTTACATGACAAAAAATTAACATTATATTTTTCAAGCGAATATTTGATAGATTCGGACGGATTGGCACGACGTCGGATGTCGGATGTCAGATTTAAGGCTTCAATAAATATTTAAGAAAATAATTAAGTTTTAAAGTTGACATTTATTTGTTGTTGTTGTTAGGATGTCAAACATGATGTCTGTTATGGAACTAACGCCATAAGCTTACTTATACTAAGTGTAAATACCAGATCTCATTTCATATTGCACGTAACAATAATAATCCGTTCCAGACTTAGTCTATTAATGCTATCTCTCTATCGCACATTCGTATCCACTGTGCATGCACTGGACTGCATGCACCTGGTAACCAACAACCACCTTACACTAATTGCACACTAGCATCGCAACACCGTTAATTGGATTTCAATAGAGGGTTCATGTAATGTGTACGTTCATTATGTATTTGTGTTTATTATAATGGCATATGTGATGCTGTATTTGGTTTTTTTAACAGAAATTTTCTAAATTTTTTTTCTAATTGTTGTGAATAAAAATGGATTATTAATTCGAAATTGTATTATATAGGTGTATTTTTAGGTAAAGATTCAAAGAAAGTTTAACATATTTGGTTCATAATCGGTACAATCGCTTAAACTGTAACAGTAATAGAGTTTCCATTATCTCTATTCGATGATGTCTAGTTTCATTACGTCGTGTTCAAAAATTAAGTCAAGTTTCAAAAGATAATGTCTTATGTTGAAAATATGATAAACCAAGTTTTCTGTCATCACTTATTCCAACCCGACGTGCTTGACAATTTACCCGTGTCAGCTCCGGTAATAATACCAAGGTATTTTAGAAAATAACAAAAATGACTATTATGACCAACTTATATCACGAAAACTGAAATAATAGCAAAATATACTAAATTTATTGCATTACAGGTTTTTGTGGTTGATAAAAAATCATATACATGCACGTTTCATTTTACCATGCAATTTTTTGTATTATCACTCTATTATTATTTATTGAAAAGCTTATTCAACTTCGAGTGCGTAATAGTTACAGTGTTTTTCAATTAAAACTTTAAAACCTTACATGTAATGGTGGCAATCATCACATTTAATTATGCTTATTACAATAGCGTTAAGGTGTTCTAAAATCTTAATATAATAGAAAATATATAATAAATAGGAAATTTAAAATATATCTGGAAAGTTAAAATACTATCAAAAGAGCTTAAATGTGTACCCACATAGAAGCATGCGATCTGTACTGAATACTGTACCCTAGTTGTAGGAATATTGAAAAATAAATTAAAGATATATAATAATGTAATAGAAGAACAAATGTCAACTCATTTAATACGTATAAATCATAATTAACCAAATATATTTACGATCATAACTAATAATTTCTTAAGTGAGTGTATGAAATGCGCTATTTTGTCACACAAATGTAAATACCACAATTTTTTTATATTTATAAATAAAATATTTTATATTATAATTATTTAATATCACAAATATTTAATAATTGACAATAATATAAACAACAACCACCACCACCACCACTACCACCACTACCACCACCACCACGTTCGGCACCATTATTTTATTAAACTGTTAGTAATGTAATAATTGACAACGACAGTTTAAATACTATAGCATAAATATTGTTCTCAAGTAACTGGCACAGGTTTTATTGAGAACAAATGTCTAAAATGGAATACTATAACCACTTTGTGAGGCACTACGACATTAGATACGAATAGGTATTTGTAGAATAGAGACTTGAGATAATCGCAATGAGTAGTTCGAAATACGTAATTGCTAAGAAGATGTCCGCATTAATCTTGTTTTAGGCCTAAAATTATTTTTTTGTAGACCTAATAACGTTAAGGCGATTTTCAACGTTACTTTGTGTAAGATTAACATTTACGTACATGTAGAACAAATTCCATAAAGGACGCTGAGGTTGATCCCTCAAAGGCTTCAGAAAACTAAGGATAAAATATTTTATTTTACACATACAACATTCACAGAATTTAATCTAAGAAGGGTTTTACATCGACAATTGAAAGCTGAAGAACACACTGTTTGTAAACAAAACCGCAACACGTACAATATACACCCCCTAACGACCCCCAGCATCCCCCTCCTCCCTCCAAAGCCTGGGCTTACGCATTAGGTAACTCTCATAATAGGTTCGTAATTGCACCTAGAAATCCTACTCCGGAAATATACAGTAGGTACCTAGATATCTAGGTATTATATCCATGCGCATTACAACTAATCGATAGCTTCCCTCCGCTCTCCTCAGCATTTATTGCTTAATCAATAACATAAAAAAAAACCATAATTGCGTTCATCTGGCGAGTCTCTAAGAAAAATGAATATAAATCGCAAAGAAGAATATTTAAGTACGTGTATTGCATAATGCACTGTACGCAGTTGCAATACGGCCACGTTTCGCTCGGCGCATGTCCTGGTCAATACAGATTGATAAGTGAGGTGTAGGCACGCGCGGGGGGCGGTGGTCGGAGGCTAGCCACAAGGTATAGATCCGCTCGTGCGCCCTAGGGCTCCAGTGTCCTGGCTAAGCTTCCCTCCTCCCGCGTCCCAGACCTCATCGGCGGTATATTACGGGCCGCCGCCGCATGCAGTCGTCTATCAGCGTTCACAAGCACAGGCAACAAGTACTCTCGCGACCGCCGCCGCTGCATCAAGCGCTGTCACTTGCTTCCTAGCGCTTTCGCGTTAACATATCGCTTTCGGTGATTGAATATTGTGATTTTAAATAGATTTCCTTTATGGATTTATTTCTTTTCGATTTTAAAAGGAAAATTGTGTTAAATTTATTGGTTTTGATTTGTTTTAAAATTAGTTTGTGAGGAGTTTTCTGAATTTTTTCTAATTGAATTTAGTGGTTTTCTTAACATTAAAAATTTAATATTCGATTTCCATATTTCATTTCAATAGTTGTGAAATAATAAATACTGTTAATGAATTTTTCGCGTTTGTTATAATTTATAAAAAATTATATTTTATAAATTATAAAATATAACATTTTGTAAATTGTGTAAAAACCAAAAAAATCATAAAATACAAAATAATATAAAAACAATCGCGTTGTGTTCGCATAATAAATAAAACAAACAAATTCTAAAATTATTTCCGACTTCAAGAAACTCTTTGAAGACGGCAAAATTCTAAAAAATCAAGATGACACTGAAGACTGAATAAAATTCCAGGTGATATCATTTGAGAACGGTCAGGGGCTGCGTCATCCTGGCTCCTCCGTGGACCAGCTGTAAACGGCTTGCAAGAAGTTCTTTGATTAGCGGCCGACGCGGGGAGGAGCCACGTGTGGCCCTGTGTACAACCGGGGGCGGGCGCTCTGCGCCGCCCCGCGAATACATATGTAAGTAACAAAAAACAGTAAATTATAATTATCTCCTTATCAAGTCCGTCACGAGAGCGACACCGTCTTCGGCGGGCGGAGCTATTCTTTTCAGGTCTACAGGCGATGTTATTTGTCAAATTTCAGTTTAATAGATATGGGTTATTAAATTTAATTTAAGGCTCTTAGCGATCGAATTATTTTAAATATATGTTTTATTTAGAAATTAGGACCGTCGCTGCGATTGCATTCTTAATAAGTGTATCGACTCAGACCATATCCTCGCTCCCGTTAATGGGAGTATTAAAAAAAGTAATATTATAAAAAAACATACTTGACAACTGAACGCATTCACCTTACTCATATTAATACTCATATTAATTAGGTGATATTTTTTTGTGTGATGTGTTTGTTGCGATTTTTATCACAAAAGTTTTCAAAGACTGAGTTTGTCGTCAAACAGCGGCACGTGATGCGAAATTCTGTACCTGTTGCGTGCGCTCGTCGATGCCGATGTCTTCATCTTACATTATGTTATAATTTTACTTTGGTTATTTTATTTTCTTTTTTTATTATGTGACTGTCAGCTGGCGAATCCATTTTTTTTTCGGCGCTTCCTCATAATTCAATATCGAACTCCACAATGGCAATTTTCATAAAACTTACCGTAACTGCCCTCTGACTAAGTAGTGTAATGTGGAAATGTTTCATCAAAACTAAGACACCGTGCATTATTTATTCAAACACAATAAATAAAAAAACCTATTCATTCACTATTTTTTACCCCCACATAAATTTATGTTCAATAGAGAAAGTGTAAAAAGTTCACCTCTTAATGTTTTAAACGAACGGAAGGAAATATATTCTTTTGTTTATGTTGATATATTGAACGCTAGTTTTGATCACTCAAAGAATGTCTCCAATAAATTTCGTACTTACAATTTTGTAGAGGTTTTCTATGTGATGTGTTATTGATAATGCCTATCAAAATCACGCCACTGTGCATGATAGCTCAAACATACCTATATATTTAAAAACACCATTGCACCGGAATTGTAACGACAATAAAACGCGTGGGACATACCTAATATATTGTATGTAATTCTTTAATAAAGCCATGTTCTGTCGATACTTGTGTAAAAAATATATATAGTAAATGTAAATAACTTGAAATTCGTTTTGATGAAACCGTTAAAAACATAAATCAAGAGAAATAATAAAAAATAAATGAAATTTTGCATATCGCTCAATCGGCATAATCCGTCTACTTTGAGATTATAATGAGTGCGCAACACAATATGGTTGCCTGCCATACGATCCACTATTCTCGTTCAAATGAACATTGTCTTTTTGTATACATTTGATATTTACCGATTTCACCTTAATAATGAATAATCACTAATGAGGCCTTATGTGAGATGCATTCGGCGAGGTGGGGTCGGTTGAGGGTCGGTTGGGAGCCGGTAGGGGGTGGGCAGGGGGTGGGCCGCGCGGTGGCGACGGGAGGCGCGCTGCTTGTGGGCCGTGAGTGCAGGGAGGCAACCGCCCCCCTCGTTGCGTGCATTTCATAAAAACATTTTAAACATCATTCCCTTATATAATTCACCTTTATTTCCAAACCAGTAAATTTCATCTCAACTAATACTACTAAATTTGTTAAATATTATGTAATATCTCTGTTTGAGAAAGAAGCAATGCGAACCTTCTTTGAAACTTTCATAGTCAGTTTTGTACGCTCTTTATTTATTTTTATATATTTCTTTGCTGGATATCGCGTCTTCCGTTTTTTAATTTTACACTGGTTTCTTATTTGCATGCATTATTTTTATTTTTTATTTTTTTTTACTAAATGTATTTTTTTTGTTTTTCCTTTCCTTTAGAGATTTGACGAGGCTGTGCCTGTACGTTAATAGGTGAAATTTTGGTCCAGATACCTGCCCGATGATTTATTGGATGAAGTTGAACACAATGTAGGACTTTTCTTCAACCTGCGCCTGTTATTATCAGACGATAGTTTATATGACTTTTCAGCCAACCATCTGTTCTTGCTGCCTCCGTAAGTATACATTTAAATGTTTGTATGTTTTCCCTGTCTGTTTTTTATTTCTAATTGCGGTGGGTACGAGCGGTCTTTCTACGGCTTATCAATGTTGCAACACTTAGATAATCTAATACTAAAACAAAATAAATACATTTTTAATATTACAAATATATTGAATAAAAAACAAATCGTACATAAAAAGTGTTTGGTCCATTTTTCGAAACATACCGGGAGAGAGGGGGAGTGGCGCGGCGCGGCGTCGCATTCCGATATGCCCCCATTGTGATGCTCTGTGACAGGTCGCGCGGACGCGACGCGACGCACGGACAGACGCTCACTATTGGAACGTCTGAAACAGATTATCCCCTTCAAAATTGAAACTCTTTTGTTTTAGAACTTTTGCGCTCGATTCAAAGGGTCTTTGTCACGTTTTGGGTTTTTAAATAGACTTTGTTGTGACGGGTTGATGATAATAGCGTGTGCTTGGCTGATATTATTATAGCACTTTTTTATATGTTACGAGTATGTATTAATGTTAGCGAGATACTTACGAGTATTTACTTTTCTGGATAAGTTTCTAAGACATCTTGAACCTGTGTCAAACCCTAATTATGTCTATAACTTTTGTCTCGTATATTCCAATTTCTACTATTAAATTTAATTATATAAAAGATTTGAAAAATAAATAATTTAGAACTCGTTTTGCTAATAAAACTGTGAAATAGGCAATGACGAACATGGATGAGCTCGGTCGATGGTTTATTGTCGATGGTCTTGATAATTTTATAAAAGAAATTTATTTAAATTCAGTAGGTAATTGAGGCACAGTTACAAAAGAAAATACATAGGCTATTGAAAACTAATTTTATATCGTTAATTAATAACCATATTTTACGGGATAGTATAATCGATAAAAATATAAAATGTTTATATGTAGTTTTTACCCCAGACGGCTCGAAGGGTGAGTCCACCTCATTAGAGCGGACTCTGTAAGCGATGTATGGTTACTTAATACCTCGCTCAATTTACATGTTGATTAAACAATTGTCAATCTTTGACTACTTCGGAAATTAATTATACTAAATAATATACTGATGCCATCGTGGCGCAGTAAGAAGTATCTGCCTATACACGCGACGGTTGTGGGTTTGATCCTCACTCGAAGAATTTTTTATGTTTAAAAATATTTTTCTTGTACTGGTTTGTTTTGGTAAACCGCGTATTAGGTTTTTATCACCTTGTTTGTTTGTTTCCGCATCTTAGTCCATTTAAAAGACATTGTACATCTTACAATGTCTTTTAAATACAGGCTCTGAAATAAAAATGTGAGAAAAGCAGTAATAAAATATATACTTAAAAATACATAAACATTCAATTGTAACTTCCGATCCCAGACAGGCCGGAGGGTGGTCCACTTCAATGACGGCGGACGCGATTTGCGTTGAGCCCTCGCATATCGCTCTGTTTAATAGATAAAGCTATAAAATACATTTACACAATATCAATGCTTTCAGTTCAGGCGTTTGTAAATATTATTTGTGAATATTCGTGTAGTTATTTACATTCAGAATTTTATTGGGCTGTTTTCGGATTATCTATTTGGTATATTATCTATTAGGTATTGGAAGTTGCAAGCTCATCAAGTATTTCATCACATGGTTTCGATGTCCACTCGGGTAATGATATATTTAAAAATATTTTAATTTCTCCGCTCTAGCTTACATAACGCGGCTATAAGTTCTGCCACTCAAAAGCAATATCTCGATTTCTGTCGGAAAGTAAAGAACGGAGTGTCTTGACAATAGGTTCTCTCATACTACCCGTCACAACTGACGTTGCTCAGTAAGCTGATTTGCTATGTATGCTCAGTAGCAGTAGTTCAGTTCCGGGAAAAATCGTGAAGCTGGAAAAATGTCCTGTTTTATAATCAAATCATATTTTGGCATATATTAGGAAATTACCGAAACTAAATATTAAAGTTAAATAAATAAGTTTAAAAAGTTTCTAAATTTAATAACTTGACGCGTTAGAGGTACCAAACTAAAAGAAAGGTTTACATAATTGAAGATTAGCTATAAATATATATATATAAGGTAATCTATTACAGATCTCAGGTCTATCAGATCTTGCGAGGCCAGTCTTGCCAAAAATATTATAACAAAAAAGTTTTTTTTTAATTATTATTATAATATATATTAGTGTGTTACTTTTATCACTCAACCAATATCGAACCATTCAAAATATTATATATGTACTAGGTGACGGACAGTCCTCAGCTCTGATGTAGTCCGAAACGTTTGTTTCTAACCGATATTGGGTGGATCGAACTTTATGACCCGGCGTCGAGTCTTGCTGAAAGGACCATTGTTGATTTGCATTTTCTTGGCATTAAACATGGCGTTGTTAAGGGACTTAACTAGGTAGTGAGTAGGTTCCTAGGTAGTGAGTAATCTACTAAAGAATGGTGCCTTAATAAACTTGTGCCGATGTTTTGATAGCTTTTCCACAAAAATATGTCTCAAGCACTCCTTTATAGCTAACACACCACCAAATCATCACTGAAGTCGGATAATGCCCGTGTTGTACTTTGTTCATTAATTAGGAAGCTTCTTTAGAGCTTTCAGCAGCAGCAGCTTTTGTTTGTTAAAATATTGCTTAATTGTAAAAAAATTCTCATCAGTACTCACCCTTTTATTTTTTTAATAATTAGTTAAAGAATGACCAGTGCATCTTTTACAGGATGCAAGTCGTAAGTCATATTTTAAAATATTAGGGCATGGTTCAAGTTGCTATCTTTATCTCTCGAAATAAAATATTTTGTTTTCCGGCAGGATTTCTTCGAATTCTTTCCCTAACTGCTTTGTCCGCCTTTTTCGTACGAACACTACGTGGACGGCCTGATGTTTTTCTTTCACAAACAGAGGAGGTTTCATTGTACCACACTTATAAATACCCCGGGGTATTGATACACAAATATTTGACAAATACCAAGCATATGGAGAATTTAAAAAAATATATTGGTCACCATACATACCTACATTATGTAATGCAATCACAGCGATTTGGTTTTCTTTATCATACCAGTATCATAGAATATAGTATATTATAGTAATATTTTGTTTATTTATAATTATAACAGTATTTATGGTCTGACTAAGTATTGCTTGTCACAATGCGTGTCAATAGCTATTCAATTCAAAGTTAAAGTAACAAAAGAAAAAACAAGAAGTAACTTGCGTTTTAAACATCAAATAATCATATACCATTTGACGAAATTGAATGCATAAGGCATTTTGAGCCTAAAAACTAAATAAAGCTAATAAACAAAAATATTAAACGTGTTCTCTTGACATCATCTTTCATACTTCTTGAAATATCATTCAATTTTCAAGATTTTCAGTGAAAACGTAACGTGTGATCTAATATTTTTGAACATGATATGTCATTGTGTTAAAAGGTTTTATATTGTAAACTGTTTCTCAAAATAAATATTTTAAAGGATTTTAATATTTAAGTGTTATTCACACACTAAAGATAGAAAAAATATTTGAAAATATAATAAAATATGCTTCCTTTCCAGCTTCATGCTTTTTAACGAATAGCGGGTACTCAGAGAGAACCTTGTGTCAAGACACCATGTTTTCCTCTCTCGGCCATTATTCGAGACATTGCGTGTTGAGACATTGAGTGGCGGAACCGCGATTGTCCGCTCTGTCTGGTGGAGGTGTTCAAAAACATTGATACGCCTAAATATTAGGTATTAGAAGTTAGGAAACCGTCTAAGCGCTCTGACCGCTAAGTATTGCGTTCTACGACCGGCTACGTCGAAATTATTTTTTTTTATTATTATTTTTAATTATTTTTGCTGTTAGCATCTTTGTAGACAATTTTTTTAAATTAGTGCTATCCAAAATAATATCCTATGAACAATCGTTTGGCAAGAGAAAATGCTATTTATTAAATATTATTTACATTTTAAAGTGTTATCCACACACATAGGATTTTGCACAAGTAGAATTGAAGAACATGGCGTGTGGTTGGTTTTTAATTTTCACTCTAAATCGACATTACGCTTTACCGGGTGACACCCAATGCCGCCCTTTATAAAGATGCTACGTATTTATAACCCAAAATATCTTGAATTGTATTTTTTCATTTATTAATTCATCAATTACGTTCCGTTCATACTTGAATTGGTATTCATATGGAATATTAGGTTTGGTGACAGAAATTTAAATATCTGTGAAAGATTTAAAAATAATGTTAGATATTCTTCGTCTGACTTTTCTTCGTATTTTGCTGTGTAGTAGTAGTAGTAATAGTGTGTAGTGCAAAATTGAGTAAACCTAATATATTGCTAACTGTGTCACAATACATTCATTTAAAATAAAATATACTTATCAGTTTAATGTAATTATTAGAAAATATTATTTAATTTTTTTTTTTTATTAAGTGAATTTTTGTCGTGGCTTTTAGAACTTTACTTAAAAAATAAATCTCTAACCTTTTAATAAAAATAGTGCTTATTCAAAATATATATTGCAGAAAAACCATAATCTATTTATGGATTTGTAGTAACATTTTCATAGCATTTAACTTATACCTTGGTATTAATGAAAATTATAGAAAACAATAATACATGAGAAATAAATATTAAATTATATATAATAATTATAATTACTATATTTTATGTAATATTAGGTGTAGCAATTATCTACAGCTTCTCTTAATAGTATTCACGTACCCACCGTAGTTTTAATTTATATTCTAATTAACATGAAATATTTCCTTTATAGATGTTTGTCATTTTAGGGACGTGAAAACACAGAAAAAGATGAGTGCTGGTGAAGATGAACCATCGTCTGGTTTAAATGGACGGTTGAGACCTCGCAAAACAAACATCCTTAACCTACAACCAGTTAAAGTTTCTCGTAAACCCGACGACCCACTTTCTCCTGAAAAACTCAAAAGATTTACCCCGTCCAAAGTTACCCCAACTAAACCAGATGATCTCACTGAAAAGTCTGACGCTCCCTCTTCGCATATCCTTTGTCCCTACTGCGAGAAGATATTTTATGCTAAACAAGCTGTTTCTAAACACATACGTCGAAGTCATATTTCAATATCCACACAAGATAATTCCATTAACTGCTTGTTTTGCAACCATGTTGAGGATGATGGCAACGACATCATTCGGCATATGGTTGACAATCATCCTAATCAATACTTCGCTTGCTATGACTGTCACACTAGGTTCCCATCGACAACTGAACTGGCAGAACATAAGCTAAATGTTTGTGAAAAGCAAAAATTACTGTATCGCAACAAATTACGCCAGAAGCCTATCCGGAATTGTACGAAAGACCAAAACTTTAATGGGCGCAATGATTTTAGTACTGACGATAAAAACTATTCACCTGGGCACAGTTTTAATCGTGTTGTAATTTCATGTGAGCTGAAACCTTCACATCCTAATGATCCTTCTGATATAGAAGACAACATTACAACAAATTTAATATTACCACCAAGCAAGAGTTCTGGTAATGCAACAGTCATTGAGAAGAACGCTGTCATAGTTTTGGATGATTTACAATGGAACAAAAGGATACCTTCTAATTTTTCTTTTCACAATACGGACGCTGATCAAATATTGTCGAGACTGGGGGTTGTTCATAGGTCACCCAGAACTGGCGAGACCAATAGACGAGATTGGTACAAAAATATTGAAGAATCCAATCAAAAGTTTGAGAAATGCTTTGATACCAGCTTTTATTCTAAAGTTGCGAGTAACGTCCAAGAAAATTTAACTAAATTTCTTGACGGTACTTTCAACTTCAGTCCTGATCCTGAAAATACTATAAAAACACGGAAAGCTAAAAACAGCGTTGCTATTAATACTGTAGAAGGTTTTCCCATTTTATTGTCATGTGAGCAGTTTAATAGAAATATTTATGATGCTTACATGCCGAGGGCAATCGCGCCTAAGCACAAATGGAAGTGGGATAATCCTGAAAGTCCTAAAGAGTCGATATGTCCGGAGCAAATAAAGCGTGATTCTCACACAAATAACTGTATAGTTACTTTAGTTTCTAGCTTGGATATTTGGACACAGCTTTGCATGAGACAAAAATTTGAAGATAAATTTAACATATCCTCTACAGAAAAGAAGACTGAAAAACAAAACATCATTGGCAAAGAATTAAAAGAAATTTTGGAAAGCCGAGAGCTGCCATCATCTTCACAGAATGTAAAATATAGAGAGCCGCCAGTTAAATCACGAGACAGCTTAGATTTTCCGGCATCCTTGGGCCTGGTTCCAACTAAGCCTAATTATGATAGTAAGCCCGCAGTCCTTAGCGGTGAATGGGTACGCCCACGTTGCTATGTATGCTGTGCATGTGGAGCTCAAACGCGCGATTCAAGAGGATTATCCTCTCATATTTCGAACCATCATCCAAACGCGCAGATTCAACATTACGAAATTGTAGGCGAAGTTTTATTAAATTCTGATATTCTTAAACATTTATATGTTCCACCTAGTCAAAGTAACAACAGAACACGACCCCTTCGAGGCTTTAGGGAATGCACTAAATGTAACAAATCCATATCCTTAGAAGACTTGCATCAACATATGTTAGATTGTGCAGGAGATACGCCTGCAGTGCGCAGAAAATGCAGATATCGCCCTTTTGGGATGAGAAAACGACGTCCCAGAGTTCCTGATAACACCATACGTAAGAAAATGCGCAAGGATATAAGATCTCGTCATAATAGAAAAAATCACATGAGGCCAAGACCAAAAATTAGGTCAGAAGTAGGCGATGGTAAGTTTAATAAAAAATGTTTTATTGTGAACAGTTTATACATACATATAGTACTTTATTTTAGAAAAAAACAATACTTCAAACCTAACTTTCTATAATTTTATATTATTTTAATTTTTTTTCAGCTGAAACTATACGTAAAATGCTTGCAGATTTACCGGCTAAACGTCATCGTATTATGGTGAATCCTTCAAATCCCATTTTGCGCCCTCGAAGAAAACTAAATAAGCAGAGAACTAAACTTGTATTGAAAAAAAGGATGATAGAAGAAGCGAAACGGAAGGCGCAATTTAGTGAATCCTTACACGATGGTGATAATGATGATAAAAAACCTCCCGACCAAAATGATCACAAAATTTTAAAAACTACTGTAAAACGTGTGGCTTCTAAGATCTTACGCCATAAAGACACTTTTACAAACAAAGCTACTATAAGAAGATCACGTAGAAAAGGAGTTCCCAATAAAGAACAGAAAACAGTCGAAAACGATTCGAATACGCCTTCTGATGCTGATGGAAATATGTCAAACCAACAGTCGTCTACGGACAACAATAATTCTGAAAGAATTAATATCAACGAAGGCTCTTACAATAAAAGAGAACACGGCAATACTAACAATGGATCCAATAACAGCGGTAATCAACAACCTGGCAACAGTGGCCAGAGTAACAATTCACAGCAGAATAACTCTTCGAGTCCTTCACAAAATGTACCACTGAAACATTCAATCGCTCGCTTGACAGCTTGTCCTGACACTCAGGACAAGTCGGTTCAGTTCCATCGGACATTCTTAGTTCAGCAAGAGTGTAACGGTGAAAGGACACATCGCATGCCATCTGAAGAAAGAATGCTTTTTGAGAACGAAGCAATTGTAACAAAGTTAGATAAACCACCTTTGCACTTTAGTCATCAAGAAATAATGGAATCGCATTTGTTCCAGAGGAATAGACTTAATAAACGTAAAGGATTAAATGACTGTATAGCTATGCTGAGAAATAAATTGGTCGAACCAATTATGGGACCTCCACAAGGATACTCATCAGTTCAATGCGGATCTGATGAACCCATTGAATCTGAACCGGTGATAGAACGCAGACATTCCACCACGGATTCAAACATCGAGACTGCTCAAAGGTCATTGCAATTGCATTATGCAAGTAAAACTGTAGAAGAACCGCCGCAAAGCTACGAGGTGGGTAGCAGAGTTACACGAAGGTCTCAAAGTGCACGGCGAGAGCAACCTCAGGGAGATAAATATATAGACATTCAAGCTAATAATGAATATTTGCAATGGAAATTCTTTTATGAAAATCAAATGTACGCCGCTCAAAAAAGCAGTGAGCATTACACTCGTCGCGAACCAAGTCGTCGTAGACCAGTTGTTATGCCTGAGGATCTCATATTACAACACTCAATGAGTATGGATATGTTAGCAGCGAAAGGAGTGCCTCACTTCCCTGAATATCATTATCCTCCACCCAAACCACTACCACCCCATAGACCAACAAGAAGAAGTCGAGAAAGTAGAGCAAAAAGCAAACCAAAAGCCGCTAAAGAAGCAACGTTACGCGATTTAAGCTTAGTAAATGCTGTAAGGCCTCGGCGAAACAGTCGTCGCAGCAAAGTAGATCCTATTGCAGCTCCAACTGTAACCAGAAGATCTAGTGAGCAGCAAATCGATCACAGTAATATTGTGAGTAATTTAATTACGCCTGAAAGCATGCCTCTTGTATATCCACAAATCGCAATGACCGATAACCGAATAAGTGTAATGGAGAACCAAATGCTAATCCCAAATAACTATCCAGTGGAACCAACCTATCAGAATACACATATTTATCCAAGCGCACCTATAATGTATACGACGAATGAAGCCGATATACGGCAGCTTCAATATAATATACATATTGATCCCACATTATCAACACCATTAGATTTGTCGCATAAAATGCCAAGTCCTGTAGTCCAAGAACAAAGAGTTCAGTATGTCGCGGAACCGCAGTATCGTGCTGTAACCTATGAAAACTATGAAACTTTAGATTTATCCAACAGACATGCTAATCTAATACAAGAAAAAGTGCAACCAATCTGCAGAGAGGATATTGTAGATTTGAGAGTTAATTACGTTTCACATCAGTCGCAACCGCCAAGTTATACGCAAATGGCTACAGAAACGCCAAGCAGCAGAGTAGAACGTAACACCAGTGATATGTCAATATCACAACATTGCGGCGGAAAGCAGAATGAATACTATCCTACTGACTTATCTGTAAAGAAAGCGTACGAATCAATTCATTCCTATGAAAAGCGAAGAATACAAGAAAACTCAGAAATGAATATTGTTCAAGATTTGTCACATCCTATGATGCAAGTACAACACATGTGCCACACTGTGATGCCAAGAGGACATGGACTTGTTACTGAGGAACCAACAGATTTATCAAGTAGAAGAGTTGAAAATCATTCGAATAATTTAGCATTGTGTATGCAAGAACGGCAAGGGTTAAATTTAAATATGTGCGGAAATAATACCCAGCTTATTAGAGAAGACGTTCCATCTGACTTATCCTCCAGAAGTAATGAAAGACGTCATCGTATTTATGTAGACTCACAAGGAACTGAATATTATGAAGAAATTGTTGTTGATAATGAAAGAGGTACTATTCACCATATTGATCCTCAACTATCTTTTAACCGCATGGATACGGAACAAATGATCAATGTTCATTATGCATCACCACCAAGGACAAATTGTACTATATCAAGACCCATAATGACATATTCTGAACCTGCAAATTCCATTGATGAAACGCAAAATATGTCTACTTTGAATCTTATATCACCTACAAGCGCTACCGCAACATGTGATATTGCGACGTGTAATGAAATGGTGTACCGGCATTCCGAAATGCCATTAAGCTTAACGCTTAATTCAGTTCCAGAACCTCGTGATTGTAACTCTCTTCAGTGTGATACAAGAGCAACATCAAATGTGTATGGACACAGCCAACTACCTTACACAATGACGAATGTTACTCAATATAATCCAATCGAGACTCCAAATATGAGTATCGACGTAGATGGAAATAATCCGGCTACACCTCTTACAATCGATGTAGTAAATATCGAATCAGTTGAACCGCCTTCGGGCAATATGTCACCAATAATACATGAATCATGTGATAGTGATATTATAGTACAAGACGAAGATGTTTACAATTTAAATCAACATCCCAGAGAGGATCCAGTTCCATGCATCGAAAAACAACTGGAGTGTGAGAAGAGACATGTAGAGGCTAGTAAGGAAGATAATAATCAACTAACTACAATGGATCAAGATCCGGAAACTGCGAGAAAAATTGCCATGTTGCCTAAAGAACTCGTGGAGATATTGGGTACTATGCCAGTTGATCATCGTAATCAACTTTTGAATGTTCTGCCACAGTATGTGTCAACATCAACAGCTCAACAATCAAACTTTAGTTCTTCCCACAAATCATCTTCAGTATCACAACCTAGTGTAGGAAAAGACCAAGTTATTGAAATTACAACCGATGATGGATGTTCAATCAACACTACGATGGCGACGTCTCCGACGACAGTTACTAGTTCAATCCTACTTACACCTCCAACACCACGGCTTGACCGCAAATTAAATCAGTCACGAGAAAACACCGAGTTAATGGCATCTGTATATGAAACTAATTTACGACGATCTACGGAAGATACACCTTTGAAAAATATTGACTCTGATAACACTACAATGTTATCAAATTTGACATCAACGAATACAATATCTAAAATGAATGAAATTGATTCAAAAGAACGTATAATCGATTTAACTATCGATGAATGCTCAACAGAAGAGTCAGAACTATACTATAATCCAGATCCGTTAATTCGGTCTATACCTCTACCACCTACTCCTAAACCAATTGTACAAAAATGTAACAATGATAAAACTGCTAGCTTAAGGGCAGTTCGAATTAAAGCACCGTCTGAACGACATCGTTCAGTGTTATCAGAAAACATATCTATTAAAAATCTCTCTGAAAATATTGTAAACAAAACTGATGAAGATCATAAAAATAGACTGTCGGATACTACTAATCCTATGGCTATTCAACAAGCTGAAATTAGTAGTACTCAACATCGAAGTCTTGTGGTAACTTCTCCAGTTTCTTCTGATCTCCCTATTAAGGGTCACAATTATTCAAGTAAAGAGCGTAAAGAAAAAAGTACCACTGCAAAATCTGATATCGACAATAAGCATACAGCAGACAAACAAAATATAGTTACTTCTTCACTTATAAAAGACTTAAGTAGTGACTCAAAAAGCATTACAGTTGTAACTAAAGCTTTATCACCGAAATGCTCTACAGATGTAGTGGATGTGTCGTCTTCAAAGAAAAGTGATATTGACGCAGAAAATTCTGTCACTAACATTTGTGTATCAGATATAAACAAATCAGATAATCTTTCAATTGAAGACGAAGACTCTGAAGATGACGTCACTTTGGCATCGATTGTAAAAAAGAAAACACAAGAGTATAACAAACTTCCTGAAAGTAGTCACAGACCTATCAATAAAAAAAAAGAAAACAGTAACAAATCTAAGAAAAAAGAACAAATAATAACTGAATCTTTGTGGTGTCAAGACCAAGATGAACCTGTGTTAAATCATAATAAATCTTTGGTTGACGAAACAAATTTATCAACAGACCCATGTGCATTCAGTTCAAAAAATAAAGATGTAGAAATAACAGAAGAGTGTACTAATGAGACGGCAATTATTTCTAAAAAGAAAGATAAAAGAAGTCGCCGCACTAATAACTTTGAAACAATTAAATATATTGAACGAAAAGATCAACTTTACCAAACTATCAATCAAAATGAAGTTGATAAGGAAAATGCAGTATCATCTGATGTTGTAAATAAAGTAGAAGTTATTGAAGAACCTATAAAATCAAAATCTTCTGAACTGGACACCAATCAGTCTATTGTCTCAATTAAACACACAATAAGTGATATAGAAGAGTCTAAAAAAAGCGTTAACATAATTATTGACCATTCTAATGAAGGCAATTCTTCAAAAATTCAAAGGAAAGAAAAATGTACTGAATTCATAAGCATTCATGAAAGTGAAGAAGAACTTGACAGAGGAGTTTCAAGCAGTAGTAAAATATCTGTCAATACTTCAAGTATATCATGTAATTCGTCAGCAAATGCTTATAAAGAAATTATCACTTTAGAGAAGGGTAAGAAAGTCTCAAAAAGTGAAAAGAAATTACATAACAATAAACTCAGTGTTGATTCTACCTTAGTAAAGAATCCAGAAGGGTATCACAATAATGTCCAGGAGATATTGGACATGTCTACGGTAGATCTGAGTTTAAAACAGCTGGAAGCAAAAAGTATAACGTCAAAAGATATACCAATAAAAGAAACTAAACAAATTGCCGAAGAAATGAGTGCAAGCACGATATTAGAAAATAGTGATAAAGAAGATACAAACACAACATCTTTGAGGCGCAGTCGTAGAGGCAAATCGTTATTTATTGATAGTACCACTGTTACAAATGATGGTGACCATAAAGAAACCATTATTGAACATAAGGTTCCACTTACGAAAAAGCAACTAATTTTTTCGAAGCTCCTCTTAGATGAGGAAAATCACAATAAAACTGTTAAAAGCAATGAAAATGAAATGCTTTCAAATACCATTCAGAGTTCCCAGGCAACACAAAACAAATCTTCGCTTGCAAGTGATAATGAAATTAAAAAAGTTATACATGAAGATAAAAGGACAAATAAGCGAAAAAAATCAACACAGCTAAAAAGAAAATGTAAAAAAAGGAAATCTTTGGAAAATATTGAATCACCTGATGATACTGATGTAGAAATGGCAGCTACATCTTTCACAGAACCGACGAAAGAGGTACCTACTGTGCAAGCCGATCACACAGTACTATCATCCATTGCATGTAATCAAAAGTATGATCTTATGGATAAGAAACATTCTAAAATTGATAAAAATAACGCTAGGAGTGCTTCTCGTATCGAAACATCTTTTACCACTCGGAAACCAGCAGCAAGTGAAAAACGCAAATCAAGTTCTCCTGTCAAATTTGATGCCTTACCGCCGAGCTTCAAACCCAAGAAATCTAAACCGAATGAGGAAGTAAGCAGCACACAACCATCTACAGTAATCGAAAAAGTTAACTTATTTGTAAAAGACGTAAAACTTTTAGAAAATAAAGAAGGTGTTACTGCTGTTGTCACCTCTCGAAATACGCCATGCTATAGTAAACTTGCAGCAAAACGTGCACGATCAAAATCCGTTGTGGTCAAGTCATCTGGTGCAGATTTCTATGATCCTTATGATATAGATTTAGAAGATATGGCGGAAAAGACTGAACCGTTTGTAAGAAGGGAGATGTCATCAAAAATAGAATTTAATGCATTTAAATCTTCAATAATAGCAAAAACTAGAAAATTAACTCGAACTACTCCTTCTGCTATCATAGATATTTCTCCATCTACACAGATCGATTCTGCACTCTCTACTAAAAATTCTATGGCAAAGATTAATATTACTAAAGATAGTATCTCTTCTACTAATTTGACTACATCTGTGATACTACGTAATACAAAAGATAGCAGTAGTGATTCTGATGAATCTTCAAAGAGTGACGTCCCACTAATGAAATATGTAGAAGAAAAAGAAAGGAAACTTTTAAAAGGTCAGGCAAATAAAGTTAAACGCCGTCAGGAGTCCAATATTTGTACATCAGCTGATAGAAAAAGTAATAAAACAAAATGTGATAAATCGAAGTCTCGTAAAAAGAATAAACGAGCTCTTTCTATGCACAGTAAGGAGGAAAAAGTTCAAACAAAACAGGATACTGAAAAAGAGCTTCGTTCTGAACAATTTATGGAAAGCTTTGGATTTTTTTCTGAAAGGAAACCTAGAAAATCTAATTTACTAGCATCTAAGAAAATCTCTGAGACTTTCCACATAATAGCCAATGAGAGCGACGACTTCTACTTTTCTTCCGAAGAAAAACATTCGAAAAAGACCAATGAATCCAAAAAGGAAACAGAAATGAAGCCTCCAACTTCCATGGTTAAAAAAGCTGCGAAGCGAGGTAGAAAGAAGAAGCTACTTCCACCGGCTCCTTATTGCCATATCTGTAAAAAAGCATTCCGAAGATCTGATAATTATATACGTCACCAAACGTCTCTCATTCATATCTCAAGGCTGTCAGTGGTGGAACTGAAAGTGAAAACTGTGCAAATCGAGGAAGAACCAAATTTCTTACTTATTTACAAGCAACAGTTAGACCGTTTGAAGATCCTTCAGAATAAGATCGAAAAAAGGAAGAAAAATTGTATATCTACAGCGGATATTATAATACCAACTTTAGAAGAAATATTGGAAGATGTTAAAAGAACGATCAGGGAACAACAACTTTCACGTAGAGGCCTAAGTCATGATCAAGCACTCTTTATAGACTGCTGCGAGATGTTAAAAGAATCACACAAAAATGATCAACCACTGCCAACAAAACGTAAATGCACCAGTTTTAATTGTGCGATAACCTGTCGAGAAGAGTTGCTCTTATTGGAGAGAAGCATTAGCGATGATAAATGTGACATCAAATGTGCTGATGTAGATCCGATTACAGCTAAGAAAATTTTAGAAAGTGAAGAAGTTCGCAATTTGGAAAATGATTTGATATCAAACCTTAAAGAAGGTAATGGTCTGAAGGGGCCGTTAAGTAATGTACGCTTAAAATCATCTGAATCATATAAGTCTGAAGGGGTAATAAATCACACTAAGCCTAAACGCCAAATAGAGGTTAAAAAGAAAATGTATCCCGACGTTGTCGAAAATATTGATATTTTTGAAGATAAATTTGATAAAATAAAAAGAAAATGTCGATCTCAAGCAGCAGCCGCTAAGCAAAATCAATCGCAAGTGACAACTAATGTCAGGTAAAGTTTTACATATAACATTTTGTTTTTATCTTTTGTTGATATTATCTAATTGTTTTTTTCTTTTACAGTTATAAAATTAGAAAGAAGTCTGGCAAGAAAAGGGGCAGAAGAAGCTTTAAAAAATCTGTAGTGCGTAGCACTGTGGCTAGCGCTGTGCCTAGGGCTGTGCCTAGGGCTGTGCCTAGGGCTGTTCCTAGGGCTGTGCCTAGAGCTGTGCCTAGCGCAGTGCCTAGAGCTGTGCCTAGTGCTGTGCCTAGCGTTGTGCCTAGCGCTGTGCCTAATGCTGTGTCCAGCGCTGTGCCTAGCGCTGTGCCTAGTGCTGTGCCTAGCGCTGTGCCTAGCGCTGTGCAAAAAAAAAACTGTGCCTAGCGCTGTGCCTAGCGCTGTGCCTAGCGCTGTGCCTAGCTCTGGGCCTAGCGCTGGGCCTAGCGCTGTGCCTAGCTCTGGGCCTAGCGCTGTGCCGAGCGCTGAGCTTAGTGCTGTGCCTAGCGCCGTGCCTAGCGTTGGGCCTACCACTGTGCCTACTAAGGCAGCATTAAAAGGTTTCGATGGAATTAAAGTTTCGATCCAAACATCAGACATAAACATATCAGCGATCGTCCCTTCGTTAGGTAATTCATTGAAAAAGAAGAAAAAGAATAGGTCAAAGAAAAAGTTCAGTTCAAGAAACAAAAGAGAAAGAAAGAGCTCTTATAGAAGCAGTAAATACAACAGCGATCAACGCAAATTAAAAGAGACACCACAGAAAAAGGTTGACGTCTACGAATTTATGGATACTGAAGATACTGAGTTGTTCGAATTTAGACCTTCGACTCTCATGGAGAGGTTTAAGAGCATTAGTAATAAAGAAACACCAAGCACATCAAAGACTGTCGTAGGTCAAAACGATACAGTCGACGTGTCGAGTGACAGCGCATCGGACGGAGATGACTTCGTATACATGTCTGATGATTACGTATGTAGTGACGACGAGACGGAAAATAGTATGCTTTCGTGTGAACTTGGAGGTGGTCTTAAGAAAAATGCGTCTCCACTTAAGAAAAAAGATGTTACTGAGAAAAATGCAGTTATGGGCAAAATATTTAAACATAATGCCGTTCGAAGTGAAAGGATAAGTCCAAAAAGAAGAGAAACTCCTAAACCGAAAGCAAATTTAGATCAATTGTTTGATAGTCTACTACAAGAGGAACCCAAACCGTCACTTGCCAAACGTGATAAAGACTTCGCTAAAGAAAAGGACTCCTCTTCGTCACAGCCGACGTCGACTTACAGCCCACCATCTCACAAACACGACACAATCAAACCAAAGTATAACTCTACGCCGATGAATGCAACACCAGATACCAACATTATTACTGAAATGTCGCCATCAGGTGAAACTGCAAACTATACAAGCACGTCATCGTCATCAAAGAAGCGTAAATCGATAACACCACCGCGAAAACTCGATTTAAATTTAATACAAAATACTATTGAATACGAACTACTTGCTCCAAATCGCAAAGATCACTCTAAGAAAAGCGAAAGTGGCACTGAACGCAGGCATTCGTCACACAATCCAGCCACGATTACGAAAGAATATGATTTCGAAGTATCGGATGACGAAGACGACGTGAGACAAGAGCGCTCTCAACAGAATGACAACTACCACAAACACAAGAGTAAAGAGAAGTGGTATAGGGAGAAAGAGAGGGAAAAGGATATGGAGAAGGAGAGAGAGAAAGAAAAAGGGAGGGAAAGAGAGGAGAGGATTAGAGAGAGTGCCAGAGAGAGAGAAAAGGACCGGGATATTCAAAGAGAAAAGGAGAAGGACAGGGAGAGGATCAGAGAGAGGGACAGAGATAAAGAAAGAGAGCGGAACAAGGAGAAGGACAGGGAGAGAGATAGAGAGAAGTCTCGCACAAGTAAGAGGGAAATGGAAAAGCCGGCGGGTCACGGTGCAGAGCAGCATGAGGCCTCAGAGGAGATGGAAGACGCGGGGGTTGCGAGGCAGCGGGCTCGCCGGAAATGCACTGTTGGCAAGCAAAACGTGCTCGCCGAGACGTGGAGCTCTGAGTCTGAACCCGACGGCGCGCCACACCGCCCCGCCAGCGCCGAGTCTGTGGTCGGCGGCGCGCGCAAGAAGCGCAGCAGGAAGAAGGACATGTCATGCGCGCGCGAGCGCCGCATGAGCAAGCCAGTGCGGCCTGCTGAGCGCGTGCGCGTGCCCCGTCCGCGCGCCGCCTACTACTGGTCGGACGGTGAGGAGGAGCCAGAGCACCCGCAGCAGCACGGCTGGATCGTGGGCGACAGCCACAAGAAGCTGGTAACCATGCTGGCGCACGCCAAAGGCCGCCAGCGACACGACGACAAGCGCACACTGCTCGAGTAGCCCCACACTTGTAAATACCTTGTACATAAAATATAGTTGTTTATCGGTGTCACTCAAGTGGCACGTCGACCAGAAATCTTTTATCTTTAATTAAATTCAGTTGTGTAAATACATATTCTTTATAGTATATTTTTAGCTCAATTTTGACCGCAGCAGGCGCGGTGCGGCCGCGACGCGGGCGCATTGAGTCGGCTGACGTTTTGGCGAAGCACGTCTGGTTAGTTCGAAGTTCGGTCCTTTTTGTTCGAGTAGTGTCGTCGACACCGAGGGGCGCTCGGGTATGCGCAAGCGAAGGGGCGCGTGTGCGCGAGAGTGCACGCGGACGCGCCTAGGCGCTCGTAGGCGTTCGTAGGCGCTCGTAGGTTAGTCATAGTATATCAGCGCTCATTTTTTCTATCTACTAGAGATTTTTAACATACATATACATATTCATATATTATATTATATTATATTATACTGTAACGACGCTTTTTCTGAAAGTTTATTGACTGCGTTGATGTGTCAGCGAGTGCGTGCCGGTTGTTGTTGTGGGCGTCGCGGTCGCAATTCAATTTATTTACTGAAAGTGCAAACGTTAATTATTTTTTTAAGAATTTAGTGCGTTCGAGAATATGCAAATTTTAACTATTATTTTATATAATTTAGTGTAATATTTAAGTTGCAGTGTTCGTGTAAATACGGTAGATGTGTATTTAATGATAATAATATCACGACTTATCTGACATTATACGTGTGCAAATGTTTAGAATAAACGCAATGGACGTAGTTAGGGCAGGGCGGGCAGGGCGGGCGGAGCGGCGGAGCCTCACTCCGTCGCCTCTCGGCGACCATTTCTATCAGTCGCCGTTCTATGTGTCTTGGTGGTGCCCCATCAACACTCAACGTAGCTAGGGCTACCTACGTCTGTTCAAACTACATGTTTAAATTTAAATGATTGTAATGTTGCATAATATTAGCGGGCATTTTCTATATATCAATTTAAAGTCGCAAGCAAATTATATTATTTACGCGATTTGTGTAATTCAAAGTAGTTTTTTCTGATCGCGGGGGCTAACGCGGTATGAGTGTTGTGTCATTTTCGTTTGTTAACTATTTTTATGCGTTAGATTTTGAGTAGTCAATTAGCGAATGCGAAACGTCAAGCTTTAGTTATCTTTGTGTCTAGTCCAGTTACGAAAGCTTAGCCCCTTTATCGTTTCCCCCAATAGAAGGTTATAGCTGTGAAATTGTAACTCAGCTCTAAGTTGCCCATGAGTAGTCTCACTTCGAGAAAGCTCCCAAATGAATGTACTAGATGTAAGGTAGACCTATTAAAGCATGTTTAATTGTATTCTAACGGCCACGATGAACTTTTCCTTGTGTACTTCGTATTTTAAGACTAAAATTTATTCAGGCCGAATTTACTGTAATGTCGCGATTATTATATGTATCTTAGGCAGCATAATGCATACTGTTTTACCAATGCGGACGGTTTAGAGTCTTCGCTTAGTACCACCCGATTCTGTGCTTGGGTCTATTTTCACGCCCATTTATTAGGAAACTACATGTTTTTTCGAAATCTGTGTTATTTCATAAGGTCAATATAAATTACAATATATACTTTTAAATATATGTGGTATATGAATAATAAGTGTTTTTATTTAAACCCCCTGACTTAGATTTAAGGCACTATACATTAAACACAGTATATTTTACAATAACTGGGTTCTTTCTGTAAACTTTCCAAATTCAATACATAAAGAACTATAATGTTTGGAAACAATTCAATATTAATATTTAATTTAAAGTTATAATTGGAACAAAATATAAATCTTAATTAATACATATTCAACCTCGTCACAAAATTGTGTTTCGTGGATTGAAATAGAACTCACTACTCTTTAAAATATACTACATAACATTTCAACTCAAATGAAATTTACATATCTTTAAAACCTAAATTATGGTCATTATTACAAAGAAATTTTTTACTTAAAATAAATTAAATCAGTCTCACTCAAAAAGCTTGGGAAATAGAACAGAAGTCCTCAACTATTACTAAAACGTTCTCGAAGAAGTTATCTTAGCTAAGATTTTACCAAAAGTAAAGTTATTTAACATTTTTATTAATGTTTTTAAGCATATCCCATTTGCCATTAGTATAAAAAATATACCTTTATTACAATAAATAATTTGTCACAGTCAAGTGAAATAAAAATGTAGAGAAAAGAAGAAACTCCTTCGAGGTCGAGACTACGCCTGGGACCTGCGACTTCAGTGTAAGCTTAAGAGGCCTCTTTAAAATGCATTAACGCTCGCCTATACTACCCGAGCTCCTCTCTAACTAATCAAATTTGCAAGATCTGATAGCTCCTGCTGTAAAAATATAGCAAATTTGTGTTCTTCATAAATCACTCAAATATACGTAGAAAGTGACGAAAGAACGTTTCGCTTTAAAACCAAATACTCTCTTAATTTTTTTTACTTAATATCATTACTTTGGAGTGGCTTTTATTATGACTGATGAATGTCATATGTTTTTATTGGAAAAATCAAATTAATAGTTTGTGAAACTTTATAACGCAGCTACCGTGGAAAAATTAGTTAATATTGTAGGCGAAGGCTTATTTTTCTAATATTCATTTACAACAATTTTTCAAAGAATCACAATTCCATTAAATACAACTTTTCATTATCAAGAACTACGTTCAAATTTTGTTTTTATAATGCATTAGGCAAAGTACCTAAGTCTATAACTTTGTTTTAATTTGCATATAACACTGAGTTATTAAGTCTAAGCGTGTATAAGAGTTTTAGAGAGTTGTTGGATTTTTACTTTATCATATAGGAGTTGAAAAATATTTACAATATATATCTCAACCATGATGCCATCATGGCGCAGCGTTTGACTTTAAACGCGATCGGTTGTGGCTTTGATTCCACTCAGTGGAATGGTATATTCTAAATATTTTCTTTTCTTTGCTCTAAACCTAAGACAAGCGCGGCGTTGAGTTCCACTATAATTTAACATGAAATATCTCGATTTCAAGCGGAAAATAGAAAACGGACACTCCGTCTTGACCCTATGTTCTCTTTGTCTACTATGTGAGAAAAGTTGGTAGACGCAAAAAATATTGATACCGTTTAATTTTATGTTCAGGTTAAACTGATAGAAAATTTGTGTGAGTTTGGCTTTTTCCATTTGCAGTCGTAAAGGAAACTTTCTTCCATTTTGTACTCTCAAACGTTACAGACTGAGTGATTGATGTTCAAATAGTAACAGGCGTTTCTCACTTTAAAACTCTAGGGCTCTAGGGACTGCTCAAAGGTGAGACGGTGGTAGATATGGGACACAGTTACCACCACATAAGTAAGAAATTTGCTAATGGTGCTTGTGTGTGAATATATATATATATATATATATATATATATATATATAAATAAAATAAAATATCTAAAAGCACAATCTAGATTATTCATAGTTGATAAATCATAGTGATTTATTTATTTATTTTATGCCTATAGGCTAAAATCTGCTTCCAACTTCACACAGGTGTCACTTTCGGAGTATGCATCGAGAACTTATCGATACGTCAAACTGTTGTCCATTTTCCACATATTTAAAGCCTTTGCATGTTGTCTGGTCTATATATATTAAAGTAAGTAGTGCAAATATAAGTATAAAAAATAATTTAAATATAAATTAATTCCCAAATCATACATTTTGTATTAGAAACATGAGAGTATTTTAGAGTTTTTTTTTATTTCTTCCTGCATCGCGGTGATCTGTTTTAGAAACATTAATTTATTTTGTTTAATACGTTGTATTTTCTACTGCTTTATTATCATGGAGAGACACGTCTCATGGGCATGTCTCGTTCCATCCTATTCAATTTGTCTTTTAGAGTTAGGATGCTTTGCCTCTTTAGTCTCCTGTATCAAAGACCTTGTTCTCCACTCAGTCTTAAAGTTAGTTCGTTACGTAAGAAAAATGTTAGTTATAGTCGTCTTTAGTAATTTTGTGTCTTCGTGGACAATAAACTCATGAGAAGCATGTTACTAATTTCTCATTAATCTTTTATTGTTGCCGCTTGTATTTTGTCGGTACAACATTTATCCATTTCGTAGTTTTGACCTTTTTTCACTTTATTTCATATTTTGTTTTATGATTTCTTCTTGTGTTATTTGTTTTCTTTGGCTTATAGAGTAATGTTTTCTTCAGTGGTCGGTTTGGTTTTTAACTTTTTTCCTTGTATTGCTTGTATTATGCTTGTATTATGTACACAACCTTTGTAGTTTGAATGATGTTTTCATTGATAATTTAGGGGCTGGATAATTTAGGGCACATTTAGGGGCTGTTTCCGGTGTTTTGTTACATGAAGCTTATGTTAATAACATGAAATAAATATTAATTAATTAATTTATTTAATTAATATTTAGGAAATTACCAAAAATTTTAATGTAGCAGTATACGAACCCGAACGTTTTAAAAATTTCCCAAGACCTCGTTTATGTAAACCCGACGTTTTGAACACTCCAGTAGCTTGTTGTAACAGGTAGAGTGATACTACCAAAATTAAACAAGTGTATAAGAATAAAATGTATTAAAAATATTTCTATACCCAAATTATATAAACATACATTTTAATTTCAATATTAAAACATAAAATCCGTTAGATGATAAATAAATCCTTTCGCAACACAGTTTTAAAAACTACAAAATATAGTTCAAACTTTTTCCAGCTTCAAAAAGCTCTCGATAATATAATCGGAAGGATGTAAAAGAATTAGTGGAGCTTACACGCGGTGAAGAGGAAAAATAATTGAGTTTGAAAGAGCTACGCGTACTGAGTCAATTATATTTCGTTGTGGGTAGTATGATCCGTTCATCATACTAGAAAACATATCTACACTAGTGGTTTGTTTCTATATTTTTATATTCGATACCTAATGTTTCGTAACTCACAATTGCAAAGAATTTCAAAATCATTTCACAGAAAATTCAGCGCTAAATCTGTAACTGACATATCCAATCTAGAAAACTTCAAAATTTCTTCAAAGCCTCTTAAATTTGTACACAGATATTTCAGAGAGTCATAATTTTCCACTAACCTTCAGAAACGGCAACTACTTTAATTTCTACTGCTTTTTAAATAATATACTTCTAAACTAATTCAGAGAACTTACTATCTATATTCTAATAATATTATGAGTGTGAAAATTTAGAGTTTCACACTGAGTCTTTCAACATATAAAATTTGTAATTAATAATTCCAATCCGTACTTGAATCCTCATATAAAGAGGCGTCTCTTGAATGGCCCCTTGTGTGGCACAATGGGACACCGTCTGAATGTTATCGCAATGGTTGGGTGATTTAAATTATTTTCATTTATCTTGCACTGGCCCGGCGTTGAGTGACTCGACATACGCTAGAATGTCTTGAGCTTGACACTAGTCTTTCTTACTTTCCTCTGTAATACACCTTAAGGTTGCCTGACAGGGATTGTGGCGATAAGGCCGCTTCTTGTACATTTTTATTTGCTTTTGCAATTTTTTATTTCTTTCTGTTATCCTAGTGGTGTACTATAAAAGACATCATCTACTTCCGCCAATCTTCAATTTCCACACATTCGTTACTATTCAATGTTACATTTTAGATACAAGATACATGTTCAGGGTTCCATTCATAATTAAAACCATATTAAGTATCCCAGTAATTAGGTTGCTCTTTTGTGAATATTTTGGTTCTTTTGGTAAAATTGTGGTCAATATTAATTAATACAATATTAATTAGCGCTGTGTTCATTTCAATTAAAGCTGATATCTAATTTGAATAATAAGCATCAAAATCTTGGTCAAAATGAAAAGAGATTTATTTAAAGAGAGGTAGCTATATATATATATATATATATATATATATGTCACTCAGTAGGCCATTTTCCCCTCAATATAGAGAACAACTCTGCCCTATGGCAGTCAAGGCCGGAAATATTATAGGTTTCATATCCGGTTATATACAACGCGGCGTCCGGTTTATCCATCCAAACCGCATGTCTCGAATGATTCGAATGGCTGCAAGTGGCGGCTGAGGTACATATCGATTAGGCTCTCACTGCTTATTATGCCAGATGCATCAAGTTACATTTAGAATTATTTATTTTAGATTTTGTTAACTTGTTCGTCCCTGTAAGTATTTTTGTTGTATAAAGCTAATATCATCACCTTATTATATTATAAATACTCAAATATATTTTGAGTAGATGACGACAAGTGGAACTAACAATTTTTATTCATCTTCACGCTTTTTCACTTGTTCTCCACTTTCTCTACTCTGCACGCAAGAAATGAATATTTAAATATAACCATTCCCTCTAGAATTTATACTTGTGAGTTCTCGCATTTTCTCATAGGCTTCTAAATGTACATATATTTTGTGATATAACGTAAATTTTAATGTTGGTTACAAAGTAAAGTTGATATTAGACTAGTTCTGTCGGAACAGTTCAGAACCGACGCTAATTTAGTAATTACTAATCAACATCTGAGCAACACCTCTTTAATTGCTGTGCGCTCATTAATTCGACGCAGAGAATGTAGTGACTAGTTTCTCCGATCTTTCAATCAACTCAACGGATTTTTATGTGGTTGTATTAATAGATAGAGTTCTTTATGACGAAAATTAATACATATATAGTACTAGCATATTTAAGTCGAGTAAAACCGAGAATTTGTCGTAAAAATCGTTTTTATTCGTTGCTAACAGTGGCTGAACCTTAAGGGATACACTATGGAATTGTATGTGTTAACAAAAAGTTTGTGATGGTAGATGGATACGCCTATCTCATAAGGATGACCCACAGTTTTATCTTTTATCCAAAAAACAACGCGTTATTTGCGATACAATTTAAACAGTATAGTATTATTTTTGTCCCATTAAATATGTTAGATACAGTATGTATTAATATTTCAAAATGTATATTGTTTTGACATTGACAGTTAAAAATTATTTTGTAATCTATACAAATAAATAAAATGGGAGTCTCTGTTTGTAATATTAAAATAACCACATAATAATACTATTTTTTACAATTTTTATCTGTCTATCTGTCTCTTTGTTCCGGCTATTCTATTGAACTGCTACCGATTTTAACGGGAATTCACTGGCTGAGCTGTAACAAGGAGTAATTTAGGCTAATTTTATTTTAGAAATCCACGGAGATAAAGTCGCGGGCACAGCTAAAATATAGATAAGTATTCAAGCAAGGTTTCTGTTTGATATTAAGTCTTTTGAGCCTTTTTTGCGTTCTAATACTTTCCTTATTTTAATTATTTTACCAAACAACGAAAATTAAACACAAATTTATTAATTAAGGCAGGAAGAAAGAAATAAAACAGATTATTTATAACAAAAGTCTATATCAAAATTACATAGCAGGTTGAATATGTTCTGTAGATTCACTGTTGGGCATGCCCTTCCTCAAAACCTTCACTCTAACGAGGATGACGACTCCAGCAGCCACCACCAGAGCGCACACCGTCAAGAGGACAGGGATAAAGATATCAACGAGGCTCAGCGGCTGTAAAAGCCTGTTTTTCAGCATGTTTACGAATTCTTCTGGCAAATTCATCCCCTGAAAAGTGTCAGATCAATTAAAAAACACCTTTTTTTACATTTTAACTTACAATAACGAATAATATAATAAGTACGTTATATTTAAAATTTAATGGGAAATACACAATTTGCCAATACTTCAACAAATGTCTTGAATATTTCCAATATAATTATAGGATATTGGGCACTATCATCATGGCTAGGTTTGTAAGCTACAGTAGGCTACAGTTAAACAGTGAAACGTAAAACACAGATTTATACAGATTTGTCTTCGGTCCAATAGACAAAGTGCATCGTTGAATTTCATCAAACATAACGTAAAGATTAAGTCACTGTCAATTGACACATAAAACGGAGTCACTAACTTTTCTTAGTTACACATCAAAGTTTACGAGAAAAAAGTCGATACGAAACATGTGGGTGTGTATAACAAGCTCGGACGTGGAATTTCATTTCCTCTTTCACAATACTACAAATTGAAAAGAAGTCGGCAAAGTTTTGAAAAGCATTTTTTAATCAGATATAGATGTTCTAACTTTGCTACGTTTTGTAGCTTTCTGTGACGTTTAAATGAAGTGAAAACGAACCACCTATATAAGTTACAATTTTCTATAAAGAAAATTCAATACATCAGGAAAGTTTTTTTATATCGTTTTTATTTTTCCATAGCTTCCGTGTTTATATTTTACAAAGTGGACACGTTGAGTACATTTTTTTCCTTCCCCTTTTCCCCCTTTTTTAGAGATAAAAGGCGGCAGAATAAAAAGTGAAAATTTCTCCCTATGCGAAATGAAATGGTGAGTCCATTGCCCACTACCACTGCACATTAAGAACTTTTCTATTTTTCCTGAACCTCAACCATATACATATAATTAAATGCCGTTAACTTACCTCTTCTACCCAAAGTATGGGTGTAAGCGCAACTCGTAATTTTTCCGTTGCTCCAATTCCCGTGATCGGTCGCAAAAATATGTTGAATTGAGCTCTCTTCATCCCACGAACTACTGTACCTGTAAACTATGATACAGAAAATTATTTGTAAAAAATACATAAGAAAATATATACGCATCGCAGGGTAGGCTAACTCTACACTCTTTGCGTACAAGAACGATAGACAGAAGCAGCAGTTATCTGACTGTCAGATAACCCACCATAGTAACGCCGGATTGTCTCAAATAGGACAATAGATAATAAAACTATAAAATTTAAAATACAACGAATTCAGCAACCTGGGATTTTAAACCCACCATGATCTCACTCAGTCGTACACATCCCACCCACATACTAGCATGGTACTTGTATAATATAAATAAATTTATTCCTCTAAGCAAAGATTCTAAATCTATATAGTCTAGTGTCTCTAAAAACATAATATATAAACAATTTCCTAAGAAAGTATCACAAAATAGCTTAAAGTATATGTGATGCAAGCTTATACCTTACACGTGATTTTCATATTCAGAGGACATTGCATATTTTATTTTACTTCACAACAGTCTTTTAAACTTTGCATGTAGAATAGAAACCCTTTGATGTTCCGGTGTATGGAGATTGAAATATTTCATGCTATATATTCTTCACATTACATCATGCGGGAATTGCATTTTAACGTAATGAATATAACGGTTGGGTTGAGGTCACCGTGGCCCAGTGGCCCCCCACTGGGGCATCCACCAAATGGGGGAAGTTAATGATTTATTTTATTTTCCCGCTCCGAATTCCGTTTTGTATTGTGCCAAAAGTAAAGAATGAAGTTCCTTAATACTAGGTTCTGTCTGACTACTCTACTATGTACATAAAAGCGTGAAGATATAAAAAAATATATAGATATGATTTTTTTTGGCTAAATGTACAAAAAAATAATTACGAAATTATATCTTGGCCATCATTGTACAGGATGGTAAAACAAGTACAGCGAGCACTTTGTTCGTCCATTTTTGATAAAAAATAATCTATCTATATGGGAAAGAGACCACAAATGCGTATACAGCATAACAATGTAATACATGGATATAATATGCATATATGAGTTTGTGTAATTGTGTGTTTGTATGTCTGTATGTTAATGTGAGGACGATGAGACACAATGTGTAAGTAATTTAACTTAACTACGGACATTACGATAACTCTCATTCAAAGTAAATAAAAAAAGAAGAGATAGAATCTGGGCTCCATCTAAATTCAAGCTTGCAACAAAAGTTTATTTGCTGTCAAAGTTACTCTCAGTTTACAATGCCTAAGGACTATCTACTATACGACAGCATCAAACTCGAAGCGTGGACAGTGTACAGTTTTCGCTACAGCATCGCTGAAAAGTTCTGAAAGCTCTTATTACTGAATTAAACATTGGCACGTACCCTTTAAGTTTGTATGTTTAAAGTCAACTTGGGGATTTTTTATATTAATTAAATATACTCGCAATTTAACCAAAGTTTGATCTTGTGTACCGCAACTAAAAACCTTTTCATTATTATTAATACTTAAGTATAAAAAGTTATGTATTCATTCCTAGACTAGCCCAATTTGATGATTTATATTTATACCAGGCTCTTATCTTATCTTACTTTAAAATTCTAATCTTACCGGTTCCAGATCTAGGAATATCCTATGCTCATCTTCAACAGGCGTGACTCCAATCACACCGTTTCTATACGCGAAGTCAGCATATAAAAAGTGTGGGTACGTCAGCACCAATAAGGCACCTGTGATACAAAAAAAAACTATTTAAAGATGAAACTAAAAGGATGACGGTTAAAATAGTTTTCACAACCTAGTCGTCCTGGCAAGGTATTGTCTAAATTTCGTTGCCAGATTTTCTTATCGATTGATAGATAGATGTGTGAAGTTAATAAAAGTGTATTAATATATTATATGTATTTGTATAAGCCATGCATGTCTTGTACCCCTTGTTTAGATTGTCGCATTTAAACACTTCCGTTCCGCCCAAATTCGACACATTGTGTGTGGTGTGGAGTGGCGGAGTTCAAGGCTGCGCTTCAAATATTCAAATATTTCCTCGAAAGGGGATCAAACCCACAACCACCGTGTGTACGCCACGACAGTCGCTGAGTAAATATGATAAAGGAAATCTAACATTAGACGTACACTTTAATTAAATTAATTACAATACCAATGCACGCTCATATCACATTGAAACTTAAAAAAAAAACATTCCTTTGTTCTGAAACGTGATTCTACAATAGTGAAGACCTCGTTTATTTGCATATCGCTCCTACACCCCCCACTATTTGCATGTATGTAGGATGAAGGTATGTTGTAGTTTGATTAGTAGAGTATTTGCTCTCTATTTGCTCTTTATGTGGGGTTTATTTTGAAACGTTTCATATAGAATATCAATTGTAAATGTAATAGCCGGAGACAGTGCACAGTGTTGAATGCCTCTTCTAAACTCCCACACAAATTCGTGCGCTGAGTAAGCAGTCGTGGTAAACAGTGACAAATTCAAAAGAAAGATTCATATAATGTGTCAGAGAGAACCTAGTGTCAAGTCTCTCCGTTTTCTATTTCTCACCTAAATTGGCGGACCTCGACCCCATGCTTTCTCGTTCACCAGAGCGAAGAAATGAAAAATTTATAATCATTCATCCGAGGGAGAATCGAACCCACAACCAATCGCGATTACAGTCAGATGCTGTCCTACTGCGCTACGATGGCCTTTATGTATAATATAATACTAAAGCAATAAACTATAATTATATAATTAATTTAATAATATTTTAGTATTTAAATTAATTTACATATGAATTTAACAAATTTTATAAAGAACATAAAATAGCTTAACCTTGACACATCACAGTCGAATTAAACATTTAAACATTATTACGCTTTTTTCCGCCTAGCAGGGTAGCAGATAGAACCTAGTGTCGAGACACTTCGCTCTCCATTTGCAACCAGAATTCGAGATATTGCGTGGTGAGTGGCGGAACTGAACGCCGTGCTTTGTTTTACCAGAGCGGAGTAATAAAAATTAATTATATACAATAATGTCCCTGTCTGGAAATTGAACCCATGACTAATCGCTTTTATATATAAACGCTGCGCCCATTGCGCCACGACGGCCTCAAACATTTTAACAATTTAAAAGGGCAAGATAATACAAATCAGTCCATCATTATGCAGACCGCGTGTAAATGAAGTAGACCTTGTATCGTAGACACAATGTCAATTGTCTTGTTTAAAAGAAATATTTTAAATACTCATGGTCGATGTGTTGTTGTGTGCATGTTAAAGAGTTTTTAGAATTAAGCTAAGAAATAATACATTCAATTAAAAATATTAGTTATTACACACACTGCCATGTGCTTGAAATACAATTTCGTATAAAGCAAAGTTCACGTTGCTGAGGCAATTTATATAAATATTATGTATGTCTGTATTATGACGTATATAGTATAGTTTAAATATCTGTTATGGGATCAATATCAAAATGTTTTCATTATTTCTTTATAAGTGATTAGTGACTCGACACTCCTAGCTTGAACCACTACCAATGAAACCTGACCTATTAATTAACATTACATATTGACATTGGCAAAGTATTTCGCGTCAATATCCGCGAAGGTTATGAATTCGAATTCGACTTCCACTAGAGACTATGAACTTGTAAGATAAAGCACGGCGTTGGGTTCATTCACCTGAAACACTTTGATTCTGTAAAGGGATAAAAAGTCAGCTCAATTTGATATGCTAAAAAATAACTAGACAAGTTTTTTTTTCAGGTTTACGATTTTTCGCGCATTGCTATGCGAGAAAAATGGGTTGTTTGAGAGAACTCAGTTTTAGAACATTCCGTTCTCCAATTTGCGCCTAAATTCAAGACATTATGTTGAGTAGCGTAACTCAACGCTGCGCTCTGTTTTAAGTCCCATAGCGGAGAAATGAAAATGTTTTAAATATAATTATTCCTCCGAGTGGGAGTTAAGTTCACATGCAATCGAGTTTCCACTGCGCCACGATGACCTCAGGGCCATTAGAAGAGATGCTTCGATATAGTTGCAATTTTGATAATAATTGGCATTTCTGAGTATTTGAGTTGTAATATGGAATAGAACCTATAACCTCCTTTATATTGTTTAAACCACAACTACCTTGTGGCATACAATAGCTACATTAATTTAATGAATATGAAAGTAACTGTACACTTCATAATGAAGTAGCGACATAAGCTTTATTAATAACTTCCTTCGGCGAGACTTAGCGGAAACTTGATGTTTCATTTACTTTATATTTTACAAACAAATTATAAGAGAAACACCATTCTGGCGCAATGAGGATACAAATAAAGTATTTTCATCGAAGATGAAGCACGACGTTCAGTTCCGCGACTCGACACGTAATGTCCTGTACTAGTTGATGTTCGCGACTTTTGACTTTATATTTCTTAGTATACCTTTATTCTATAACAAACACACAAATTATAAAAAAATATACGTATTATTTAAAACACGTAAAATTTTGCACGCAGTTAGGATGCTCATAAGTGTTTTAAAACATTCTTTTCTTAGTATGAACACATCAAGTTTTAAAATAAAGTTTCTAATTTGAAGCTTCTGTCTTCCGTAGACACGACTCTAAAACATAAAATCCATTTCCGGTTCCATAGGAATTCTGGAAAGCTATAGTACTCCCCCAAATTCCGTTCACAAATTCCAAACATGCCAAAAACAGCTTTCTACGCATAGTCTCGCTCAGAAGCGAGAGTCGTATGTCAGCCACTCAGTAACGGACGTAACGGACAAGTTTTATATCGTATGCACAATTATATATAGATATAATGGGTGATAAAAATTACAATTTCATAAAAATACACGTGCAAATAAACACATTAAACAGTAATTATAATATTGTCGTAAAAATTACCGATTTCAATTAATTATGCTTTTAACGTGTATGCGTGAGGCGATGCGCGCATTCATTTGTTCTTGTTTATTAGAGCCAGTCCAGCCCAGCTTCCCCAGTCCGTGTATTGCGAGTTAGTTGACGGTTCAAATCGTTTAAAAATATTAGTAGAATATAATTTAATTCTGTTTTAGGAGGCGATAGCGGAGTTATTTATTACCATTATTTCTTCTGAACCTACAATTGAATAAAGATCGACGATTTTGTGTGACATTTTACGCTAAATACTTTTTGGTACAAAACTCATAAGCTTTATTAATACTCTACTTATAGTATATCAAATAAATATGTTTAAAGCGTTGCAACTTGCAAGGTAAATTGTAAGCTATAATGTATGAGGATATTTAAATTAAAATAAAGCGGAGAAACGTGCCTCTACGTTCTCAACTACTTCCGCTACAACCTTTAGTATTAACTAAAATTATAAGTAAAAACAATTTAATAGAAAAATTGAGTCACTGTCATGCAGAGTGTGCAACCGTGTCCTGTCCTTGGCGTGTACATACAAAATACACGAGCAATATAATTCCCTTTGTTAATGATTTCGCTTACAAAAACAGTGTCTTAATTAGCTATAGTAAAGGAAATAAATAGATTTTCCTCAATACAATCTACATAACTTAGCAATTAGTAATATTTTAATAAATAATTATATTTTAAAGTACGCAGAATGTATAAAATATTTAATTCATTTATTTTCTTTTTCTTTATTATGAACTTAAAGATATAGCATTCCGTTCTTCTGTTTCCATTTAAATACAAAGTAGGGTTGGGCTACTATACTTGGATAATATTGAAATTATTAATATTCTAAAAAAGGAACTTACATACCAAATACATACGATACTCTTTTTTTAGTTTATGTATCTTATTTTTTATTTCAGTGCAATAAAAAAAGAATATATATGAAAGAAGATCAAACTCCCGACCTTCGAGAACATCTAACTACGAAGCCACAGCGTTATACAGTTAGCTAGTTTCGTAAAAAAGGATAATTTAGCAAGGAAATCCTAGAGCTACAACGAATTTTGAAATTTTGACCAAAAACAGCGAAAAATGTTTGAATATTTTTTTTAAAAGTAACTGTATTTCGACGGAGTATACTACAGTAGTCTGTGAGGCTCATCCGTAGCTTTGAACGAAAATAGATTGGAAATTCTACAAATGGATGCACTCTTGCTACTCTGATGATGCACTTGTACCTGTGTGCTGTACTGCGTACTGTACGTTTAGTGAAATATTCAAAAGAATTAAAATAATACTAGAAACCAATGACAGACATTCTTTGTTTACAGAAACGCCACTTCAGCGTTTCGACAAATGGAGTTTTAAAGGTTTTATTTCATATATACTATACGACTCACAAATTTCTATTAAAATTTATATTAAATAGAAATGTCAACTTCAACAAATATGTTAAATCTAAATGTCTTATACATAAAAACTAATAAAGGAATGTGTACGCTCGAACAATTCGTTAGATATACGGCGGGTGGCTTCACAAAGGTCGTTGCAGACTAAACTACAGTAGCGGAAGTACCTACATAGCTACATAGAAATAATAGACTCGTATATCCGGACTTGAGTTATACCAGCCGGATAGGTTTACAAAGTAGACGAGTAATATTTGATTGCAGGTCTCGTTGTGACAATGTCGATAACAGTACAAAAATGTTTTAAATTGTCTTTCTTTATATTTTTACTCCGTATCACCCGCGGCTTTGTTCGCATATAATATAGTTTACACAAGCGACCCGCTCGCGATTTCGCCTGCGTTAACTGCAGGACTAACTATTTAATTCTTTCACCCGCCCGTGTTCCGATTTAAATCACAAACTTTACTTAAACGTATTTAACTATTTAATTTGAATAAAATAAACACTAAATGTTAACGAAAATTTACCAAAATACAATGACCCATACTGCAATTAAACCGGTTCAGAAACAGAAATAAAACTTTATTTTGGGTTCTATTACATTGATAAATGTCCCACAATAATATTTTTCTTATATATCTTCCATGTACAGACAGCGAGGTTTTAAAACAATGTGCACCTGCAACTCAAAATATTAGGTACGTTAATTCAGGGTCCCTTTGTATACCACATTCGTGGTTCAACTTTCGTGCGCTTTCGTGCGTGACTGCACGCGGTACTCAATTACTCTCTCGAACCGACTGCAAAGAACTGCATAGAACCCTCGAAAGTTTTCACAAGTTGGAGTGCTTTTTTGTTCAACTGATTATGAAAAAAGTTAAAATACTTCACATATTACATACAAATGTTCGAGATATGTTTAAGCTAAGACTTGAGCTAAGACACTACATTCTCTCTGATTATCCAGTTACGCGGAGAAATACGTGAAGCTGAAAAAAATATAGTAACAAACACCTTTCACACATTCGATTATTCGTTTAATTAAATTAATTCGGTTAATCGAATTCCTATTGTACCTAAAAAATAAAGCGAAGCGTAGCGTCGAGCGCCTTTCAGAATATCAATTTTCAGTACAACTAGACAGTATGAAAAATCGTGTGTACAAAAAAATACATTTCAAAACATAGTTTTATTTCATAGTTGCGTAGGATTGACAGGCGTTTTGTTCGCCGTATATGATTGGGAATTGCTTTCGTATGAGTTTTGATGTTTTTGTTTGGAACTTGCTGTGGTTTTATTTATTCCGTAGGCTATATTATAAAAGGCTGCTGTCTAATATTATCGTTTAGTGCAGTAAAGGTTATTTATTGTAAGTATTGCGATGAACAATTGTATAGAGAATGTAATGTAATTAATCATTAGTCATTTTGAAAATTTCTATATAGAAATTTGAACCCACGCCTCTTTTTCCGCGTGGTTTTCAAGAGGCGCGGGTTCAAATTCCGCTGCGTTCAAATTTTTATACGTTTTCTAAATATGTCTTTTTCAATTTCCTTAGTGTGCGAATAACACTTTATACTTGCAAGACCTTAGTCATTTTAAAGCGTAATAATTATATTACTAAATTACATTAAGAGGCGATTGTGGCGCAGTAAACGGTTGGTTGTGGGTTCGATTCCCAGCTAGAGGAATGGTTATATTTATAATTATCATGTTTTCGCTCTGGTGACTAAGACAAAGCGCGTCGTTGAGTTCCACCATTTAACATACAATCTCTCTAATTCTATTCTCTCGTTTAGAAAGAATAAAAAAATAAAAAATCTCTATATACTATCGCATCGCATGGCTTCTAATACAAATATCGTATGACAGTTAAAGCAACAGTCGACACAAACACTTCCATCTCTTCTATAAACAAAACGTTGAGTAATTAAGCTGTTTTATTTTAATTTGAGCTTAAACACAAACCACATTGGGCGTATGACAGTAAATGAAAAGTTCCCAACAAAAAGCTCAATCACATTAGCTCGGTGAAATGTAAGTACAGTGTCAATATTGCTATTTCCATGAAACGAACTTTTCGGCTTCCCTTTTTTATAATACTACATTTGAAAATAAATTTAATGGATAATAGTTTCGTTGTAAAATATGTCACCTTTAATTTTTTTTTTCTTATTTATTGTTATTAATTGAATTTTTTTAGAAAGCTTTCTTTCTTAAGTTAAGCGAAATCATGAGCCTGCTTTATCAAGGCTTAACTGACTTCACTGCAGTAATCTCTATACATTTTTCTATTATTGGACGATTATTCTAGAATTATTGGACACCTTTTCCAAGAGGCGCGGGTTCAAATCTCGCTGCGTTAAATTTTATACTTATTCTAAGAAAAGATGTTTTTAGTAAAAGAAAATATTTCATTGCTATCGAGCAAAGTAATATGAATCCACAAGTATTTATTATAAATACACGATAATATTGCATTAGCGTCGTTTAAAAAAACTTGACAGTACAAGAAACAACACGATTAAATTACATTTTTATAGTTTAATTAAGAAACCGGCTTTAAATGTAAAGCTTCCTGATAAGAAATAAGTCGAATATATTATATTATTAATAAGTTTATTATCATATTTATTACGTTATATTACATTGATTATAGTGTCTGTTGTAGGACTAGTGAATTCGCATGATTTTCCTCGTTTTTAGTTTAACAATTTAATGTCAATACATGTATATAACCGACAGACAGTTCGCAAAGCCAGCCAAATTTAATTAAATTTGATTCTAAGTAACATATTCAGTAATATTATATAACTATCAATTTCTTGAAAATGGTGGCTCAGTGGGACAGTATCTGACTGTAAAATCGATTGATTGTGGGTCCTATTCCTACTTGGGGGAATGATTATATTTCAAATATTTTCAGTTTTGCGCTCTGGTAAAAGACAAAGTCTCGACGTCGGGCGGAAAGTGGAGAGTGAAGTTTCTTGACGGTGACACTAGGTTCTTTCTCACTAGACAAAAGCGTGAAGTGAAAACAAAATCTTGAAAAAGATTTTTGAGATCTGAACGAAATACAACGTTCCACTTTGCCTTACCACATCTAGTGCCTAAGTTATTTGTGCCAGTGACAATCCTCTATGGACGCAAGCAAAGAGCCTAGTGCAATAAGATAGCTTTAACATTCAAAATTACATTAAAATCGATTAGCTCAGTCGATTATTACAGACAAACGCCACTAAAATATCATGTACATATGAATGTAGCAGGATATGTTACATAAAGAACTAATATTTGGAATATAGTATTTATTTTAATTACTTTGTTGATCGAAATAGTGTATGTTGTGAGTTTGGAAATGGTTTGTTATTTTTATATTTTTTCGTTTGATAAACAAAATTGTGCTTTAGACGATAAAAACCAACTAGGTTTTTAATCAATGTATGTAAATATGTTTTTTATTTAACCACACATCTCCCAGTGTTCATATGTTATAAAATTTTTGTAAAGTTTGTCTGTAATAATCAACCATGAGTTCTATAACTGATTTTAATATGATTATAAGTGTTAGGGTCGCTGATATAAGTAGCCGCATAGGCAGAGATAACTTAGTGCTAAGGGACTCTGTTCTAAGGGACTCATCTATGAAATATTGATGACTATTTTTTTTAGCACTTTTTAAAGTGTTATTCGCACACTTTAGGAAATTGAAATAAAAATTATAAAAAATTATAAAAATTTGATCCCGCTGCGTTCAAATTTTTATACGTTTTCTAAATATTGATGACTGCCAGTCAAAAAAGTCAAACACTTTCACTTTTTTACGAATGTTTATTTTAATTAAGTATATACATTGCACTATTATCCACTTACCGTCTCTAATTTCCAAGTCATTGCGAGGGGTGTTGGGGTGGGAAGGCGCCACGTCATTTCTAAACAGACAAATATAATTCTCACGAAGTAAAAATTCACCCTATAACCATTAATTTACTTCAGCGCTACTGTGTCACTATGGCGTTAACGTTCAATATGTGGGGAGCGATGATCTCAATAATTGTGCATTTAATCGAAAACTGTAAAACAGAGTTCATTCAGAATATTTATTTAAGCCCATACAGTGACTGACTCTGTAAATATGTTTTGCACGAAATAAAGTTTCAAACGAAAGGCTTTCTGGAATTACAGATAGTAGCATTTTGTTATAATGAAATTCGGTTAAAACGTAGCCCCACTATTTTTGCAGCAAAATCTCTTTTCGTAAATAGTTTAAAAAAAATATGTATTTCAAAACAATAAATAGTTCGAAGTTAATATTTAAAAGACATTTGTAACGAGGAGAAGAAAATAGTCCGCTTTCCGTTTTGATGAAGTTATTTCACTTTTAGTGCAGCATCCCAAAGCTGCGACATATCTAAGTACATCCCATACATCAGCACAAAGCACTGTGGCGTACTCAGACACCGTCCAATTACGATCCAATCATGATTGGTTAGGTTCCAATCGCCAGCCATGGGAATTATTAAGTAAAACAAAACGCGGTGTTGAGTGTGGCGTTATTTCAACCCATACTTCTCGATACTAACTTGCTAAAAAGTGCATGGAAACAACCGTGAGGCTGTAGTTTTTGTACTTTTAAGAAAATGTAAGATATCTAATTTTATTACCACCGTCATATATTATATTATTTTATACATCTGTTTCTTTAAGGCATTTATGAACAGTACCGTACTTAATCTAATATTCATTATTTCCGCACCAAACAGATGCATGTGAGATTAATGAACTTTTGGTGTATTGTTAAGTATATTTTGTATTGTTAAGTACTTTTGGTGTATATCATATATATACTTAGTCTGGCCATATATTGCTATAATTTAAAATACACACAATAATATTATAATGAAATAGAGCGATAAACAGAACTGAATCGCTGAGATTGCATTACAAATAGTAGAAATGAAGCCAAAACCAATTTTTAAAATCCTCCATACGCTAAGTATTACTAGGGACAATGAAACCTCCTCTGTTTGAGACAGAAAAAGGTCAGGCCGTCAAGTAGTATTCGTACGAAAAAGGTGACCAAAGCTGTAAGGGAAAGAACACAAGATTTTAACTTGGAGATTAAGATAGCACCTAGAACCATGTAACTTATATTAAAATATGACTTAAGATCCTATTAAGTAAATGAAAGAAACGAAAGAGAGCCTATTAAGTAAATGGTAATTTCAAGAAGAATAGGGTGGTAAAATCAAAACAACTATTTAAGTAGTACGCAAAGGTTACAAAAAAAATTGTTTACGGAAGATATTTTTTTTACAAACAAAATGACCGTATATATGCATAAATATACAATCGTTACAAGTTAAACTAAGTAGGTATACTGCTTCGCTTTAACAATATTTTAGTCAACAATAATAAAAAAATATTTGACAATATTCAATTCTGTGCTAAAAGCTGCACTTTATATACTCGTATATATATATATATATATATATATATATATATATGTTTTTTGATTCGGTTTATTTATGTTATATACAGACGTTTCTCAAATTAAAAAAAAAATATTGAATTCATGTCTGCGGCACTGAACTATAATAGCATTCCATAAGATCAATCAGTATCAGTTATTTGCCTTACTTTTTTAATTGCGAACGTGGCAGAGCTGTGTTCCACTGGAGCTTATGGTCAATGCTTATACCCAAGAAAACTGTGGTGTTTGTCATGTGGAGAGTTTCTCCTTTAAATGTTAGACTTAGATTCAGCCTAACATTAGGTACAGTAAATTCAATACATTTAGTTTTTTTGGCATTTATCCTAAGATTATTAACGTCAAATCAAAGAAGAATTCGCGACAACGCACTATTTACTTCGTCATAGTTTATTTTGTTTCTGTCAAGTTTAAATCTTAAAGAGGTATCATCTGCGAATAGCACAACATCACATAAGTGCATCATAAAATGGTAAATCGTAAATATAAAGCTTAAATAAAAGGGGACCTAGAATAGATCTTTGTGGAACGCCCGTCCTCAGGGATGACCCAGACATTTTGTATTATTTATATTAGCCTTCTGGATTTTCTGATTCAAATACTAGGCAATCCTGTATGTAATGATATAATTTTAGTAATATAGTTTCATGGTCTACACAATCAAGGGCCTTGGATAAATCGTAAAAGACTCCAATAGCATTTTGTGACTTTTATCAAGCATCATAAATGTGTTTCAGAAGTGCGACCCCGAATCGTAGTAGTTTGTTCATTATGGACAAAAATGTTTTTGTATAAAAAAATATTGGGCTGGTTATATATTATTTTTTCAAATATTTTGCTCATTGATAGTCATATAGAGATCGATGTGTAATTTTCTAGATTAGATCTCCTCCACTTTGTAAAACGGTACAATTATACTTCTACTTAGTCATTCACTCTTGACAGAGTGGTCGTGGTTGATGATGATGCATTTTTACTAAATACAGCAGCTCTTGCGATGCGCCTCAACTTGCTGCGGTCTTTAGTGTCTCGGGTGATTTGGACTATATAGGTTTGTGTTGCAGATTTGATAAGTTCCGTCCGACGCATAGGAGACCGGTTGCGTGACCGCTTGCCTTGTACTTGTCCCGGAACAACAAGTCGCTCCATGGAGTGTCCTTTTTTACCATTTTACTACACTTCATTAAATCTGGGACAGTACCGGATTCTGTTCATTTATTGAAAATAAAAGCGAGATGAGGGGCAATGTATATAATCAAGCTAAATATTTTAACATACATATCCCATAGATCACAAGTTTTTTTTTCAAATTAAGACTTTTGAAAGTCTTATCAACTTCATCTGACGATACAGGCCTAAGAGTTAAATAATGGATGGATATACGGATGACAGATGCGTCTTTTAACGCATCATGATCTAATAGTTCCAAGGTCAAATCACACTGGTTTGACAAAGTATTAAGAATTATATAAGAATACCACTACAGTACAACACCTCTTATAAAGACGGAGAGTAGAGAAAATATTTATATTATGGAAAACAAAAGTGTATACGCATATCTTCTTTGTAATATATAAATATTTAAAAGTACTAATGACTATTTGATGAATGTCACTATATACTAATAAAAATTGTATGGGATAAATTGCGATAACTGATAGATTAATATTGCACTTTGCTCCCTACTTTAGACTAATTTTAGTAATAGAACCCGAACGCCACAATTGGTTTATGGAATTTTCTGGAAATGAAAAAAAAATACTTCAACAGGGAATAGAACTCACAACCATTAGTTTGTGACACAAACTAATCTATTATTTAGTTACATCAGAACAAAAACATCGCACTGTCAAAATTTTTGTTTTCATAAAGCCATGGATATGTTTAAAATAAGGCGGCGGCGGCGGCTGGCGTCTCACTCATGTACGTCATAGAACTTGACGTGATGGATTTATTTGGACTTATCGAGATATCGAGACGGAAAGAATTTAGTGGCAAATCTAATAGTCGCGCTGTATCTATATACTCGTAGTAGTGTAAAATATCAGTGGCATCGATATTTTTTAGTTTTACACATTCTACGCATAAGGCGAAGTATGCCGAGAGAACCTAGTGTCAAAACACTCCGTTGTCCACTTTACATGGATTTAGAAACACTGTGAGCTGGGTGTTGAAATTTAATTTCACACTTAACCTAACAAGATCAAGAAAACACTTATATTATTAACGTGAATAGAAGAATTAAGTGAATGTCGCTTTAACGAATTTGTTCAACGTGATGCGTACTCTCTCTGTTAACATACAAAAATTAAACATTTGGTGCAACTGAAGAAGCTAAGTCTTAGCTAAACTATAAAAAGTAAATAAATGCTTCATTAGTAAAAGTTGTTTAGTATAGTGGCAGTGGTATACGTCTGACACTAAACGCGATGGTCGTGGGTTCGATTCCCACTTCATATAATGGTTATATTTGAATCGTTTTAATGTTGTCTCTCCGCTTTGATAATAATTGGCGATAACCCAGAAAAGAGAAGTTTCGGCATTCAATCAATCTCGGTGGCCTTACAAAAAATTACAATCGTCTAATGTGGAAGACTTAGAGACAAAAAAATTACCACTATAAAGAAGTTCATCATTATTTTCGGTCAGTTTCAATGCCAACATGTAGTAAATGGAAATAACCTATACTTTCCATCCATATTATAAATGCGAAAGTAACTCTATCTAGCTGAGTGTCTGTGACGTCATCGCGGCGGAACCGCTGAAACGATTTTGATAAAATTTTATATAGAGATACTTGAATGTTAAGAGATGCACGGGCTATTATTTTCACCCATTTTTTATTTTTTTTTAGAAATAACATTATTTTACGAAACAGCCGCAGGAAATACGAAACGGCTTTAGGTCTAGCGGGTGAGCGAGTCGCTAGTATTAATATAGACTTCAGACGCCAGTACTTATAAACTGTTTAATCTTTGAAATCTTTTTAATGAGCTTAGGTACTTAGAAGTGAAGCCTCAGAGACGATGTAACAGCCTCTTATAATTACTCAATTACTTAGAGGCGCTTCATTCACTATACTTATAAAGTATATATTTTTTGAATTGATTCTTACTCGGGGGAATGATGGTCTGCTAAGAATTCCGCCAACTTTCAAGTGAGAATTGGAGAACGGAGTGTCTAGACACTAAAATCTCTCTAACCACCCAGCTGTGTACTAAAAAGATAGAACCTGAAAAACAAATAAAAAACGTATTCCCCAAAGTAGAATATCTGTAAAATTGAAAGAAAGTGAAAAGTTTAAGTGTTTTAACACTATATACATTATTTATACATACTAGATTACACGCGAGAAGGAAGTGATTTAAAAAAAAAATATTAAGCGAAGTCGTAACACTATTCCGAGTTATCGTCAAAACGCGAGCTAAATGCTATTTGGTTATATAATATGGTTGTCAGGTGCATTTAAGTTATAATCCATTTAGCTGAGTTGTATCGATCCTGGACTAAAACTAAACGGCATATATGGGATGTGGTTGAGAAGCAAATTTTTATTCTTGCAGACTTTTAGAAGAGAAACTTCTTAAAATTCATTTTAATTTGAAACTCGATGTAACGACGGAAAGCGACACTAAGAAGTGTTGTAGAGGACAAAGTGTCTGATGACGTGATAGTTGAGTCTGAACCCAACTTATTGGCTTGTTAATCATGTTTAATCGACTCAGCTGTATGCGTTAAACTAAACAAATATTATTAAATATATTATTTATCATAAAATTGGTTTAATTATTTCCACTTTTAATTCATTAACATTGTGTCGAATCGCAGCGGAACATGGAGAGCGGAGTGTCTTAACACTAGGTTCTTTCTTTTGCCGTAGCAATAGAAAACGGTAGATAGTTGCAAATACGAAATATAAATTATATATTATTTGAATAAATAATTTATTAAATTAAGTCTAGGTACAATAAGTCAAACGGATATACTCGTATAGATACGATCGTCTGATTGTAGAATGAATAACCCAGAATTTACTATTAAATTTATTCGCATTGGCTTTGACTAAGGCGATTAATTAATTGACGCTGATTATGATTGAAGTGAAATGTTTCGTATTATAATATAGATTGATTCTAGATAGCTACATTATAACGAAACAGTATAAAAATTGTGTCTGTATATTGAATATTTTTACGGAAAAATTACTTAGAAGTATGGACAAACGGTAGCGGAATATGAATATTGATTTTTAAAATGTTTGTCTGTCTGTTTTTCTATTTTTATGTGAACCTCTTCGTAGTTAGTTACAAGAAGGATTTGAATGTATTTTTTTTTGTTGAAGTCATAAAACCCAAGCAAACGAATTTGCGGTCATCGACTAGTCAAAAATATATATATTTTGGCCCTTATTACAAAAATTATGGGGTCCTGAAGTATGAAATTTGTCACACTTACGGTCTATATAGAGAAGAAGTGCAGAACGCCAATATTTTCAATAATAATGCGTTAGAAATATATTTAACAAATAATTTTTTTTTTAACACATTACCATATATATGATACACTGTTATACAAGGTGTCTCAAAAGAAAGTTTATATTTAGTGGATCGATTAAAAAAATGTAAGCTGTTTATTGAAAAAATGTTAATTAATTATTAATGTAAATGATTTTACGATAATATCGTCCAAATGTAGAACCTCGCGTTGGCGGCACTCATTTAATCGCAGTAAAATTACTTGTGACGGCTCGGTAGGTGGACTAAGTGATGGCTGCTATTTTGAGACGGATAATTTCTATCAATGCGCCAGGGAATTTGGTTTATTGTCGCAAACTTTAGATTTAAGATACCTCATGGAAAAAAGTCCATAGGGGTTAGTAGTTAATCAGGACTACGTGGAGGATAATTTATGTCGCCTTTGCTGGGGATCAATTTGGCTGAGAAAACTCTTGGCAGAGACGCATTGTTGAGTGTCAGAACTAGTTACGCTTTGTATTGTTCACCAGAGCGGAAAAATAATTAAATTATGAGCATTCCCACTATTATGAGTTTTAATCACACTAGATAATATGTTTTAGTTGGAAAATAATAATGTTTCTTTGATTTGTTTACTTGATCCAGTAAAAGATTTTACATAGATAATTGAGACCTAATTGAATTATTACGAGGCCTTCTAACTTTATCCATTTTAATGGTCATCCACATGCATAAATAAAAATATTTCTTCTCTAAAACTTCCGTGTAATACAATATTAAATAACAAATCAAGTCATTCATTTGCATTTGCAACACCTATTTTACATATTTTTATTTTTTACCTGTAATCTTATCATTTGACATATCTTATGTGACCTTTTGACCTCTGATGTGAAACGACATCCAATAAATTTATTATGTATTGATTTTATTGATTTTATGTATTGATATTATACAATTATTTAAATTTAACACACATACATAAAATATTATAAAGCAAAAAATATTTAATATTTAAATTATTGCAGTTTTAAGACAAGCATAAGATAGGGTGGCATGGAAGGTCGTCCTCTCCTCTACCAAGGCATACCAAAGCGCGCACGATCTTCAGCAATAAAAAAACGCGAGGAAGAAGATGAAGAAGAATCTAATATATAGGTTTCCCCGATCTGGTCAACCGAAGTTAGTGAACGCGCAATGTTGCTGAAGTATGTGGATAGTGGACATATATATATATATATATATATATATATATATATATATTTATATATATTTTTTTATTAACATTTAAAAAAGAAAAATTCATATGGCTTGTCTGACCATTGCAAATTCCAACACAAATCCTATATTTATACATATAAAAAAAATACCAAATAGTTTGTACACTGAATAGCCTCCCGGCGGCTGTAACATTGAATACGACAGACGGTAGAACAAAGGTCTGTCCAATACAGCTGTTTACTCACTTATTTCAATATTTCATATCATATAAAAACCTTTTGTATATTGTTTTCAATTGTACAATTCAATATCAATATTTCAAATATACGAAATATTGAATATTGAGTAAATTAAAAAAAATTTACATACCTGTTCAATGCAATAATAATTTTCACGAACGAACATTTGATTGAGAAGGTTTTTGGTTTTTCCTATGAATTCCTATATGTTTAGAAATACTTTACGATTTTAATGTAAACTTCAGACGTCAATTAGCGTTAAAGACAGATTTACCATTGCCACGTACAGTTCAATAGAAAATCAAATGCGAACACCACCATCAATTTAATTTCAATTATACATTAATGTGCTAAGCTATTTCGCCCTATTTTTATAAAATTTGCCCTACTTTATTAAAACGAATCGCGATACTTGCCCTGCTTTACTAAGCTCGTCCTACTTTATGTACTTATTTAAACATTGTTGTTTTAATTTTTCATCTTCACTCTGTTCATCATATTGCAAGATTAACCTAGAGAAAACTCAATTTCCATTCAATTATCGTTTGTGTTTAATGTCAAAAAACAACGCTGTATTTCGCTTAACTAAATCAGAAATTGACAGAATTTTAAATATAAATATTGCATCCAATTGGATTCGAACCCAGAGCCAGTTTTGCACATGGCAATGTTAAATACTTACCTCAATATTCGCCGTGACTGAAAATACTTTGTTCATATAAAATTCCTAATGAGGTCGGACTGTAAGCTTCGATTTAGCAACTAGTTTCCATTACAGATAATATTGAAAATTTAATTAGGAGATTTTGTTATGAAAATTTACGAGTACATACATGTATGTAGTAATAGATTCGATTTTAATAGAAGTTTACTTTCATTTAAATACTTTGATAATTATAGTTTTAGTTTAGGGTTTATTTTACGATTGGAGAGCGGTTACATATATTTTTTAAATGTAACTTAGATATAGTCCAACCACGAGAAAAACATAATTTAATAGCTTATAAAAAGCTCCATACTCGTTAACTGCGTTTTTATTTTCGATATAAAAGTTATAAAAACGGGGAATGTCATAACAAGACAGCCAAGTAGCAGCACTTAGCTCGAAGCGAGGGACGGGAATTCGAGAAAGCGAGCTGGAAAGGACTTTGGACTGAAAATTCCCTGAAAGTTACCATGGAGAATATCTCTAGAGCAAAAATGCGAGTATATACAGAAGAATACCTTCTAGCGGAAAATATTCTAGTTTTAATAAAATTCTGAACTATTTAACTGCGCATTCAAACTTTGTGTCTTACTTGGGATTTCATTTAATATCTTCATTTAGTTATTTAATGCAATGGAACTTAAGAAATATCCGTCGGGATACTCTGAGCTGCTTTGCTTCATAGTTATTTACATAGGTACATATACGAGTATAATAATTTTAATATATATTTCTATTGATCCAGTGGTTAGTGGCTTAAAATGGTGACTATTGTCACGGGTTCGATGTTCGTGAGACTTTTCACAGTCAACCGTCCAAGCGCTCTGACCGCTAATCCATGCCTTCTACATCCAGCTACGTCGATATTATCATGCGCTTATTTTTGCAACTTACTTTTGTTGTTAGATTATAACCAAACTATAAACGGAGAAGAAGCGCGGGTTCGAATCCTATTGCTTTTAAATTTTTATACGCTTTCTAAAAATATTTTTCAATTTCCTAAGCGTATAAATAACTTTCTAAAAAAACTTTCGATACAAATTTCATACATACCCGTACATATAAAAACAATATCAATATCTACTAATGTTATAAATGTGAAAGTAACTCTGTCCGTGACGTCATCACGGATAAACTGCTGAACAGATTGTGATAGAATTGTATATAGAGATACTTTAGGGTTTTAGAATATGAACATAGACTACTTTTATCCCTATTTTTTTTTTCCAGGATTTTCATTGTTATACGAAAAGTTATAGTATAAAGAGCTATATATAATTATAGTTCACGAGGGCAAAGCCGCCCTGGTTATATAATAAGTTAGGTATAATATACAGATACCGTTTCAAACAAATCTTAATTTAGTTCTCATGTTAGGTCTCGGCTATAAACAAACGTATCGATCAGTCGCCCCCATAAAGGGCTTTGGAGAGCTCTGGGTGCGGGGGGGAGGTACAATATATTTATCTACGCATAGTACAACGACGTCAAAGGGGAAGTCTGTACTGGGATTATATTCGATACCGATATGGAACCATTAATAGTGTCTGTATTTTGATAGCGAAAATTTAATGATAGTTACTCCGTTCGCCTCTTTGATCATTTTAGGGGAATTGCATCCATAATCGATCCTGTCAAACTAGAGCGGACAACGAAAATAATTTTAATATAACTTTGCCGGGTATCAAACCCGCAGCCATGGCGTGTAAAGTTAGGTTAAGTCAATTACCAACTCTATCAGAATGGTGCCGTCCGATGTATTGAAAACTAACAAAATTATGAAAATGTGAACCAATATGATGAAAGTAAAATAGTTTTTGTCTGATCGGCTTAGATTAAGCACGGGTTTGTATCCTGCTGCGTTTTTCTAAAATATATTTTATACTCGAAATGTATGATTAATGCTTCAAGATATTTTGGGTTACATCATATTAATTGGGTTCATATTTTTCCTTTCTGGAAGTGAATTGGAGTTTGAACTCACGACTACTGTGCATTCTTGTTACGAGTAGGTACAACTTCGCCACGTTTGATATTCCATTATACTATTCTTATGAAATGTATTGGTTTCTATATAGGTTAGTTTTCCCTCTCTAAATGTGTAAATTCTATTCTAGGAACAACCTTGTAGGGAACTGGGGTTGCAGGCATGTGTTATATATATGTATTCACGAACACAGTGCAATAGTTTTGAGCTTAATACAGGTTCAAAATCCTAAGCTCGGAGGATTATTTGTTCAATATCATTAACACACTATGGGACGTACAGCTTAATTAGCTAGAGGTTCCAAGCGCTCTAAATATTACCAAAAGGCATGGGCTATGCTTCAATTATCATACTATTTGTTAAAATATTATCCATATTTATTAAAGAAACTTTTTTAGTATAGATAAATAGACTGTATATAACCGAAATTTTATTTATTCCACGCTACGCATTTTCCCGGATAGCGGACTTCTGTCTGAGAGAACCCTGTGCCAATGTACTCCATACATTATTATCGACACATTGCACGTTAAGTGGCAGAACTTGTACATATATATTTTTTTTACCAAAGAGTGTTTTACCAGTTTTAGTTGTTTTACCGCACTTAGTTTTACCAGAATGGTGGATTGAAAATAATTAAAGCATAATCATTCCCAGCATTCCCAGATATCGAACTCAATAACCAATCGCGTTTACAATCAGACGTTGCCTGATAGCTTCATGACATTTTATATAAACATTTTACCCATAGTATACAATTTAGAATGAATATTACAATATTATAGCTGAATATTGGTCTGATAATTCTATCTGCAGCCACAAGCGAGTTCGGTCAAGTTGTTACCGGCGCAACGGCGAAATCCAATTGCGCGTTGCATGAAACAGAATATTACTCAGTTGTGAGGGACTACAGATCTGTATTTATATGAAATATTGTGGATATTGAAACCGGAAATGGTAAATTGTAGTAGATAATAATTCGTATTTCGTCTCGGTCTACGTATTAGGTTATCCTGGGCGTACATTTACGTGCCAAATAACCAATAGACTTGTATATGTTTTTAAAGAGATAAACTAACTTTGCAATGGTTTGGTATGGTTCTATAGATATGTAATTGTTGATATTGGAGGTTGTTATTGGAGGAGGTGGACGATTACTGAAAAAAATTGTATGAAAGAAAGAAACAGATTTTGAAATTAACTATTTTTAACGGAATGAATCACTTATATTATTGGTATTCGAAAATACATTTAAGAAGCGGTACCGGTGTAAAAATCGCGAAAACCAAGAATTTCATTAAAAGAAACTACCAAAACTTAGTATACTTTGATGAACAGTTAAAGTAAAAGAAACCTGCAATCATTTTATACGAAATATTCAATATTAAGGAAGGGAACGAGAACACAGTGTAAATACACTACACTCTCCAGTTTTCACCTAATTTCGTTGTGACTATTTCTCCGAGGATAAATTCTATGGTACTCCCATACCATAATACCATACCTATAATCAAATACTGTCCCACTGTGCCGCAATTACATCAAATATTCAATATATTTCTATTAAATAAATACCTAACAAAGGGAATCTAATTTTGTAAAGCCTCTACACACGTGTAGTTACGCTATATATATGCCATCAATGCTCGCGTGAAGACGAATGTTCGCTCAATCGAAAAGACGATTCTTGAAAGAAAATTAAAAATATAATATAGAGTCGTATGGCGCTGTGATAATAAAATATTTTTATATATATTGGTAATAATATTATGCATTGATTGACGTCATACAGGCGTAGTGAGTCAGGTCGGACTGTACTTGCGATGGTTGTTGGTTTAACTATGCTAACTAAGAAGAATGCTTAATATTTTTTCATTGCTCAGCGAAGCGTTAGGTTCTGCAACTCAACATGTAATATCTTGAATTCTGACAGAAATTGGAGATCGGACTGTCTTGGTACTAGGTACTCTTTCCACCCCACTGTACAGGAAAAGCCTGAGTCACTAGGGTCCAGCTTATTACAGCTAGAGTAGTGTGTTTATACACTTTACATTTCTGTAATATATATTTTTAGTATGTCTTACTTTAAACACATTATATAACTAACTTTGAAATTTCAAGCAAAAACTAAAATAAGCACAAAATAATTCACCAAAAACTGTGTAATTTGAAAAATCTAAACTTTTATAAGGATAAATTGTGAAAATTCCATGGCAGTATTTGCGAGGCGGCCGGTGGGGTGGCAGCGGGGTGGCGGCGAGTCCGCAAAGGGTGGGTCCAGCCGACTGGCGACTGCTGCCTAACAACGATAAATATGATACGAGATTTTGAATACTTGTCACATTTGGCTAACGTTGTGGTAGCATATATCTGTTTGAACGCGACGGTCGTGGGTTTGAATCTATATTACGCACATAGATTATAAGTGGGCCTAAACACCCAATGTCACACACACGCATCGGTACAGTGATAGATCTATTGAATATTATGTATGAGAGTGTAATAAGTTATACTTTTAATATTCTTCTTCTTCTCCGTCGTATTCTTTTCAGTGTCATTAAGGCCGAATTCAGGTAGAAAGTGGAGTACGGATTGTCTTGGTAATAGGTTCTCTTTGACTGCCATGCTTTGCGAGATAAGGTGTAAAGATCTTTCTTTGTATGATTTTGTAAAGAATTATTTTGAAGCTCTCTTGTGAAAATTCCACACGTCCACACATAATGACGACAAATTAAACACAAGAAAAACGTTTAATAGATATTTATATTTATATTACCACTTAAACTGCCGTTTGCGAAAGCGAGAAATTTACTCCGTAGGGAAGTAAGTGAACTGATGGACTTGCAACTCGGTTTTCCACTTTGAAATAATGGACGGTTCGGTCTGCATAGAGCTATTCTAAATACGTACATACACGAACTAATTAAAGTAAACTATCTTGATATATTTCTAAAAGAATAGATTAAGAATAGAGAGTTACGACACAAGGTTCCCTTTGGACCCCACAAAAACCATTAATAACGAGAACAAAAAAAAAGTGGGCTCTACGATAGAAAATAAATCTCAAAATAAAACCCAAATTTTCAATAACAGACGGCTGAAAGTAATTTCGCGTGTACAACGAACGTCCTTCTATGTATACATATATACGTATGTATGTAAAGCATGATTGCAATGTCACGTGATCGATCTACAAGCGGGCTGTAGTCGCTGTATTCAATTAAATTCATGCAAGGGCCCTAGAGTACACGTGTATGAACTGAGCGAAATGAAATGGAAAATTTTCTAGGAATTAGGTGCATATAGAGTTTCCATTTTTTAACGGGGGAAATGTTTATTGAGGGTTATTAAAGTTGCGAGTTTAAATTCAATATGTGATAAAATTTATATTGACCATGTATATTATTTTAAAAAGTGCCAATGTAGACTAATTGATATTGGTTGTGGTTTCGATTCCTATAAGTAGAGTAATTATATTGAAAATATTTTCATTTCTCCGTTTGCCCTATGATAAATTTAACACGCAATGTCTCTATTTGGAAAATGTCTCTATCTGTCTCGGAAAGTGGACAACGGAGTGTCTTGACACTTGGTTCTATCTTACCACTTTTCTTTGTGACATAAAAAAGAAGACCAAGGAAGTGATTTGATACTACGGTCACTTCGCCAATAAACTTTTCTATCTCTTACAATTTTATTAGTGACTTATCAAATAAAAAAAAATATATATATTTTTCCCACATTTTGTTAAGTATAAGTATACCTTTACAGTTATGATTATTCAAGACCATGGCATCAAGAGATAAAACACTACTATTATTGTATTGTTAGTGTAGTACAATAAAATATGAATTATTTAATATTGTCTATTTACGTAGTATAAAATCAACACAATCAGCTTAGAATCTCACACAATAATATACCATCAGATTGACTGACAGTTTTGTTTAGACAGAAAACCGGACACAAACTCAAAATATTCCTTATTTAAATAGGCTTTTACGAAGAAGACGTCTCGAATCGTCAACTAACATAAAATGTCAGTATTGTCGTTCCAACAGGAAGCTATCACCGTCTCATCTTTAATAGTCAGTCGCTAGATTTGATCAAAAAAATATTAAAATGTGGCGTAAAAATCTATAAATATACTATAAAATCGAGACGAAAATGAATATATACGATAAGTTATAATTGCGAGACACATGCTTAACTTTTATACTTGCAACGTATAAAGCTTTGCAGGTCAAGTTCAGTAGGGTTGGGGGTCCCGAGCCCCATCCCTCACGCAGTGGGGTGGGAAGAGGGTCGACACTCCAACGCGTCTAACTACAACTTGTACTGTAGCTTAAAGCTATGTGTAGATGTGTCAGATGGATTTTTGTGTTGGAAATTGTACATATATACTTTTTCTTTTAGGCTTTGTTTTAGAGATTTTGATAATTAAAATTTAATGAGGACATTTTATATAAAAAAGATTTTATTTTAACTTAAATTTAAGAGTAAAACGACTTCGTGGCACGTCTTGGAAATTTTTAAATGAGCAAGCTGCTCCTAAATTTAGTTAAACAAAAAACTGCGCTGGTTTTCGCACAGTGTTGTTAAATAACAATATATTATGAGAAATAATTATTTTCAGCTTCGCATTGAGCAGATTACAGCTCATGTTAAAATCTTCCGTACTCCGCTTTAGCCCAAGACACTGTGTGCGAGTGTGAGTAGCGGAACTCAACGCTGGTTTTTGTCTTAGCAGAGAAGGGAAATAAATATAATCATTCCTCCGAGTGGGGTTCGAACCCACGACTATTGCATTAACATTCAGATTTCTGACATTTTTTTAAGAATTACTTGAAAAAGTAAAAAAAAATTCTAATAAATAAGTAAAATGAGACATGTAATTTGTATAGACGATTGAACTCAATGAATGATCCAATTACGTGCTCCTTACAGTGTATTGCGACAATTTAGTTCTTACAGCATTTTCTATACTTATAGTCTCATTGAATAGTCAGTGCGAGCTTACCGTAAGTTAAAATATATAAAATCAATCTACTACTGTGTATATTAAAATATAGTAAATTACAAAAGTTAATTTTAGTTTTATGTCTCAGAAAATCCAATGGCTTAACGATTCATAAAGCTTTTTGTTTTAAATTGCAGCTTTTATTTTAAATTTTTTTAAAGTGTTATTCGCACACTAAGGTAATTGAAAAAGACATAAAGAAAACGTATAAAAATTTAAACGCAGCGTGATTTGAACGTGCGCCTCTGGAAAACCGTTCAAGCGCTCTGACCGCTAAGCCATGCGTTCTACGTCCAGCTACGTTGAAATTCTTATACGCTAATTACAACTTGCCTTCAACCGCCCTCCACATTAAGTACGTTGGGCTAGGCAGACTTTAGCCTTTATGTCTGATTACAGACAGAACCATCTATCATAATAGACCTGACCTAATTGACGTAGAAATACCCAATACTCATAAACTCTCCACAACATACTCAGATAAAATTACGAAATACACTGAGCTTTCAATAGAACTTAAAGCACAATGGCCAGTAAATACGGTCAAAATAATACCAATAATTATTTTCACCACTGGATTTATACCAGTCACCTTACACTCTAGTCTTAAGCAACTCCATATTCACCCCATTCCTTTATCGTCAATTACAAAAAGCATTCGCATTGTTAGGATTTTTTTAACAATACAATATATCATCTCTGTAATGTTTGATTAAAAATCTACATTAGAGAATAAGTGCCCAGTAATGGGAGAATAAAGAAATACATAAAATAAAATAATAATAACAGTTTGTTGCATAACAAATTACAATTTAGACTTAATAACGTCGTATAAATTATATGTGCAATGGCGGCCTTATTACTAGAAGCAATCTCTTCCAGGCAACCAATAACAAAAGGATTATTCACAAGAGAATGCAGAGAGGTCCATAAAGTATTATAGTTATTTAAATATAATAAATTCACATTAGAAATTGTTATTTATTTATTTTACAAAGAAGAAAATTAAATGCTGACAAGATTAAGTTTATTAAATTTATTTAAAAGCATTCAAATTGTGTACTTGTGTATCTCATATTCATTTATCAACCTACAACTACACTGTACTAGACGTACTGAACTACAAAGGCGTTCGTATTAAACGTTATTATGATCGTTATATCAAAAGCAATTACCAAGTAAATGAAAAAGGTGATAATTAAAAGCTTAAAGTAAAGTCTCATTTAAAATAGTCTTGTTACAAATTTTTACACATTTAATATAGATTAATATGAAATAATTTACCCATTTTGAGAAAACGTACAAAATTTAAAGGCACCGGTATTAAAATCCGCGCTTCTTATAAATATAAGAATATCGACGTAGTTGGATGGAGAAGTAAACTGCATATTCGGTTTTCAATAATATTTTGAATATTATTTTTTTCTTTAAGATATATTAGTTTAATTGATTAAGCGAAGCATGCAGAGATAACTCCACACTCTGTTCGAATCAAAGACTTATTTGTACAGTTTTTTGGCGTGATAAATACTTTCAATTTAATAATTTCCCCGAATTAAGATTGAAGCTTCAACCATCGCCGTTACAGAAAGAGCCGATCACTGCACCAGGTTGCACTGCAGCCTGCACCAGCAGGTGTGAATTAAAATTTCGTTTACCAAAGCGGGAAATGGAAGCGCAGTTATTTATTACTTGTAACACTACAGGCATACAGCTTAGTGTGGTACAGGGTGATGTGTAGGCAATGTTCTGACGGCCATTAATAGCTCGTACGAGGCTTATCTGAGTGAGGGCTAACTAACGTGCACTCAAATTAAAATACATAGGGCTTAGTTGCCTATTAAAACAGATATATATATATATATATATATATATATATATATATATATATATATATTCCACTTAAATCATTCATATCTCGACTGTCTGTGTGGCTCTTGTATGAGATTTGTAGGTCTTAAGTATCATAGTAGGTTTGGACCCCTTTTACGGAAATTATGTGGACAGGTGAGTTTATTAACTTAAAATTTATATGTAAAATAAATACAGAAGGCTAACGTCTTATAATGCTTTATAAATACATATATTTTTAAATTAAATTCTGCTCTTAGATTTATAATAGTAAATTCAAAAAAATATTTAATAATTTTTTTTAAGTCAAAGTTGAATATTGGTTTTGTTTACTAATAATAAATAAAAAACTTCTCTCCTCTCTAAGACGTGTATGTAATTATTTTTATATATTATGTATATTAATTTTTTTTTTATTTTCCCACATATCAGGGTAATCAGAGAGAACCAACCTATTGTCACCTGAATTCTAGACATTGCGTGTTGAGTTGAATAGTATTTATTTCCTGTATTATATAAATATATTTTAATATTAGTTTGGCAATTCCTTTCAAGAAGAGTAAAATAGTATTTAATAATATAAAAACAAAAATTAAATAAGCAGAGGGTAGCGGGATTTGAATTCACCAACTCACGCTCTGTGATACAATCTGAGCACTGTGCTTACAAGTTATTAAGATCTTCAGCACTAAATTCGTTTCTTCTAAATCTTTGTTTATATAATTATAATTGAAAAAAAAAACATTTTTAGAAAGCGTCCAAGAGGCACGTGTTCAAGTTCCGCTGCGTTCAAATTTTTATACGTTTTCTAAAAATGTTTTTCAATTTCCTAAGTGTGTGAATAACATTTTAAAATGTTAAAAATAATTACAATTTTAATTCATACATTTCATTTAAAGCACCCCTTCTTTTTGTATTGTAATTTAGTTACCATACACGCTACTGCGTCACTTGTCAATTATTGAAAAATGCAATTATCCAGTCACCCTACGTTTAGTCCTCGCAGGCATAGATATAAGCCTAAATCTAATGTTTTTGTCGGTCCGCAAATGAAAAGTTCCTTTGATAGACGGATTATTAATGTAATATTGGACAGGTTAGGTTGCTTGGGGGGTAGGGTTGGGTGGTGTGGGTGGTCTTAGGGGGTATAGGGGAACACTCTGTATCATGGGGAGTGGACTAAGGCTAGAGCTACAAAATGTGTATATATGTGTTTATTAAGAGTGCGGAGCTTGAATATTTTGTTATGAGTTATATTTGCTTTTTTAATTCAAAGTTTAATTTTGGTTAAGTTAAGTCAGAGCTAGTACCAACTTCTAGTTAACACCTATTTTATGTATAAATATGTACCTGATTTGATCCCAGTACAATGTTTTTTTCAGACACATGTTAACTGTATTACAAGTTAATTAAAGAAAAGAAAAGAAAAGAAATGAAAAAGAAAAGATAATTTCAAATTATTGTAGTATACTTGAACAGTTATGAAACATAGAAGTCGATTTATACTTTCCTTTAAAACGACATTGTTTGTTAAATGAACGGAGACACTCTCCATTATCCAATCACAAAAAAAGAAGTTACAAGAACATTATAAATATAAAAATTACTGCAAGTGGGAATCGAACACAAAACCATCGCGTTTAATTATACACTTATCAAAACGATACGATAGTGTTATTTGTATTACTAAATAGGCAAATATGAAAGCGGATGATATTTATTTAACCCGGGCATTTAACGAATAACTTAAATTGAAACTATACAGCTAAAGTAAACAGAAACTATGCAGACAACTGAAACTATAGCGTTTATTTCATAGGGTGGTTTAATATTTGGTATTCAACAGGTTATATGAGAATTTATTTTGAGATTATATTAGTTGAATCTAAACAAAGTTAATGTGGATTCCATTCTCACTTCGTATACTTAATTAAATGCTGCGTTACGTTCCATTACGCACTTAAACTCAGCGAAAAGTCTATCTCTGTAAATACGATTCAGTTTGAACTTTGGCGTCTAAACATGTGAGATATCTCGATAAGAAAGTATGTTTTCTTATATTAATATAATTAAAATTGATTTCGAATTGATTTACTGGCGCAGATACAAGCATTAGCATTTTATGTTTCATTATTACAGGTGTATACGAATATCCGCCTTAGGGTATGAGACTTATCGAATTTTGTTCCATATTTTATCGATTTTTCAAATGCCGATGAAATATATGTGATGGTTAAATGATTTTCATTTTAGTGCTTAGCCTTCACAGACTTTAGGAATTGGATAAAATTATATGAATGTTATTTTTCTTATTATAGATATTTTTCAAATTTAGATTAGTTCCTACGTAGTAAATAAATAACTAGATAATAAGCAAATGCTAAAAAGAGGAATCGAAACTAAAGAGTAAGTTTCAAACATTACTTAAATACATTCCAGCTTTTATACATCCACAAGTTTTAAAAATCTATAATTAAAGTACACCAGATGGACAAAAACTCCGGTGAAGCGTGGCCAGTGGGTAAAAAAACCCTACAAGCGACCGCGGAATTCTTTGTGAAATTATTTAACCCTGACCAAAAGGTCCATTGCCTAGCCAAATAATACATAATGTAAAAGAAAACCATGCTGGTCATTATCAACTGTATACAACGATGAAGCTGGAGACGGTATTATATACTCGGATTCCGACTCCAATGGATTGTTGATTATTAAGCTATTCAGTGTGGTGCCTTTAAAGTTAGTAAAAAATATCTAGTATATACTAATATATAATACTCTCCCAGCTGAGAAACGCCACGAAGTCGACGAGAGCTACATCAGGTACACTAATCAATACAGCTATTTGCTGAGTTTAAGTGGCCGGGCTAGATAATCCCGTCCTGAAATAACTAATTAAATTGCATCGAAGGCGCTCATATTTTAACTGCTTGGAGATAAATGGAGGGAAAAGTAAGAGGTGCCCTGGAAAAAATGTAGGAGGGAGTAATGGGATGAGGTACGAAAATTTCGCTAAAACTAGACTTAGTTCAGAATACCGAAAAAATATGAAAAGTATTGAAACTTACAAATTTAGATAAAAAAACGTTTTATTTCACGTTTCTCATATAACAAGCACTAAGAAATGTAAAAATGTAATATTTCCTTTTGTTTTACTGATATCTAATATGAGACCTTGACCTAGAGTCTTGTCTCTAGTCTAGAGTGTAAAAATCTATATACGACTACCCGCTATGACTTCTATTATACAATGGATTTTTATTCTTTCAATCGTAACATGTTATATGAGTTTTTCAAGCCTCATTTTTTCCAACTAGTCACATCTCTCGCGTGTTGTGTTGACATAGAGAACAATTACAAGAAACTAGAGCAGTAAAGAGGAAATACATGTCTGTACATGAATATATATGAAAAAAAAAGATTATTGGGACATTCATCAATATACTAGAGCCCAAAACAATGACTTTTTATCTGTTTGTCTTTTCTGTTTGTCTGTGCGTTTGTGCTTAGTGCACGCATAACGGCTCAAGCGATTTGAATAGAGTTTTGACTATTGTATTTTATTTTAGTAAGTTTCCATTACCAAAGTGTTTATTTATTTACAATTGGTTCATAAATAAAAAGTTATATCCATTTAAGCTATAAATTTAAGCAAAGTTAGCGATTTAAGTGAGAACGCAGACAAAATTCCACTGCGCAACGACGGCTTGAAGCTGCCTCTTATAGAAAATAAAAGATATTATGATAATAAACAGAGTGATGGACGTGGGTTCAAATCAAAGGTTATTTTATAAATGTTAAATAAGATTTGTATCAGACAGCTTCTTTATTTGGAATTGTATATGATTAGATTTAAAATATTATTTTAAAATAAATCGAATATTGGTAGCAAGTTGAGAAGAATCTGAAAAACACGCGATGGTAGTGGGTTCCTTACTTGGAGCGATGTTTATAGTTGTAAACATGTTTTTGTGTCCCTGATCTGGATAGACTAAGTGCGGTGAACTGCACTGGTTAGTGGAGTACTCGTTTAGAAATTTGGTTGGTTCAATATACCTGTAATGGATAAAGTTAAAAAAAAATCTATAATGACAAAATATAAGATAACTTTATAAATAATCAAACTGGCTATCAATTCATTTAACATTACAATATATTTAGTCACAAAACTACAATATATATTAACGGTTCTTAAGTAAAACCATTTAATTATAATATATAAAGTCAAGTACAACTTCATTTGTATGTGGACAGAATGCTTAATGGACTAACAACGCAAGTATATCTTGCCACGCGGTAGCGTGTCAAGCCAAGTAAGAAAAAAAGGCAACAGAACTGGCGAGCAGCACCGTGTGTCATTTTATACGAACCTTTTTAATCACTATTAACCCCCTCATAACTCAAAAACTATCTCATATAGAGTATATCAAATTTAACTCACGTATTCAGATTTGTGAGATAGTTATTTGCTTCAAATTTAGATATTAACGTCCGTAAATCGTCATTTTTATCACTGACTAATCTTTAGATCAAAATTATTACACACTTTCAGGGTACCTAGAAAGTTAAACTTCGGCATCCAGATATTTAGTTTGGCGAATACAAAAGAAAAAACAGAAACTAGTATATTTTATATCAGGAACACTTGCTTATAGTACCTGTAATGTAAGAACCAGCAATCAAATTTGATGATAGCTGGTCATTATATGGATTTTAAGGTCTTCATGTGAATATATAACGAGGGTAACAATACCATTAATTTTTTTTCTAATCTTAACATTTTAGTACTTTTAAATACTTATAGCTGATGAATGTAATAATAGACTTTCGTATTTATAACGTTATTATAACTAGGATTTAGTATTAAGTATTATTTAAATATTTAGTGGACAGCAATAGTGTGATTATCATGTGTATATATATATATAAAATTACGTTTGATGGTCTCGCTAAAACTCAAGAAGGGGTCGATTTGGCTAATTTTGGTTTAAAAATATTTGTACAAGTCCAAGAAAGGTTAAAAAGGTCAGAAAACCTAAACAAATTGCATGGAAAATGCAAGCTGTGCGTAAATGTCAAACAGGATGCGGTCTGAAATTAAATATTAAGCAAGAAAAATTCTATCATTTTAAATATTTTACAATATATTATTTATGTATTTAATAGTTTGGCTGGTTATTTGATCTTTACATTAATATGTAAATTAATATTTATTATGTAAATATTTGACAAGAAATATGTCATTCATTTTTAACAAATCTGCAATTATATTCTAATAATTAGAAATGATACCGGGTCCCGGGACAGTTAGTTTCATTATCAGTTGACACAGATATAAACCAGCGGTACTTACAATTTACAATTAAAAGTAGGACCAGTTATCATCATGCTGCGTAACAGTAAAAACTAATCTCATCAATAAATTACACCCGCATGCGCATTTTATACCACCCCTAATTTGGACTTGTCCAAATTAAGTATAAACAGATACTTAATAAGTAATTGACTGGGAAATTTCAAAGGTACAAGAAAATAAGACAAAAAAAGGTAATTACACCCCGTAAATATAGGATACTATAGTTGAAGAAAAACCATTTGGTATTAATTTTTTTTATGCATAATTTCTGTATAAAAAGAAATAATCTCACCAAAACAAAATAACGATATCTCAACAAGAGCCAAGTTCAATATTAAGGTATATGCCTTGGTTGTTGTGAAAAAAGTTTCAGCATGTGAAATAATATAACGACATAATGTTATAACCACAAATATTCAAAGATTTTTTTAAATGATAAATCGCAGTCTTATAGGTTGTCGAGAGACAACCGGACAGCAAGACGGCGCTTGCGCTTATGAGCACGTCCTCGTCCCGGTACTTATCGGCTACTGCACCTTTGTCTGAAATACCTATTATTCATCCTAATACTTGTATAATAATAGTGTAATAAGCAAATCAAGGTTTGTGTAAGGCCTATAAAAGTTTCAGCATGTAATTCAATGTTTATTCAGGTCTTGATTCACTTTTTTCATAGGCATTGTTGCCTTTCGTAAAACTATTTAATCATACCTTAGCCTTAAATATATTATCCTAAGTTATAATAAGAAAGATATTTTAAGTAATTTTAAAACATTTTATGTTGTAATAAAGAAAATTCTGGATTGACATTGAACTTGGCAGCCATTTACATCTCCCTTCTTTTTTCGTTGAAGTCATCAACCAAGGGATATATCATAATATTGAACTTGGCTACCATGTCACTTTTATGTTTTGCTGATATATTATATATTCGTAATGTACGTATGTAAATTCTTTTAGAAGCCGTCGTGGCTCAGATATGTAGTGGCACGCGATAGTTGTGGGTTCGATACCAACTCAGAGGAATATTTTGTATGAAATATTTTCATATAGTTATCCCAAAGAGTTGAGATGGAAACTGCAACCATCGCGTGTAATCCAGAATTTATTAACTGATATATAAATATGTACAGAGTGTCTCAAACATAGCTATATTTATTTTGTTTATTTTAAACATCTTGTTTTAAATTTGACTCGTAAATTAGCAGAATTGCCACTACTAGAATGCAACGAATTCGAAACGCTAGCATCAGACACCCCTTAATTCGCCTAAAGTGACTGTAGGGTTGCGATGTGGCGAGAGGAATTATCGGCCCCGACTTTTTGGAGGCGAGTTCCAGTGAATTCAGAGGGTTATGTCGAGATGCTAGACTTGGTTTTACTTAGTGCCTGAACTGCAAAACTTTATTATTTTATAAAGGCATTTTACTGTTCGATTAAATGAGTGCCTCAAATGCGAGGATTTATATTTGGACGTTATTATTTTTATGTGAAATAAATTCCAAAATTGTGTTGTATAAATAATTATTTCATACATTTTTTCGATACACGGCCTACTTTTTTTAAATCGATCTACTAAATTTAAACTTCTTTTGAGACACTTGTTTAAATAATCCCAATTTGTTTTTTCAGCTTCACACTTTTTCCCACATATTTATACTTGCACTCTGTAGGCAGAGAGAAACTAGTGTCAAAAAATTACGTATTCAGTGGCGCAAATTTGTGTTACCAGAAAATTAATTTCCCCGAGTCGGCATCGAACCCAGAACCGATCACGTTTACAGTGAGATACTGTTTCACAGTGTCAAGATGGATGGTGAATAGATTCCAAATTCTTTATATTTCTAAGATTTCATATTTAAAATGTTTCATATTTTCCTTTAGAAATATGTAAAATCAATTTTAGATGATAACATTATAAATCGAAGAAGTCAAGGTGGCTTTCAAATGCACTGCCTTATAAAGTATTCTAGTGTTCTATTTAAAGTGAGATTGCCTTTAGTTCATCCGTACGTTATAACTACACAAATAAGATTTTCGCAAAAGACATATTTAGAAAACGTATAAAAATTTTGAACGCAGCGGGATTTGAACCCGCGCCTCTTGAAAATCGTTCACGTCCGTTCTGCGTTAAAAAATAATTATACGTTTTCTAAATATGTCTTTTTGAATTTCCTTAGTGTGGGAATAACACTTTAAAAAATGTTAAAAAAATATAAGATTTTCACAATTTTTTTTCTGTCTGTCTGACTGTCTGTTCCGGAGTTTCTCTGGCAGATATTTGATAGGAAGTAACTTGGGTATTTGCATTAAAATTATCTACGTAAAAATAGCGTAGTAACTAAGAAGTCTCGGACACAGTTAGTATTCGATATATTAATATGTGAAGACAAATTTGCGCTCTTTATACGAAACTCATGCGGACCGAGCGGTGTGTTACAGTTTATATGACAAAACAGAAGTGCAGCAAGCCAATATGAACAAGTAAAAAGGATTAGAAATATGATAAACTAATAAAAACAATTATTACACAACATTACTAACATTCGCCTCTATTTTACGCCTCATTAAGTCTATTAGCTTAGAAAGTTCTAGATCTACGAAATACACGCATTTTTCCTTAAATGGGTAACGAGTAGATTCTTTTTGTCTAGCTATTTGACTCTCCGCCGAAATCAATATTTCTCTATGATAAGTGGCGGTAATTATTAATGTATGTTGTGTAAGAAATTATAATAATTGAAACAGTTCAAGTACATTGATACTTGGTTTAAACTAAATAAATTAAAAACATCAAGGGCGGGACAATGTCTAACAACACTTAAAAGTTATTTTAAATACAAAACCCTGTAGTATCAGAAACCAATGGAAAATCTATTTATTTATTAAAGCGGTGTGTGGCAGTGATTTAGAGCACGCGACGCGTCGTTCGTCACACAGCGCGCAATGTAAACACTTTGTTCCTTGGCATTAAATTGCTACGACCTTGAGTATCGATTACTGATGCTCATTTTTTACTGATTTTTAATAGAAATATCACCGTGACATAAAATGTGTGCATGTGTGTGGTGTGTATATATGAATGAGTTTTTTAACTGTAGACGTGATGGTTGTGGGTTCGATTCCCGTGTGGTGATTGATTATATGTAAATTACTTTCATTCCCCGCGGTGAAGTGCCGCCGTTCCGCCATTTGTTAAGGAATTTCTCAAATTTGGCGGATAGTAGATAATGGAGTATTTTAACACTAGGCTCTATATTTCTGCCTGCCCTGATGTGCTTGAACTGCATATTAAAACTGGTTTTTTTTCAACTTTTTCAATTACGCCATTTCTTTGTTATATTATACAAGTGTTTATATGGTGGAGCAAAAAACCAAACGGAAATAAAAACTGAATCTACTAGAACTTAAATGGCATCTGACATGAATTTTATTGGTTTTGTTACCTATAAAAAAATAATTCGCATATTGGAATTCTACAGTTATAGTATAGAAGTAGCTGTAAAATATTTCTATTGGAATCATTTCCAGTTATTAAGTTGGAGGAGATACGACAAGATTGAAAGCTGAGAGGAAAGTGATAACTTGTCAGACGGAAATGAGAACATGCTGTATATATCAGCCTAGATTTAAAGGAAATTACATATCAATGATGGTGAAGTATAGCGTCAATATTTTTCTTTGCAAAAAGAAATCTTGCAAAAAAGGAACGTAGGTCGTGGCACAGTGTGACAGCGACTCAACGTCTACGTGGTAGTTGTTGGTTCGATGTCCACTCAGGGCAATTATTATATTTAGATTATTTTGACAAGAGTCTTGACTCTAGGTTCACTCTGGTTACCCTGCTATGCGCGATAAAGTGTGGAGCTGGAAAATAAAAAGAACGACTAACCTAATAGAGAGATAAAGTAAGTTGTAAGTACAAATAAAAGGTATGTATATACATATATATGAGTAAATTTTTTAATTTAAGTAAATTTATAAATTACAAATTACACATATACAAAATATTACATGTACATGATATATAGGCACCTGTTTAATATAAATAAAAATGAATTGTTTTTAATGTGAAGCTTTATTGTTATTGGTCCTCTTTTTAGCTAAAAATGTTTTATTGTATATATAATAATTCTCAGTTTGCGTTTTTCTATGGCTTAAAGTTAGAAATCGCTTTCTATTATTTAATACTTTTGTAATTATCTTATATCCTCATTTGTGTTTTCGCCATGATTAGCAACTGAACTGCATAGAAGTGTCACTTCGATAATTGCCACTTAGCAAGTGTTTATACCGTTTAAAGCACAGAGACAGTGTGTGTTGAAACGTTACACCAATGCTTATCTAGAGAAGTGATAATGGTTTAAATATTATCAATACTTTGAGTAATGATCTAACTTATAACTATTGTGGGTAGAGTTCCCTTCCCCGTGTCTCTTTGCCGTACCAAGATGGCGTACTCGTTTAGTATTGATTTTTTACGTATTCAGCAGAAGAAAATGCCGGGTGATATAATAAATGTTTTTCATTTGAATATGTTTTTTATTAGCTTCCAATGTACCCTTCAATGTAAAAAATATTGCAAAGCTATTCTAATTAACTTTTCACCGTACGACTTACTTAAAAAATTGTCCCGTGTCCGGATACGAGGACATTATAATATTTTAATATTATATCGTCATATCATACTCTTAATGTAAGAAAAACATACTTATAACATGTTGAGTGTAAGTTTAAAAAGCTATTTACAATTCTTTAAAATTCATAGAGTTCATTTATCTGCTACAATTTTCTTGAACCAGACATAACATAAATGATTATTAAAATGTAACGTAATGTGTATACTTGATAGTTTTATATATATATATATATATATATATATATAGATAGATAGGTTTTCATTTCATCTCCTGTAAGAGAAGGCGCGGCGTTTAACTCCGTCTCTCGACACGAAACCTGACGAATTCGGTCGGAATAGGAACGGGACGAAGACTCTGTGTATTGCCTACTTTGATATAGGGAAAGAAGGGTGAAGCTGTTTCTTTTTACATTACAGAACAAAAATGGTCTTAGTAAGGTTTTCTATTAAAGGTAACTTTGAAGATATATAGAGTAAATCTCACACAGGTGTAAAACTAAAAGTTGTGAAAAAAGACGCAGCAGGCAATTTCACGCACTGGTTTGAATGCCGGAGGAAAACGGAGAGCGGAGTGTTTTGGAGAAAGCTCTGTGACTGTTTTGCTATGCGGGAACAATAGTGAAAACTTAAATACTCACGATTAATTAATTACTTTTGTTATTAAAAAACTTCATATTTATTTTATTACTATTTTTGATATATAACAAATTTTATACATTATATTGTGTACAAACTTATACGTAAATGCTTTAAAACGTGTAGCTTAATTGAATATATTGGAAGATTTCTTTCATATCAGTACATAATAAAGAAAATTATTTTTATGTTTGAAACATGTCATTATTAAAAATATACAATGAGTATTGAGAATATAAACACAGCGAATGTGAAATATTTAATTAGCAAAGAGGCATGCAAGCCAAAGTGGGAGTCTCGGTGATTTTATCATATATGATTTTGGCTGTTTATATTTCTTAATAAATTCAAATATAGCGTATTAAAAAGTAAATTTTTTATATAAATTCATCACTTTTTTTTAAATGCGAACAATATACGTTCATGAATTGACATTTATCATATAATACGAATCCATATTACATAATAGTGTAATATGGATTCGTATTCTTATTTGATTTGCATTTAAGTTATAATAAATTTTTACCTTATATACATTATACACGGTTTTATTGTGTTCTTTGAAGCGTGAAGCTGTATATATATTGCCACCAAGGCGCCTCAGCGGAAGTTTATCAAAGATTAATTATATTCTTGTAGAAATAGTAAAAACAACCGTGTCTCATGTTCATTGGCACACCGTGGACCGGTATTGACCGGTGCGACAAGTATTATGTCACTTCACACGTAATGGCTTGTTCAGTGTCAAAACGCATTAATCTTAAAAATGTTGAGGGAATTGAATTAAAGGTCGAATGAATTAGATAACTTATGTTTTATACAGTAGCTAGCGACACGCTCGCGTCTTCGCCTGCGTAAACAACACTACGAAACTATTTAGTCTTTTTGGCCGTCCGCGTTCGCATTTAAATCGGAATCTTTGCTTAAATTTATAATATCAGAAGTTATTAAAATACAACAGTTAAATTGTATTTAAATAGCTTTAGACGTTTATGTGATTAGTGTGCACAAACAAACAAACAGATAAACAGGCAAGAAAAATATTCATATTTTCAGTTCTATTTCATTGATATAATAATATATAATATAATATTAATATATTTTTACATACTTATATATATATTGATACATACATTTGATATTTTGAGGAATTAATTTGTCATTTAGTTATGTACTTTTGATTATTTGTAGAAATTATTTGAGGAAATGTATGAAGAAGCTGCACGCTTTATCCATAGCAGTGTAGTCAGAGAGAACCTAGTATCTATCAAGACACTCTGTTACATTGGTTGACTCACACTTTTCCAACTGCACCAGTTGTCAAGAATATAGTATATAAATTTATTATCACACGTCAAGTCAAACAAGATTGTATAAAAAAAATTGTATATAATAACAGCTACAAACGACAATTTTATAATATATATTTTTTAAACGAATTTGTAAAATTCCAACACATTTAATATTCGTGAAAGTATATAATACACAACTCCGCCAACATATGATTTCTTTTACTTTCTTTTTAATTATTTTAAAGTAATATTAAAAAAAAAAAAGATTGAGGCCATCGTGGCGTAGTGGGACGGCTTCCGATTGTATATGCGATTGGTTGTGGCTTCGATACCCGCTCGGGGGAAGAATTATATTTAAATTATTTTCATTTCGCTGCTCTGTTACCTAAGACAAAACGCAGACTTGAGTAGCGGACTACTGAACACGTAAGTCTCGAATTCGGGTGGATAGAGGACAACGGAGTGTCTTGACACTAGGTTCTCTCGAACTGCCCTGCTTTGCGGGAAGCTGGAAAATATATATTCAAATAATAAAAGATATTTGTTATTCATACACGGAACATTTCAAATAATAAAAAAAATATCTAATAATACAAATATTTATATATATATATATCGTTCAAATACAAAGCTAATTAAGCTATATATTTGTCGAAGGAAAACAAGAACGTTTAGCTTAATAATTACATATTGTTAATGCAAGAGGCAAAGGTTCAAATCAAGCTAAATTTGAAATGTTGTACAAACTAACAGCTTTATCATATAAAAGTATTAAGAAATTGCATATAAATGAAATACCAAAAGTTATTAAAGAAACCAAGGTGGGTCTGTTATGTAAGAAAAGAAAAAAAGGTTAATCAAAAATGGCGACTGTCTCGCGTTGACAAGTAACAGGTAACAGGTTTGATGACTGATGGTGCAATGATGGCATTGAAATTTTATTTATGTGTAATAATTATATATGTATGTACTTATAAAGTATTTTTGTTTTTTTTGTATATTTTTGTCTTATACGGTATAGACTTACAGCCTTGTTCATAAAACAGTTAAATAATTTTTTTTTTCTTTTTTAGGACTTACTTATAATACTCAGTCAAATGATAAATGGTAAAAAAATACATTTTCTATTAAAATAAGGAAGAAAATATAATTTCCTATAACTGTTCTAGTTTAAATTCATGCAGACGAAATCGCTAGAACACGTTAGTTTATAAATACATTTATAAAACAAAAATTCGCAATGTTAGACACTCGCAGACCAATTAATATCTAATCAAAAATATTTATAACAATCGCGTGGAATATTAATTTCAAACACCTTGACAATTTTTTTATTGTATTAAATTAGTTAAGTAAAAATATAGTGATGTTAGTAATAAGTTTAGCTCTTAGTAATACGTTTTTGATATTTTTTAAAGTGTCATTCACAAATTGCGGGTAAGGAAAACACTTTTAGAAACGTACGTAAGGTTTAAATATTTAAACGACGATTTAGACGAACGAGTACGGTTATCAAGTGGCCCGCGTTCGAAAACCGATACTTTAAATTTTTTATGTTTTCTAAATATATAAATACTGATTTATAATTTTCTTCAAAGTATTTTGGTAAAAGATTCCTATTAAAAATTGAAGTCAATCAACCCAAACCCACCATTTATAATAAAACTCTTACAATCGAGAAAACCAGGTTTTAATATGCGCATAAAATAACGCATAAAATTAATATAAATCGTTATTCAAATATCTTATTCTAAGAACATTAATTAACTAAAATATAAATGCTTTTTGGTGCTACACTTAAAATATTCACATTTTTTGCTTCCTACATTTACTAGTTGTGGCCCCTCACTTCTGTCACACCGAGATCCATTGTATATAATTTTAGCCTTTAACTCCTTTGATGAACAAACTGACACACTGTTTTATAATGAAGCAAGACATGTTTATATGTTGAAATATTTTACATTTGCAATTTTTTTAGTACTGTATATTTTAATACTTAATTTAAACTAAATTATATTTCATAACTATTTAATATGGCAGTGATACGTAATAAACAAATATTATATTAGATTTATCGAGATGTCCTTAAAAACGAGGGTGGCTGTGTAGTTCCTCCTGAAAATATTCTTAGCTTGAACGGACTATTCTTAAATGATGCAAATTGAAACGGTTTTATTGTGGCCCTTGTAGGATTTAAATATAAATCAAATATGGATTGGGTACTTTTAGTTGACAGTGGTTGCACAGATGTCTTCTCTGTAGAAACGGACGGTGCAGGTGAAGGAGTAGTTGACAGTGCTGATAGAGGATGCATAGAGGATCTTGAATACATTTTAGATTTTTCGGTAGATGAACCTTGAGAATACAGAGAGCTGGACGCTGTAGATACCGTATTCCAAGTGAATCTCGGTCTTGCTGTTGTTTCACTATTCCAGGAAAAGCGTGACGTGGATTTAGATAATGTTGATGGACTTGTAGTTTGAGATGTAGTTGTAATTTCATATTTTTCTGTAGAATTTACTTTGTTAGCGGAGCTGCTTATATCAACGTTCAATACACTTTTTGGCTCTCTTGTTTGAATATCATATTTTATTGGTACTATTTCAATAGCATCCTGCCTATCATTTTTAACAGTAGCGGCAGAAACATTTAAACTATTATTTTGTGTCCTTAGAATATAGGATTGGTCGGCAAAATTGGAGGCAAACTTTGTTTTACCCCTCCTTGCAGGTGTATGAGTTGATGCTACTGTGGTTGTTGAAATTGTTTCTTGAGCTGGCACAATTTCTTGAGTAGTTTTTACTATTCCTATCGTTGTTGATTTTGGTGTATTATTTTCGATATAGTTCAAATTAAAATTTGACAAAGCTCTTGCTCGGTTTATAAAAATGTTGTGAGATAAAAAATCATTGTCATTATTTGGAGCAATAGTAGTTTTAACTGGTGCATCAAAATTGTAGTCATATTTTCGTGGAACATCAAAAGATAACATACGTCGACGAAACTGATTTGATTCTATTTTTCTTGGCGACGGTGGTTTTATAGCTATTAAAGCTGGGTCTATCATCGTAGTTACAGTACGAGGTGTAGTAGGAAATTGTGTTATTAGATTTTGACCAACGACGGGATTTTTGACGTCATTCACGTTATCTATATTGAGATTTAACCAGTTAGGTTGCTTTTTATTTTCGTAATAGTTTTGCTCAAAATTACGAGAAATATGTGCTTTAAATAAATCACTGATAGCCAAAAAATCTGGTTTCTTGCTCTCTGCATAACTAAATGTCTCTGGGGGCGCAATTGTTATGTTCTTTTCAAATATTTTAAGTGATCGGGCTTCATTAGTTTTCGAAATAAATTTCGTGGAGTCGCAGTCCACTAAGTATTTCTTTGCATTGTGCTTACAGTGCTGTGGATACACTACCCACGCTAGAAATCCGTTTCCTTGTAACCGAGTGTGTTCCTCTTTAATCTGCAGGGCACATCTCACATCATCAGCTATATCTTCATCCCGGAAAGCTGAACACGGAGCACCACAAGCTTTTCCGGGACCGCACCAGTACAGTTCACTTATTTGTAATAATCCATGGTCACCGCTAAAAGAATTTCTTGCCGCAGTATCGAACCTGGACTCGTGGAACGCGATACACACCCACGTAGCGACATCGTCTCTGTTTACACCGAGTTTTATAAGCTCGCGTGCTAGTTCGCACCGTTCGTATATACGCGCGGTGGTCAGAGAGAGGACACTTATTAACAACGCGGCCACGAACATCTTACTGTTTGCGCATCTGACATCCGCGCGTGGCATTTTACCTATCCCTCCCTCAACTGCGATCTGTGTCACACCCGCATTAAATGAAACTAATTGTTTCATTCCAAACATTTTGGAGTATTTAATATTTTTAATAGACGAGCAGTAGTAGCGGTATTATAGCGGTTCACCTTGAAAATTGTCACGGCACCTGACAGCTGGATAAAGACTTATTAATTTCGGTCACTACAAACAACTTTAATTTTATAAGTTCGCGGAAAATCAAAGGTCAGAGAATCGTCGTCGTAAATTTACATACATACATGCATTGAGGAAAAAGTAGTTAAGTGTGTAATAATTTTGGCTATTTTACTTAATACTAATATATTGAAAACTACCTAGAATGAGTTGATGGTATTTAACTGAACTTGAACTTAAATTATTTATTGATGATCACACTAATAGAACATCATGTTTAGACACTCCATTCTTACCCCATAGATACCTAGACTCAGGAGTGTTGGTCTTCAATACCATAAAGTGTTACCGATTGTTTTACTTATATAATACTTATAGGTCATGTACAATAATGTTTTATATTAATGTGTATAAATAATTACTTGTAAGTAAGTTTCTTAACTGTATTTAACATCAAGTGTGGAGAAAGGATGTATGTGTGGAGGACGTTGGGCGCAACGGGTCAAGAGGTTACCCATTGACCTTACCTGCCTAACTCACATAATATAGTAATATATACACAATTGCATTTTAGTTTTAGTATTTTTATATAGCTGTGTATTTGGTTATAAAGTGTATTTTTGAAAACCAACATTAAAAAAAAAAAATTGTCTTATTCGTAAAAGTAGTTATGTGTTTGTGTGAAAATTATTACAATTTTTTTGTTGTTAACATTTTTTAAAGTGTTATTCCCACACTAAGGAAATTGAAAAAGACACATTTAGAAAACGTATCCCGCTGCGTGCAAATTTTTATACGTTTTCTAAATATGTCTATTACAATTTTGTACAGAAATTTTAAATTAATTTAACCCCGTTGTTGCGCAGCAGGATAGCATCTGACTGTCAGCGATAGCTGTGGGTTCAATCCCTACTCGGGGAATAATTACATTTTAATTATTGTAATTTCCACGTTCTAGTAAGCACAGCGTTGGATTTCGCTAGTCAACATGCAATGCCTTGAATTCGGAGAGAAAATGGAGAACGGAGTGTATTGACACTAGGTTGTCTATTTCTCATTTATGCAGGGGCAGGTGTAAAAGTAAAAAATGTCTAGAAGCATTATTTATAATATTTATAAATATCAATAACAATTTTTAAGCTTTTAATATTAGAAACCTTAAAAATAATAATTCAGTAATCATGTAATATGGGAAATATTATTTAATAATATTGTTTATTTATATCGTTGTAAATTTATTATACGTAAGTGGTAATACATATAAATTATAAAAAAATATTAAAATTAGAAAAACTCATATTATTCGAGTAAAACCGGAGGGCAGAACTCAAATCATCAAAACCTCATTTTTATAAAAAAAAAATATTCAGAGTACAAGAATGTGAATATATTTTTAAAACAGTTACAACGAATAACGGTTTTAAAAGAACTTTATATTTGTGCATCTAGGTCATACATCGCATCGTGACCTGATGTCAACAATCGATAATATTACTTTGTATGTAAAATAGCAAAGCTGTAGTGGCACAGTACATAACTGTAAACGAGAAGGTTCTGAGTTCGATCCCCATTCGGGGGAATGCTTATTTTTAAATTAATTTAATTTTCTTGCTGGTAAGGCAAAGTGTTGTGTTGCGGGAGTTTATTGGCGGCACGGCGTTTAGTTCCGCCACTCAACTTGTTCTAAAATTCGGCGGTGGAGAATAGAGTGTCTGTAATAAATATTCTCCCTATTAATTAACTAGTCCTGCTCTTTGTCTTTGTTTAAACTTTATATACAATGTTTAAAATTCATTTATAAAGCACACAAAATAAAACACTTTAAAAACATGTGTATTACCAATACACTAATGGAAAGGACTTATTTTACATACATATCTGCGTTAAAAGCAGAAAAATAATATTACATAACTAACTTTCGTATTTTACATTAAAGGTTTTAAATTAAGCTTTTCCAAACATATAAAATGCATCGATTACTCTTAATGAAAGGCAAGCGTTGCTTTGAAGCTCAGTGTGGGGATTAAGTATGGAGCTTTATGAAGAAACTGTTTAACTGGTACGCAATTATAATACTTTATACGTTGGTAAGCTTTTTTTTTAATACGTTCAAGCATATAGCTAGCTAGCTTCAGCTAGCTTCAAGACTAATAAATAAAAAATGGTTTATTACAATCATATGTGCAGCTTCACGTTTTTTCCCAGCACATCGGGATAGTCAGAGAGAGCCTAATGTCATGAAACCGATCCCCATTTTCCTGCCGAATTTGAGACATTGCTTGTATAGTGGCGGAACTCAACGCCGCGCTTCGTCTTGTCACCAGAGAAGAGAAATTAAATTAATTTAAGTGCCATTACATTAGTACCCCCGAGCGGTAATCATTACACTGCGCCACAATGGGCTTAGAATAATATATGAAAATTATTAATAAAAATTATACGGGTGGTTAAAAAACAAGAGTATTTATTTTGCTCGTGTTTCAAAAAACTAGATGATACATGGATAAGGTTATATGGTAACTATATATATATATGTAAAAGGAACATTTCTAGATGGAAAATAATGGACTGGACTGACGGGGTAGGAACCACCGTGGCGCAGTAGGCGTCTTACTGTAAACGCCTTTGGTGGTGGGTTCGATTCCTACTCAGAAGAATGATAATATTTTAATTTCTCCGCTCTGGTACCTTATACAAGCCGCGGCGTTGAGTTCCGCCACTCAACACGTTAGCTCGATTTCCAACGGACGAAGTGGAGAACGGAGTAGCTCCACACTGGATTCTCTTTGACTTTGAGCGGGGTAGTCAAAGAGAACAAGTGTTCAGACATTGCGTCTCTGGGTATCATCACAGGAAGCATATCGATTATTCAAGAAGGCAAGGCAAAGTGAAACAAACGTCTATCAATACTATGAATTCGAAACGAAATATCGTTTTTAATAAATTATAAAAAGCTACCGTCTATCCGTTGCAGTAATGTATGTATATAGTCGTGCTATGTTTAGTGATGATCGATATACGAGTATGTATGTATGACAAGAGAAGGACGTATAACGGAATTATGCCAACTACAAGGCAAGGTTGGTTCCAATTACGGCATTTCAGTACTAGTCACGTTGTTACGGGACACGTTAAATATTTAAAGATGTACTTTTTTCTTTTTCACATCTATCCGTTTGCGTGGAGTATAAAAACGTCAATTTTATTATTTTTCGCTATTCAGAAATTAGTGCTCCGCATTCCACTCCACGTTCTATTTCAAATTCGTCGTCCAAAATATCAAAATGTCAAATTTGATCATCCTGTCACGTTTAGTTTCAGCTGTGCGGTTTTCTCTAAATCATTTAGTATCGGAAAATTTATCTTACCGGACCTAAAACCGTATTTACTCCGTCTCAACTGAAGCACGCTTCTATGATTTCAGAAATATATATGTATATATATATATATATTATTGGACCGGAAACCGTATTTACTCCGTCTCAACTGAAGCACGCTTCTATGATTTCAGAAATATATATATATATATATATATATTATTGGACCGGAAACCGTATTTACTCCGTCTCAACTGAAGCACGCTGCTATGACTTCAGAAATATATATATATATATATATGCCACAGTGGTTACAAATAAAATAGAGAACTAAATTATATTTTTAGTTTCACGAATTATCCCTAGCGGAGTAGTGAGGGAAAGGCAGCGTCTACGGTCCCCCCCACACCTCTTTCGCCTCGCCCACTGTTATTAACCTCTTCAGGTAAATTCTCCGGGGGGTCCTCAAGCATTTTACTTGATTTTTCTCTAGTATAGGCGATACTGTGTTGAATAACTGAGGTCATCTCCTATATAACACTCTTGGTTTATGTAATATAAAAAAAAAATACAATAAAGATATGTTGTTTTTATAAGCTTTTTACTAAAGGAAAATAATATGTGCAAAAGGCTATCACGTTCTTTGAAATTTAATACGAAATAATAGACTGAAGGAATGCCTTTGTTTCGATTTATTTATTATACTTCCATCGCATAATGGAGCAACGTACTCGTACAGGCACGAGTTTTAAAAATATGTAATTGAAAAGCAAAGGAATTTATTAAACTATTTGCTTGAAATGGCCTTTATTATAATTTTTTTTTTTCACCTTCACGTTTCTTCCGTTTAGTAGGCTAGTCGGAGAGAACCTAGTGCTAAGATACTTCGTTAGCCACTTTCAGACCAAATCTTTGTCTTTGTGTGTTCATTCGCCCTTTGTCATGCCACCAGAGAGGAGAATCAACAAGCAATCGAACAAGTAAATCGAACTCATAACTGTTGCGTATACAGTCAGATGCTGTTACACTGCGCTAACATGGCCTCTATTATGATATTTATTTGTAAAAAACATTTCATTAATGGAAGTAGTGTTTTAAAAAAGATAAAGATCATATATAACACTCATTGTTTCGAATTCGGGCGGAAAATTGAGAGAGGTAGAACGGAGAGTCGTGACCCAGCATCCTCTCCGACTATTGTGCTATGCAGGAGAAAGCTTGAAGTAGTTTACTACATAGTGATAAGAGTTTTTTCTCCGTCTTTACGATTAACGATTTTACGATTTTCGATTATTTAAATATATACTAACTCAGCTTTAAGTTTTGTACAAGGTATTTACATATAAACGTACACGCTATAAAACGCAGCTAACGTTTACAAATCGATAGGTGTCATGTTCAAAGTGCATATGGGTAATGTAATATTCGTGCTACTGACAGTCAGATGTATTTCAGCTATATTTACCATCCGATCGATGAAGCGTCGTGGCTTAGTTCAAATGTTTTTGGCTATATATGATGGTTATAGGTTAGGTTAGGTTGGACTCAGGGAAATGTTTCAGTCTTATAAAATTCGGCGTTAGGTTTTTAATATTTATACCTCTTTAAATGATTATAAGTTGATTGATGAATTATATCTTATCAATAGATGTATATGGTCTAGTTAGACAAACTTCTCCATTGGGTTCCTTGACCCAATCATAAAATTAATAACGGAGATTTAATACCAAAAATAAGAAGATGCTTTTAAGTAACTCTTCTTAAGTACAAAACTTTAGAAGGTAGTGTCTAATGTTTATTTAAATGTATAATAATTAATATGAATATATATTTCATAACACAACTATGGTGTGACGTTTTACTTAAAACAAACATTGCACTTACTAAGATTAGAACTTCATTATATAAACATGAAGAGAATAATAAAAATGCTTCGTAAAAATATATAATCGGTATATGTAAAAAATATGTAACATGTATCCCAAATCAGTTTACTCTGTATAGTAATTTTGGCTGTGCTTTATCTGTCAGTCAGTCGAAGATAACCGATAACGATAGAGTTTTATGTACGAGTACCTAGATTAGTACTATCGCAATCGGTCAAAGTCAAAAAGTCAGTCACTAATATTGTTATCTATAGAAAATTGCCGTAATATAAAATATACATAATAGATACATATTTATATTTGCATAATTCATAACAAGTATTCTATAAACAAGGAAATTATATTAAATATATTTAAAGCATGCATGCATGCATTATTTGCTTGAAAACGTTATTTTATTTGAACTAAATCTGTGTAGATATGTCTGAAACGAGGTGAGATGGGATAGCGGATATACAGCGCCTGCCTTGGGCCGGCTGTTTTTAACACGTATCGTGGGCTTAAATTTTAAATAGTAACAGGCAAATTTAAAATGTGAGTATTTAATGGAAATGAGAAATGTGTTTTTTTAATTAATAATATTGGAAACTGTTATATAACGCAGTGATTATCTAAATTCGTTTGAAAGAAGGCTCATCGAATCAATAACCATATTCAGTTATTTCCCAACTACGCAATATATATATAAAACAATATTAAAGCTATAAAAGTGATTTAGGTCAAAAACATTTTTTGCTCCAAATCACTTTTACAGCTCCTTATTAAATATACTATTTTAAAAATGCGATATACGATATAAATTACATATAATTTCCATAATACATTGATACTTCAATAACATGCCCCGTGTTGTAGATATTGACACGTTTGACAGCTTTATTACGGACTCAGCCTTGCAGCTAGAATCATGTGTGTCATGGTTCAAATACAGAGTATATTTAAAATATTACCGAATATCACTTTTAGTTTGTTTAACTGTCACTTCTGACGTTCATGTGGCGTTCAATTAAAGAACTGAACCGAACTGACATTTAAACGTCAAACGGTAAAACATGCTTTGAAGAAACCGTAGTTTATTCAAAATGTATTTGACATATCTGCCTTTTACCTTGCAATTGATAGGCACCATAATTAAAGAACTGAACTGAACGGAAATTGATAGGTAACATTGATTATAGATATGCATATAGATAAAAGTTTTGTTGCTATGCTGGAGCTGTAAATTGAATGTATATACAAAAACAAATAATTTATAGGGATAAAAAACAGCAAGAGAATATAAATGTATGATTTTGTTTCGAACTCCTTAGTACAGGGTATTATTGATACAGGTATAATGTCGACAAGTGGAACACCTGATGTAGAATCATTAGTTGTTAAGAGTGATGCGCATTTTCCGTTGACGTTTAAAAAAGACCCGGAAAAACTGATAAAGAAATATATTGGTCTAGTTAATTGTCAAAAATAAGTAAATTTTCAGAGCAGTGTTCGTCAATTATTTAAAATAATGGAACTTTGCGGCCATCGTGGTGTCTGATTGTAAACGTGATTCGATTCTCTCTAAACAAAGATGGAAACAAAGATGGGATTAAATAAAATCTAAGCTTAAACCAGCTTCAGACATATTTAATTAAGCTGAAATAGAGGATATATGTGCGTCAACGTGGTGGCTAGTGGGGTGAGGTAGAGGAGGCAAGGCGGAGGGCTTAGGGAGGGCTCATATACGCCGGACAGTTACTTTTATCTAACTAGCAATTGTCCCTGACATCGCCCGCATCTGCTTTAACATTTATGATAAAGAATGCATTTTACATAAATATGTATGTCAGTAATTTTTAATAAATGTGTCGTTGATATGTAATGTAATAGATTTTTATTCTTTATCTTTATGTTAATAGACACGTTATTATGATGGTACTAATATTACCTATTAGTAAGACACTCTCTTGCTGTCAATTTCGGATTGTTATGAATGTTAAGTTATGTGGACTTATGAGACTGGGAACTACACTCTGAAATCAGATCACACTTACGACCATCCCATTCTAATAATTTTAGTTTTTTTTTGTAATAGCTAATAAACTCTTAATCACCCAAATTAACAATATTCAGCAAATTATTTTGTTGTTTGTTTGTATGTACAACGAAGACACACCGTAGTACAGTAGAATATTGAATTCAAAATGCAGCGTTGAGTTCTGCCACTTAACACACAACGACTTGATTTCGGTCGGAAAATGAATTACGGAGTACTTTGAGAATAGGTTCTCAATGGCTACGCGGGGCAAAGTGTTAAGGCAAAGACGTACTGTAAATTCTCGCTTTCTCTTTAAAGGAAGTACCATAAGGTATGAGATGAATAAAAATAAAAATAAAAACCTATATAACGTTACAAACCAAATACAGTACTTTCCTTTGTTCCAACATACTCACTCTAAGCATCGTTTCCACGTAGCATTTTAAGTTAAGTCGACATAAGGTAAAGGACAAAGAGAAAGCGTCGTGAAAACAATTTTTAACCTACGCTCTAAGAAAGCTCACTATAAAGCTTTTTATTTCCTTACATTTTTATATATCAGTTCGCGGCGTGGGAAGACACAATGCGATGCATTTTAAATCGGTCCTTTGTACGTACACCCGTGCAAGTGTGTGAGTATTATAAAAGCTTTGACAGTTTTCTTTATTTCATACGTTTCCCGCATTATGTATTTCGGTTGGAATATTCTGAGATATGAATTCGTTTTCTATTTTCTGCCACTTTTATAAATATCAGGTGTATCAGGTGGCGGGCTCTATTGGTGTACTTTGCACTTAGCGTATCGCTAATAAGATTGGTAACATGAAAATATTTTAAACATAAATGTCTAAAAAACTCTGCTCCCATATTGTTACTTTTTATTTTAGTTTTTACAATTGTTTCGAAGCGAGGCATTTTCTGACTGTGAACGCTAGGGTTGTGGGTTCGATCTTTTTAAGCGATTTCATTTTATTATAAGAATGAAACTCGACAATAAGTTGCGGTTCTCGAAACTTCTTAATACCCAAGAGAGTTAGAGCGGAAAGTGGAGAACAGAGTGTCTTGACTTGATGTCTTTTTAGTATAGTAAAGTAAAGGCTTTTGTTAGTTTTATGGTAGTCAAAAAAAATTCTCTTTTATTCTTGTAATCAAATCAACCAAAAATTGTGATAACTGAAAAATGAAAAAGACTAATTTAGAAAACGTATAAGAGTTTGAACGCAGTGCGATTAGAACCGGCGCCTTTTGAAAACCGTTCAATTTCCTAAGTGTGCGAATAACACTTTAAAAATATGTTAAAAATATTTAATGAATAGCATACTCTCTTACCAAAAGATTGTTCGTAGAATAATCTTTGGGTAGCAGATATTTGTAAAAATCTCTCTACAGAGATGCTAACAATAATTATAAGTTGTAATAAGCGTATAAGAATTTGGACGTAGCTGGATGCAGAACATATGGCTTAGCAGGTCAGAGCGCTTGAAGGGTTTTCAAAAGGCGCGGGTTCAAATCCCACTGCGTTCAAATTGTTATACGTTTTCTATACGTGCGAATAACACTTTAAAAAAATGTTAAAAACCGATAATTGTCTTGACACATTTCTGTTGTGCTGTAAAAGCATAAAATCTAAAGTGTATATACAAAAAGAGACCAATGTATAAAACAATTACACTTTACGCTGCTAATGAAAGCAGAAATGATTCTGTAGGTAGATTTTAAAGAAGCGCCGTTACCCGAAAATTATTACACGGAATTATCATTTTGTGAACGAATATGCTATTTGTTCAACTATTTTATACATTTTAGTCCTTTTCGTAGACAAAAGGTAATGTCTGGATATAAAATACTCTTTCAATAAGCATATACGAGTATGTACATAATTTTTACGATAATATAAATTCTGAAGCGGTATTAAGTAAAATTTACATACAACATGACAAACTTTAATACTTTCAAAGGCTGAAAACTCCATGCTCATATCAAAGTAAATTGAAACAAAACAACGTTTATTGCACTTTTCAGTATGAATTTCAATTTCACATATTTTATGAAGTTATAACTGACGTTAAACTCGTGTGAGAGTTTCTATAAAATCTGTCTTCTATTTGTCCATATGTTTTAAATTTTCCTTTGAAATTTAAACTTTGTAGCGTGCAAAGTGTATGTTTTAATAAATTGCTCTTTAGTTTAGCACAAGCCAAATAGCGGAATCGTATTCACAGGAAATTGCTGTAGTGAGCTTAAAAGCTTTGGTATAGGCATATAATTGGCTAGCTTTTATGCAATATTCAAATCGAGATACATAATGTTTGAGAATATTACTTTAACCCTTGATTGACATGACATGTCAAATTTGGTTTTGTCACAAATTGAAACTTGCGTCGTGGTATTTCTATACCTAATATTTGTCTTAACTCTTGTATAATAAGCAATTCAAGTTTCTTTTAGGCTTATCAAGGTCTCAGCATGTATATATAACATGTATGTATATATATATATATATATATATATATATATAGTATCAATGTTTACTCATGCCTGGATTGGCTTTTTTCATAGGTTGCCCTATTAAATTAGCCAAGTCAGAACTTAGCCTCCAATAAATTATCCTAAGTTATAATAAGAGATAACAGTTTTTAGTTGTTTCAACATATTTTATGATGTTATAAATAAATTTCTGCAGTGACATTGAACTTGGCATCCATTTTTATCTCCCTTTTTTTTTCGTTGAAGTCAACAATCAAGGCATATATCATAATATTGAACTTGGCTCTCATTTCACATATCATATTACATTATTTACATGAAGGTATCTCATTTAATAATATCAAATATCTGTCAGTAATATTCTTTAAAGCGAAATATGTATAAATTCTGGTAATTATTAACCGTTTATATTCCATTTACTCTGCAGGGTTTAGCGCATTTAAAGAAAATTTATACATTAAATTCGTAAATATATCATAGATCGTAGGACCATAGTACATGTAAGTAAAAAATATATAATGTGTGTTGGAATTCAATTTCTGTTTGGTACAAAGGCTTTTTGTATAAATAAAAATATAGTTGTAAAATATTTGTCTAAGTTATACTTCCTGTACTGTCTTGGGAATAGTGTAAATATTTTCAATTCAAATAAAATTAGGAATGAAAAGGACAGTGCTAGGATGGTTTGAGGACATTGAAAGGACAAATAAAGGAAAAATTGTAAAGAAACTATTTGATTCTAGAATAAGTGGTATTTTTGAACCAGTGATTGGTGTACTTTGGTTGACCTTTGATTATATGGAATTGATGATGCTAGTAAAAAGCCACGTAAAATGCACAATACCCCTTGGAGAACATGCTCAAAGGAGTTAATTAATAACAGTGGACGACGTGAAAGAGACGTACAGGGAACGCAGCCTTTTGCGCTCCTTTTTGTATTACCCGTTTAAAAAAGTAATTAAAATTAGAAAATAACAAGTATCTATTATTATATAAGTAAATTTCCGACGCGATGGTTGTAGCTTCAATATCCGTTTTATATTTTTATTTTATTATATATTTTTTTAGTCTATTCTGATTAATTAATTTATAAGTAGGGTTCGGGTTCCCCATCTAAGACACAATATATCTAAAACAGGCAGGTAGTGCCAGAGCAAATACACTCTGTCTTGACACTTAGTTTTCTACCTCTATTGCAAGAAAAACAAAACGCAACATATATAGAAGTCAACGTCAAAACTAAAGTAAAAATATGTAAAGGTCAATGTTAAAACTAAAGCGAAAATATATAGAGGTCAACATATCGACTAAACTAAATATATATAGAGGTCAACGTCAAAATTAAACTTAAAATATATAGAGGTTAAATATAGAGCAGCGGAATCGCGGAACGGCGTCTGTTGGAAACGAAAACAATCAATAAATATCATCTATACGGACGCTCGATGCCTATACCATATTAATTTCCTCCAATAGTGTCACTCTCGTACATGACCCACTTTCCAAAGAAATTTGTCCTCTATCTCAATACTATAGAAGAGCGCGAGGAACGTACGTATGTCAACTCTTAAATATATTTTTTGTATCAAATATATATTATTTAAATTATTAAAATTCGCAATAGAAGTGGTAATACTTGAATAAATGATATGATGGTACATTAAATTCAGGCGGTTATGATGCTATTATATGAAAATACATGGAATTCTGTTGGCACTAGTAATATTCCTTTAGTAATATATAGTATAGTACAGATGGCTCTATTGCGACATATATAACTTCACAACTTTTAAGACCGAGAGCACCAAGAACACCAAGAGTTGGGGTGGTGGCCAGTTACAGGTTAGAGTTACTAAAGTTCAGTTGAAAAGCGCACGTCGTTATTGTAATGTAAATAGAGGATGTTTGATAGTGGTTCTCCACTATGAATAGCCCACCCTTCTGGGCGTTAATGCATTTGCAAAAGGCCCCTGATGTCTACATTTGTATCCAAGCACATAGTGAATTCTGGGAACGCTAAGAATTGTTTCCTCTTTTTTAGGAGTAAGAATGTTGACTGACTTTGCGAGAAAAAGTGTGAAGCTGGAAGTTGTCCTTGCTACCTAATTGTGTTTAGTGTTAGATTGATTTTTGATTTGATTCAGTGATTATTGGAAATGAATTATTGTATTGAAATGTATAATAATACGCGTATTTTTATCAATAATAGTAAAATTTCGGTAGTCAAACCCAACAATAATACCAAGACGTAAACATTAATACCAAGATGGGTAGCCGTCATCAGCACGTAGGATTGTTATTTATCTTATGTTCTGACACAAGAAGTGGGATTTTAATGAAATTGCAACATATGCATTTTTTCTATTATATTGTTCTGTTATGGTTCTTCTACTGTAGTACTGGTTTTAGTTATGGGTTCAAATCTGAGCGACACAGCATATCTTCTATACCCCGGCTACAAAACAGAATATAATTTATTGTCTTATGCCGGGGTCGCTTCATTCGTAAGGGAGGGAATTCACCTTGCCAATCTTTAAGTTCAGGACCTGTCAATTATCTGGCTTCGTGCTGATTTGGACGATTACATCTGAATCTATGCATGCCTGTACGGGTCTCATAGTGGTAATGCAGAAACGGACGACTCATGGAGCACATGCAATCGGCTATTGACAATTTACTGTCACAGATCCCCTCCGCTGAGGACATGATAATTGGCGACTTTAATACGCATAATGCCGATTGGCTTGGATCACGCACCACCGACCACGCGGGGATGGCTGCATTTTACCTTGCTATGGCAAACGGACTATCCCAATTGGTTGATTCACCTACGCGATTTCCAGATGTGGACAGCCACAACGCTGCACACCCGCGACTCGTCGTGTCGGGCATTACAAGTCAGCAGATTAGTATGCGTACTTTTTACTCATCTTATTCCTGGGGGCCGGTTTGCTTCTCTTCTGATGATCCTAGTGCCTGTGCCGCTGCTGTTGCCGATGTGGTTCTACAGGGTATGCAACTTTATATTCCTAACTCTGTGGTGCCGATTGGTGGCAAATCAAAGCCTTGGTTTTGTACGTGTTGTAAACAAGCTGCCATTGGCAAAACCTTGGCCGAGGCACTGGTCACTAAGGATTCGAAGGTGAAAACCTTAATAGGGACGTACAGCCGGATCTCTAGGTACTTTAAGCGGCTAATTGCCAGGGCATGCTCCGAGCACATTTCAAAAATTGGTGATGAGCTTGAGAGCTATCCTTCCGTAACCTGGGTCGTGGGCGGTGGTGATCCCTTACCCGAACGCTCGTTTGCCTTGTCTATAGAATGATAAAAAAAAGTCATTCCTTTCTCCACTTTCAGCCCAGACAGTTGACAGTTTGAGTGGCGAAACTCAACGCTGCGCTTTGTTTTGCACCAGAGCGAAAAGTTGTAAATAATTTAAATATAATCATTACCCCAAATGGGGGCGAACGTGCAACTAATAAATTCTTATTAGACAAAGTACGGCCAAAAAGATGTAGAGTCTAAGAAAACTATAAAATTTTATATTTAGGCCCTTAACGAGATCTAACGGAATTGCTAAAATTTAAGTATATTTTTTTATGTTAAAAAATATACTTTAATTTATGCATGTACAGATACAAGCATTTTTGGTAAAAAACTGATGACCTCATTTCTGTCATTCATTTCAATTCGACAGAACGAGTGCTGACTAGCGGAAATGATGGCCACTCTATGGCTTAACAGAAATAAGAAATTGCACATGAAGCTAGTCCATAACTATCAAGTTTTATTATTTGCGGCGTAATGGGACAGCGGCTGACTGTAAATACGATTAGTAGTCAGTCCGATTCTGACTCAGGGACATGATTGTATTTAAGTTAGTTCCGCCACTCAACATTCTGCTATGCGGTATGCTAATGTGTGAAGCTGAAAAAAATTAAAATATACTAAGACACTACACACACTTTGTACCCTTTCATACTTATTATTTTTATTAAAAAAATTAAAAACATTGCCTAACAGCTACATGTCATTCTAGCGAGTTTTTTCCGTGTAAGTTACAACTTACAATTACAGTACGAGTATACTTACAAATATGAAGTTTTTTTTTTAATTACAATTGGCACATTTTCTATTTTTGGTACACAAATTTATTTTATTTCTATCAAACGAATATATGAATAATGAATGAATCTTGTGAAATCCTATCTTAGTGCTTCCCTATACTTTGCAATTACCAAGTTCCGGATGTGCGTTGTCTGTCAGCCACAGAGTTACGGAAAAGTTTTATATATAAAATATCAATAAAATTTAAATTCAGATTTAGGTGTCAGAGATTTCCCTCATTAAGTCATGATTTTTTTTTAAGTTAATAATACCATTTGTAAGTTAATAATATTATCTATATTAATTATGTACATATAACTGTTAAATAAATATTCTATTAAATAAAACTATAAAATGATGGTTGTTATACAAAGACCAATCGGAGAAATATTCATATTAATATAGGTGCTTCCTCGGTCTGGTTTGACAGAATGCAAATTTAAGATCCGTTATCTGTCCTTCTGAATCCGTCTGATCCGTCTGAAATAGGTGGAGAGTAGAGGTCGGAGTGTTAGTCAATATAATTAATGCCATTTTAGCCGATAGGAGCGTGTCAAGCCAAGGAACCGAACCGAACATATGTAAATTATGAATAACATTGATAAAATAAGCAGAATCTTTTTAAAAAAAAAATTGTTCTATAAATTTTCTAAATAAAGGCTATAATAACGTTATAGATGTTAATAGTTAAATTTTGTTTTATATTAAAGTATTATAAATAAATAAGAGAAAATCTTCTTAAGAATCTATGCATAGTCTTAATAAAATTTTACTAATTTTCCAAATTATCTTAGTAAATTGTATTAGGGAATTTTAATTGTTACCACTGTTTGAAATTATTTGGACATTGTGTACTATTTTACCTTTCAACAAATTACTTTATTAGTGATATGTATGAGTGGTGCTTGTGATTGACTAGAGTAAATTTTAAAGTAAATGAAACTATTGCCGTTTTGATGCCGTATGTGCAGTGCCCGTAGGACAAAATATATAAAACCAAAAAAAAAATAGACGTTTTGAAAAAATTATATGATTATGATAAAAGCATTAACAGTTGTTAAGTGCGTCGTTGACGACGAGAACTTGGAGCATATAAAAGTTTCCAATAATTCTTTTAAATTTATCAAGAAAACAAGATAACAAAAATTTGTCTTAAAATAGCATTTTATGAAATAAGTTTATTACTCAATTTAAACGTGGTTTAGGTTTTTTACAAAAAAATCAGGTACATGCGTAAAATAGAAAGGGATATAACTGAGATATTATGTTTTTGTGTCTGAATGATGGCAGATCGGCAAAGTTTTATAGCAATCAAGTAGTACTAGATATTTACGTCATTGGACTTTAACAATGACCACGTCATTCGTAACACAGTATAGGTAAAAACCGAGAAGTCGAAATAATTAACCTGCGCCTTACCTACTGATGAGATTAGTCTCACTTTTTATATACGCCCTACGAATATTTTACCCTACTTCTAGTATGTCTTAAGGGAACTACATCAAATACACCTCTGTATATGTATATTACTTAATCAATTTAAAAAAAAAATCTGTGAATTTAAAGATTCAACTATTCAACAGAAAATATAAATAGACTCAATATAATGGGAAATGTTATTTTCTTCGCTGTTCCAGTTTTCAATAGCTATTGAAGTAAATATTTTTAATGATGTTAAAAGTGCTCTAAAAAACAATTCTTGCTGATGAGCTCATTATGTACAATTGTATAAATAAAAGCTAGTTTCGCATTTAAGATTATCTAGTAACATGTATACATATATGCATATTTTGCATGTTTATAAAACTCCCGTGTAGAATAGACGGAGAGACGGAGAGATTCTTGTGTGTTGTAGCATTTTTGTATTTGCTTCAACTGTGTCTATTAAATCTGTCTAAAAAATTTATTTAAATATTGATGCATATGCATTGGCATGAATTTCTTTATTATTTTGATATTTATTTTGAGTATTCGGGAGTATTAAGGAGTATACCATTTAACTTCGCCTAGGCGTTCTTATTAGGCAAGAAATGTATTGCTGTGAAATAAACAAAAAAATAGATTTTAAGGAAATAGATTTTATGGAAAAAAAAATACTTTTACTTTGACATGTAAAGTTTTGCTTGCATATAAACTAAATTGACTTTGTATATATACAACTTTTTCATTTCCCCGCTCAGACAAAACAAAGTGTGACGTTGGGTTTCGTTAATTAGCATGCAATGTATAAGTGTCTGATAAATAAAGTTATAAAAATATACATTTGAGGTACTTACCCACACAGCCGTAGAGTTCAATGGCCCCTTTCAACAGGCAACCATCTTCTCCGGTAATACCTTCAGTTTGGTTCAAGCAGAAACATCCGTCGTCGTTGTCTAAGAACCACTGGTTAGCTGAAAACCTCGCGACTGGTATTCCCTCGTAGTCCGTGTCGTATTGATAACGTAGTTCCGCAGACCTGTAAATGTTTTTTTGTTGAATTTCTACGAATATATTTTATAGTGATTTATAATAGAATAATTTTACATTTTTAATATTTTTTTCAGCTTAACGCTTTTTCTTGCATAGATGGGTTACTTAGAGAGAATCTAGTTACAAAAACTCTATTCTGTCATTTTCGCGTGAAATCGAGACATTGCATGTTGAGTGGCGGAATTCAACGCCGCGCTTTCTTAATCAGGGCATCGAAATGAAAATAATTGAAATATAATCCGATCCAGTGGGAATAGAACCCACAACCAATGGAGTCAGTGGCACTCTGACCCACTTAGCCACACAGTGGTCTCATATACGCCTTCTTGTCTAAATTCATCTTATTATTGCATCAATTCATAACATTGTTCATATTTTCGTTATACTAACTATATTAATTCATTATTCATTTGATTCAGATCAGAATTTAATTTGCGTTTATAATTAAATTGTACGTAAATTAAATTGTTTTGTTTCAAATACCATACCATACATGTGCTTTCGGATTTTATATTGGGTTTTATAATGTACGAAAGTACATTCATTACACATTATTACATTATAAAAATATACACAAATCAACTTTGCCTATCGTGGTGCAGTGGGAGAGCATCTGACTGTAAATGTGATTGGTTGTGGGTTCCAATACCTCGCGAGGATGATTATATTTAACTTCTTCACATATTTCCTTTACGTAAGACAAAGAGCGACGTTGAGTTTTGTCACTCAACACGCAATCTCAAAAAACTGAGTGCTTAAAAATTTTTAATGATTCCAGTAACTATAAGACTTACCTACAAATATCGGTGTTAAGAGCATAAGTATAAGTTTCTCTATCAACAAATGGGGGGAATATACCAGAATCGGTCCCGTTCACCATATTACAAACACTTGGTTTTTCTTCTTCATTCACTACTTCATTTGCCCAGACGTTCAGAAAAGAAGAGCCGTTGTATGAGGAAATTATGGCCAACTCGCTAGGATCGTTGATACCGCGTGATACAACGTATAGGTCACTTGGTATTTCGTGTTTCTGGAAAGAGAATGAGTATGTATCAGAAAGAATCTTTGAATATTTGGGGATAAGGTTCGATTTTTCGGCTTAGTCAAATATTCCATTGATTTACTACGCGGGTGATGAGTCAATCGCGTTGCAGGGAGAGGAACTCGGAGCAGGAAACAAAAATGGTGGGAATACTGTAAAAGTTAAACTATACAAATGTGTTGATTATATGGAGACAATCTGTACGATAAGTGCTTTAAGAAATTTTATGGCTAATATTACTCTAATTAGTTCACTGATATTTTTATTAATAAGTTTACTAGATACCAACTATAACGTTCCAATTAGTAGGTCGTTTGTTTTTTAGATATATAGTAAAATAATAAAAATAACTGCTCTATTTATTATATAAATTTTATTTTATTAATATTTTTCACATTCAGAAACGTACCAGAATACATATTGCCTAAGGGGTCGATATCGACCCCCTGAAAAAAAGACAGCTCCAGTTATTGAAACTTTAAATAATCAGTTCAGTTTAATTACTACCATTGTTAACCTAATAACATTAAAAAATCATAAAAAATGGTGATCTAAATGTTTTTGGGCATATATGGGTTGATGGGACGCTTAATTTAGCCACGGTTTATGAGTATAAAAAAAGAATAAAGCTCGTGCTGTCTATTTAAAACACACTTTAGACTTAAAGTTTCATAAAACCAAGCACAAAAATTGCTTGTACAGAAAATGGTCTATACAAGAAAAGAAATCCCTGAAATAAGAAAGTCAAATTTAAATTTAAACTTTGTAGATACAAAATAATTTTATCTTAAAACTGAGTTAATTAATTTTATTCACCAACCGAGTTAACACAAAAAAAATAAATATAATAATAACAAAAGCTTAAAATTAAGTAACGCAATTGCACTTGTCAGTCTTTTGAGAACTCAATGTTTTAATATAAATATATTAACAACAAAATAAGATAGCTTCACGCTTTTTCACGCATAGTAGATCAGGCCGAGACGACCTAAAACAAGATGTGCCACTCCGTTCTCCACTTTCCAGTTGAAAGCCAGAAATTACATATTGAGTGATGGATCTCAACGCAGCACTATGTATTGCCAGATCGGAAAAATGCCATATAAGATCAAAACTAGATACCCATAACTATGCTATAAAGATAAAATTCAACTTTGAAATTCTGCAAAAGCAATGGCACAATATCACAGAATTGTATAGAGCAGATATTTAATTGGAACGAGCGTGGGCGAAGGCTGTAAACGCAGAGCGGACTTGAAATTTGATAACCTTTACAGAGTTTTTAACTCCATTGTGGTGCGGTTGGAAAAATTTTGACTTCACGATGTTTGTGGATTCTATTTTTAACAGGTTAAAATATTTATATTTAAAAACGGTCATTCGAGCTGGTGGAGGAAAGCACTAGAGCTTCGTGGTTAAGCTTTAAAATGAACAGCAAATGAACAACATAGAGAAAGCTAGTTTTAAACATTAGTTTATTTACAATAAATTGGAATGATTTATCATAAAAATCATATTTAAGAATCTTTTTATCCAGCCAAATATATTTTTTTACCCGTCATAATATAACAACAAAGACGTTCTCTCAGTTCTATAATTTACTTACACCACTGAACACGCAGTATCGTTATGTCGACCGGAAAGTGTAGAATTAAGTGGGTTTTCTTTATATTAGGATTTCTTTGGCTATCCTGCTATACAGAAAAGGCTGTGAGGATGAAAAATAAAACAGTGGGACAGTCAATGCTAGGACAGTATAAGGCAGGAAGACACAGCGTGGGCGGCGGATTGACTTAACACTATGAATTTATTGTCTTAACACTATTTTCTGAATGAAAATTTCTCCTTACTTACTAAATAATGTACAAATTTTCTCAGGAACAGAAACTAGAAATGATCCTGTATCTAACAACTCGCATTACTATCATAGTTCTGCATGTTTGTAGTACCTCATAGATATTGAACTGCAATATCCCCGGCATTATTATATAAGCCAAAGTCAGAGAGGTTTATTCAATATGGTACCATTATAATAGTTATTGAAAATAATGAAAAAAAATATATATATATATATATTAATAAGAACACGCACGGATCATGTATCCCATGAGATGTAAAAGGAAAAAAATACTAAATATAGTTATTGTAAGGCAAAACTGACATGTGCTTTTGGGCTTAAATGTTCATATTTTTGGATTTAAATTTCTTCAGCTTCACGCTTTTTCACGCTTAGCAGGGCCTGAGAAATCTAGGGCCAAGGCACTCCGTTCTCCATTTTCCGTCTGAAATCGCGACATTGTGTATTGAGTTGACGGCAACGCGGTATGTCTTACGAATCAAAACGAAGAAATGAAAATAATATATAGAACTTACAACCACACCACAGAACCCGCGTTCACAGTCAGATGCTGAGGAATATATGGTGAAGATATATGACGATCAACGTCATAATTCTAAGAATAATAATAATAAACAAAAAATGTAACAATACATCTGTGTTATTATGCATTATTACATTTCGCATAACACCATCCGATTGTAATTATCAATACAGAGCAACTGCTGGGAGCGGGATGCTGAAAAACACCCAGATAAAGTTGTTAGATTGACTCTTGCTTTATTAAATACATTCCCTAGAATATATTACTAGGTACATGTTTTTAACGCGCAGCATATTTTTTTATCTCTTACGATATATACGTTAAATGAGTGACAACGGCTTTTGGTTTATTTAAGAAAAAAATATATAGAAATAATGTTTATTTAGTAGCGGAAAATAAACAAAACCAATATACCTACTTTTAAATTACCTACATTATATTTCCAACTAAACCCCTGCAAAATTATTTTATTTCCTGTCCTCGTAAGAATTTCGGGAAATTTATTTACATTCCGTGACAAACTACATGTGAAATTTCAGCTTTCAACGCAATATTCTGTCTGTATGTTAATTCATGAAGAATAGAAACGTATTATATTGATTTAAACATTACTATTGTAGCCAACTTTGAACATATTTCAGCAATAACATAAAACAAACTTACATATGTATTCATATTTTTATTTCCTTACACTCACGATAAATTATACATACAAACATCGACTTATCGACAGCTTGCATCCCTGTTACCACTCAAGTCACGTGTGTGCCCTGCTACCTGCGCGTACGCAGCGGTCAAACCAGTCCTTTTCTTATTCCGACGCGGAGCTCATGTCTCTTGCTTGCTTAACTCATTTCATATTACGCATTCTGTCTTTATATTAGTATCTTTGCTTTCCTCACTCTCTTTAATTCTCTTACTGTCCTGTATGTGCTTATTGTATAAGCTGTATGTATTTCCTGTGCTTGTGCTTAAACCTTTTTCTAGGCTTGTGCCTTCTAAGCTGTACATGTATTGTAAGTGTAACGATGTGAACATTAAATAATTAACGTGAGTAAGTACATTTTATATATCGCATCTAGACTATTTAACTACACTATAATTGCCGAATCTATCGTAGTAGTATTAGAAAATGTCAGTCATAGCACGCGTTCATTACGGGGTCGACTAGTCGGAAGAACAATATGTAAATTATTTTTTATTAGCTTTCTTTATTCGCTTTTCGCTACGCAATTCATAAACTTTGAATACTAAGCTATCACCGTACACCCTAAGATATTGAAGGTAACTTGAAGATAGAAAACGTATTAAAGAAGATTGTTCTGATATTTCTAAACTAAAACTCCTTATAAGCTGTAAAGTTGGATAACCGTTTAACGTTCTCAAGTCAAAGTTTATAACTTTAAAACATTTCTGATGATAGCATCGCATAGTTTACTTTGAAATTTGATCTACGGAGAAATGCAATCTCGCTTTAATATTATGAACACATATTTATTATTTAGTCTCGGTATTCGTGGTTGTAAGTGCTGTACAGGTGATTGTTAGTTCAATTTTTATATAGGTAAATATTTATTTTATGAAATGAACTTGAGCTTTATTAAGTAATTGTTTGAATCATCAGTGAATTCCATGAGAAATTTACTATCGGCTTGAAAAACAGTTCTAGTGAGAAGAGCCGGGGGAAACACAATAGTTGCTCTTTTAAATGCCAAATATATATAACCTTGAGAAATCAAAGTGTTATATTTCTTTGAGAAAATAAACGTATTGCAATACGTATCATGTAATCAGTTTACATATCAGAACATAACAGCTATTTTGTATAAATAAAATACTTAAAATATTCATAACAAAACTGTATTCTTGATCAAACAAAGCTCAGTTCCCATATAATATATATTAATAAGCATTTAAGTACCGTCACCGATAAATGTATATAAGTAAAAGTCTATACAACTACCAGATAGAATGCAAGTGTAAATAATGAAGTCCAAAGTAAATATACTAATGGAAGTGTTCGAAGTTATACACTGATGGCTGCACTACCTAGCATTCAGTCGACTTAAGCTTTTCTTGAAAGCTGTATTTGGATTTTCCTTTCCGACTTATGCTTTCTGCTCCAGAAGCTAATCAGAACATGAAAGGTGGTGTTTCATAAAATTTTTGTTAGGAAAGATAACTTTTTGTAGTAATGTATGCAATTTTTTATTAAAATTCTTAAAAATATATATAAGTTAATTAATCCATAATAATATTACAAAGCTTTGAGACTCGGTCACAGTAAATTAAATTTTTCAACTTAAACAAAACGTACCTCAAGCCAACCCTAATCCTACAATCGTTCTATTTAGTAAAAATATATCAACAGATCCCGATGACCTCAAATATATACGATACATTTAAATGAAATCCCAAACTCAAATTATAGATCAACTATTTCAACACAAAAAAGAGATTTATTTACAAAACGTATAAAAAATTAAACGCAGCGGGATTTGAAGCTGCACTTCTTGAAAACAGTTCAAGCGGTCTGACAATTTTTTATACGTTTTCTAAATATGTCTTTTTCAATTTCCTAAGACTGGTGAATAACACTTAAATGTTAAAAATATATATATATATATATATATATATATATATATATATATATATATATATATATATATCTTATAATAGCAGGAGATTTGAAGGAGACATTGCTTGTTAACGAGAGAATGCTATTTATTGAATATATATATATATATATATATATATATATATATATATATATATATATATATATATGTTATTTAATAAATAGTATCTCTCGTGCCAAACGATTGTGCGTAGAATAATCTTTGGGTAGTAGAAATTTGTAAAAATATTTCTACAGAGAGATGCTAACAACAAAATATAAGTTAAAATAAGCGCACAAATAATTTCGACGTAGCTGGATGTAGCATGGTTTAGCGGTCAGAGCGCTTTAACGGTTTTCAAGAGACGCGGGTTCAAATAATTTTTTATATGTTTTCTAAACCTGTCTTTTTTAATTTCCTAAGTGTGCGAATAACACTTTAAAAAATGTTAAATAATATATATTTTCTTTAATTCAACACAGTACTTTTATAGAATCTAGGTTAAAGTATTCTGGTTGTAGTGGACCGCGCTATTTGTGATGGAGGTGGTTATATCGATATTGCTTGTTTATCTTGTCCTAAATCGCTACAAATATAAATATTTAGACGTATTTTTTTTATTACTTGCTAAGTTAGTTGAAGGTAATCTGCAGAAATTAATAAAATTGGAGTATAATATTAAAAGAACCGCTCTTTACTAAATGTATACACGGTACATATACGAAAACTTAACTTTTACAATTGTATTGTCTGTCTGAAAGTTCAGGCTAATCTCTGTAAGGACTGGACCAATTTTGAGGTGGCTTTCACTGACAGATAGCTGATGTAATAAAGAGTAACTTAGGCTACTCTGACCAAAAAATAAACAAATGTAAGTTGTAGTAAGAACATTCCTACTTAGCCGGACGTAGAGCGCGTGGTTTAGCAGTCAGGGCGCTTTAACAGTTTCCAAGAGGCGCAGGTTCGAATGCTGCTGCATGCAAATTTTTATTTATTATTGTCTTATAATTTGTACAATTTATAGATTTGAAGCAGTTTTGTCGGCAGAGAGAAATTAGTCATGGCACTTCGTTCTCCGAATATATACGTAGTATCTTAAATATGGGCATAAAATGTACATTGGAGTAAATAGGTAAAACCCAAGTGGCACAGTGGGACCGGGTCTGACTGTATGCGTATTGGTTGTAGCTTTAATTCTCTCAGTGTAAAAAACAATTATTAAGTTAATTTATGTGCACGTTATGTGAATAAGCGTAACTTCGTTAATTAGGAGAGTGCATATAGTTAAAGTTCTAGTGTATAATGGATTTGAAAGCTTTTTGTTTTAACCTTTTGCGACCTAGTTTTTGCTTAAAAGCTTTCTATTATACAGCGTGAAATTTTAAAATATACCTGTATATATACACATATATAGCTTCACGCTTTTTCCCGCATAGCAGGGTATTCAGAGAGATTTAAGACACTGCGTTCTCTACTTTCCGGCCGAATTCAAGAAATTGCGTGTTGCGTGAAGGAAATCAATAATAATAATAATGTACTCGTATTCGAATCAAACACCGAAATATATCTTTTCATATACTACAATTTTTTGTAGCTCTACACCTGGGTAGAGTGAATCAATATTATTTTTGTTTTTTATTTTAAGTTATTTCTTGATATACTATTATGCAGAGGTTAATGGTCATCAACATTCTACGTACATTTATTTCATTTTCATCTTAATGTATATTTGTTATAATAATTTGTAAAGTAGAAAGTTCATTCTATTGTTTAGGTAATCCTCTTATCACGGGGCGTAACTTAACGCACTCTGTCAAAACAGATCAGAAAGACCAAAACATTTTTAATAACATAATGATTGCCCTAAGTAAATTACTTTGTAACAGAGCTCAGAATATCTGAATCTTGTTTGTCACTGAAAAATAATTTTGTAGCTATTTCAATACAAATTACTCGTTTACAGTTCAGCAGAAAACTGAAGAATGTAGTGCCTTGATACTAGGTTCTCGCTGACTACCCCCTATGCTATGCGGGAAAAAGCGTGATACTGCTAAAATACAAACATAGTATTTAAAATCTAAAGCGGATTTAAACCCGCACTTATTACAAATCCCTCCAAACAAGTTATTTTCGCTTCACGTTGAAATTCTTATATATTTTTAACAACATAAAGGTGATTAATAAAATCTACAACAAGTTCAAAAACAATATAAAGAAAAGCTAAAGTTCTAAGCACTAGAGAATTTCTAGGAAAAAATAAATAAATGCTACTATGAAATGTTATTCACTAAAATTTTCTTATTAAAAAATCTTCTTATTAGACTTCAGTCTTGAGAAATTGCAACAGAAGCTCAACAAGACTCGACTTAATTAAACTTTCAAATCTTTATAAGACGTTATCGTAGCGCAGATGGGATGTGGAATGAAAGCCACTGTGGCAGGCTTAAATTCCACTTAAAGATTTGTTTTAACATATAAACATCTTTATAACTAGCTATGGTTAAAAAAACAAACCGCGGCGTTGACTTACTTCAATCTTCAATCAAATGTAGTTGAGTATCAATACTCATATGAAGTTAAAACTTTGACAATAATACTGAACAAAATTCTAGATTATTTTCAGTTTTAACTTTATTTTCATCCTCTTAGCGACAATACAATAACAGTCAACCATCAGGCGTGGAAAAGCTTGGATTTATATTGAATTTTCCCTCGCGAATAGACACTGAAGTAGATTAACAACTTACTCTTGTCCGAAGTAAACAACCCATAGAGTTGTGAACATTGATTGGATTTTTAGAAAGGTCACTGAAAATGTGATGCTATCGTAGCGTAGTGAGATGGTCTAATGTGATGCCTGACTCTAATGCTTTGGTTGTGGGTTCAATGAACATTCAGTGGAATTATTATATTTAAATTATTTTCTCGTAAAACGGAGAAGATTGCGGTGACAGCGATGGGTTCCGCTGCCAAATATACTTATATAGGCCAAATATTGCTGCCAAATACTGCCAATTGCTTCAGTCGGCAGAAACCCATATCTCAAAACCGTCTTACGTGTAATTAATTAGACTAGGGGAAACGTCTACGATATCAGCTTTTACTCGAGTAAAATTTGAATCTGCTATCATCGCCCATTTTGACCATTGGCCTTTTGCTTTAAATAAAGGGTATGAAATACAAAACATATAGATAGCGCATACAAAAATATGTAATCAAAATATAAAAAAATATCTATTAATATTATTTCTATGAAACTTTTTTTCAGTTTACGCCATGTCTAGTTGGCTCTGTACTTTTTTCATTCTCTTCAGTCTAAAAAAATTGTAAAGCTTTGCTCTACGAGTACATCTAACGAGCATAAGCGAATACTGCATCGGATAATTGGTTTAAAAGTATTCTGAAAATTTGCAAATTAGCGCTCAACTTTTATCTAAAAATGTGAAAATACCTGCACATTAATGAATATGTATGCGACCAAAAGTTTCTGGACGGATTTTTAATCTTTTTATATATATATATTAAACAAAATAAACAACACTTTTTATTTTGAATGATGAAATAGATTTACCCGCCAGTTTATCAATTTAATTGTGTTTCTGGTGCATTATAATAAAAATATTATATGTCTGCACTTATATATCTTACTCCAACATCCGCACCATTTTTGTAAACCGAAAGGTCTTCGTTTACGTATTATTTATATTAATATGAAATGTAAAATAAACTGAGTTTTTTGTAATTTATATAATCTATATATATTTTACTTGTTTATATATTAAATACCCACGAGCTCATTGTGAAATTCTTGTTTGTGTCTTTAAATTCCGCTTTCATAAATGTTTATATTTCTAATAGTCTAGTCTGATTGTGTCTTATCGTTGCACTTACCAATACTTGAAAAGCTTGACTTGAACAATATTAAGGAAACAGAAAAAGTAATATCATTGCAATCACAGAATCCAAACCAAAGTCTTACCAATACTTACATATCTAATAATAGAAAATTCCATGGACCCATCTTCCAATTCAACTATATTGCGCACATCAGCCGCGAGGGGTCGTATTTGACCACACGCTATACCGCCAATGATACCAGGGTTCTTGCAAATTGGCAGACCGTCGAACAGTAAGTCGCCTACACGAACTGTCATGATTGGACCGGAATTAGCACCGAATACTTGGTTAACAGCTAAATTCAAAGCACCCATTAGATTAGGGAATAACCGTTCTGCCATCTGGAGGATACCCTGCAAACAAAATATATGAAAATTATTATATGTATATGTAAATCATACATTGATGTATTTGGCTATATATATATATAATTAAGCATCTATCCACAATAAGTTTTATGCTTAATTTTAACTAATTAAGGTTATTGTGAAAGTCAGCTCAAGTGATGTCTTTACCCAAAATTAATTAGATCTCCACTCACTCACTCACACCACCATTTTTGAAAAATACTTAGCATTACTATAAGTAAGGTAACAGAACAACAATTTATTTTTAAATAAACATTCAAATCACTGACAAATTCCTGACAATGACTGACAATTTATAAATAGAGCCATATTACGCTATAGTTTTGTTTAACCCACAAATTCTATAAACTACACAGCAAAGGCTAATCTTCAACTACAATATAAAAATACACCTTTAATATTATCAAGCAAATAAATAATAGGATACATCGTTCTCAGATGAAACAGGAAGTCTAATTTCCTTCCAGTATCACAGGAAGTAGAGTAAGACGCTTGAGCGCCACTTATTACCGGAAATCAGGGAAATGACAATGCACAAGGTTTGTGATGAATGAAATAAGGTGTTGCTTTTGTAAGAATATGCCGTATTGTGAGAATACAATAACTTTCGCATTTGTAATATTGGTATAGATTGCTTTAGAGTAAATAATAGTGAGTATAACTATAGGTATATCTTACTGGTAAATATGCAATAGCACCTTATATTTGTCAGCATTGTGGTGCAATAACTAATTTTTAATTTGAATTTCTCGCGTGGAGACGCGCGCGTTATTATTTTATCGTCCAAATATTTTTATCTTCTAAGATGTTTGTTTAAACTATTTAGAGTTAAGGGCACAAATATTGTATATAAAATTTCTGTTCTAAAAACACATTTATTTATGTATAGATTAATACTATATGGGTTAAATAACCTTAGCAAAAATCTATTATATAATAATTATAGCATGGAAGTAATAAATTGTATTGTTCTATCATTATTAGGGTTCGCAGTGCATGTGATGAAAAAAAAAACTATTTTTATTATACCTTGGGTTATATTATTAAAATTTTCGTAGTGATTCGTAATTATATAAATGGTCTATCTTACTTGGTAAAAATGTAGGTATCCAACAATGAGAGATTTTTTTAAATCGATAAATTATTTTTTGAGCTAATTCCCAAGCAAGCAAAAAAAACAAACATCTTTCCTCTTTGTAATATTAGTATAGATAAGTTATTTTCTGGGTGAGAAGTGTTTAGAAAAATAGTAACAGATAACTGATATAGAGATTAAGTTGTAAATTTTGATGCTACTTTAACATTGTGATAATAAAACCATTAATTACATCAAAGATAATCATGTGGAGTGTCATTTTCAAATTGGTATAAAATTAAATCAGTCACATTAGAGAATAGAGAATCTCGTGTAAGATATTCCATGTTACATTGTAAACTCTGGTATGAAGGTATAGAAAGAATGAGGTAATGAATTTTATAATAATTATACTCTCTCTGTAGGGGCTTAAGAAGTTGCATTCAAAAGTTGTAGATGACAATGCAAAACGCGGGGATGATGTTATTTTAAGTATTTTCTCCATCACGGTCTAGCTAGACAAAGGGATCTTTAAATACGGAAACTTTACCTTGAGCGAAGCAAATCAAACAAACAGTTTCAACTCCATTGTTTAGATGAGCCGTTGCATTTCAATGGAAATTTATTAAATAATATAATTATTTTAATAAATTATTATTTTATTAAATATACGTGAATGACAAGAGACTAAATTGATTTCCTCTTAGTATGTTAAGTAATAAGTTCCAAGAATTCCTCAAAGGACGCTAATTACGAGTACGACGACGAGCTTCATAACTAAATGAACTTTTAAGTAGACCAAAGGGTATTTACGAAGTTGTTTTTATTTTGTTACCACTTTGGTTGGCTCGGAATGTGTATGGAGTATTATTTAAAAAAAATTTCAAAACTGTAAAAGGTTTGTTTTCTATAAAATTTCAGTAAAATGTTGCCTCGGAAGCACTAAAGATTATTTTTCTTTCTTTCGGTTGAGCGACAGCTTTTTAGTATACAAAATCTTCTGCAACTTGCTGTTCTAAAGTACTTAGGTGATAAATTTAAGTAAAAGAAACTTCAAAGTGATTGAAAAGTAAGGTTTTTTCTTGAAAAAGAGATGAGTCTTTTTTAAATTTATGAACTTTTTTATAATGGCAATATATTTAAATGTTATACGTTAGCTGTATACTTTGTTAATATATAAAAAAAAATTATAAGAATATTGTTTGATCGTCACACGTCTTGTACAGTTTAGGAGGATTTTTTGTTATGGTAATATATTACTGGTTTATAACCAATCCACTTATATATGTTTTGAGTAGAGTGGGAAACTCTAACGATGCACTTTGTTTATGTATATTTTTTTTAGCCTGTCGCCGTCCACTGCTGACATAGGTCTGCCTTATCATAGGTCTGCCTTATCACCAACCATCCCTGCCCTGGACAGTATATTAACTAAGTATAAATATAATTTTGTGGTATTTCAATCTACACCTATCGTGATTCGTTAGGGCTATGTACTACGCGGGTTCAGTACATTATTATAAAGTCAAATTCATTGCGAACTTGGGTAAATGATGTCTATTTCCAGTACAAAGGCACAAAGCTTGCTTGCTAGAGCTTTCGCACCATTGTTCAAGGAACACAACAAGGAACCTAGGTACTCAGTTAAAGCTTTTGATTTCAGATTATAATAAGAACACAGAACAATATAAGGAACAGTACGTAGATCATAAAATTGTATTTGCTGTGGCTCTTTATTTTATTTTATTTTGGCTACTCGCTTTTTCTCGCATAGCAGGGTATTCTGATCTAGTGTTAAAACACTCCGTTCTCCACTTTCTGCCCGAAATTGCGTGTTGAGCGGTGGAACTCGTCAACGAACTTTGTCTTAGGTACCAGAGCGGAGAAATTAAACTATTTTAAATATAATCATTCCCCTGTCTGGAAATTGAACCCACAACCAATCTGTGATGACCTCTATTTGCTCTTTATAGTCAGCGTATGTTTTAATCATAACTACCCAGAGAGCTTTTATCACTGGATTAGAAAAAAACAAAAAGTATACTATATAATTATGAGGTTACCTGAAAAAATACACCTCGTGAATGAAATGATATAATCAGTATAATTTTTTTTTATACTTTATCTCAATTTAATAGCAATTTTGCTGAAATATTTTAATTATTTTTGGAATTGGAAGAGATTTTTTTATATGTTCATAATGAATTTCTTACAATTGATAAGGATAGGGAACTAAGTAATAACTCTCTTTCCGCTTATACATAAATATAGTTTGTTCAGTGTTAAAATCTAAAGAAACTCTAGAGAAACAGAAATAAGAGTGTTAATATTAAAATTCCTTATATACTTTATATTGTATGTTTTAAAATTCCTTTTATATTTTGATATATAAGAGTATATCTTTTTATAACTCGTATTTATTCAAATAAATCAATTTATAATATATAGATTAGTTCCAAAAGTTAGTAATAATTCAAACACTAATGCTTATTATTTTTTATTATACTACCCTCTCTAGTGCAGTTAATAGGTTAGGTAAAGTAGTCTTGTTAGGTAAAGTAATGTTACATTTTCAATGAAAAAGTTCGCTGCGTTCAGTGAAACATTACCAAAATAGAGCTAAGGTTACATATTAATACTTTACTTGAGTAATTGGCGAAATGACCAAGCCACATGTTTCGACTAAGATGTAGACTTTGTGAAGTAAGGGCTTATAAAGTTAGAAGCTTAGCTCAATGTGACATCTGATAACTTTTTGACAGTGCGAATTATATGGTCTCGTCTTGGCAACATTTCACATGAAAAACGATATTCAATACATAAAAGTCAAATTTTGCTTGTTCTACACCGGTTGGCACACCAAAAAAAAGCTTAAAATACCCTGGATGTGATTGCAACGCCAATAGCTCAGCATTAGTTTCCGTGGTGTACTGGAAGCTCACCTGCAAGAAATTGCCGAAGGTCTCCGGTTCGACCCCGGACGGAAACGCAATGGTTATGTGAATGTATACTTTTGTTTTTTTTAACGATATTTTTTAATATTTTTGTGTAATTCTTAAAAATTACACATACACATCTTGAAAATATTCAATTATATGTGTTTGCTTTTGATTTACGTCTAACACATATTTAAACAAAATGACAATAACACTTTTAAACATTAAATTAAAAACTAAATAATAAATACGATTTTTTCTTTACAAGTTCCATTTTTGAAAATGTTTGCTTTTTTTTGTAAAGAATATATATTTCTGAATATTAATTACACTACATTGATGAGTAAAAGTCGTGATAATAATGAGATACTGAAATAAATACTGTAACATAAAAAAATTTTTGGCACATCTTCTAGCGTAAAACTAATACATTAGAATACAATCGTGTTGCAGTTATTTCTCTAATACTGGCTACTATTAAATGTACATGTTGATAAGTAATCATATACCCTAGGACGAACAATTAAATATTATTTAAGTTTTACAAAAAATCTTAAAGAATATAAAGTTGCATTTTGTTTACTAGGTCATATCTAGACAGACACTAAGTAGTATATATATATATATATATATTTCAAGAAGAGACCCTATAATCTGATCCACATCATTATTTACTTTTATCAAATTTAGCTAATTTACTATTATTTAATACAATAAGTGATGATGTTAGAACACAATACACACTGAAACAATTGTAGCGGAATTATGTAATAGTGAATGTGAACGAAGAAGAAGATTAGTTGAAAATCCATATAAATAATTAAATAGAGCCACTGTATTGTCACTTGGAAAATTAGTTGTATTTTACGTTTTTAATAGTAAAGGCAATGTTTTAATTTAAATTTTGGAAATATTTTGAGGACACTGTATTGTTCTTCTGTTACGTTACATTTCAGGACAACATAGTAATTTTGTATGAAAATAAACATTGCTCCCTTGCTACTCACACCGAAACAAAAAAAAATGAAAATTGGTAATATTATAATGACAATGCAACATATTATAAGGATTTTATTCCGTAATATATGTTCGAAGTTAAAAAAATATAAACGAGTCCGACAGAAAGGAGTCCGTTAAAAGTTAATTGCCCATAAACTATTCCCTCAAATGAAAATTGAACCCACAACCATAAGGCTTGATGCTTGAAGGCTTGAATGATGCTATCCAACTGCGCCAGGATGGTAGCAAAAATCAGTGATTATTACTATTTTTTCTTCATTCCTTGCAGAGAATCTGCCCTATTATTTTAATATTTTTTTGCTTGTGTTCATTTATTTGAATAAACATGCAAACACTTTTTCAAAATTACCATCATACCACTTAAACCATTGTTTGGATTCTGGCTTGTATGGCAGTATGCAGTACAATATTTTGCGAAATGGGATACCCTCAATGAAATTTCTCCTTTTATCATTATATTATCTATTGGTCTCCATTGATAGTCCGGTGAATCTAATAAAATCGTGGTAAAATTTAACTTAATACTTGTCACTAAAAATGTACAGGCGCTCTATAACGCATGACGCACTTTATTGATCGTAATCTGAATTAATGCCTGTGACGTTACAGACTCGATATACTACCAAGAATTCACTAAAAGCTGAAACATATTATTAGAAAACGAAAATTGAATAGATCTCAATAAATTTTACTAATCTAAGAATGGATCAATCTGTATTCCATTGCATTGTAGTAAGTTAAATTTTATGCATAAAATTAGGAATTAAATTAGATAATTATTCATATAGTTTAATACTATAACGTTTACTGGACACTTCTGTATATAATTTGCAATATTTTTCGTTCATTCGTTCGTTATTATAATAAAAGGTTACAAAAACAAAATATATTCATATGATTTACACTTGGCCGTAGCAACGCTTTGTGCTACGCGCTTGCTACGAGGGCTTGAGAAATATCTAGATTTTAACTAATCGAATATCATTAATTGTTGTTTTTTATATTTATGTATTTCAAGGACACGTCTGGAACAAAATAGAAACAAAACTTTAGTTATGCATTTTGAAACAGTTACTTGTTCTTTAATATGTATATGTGTGATAAAGATTATTGACTGTAGACTTCATGTTTCTAACTGCGCTGATAGAGTTCGATTATTATGTGTAATTTCCGTGGTGTGTATGGAATATATCTTGGTTTGTTTTAATAGTTTTGTAAGTATTTTTGTATTTTTATCAATCCACCTAATCACGTTCATTCTTACAATAATATTTGTGTATCTCTTTATTAAAGATAAGATAGGCTAAGCTAACTCCGCACATTCTACGAAGACATTGCATCTGTACAGCGTTTATATTTCTTTTATTCTTCTTCTGTCATATCCATGTTTCACTGCAATGTAACACCGTCGATACCAGCATCGCATTGTACATAGCTAAACGTGGGGCTATGCTCAAGTCCACCATCGCATGAATGCAGATAGAGCACCTTTAATCCTGTTACCGGTAGAAATACGCCTTTCTACATACATATCATGCATTTCATCTTTATAAAGGAAAATAAACTCTACTATGATATTATTGCTTCAAAATGAAGGTTGTTGTTTGTTTACAAGATCGTGTTTGTAATCAGTCGTTATTCAATAAATATTTAGCTTAATTTAAATATTTTTGCATTATGTTTAATTATTTTGTCTTATAAAACCATTATTTGGATTCGAATTTGTAGTTTATTATAAGATTTACAAAAATTTCATCCTTCACCAATAAATAGTCAGGTAAATCTTATAAAAAATACTATATATATATATATATGTATATATATATTAATCGTAATCTGAATTTATGCTATGAATATTAAATATTATATAATATTAAATATTATACTATAAATATTAAAAGCTTTCAGGTCTCCGTGGTGGAGCGGTTATCACATCTGCCTAACACGCAGAATGTCCTTAGGTTCGACCCCGAGCGGAGACATTGTATTAACTTTTTGTTTTTTTTTGTTCACGTTATATTACTTTACTGTTTTTATTAATTTTATATCCAATTTTTTACATTTGCCATGACGACTAATAAATCACAAGGATAATTCCTAAATATTTCTAAATTTATAAAATGCAATGCAATTTGTCATGGTCAATTATACGTGGCATGATCTTGAGTTTAAAAACCATATTCTTCATTTTTTTTTGCGCCTGACAACAAAACAAATGTTTTTTATCACAAGGTGCTTCACTAAAGAGTGCTACCCATGCACCTACATACAAATACATACCAATAAAGTAAATATTTTGCTGGCACTCATGAGTTTTTTTTTTTTTAAATTTAATAAAAGAATTGACTTTACAGTGTATTAACTTGAAAATCCCAAATCAGTTCATTGATTGTTGGGCAGAGCAAAGTTTTCCGGGTCAGCTAGTGTAGCATTTGTTCTCTGCAGGCAATATTTGTTCTACACTATATACATATAAAGCTTATATTTGTATGGAAGCAACTTCAACGCTGATATAAGACCGAAATTGAATCAAATAAACCCGGGCGGAAACTGTATAACAAACTCACTTTCACTTTTGTTATTTTTTCATAATATTATGACATTCTTTGTATGAGGCACAAAAAAAATATATTTTAAACCAGCCAGTGGTAAATTTAGCCATGTAGTAAATCACCACGTATATTGTGACATATTGAAAAAGATAGTAATCTGTAATGGTGTTTGTGAAAGTGTGATTCAAATAAATTAATTTTCACAATATTTTATAACATGGATAGAATAAGCTCAAATTTGTGTCATTGATTAATGAAATGAAACATAAGAAATGATTTTATTTCCTTAATTCTATTACCAACTGAAACGTAACCATAAAGGAATTCATTTATTAGAGATAGGTAGATAGAAACATTTGATTGGACAGAAAGCCAATACAAAGAACAGTACACAAGATCTTATATGTCATACAGCGTGAGTAAAGACGGTCTTTATGCTTAAAATTTATATATAAGTGTCATATTAAATCTGGACATTGGGACATTGACAATAAATTCTATTTAAAACCTCTTTTTCGTCATTTGGAGCTTCAAGACAATGCATTTATTATTAATGATTAAAGACGATTATAATATTCTTGATAAAATATAAAAATACTTTTTTTTTTAAGTATTTTTTTTAAGAAAGACAATGTCAATATTCGAATTCATCGAGGATTTCTTTGCAATGTTTATTGCATATGCTATAATTTGAATCGATGTTATCATTGACAATTATTTATTATGAATATCCTAATTGAAATATTTAAAATTTGATAACAATTGCTCAAACTATTTAAAAAAAAAATTGTGAATTAAAAATGTTAAAATTATAATTACGTTGTAGCAAGTTCTCTTTTCTCTCACAACAGGAATAAGACCTAATCCTAAGGCTTTAATAACAAACGCGAATGAGCAATTTTTTTATTCAATAAATTTCCAATGAGGATACTCAGATATAGGAATGATTTATTTGCTATTATGATTTAACTAAAATTATTGGACAGAATTTAAAACTGTTTTTATAATTAGAAAGATACGTTTTCCGCCAAAAAACATAGACTTTATTTTTAAAAATAACTAGGGTTCCTACAAAAACTTGAATAATGTAACCCAACTAAAGAACTTATCAATATCTCCGATGGATAACTACGAAGGATAACACAATTTTTATTTGATTCGATTGTATTACAACAAAAAAAATTTAATCAAAATAATGAACTTATATGGCGTATGTGCAGCAGCTTACTTTGTTGTACTAGTTGTGAACGTTATTTAAAGTAATTTGCTGAACTAGATTGCATCTGATTTTGACACATATTGATATATATATATATATATTTTAGCATTTTTAAAAAGTGATTCGCATACTCAGGTAAAATACATATTTAGAAAACGCTAGCGGTCAGAGCGCTTGAGCGTCTTTCAAGAGACGCAGGTTGAAATCCTGCTGCGTTACAAATTATAATTCTAAACAATGTCTGTGATTTAAGCGAGAGCGTGGGTCAGCAAAAATACCACAAAGTTATTATTGTGCAGTTAACGAAGACTAAGACGAAGCCGCGAGAGGGTCGTTTGTTAGAAAATTCATTAGTATTACATATATATACTTTTAATAATGAATGATAGGTAATGAATGATAGGTTATATTATAATAATATATTTATTGGAAACTTCTATTTTATATTTATAATGTGTTATATATTAGCAAAATATTAAAAATGCTCATTTTTGTTATACAAACTACACTCGGCCGTAGCTATGCTGTATGCTACGCGCATGCTTGCTACGAGATTATAAGTTCATTAGCGCCCACAGTTTTAACTACTTAAATATCTACTAATAGTTATGAAATTAGTATGTTAATATTAACGTATCTAAGAAACGTTATTTTTAAGCAACCCCTACTTTTGTGACATGTAAAAGTGTGATAAAGTATCTTTCTACGGTTTACATAAGGCATATTATTGTTTGAAGCCTTCTTTCGTGTACTTTAAGACACTAACATACGAGTCAGCTATTACGAGTTACCTTTCTGCGTATTGTTATTAAGATATGAACAAATAATGCTTTTATTTTGATAATATATTATTTTATATTGTTTACAGGAATAGGTCTTTAATTTTTTTAATCAAGCATAATATTTTAAATGCAAAATTAATGAATTAATAAATCTTTACAAACTAGTTAAAAATGAAACTATATGCACATTCTAACGATGCATCGTTTTGTAGCAGGTAGGTAACCTATCAAACATGAGTCTACGGTACATGCGATATAAGGCTTATTATCGATTGAATCCCGCTTTTCAGCGCTGATAGAGTTCGTTAAATATAAAATGTCTCTTGTCGTCTCCGTGGTGTACTGGCAGCACCTCTGGTGTTTACAGCAGAAGGCCCCGGTTCGAGCCCGGGCGGAGACGTTATATCAAATTCTTCATCGATTTTGCCTTTTTGAACAATAGTTTATTTTTTTTATTTTAAATAATGTTAAGAGAAACTGCATATATTTTGTTTCACATATATATATATATATATATATATATATATATATATAAATACTTATACATAAGATTTACCTAAACACAAACTTCATTTCAATAAAAAAATATCGTTATATAGTAAAATAGACTGACACTATCTGCAAAATCGCGCCATATTTTTTAATATATTTTACTGTTAAACAAAGTATATATTATTTTGTTTTTATTGAAATATGTAGATTAGAAATGGTAGAAATAACTTAAAATTAACGCGATTTGTTAATTTGAGAGACGTGAGAAGTTCAGGTTTTGCTATACTTACCTACTACTTACTACACTCACCACATATAGTCTTAAATAAAATTTATAGGATATGTAAGAAAGAGAGACGAACTAGTTTTTTAATGCCTACGAAATAAAGTTATGGGTAAATACAATTAAAATTAAGTCAGTAATTACTAGTTTAATTCTTCTAAAAAAATAAATAAAAGATTGCTTACAGGAAATATAATATAATGTTATACAAACTCATAATGAATCCTTTACGTAACAATAGCTTATCGGTACAAATAATATAAGCACCATTTTTGTTTAATTGCCATAAGATTGTAGCTATGATATGTTGTAGCTAGAGTTACTAGAATATACTGAGAGATTTTAGATGTCTGTAGTGTAGCACAGCATAGTTGTCTGGCACGCAGAAGGTCTTCGGTTCGATGAGTGAGGTCGTTTTGCTATTTAGCTATGGTATAACCGACAATTTTTATAATAAAAAAAAAAAAAAAAAAAAAAAAAAAAAAAAAAAAAAAAAAAAAAAAAAAAAAAAAAAAAAAAAAAAAAAAAAAAAAAAAAAAAAAAAAAAAAAAAAAACTTAACAAAATATGAAACAAGGACTTCTTTATATTATTAAATCTTATAGTCTTTCAGTTTGATAAAAATCTCTCAATTATAAATAACTTCACTGAGTCAATTTTTTCTAAGTAAATGATGGGTTTTATAACATAATATTACATTATACTAATTTAAATCATCAAAGTAATTAAAATTAAATTAAAATATCTTTTGCGCATAATTAATTATTGTTTATATACATGTAACCTATTAATAAATCATGTGTTTAAGTGAGCTTAGAAATTATTAAAACATCAATAAACCATTTGTAGTAATAACACGTAGCAAAAGATTAAAAGTGATACGGATACATGTATGCTTGTATGAAAGCTCATTAACATATTATTAAACGAAGAACGTTGCAACAGTTTATGCATTACAAATTTAAAATGAAAGATTTGGTTTAAACTATACTATTAGTTTTTTTCCGCTTCGTTCATTTTTTTCCCATAGCAAGGTAGTCAAAGAGAATTCGGTGTCAATATTATAGATAATATGGATCGTAGGGATCGAATGCTGCTGATGCATCTTAACTGAAAAAAAACAGCTTTTACAGTTTAGATGATCTCTTACTTTATTGATCAAATTTATCATGAACAATTATGTTAAAAATATTTTTTTCAATTATTAAAAAAAGTTGTTGAACATCTAATATTAATATTTGACTATTCATATATATATTATTATATTAATGATACTATAATTTTACTACAGTATTACTTAAAATAGTTTCTACTGTAATTATTCAGCCATAGAATACAATATTAATAATAATTTACTTCGCTCTATCTATTCTCAATTCTATTTAGATCAGAAATAAAATAAGGGATGGAAAATATAAATATTTGACAAATATTTAAATATATTCTTTTGTTCAAGTAATATGAATAGTAATATAAAACAATAGTGAAAGTGAGTTACCGTAGCACGCGTAGACTGGTGCTACGTGTAAGTGTATGCAAAATAAAATAATACATGATATTAATAATATACTGCAATAAATCACATTGATGTTTTGCAAAAATATCGAACAACATGTCCCCAAATGACATTTGTTATTTAATTCTTTTGTTTTGTACTTTAACTTAACATAATACTTTAATAAATATTTCATTTACATTACATATTTTAAATATATTTACAAGTGCACTAACCGTAAATAATAAAAAAACATATTTCAAATAATTAATAAAATACATTATAAATGATATGGCAAACCCGCGGTATACGAGTAGTTAATATGAGCAACCGGTCTCGCGATTGAGACGCCCGGCTTTTGGCTTGCGCCATCGCTAATGAGTTGTATTCTTGCATAGTACGCTTAAGTGTCACATAGTATGTGAAAGCAGCCTTCAATCAATAATGAGCCTTATGTCACTTGTGACAAAACTTGGAATGGTTTAGAAGTGGATAAATTATGTTAATATCTAACAGGTTGTTCTGAATGTAGTTTCGTTTTTTTTGGTGAAATTAAAACACGTTTGAAACTTATTTTACGTTCTTAAAACTTTTGAATTTCCGATCAAAGTGATATTTCCTTCGTAACGTCCTTCTCTTAAATTACTGTCTTAATAATTTTTCAGTGAGCTGAATGAGTAGTGAGTGATCTGAAGCTACGAAATGTGGCTACAAAATAATTATGTAGTACGTTTATAACTTGTATATTACTACTCCAACTTGTAGAGTCGTTAATCGTATTTTATTATATAATCGTGAGTATCTTCTTTGCGCTGCTCACATGAGAAATTAACTAAACCAAAATCAGCCTAACCTATATAGGTACATATAACAGTATGACAGTGTTTACCTGTAAAGTTGCTACGAGACGGATATATGTTTCAGATTATTTATATTAACTATTATTTCATACAAAAACACTAATATTACTCTTAATTTATTAATTGTAGCTCTTAAATTATTAGCGTTAAAGATTTTTTTTGATAGTTATATCACAATTTCAACGTGGCCGAATAAAGAACTCATTAGCTTATTCGGTTTAATTTACCGAAAATAGTAAATATGTTATTTTTTTTTTTATATTTTTTGTTTCTTATTCATTTCTCATTCATTCGTGTATTCTGAATCCCGGAAGAGGGTAAAAGGACACCACTTTAACTGGTTGGATAGGAGTATGATAGTGGTGGCTCGAGGATCCGGGGTGGTACCCCTGTGCCCAAGACCAAATATCGGACAGATATATATTAAATATAAAGTCAATATTTGTCTGTCAATGAACATGTCGTTATGCATCCGTTATTAAATATAAGTCAAATCACGCACAAGAGCTTTTAAGAATATATTTACATACTATAGTATTACAATAGCAATGATAGCATAATATATTTCACACAACTGTAGTTCTACGACAAATTTACCCTAAGAGTTGCATTTGTCTGGAAGTTACTTTGACGCCTATACAAATAGGATAGGGCCCAAGAAACGCAGAAGGACCCCGGTTCGAACCCGGGCGGAAACTGTATAACAAACTCACTTTCACTTTTGTTTTTTTTATCATATTTAGACATTGTCTGTACGAGTCAACTATATAAAATAATATTTTAAAACATACAGTGGTAAAAAAACATATTATAACAGTATACATTTATCAACTCTATATATTTACCCTATATATTTTTATATAATATATATATTTTTATTTTCATGTATTAAACCACATCGTATATTGTGACGTATTGAAAAAGACAGAATACTTTATAGTTTCCTGTCTTTCAGAGGCACTATTGTGCACTATGTGCCTGTAAAAGTATGATTGTAATAAATTAAATTTCGTAATGTTTTGTAAAAAAGATGGAATGAGTTCAGATTTGTGTCATTGATTATTTAAATGAAGTTTAAGAAATGATTTGATTCTCCTAGTTCTATTACAAACTGAAACGTTACCAGGAAATAATTCTTCATTCTATGAATTTATTCTTAAGTTTTGTTTTATTTTAGGCACGTCATCTAACGGAGAACTAGCGTATCGCTACAAGAACGCTATCGTACTGCAGTTTGTACTAGCTAATAAAAATGATGGTCTATATGTTGAAGATGTATATTCAAATATCATATTAATTTGCAAAGAATTTATCTTAATGACTTTGACTTTAATAAAGACAATTTAAAAAATGAGATACAGTCGCTCTATAACGCATGAACCTCTTTATTGATCGTAATTTGAATTTATGCCTTGGACGTCCAGCCTCGATAGACTATCAAGAATATACTGAAAGCTTTCAGGTCTTTGTGGTGTAGCGGTTATCACATCTGCCTAACACGCAGAAGGTCCTCGGTTCGACCCCGAGCGGAGACATTTGACTAGTCCTTTTATACTTTTTTTCTTTTTATTGCTTGACTTTATATTTTTTAAAAGTTATATATATAATTTTTGCGTTGTAAATTTAACTAACAGGGTATGGTCGTTAACCTTTTGTATAAAATGTTACATAAATATTTTTTAATTTAATAAAACTTATAAGAGAGATAAGCGGCAGGATAGATTTATTTACCAATTATGATTTATCTAAAGAATATGAAACAAAATTTCAAAATGTTTTCTAGTAAAAATGTTGTCTAGAAAACGATTTAAAATAATGAACTTTTGTGAATAATATTAATTTACATTAATATTTTAATATATATAAAATATTTTATTTACATTTTTATTTTATTTATAAAGTATTATATAATACCAAAATGTTTATACAAACTACATTCCCCCGTAGCTATGCTACGCGCAAGCTACGAGATTGATACCGAGACCCTATTAGCGCCCACGGTTTTAACTTTTTAAATATCTACTAATATTTACGAAATCAGTATATTCATATTAAATATGAATGCATTTTAAACAATTCTTTTTGTCTCGTGTATAAGTTTGACAAAGTATCTTTTCACGGTTTACATAAGGTATATTATTGTTTGAAGCCTCGTTTCATATACTTTATGACACTGACATACAAGTCAGCTCATTCATATCTGCGTTGTAATAAATAATTATTTAAACAACTTATTAAGATATGAATTAACAATGTTTCAATCAATATCAATTCTAAGATAATAATATATTGTTTGTAGGAATAAATCTTACTTTTTAAAGAAATATAAATTTCAAATGCAAAATTAATGAATTAATAAATTTTTTAAAACTAGTTAAAAAGAATGTGCATACATATAAAAAACTATATTTATGCACATTGTAACAAATCCTAGTTTTGAAGCATGTAGGCAACCTATCAAAAGTAGTTCTACAGGTCACGCGATATAAGGATTATTTTTGATTGCAGCCTGCCTTTCAGCGCTGACAGAGTTCGTTGAATATACAATGTTACATGTCGTCTCCGTGGTGTAGTGGCAGCACCTCTGTTGTTAAAAGCAGAAGGCCGCGGTTCGAGCCCGGGCGGAGACCTTATAACACACTCCCCTCACCTTTTTGCCCTTTTATTATTTTGTTTTTATTTTATATATAATTACATATATATATTGCTTTAAAATAAACATTTAAAAATTCTTATTTTAGTTAAATGTAAAACATAGGTCTACCTATTATTTCAAATAATTCATATGTGACAAAGTAATAATAGTTTGTTAGTAATTTTCAAACGACACTAAATTTTTCGCTTCAAAAAATACCTACAATTCTAGATTGCTTTAACTATATTTTATATAGATATATAAATGTGATTAGCTTATATATGGATAGACAGTATATACATTTTTGGTTAAATAATAGTCCTGTCTAATTCAAATAATATAATCCACGACACTCAATTATTGAGAAGGAGAAAAGGGGGAATAGAGTACACGGACTACAAACTCCTGACAATTACAATGATATAAAATAGTCTAATATAATAAATTACTGTTACGACTTCACAAGTTTGAGTCGTTATATGAATTGATAGTGCCCGTCTATTTTACTTTAGCTATATCCATAGTATTTTATCTTACGGAATGCTATTAACGAGCAGTGCCGCAAATATAAATAGAATATTTATTCTTAAAAAAGAGCCTTTGATAATCTTAGAGCTCGAGATTGTTTGCGAGTTGTTTTTAAGCACATAGCACATTAATTGTAATAGCATTGAGTTTTCCGTCGTGGTTATCCATAGGAGATATTCATATTATCTTTAATATTGCACACCTTCTGTTACATTATTCAAGCTTTTGTAGGATCCCTATTTATTTCTGGAAGTAAATATATTATATGATTATTCTTATTATAAATGTTATTGAATTAAAAATTTGCACATCCGCATATGTTATTATAGCCTTAGGAGGAGAGTGCGGTAACTGTTGTAAGAGCAACGATAAATGACTACAACGTTATTATAATTTTAAGATTTTTAATTCTCAATTTTTTTTTAAAAATAGGTGGAACAATTGACTTTGCTATTCCTCTCTTTTCATTTCTTCTCTGTGAATTTTAAATATTTCAGTTAAGATTTTCATAATTAAAAAATTGTTGATGTTAATATTAATTCAAATTAAAGCAAATGCAATAAACATCGAAAAGAAATCCTCGATGAACTCGAATATGAATATTGTCTAAATTAAAATAAAAACATAATAAAGTTTTACATATAAGTACTTTTTATTTTACCAACAATATTTATATCAATCATTTCATCGTCTTGAAGCCTTCACATTAAGCTTCAAATGACGGAAAATAGGCTCTAAATAGAATTTATTATCAGTGCCCCAATGTCCCGATTTAACAGGACATTTAAATATAAATTTTAAGCAAAAAGACCGTCTTTACGCACGCTGTACCACTTATAAAATCTTGTGTACTGTTCTTTGTATTGGCTTTCTGTGCCATTAATTGTTTCTATCTATCTATCTATAACGAATGAATAACTTTATGGTAACGTTTCAGTTCGTAATACAATTAAGGAAATAAAATTACTTATTTTGTTTTGATTTCATTAATCACTGACACGAGTTTGAACTCATTCTATCCATGTTATAAAAGATTGTGAAAATTAATTTATTTGAATCATACTTTCACAAACACTATTACAGATTACTATCCTTTCAATATGTCACAGTATACGTGGTGGTTTATTTCATAGCTAGATTTACCACTTAATTATTTCAAATATTAATTTGTTTTTTGTGACTCATACAAACAATGTTATAATATTATGAAAAAAAAAAAACAAAACTGATATACAGTTTGTTATACAGTTTCCGCCCGGGTTCGAACCGGGGTCCTTTTGCTTTTATACGCATATACGATCGGATATGATTAAATTCTCCTCTACTGAAAGGTACAGCGTTGAAGTCTCTTCCAGACAAATATAAGCCTTATGTAGATGCATTGTAGATCAAATGTTGCAGTAGTAATGTTAAAATTAATACACAACAAGTTTTTTTTTTATATAAATTGAAAAAAAAATAAAAACAAGTACCAGCAATATATTTAAGTATTATTTTTCAAATGGCAAATGCCCGGCATAACGGCATATCAGTTGGGATCATCAGAATCCTCAGAACCCTACTCTCTGTTCTCTCCTATCTGTACAAACAAAATTTTGAAAATTTTGAGCATAATTTTCAGTTTCATATGGAGATTGAAGTATATTGATTGTCTAAAATTTATGAAAATCATATTTTTTTGGTACAATGAAAGTCAGTAAAAGCCTGATTGAAAGATTTTGAAATAATGAGAAAGTCGTATTTCTGTGAAATACGTACTTATTTATGCTATTATCGTTAATAAGATTATATAAAATTTAATGAAAAAAAGTAAAAGTGCAAAAGTGTGGAGAGGAGTTTGTTAAGGTTTCCGCCCGGGCCGAATAAGGTATATTTAACGAACTCTATCAGCGGTATAAAGTACACGACAGTTGGCTTTACCCGATTATAGACCTTATATCACGCGAACCGTAGAATGGCTGTTGATAGCGTTATCTACATGCTACAAAACTGTAAAATACATTAAAATTCATAAATTTACTTTTGTTCTAAAGTTTTGTTCTGTTGAACGTGGTAATGAATATGCATGGAATTAGGGGTTACGTTCTTTTTAGCGAATTCGTAGCTTCGCCTAGTGCACGTTGAAATACAAAATATTGCATTTATAATATTTAATTATATCAAATGAAACAAATGACCTATTCCTATAAATATTTTATGCTAAATACTAATTGATCTGTTTTGTACGTTGTTAAACATGATTAATTACAGTGCTAATGGTGATTCGTATATAAGTGTCACAAAGTATATGAAAGCAGTGTTCAGTCAATAATAAGTCTTATGTCACGTGTTACAAAGCTTAGTATAGTTTAAAAGTGGATAAATTTAAGGTCCTTAACGTACGTTTTAGAACTATTGGTTGTTCATAAAATAGATTCGTTTTTTTTTTAAATTAAATCATGTTATTTAAGAATGTGTAAATGTTTATTATTTTTATTATATACTTCATTTATATTCAATGTTTTCAAATTACTGTCTTAATAATTTTTCACTGAGCTGAATAAGTAATAAGCTTAAGCTACGAAATATAGTGAATATAGTGGGTATAGTAAAACGTCCTACTCAAGCTAAGGTACCAAATTCGTATCATCGTTATACATTTCGTCTTTATCAATTTTGATCTTTTCTGTTTAAATTAAGTATCAAACCTGCGTTTTTACCCGGGTTTTTAGCAATAATACGTTTTGAGTGATAGCTTAGTCATTTAAGAGTTACAATTTATAAATAAAAAGTAATATTAGTGAGTTCATATGAAATAATAGTTTATATAAAAAATCTAACACATTCGCTCTCGCTATAAGTACCTATATAGGTTAAGCTGATTTTGGTTTTGTTAATACCTCACGCACCCTGCGCATGGAAGATACTCACGATTATATAATAATTAAACCCATAATTTTTTATAACTGAAATTTATCGGAGAAGTGACTATACATCAACCATTCATTAATAATAATTTTGCACACATATTACAAATACAAGTGTATAAGCATTTCATATAAATTAGAAAACTGTTGCTTAAAAGGACAAAAGAGAGAAGGAATGGGCACGAAATATTTTCAACATGTGTTACGTTATTTTCATTGGAAATAATATAAGGGCAATGACAGATACGATAGCGTTCTAACACCCTTGTTTCCCGCTAGATGCCTAGAATTATACAATATTTCACAATTAAAGAGATGTGTGTAATTTTTAACAATTCCATAAAAACAAATATTTTTAAAAAGACTAAAATGTGTCAATCATTTCATGGCAACATTTCAGTCCGGGATTATTTAAATTATTATGCTCTCCAGACAAAACAAAACGCAACTTTGAGTTCTGCTACTCAACAAGCAATGTCTCGGTTTCGAGAGGAAAGAAGAAAATGGGATGCCCAGACACTAGGATCTCTATAACATTTTTACAGGTATTTTGACAGTTTTCTGTGTATTTAAGTAAGCTTGTAAATATATTTAAAATTCTTAATGCAAATAAAACGTTTGTCAAAGTGCTATGTTAAGTGAAAGTACAGAACAAAAATAATAAATATTAAACAACAAATGTCATTTGAAGCATCAATGTGGTCTATTACAGTATTCTGTTAATATCATGTTTTGTTTTATTTAGCACAGCCTTAACAACTTTTAGTTTGCGTTTCCTACGGTTATAAGGTTGCTTGAAAGAAATCGCTGTTTTAGCGACAAAGCCACCTGTTGTACATTGTTTTCTTTTGCTCTGTTTTTTTTAATACTTTATCTTTTTTAATTTCTTATTCATTTTAATTTTTTTTTGTGTATCATAGTAAATCTTTTCATGATACACAAAAATTTTGACTTTAACTTGATATTCGTCTTCGACTTCGTCCACGTCGAGTTATCTATGTTACTATAATAATATGGGATCATCATTAGTAAATTGTAATTAAAAGCTATATTTTTTTGAGAAAAGACCCATGACCATTTGAAGTGACTTGATAAATTTTTTTTTTAAATTATCTATGCCTTCATAACTAGGCAGTGATAAGTTGATTTTCAACACTGCGTAATAGCGTTTTACATTTTTTAATTCATATTCATTGTTATCGAGACACGCGTACATTCAAAAGCTCCGTGTAATACAGATTTTGAGTACCAACGACGATGGTTTGTTTGACGAAGATGTCCATTTTTCAGATCTCCGTGGTAGAAAAGTTGCCATATGCAGACAGGCACTAATAGACAGTAAGTCTTCAGTTCGATCCCGAGCAAAGACAATTTACATTTCAGCCTCTTATATATATATTTACATAAATACATATATAAGAGGTTGAAATGTAATTAAATTTATGTATATATATACATAAATTTAATTATAATACAATTACATGAAAAATTTAATTTCCATACTTTATTTTAAAAATAGAATATTATCATTAAGCGTCCTTAAATATCAAGCTTGCTTTCAAGCAAAAACGCGTAGCACCAATCTTAACATGCTACGGACGTACGACTGCACACAATTGTAGTTCTACGACACATCTACCATAAGGCTTTTACTTGTCTGAAAGCGACTTCGACGCTGATAAAGAACTAAAATAAATCATATAAGACTATGTTTTCGCGCTGAAATGGTATCACGTCTGCGTATTAATGCAGGAGAACCCCGGTTCAAAACTGTATAACAAACGCACTGTCACTTTTATTTTTTTTATACGTGTTTACTATTTTATTACTATTCATACTTTAACAATAGAATACTTTAAAAAAATTTCTATAATTATATATTTTTATTTTCTTCTTTAATTCTTGATCTAAATAGAATTAAAAATAGACAGATTAAAGTAAATTACCAGTAATCTTGAAATCTATGGCTGAATAACACGCATAAAACGTTGTTTATAATAATTTAACCAAATTAACCATATAATAGTGACGTGGTGTAGGGAATATCTTGACACTGGAGTCTCTTTGACTACCTTTCTATGGCAAAAAATGAACAAAGCGAAAGAAACTAATAGTATAGTTTAAACCATATCATTCATTTTAAATTTGTAATGCATAAACTGTTGCAACGTTCTTCGTTTAATAATATGCAAATGAGCTTTCATACAAGCATACATGTATCTGTACCACTTTTAATCTTTTGCTACGAGTTATTAATTTAAATGTTTCTTTGATTTTTTAAATACATTCTAAGCTCACTCAAACATATAACTTATTGATAGGTTACATCTATATAAACAATAATAAATTATGCGCAAAAGATATATTAATTTAATTTTAATTACTTTGATGATTTAAATTAGTATAATGTAATATTATGTTATAAAACCCATCATTTACTTAGAAAAAATTGACTCAGAGAAGTTATTAATAATTGAGAGATTTTTATCAAACTGAAAGACGATAAGATTTAATAATATAAAGAAGTCCTTTTGTTTCTTATATTGTTAAGTAATATGAATGTTATTATAAAATTGCTGCTATACCATAGCTAAATAGCAAAACGACCTAACTCAGTGTCAAACCGAAGGCCTTCATGCTCTTCAAATGAGCACTATCATACTCCTACCGAAGCCGTGAAAGTGGTGTCCTTTTTCCCCCTTCCGGGATTCAGAATACATGAATGAATAAAAAAAAACAAAAAAGATAAACTAATAAAAAAATACATACCAACAGAAAACTATGTACAACCTAAAATAATAAAAAATATACATTCAGAATAATTTATAAAATAATAAAATCAATTATAAATGTTATTGCAAACCCGCGGCAATCTAGTAGTTAATACAAACAAACTTGTCTCGCGACCGAGACGCCTACCTGTCGGCTCCCGCCATCGCTAATGCTTTACATCGTTGCATAGGGCGTTTTACAAGTTGTATGTAACTACTCGAACTTCTGAAGTCTTTAATCGTAATTTATTACATAAGACAATTTGATATCATTATAATTATCGTGCGTTTGTGATCCGTGTACTCTATTCGCTCTTTTCTACTGCTGAACTATGTGGGTGTCGTGGTTACTACATTGTTACATATGAATTATTTAAAAATACCTACATACCACTAATTTCATATTAAAACTAATTAAGAATAATATATAATTTTTTTTAATTAAGTTAAAATCAGTGTGCGTATATAATAATGAAAGAAATAAAAATAAATGATTTATTAAAAATGCAAAATACAAGGAGGAGTGTGTAAAGATCTCCCGGCCGGGCTCGATCCGGGGCCTTCTGCTATAAGCAACAGAAGTGCTGCTACTACACTATGGAGACGACAAGAAACATTGTATATTTAATAAATACACTCAGCGCCATAAAGTACATGAGAGCAGACTACAAACAATGACAAGCCTTATATCACGTTATTCGTAGAACGAATTGGAAGCGTTACTTCATATTACAAAACTGATACTTCGAAACTTATCAATACACTTTTGTTTCTGACATGGCTTTAAAGTTTTCTGCTTGTTTAACGTGTTGATATTGTCAAAAGACATTAAAAATAATAAGATAATGAATATCTAAGTAATTGGGAGTCGCGGTCTTATTCGCATATTCGTAGCTAGCAAATTCGACGCGTAGCCTAGTGCTCATTGTAGTAGAAAATATTGCATTTATAATATTTAAGTATATTCAAATAAACAAATTACCTATTCCAATAAATATTTTACAATACCAGTATTATTCAGTATAAAAATGTATTAAACATGATTAATTTCATTGCAGAATGGTAATGCTAATGGTGATTTGTTTGTGTAAGTGTCACAAAGTATATGAAAGCAGCCTTCAATGAATAATAAGCCTCATGGCGCGTGTTACAAGACTTGGAATGGTTTAAAAGTGGATAAATGTACGGTCCTTAACGTACGTTAATATCTATAGGTTGTTCGGAAAGTACATTCGTTTTTTTTGTGAAATTAAAGCACTTAATTAGAACTTTATTTAACTTAATAAGAATGTGTAAATGTTTTATATATTTCATATTATTCTATACTTCATTTAAGTTCGGCCAAGTTTCGAGCACAAATCTCATATTACGTTCTAAAAACTTCTGAATTTTCAATCTAAGAGATATTTAACGTCCTGTTTTCGAAATACTGTCTAAACAATTTTTCAGTGAGCTGAATAAGTAATAAGCTGAAGCTACGAAATATAGTGAATATAAATATCAAAAACACGTCCTACTCAAGATAAGGTACCAAATTCGTATCATCATTATACATTTCCTGTTCATCAATTTTGATCTTTTCTGTTTAAATTAAACATCAATTTTTATTTGTGTAAGTTTATAAGTAAATTTTGTATTTTTGTTGGTTATTTAGTTTTTTTTTTCACAATTCAAGTGCCATAAAGTTGATGAACCAAGCCTCCATCAATAATAAGCCTTATATGACGTAAACCGTAGAAAGATTCTTGATAACGTACCTATGTAATACTTACAATACTAACAATACTTAAAAATACATAATCGTAAGCTCCTTAACGATGATATCGAATTACTAATTTCATAACTACTGATATTCGAGTAGTTATAATTGCGGTCATTGTAGAGTTCTCGTAGCTAACGCGTAGCACAGAGCGTAGCTGAGTGTGGATTGTATGGTAAGATTTGGTATTCTTTATATTTTGTTAATAAGAATAAATAACGATTGAAGTTTCAATCCTTCAAGTAGGATATTTATAATCAAAAAATGTCAACATTGATTTCAATGTATAGCATATTCAATAAATATAGAAAAGAAAACATCGAAGCTTTTGACTATTGACATTGTCTTTCTCGTGAAAACAGTATTAAATAAAAAGTTAAATATACTAACATTGTTTTTTAACAATGTTAGTATAACTATTATATTTTTCGTTTCATGCTCTTGAAGTTGCACTTTGAGCTTCATATGACGAGAGCTCGTCGTCTATTACTAGAATTAATGTCAAAAAGTTAAAAAAATCTTTACGAGACTTAATTACGACATATTTTCAACACGTGTTGCGTTATTTTCATTGGAAAGAATATAAGAGTAACGACAGCAATACAATAGTTTTCTAATACACTTGTTTCCCGCTAGTTTCCTAGAATTATACAATATTTTACCATTAAAGATATGTGTGTAATTTTTAACAATTCAATAAAAACAAACATTATTGTCCGGGATTAATTTAGGGGCATTAAATCATCTCAAAACGTGGCTTTGAGTCCTGCCACTCAACGAGAGAAAAGAAAAGAACGGGAGGAAAGTCGAAAACCGGGTGCCCTGGCACTAGGATTTCTATGACATTTTTACAGCTTTCTGTTTATTTTAGTATGTTTGTAAATATATTTAAAATTCGTAATGCAAATAAAATGTTTGTCAAAGTACTACGTTAGGTGAAAGTACAAAACCAAAATAATAAATATTAAATAACAAATGTCTTTTGAAGCATCAATCTGGTCTTTTACAGTATTCTATTAATATCATGTTTTGTTTTATTTTGCATAGTCTTTACAACTTTTAGTTTGCGTTTCCTATGGTTGCTTGGAAGAAATCGCTGTTTTGGCGACAATGTCGCCTATTGTACATTGTTATCCTAAGAAATATTTTTATGATATACAAAAATATTGTCTTTACTTGATATTCGTCTTCGACTTTGGCCACATCGAGTTATCTATGTTACTATAATAATATGAGAACATCATTAGTAAATTGTAATTAAAAGCAATCATATTTTGAGAACAGACCATTTGAAGTGACTTGATTAATGACAATATGCTTAAAAAGAATTAAAATATTTTTTAATTATCTATGTCTTTTTAACTAGGCAGTGATAAGTTGAGTTTCAAAACTGTGTAAAAGCGTTTTACATTTTTATTCATATTTGCCGTTATCAGAGCAGCAGCATACATTCAAATGCTACGTATAATACAGATTTTTGAGAACTGATTTGACGATGGTTTTGAAGATGCCCATCTTTTAGATCTCCGTGGTAGACAAGTTGCCATATGCAGGCAGGCGCTAACTGACAGTAGTCTTTAGTTCGATCCCAAAAGCGGAAGACAATTTATCTATCAACCTTTAATATATATATATATATATATATATATATATATATATATATATATATATATATATATTATAATTACAACACAAGTACACGACAAATTAAATGTCTTTATTTTAAAAATAGAATATTATCTTTAAGCGTCATTAAATAATCAAGCTTGCTTTCAAGCAATAACGCGTAGCACCAGTCCTACCGTGCTACGGGCATGTGTAAATATGCAAGTTTACTTATATATTTTGTATTTTATTCATGTGATAATACAAATTTCTGTATTCAAAATACAAAATCAAAAGTGATTATCATAAAAATATGATATCTGCTTGTAGCTCAAAAATTTGGTTATGAGGTTAGTTTTTATGCCTATTATTCTATGTTTTTTGTATTATTACATGTTTTAACAGTAATTATCACCATTGTCCTTTTTAAACGATAATCAATAACTCAGGAACATATTAACATATTTGGCTCACTCAAACACATAACTTATTGAAAGGTTACATCTATATAAACAATCAGAAATTATAAAGCAAAAGACCTTTTAATTTAATTTGAAATTACTTTGATGATTTAGATTAGTATAATGTAATATTATATTATAATACCCATCATTTACTTAGGAAAATTTACCTCACAGGAGTTATTAATAATTGAGAGATTTCTTTTTATCCAACTGAAATACTAAGATTTAATAATATAAAGAAGAGAGCTTGTTTTATATTTTTGTTAAGTAATATGAATGTTATTATAAAAATTGTCGGTTATACCATAGCTAAATAGCAAAACGACCTAACCTCAGTGTCAAACCGAAGGTTGCATGCTCTTCAAATGTGATGTGCTACACTACAGACATCTGAAATTTCTAAGTATATTCTAGTAACTCTAGCTACAACATATCATAGCTACAATCTTATGGCAATTGGAACAAAAATGGTGCTTATATTGTTTGTACCGATAGTGCCATTGTTGCGTAAAGGGATTTATTATGAGTTTGTATAACATATTATTATATTTCCTGTAAACAATCTTTTATTTATTTTTTTAGAAGCATTTAATAAGTAATCACTGAATTACTTTTAAAAACTAGAACGTTCTCTTTCTTACATTACCTGTGAATTTGATTTAAGACTAAGCATGTGGTGTAGTATTTGTATGGAGTTTGTTTGTATCTTAAATAGTAACATTATCATCAGTAAGTATAGCAAAACCTGAACTTTAAAAACCCACGTCTCTCAAATTAACAAATCGCGGTAATTTTTAGATATTTCCACCATTTCTAATCTAAATATTAAAAAAAAACGAAATAATATATACTTTGCTTGACATTAAAATGTATTTTAATTAAATCTTATGTATAAACAATTTTATATATATATATATATATATATATATATATGTATATATATAACACTCACCAAAAAAAAAAAAAATAAGAAAGTTGATAGCTGATTTTTACCTTAGTGTGATAAAGTACATTAAAGAAGACTTAAAACAATAATATGCCTTATGTAGACCCTAGAAAAATACTTTGTCAGACTTATACATTTGACAAACAGGACATCTATAGATGTCAGAAAAGAAAGTAATGCATTAATATAAGGTCCTTAAGATACGTTAATACTAATATACTAATTTCATGAATATCAGTCGATATTTAAGATGTTAAAACGGTGGGCGCTAATAATGAAGTCATAATGTCGTAGCTAGCGCGTAGCACACAGCATAGCTACGAACAAGTGTAGTTTGTATAATAAAAATGAACATTTTAAATATTTTTGTAATATATAACACATTAGAAATATAAATTAGAAGTAGATTTAATATAATTCATTTCCAAACTAGCGACCCTCTCGCGGCTTTGTCTTAGTCTTCGTGGACTACACAGCAATAAGTATGTGGTAGTTTCGGCGATCTATATTCTCGCTTAAATCATAAACTTTGCTTTGAATTATAATTTTATCCAAAAATATATTTTGTCTTATTATTTAAATGTGTCAATCGACAAAGAAACTTCCCTTCCAAATACTGGTAGAGCAAAAAGACATATTTATAAAACATATAAAAATTTATATGCTGCGGGACTTGAACCCGCGCCTCTTGAAAACCGTTCAACGCATGGCTTAGCGGTCTACGTTTTCCAAATATGTCTTGTTCAATTTCCTAAGTGTGCGAATAACACTTTTAAAAAATGTTCAAAAAGTGGTAGACCACTTTGCTTCCAATTTTTCAATCCTACTTCCAAACCTTGTATCATAAATGGAGTCAGATGCATTCTAGTTCAGTTAATTACTTCAAATAACCTTCACAACTAGTACAAATAAAACAGGCACGCACATTCCATAAAAAAATCATTATTTTGAATATATTTTGAAATTGTATTAGCTTTGTGTTATCCGTCGGAGATAATGATATCCTCAATAATATTGAACACCTTGGGTTAAATTATGCAAGTTTTTGTAAGATCCCAATCTTTTCCGGAAATAAATATAGCCTATGTTTTGCAACGGAAAATATAGCTTCATAGTTATTAAAACATTTTTAAATTCTGTCCAGTAATTTAGAGTCAAATCATAATAGCAAATAAATCTTTTCTATAGGTGATCCATCTAATAAATTGTAAAATATTTACGACCATAACCTTTTAGTTAAATTAACAACGTAAAAATTATATATATAACTTTTATAAGAAATACAACGAAAAGTAATAAAAAGAAAAAAAGGTAAAAAAGGACTAGTCAAATGTCTCCGCTCGGGGTCGAACCGAGGACCTTCTGCGTGTTAGGCAGATGTGATAACCGCTACACCACGAAGACCTGAAAGCTTTCAGTATATTCTTGGTAGTCTATCAAGTCTGTGACGTCACAGGTATAAATTCAGATTGCGATCAATAAAGTGGTTCATGCGTTACAGAGCGTTGCTAGTATTTAAGACTACAATCTGCGGTATGGTAGTGTTCTAATATGCTTGTTCTCTACTAGATGACGTGCCTAAAATTATACAATACTTTAGAATAAATACATATAATGAAGAATTACTTTCTGGTAACGTTTCAGTTCGTAATAGGAACAACGAAAAGAAAATCATTTCTTACAATTCATTAAATTAATCAATGATACAAATATGTATTTATTCAATATAATGTTTCAAAAATTTAATTTATTACAAACATACTTTTACAGTTTCCTTACTTTTTCAATACGTCACAATATACGTGGGGTTTTACTTCATAAAATAAAAATATATAGAGTCGCTAAATTCATGCTGTTATAATATATTTTTTTACTACTTGCTGGTATAAAATATTATTTTGTTTAGTTGACTCATACAAACAATGTCAAAATATAACGAAAAAAAAACAAAAGTGAAATAGTTTGTTATACAGTTTCCGTCCAGGTTCGAACCGGGGACTTTCTGTGGTCCTTTGGTTCTGTATCGGCGTCGAAGTTGCTTTTAGACAAAATGTGTCTTAGAACTACAATTGTGTGGAAGAGCGAGATTATACCATCGTTGCTGTTGTAATACTATAAATTAATACAGACTATAGATACTATAGATGTGGCTTATAATAAATAACGAATACATGACGGGATGTTGATTCACAGACCAAAATTGACCTTATATTGAATATATCTGCCCGATATCTGGACTTGGGAACACAACAATGTACACACCTCGAGCCACCACTAACATACTCCTATCCAATACGTGAAAGTGGTTATATAATAATATAAATCATGATTCACCTTATTTAAAATGTATGGTATTATTATACAAAAGTCAAATGTCACTTGACATTCATCTTCGACTTCATCCACATCGAGTTATCTCTGTTACTATAATAATACGGGAACATCATTAGTAAATTGTAATTAAAAGCTATCTTTTTTTTGAGACAAGGCCATGACCATTTGAAGTGACTTGATTTAATGCAATATTGTTAAAAGGAATTAAAATATTTTTTAATTATCTATGCCTTAATAACTAGGCAGTGATAAGTTGATTTTCAAAACTGCGTAATAGTGTTTTACATTTTGAATTCCTATTCGCTGGTAACGAATAAAGCGTACATTCAAAAGCTACGAATAATACAGATTTTTAAGTACCGACGACTATGGTTTTGAAGATGCCCATCTTTCAGATCTCCGTGGTAGACAAGTTGCCATATGCAAGCAGGCGCTAATTGACAATAAGTCTAAATGAAAAAAAATGGTTTAAACTATACTATTAGTTTCTTTCCGCTTCGTTCATTTTTTCCCATAGCAAGGTAGTCAAAGAGACTCTAGTGTCAAGTATTCCATTCGCCACGTCACTATTATATGGCTAATATGGTTGAATTATTATGAACAACGTGTTATGCGCGTTATTCAGCCATTGATTACAATATAACTGGTAATTTACTTCGCTTAGCCTATTTTTAATTTTATTTAGATCAGGAATAAGAGAAAAAAATTAAATAAAAGGCAAAACATTTTAATGTATTCTATTGTAAAAGTAATATGAATAGTAATAAAATAGTAAAAACGTTAAAAAAACAAAAAACGACAGCGCGTTTGCCATACGGTTTTCGCCCGGGCTTGAACCGGGGTCCTCCTGCGTTAATACGCAGACGTGATACCACTTCACCACGGAAACATGGTCTTATATGATTTATTTATCAGCGTCGAAGTCACTTTCAGACAAGTATAAGCCTTATGGTAGATGTGTCGTAGAACTACGTGTTGTGTGCTACGCGTTATAGCTTGAAAGCAAGTAATGCATAATCTGTTGCAACGTTCTTCGTTTAACAATATGCAAATGAGCTTTCATACAAGCATACATGGATCCGCAACACTTTTAATCTTTTGCTACGTTTTATTAACCTATTAATTATGTGACGTCACAGGCATAAATTCTTAAATTTCATATAAATCATCGATGAGACAAATTTGTACTCATTCCATCCATATTACAAAACATTATGAAATTTAATATATTACATTCATACTTTTACAGGCACTATTATAGTTTCCTGTCTTTTTCGATACGTCAAAATATATGTGGTGAAATTACATGAAATAAAAAAGTCGTCGATCAATTCATAATGTTATAATATATATCTTTACCACTGGCTGTTTTAAAATATTATTTTGTGTAGTCGACTTATACAAACAATGTCAAAATACGACAAAAAAAACAAAAGTAAAAGTCAGTTTGTTATACAGTTTCGAATTCATTACTGGGTTCAAACCGGGGTCTTTCTGCGTTCTTTTGGCCCTATCCTGTTTGTTTTAGTCACTTTCAGACAAATGCAAGCCTTATGGTATATATGTCGTAGAACTACACTTGTGTGAAACATATTATGCCATCGTTGCTGTTGTAATACTATAGTATGTAAATATATCCTTAAAAGCTCATGTGCATGATTTGACTTATATTTAATAACGGTTGTATGACGAGATGTTAATTGAGAGACCAAAATTGACCTTATATTGAATTATTGCTCTAATATTGAATATATATCTGTCCGATATTTGGTCTTGGGCACAGTAGTACACCATCCCGGACCCTCGAGCCAGCACTATCATACTCCTACCGAAGCCGTGAAAGTGGTGTCCTTTTTCTAGACAAAAAAAATTTTTTTTTCACAAGTTGCTATGCACGTAAATACATACCAATAAAGTAAAGATTGATATGTATTTAGCATGTGCCAGCAGGCAGATGATTATTATTTCTTTCTAAATTTTAATGAAAAAATAAAAATAAGTGTATTAATTTGAAAATCCTAAATCAGTTTTTTAATTGTTAGGAAGAACAAAATATGTATAGTAAGTCCCGGTGGTCAGCTAGTGCAACATTTGTTCACGCAATATTTGTTCTACAACACAGGCTTATATTTGTCTGCAAGCAATTTCAATGTTAATACAGGACCGAAATTGCATCATGTAAACCAGGGTGGAAACTGTATAACAATCTCACTTTCACTTACAATTTTTTTATCATATTTTGACATCGTTTATATAAGTCTAAAATACAAATTAATATTTTAAAACAGCCAGTGGTAAAGTAATATATTATAATCATATGAATTTATCGACTCTATATTAATATATATATTATAATAATATAGGGCTAATGCCCTACATATTTTTTATTTATTTATTTCATGAAGTAAATCACCAAGTATACAGTGACATATTAAAAAAGACAGGAAACTGTAAAAGTGCTTGTAAATGTATGATTGAAATAAATTAATTTTGACAATGTTTTATAACATGAATAGTATGAGTTCAAATTTGTGGCATTGATTAATGAAATTAAATATAACGATGTGATTTCCCTTGTTCTATTACGAACTGAAACGTAACCATGAAGTAATTCATTCATTATAGTTAGATAGATAGAAACATTTATTTGTACACAATGCAATGCAAAGAATAGTACACAAGATCTTATAAATAGTACATAGTATGCAAAGACGGTCTTTTTGCTTAAAATTTATATCTAAATGCCGTATTACATCAGGTCTTTGGTACATTGACAATAAATTCTATTTAGAGCCTATTTTTAGTAATTTGAAACTCAATGTAAAGCTGCAAGATGATGTAATGAATGATAATAATATATATATTTTTAAAACTTATTATTTAATATAGTTTCTATTTAATAAAGGCAATATTTATATTCGAATACATCGTCGATTTCTTTTCGATGTTTATTACATATTGAAATGAAACTACTTTTAACCGGATTAATCACGTATATCATTGGTTTTCGAAAATACATTTTAGACTTCGACGTTTCAAACACTTTACAGTGGTCCGTGGTCGCAGGTAGACTGGGTGGCATTTGTCTGTCATTTGATACAATTATTATATCAAACTACCGCCAACGATTTCTTGGTTGCCTCGTGTAATGCCCTGGATTCTAGCATCTTACTGTATCTTGCTCTCTGGTGTGATCGGATTGAGACTTCAAAGTTTTCAGTATTGGGTCCCAGGTGGTAGCAAGTTTATAATCTATCTATCTTCTCTATCGAAATTAGCGTGTTTTTGTATTTTAATAGCCTCGCAGATTATCCTTGGGATATATCTGTTTTCCCTAACGAGAATATGAGGTTTATCAAACTTGATGTAATAGTTGGGTTTATCTGTTGTATACTCATACACAGCTGACTTCGATACACGCCCATTCTTGATATCGGAGATATGTTCCTTCGCCCTTATACCGAAGCTCCTCTTTGGTTGACCAATGTATGGTTCCCACACAGTCACAATCTAGTTCGTATATACCAGCACACTGCAATGGAATGTTACTTTTTGGTCTCAAAAACTGGCTCATTTTTATGTTAGGCTGAAATATAGTTTTTATTGAAGCTTTCCTTAAAATATTGCCAATCCTGTCCGTAACTGCCACTGTGAGCGGCTTGTTGGTTTTCCCACGACGATGGCGGGGAACGGGCAGCTTGTGATTTCAGCGAGAACGTGGATACTACATAGCTATTGTTGAGTAGTTCACGAAGACAAAGCCGCGAGAGGGTAGCTATGAAATTAATTATATTTTATTTACATTTTTTTATATTTTTAATGTATTATATAATACAAAAATATTTAAAATGCTACATTTGGCCGTAGCTATGTTGTTTGAAGCTACGAGATTACGACCCTATTAGCGCTCACGGTTTTAACTTCTTAAATACCTACTAATATTTAAGAAATCACTATATTAATATTAAATATTAATGCATTTTAAGCAATTCTTTCTTTTGTCACACGTCATGACGCTGACATACAAGTCAGCTCATTCATATCTGCGTTGTAATAAATTATTATTTTAACAACTCATTAAGATATGAAACATTGTTAATGTTTTAGGAATTGATAAATAATATATTATTAAAAATTATAAAATTGTAAATTTAGAATTAAACAATTAATTAATCTTTGACACTAGGTAAAAGGAATGTGCATAAATATAAAAACTATATTTATGCACATTGTAACAACTCCTTTTGTTGAAGCATGTAGGTAACCTATCAAAAATGATTCTACGGTACACGCGATATAAAGCTTATTATTGATTGAAGCCTGCTTTTCAGCGCTGATAGAGTTCGTTAAATATACAATTTCGTGGTGTACTGGTAGCACCTCTGATGTTTACAGCAGAAGGTCCCGGTTCGAGCCCGGGCGTAGACGTCATATCAAATTCCTCACCCTTTTTGCCTTTTCAAACAATAGCTTATTTTTTTTAAATTTAAAATAGTGTAAAGAGGAACTGCATATATTTTGTTTCACATATATATATGAAATTACATATACATAAGATTTAATAAAAAACAAACTATAGTTGTATTCATTTCAATAAGAAAATATCAGTTATATAGTAAAATAGACTAACACTATCTGCAGAATCGCCCCATATTTTATCATACATTTAACTGTTAAACGAAGTATATATTATTTTGTTTTTATTTAAATAGGTTGATAAAAAGTGGTAATATAAAATAAAAATAACCACGTTTTGTATATAGTTCTTATTTTACTAAGTAAATAATGGATATTTTACTATATTTTCTTTATATTAAACTAACTTTCTTTTGCACATTGCGTTAATACGCAGATGTGATACCAATTCACCACAAAACATGGTCTTATATGATTTAGTTTTAGTTCTATATAAGCCTTATGGTAGATGTGTCGTAGAACTACAATTGTGTGCAGAGCGATATTATGCTATCGCTGCTGTTGTAATACTATAGTATGAAAATATGTTTCTTATTCGTATTAGTTATCGTTTTAAAAGATAATAGTAATAAAAATTACTGTTAAAACATGTAGGAATAGAAATAAATAGAAAAATAGGCATAAAACTAACCTTATAACCGAATCTATTTGAGTTAAATAGAATGTTATTATAATAAGACTTTAGTTTAGTTGTCCTGCAGGCTTGATTCTTTAATGAAGCTTAAAAAGACAAGAATGTATCCTAATTAAATTGATATAAGAGTCTTAGGAAACGCAAGCTACAAGTTGTAAGTCTGTGCAAAATAGCAATACATGATATTATAATATAGATACAGAGAATATACAATATAGATCACATAACTGTTTTGCAAAAATATCGAACAACCTGTCATTTGTTACCAAATGACATTTGTTATTTAATACTTTTGTTTTGTAGTTTAACTTAACATAATACTTTGACAAATATTTCATTTACATTTTTCATCATTACAATATTACGTTTTTTAAATACATTTACATCATTAAAATTTTTCTTTTTTTTAAATATATTTACAAGGTGACTAACATGAAATGGCTTCTGGCGACTACTGGAACGTGTGAAGTTGTTAACCGTTATTTATTATAAGTTAAGTTAAGTTAAGTTCAAAATGCAGGTTCAAGAGGATGAAATTAATAATTATAACAATTTTAGTAGATTTAATTATCTTTTAATTTATTACTGTTTCTAGCTGTACTCTAATACGAGTACTACGAGATTACGACAATGACCGCAATTTTAACTACTCGAGTATCAGTAGTTATTATATTAGTAATTCGATATTAAAGTTGAGGACTATAAAATGTACTATAATTATTCAATTTTAAGTAATCACTAGTATTGTAACTTGTAACTTGTAGGTACGCTGTCAGGAATCATTAGACGGTTCACGCGATATAAGGCTTGTTACTGATTGAAGCCTGCTTTCATATTTTTGTGGCGCTGATAGAGTTCGTATAAAATACATAGTTTTCGAGCGGAAACTTTCACACATTCCTCCTTTATTTTGTCTTGTGATCAACTTGTTTATTTATTTGTTCATTATTTGAAATAACTTATTTTAGGTTGAGTATCTATTAAGTCTTCTCTATTAAATTTAAGTTAATTAAATTATTTCTAGCTACATTTTGTAGCTTCAGATTACTACTTATTGAGCTCTCTAAAAAATTATTTAGACAGTAATTTAGAGAAGGACGTTAAATATCACTTAGATAGAGACTTAGACGGAAATTCCCAAGTTTTAAGAACGTATAATCAGTTTCAAACGTGTTTTAATTTCACCAAAAAACAAAAACGAAACTACTTTCAGAACAACCTGGTCTAACAAGATATTAAAAATTTAATTACTAAGTAAATACATTTTATATATATATTATTAAATAAATATATAATATTAATTATTCAACAATAGCTCAAAATTTAATATACGGTTAAAATTTGTCTGACAATTAACATCTGGTCATGCATCCATTATTTAATGTAAGTCAAATCGTGCACAAGAGCTTTTAAGAACATATTTACATACTACAGTATTACAACAGCAACGATGGCATACTCTTTTTCATACAATTAAAGTTCTACGACACATATACCAAAAGGCTTGAATTTGTCTGAGATAACTTCAACGTCAACACAAATAGGATAGGGGTAAACCTTACCCTGGTTCAAACCCGGGCGAAACTGTATAACAAACTCACTTTCACTTTTGTTTTTTTTTCTCATATTTTCACATTGTTTGTGTGATTCAACTAAAAAAATGGTAAAGCAGTAAGTATTAACAAAATATAACAATATAATTTTTGTTCAGTAAAGAAGCCAATATATTTACACATTCATTGTTAGGCTAACTCTACATGGAAAGAAAAAAGGTTGCTCACATCTTTATTCTATACAAAAAAAATTTTTTTTTTGTGTATTTTGGTACTTTCTTTTATTTATAATTTTACATGGTTCAATAATTAAAAAATAAACAATACAATAAAACTGGTTCTTAAAAAAAAATATACACAAAATCAAGCAAATAGCCAACAAACCAAAAAATAAAAGATTAACAAGTATATAAATAATAATTACATTTTCGAAACTTATATATATCTAAGCTTATTAAATAATAAATGGTTTGAGGACTTCTTACTTTGCAAAATATATTTTTAAGTTAGCTTTATAGGAATGTGATGAGTTTGGTTTTCGATATTTATCACATATGATATACATTTAAAACGAATTCGACGAATGAAAACGAATTTTCTTGATTATGAATATCCTAATTGAAAGATTGAAACTTTAATTGTTTTTTATTCTTAGAATACGAAATCTAACAATACAAGCTATCCAGCTATGCTCACGACAAGGACCACAATTTTAACGAATAGTGATGATATTAGTAATTGGATATTAAAGTTAAAGACTTTAAAATATACTATAATTATTCATTTTGAAGTAATCACTAGTAGGTAAGCTGTCCAGAATCGTTCTACGGTTCACGTGATATAAGGTCTCGTTTGGGTTATTGGGTAATGCCTGCTCTCATGTAGTTTATACTGCTGATACAGTTCGTTAAATATACCTTATTGTACTTAGTTTCCGTGGTGTAGCAATACACCTGCTATTCATCGGATCGAACCCGGGCGAAAAGCTTAACAAACTCCTCTCCATACTTTTGCACTTTTAGTTTTTTCATTAAATTTTATGTATATTGATTTTGAAAGCAATATGAAACATAAATAAGTAAGTAATTAACATATTTATGAGTCACAAATTTTACTGGGTTTGCTAGAACCCAGTAAAATTTTAACATTGTTAAGTCATTTGGATGACAAAGGAATCTAGAAGTCTGGAACACAAATTATTACATTACTTCAGTAGTAAAATTACTTTTAAAAGTCATTACGCATTTTATAAAATGAAACTCTAGAGTACAATTATTTCAAAGTCTTTCAATAAGGCTAATCCTTAAATATATAGCTGGCACTTATGTTTTTAATTATGTTTTTCAATTTATAAGAACAAATCAACTTATTGTGTATTAATTTAAAAATCCCAAACCAGTTCATTGATCGTTAGGCAGAACGAAGTTTGCCGGGTCAGCTAGTGCAACACTTGTTCTCTGCACGCAATATTTGTTCTACAGAAGCTCCACATAAGGCTTATATTTATCTGAAAGCGACTTCGACTCTGATACAGAACCGAAATTGAATTATATACGAACATATATGGGAATAAGGTGTACAATATTAAATAACATACTAATATCTACGATGGATAACTACGACGAATAACACAATGCTATTACAGTTAAAAAAATTGTTCGAAAATAATGAACTTTTATGAAGTGCTGCGTTATAAAATTTTTATACATTTTCTAAATGTATTTTTCAATTTCCTAAATGTGCAAATAACAGATAGAAAAATGTTTAAAATTACTTTGTTGTACTAGTTGTGACCATTGTTTTAAGTAACTAGCTGAACTAGCATCTGATTTCATTTATATTACTTGACACATATTTATATAATTCGAAAATATATATAATTGAATAAAACAATAATTCGATGTTTTATCAAAGTTTGTGATTTAAGCGAAACGTGGGTCGGCAAAAATATCATAAAGTTATTGTTGTGCAGTTCAAGAAGACTAGGACGAAGCCGCAAGAGGGTCGCTTGTTTTATGTTTTTAATTTTTATTTTATCTTTATTGTGTGTCATATATTACCAAAATATTCAAAATGCTCATTTTCGTTATACAAACTACACTCGGCCGTAGCTAGTAGTAGCGTAGTATGATGTATGCTACGCGCAAGCTACGAGATAAGGAGTCCATTAGCGCCCACAGTTCTAAGTCCTCAATATCGATTAATATTTATGAAATTAGAATGATAATATGTAAACTTAAGAACCTTATATTTTTGCATCTTAAGAACTCCTTCTTTTGTCATATGTTTAAGTGCAACACAGTATCTTTCTACGGTTAACATAAGGCATATTATTGTTTGAAGCTATCGTTCATGTACTTTATGACACTGGCATGTGAGGCTTTTACCTTCCTGCATTGTAATAAATTACTATTTTAACAACATATTAATATATTAAAGAATGATTTATTACAATACATAAAGGTATTACAAAAAAGTTATGATAGCAGATATATCAAAAATGATTCTACGGTACACGCGATATAAGGTTTATTATTGATTGAAGCCTGCTTTTAAGCGCTGATAGAGTTCGTTAAATATACAATGTCTCTTATCGTCTCCGTGGTGTATTGGTTGCACCTCTGGTGTTTATACCAGAAGGACCCGGTTCGAGCCCGGGCATAAGAATGAGGAATTTGATATAAGGTCTCCACCTTATATCAAATTCCTCATCCTTTTTGACTTTTTAAACAATAATTTTGTTTTTTTTGGTGAATGTTTAATATATATATAAAATTGATTTAACTAAAAATACATTTTACTGTGAAGGAAAGTATATATTATTTTGTTTTATTGAAATATGTAGATTATAAATGGTAGAAATAACTAAAAATTACCGCCGTTTGTTAATTTGAGAGACGTGGGTTGGTAAAGTTCAGGTTTTGATATACTTACTGATGGTAATGTTTCTATTTAAGATACAAGCAAACTTCATACAAGCTCATCACATATAGTCTTAAATAAAATTCATAAAATATGTAAGAAAAAGAGACGTACTAGTTTTTTAATGCCTACGAAATAAAGTCATGGGTGTAAATACAATTAATATTAAGTCAGTTATTACTTATTTATGCCTTCTAAAAAAATAAATAAAAGATTGTTTACAGGAAATATAATAATATTTTATACAAACTCATAATGAATCCTTTACACAACAATAGCTTATCGATACAAATAATATAAGCACCATTTATGTATAATTGCCATAAGAATGTAGCTATAATATGTTGTAGCTAGACATACTAGAATATACATATACTGAGAGATTTTAGATGTCTGTAGTGTAGCACAGCATATTTGAATAGCACGCAGAAGGTCTTCGGTTCGACACTGATTGAGGTCGTTTTGCTATTTAGATTTATTATGAAAAACGTACTATGCGTGTTATTCAGCAATAGAATACAATATTACTGATGATGATTCGCTCTATCTATTCTTAATTCTATTTGGATCCGGATTATACCCGAAGAAGAAATTAAAAATATAGAACAATTACAAACACTTTAATATATTCTTTTGTTAAAGTAATATGAATAGTAATAAAAAAAAAACAAAAGTGAAAGTGAGTTTGTTATCCAATTTCCGCCCGGGCTCGAACCGGGGTCCTCCTGCGTTAATACACTGAAGTGATACCACTTCACCATGGAAACATGTTGCATATATGATATAATTTGGTTCTGTATAAGCCTTATGGTAGGTGTATCGTAGATTGCTGCCGTTGTAATATTATAGTATGTAAATATATTTCTTATTTGTCTTTATACGTTAATTGTTGTTTTCAAAGATAATGGTTATTTTAATTACTTTAAAAACGAATATATACAATAATAGGCATAAAACTAACCTTTTAACAAAATCTATATGAGTTAAATAGAATATTATTATAATAAGACTTTGAAGCAAATATAATATTGTATTTGTCATACAGATCTTTATTATCGCATTAATATAATACAAAATATACAAATTAACTGCCATATTTACACATGTCCGTAGCACGTGTAGACTGGTGCTACGCCTTATTGCCGAAATAGTTGTCCTACAGGCTTGATTGTTTAATGACGCTTAAAATGATTATATTGTATCCTAATTAAATTTATATACGAGTCTTAGGAAACACAAGCTACAAGTTAAGTAAGTCGGAAAAATATAACAATACATGATATTAATAATAAACTGTTATAGATCACATAGATGTTTAGCAAAAATATCGAGCAACCTGTCTTCAAATAACATTTATTGTTTAACTTTTGTTATTTGTAATCATTCAACGGTTCACGCGATATAAGGCTTGTTACTGATCGAAGCCTGCTTTCATCTTTCTGGCGCTGATAGAAATCGTATTATATACGTAGTTTTTGGGCGGAAACCTTCACACACTCCTCCTCTCTTTTTCCTGTTAATCAATTTCTTTATTTATTTGTTAATTATTCAAAATAACTAATTTAAAGTTGATGTATAGTCACTTCTCTATTAAATTTAAGTTTATTAAATTATTTTGTAGCTACATTTCGTAGCTTCAGATTACTACTTATTGAGCTCTCTAAAAAATAATATAGACAGTAATTTAGAGAAGGACGTTAAATATCACTTAGATTGGAAATTCCCAAGTTTTAAGAACGTATAATCAGCTTCAAACATTTTTTAATTTCACCAAAAAAAAACGAAACTACTTTAAGAACAACCTGTTAGATATTAACATAATTTATCTACTTCTAAACAATTCCAAGGCATAAGGTATTATTGATTGAAAACAATTTTGATACTAAATGATATTGGTAATTTTTTTTATTATACGATATTTATAAGAATAGGTCATACGTTTATTTTAATGTAATTAAATATTATAATTGCAATTATTTGTACTACAATGTGCAAATGTCTACGAATTAGCGAAAAAGACAGTGACTCCTTATTCCTTGGATATTTATAAACTCATTATTTTTATTGTCTTTTAATAGTATTTACAAGTTCGACAAGAACAAAACTTTAGAACCATGTTCGAAACAAGAGTATATTCATGAACTTTGAAGTCATTTAAAGTTTTGTAATATGTGCATTACTACATACATATATCAAGAATCATTCTACGGGTAACCTGATATAAGGTTTGTTATTGTTTGTAGTCTGCTCTCATATATTTATAGCGCTGAATGAGTTTGTTCAATATGCGTTATGAAGTGTCGTCTCCGTGATGTAGTAAAAGCACCTCTGTTGCATATAGCAGAAGGTCGAAGGCCCGGTTCAAGTCCAGGCGAAGACCTTAACAAACTCCTCCCTGCCTTTTACCCTTTTAATAATAATTTTAGTTTTATTTTATTCATAATTATATACGCATATTGCTCTTTAATAATATTTTATAATAATAATACTAATATTTTATTCTTAATTTATTTTAATATGATACAAGTAATATCACTCAATTGTTCAAAAGGAGAAAATAGCGAATAGAGTACATGGAACACAAACACACAACAATTACAATTATACAAAATAGTCTAATATAATAAATTACGATTAACGACTTCACAAGTACGAGTAGTTATATAAAAGTTAAACTTAAAGTCTTCGTTAAGGTGCATCCCAGAAAAGGGCACCGTTTTCCCCTATAACAGGACATCACTTCCACAGATTAGATAGGAGTATGATAGTGGTGGTTTAAGGACCCAGGGTGGTATATCCGTATGACCTAGGCTTAATATCGGACAGATATATATTCAACAATAGCACAATAATTCAATATACGGCTAAAATTTGTCTGTTAATTAAGATATGGTCATGCATCCATTATTTAATGTAAGTCAAATCATGCGCAAGCGCTTTTTAGAACATATTTACATACTATAGTATTATAACAACAACAATGGCATAATCTTTTTCACACAATTAAAGTTTTACAATACATATACCAAAAGGCTTGAATTTGTCTGAAAGTAACTTCAACGTCAACACAAATGTATAGGGGCAAAAGAATGCAGAAGGACCCCGGTTCGAACCCGGGCGAAACTGTATAACAAACTCACTTTCACTTTTGTTTTTTTTATTTTCATTTTATTTTGACATTGTTTGTATGAGTCAATTAAACAAATAAATGTTTTAAAACAGCCAGTGATAAATAAATATATTATAACATTATGATTTTTTTAAGTATTGTTCAATTTTAAGCATCATCTAGCGGAGAAACAAGCGTATTAGAACACTACCATACTGCAGTTTGTAGTCTTAAATACTAGCAACGCTCTGTAACGCATGCACCACTTAATTGATCGCAATCTGAATTTATGCCTGTGACGTCACAGACTCGATAGACTACCAAGAATATACTGAATGCTTTCAGGTCTTTGTTGTGTAGCGGTTATCACATCTGCCTATCACGCAGAATGTCCTAGGTTCGACCCCGAGCGGAGACATTTGACTAGTCCTTTTATACTTTTTTTCTTTATATTACTTTCCCTTGCATTTTTTATGAAAGTTATATATATAATTTTTGCGTTGTAAATTTAACTAAAAGGGCAATACCCTTTTAGTTAAATTCGTAAATATTTTACATAAAATATATTTTATAATTTATTAGATGGATCAGCTGTAGAAAAGATTTATTTGCTATTATGATTTGACTCAAAATTACTGGACGGAACTTAAAGGCTTTTAATAACTAAGACTAAAAAACGATTCAATGTAATTAACTTTTCGGTAGTAATTAATGAACTAGTTGGGACTGTTATTTTAAATGGGATTACAAAATTGATGAAATTAATTGTACTATATTTACATTTTTTTATATTTTTAATGTATTATATAACACAAAAATATTTAAAATGCTACATTTGGCCGTAGCTATGCTGTATGCTACGCGCCAGCTACGAGATTATGATCCTATTAGCGCCCACGGTTTTAACTTCTTAAATACCTACTAATATTTATGAAATCAGTATATTAATATTAAATATTAATGCATTTTAAGCAATTCTTTCTTTTCTCATATGTATAAGTTTGACAAAGTATCGTTTTACGATTTACAAAAGGAATATTATTGTTTGAAGCCTTGTTTCATATACTTTATGACACTGACATACAAGTCAACTCATTCATATCTGCATTGTAATAAATTATTATTTAAACAACTTATTAATAAACGAATTGAAAATAATATATTGTTTGTAGGAATAAATCTTAGTTTTTAATGAAATATAAGTTTCAAATGCAAAATTAATAAATTAATAAATCTTCTGAAACTAGTTAAAAAGAATGTGCATAAATATAAAAACTATATTTATGCACATTGTAACTAATCCTAGTTTTGAAGCATGTAGGCAACCTATCAAAAATAGTTCTACGGGTCACGCGATATAAGGCTTATTTTTGATTGCAGCCTGCCTTTCAGCGCTGATAGAGTTCGTTGAATATACACTGTTACATGTCGTCTCCGTGGTGTAGTGGCAGCACCTCTGTTGTTTAAAGCAGAAGACCCCGGTTCGAGCCCGGGCGGAGACCTTATAACACACTCCTCCCATTTTGCAATTTTAATAATTATTTATTCATTATTTCTTTTTATTTTATACATATGCATATTGCTTTGAAATAAACATTTAATAATTTTTATTTTGGTTAAATATAAAACATGGGTATACATACCTATTATTTCAAATAATTTATATGTGACAAAGTCACATTTTGCCCTTTTAATAATAATTTTCTTTTTATTTTATTGATATATATATATACGCATATTGCTCTTTACCAAAATAATAATACTTATATTTTAGTCTTAATTTGTTTTAATATGAAACCAGTAGTTTCACTCAATTATTCAAAAGGAAAAAAGAGCGAATAGAGTACACGGTACACAAAACTCCCGACAATTACAATGTTATAAAAAAGTCTTATATAATAAATTACTATCAAAAAACCACTTCACAAGTTTGAGTAGTTATATACAAGTTATGAAAGCTAAAAGCCGGCGTCTCGGTCGCGAGACAGGTTTTGTTAGTATTAACTACCCGTTTGCCGCGGGTTTGCCTTAGGTTGTACATTGTTTTCTTTTGCTTTGTAATTTTTTAATAGTTTATTTTTTTGTAATTTTTTATTCATTTTTGTTTACGTGCATTTTAAAGATTTTTTGTTATATATCAAGTCTTCGTCAACCTGCGCCCAAGAAAAGGCTACTGCTTTACCCTGTAACTGGACATGACTTCCACAGATTAGATAGGAGTATGATAGTGGTGGTTTGAGGACCCGATGTGGTGACCGTGTGACCTAGACCAAATATCGGACCGATATATATTCAATAATAGCTCAATCATTTAATATACGATTAAAATTTGTCTGTCAATTATTATCTGGTCATGCATCCGTTATTTAATGTAACTCAAATCATGCACAAGAGCTTTTAAGAACATATTTACATACTATAGTATTACAACAGCAACGATGGCATAATCTTATTCACACAATTAAACTATAATAGTAAAAGTATGAATGTTATAAATTAAATTTCATAATTTTTTGTAACATCGATGGAATGAGTACAAATTTTTCTCATCGATTAATGATATGAAATTTAAGAAATGATTTAATATCCCTTGTTCTATTACAAACTGAAACGTTACCAGGAAGTTATTCTTCATTATATGTATTTATTCTTAAGTATTGTTTAATTTTAAGCACGCCACCTAGCGGAGAACAAGCGTATTAGAACACTATCATACTGCAGTTTGTAGTCTTATATACTAGCAACGCTCTGTAACGCATAAACCACTTTATTCATCGCAATTTATGCCTGTGACGTCAGAGACTCGATAGACTATCGACAATATACTGAAATTTCAAGTCTTTGTGGTGTAGCGGTTATCACATCTGCCTAACACGCAGAAGGTCCTCGGTTCGACCCCGAGCGGAGACATTTGACTAGTCCTTTTATACTTTTTTTCTTTATATTACTTGTTCTAGCATTTTTTATGAAAGTTATATATAATTTTTGCGTTCTAAATTTAACAAATTTTTTCATAAAATTTATTTTACAATTTATTGGTGGATCAGCTATAGAAAAGATTTATTTGCTATTATGATTTAACTCAAAATACTGCACGGAATTTAAAAGTTTTTTAATAACTAGGAAGCTATATATGATAAACGCGACTGATAAAACAACGCTTTTACAATTAAAAAAAAACGATTTAAATTAATAAACTTTTGTGGGTTGTGTGTAGCAGCTTACTTTGTTATACTAGCTGGGACCGTTATTTTAAATGGGATTCCAAAATTGTCAGCAAAGTGATCTACTACTATTTGAACATCCTTTATCGGTTGTCACATATTGAAGTAAGTCGATTATATGTTTATAATTGGATAAAATTATAATTCTAAGCAAAGCTTGTGATTTTAGCGAGAACGTGGATACTAAATAGCTATTGTTGGGTAGTTCACGAAGACTAGGACAAAGCCGCGAGAGGGTCGCTAGTTATGAAATTAATTGTATTATATCTACATTTTTTTATATTTATAATGTATTATATAATACCAAAATATTTAAAATGCTAATTGTATGATACAAACTACATTCGGCCATAGCTATGTTGTATGCTACGCGCCAGCTACGAGATTACGCCCCTATTAGCGCCCACGGTTTTAACTTTGAAGCCTTGTTTCATATACTTTATGATGCTGACATACAAGTCAGCTTATTCATATCTGCGTTGTAATAAATTATTATTTTTACAAGTTATTAAGATATGAATTAACAATGTTTTTAGAATTGGTAATAAAATATTATTAAAAATTATAAAATTGTAAATTCAAAATTAATCTTTTGAAATTGGTTAAAAACAATGTGTATAAATATAAAACTATATTTGTGCACATTGTAACAACTCCTATTTTTAAAGTATGTAGATAACCTATCAAAAATCATCTTACGAGCCCGCGATATAAGGCTTATTTTTGATTGAAGCCTGCTTTTCAGCGCTGATAGAGTTCGTTAAATATACAATGTCAATTGTCGTCTCCGTGGTGTACTGGCAGCACCTCTGGTGTTTACAGCAGAAGGCCCCGGTTCGAGCCCGGGCGGAGACCTTATAACACACTCCTCGCCTTTTGCCCTTTTAATTATTTTTTACACATAATTACATATGCATATTGCTTTAAAACAAACATTTAATAATTTTTATTTTGGTTAAATATAAAACATAAATCTACATACCTATTATTTCAAATAATTCATATGTGACAAAATCACATTTTACCCTTTTAATAATAATTTTCTTTTTATTTTATTGATATATATATACGCATATTGCTCTTTACCAAAATAATAATACTTATATTTTAGTCTTAATTTGTTTTAATATGAAACCAGTAGTTTCACTCAATTGTTCAAAAGGAAAAAAGAGCGAATAGAGTACACGGTACACAAAACTCCCGACAACTACAATGTTATAAAAAAGTCTTATATAATAAATTACAATCAAACAAACGATTTCACAAGTCCGTGGTGTAGCAGTTCTCGTATGCAGACATCTAAAGACAGTTAGTCTTCATTTCGATCCCAAGCAAAGACAACTTATATTTCAACCTTTTATATAATTTTATCACTTTCACTTTGGTTTTTTTTTTATTTATTTTTTCATTGCTTCAATTAAACAAATGTTAAAGCAGTAAGTATTAAAAAAATGTAACAATATGAATTAGTAGTCTATATATTTATTTTATTTTATTTATTATTAAGATGGATCGAGGTATTTTATAAGGTACTGCAAAATAAATAGAAAACTGTAAAAGTATTAGTAAAAATATTGTAAAGACTAATTGTTGTGAACACTAGGGAGAGTGTTATTGCCCCCCGTTTTCTCATTTACTCCTAAATCTGCGAGGAGCTTCAAGAGGATGAAATGAGTAAATATTTTATTTTTTATTATTTTTTGCATTTAAAAAGCCACGTTATATTCTAAGAATACATTTACACATTCATTGTTAAATAGTATATCCCAATTATAGGCTAACTCTACATGGAACGAAAAATGTTTCTCACATCTTGCTTCTAGACAAAAAAGATTTTTTTTAATATATTTGGGTAATTTTATGTAACGAAGCTTATTAAATAATGAATGGTGTGAGGATTTCTTACTTTGCACAATATATTTTTAGGTTAGCTTTATAGAAATGTAAAGAGTTTGATTTTCGATATTTATTACATATGATATACATTTAAACCTATTTCGACATTTTTTTGATTATGAATATCCCAATTGAAAGATTGAAACTTCAATTGTTTTTTTATTCATAATAACAAAATATTAAGAATACTAAATCTTACAATACAAGCTATCCACACCCAGCTATGCTCACGACAAGGACCACAATTTTAACTATTTTAATACAAGTAGTGATGATATTAGTAATTCGATATTAAAGTTAAGGACTTTCAAATATGCTATAATTATTCATTTTTAAGTAATCACTAGTAATTAAGCTATTCAGAATCGTTATACGGTTCACGTGATATAAGGTTTCTTTTTGGGTAAAGCTTGCTCTCATGTACTTTATACCGCTGATACAGTTCGTTAAATATACCTTATTGCACGTAGTTTCCGTGGTGTAGCAATACACCTATTATATTCATAGCAGAAGACCTCGGATCGAACCCGGGCGAAAAGCTTAACAAACTCCTCTCCACATTTTTGCACTTTTAGTTTTTTCATAAAACTTTATGTATATTGAAATTTTGAAAGAAATATGAAACATAAATAAGTATGTAATTAACATATTATGTGTCACTCTAGCAGCCAAGTAAACTTCTAGCACACCTGATGCGAAGCCCCAGGACCTCGAAATAAACTAAGGCTGGTTTACGCGCGTGCTCTCTATAAATATATCGTTTCCTAAGAATTTTGTTTTTTACATTTTTATGTTTACTAAACTAAACTATTACATTACTTCACTAGTAAAATTACTTTTAAAAGTTCTTACGCATATTATAAAATGAAACTCTGAAGTAGAATTATTTCGTACCTACACACGTAAAACATACGTGTAGAAAGTCGAGAAAACATGAAATTGTTCTTATGACTTACAACTTCCCACTATTTTAAAATCTTTCAATAAGGCTTTTACCGACTTCCATTGTTCCAGGAAAAAAATATTTTCATAAATTTTCGACAATCAACGAATATACTTTATTCTACATATGAAATTAAAAACTTTGCTCAGGATGTACGGATCGGAGAGAATAGAGAGGAACATTGCGAGGATTCTGATGATTCCAACTGATATGCCGTTATGCCGGATATTTTCGATTCTTTTTGCATTTACCACAACGAAGGATAATACTCAAATATATTGCTGGCACTTATGTTTTTTAATTATTTTTTTCAATTTAATTAAAATAATAAACTTATTGTGTATTAATTTAAAAATCCTAATTCAGTTCATTGATCGTTAGGCAGAACGTAGTTTGCCGGGTCAGCTAGTGCAACACTTATTCTCTGCACGCAATATTTGTTCTACAACACATCTACATAAGGCTTATATTTGTCTGGAAGCGAGTTGGACGCTGATACAGAACCGAAATTGAATCCAATATTTCTCTATGGCTATGAGACATGGACGGTTTGTTTCAGTGACAGACGCAAAACCGATGCAATAGAAATGTGGTGCGGGTGCCTTAACCAATATCTCGATCTAAGAGGAAATTAAAATCAAAGAGAGATTATCGTCGACTATGCTCACACGAATCCTCAAATATTTAGGGGCTATTGCTGGAACAGAACACTCCATGGAGTCCGCAAGGCCGCAGCAGGTGGAGGCGCATCGCAAGAGGTGCTGTACCTAGTGAAATTGCATCATCATCAACTACGACCACTCTGTCTAGAGTGAAAGAATAAGAAGAATGCGTTTAATATAGCAGGACCCCGATTCAAACCGAGGCGAAAACTGTATAACAAACTCACTTTCACCTTTTTTTCTCATTATTATTTTGACATTGTTTTTAATGAGTCAAAAATACTAATTATATTTTAAAATAGCCAGTGGTAAAGTAATATATTACAACAGTATGAATTTATCGACTCTATATATTAACCGCATACATTTTTTATTTTTTTATTTTATACAGTAAACCACCAGGTATACTGTGACATATTGAAAAAGACAGGAAACTGTAATAATGCTTGTAAAAGTATGATTGAAATAATTTAAACTTTCACATTGTTTTATAACATTGATAGAATGAGTTCAAATTAGATTTTTTTATTTTTTTTGATTTGATTAATTAAATGAAATGTATTTAAAGCTAATCATAATAATATTGTTCGTAAAATTAAAAAAAACTTTCAAAATAAATATGGTTTTATGTGAGAAGAAAATATCAATATTCGAATTCATCGAGGATTTCGTTTCGATGTTTATTGCATATTTAAAATTTGAATCGGTGCTAATATCTATAACTTTTTGATTATTAATATAATATTAGAAATATTTAAATTTCACAGCGAAGAACTGAATAGAGGAGGAAAGCAATATCAATTGTTCCACCTGTTTTTGAAAGTAAAAATGTAAATTAAAAATGTAAAAATTATAATTACGTTGTAGCAAATTCTTTTTCTTTTCTCTCAAAACAATAATTGTACACTCCTCCTAAGGATTTAATAATAAAATTTATAATAAGCAATGCTATTACAATTAAAAAAAATTATCAAAAATAATGAGCTTTTGTGAAGTGTGTTTAGCAACTTACTTTGTTGTAGACATATTTCGAAAACGTATAAAAGTTTGAACGCACGCATCTCTAATGCTAACAACAAATATAAGTTGTAATAAGCGTATAAGAATTTCGTTGTAGCTGGATGTAGAACGCATGGCTTAGCGGTCTGAGCACTTGAATGGTTTTCAAGAGGCGCAGGTTCAAATACCACTGCGTTCAAATTTTTATACACTTTCTAAATATTTATTTTTCAATTTCCTAAGTTTGCGAATAACACTTTAAAAAATATTTAAAATTACTTCGTTGTACTAGTTGTGACCGTTATTTTAAGTAACTAGCTGAACGAACATCTCATTTCATGTATACTACTGGACACATATTGATATAATTCGATAAAATATATAATTGAATAAAATTATAATTTTAGGAAAAAATTCTGAATTAAGCGAGAACGTGGGTCGGCAATAATACCACAAAGTTATTGTTGTGCAGTTCACGAAGACTAGGACGAAGCCGCGATAAGGTCACTTGTTAGGAAATTCATTAGTATTATATACTTTTAATAATGAATGATAGGTTATTATAATAATATATTTATAGGAAATTTCTATTTTATGTTTATAATGTGTCATATATTACCAAAATATTCAAAATGCTCATTATTTCAATTTCCTAAGTTTGCGAATAACACTTTAAAAAATATTTAAAATTACTTCGTTGTACTAGTTGTGACCGTTATTTTAAGTAACTAGCTGAACGAACATCTCATTTTAATGTATACTACTGGACACATATTGATATAATTCGATAAAATATATAATTGAATAAAATTATAATTTTAGGAAAAATTTCTGAATTAAGCGAGAACGTGGGTCGGCAATAATACCACAAAGTAATTGTTGTGCAGTTCACGAAGACTAGGACGAAGCCGCGATAAGGTCACTTGTTAGGAAATTCATTAGTATTATATACTTTTAATAATGAATGATAGGTTATTATAATAATATATTTATAGGAAATTTCTATTTTATGTTTATAATGTGTCATATATTACCAAAATATTCAAAATGCTCATTTTTGTTATACAAACTACACTCGACCGTAGCTATGCTACGCGCAAGCTACGAAAAAAGGAGTCAATTAGCGCCCACAGTTCTCCTCAGATATATTTTATTAATATTGACGAAATTAGAATGTTAATATGTAAACATTAGATTATATCTTAAGAACCTTATATTTTTGCATTTTAAGAACTCCTTCTTTTGTCATATGTTTAAGTGTAACAAAGTATCTTTCTACGGTATACATAAGGCATATATTTGTTTGAAGCTATCGTTCATGTACTTTATGACACTGGCATGTGAGGCTTTTACCTTTCTGCATTGTAATAAATGATTAATTTAACTACTTATAAATATATTAAAAATGATTTATTATAATACAGAAAGGTATAACAAACAACTAATGATAGCAGATAGCATGTAGGTAACCTATCAAAAATGATTCTTCGGTACACGTGATATAAGGCTTATTATTGATTGAAGCCTGCTTTTGAGCGCTGATAGAGTTCGTTAAATATACAATGTTACATGTCGTCTCCGTGGTGTAGTGGCAGCACCTCTGTTTTTAATAGCAGAAGGCCCCGGTTCGAGTCTTTATATCAAATTCTTCATCACTTTTGCCATTTTAAATAATAGCTTACTTTTTTTTTTTTGGTGAATGTTATATATATATAAAATTGTTTATACATAAGATTTAACTAAAAGTACATTTTACTGTTAAGCAAAGATAAATTAATTTGTTTTTTTTTTTTAAATATGTAGATTTGAAATGGTAGAAATATCTAAAAATTACCGCGATTTGTTAATTTGAGAGACGTGGGTTCTTAAAGTTCAGGTTTTGCTATACTTACTGATAATAATGTAACTATTTAAGATACAAACAAACTCCGTACAAGCTCACCACATGTAGTCTTAAATCAAATTCACAGGATATGTAAGAAAGAAAGACGTTCTAGTTTTTTAAAAATTAATTCAGTGATTACTTATTAAATGCTTCTAAAAAAATAAATAAAAGATTGTTTACAGGAAATATAATAATATGTTATACAAACTCATAATAAATCCTTTACGCAACAATAGCTTATCGGTACAAACAATACAAGCACCATTTTTGTTTAATTGCCATAAGATTGTAGCTATGATATGTTGTAGCTAGAGTTACTAGAATATACTTAGAAATTTCAGATGTCTGTAGTGTAGCACATCACATTTGAAGAGCATGCAGAAGGCCTTCGGTTTGACACTGAGTTAGGTCGTTTTGCTATTTAGCTATGGTATAACCGACAATTTTTATAATAACATTCATATTACTTAACAAAATATGAAACAAGGACTTCTTTATATTATTAAATCTTAGTCTTTCAGTTGGATAAAAATCTCTCAATTATTAATAACTCCTCTAAGTCGATTTTTCTAAGTAAATGATGGGTATTATAATATAATATTACATTATACTAATCTAAATCATCAAAGTAATTCAAATTAAATTAAAAGGTCTTTAGTACATAATTTCTGATTGTTTATATAGATGTAACTTATCAATAAGTTATGTGTTTGAGTGAGCTTAAATATGTTAATATGTTCCTGAGTTGTATTGATTATCGTTTTAAAGGACAATGGTGATAATAATTACTGTTAAAACATGTAATAATACGAAAACATAGAATAATAGGCATAAAACTAACCTCATAACCAAATTTTTTTGAGCTACAAGCAGATATCATATTTTTTTATGATAATCACTTTTGATTTTGTATTTTGAATACAGAAATTTGTATTATCACATGAATAAAATACAAAATATATAAATAAACTTGCATATTTACACATGTCCGTAGCACGGTAGGACTGGTGCTACGCGTTATTGCTTGAAAGCAATTTTTCGTGTACTTGTGTTGTAATTAAATTTATGTATATATATATATATATATATATATATATATATATATATATATATATTGTCTTCGCTCGGGATCGAACTAAAGACTACTGTCAGGTAGCGCCTGCCTGCATATGGCAACTTGTCTACCACGGAGATCTAAAAGATGAGCATCTTCAAAACCATCGTCGTCAGTTCTCAAAAATCTGTATTATACGTAGCATTTGAATGTACTCTTTACTCGATAACAACAAATATGAATAAAAAAATGTAAAACGCTTTTGCACAGTTTTGAAAATCACTTATCACTGCCTAGTTAAGATGGCAAGCAGAGAAGGGAAGATAATTAAAAAATATTTTAATTCTGGTTCAACCTATTGTCATCTAGAAAAAGGATACCACTTTCACGGCTTCGGTAGGAGTATGATAGTGCTGGCTCGAGGGTCCGGGATGGTGTACTCCTGTGCCCAAGACCAAATATCGGACAGATATATATTCAATATTAGAGCAATAATTGAATAAAAGAACAATAATATAAGGTCGATTTTGGTCTCTCAATTAACATCTCGTCATACATCCGTTATTAAATATAAGTCAAATCATGCGCATGAGCTTTTAAGGATATATTTACATACTATAGTATTACAACAGCAACGATGGCATAATATGTTTCACACAAGTTTAGTTCTACGACAAATATACCATAAGCCTTGCATTTGTCTGAAAGTGACTAATACAAACAGGATATGGCCAAAGGAACGCAGAGAGACCCCGGTTCGAACCCGGTAATGAATTCGAAACTGTATAACAAACTGACTTTCACTTTTGTTTTTTTTGTCATATTTTGACATTGTTTGTATAAGTCCACTATACAAAATAATATTTTAAAACAGCCAGTGGTAAAGATATATATTATAACATTATGAATTTATCGACGACTTTTTTATTTCATGTAATTTCACCACATATATTTTGACGTATCGAAAAAGACAGGAAACTATAATAGTGCCTGTAAAAGTATGAATGTAATATATTAAATTTCATAATGTTTTGTAATATGGATGGAATGAGTACAAATTTGTCTCATCGATAATTTATATGAAATTTAAGAAATGATTTGATTTTCCTAGTTCTATTACGAACTGAAACGTTACCAGGAAGTTATTCTTCATTATATATATTTATTATTGTTTAATTTTAAGCACGTCATCTAGCGGAGAACAAGCGTATTAGAACACACTACCATACCGCAGATTGTAGTCTTAAATACTAGCAACGCTCTGTAACGCATGAACCACTTTATTGATCGCAATCTGAATTTATACCTGTGACGTCACAGACTTGATAGACTACCAAGAATATAGTGAAAGCTTTCAGGTCTTCGTGGTGTAGCGGTTATCACATCTGCCTAACACGCAGAAGGTCCTCGGTTCGACCCCGAGCGGAGACATTTGACTAGTCCTTTTTTACTTTTTTTCTTTATATTACTTTTCCTTGTATTTTTTATATGTAAGTTATATATATATAATTTTTGCGTTGTTAATTTAACTAAAAGGTTATGGTCGTAAATATTTTACAATTTATTAGATGGATCAGCTATAGAAAGGATTTATTTGCTATTATGATTTGACTCAAAATTACTGGACGTAATTTAAAAGTGTTTTAATAACTAGGAAGCTACATTTTCCGTTAAAAAACATAGGCTATATTTATTTTTGGAAATAAATAGCGATCTTACAAAAACTTGCATAATGTAACCCAAGGTGTACAATATTATTGAGCATATCATTATCTCCGACGGATAACACAAAGCATAGAATTAAAAAATATTCAAAATAATTATTTTTTATTGAATGTGCGTGATAGCTTACTTTTTTTTACTAGTTGTGAAGGTTATTAAAAGTAATTAGCTAAACTAGATTGCATCTGACTCCATTTATAATATAAGGCTTGGAAGTAGGAATTGAAAAATTGTAAGCAAAGTGGTCTACCACTTCTTTAACATTTTTTTAAAGTGTTATTAGCACACTTAGGAATTTGAAAAAGATATATTTAGAAAACTTAGACCGCTAAGTCATGCGTTGAACAGTTTTCAAGAGGCATGGGTTCAAGGCCCGCAGCGTTGAAATTTTTATACCTTTTCTAAATATGTCTTTTTGGTCTAACACTATTTGGGAGTGAAGTTTCTTTGTCGATTGACACATTTAAATAATAAGACAAAATATATTTTTGGATAAAATTATTATTCAAAGTTTATGATTTAAGCGAGAATATAGATTGCCGAAACTACCACATACTTATTGCTGTGTAGTCCACGAAGATTAAGACAAAGCCGCGAGAGGGTCGCTAGTTTGGAAATGAATTATATTAAATCTACTTCTTATTTATATTTCTAATGTGTTATATATTACAAAAATATTTAAAATGTTCATTTTTATTATACAAACTACACTTGTTCGTAGCTATGCTGTGTGCTACGCGCTAGCTACGACATTATGACTTCATTATTAGCATATTCATGAAATTAGTATATTAATATTAACGTATCTTGATGACCTTATATTAATGCATTACCTTCTTTTCTGACATCTATAGATGTCCTGTTTGTCAAATGTATAAGTCTGACAAAGTATTTTTCTAGGGTCTACATAAGGCATATTATTGTTTTAAGCCTTCTTTCATGTACTTTATCACACTAAGGTACAAATCAGCTATTAACTTTCTGTGTTGTAATAAATCATTATTTTAATACCTTATTAAGATATGTAAATACCTTTTTATTAAAATGCAGAATAGTATTAATAAGAATTTATGAAAATATATTATTTTATATTATTTACAGGAATAGGTCTTAAATTTTTTAAATGAAGCAGAATATATGAAGATGTATATGCAAAATCAATGAATTAATTAGTCTATAAAATCTTTTAAAAAACAAAACTATATATTATGCACATTGTAACATTTTCTAGTTTTGAGCATGTAGATAACTTATCAAATTATTATTATTGATTCAAGCCTGCTTTTCAGCGCTGATAGAGTTTGTTAAATATACAATGTCTCTTGTCGTCTCCGTGGTGTACTGGCAGCACATCTGTTGTTTATAGCAGAGGGCCCCGGTTCGAGCCCGGGCGGAGATCTTATATCAAATTCTTCATCACTTTTGCCTTTTTGAACAATCATTTATTTATTTTTTATTTAAATAATGTTAAGAGGAACTGCATATATTTTGTTTTACATGTATATAAATTTAAAATTACTTATACATAAGATTTAACTAAAAACCAACTATGGATGTTTCCATTTCAATAAAAATAGACTTACACTATCTGCAGAATCGCCCCATATATTATTATACATTTTACTGTTAAGCAAAGTATATATTATTTTGTTTTTATTGAAATATGTAGATTAGAAATAACTAAAAGTTACCGCGATTTATTAACTTGAGAGACGTGGGTTTGTAAAGTTCGGGTTTTGCTATACTTACTGATGGTAATGTTTCTATTTAAGATACAAGCAAACTTCACCAGCTCACCATATAATCTTAAATAAAATTTATACAATATGTAACAAAGAGAGACGTATTAGTTTTTTAATGCCTACATAATAAAGTTATGGGTGAAAATACAATAAGGATCAATTGACGAGTAATTGTTTTATGCCTAGTAAAAAATAGTAAAAGATTCCTTGAAAGAAATATAATAAAATTTTAAACAACTTCAAAACTCATAAAGAATCCTTTACGCAATGCATGAATGAGTGAGAAAGAGAATCAGTGTTATAAATTTTTATGAATATATATTTATGCAGCTTCACGCTTTTTCCCGCATAGCAGGGCGTCAGAGAGAACCTCCATTCTCCATTTTCCGCCCGAAATCGAGAGATTACGTATTGAGTGGCAGAACATTGAGTTTTTTTTAAGTATTCAAAATCTTTATATTCGTATAATATATAAGTTTTTTAAGAAAAATCTTCTTTGATATTTGATTTGATCTTCTATATTTATTGTATTAATAAAACATAGTTAATTTATGTGTTGCTTCGAGTAATATTAAAATGTTGTACTTACGTTGTTTGTATACAATACACTCCAAACTAGCAAAAACGCAATACTTGCATCAATATAATATGTCAGTATGTTTTTAAATAATAACTAAATATTGTCTAATAATATTTAAATATTGAAGCCATCGTCGGTTATTTTTTTCCAATTCTCCGCTCTATTAACCTCCACTACAGAATGTCTCAATTGCATGCAAAAAATTAAGAACGGAATATCTTGACACTACTCTCTGACTTTTCGAAAAGAAAACGTAAACGTGAAGCTGCAAATAATTACTTAAAATACCATACGTAGCTTGAAGTATAATCTATAGTAAAGAGAGCAATATAAAATATATTTGTATCTGATATGAAGCAAATTCTTTGTTTATATTCTCTGCATCCACAAAAATTAAAAGATTTGTGAAAATGTTTTATTAATTGACTATAGTAATAATTCGCATAATAATTTTCTAATTGCTAAAAAGTATTTGTAGGTCCAAATACCAGTACTACATACATATTCTCACGAATAACGGACATAGGTTAATTAAAAATAAGCCGTATAGTTGCACAACAGGGAGTGAGAAAAGCTTTGAGAGCTTTCAATCTTCAAAAATGTTTATATTAATTTATTAGGTATAAAAGTAGTCCATAGTTTATTAAAAGATGATTAAAAAATATATCAATAATGTCTAAGCTCGGGGTAGAACTAAGAACGATAACCGGTAAACCTCAAGAACTTGAAAGTTTCATAAATAATTAGGGTATCCTATCAAAGCATATATATTAGCAACGATTAACAACGCGTCACTTGTTACTTTTTGGTTTCTGCTTTATGAGACGAATATAGATTTTATTAGTGTCTCTCCCTAATCTAATAATATATTAAGTTAATATTAATTTAATCTGTATGATATTTAGCTTTTTATCACATACGATGGAAAAATATTATATTAGAATCATAAACAAACCATTTAACATCATTTGTTGGTATTGTGACGTACTTGCAGGTGTTTTTCGTCATCTCTTATAATTCTTTAATTTTCACTCGGTTAGTAATAATACTATTTTGTAGCTATTTACATTTAGTTCAATTTTACTTTCTATAAAGGTAAGAAAATGCACGAATTCATAATGGAATTTGGCAAAGGCCAAATCTAAAGAATACTCCGTCTATAGTGATTCTTGCTTCCCATCTGTCAAATGTGCACATTATCGTAAGACCGAATGAGTCCTAATCGCATCAGCTAATGCATTTTCCGATTTTACCAACTACATATTTTATGTACATACACTTTTTCAATACTTTACGCTCTCATGACTTTTCTATATAATTGTTTGTTTTTGTAGGATTTTTCGTTGCATTTAGGTTAATGGACGCATTAATAAAGGCTTACTATTATTTGCTTTATAGCCGGTGGGTGTAAGCTGCCGTTGAAAGCCACTTACCTGCACTTTTCATCATATTCAGTAAAGCCTTAAATCAGCTTTTTTGTTTTAACGAAGTATTGGGTAAAATACAATTTTACTATCAAAATAGTTAGCTAGTCACTTTTATAAACAGGATATTCCATTTTCTTGGATATATTTTCCAATACGTTATAATTTTATAATACACTAAAGTGTTCAACACTTTGGTTTAATTTTATTCATTTTTCATAATATTTCTTATGAAAAGAATTACATTTTATCCATTAATGCCAATTTTTGAACTAAATTAAATTAATGTATATATTTTATTAGTACATTCATATTAATACTCATGAGTTTATTTTTTTAACCACCTCTCGGGCCGTATGTTTGTTCTTAACCTATTTATTTCTTTTTGCTATTAAGACCAAGAGCGACGACGTTGAGTTCCAAAGCTCAACAACGTCTCGGTTTCTTGCGGAACGAAAGGTATAAAGCCGGTTTTTTTATTTTTACTCTCTATTTCTCTCTATTAATTACGTGCCCTTTGTGCTCACCACAAACATTACACGGGATTTATATAAAAGTAAACAAAATAGTCTGATTACTCTATTAACATTTTACAACAAAAGTTTTAAATCCAGCACAAATTTCTCGCAAATGCTAATTGCAATAAGCTACAGATCTCAAATTTTGAAATTCAGAATAGCTTTTCCTCAAACTAGCTTAGTCAATACTAAAATAATATTGCAATAGTAAATGCAAGCTAGAATATAATATTGTAAGTGTTGAATATCGCTCCAATAAATTTGCTAGTTAGGTATTAGATTCAAAAATTTCCAGCTGATACTACGTTTTGCAGACATCAATTTGAAATTTATTGAATACTTGTATTGACTATTGATCCATGTAGTAAAGTAAATAAATTTTAATAGCGCTGTCAATGGGATGGTAGCGGGTTATAAACTAGTAGGAAAAATTACATTAGATTATTCAGCATCACGCATCGCCCTCGTGTAGTATGCAGAGAGAAGCTATGACTTTTCGTTTTCCACTTACCAATTGTTCAATATGTGTTTGAGTAGTGTAAATGAAGACGTGATCCTTCTTTCTTCTTTATATTTTAATTACTGAGGTGCATTTGCAATTAACCCTAGGCCCCTCCCCCCTTTAAATAAACCACTAACGTATCATTAATTTAATTTTAAAGGCGTTACAAATTATAGCAAAATTTAATTTAACAAAAGACGGGTTACTAACAAAACTAACAACGTTATAGTATACGTTACGGATAACGTTAGTATATAGCCCATTTGACTTAAGTAATATTATAAAGTGAACGAAAAGCCCTACGAAGCCATACAAAATTAATATCAAAAAAATATTTGCTCCAATAACACTTTCGAAATATGAGTAAAAGTTTATGTTGAGAAGAATAGATGAAAATTGCATAGAATCTCGCAAGGAAATTAAAAGTTTCAAGTGAAGCTTGATAAAAGTAATTCAAAATAACTTTAGAATTGTTAAAAAGTAATTAAACTTAGATAAAGTGAATTTTGAATTAAAAATATTTCAAGAAAATTTTGTTACTAGCGGTCGATGTAGAGCTTCTAATTAATAATTTAAAATAAATTTTATTGCAAACTTGTGTAGTGGAGAATTATATGTTGCCGTGATGGTTGGGTATTCCTTTTATATAAATATTAATTATAATTAAATACCATTCTGTAGAATGTCGATAAATATATTAATACATAATGAACTAACTTTAAACTCGATCTCTGCTCGATCGACGCATTGAAAATATATTAAATTAATGAAATGAATGTTATCATGAGTAACTAGCATGGCTTTTTTGTAAAATTATATAGAAGTTGCTAAGGTAACGCGTTAACAAGCCTACGGGTAGTTATAAACAGGCATAAGTATTATTATATTTTCTTTATCAGTTAATATCGGAAATTCAAAGCTTGTTGTTTTTTCCTTGGAAGGGGGGAAGAGAGAGGTAGTGACAAGAAACATCGTTCTCTTATTTCTGAACGAATTCGAGACATATCATGTTGAAAAGCGAAAATTGACGCAGCGGTTTGTCTCACCACATGGGATAGGAACCCGAACCCACAAGCATTGCGTTTACAGTCAGACACCGTCTCACAGCGCAAAGGTAGCTTCAAATATCCAGCGTGCATTATCAAGCTAACCTAAAAGCTACCTTATATTCATAGTATCTAGGTATGAATACAGTAAACATGACATGACATGAGTTAATTGTAGCTTTGAGCTTTCATACTACGTTAATAAAATTGAAATTTGTTTGTAAAATACAGGACAAAATAATCGATATTCTCAACAACTGAATGTTAAATTTGCCTATACAAGTACCATCCTCGGTAGTATAGTGGTTAGTATGCCCGCCTGTCACGCGGGAGACCGGGGTTCAATTCCCCGCCGGGGAGCTTTTTGCTTCTTTTTATTTTATTTTTATTACATTAATGTTAGTACAAATTTTAGGTAGTAATTTACATTTATTTAACAGTAAAAGGCGACTTTAAAGTGAAATCTTTTAAACCGTTTGGAATGGACTATGAATTTGTTAATTATGTAATTATTTATTTTTGGTAAGATAGTGTTTAAATTACTATAAAAAACAAAGGCAAGTTTCGTAGTACTTCCGTATTACGGCATCTTTTGCCGTGATACGGAAGTACTACGTATGCGCTACGAGAACACATCGTAATGCATTCTCATTATATATTTTGATAGACTTTGTAATATAAATATTTTTTTTATTATAATCATTATTTATTATTTAATATATAGTTTTTAAATCTCGATGACAACTTCAATGATTTATACTAAATTTATAAAAAGGATTATGTTAATCTGCTTTATAATTATAATCTAAACATGTATACATTCGTTATTTTTAGTACGCACTTCAAAATATACAAACATTATTTTTTTAATGTTTTGAATATCTAAATCCTGTTACAGGTATTGGAACATTCTGTTTGACGTCGGATTTAGCCTCGAACACTGTCTCCAAATGTCTCCAAATGAGTAAAACGCAAAAACCAGAGTGACTTCCGAGTGACTTTCTCAGCGAGATCCATTACTTCTTAGCATTAAGATGAACAGCATAAAAAGTTTAAAATGAAACTGAAATAGATATTAAACAACTTTTTATAACAAACGATATCATGAAGATCATAAGACAAATCTATCTACGACAAGTATATGTGTCTGATTCATTCTTGATCATACTATATATAACGATTGTGTCATCCATATCCTTTCCTATTGCTAATAAACAAAACGTACATATCAGCGTTGTTAGTATTATTTAATATAAAATTAGGTTTATTATATTTAATTTAAGCGAGGCCTACTTACACAATTACAAAAACTGGAATCTCTTAGGGTACATATAGAGACAATAACCTTTTAGTGAGTCATATAAGCCAAGTATTAAGTATTGAAATAAATAATAATCAAAAAAGTATATATTTGCAGACGGCCTAATAGCATAGGAAAGCCTAAAGCTGCAAGACTTTTCAATACCCACATCAACGTCCATTACAGTATTATTCCCTTATAATTATGGTAATATTGTATTGTTGTAATACGTTATACATTCACTTACACTAGAATCCAAGAAAACAAAGAATAATTATTAAGAATAATGTCGTTTGTGTATTAAAGGTTACATATTACACACACTGCGTATTTATGAAAACAAACCTTGCGATATAATTAATTTTAATTTATACTCAATAAGTATTTAATTTATACTCAATTTTCTTTTAAAGTCAATGACTTTATAAGAAAATTACGCTGAGTTTTTTGATTTAGTATTTAAAGCCTATTTAAATATTAAATAAGCAGAAAATAGATTATTAGAGTTTTAGTAATCCTTCCAATGGTAATCCTTTGAAATTATTTAAGAAAGCTATAAAGTAATTCTTCTAAATATATATTAAGCGTAGGTATCATTATCGTTAAATAATTAACAGATGTCCGTAATTTAGTCCAGCTTCTAGACACTAAATAATCGATATGCGCATATACTGTACTTTGAATTTACAATTTCAAGTACTATCCTCGGTAGTATAGTGGTTAGTATGCCCGCCTGTCACGCGGGAGACCGGGGTTCAATTCCCCGCCGGGGAGCTTTTTATTTTTTTTCTATTATTTCTATATAAATTAAAAATATCATCTATAACTATATATCAACTATCACACATATATTTGAATATAACACACTATCTGTTTCTACTTTATGACATGCATATGAAAAATATGTAATAAAGTATTTCTTTATTTAAAACAGCAAGAAAAAGAACTCTTTTCCTATTAATTAAAAACTTATATAAACAAAAACTTATTTATGAAGTATATATTTTTAAAAAGCTGCGATAGAACGAAATTATGTTTTTATCTAAAATTGAAAACAAATTTTATGAATACTGCCCTCTACTGAAACATCCTGCAAACTGATATCCTGTATATACCATATAGATACTCACATCGTAATTCATTGCACCGAACTGTACTTGACTTGAAGTACAAGTTTATTTCATGAATATGATTATGTGATATTTGTTTTAAATAAAACCAATATTTTAGAACCTGGCATTAAATACTAAATAAAAACATATGACTTAAATTACTTAGTAACTATTAAATTGTGACTGAGTTTCAAACATGATAATAAAAAGTTTTAACTATATGAATTATACATTATTTAATTAACAAAAATAAATTCTGAAGAAATTCGTTTTCATTGCAAACGTTATGCAGTTCTATATTTTAAATATAATAGGAATTGCTAAGCTATTCAAATTTATTCGGTAGCTCCGACTGATATATGATATATTAATATTACACCCCCACCGATTTCTGCAACGTGAATTTCTTTAACATACATTTACTTACTAAATATTGCCTTTACTTATAGCAAAATATATATAATTGATGTAACAATAGACTATCGCAGTGATTAGCACTATGAAGCAACAAGTACGAAGTGCTACGAGACTACGGCTAAGTGTACGAACTTTATTATAAAACACGTTATGCTTTGATTTCAATTAATAATGTATTATTAATTGATACAGGTTTTATACATTGTTATTGTTAGAATAAAAGTAGTTTAATACATAAAGTAGTAATTAAATAAGTAAAAATTTGTGCATGTACTAGCATACAAATAATAAATAACTTATATTCTTTTTTTTAAGTTTTTATAAAGTAAGAGCTATTGTGGCGTAGTGTGTTGAAACGATTTGTGACTTTAATTTAATGTTATGGCAGGGATGTTATTGCCATACCATTTAACACTTTTAATAAAAACAATACTTTTATGAAAATCGCATATTTTCGCACACACTCTGCACAATTGAGATTTACCTTACCTACTATAAGATCAATGAAATAAAGGCAATAAACAGGCGATATTTTCGTCATATGTACTCGTACGTAAAATTTGCTTTAGTAAGCACCATCCGCGGTATTGCGTGCATTATGCAAGTCAAGCTAAAAGCTTATGTTCCTAGTATCTAGGTATTAATAAAGTTAACATGGCTTGCAATTAGTTAATAATAAAGTTAATTGTAGCTTTGAGCTTTCGTACTACGTTGATAAAATCTAAATTTGTTTGTAAAATACAAGGATAAACAATCGATATCTTCGACAAGTGAACGTTAAATGTGCTAATATAAGTGCCATCCTCGGTAGTATAGTGGTAAGTATGCCCGCCTGTCACGCGGGAGACCGGGGTTCAATTCCCCGCCGGGGAGCTTTTTGCTATTTATTTTTTTTGTTATAAGATGTATCTTGAATATTATTTCTGTGTAAAAATGTATTAAAAGTAGAAATATTATATTTTAACATTTTGATCATGTTTGAGCTGTTAAAATTATGATATATATACCTTATATTTATTTACTTAGCTCCTTAGCTTAGCTTAACATTCATAGTTAATTATAATGAATTATAATTTCGTAGCATGGCAGTTACGTTGCTACGGTGCTACGCTGTGAGAAATCATAAATATAAATTTGTTTTTTAATTACATAACTTTACCGGTATTTGCTTAAAACTTTGGCCACTATGTACTATAATAATTAGTTACGACTTTTCATTTCCGAATAATGCTAGAATGTAATAAGCTTAATCTCACAAAATTCATTTGTTTTATAGAAAATCATATTTTAATTTCTATATTTTTTTTCTAAAATCTCAAACAATTTCTTTATCGCAAGTAATATAAAGTTAATAAATTTTAAGGAATATTATACAATATCGATATTTGTTTTACCAATTTCGGAACGATGTTTAGGAGCTTGTGGGTTTTCTGTCTGAAGTGTTTTGCAAGTATCAAAAATGCTTTTCTAACAGATATTTGAATAAAAGGAATTTTATTTATATTGTGTGTGAGAGATTTATAAACGTCCCTAATTAAAAGCCGGTTGAGTGACTTTTGCTTATTGTTTTTATTTTCTTTAACAAATACCGTATAAACCGTTAATTTTCTTTAACAAATACCAGTATAAACCGGTTATACCGAAACTGATTTTATTTTATAATAAAATTTCTATAGTCCAGTAGAATTTTCAAGTCTTTTTTTTTACACAAACACACATATTTGACACTTAAGCGAGGTAAGCAAAGGAGAAGACATAGTTTTAAAATAGTTTATTCTTTACGTTTTCGCTCGTTTAAGAGACATTGCGTGTTAAATGGCGGCAATATTGCATTCCAACCTTTTTTGTATTAATACATTAAGCAGACAATCATGCTATTCTATACAGTTTCCCTCGATTGAACATCTACATATTACTATTAGTAAATCTTTGCCAATAAACATGGCCTCCAAGCACACAGCTACGAACAGTACCAATTGCAAATCCATAAAATTATTTTATATTCATTAAAAAAGTGCATGATCTATCTCTCTGATTCTATATAATGGATACTAATATTTTCATTATAATTATTTTTATCCGATTTTTGATTTTATTATGGAATAATGATTGACAGATATACTTTTTACGAAAAGTATGTGAACTAAAAGTATAGAGTTTAACCTATTTATCATTAATACGGAGTAACAAACCAATCTCTATTTTCTACCTGAAGTCGACATATTACGCTTTGAGTGGCGGAACTCAACACCGCGGTTTGTCTTAGGTACCAGAGTAAAGGAAAAGTAAAAGTGATTTATTTTATTTGATTTGTTGTATTAACAATAAATATTTTAATGGTGACCAATTTATTTATTGACTTCTGTTAAAGCCATAACCAATATTATTTCTGACAATTTTTTTAATACAGAAAATTCTGTATAATCAAATATTTTAAATCAAAATGTGCTTTCTACAATCGTTGCAAATTATTGTAATAATTGTCATTGTGGCACAATTTGAAAATATTTACACTTAGAGCCTAATTTTCGTTGCCCCTATCTGATAAAATACAGTATGAGTGCCGCCACTCAACATGCAATATCTCGAATACAGGCGGAAAGCTGAGAACAGTGTAAAGTGTCTTGACTTGGCTCTCTCTGCCTATGAAAAAGTAAGAAGTCAAAAAGTATGGGCTGATAGTTTGTTCCAATGACTGTACTTCAACTTCATTCAATACTTCAACCTTAAGGTATGGTACCTCGCGTAGCCCTAGAAAGCATTTGTACCGAATTTTGCAGCAGAAATTGCGTTCAGTTAATAAGCTTTCCACAAAATTTTGTTTGTACATACAGCGAAATCGTAAAGCATTTTGTTTAAAACATTTCTTGAAATAAGCTTAGAATAGTTTGATTTATATTACCAAATATATTAAGAAAAAAAAATGTCTTGTTACATGATAATTTAAATCGTTTCCTAATTTATCTATTTGCTCTTCGGTTTGCTCATAGAATATATTCTCTCAATTTATTAGTAGAATATAGAATTTTTTTTGTTCAGTTTTCGCATTTTACCGTTCAAATGTAATATGATCTATTTTACTATGAATATAGTGAAATTAAATTCACTTTATTTAATTTCAATATTTAATTTCACTTTACCGTTTTGTTAGCAAGTTTCAATTATTATTTTCTTTCTTTATTTAGTCTAATAGTAATTTCCTACACTTTTTAATCTATACTAATTATAAATAATCGTGATTTTGACATCGACGCAAGGCCATCGTGTCGCAGTGGAACAGTAATCGCGATTGGTTCAAGTCCCACTCGGTGGACTGATTATAATTTTTTTTTCATTGCGCGTGGTGTCTCGAATTCAGTCGAAAAGGTTAATGCTATTACTAATCGTCTCCTACACGAGACTTTAAAAATCAATAGCAAAACCACACTTACATCTTTGTGTTTAGTCCATTTGTTCCTTTTAACAACTACTTTATAATTAAATTATTATATATTTCAATGAATTAAGTAAATTAATGCATCGTGTGATATAAAACTAAGCGATTCAACGTATTGGTTTTGTAATAACGAACTGATTGTTAGATAACATTTTAAAATGTTATTATCAAAGTTTAAAAAGATAATTGAGATGTTTTTTTTTTATAAAAAATAAAAGTTATTTTCAATATTTATGAATTTGCTACTTGTATGGGAATTAAGAGGACTATGGAAAGGGACTATGCTTGGGGTTTTCCTGCGTAATAAAATTAGAAATTAACGGATAATCTTTTCGAATTCCAAATTTGGTTTTTAGTTTATTGAATAAACACTTCAAATTAATTATTATGATTTTCAAATTCGTAAGGCCGTCGTGGCTCAGTGCGACGGCTCGCCGTGGACCGAAATATCTATTAGTTAATCCATACTAATATTATAAACGTGATTTCTGCCTGCATTGCAGCATTTCTGTCTGTATGTGCTTTTATCACGCCCGAACCGCTGAACCGATTGTGATAAAATTTTATATATAGATACTTGATGGTCTTGATATGAACATAGGCATTGGTATTCTATCTTTTTAGCTCTTCCAGGACTTTCACTATTGTAGTGCACTAAATATTGAATACTCATTCCTAATTAGGAATGATTATCGTTATTTTAATTAAAATAACGTAAATATGAAAATTGACCATACTCTTATTTAAAATAGTTAAAAGTACTAAAATTGATATGTTAAGATTAAAATTGAAATTACGAGTACCTCCCACTCGTTATATATTCACATGAAGACCTAAAAATCCGCATACTGACCAGCTGTCATTGATTTTGATTGCTGATTCTTACATTACAGACACTATTACAAATCAATTAATTGAACATTTAGAATAAAATCTATTTTTTTCCTTTGTATTGAGCCAAGTACTTATCTGGATGCCAAATTATAACTTTCTTGATCATATGGAAGTGGGTATTAATTTTGACCTACAGGTCAGTCAGTGATAAGATGACGATTTTCTGACGTTAATATCTAAATAACCGTTTGAGGTGTGTTTATGAAATTTAAACCACATATGTGTCTTGCAAGTTTTAATTTGTGGACCAAATTTGACATAGATATTTGATATACTTTTTGAGTTATGAGGGGATGCTAAGAGGCTCCAAATGATTCGTGTTTCTCAAATTGTGCTGCTCGCCAGTTCGGTTAGCTTGGACTTTTGATACCCTACCGTTTGTCTAGGTTAACTATTTCAAAACAATAAAAAAATATATAACACAAATTGATAACAGTTAAATTTTCGTTATTTAGAAATATACAGATAAGTTTTTATGTTAATCCAGATAATAAACTGCTTAAGCCCTACATTTGAACTGATTCCACTCATTGGATTTATAATTATAGACCAAGCTTATGTTTATGTGCGTTTATTTAAAAAATACAATATAATAATAATAATGCTTTATTGTACACCACAAGTTTACAGAGAAAAACGGAAAAAAATGGAAATAGAAAATAAAATGTACAGACTTATCGCTATAAGCGATCTCTGCCAGGCAAACTTTAGGTGTAATATTTCAATTCCATAGAATGTAGTTTTTATTACATAATGTAGGCAGGGTAGACCTAGTGTCAAAACACTCCGTTCTCTACTTTAAGACATTGTGTGTTGAAATAGCCAGGCTCAACACCGAATGAATTTGTAAACGGCGAATTAATATTTTACAGAGGCAACGGAGCGCCATACGCTGCGATCGCCTCGATAACTGTCATCAATCTCATAATATAGCCCCTCCAGGAGGACCTCGTGCTTTTTACATGATCACTTTATATTTCCATTAATTGTCACTCATACTTTAAAAACTACATTATAAATAAAAACAATTTCTAATTCAAGCGTATATATACGAGTATACATACCATGTAACGTGTATCAGTAGTGTTGTTAGACATAAATGAAAGACAAAGATTCCAGTGCCGTGAAACTTCGAATGCTTTACTGCGTTTTCCATTTAAAAATATATAAATTGATAAAAAAATTGGTTCAAGCATAGAAGCGAAAATATTATAAATATAAAAACAAAACCGAGTGGGATTTGAAATAATAATCTGAAAAAATAATCTGAAAATACGACACATTGCACGCATTGAGTTGAGTGACGGAACTCAACGCCGTACTTTGGCTTGTACCAGAGCGAAGAAATGAAAATAACTTAAATATATTCCTCTGATCGGAGATCGAATGTATTGTGTAATAAAACTGGAAAAGACGTTATTTAATTTTACTTAAAATATATGGTAAAAGAGTAAAATGTTAACAAAAAATATTAGCAAAAAATCGAACATTCGATACTAGTTAAGTGAAATATCGAGACTAAAATCAATTACACAGTTTAATAATATATATTAAATTAAAATGAAACGTTATGAATCTATCATCATAAAATAATAATTCGATCGAGAATGGATTGTGTTCTAATTGGCCATTCTGTAGTTAAAATCGGAAGAGGACAACATTACTTAACGACAGGATGTTAAGTCGTTGGATAAAATTAACATTTTAAATCCATTTACTTGTAAAACAGCCGCGCTCGTGAAAAAGCTTTTATCTAAGCATTATTTATTAAGCCCACTGACCACTACACTACCAACCATCATCAAGCTTTGTAAGCTAAAATGAGACTTGATTTTTTACATCTTAAAATAAAGCTTCTTTTTGTAAAATTTTACAATGCACAGTGTATGTGAGATGGGTTTTTAAAATATACAAATGTTTTGTTTCTAGCACGTGTAATATATCCAAACTACAAGTTACAAATATATTAGTATTTTTTTTATATTTAAATACAATACTAATATATTTGTATACTATGTGTAGTAAAGAGAAAATTTACATATCATGAAGATATTCATGGAAATTATGTTTATTTGAGCTTATTAATAATAATCTAACTATTTATTAAGAGACAAAAATATAAAAATAATAAAAGCACCTATATACTATATATGCCTTTTGCATTTTTATATCATTTACTATATTATTACATTCATATAATAATATACTATTTCCATATGAAATTCAATTGACAACAATGAACACGACAATGTTTTATTTTTAATTGATATACCGATATTATATACAAAAGCACGAATTGATGAATAGTTTTTAATAATTGGGAGAATCAGCAAAAATGTCGATGCAATCTGCGTTACAACTTCGTTCATACTAATCTGAATACATTGAATTATTTAAAACGTATAAAATATAAATGTGCTTAGAATTAGAAGATGTATGAGAGTAATAAATAATAATGAAATGTAAAAAGGAAGTAGATCCACAAGTTTAGTGGTTAAGTCGAGCCTTCTGATATTTACGCATATCATAGGTTCCTCCCGTATTTCACGTTTTTCCCCATTTAGTAGGTTAGTCAGAGAAAAACTAGAGCCAAAATTGAGTTCTTCAATTCCTGCACAAAATTGATATCGATGTGTGTGTGTGCATATTATATGTATTTATATATAATAAAACCACAAGTAGATAGATTAATATGTGGTTCATTTATTATTACTATTAAAATAATAATCAAACTCAAACAAATTTTAAATGTATAGTACGAGTATATACAGACAATAATTTTTACTAAATTCATTTAATTTTACTTGTAAATATGTATACAACACTAATATCGCACAATACATCACCTGTGCAGCGGCAGATATACAGCTATTTCGCAAGTCCGTAACGCGAACTAACAAGACTTTACTCATCCAAAAAGCGTCTAAATCATTAACATGAGCATGTCGACAATGCGAACCCATAAGATTTTCCCCTGGGAAAATGTGTTAAACTCGGCTAAATAAATTTTCTCTTCAAATAAGGGAAAAATCTCACTAGGTTCCCTCCTATACTTTGAACCCTAAACTACCGTTACCGTTAAAACAGACATGACTCAGCGTGACGTTATCAATTTGCAGTTTAAAACATATGTTTAAAAAATTACAAATTGACATTCAATTTCACTAATGAACGTTGTTCCCTTAAAATAATATCGCTATTGTCCATGGTAATTGCTGATGTATTCATAAATAGAATATTACAATTATTATAACAACACTAATTGTCTATGAATATTATCAACAATAAATATGTATTTCATTTCATTTTGTATTTCAGAACTCAAAACTCAACGTCTCGAAATTGGATATTGAGAAGTAAACTGGTACACCGAGTGCCCTCACACTGAGGTCTCTCTGCCTATCCCGCTATACAGAAATAGTGAAATATTGCCACAATGTAAATAAATAAAATTAACGTTATTTTTTACATAATCAGAAAGAACCTAGTGCCTAGACGTCTTGAGTAGCGGACCTCAACACAGCGCTTTGTCTTGTTCTACAGAGCAGAAAACCTAAAATAATTAAGTTAAGAATAATTAAAATTAACTAAAATAATTGTGTATATTCCTCCGAGTGGAAATCCAACCCACAACCATTCGTGGTAACAATCATATGTTGTCCCACTGCGCTACGATGGCATCAAGGATACGATTTTTCTTTACTCTAAAAAATTATAGCGGCGCACTGTGTTGTGCATAGCTGGATATACAAGGACAATCTAGTATCAAGATCCTCCTCTCTTGGCTTTCTGACAGGGCTAGAGACATTCAGTGCTGATTGACTGAAATCTTTAACTTATTTTGTATTACCAGAGCACAAAAATGAAAATAATTCAATTCCTCGAGTTGGAATCGAACCCACAACCATCGCGGTTTACAATCAATACTTACTACTAATTAATCTACTGCAGCACTATAGACTCTATTTCCCAATCCAAATTACATTTCTTCAGAAAACAATTAGTTATTGTAAAGATAATCTAGATATATATTTTACAACCTAATTTAAATTTGTGCATAGATTATAATCCGTATGTCAGTGACGTGCCGGTGTGGAGGTGTGGAGGTATGGAGGTATGGAGGTATGAAGGTGAGAGGAAACCGCATCGAGGCTTAATTTCAGTAAATCCACGTCAGTAAACTTTGTAGAAACCGGACTGGTTACTAATGGATTTTATAAAAGAATGCCGGATAAAATAACCTCATATGTATTTTGCCAATTATTTATTTTTAGTTATTCTATTAATATTTATAAAATGGTGTGGTGTGGAAAACAGGGTGGCCGGACCATAAGTTAAGCTAAGTTTATCCTGGTCTATGTAGGAGGATACAGTAACAAAAATATACAATTATTGATCATTTATAAGCAAGTATGAGGCAGTATCACTACAAACGCGCAGTTGTGGATTAGATTCCTACTCGGGGGAATTAGTTTTAAAATATTTTCATTTCGGCGATCTAGTGCCAAGGCGCTCAGCACTGCCAATGCCTCGGATACAACGTCTTGGATTTGGGTGGAAAATGTAGAACAAACTGTATTTACGCTAGGTTCCCCCGATTACTTTGCCATGTGCCTGAAGCTGCTTTTCATTCAATCATTTGAAGCACTAGTCTACAAAGCAATATTTCTTTAAAAAATCTTTCCCCGGATGTTTTCAAGAGTGCTTTAAAAAGCACCTTGTAGGCGTACAAATGTAATCATGTACATAAACATTTAACACTACCCACGAGTACATATAATGTGCCTCTACGTAAATCTTAGATGTCTACTGCGTGATAGTTGAATTTAAGAACAACTTATCAGTATTTCACCAAAAGCCTTATAACTAATAAGGTAATGTTGAAATTCTGTAAATAAAAATGTAACAGAATTGTTCTTGTAAAAAAAAATGTATAATTTAATTTTATAATCTCTTAAAATATAATGTTAAAATACTATCGAAATTGATCGAAAAGGCAGTACACATAATATTGGGAGTCACAATATTGGGTACAATTTCCGTGTAAAGCAATTTACAAGGCATAGCTATTATAGTCTCACAATACAGCCTCATATCTACCCAATTTCGTAAGAGCAATAGCTATAATATGTGAATACACCTAAGAGCTCACTTTAAGTTAGTACAATGTACACTAATTAAATATTTAATATTCCAACAAGAACTCATAATTGTGCATATTAAGTCGATATAAGCTTATTCATATTCAAAATACTTTCAGAAGTAGAGCTTATTTAAAAAATAGAAAATAAAGACAAATTCACAAATGTTTGTAAAAGAAATTAAGTAAGTGCGTTTGTAATAATTTCCGTTGCTGCTGGTTTTTACTTTAAAAGGCAAAAGTTGTATTTAATGTAATTGCCATAACTGTCACTAGTGAGTAAGATAAATAAAGTAATGAATTAATTAAATGTCGAGACACACTGTTCTCCATTATCCGTCTGTATTCAAGACATTGCGTGCTGAGTGACGAAACTCAAAGTCACACTCTGTCTTGTTCACAAAAGTATAATAATAATAACAAAATAATAATAAAAATATTGATACAATCATTCTTCCGATTGGGAACCGAACCCCCAAACAATCGTGATTATACTCAGAAAATCACTGAGACACGATGGCTTACAATTTCAATCTCAAAATTAATAGTATATATTAATATTACTAAACGTAATAAAAACGTATCGTTACATAAACTTTCTATCTTTTAAAAGTTATCTTGTATTATATTTTAGATATCATACGAAATTAAGCTCTATTAATAAACTTTCATGAAGCAATAAATTAATTATTGAGTAATAAATTATTTATTTCCCAAAATATTATGTATCCTTGTAAATTTCATAGGAACTTTTCTAAATTTCAAAAATCATTTGAAATATTTTCCTCAGTTCCAATTACTTGTGTAATATAACGGCGTAAATCAAGTTCTAAATTTGAAAAAAAAAAATGAAAAAGCACTTACGTGATAGGCCACGTTGACTACGGTGACAGTGTCGTTCACGTTATACGGGTAGGACCCTTCAGTATCGAATTCCAGAAGGTCCACGCGACGGTACGAAATGGAATCCTCGTCCATTGACTCGATTTCTCTTTTTTGAGTTACACTGGAATTTTATAATTTGCTCATTATATTATTTCGAGGGCATGCATTTACAGCTGTAAGTTACTAAGTAAGCAATAATATTTAAAAAATGAGATGATAAAGGTGAAATTTGAAACAAGTACGATCACGTATAGTGAAATATACACAATGACAGTAAGTTCCAATCCAACCATTCTAATAATTTGGACCTAAAATAGTTAGATTTTTACTATTTTTTAAATTGTGTGTAGGAATGTTTATAAAATTATATTATTTCCAACATAAAACACAAATTATTTTCTATGAACAAAATATATAAAACAATAATAAGAATATAATAACAATGTATGGCGTAGAGTTGGCCACTCACATGCATGTTTCAATTTCAAGCAGAAAGTGGTGAACGGAGTGTCTAGACACTAGATTCTCCCTATGCTATGCAACATAGAGCGTGTTAATATTTTTTTAAATAATATAGATACATACGTATATCTGTAAGGCCCCACTTCTTTCACAACTGCCACTGCTCCAGCTAACACCTCATGAGGGTTTGTGATGTTGAAAATACGCACATTGAATTGCAAAGGAAAGGGAACTTCTTTGAACCTCTCAAATTGTTCTGTGTCGTTTAATAGTTGCACTTCCTGTATAGAAAGATATAGTTTTTAATTATATATTTGTTTTATATTAGTATATTAGATTATTTGAAGAGAATATCGTGGTGCGGTGGGATAGCGTCTCATTGTGAAAATAATTGATTGTGCATTCAATCTAGTTGTTTATATTCAAATTATGTTTGTTTCTTCGCTTTAGTGAGAAAACCTTGTGCACTGCGGTATTGAGTTCCGCTACTAAAAACAAGATCAGGGGTTAGGAAAGCTTTAGCAACAAAATTATTAGAAAACGTATAAAAGAATGCTCTAACCGCTAAGATATGAATTCTACCTCCGACTTCGTTGATATTTTTACACGCTTGTTACAACATATTTTTGATACTGCTAACAAGCAGTTTTCGTTACGTTCAAATTTCTAAAACTCTTTTTAAATTTCCTAAGTATGCGCATAACATTTTAAAACTGTTAAGAATCAGCTTTAGTAAATCTTAAACCATGGATAGATTTGAGAATGCCAAAAATTAATTACGTGACGACATCCGTACAAATTTGATGTATCTTAAGACTCGCCTAAAGCTTTTGCTGACGGTAGAAGCTTTTTGAGCAAACATTCTCGCATTTCTGATCCATTACTTAATTTTGCGTTTCAGTTTTGTGTAATGCAAATGTGAAAACTATTGTTCTAATTGTCTTAATATCTAACGTAGTATCTGTATTTTTGTATTATTGTATTCTATACAAGAATGAAAGATCTATGGGTACGAATGGAACACTCGACAATGTCCAACATTTTTCATTTTTCTATTGTGCTTCTTAGATAATGCGCGGAGTTGAGTTACGGCACTTAACACACAACATTACTGAAATGGACGCAAAATAAGAACAGATAGAAATCTTTATTTTCGCATATATGCTGAAATCTATTTCAATATATAAAGAAAGTTAATAACTATCACCTGAGAGACCACCTAACCTATCATCTAAGAGAGCTATCACATGTGCTCGTACTTCCAGAACAGATTGCATTTTTCTATCACGCCATCATGTCTATTTACGCGATAGTTGTGAAACTTAAAACCAATTAATATTTCTTATCTCGTAGAGTAATCAAAGCTATTTATTTAAACAAGAATCCACCAGTTGAGATTATTTCTAGTACCGTCAAAAATGTGGAAGACTTGAGAAATCACTGTTGTAATAGAATTCATATTTGATTGAATTTTAATTTTTTCCCTTTGTAGTGGGAAAATATCTGTATTTAATTGTTGTATTATTAATCTGTTTAGTGTACTCGTTTATGATATTAATAACCCTTATTTTTTGTATTCAAACCTATGCCCATCGTATAAATGACGCCATGAGAATGAAATTATGTAGTTTTCATCTGTAAAACACATATAAATAAATGCAATAATAGCGGAATATGTGAAATCTTATAATTTAATGTACATTTAAAATCGATTAGTAAATCCATAAAAGTCACACAATTTGTTACACTCCGTCCTCCACTTTCAGTCCGTTGTAGAAACATTAGGTCTTAAGCAACAAAACCCACAGCCACACTTTCTCTTAACAGACTGGAATGGACTGGAATCTCATAAAAATTGCACCCACAGCCATCATGTCTACAATCAGATTCTTTCCAAATGCGTCGCCCGCCACCATAACATAACATCAAGTAAAATTTAAATATTATTTATTCAAACACTCAATACAAACAATGCCTAAACAATAAATATCAGAACAAAACAAAAAAGTGAAAAGAGTCCACTTACACTTTTAATAATACTATTGACCAGCACTGGAACCAAACCGAAACTGATGTAGCTAGCTACGCCTAACAGCACCAAACCCAACACCGTAGTGGTGATACCACACGTAATCGAACACATGACCGGATAAATGCCACACTCGCACTGCCACTAACCTCAGTTGATAAATAATACCTCTTTGATTTAATGATTAGATTTGAAGTATTAAATACAATTATATATATTATTTTTTAAAATTATTATTTACAGTAAAATGGTCAGTTTGTTAGTAATTACGCTAAAATGATTAACAAAATTGCATTTTGTGCTAAGATAGGTCCTATCAGATGGGCATAGCTGAATGATACGACGCTTATCAATACAGTAATTGATTGCGTATATTTTGCCAAACATTGTTCGATACCGCGTGTTATTAGTGCACTTGTTTAATATTTATCTGCAGGAAATATATTCATCGCTTGATATCTAAAAGCACTTTAAGAAATTATATATACGTGTTAGCTAGGATCCTTACAAACGCACTCAGAAACGTCGGTTAGCCTGTAACTGACATCAAATCACGTAGTTTTATGTATTTGTATCATCCAATAAACGTAAGTTGAATCTTAATTATCGTTTAGGAATATATAAATTTATAAAAATGCAATTCTATAAATAAAATGTCTAGCTTAGCTAGTTATTTGACGTCTATGAGTACAGCTGTTGAGTATACAACAAAAGCAAATGTTGCAATTTGCGTTAATTAACCCTAATAGGCGTCTCTGATTGGGGTTATTGGTTTTATTGCATAATCTTCTCTTTAATGCTTATCAGAAACAACAAAAGTCAAATACCGAAGCTATATAATTGAATACTAACGAGCTATAGACGATTCAATATGGATTAAAGTAATCAATTACAACACTAATTATTTGCTAACGCGATAAGGCGGTGACGATTGCAACGATAATTCTTGCTTAATAACTCTTTCCTTTTTCATTGAGTACATTTTTATATTATAAATAGGTATATTTTAATCACTACTAGAGGCCCCATTGTGTGATATATTATGTAATACGTATTTTATTCATTTTATAAATTTCTGATGCATTATTGTATAATATTGGCTTGCGTTTTCATTCAAAAAACGAGCAGAATCTGATGTTAAATGGTAAACATTCGTTCATCTCTGGCATACAGCATCAGAGGAGTTGTGGTTGCGTTCCTGGCCTTGAGGGAGTGAGGCGAGTGAGATGCCATAACGGCAAAAAGAACTTTGTTTCGCAAAATCAAATAAAATCAATGCAATAATTCCTTTATTGTATAGACTGTAGAATACCGACAGAAAGCCAACGTCCCTTGGAGGCGCCTGCTCATACATGGGAACAGTATGGATCTGAGCTTTACGAATCAGATCCATGTCCTAGTATGAAGTTCTCTGAGCATGTTAAAGTCAATATTCTTAATTAAATTGAATTGTTTAGAGCGCCAGGCAGCGCTGATACTCTATTAGTTAAACTAACAAGTTACAGGATTGACATCAGGATGACAGTGAACGCAGAAATTTTAAAAGGGCGCATATAGTCGTCTAGTCCCACAATTGAATATTACCTTATATTAAAAAGTCACTTAGTTCATTCGCATTTCAATTCATTAAATATATGTATTGAGAAAACCTTCTAACACATTAAGTAAACACGTTTTTTTTAAACCTTAATTTAACTAAAATAATATTTACGTAAAAACAGTATTTCATAGAAACTCTATGTTATCTATTTGCTAATAGATGCGCACGAAGTGTTCTCACTTTTTATGGATCCATGAAATATATCCAAAAAAAGTTAATTATATAATTGTAATGAAAGAAATATATATAATTCCTACGGCAACAACATTTTACTGTACTGTTCCAGACTCAAAGCTATTTACATGCAAAAATTCTTTCATTTCTATTCAGTTATTCTATCCATTAATTTGATTATTTCAGTATTTAACTTATTTACAAAAACTACATCAAATGTCAGGATAATATCTAACTTGCAGGTATTTTTGATTTGTGGAGTATAAGCTATTACCATAAGACAAGACAGACAAAAATTCTACGTAGTTGTTTTTTCGCTTTTGCTATTAATGTATAAACGGATCCAATTAAAATTTTTCAAAAATCTTTAATGTACCATAAATCAATAACCTGGAATGGCTTGCCCTAAACGCCATGATAATTCGTTGTTTGAGTCCTTCAAACAAACCATAATTTGGCAGTGAAGAATTATCCCATAGAAAGAGTGCGTGCTGCTATTGATAACTGACCTCAACGTTTAAAGGAGCAGCAGAGACCAGCGGAGACCACTTCGAATAAGCTTTATAGATTTTTAATTGTTTTATATTAATGTATTAAACTAACATACTGTTATAAATGTTACGTACAATAAAAAAAATGTCTTTTGCCTTTTAACAATGGATTGGAAAGTCTTAGTATTTTGTTTCTATAGTTTTATATAAATATGTCAATTTTATGTAAAAGGACAGTTTCTCGCAATTAATTGAAAGCTTTTCTGACTTATTCTATTTCAATGATAATACTTTAAAAAATCTTTTACTATATTTGATTTAAATGAAATCGATTTCATTTCGGGAGAACCATTTTGTTAATTACATAATAACATTCTCCCAAAATACGTATGGCTTTAAGTTTTTTGTTGCCACTGGATAATTTCTTTTACGTACACCATCCGTGCGCATACCAGATGCGGCTTACGGACTTATAGGATATTAGACTCATAAGTAAGTAAACTGGATACTACTACCCAGTGTAACCCAATGGAAATCGTCTTAATTTACAAGAGACGTCGCGGAATAGCTCCCATATGCTACTATGACACCATCGTGGAAGGTTCAGCTAAGCGGGCTAAAGATGTCATCAGAGTGCTCTAGGGTTTCTCGTGGAGCACACGCAGCCCTTGGAAGGAGGATCACTATGATACTTTCGAACTAGTTCCTCTAGGGTAAGGGGCGCGCGGACGTCTCGTCATTCCATCTCATACTCGCTGTCCTCCGATGACGAAACGGGTCAAGCTTTCTGACGATTACTAACAAATATGCGATATCCTTAGATTTGCCTCGCTCTCAACTTTCAATCTCTCTTTGTGGCACACGCACACGCACACACAAATAGCTCACTCAATAAAAACTGTTAAAAAGTATCGAATTAGCATTACAATGTACCTAAATTATATAATGAAACGAATATTCTCATACGAATTTTGCGATTAATTCGCGAATAACAATATAGATGGCATAAGGGGTAAGTTGAATCGCGCTATCGTTTGGTTCACCCCGGAGTATATAAGGATCTCACCCTTCCACGATACGTTACTACTTTTGTCTTCGTCCGTTGAATAAAGCGGCAAAAGCGAATTTTTGAAACGCGCTGTCTTGCTAGTCAAGTCGCGTGTTATAAACTAACAGGAAACTAGAATTACTTGCATTTATTTTTTAAATTAATAGTAATATCTAGGATTCTCTACTTGATCCTGATAATGATTGTACTGACAGACGGATGACACCACAGTGTTCCACACGTTGTTCCTCAAATGTGATAACAAAACGCAAACAAACAAAGAATTCCATATTACCACTAAAAAAATATTTTGCAACTTACTAATGATATAATAATAACTCTCCTACTTCGACTACGAATCTTAGAGCTACGAATATTTGTGTATATTAAATAGGAGTAAGTAGTAAATTTAGTCAGTTTACAGTAAAGCTCAGTCTCATAAAACATCCAAAATTAGTGAAAACCGAACATCGGCGTAACGCACCCTTCTTCTCTCTTCTTATACGCTAACTTCAAATAGAACGAATAAAAAATATGAAATTAATTTCACAAGTACTCATGTTTGATTCATTTGGAAAGGGTAAAACAGATGGCGTGAGGAGTAGATTGAATCGCGCTATCGTTTGGTTCTATCGCAAGTATAAAAGCTCTGGGACCGTCCGGTCTCGTCAGATAAGTTTTACCGGTTTCATTTGCGTTAGTAATCATTTTTTGGAAATACGTTGCACATCTTGTTGCGCGTGTCTAATAAATAAAATAGCTAATGACTATTGCTTTCACGGTATTTACCGCATAGCAGGGTAGTCAGAGAGAGAGAGTATTTCTTCGTAATTGAATACTGATATTTAAATATAAAATAATATATAATGTGTGCGTTAGAATGAGTTATACAATATTATTTATATTTAGGACTATACAATATTTCAGCAGTAAGACACGTACGATTCATTTGAAATTATTTCAATACAAGTCATAGGGGGTTTCATACAAGACCGTGATAACAACTATCACGATCTTAAACGAATGAGAATCTAACAAGACGAATATAAGTATAAGGACGATAGTTATAAATGATCTATGTTGATGATACAATGTTTGTTTTGTTGCGAATGTCAGATATTTTCGAATTTGTTCTTGTAAAATGAACACAAATAAGAATATGAACAGTCCAAGCTTAAATATGAAAACGTTTCGCCTCTCATATGTGAGAACAACTGCCAGCAAAGTCTGCGTAAAATAATGTTTGAACGCAGTACAGCTCATTCAACTATCTATACTTAAACTAGTGTATAAGACTAGCTGCTATCGTAAGACTGATAATGAATTGATAGTTTTAAAAGGACGCTAAATAGTTGTTGATTTAGCGAGTCTTTTATTTGTATTTTCATATATATTCTATTCTTTCAAACTGTCAAAAACTGTCAAAATATTATAATTAACAAAATGAACATAATCCATCCATTAAAATATATGAAATATCCCCTCATATTACAAATAATCTAGGGGTCACATAAATTTCAACTACCCAACATTATGTTAATATTATAAATACAATATATTTTATTAGGGTCAAGCATCGATGCCCTGAACGCCTTATACACACAATCGTTGGCCGCGTCGACAGAGAAACATGTTCTTCTCGCCGCCTCTTTAGACGTCAGCTAACCGTTTGAGACGCTAAGAAAGCCTCTCCGGGGTACCATGGGATAGGTATCCCATGGTGTCGTCAAACAACGGCTGGATATAGGGATGTCCTATCCCCAACGGTTGTTAGACGACTACGTCCAGGACGGAGGATTATGGATGGAGAGGATGGTCAGTTCAGTAGACGAAGTGTCGGTTACAAGGTTCCACAGTGGTCGGTATAAGGCCTGTGGAACTGTGGAACTGTGGAACCTCGGGTATGATTGGCTCCTAAATTGACTTATTGCTTTAGCTATTTACCACATAACCATATCATAATTTTATTTACGCTCTTTAAATGCAACTAATAGATTATTGCAAAGCTTAGATATTTTGTACCTGAATATATTGCCTAAAAGTAAGACAACTCTTGCCTTGTCTTAACTACAACGTTGTTAGAATAACTAATGGAATTCGTCGTAAAGCAAGCCAGATAACATTTTCAGAAAAAAAACTTCGCGAATATAAGAAGTGGTCCATGATAAGTGATTAAGTATAATTTTCAGTCATTTTTCATTATTTTTGGATGTTTCTTTTCAATCAATGTATGTATTATTTATTGTAATTATACATTTATTTATATGACATAATATTTCCAATATAAATGCAAATTAGAATACAGAGTGATATAGCCGTCCTTTTTCTAATTAGACTTAAAACTAATTAAGTAGTGTAGCCAACTTTTAACATATTTCAGCAATAATATAAAACAAACTTACATATGTATTCATATTTTTATTTACTTACCTCATGATAAATTATACATACAAACATCGACTTATCGACAGCTTGCATCCCTGTTACCACTCAAATAAGTAGGTCACGTATGTGCCCTGCCACCTGCGCGTACGCAGCGGTCAAACCAGTCGTATGCTTATTCCGACGCGGAGCTTAACTCTTTCCATATTACGCATTATTTCTTCATATTAGTATCTGTGCTTTCCTCACTCTCTTTAATTCTCTTACTGTCCTGTATGCCCTTATTGTATAAACTGGATGTATTTCCTGTGCTCGTTTTCTAGGTCTGTGCCTTCTAAGCTGTTCATGTATTGTAAGTGTAAAGATGTGAAAAATAATTAACGTGAGTGACTACATTTTATTTATCGCAGCGATACCAGACTATTTAACTACAATGGTGACCCCCTACATTGAACAATGTCCGTAGATAAAAGATTCCAAGATGCACTCAGACCACGCCCTGCTACTGTTGGGACGCAGTGGATGGAACATGTCGACGTTTTTAGAGGAGGCGTGCCACCGTTTTGGGCGGAACAACCAGACATTTGGTTTGCCCAAGTTGAAGGTAAAATTACAATATCTGGTATTAGTAGTGACCTTATTAAATTAATTATGTCATTGAGCACCTAGATACTCAGATTTCCAGGGAAGTGAGGGATATTATAGTAAATTCTCCAGTGACAGAGAAATATCAAAAATTGAAAACCGAGCTTATTAAGAGACTAAGCTCATCCAAAGAGAATAAAATTAAACAATTATTGATGCATGAAGAGCTTGGAGACCGCAAGCCTTCTCAGTTTCTCCGTCACCTAGGTTTTAACGTTCCAGATGAATTCTTGAAAACTATATGGATAAGTCACCTTCCAAATGGTATCCAGACGGTGTTAGCTGGTCAAACTAGCGCATCATCACTTGAAGATTTAGCAGATTTAGCTTATAGAGTGAATGATCTCGCCTCATCTACCCCAAAGGTCGCTATTATATATATATAAATAAAGTCACTATCAATTGTGAGTGATCTAATAAAAGAAGTAGCTGAATTGCGAAACCAAGTGGATAAGCTGTCGATGGGTAGTAACAGTCGAAGCCGTTCACGACCACGACGCAGCCACCGTATACCCAGGCAGCGATCACTCTCCAACTATTGCAAGTTTCCACTTTGCTCATAGCAAATTTGGCAGCAAGGCTACGAAGTGCGTGCGCCCATGCGATAACAAACACTCGGAAATCTTACAGGGCGGTCGGTAAAGGCGTTCGACGTTTGCCCTTCATCCTCAACTGGTCGCCTATTTGTTACGGATCGATCTTCGAAGATGCAATTTCTAGTTAACACTGGTAGTGACTTGTGTGTCTTCCCAAGATCTAAGACTATAATTTGTGTGCTGCAAACGGTTCCACTATAGCTACGTAAGGTTATGTTCTTTGAGATCTAGATTTTAGCTTACGTAGAAGTTTTGTGTAGCGTTTCATTGTAGCGGACGTCGCAAAACTAATAATTGGTGTAGATTTTTTAAATCATAATTTAATAGTAGATTGTCGTAACAAGAAATTAATAGCTAGCCTTACTTCTACTATTGCTACTGTAATTAACTGTAATGATATTTCTTCTGTAAAAGTGGTAACAGGTGAGTCGCGTTTCCATAAACTTCTAGATTAATTTCCAGAGATTACTCGACCAGCTGGTCTACACCAAACCATAGCATAGAACACAGTCCATCATAATTCACATGACATCAGGCCCCCTTAGTTTCTTTACCACCTCGCCGCTTAACACCCGATAAGATGAACATTGCTCGTAAGGAGGTTTCAGGCAATGGGAATATTGTAAGCAGCTAGAGCTTCGAATAGTCTTTATCATCTTCCACTTACCCTTGTTACAAAAAAAAAAGAAATACTCGGATGCGTTTGCGTGGTGATTATCGCAAATTAAAAATGCCCGCAATAGTGCCTGATAGATATCCAATCAAGCATATCCAGGATTTTAGTCATAACATATCTGGTTGCATTGTATTTTCTACGCTAGATTTGGAAAAAGCTTTTAATCAGATACCTGTCAGTCCTGAGTACATTCCGAAGACAGCCATAACAACACCTTTCGGATTCTTCGAATTTCCGTTCATGACGTTCGGACTTCAAAATGCAGGACTTTTCTACGTTTTGTTGATGAAATGACCAGGGGACTAGATAACGCCTACTGTTATTTAGACTATTTTCTGATATACTCAAAAACCGAGGTTGAGCATGAAAACACCTTTGTCAAATCTTCACAAGTCTGAAAATGTATGGATATGTTGGTAAACACGTCGAAGTGTATTTTTGTCGTAAAGGAAGTCATTTTTTTAGGTTACAGTATTTCTGAGCAGGGATGCAGAACCTTAGAAACAAAAGTTCAGGCAATTCGCGAATTTCCCGTTCTCACTAATGTGAGGCAGCTGCGTGTATTTCTAGGCATGCTTATTTTTTATAGGAGATTTCTTCCCCAAGCAGCACAGTTTCAAGCTCCGTTGCATACAGTACTAACAGGATAGGTGAAAGGTTCTACGCCTGTCACTCTTAATGGAGATGCCTTAGCGGCGTTTAAAGCTAGTAAATACAGCCTTTCAATTGCCGCTTTATTAGCACACCCAGACAGCAACACAAAACTCGGTTTTGTTACCGATGCTTCTGACAGGTCCCTAAACGCGTTCAAGTTAGTTGCTGGTCTTCTACTGGGCGCGTCCCCTGCGTGGCGGATAGGGGATAACCACTCGCACTCGTGGGCTGGTGGACCGGGAAGTCAAATTCCCAGCGCGGACCAAAACCAAAACTAATGAGGGAGGAGCGACGGATAAAAGCGGAGTAGGAAGTGTCCGAAAGCGCCGTAGCTGTCCAGAAGGCCAACTCAAGGCTCTTAAACATGTCAGTTTTGGACTCAGACTTAAACGAGATCAAGCTTGCGAGTGACCTTAAAAACCAGGTGACTGACAGCCTGGCTAAAAAAGTTGCCAGCAGATGCGGAAACTTAAAAGGGACCTTCACCAAGGCCCTTAAGGAAGCAGCGAAGGCCATAGCCATCGCAGTGGACGTACTCGCTCAGCGTACGGCAACGGAAAAGGTTCAGGATGTTCCGACGAGCTGAGGCGCTCGATCATTATGGAGGTCGGAACCATGGTAAGCGCCCGGATAGAAAAGTTGGAGAACCGGCTTCTTCCAGGAAAGAGTCCCCCACTAGCGTCCAAGAAGGTGTCGCAGAATAAAGCCGCCTTAACGACTGTGAGGAACGAAGCGGGACCAACTGCGCTCTCGTCCCCTGCAGCGCCTGCCCCGGCGAAGACTCAAAAGCCCAGTAAGGGCAAGGGCAAGGGTAAAAAGGAATACCAAACGGTGGAGATCCCGCAGCCACGACCTTTACCACCTGCACAAAGAAGAAGGCTGCTTTTTATTTCATTATATTTTCTCTCATTGTCTATACTGACCACAAACCGATTAGTTTTGCTTTCCACGACAGGAAAAACAACTGTTCGCCTAGGCAGTACAGATATCTGTTCTTGATATCCCAGTTCACGACAGATATCCGAATTATATCCGGCAAGGACAAAGTGGTCGCCAATACACTATCAAGAATAGCCCAACGCCACGCTGACGATCAGAATTCAATAAACTTCTAAGCGAGGGTTCATCTCTACACTTGCAAAAACTAACCATCCCTGAAAGCTCATTGCATATGAACGGTTTGTTTGGTCAGGTGTCAGGAAGGATTGCACCAACTGCACACGCGCATGTGTACAACATTAATTTATTTCAACCACAAGCGAGCAACAGCCAGCATGTAATGGTTTAGTTGAGCGTTTTCATCGCCTACTGAAAGCAGCTATAGTTTGCCATGAAAATGATAGGTGGACGGAATCTATTCCATGGATTTTATTGGTTGTCAGAACTGCATTTAAGGATGACTTACAAAGTTCTTCCGCAGAAATAGTTTATGGGGAATCATTAAGGCTTCCTGGTGAGTTTTTTGAACATGTTGGCGAAGGTAGTGCAGATTTATCAGACTTCTCTGCTAGACTCCGATATTTCACCGGTAAACTGCTACCAGTACCAGCTGCGAGGCATAGTAAGCACAAAGAGAAAGTCTTTAAAATTATATTTAATAAAGAAATTACGGCTACCATAAACCGCCTAAAACCAGCTTTTATTTTATCCGACCAGCAGGAGGAAGTTCAACCCAAAGATATTCAAAAGTATAATCGTTCAGGTCGTCAAGTTAAATTTACAGATTATTATCGCCCTTGACGGTCTCTTGTGGGGGGTGGTGTAGCCAATTTTTAACATATTTCAGTAATAATATGAAACAAACTTACATATATATATTCATATTTTTATTTACTTACACTCACGATAAATTAAACACTTTAGACTATTTAACTACAAGCAGCAACATAAGAAAATAAATTTGCAAATATGAAAATAATTAAAACACCTATTTGCCACTACCCAGTGAATCCATGGTATACTAAGGGGTCCCCTGATTCATTTAGAAAATGTAAAACAGATGGCGTAAGTAGTAAATTGAATCGCGCTATCGTTTGGTTCTCTAGCAAATATAAAAGCTTGAAATATTAAAGTGAAAATGTGTGTTGGCGGTTAAATACATAGTGTCAATTTTTGTAACACGCTGCGCATCTTGTGGCGCGTGTTTTATAAACGAAGTAGCAATTAATTAATTATCTTAGGAGAATAGAATATATATAAGTACCTTAGAAGTATAGAATATATATAAATATTCCAATTACTGAAAAACGTCCGGAATTCGAATCAAAATTTATAATTACATTATATTTTTTCCTAAAGTGTATACTTTTCAGATATTCACTCATTAAATCTACTCGGCACTGAACTTTCAGTATAAAAACAAAACAGTACGTGTCAGTTTGAATAGATACATTCAAACTGACACGCAAATATTATGTTTTTGGATATAAAATAAAAGAATATATACAAATACTTAATATTTAATTTGTAACCAGTTCAAGATTTCTCCTTCTCAATTATTTTTGGCTTTTCACCCAACCCTGAAAAAAATAGGGTAACTAAATATATAGACATAATAAATACGATAGAAACACATACACTCGTATCTTACAAAGTGTACCAAAACGAATTTCATTATATATTATCATTTTATTAATATGTTATGGAAATATTAGGACCTTCTATCTTCGGATATTTTCGTTTAAATGGTTAACGAAAGTATCCGAAGAAATATATATAGAATTTATATAATATTGCATTACAAATACATTAAATTAACAAAATAAATATTACACACACTACCAGGATTTGTTATTATTTAAAGTTATTGTAATAAAAAACAGAATGTTAATAGGGGCCATCGTAGCCCAGTGGGACAGCGTCTGAATGTAAACGCGATTGATTGTAGGGGTTTCATATCTAAAATATTTTCATTTCTATGATCTGGTACCTAAGCAGCGGCAATTCACGGTGTTGAGTTCCGTCACTCAACACGCAGTACAATACAATACAAATACACACAAGAAATAATAAAAAATATATTATAAGGCGGCCTTATCGTTTAAAGCGATCTCTTCCAGGCTTCTTCTTTTTCTTTTTTGGATGTTGAAGTTCTTTAAAGTGACGGTAGGCGGTGCATTGAATTGAATTGTGTACGTACAAATATATTATATGCTTAATCATGAAGATACTATATTATTTTAAAACAAAGGCTAACATTAAACTAAACATTAAATGTTGTATGAGTGGCTTTTAAGTATTTTTTTGAAAATATGTAAACTTTAATAGTGATGGTATTTTAGTAAAAATAAAAAGAGTGAAGTGAAAGAAGTGAAGTTAGTGAAGTTTTAAGTAATATATTTTAGTCGGAGCGTAGGTAACGAAAGTTGGTGTCGTGAACCATCTTAAACTGTTTCTCCAAGTTGGCAGGAGTGGAACAATTCAATAACCCGGAATAGAGAAAACAAAATATGTGAGTATTTCTGCGAAGACGGTTTGGGAGCCACTTATTATTATGAGACTCATACATAATCATATTTACGTATACCAAATATAAACGTATTGCAAAGATCTCTTTAATGTTAATAAGCAAATACCAGCATGAGAACTGGCAATATTGGTAAGAGTGAGTTGGAATATCGGAGAAGCAGCCTAAATCTTTCTCCTTACCTCCCCTTCCTGTGGTTGCCAAGACAAAAGTTTGTGCATAATTTGACCAAGATATGCTACCAATTCGCTAAATGGAATATTAGCCCCGTTGAATATAAATAGAATATAATGTAAAGTTTTTAACTAACGCAATTGTTCTCCATTGAACCAATAAAAGTATTTTATGAAGGACTGGTCTCGCTTCAGTGCATCTTCTTTGAATTCGGGTTTTAGCGATCTTCTTAACGTTTTAGCAGCGATATTCGAATAGTTCACGTAACTAAACACATTACTACTGTCAGTATATACACACATAGCAATTATATTTAAAAATATTTAAATATGAGGCCTTCAGACAAACTAGAGTAGACAGAGTCTAATTTGAAGCGTCCAGTTGTGAGTTCCATCTCCACTCCAGGGCGACAAAGCGCGGTGAATTTCGCTAATCAACACGGAACGTCTTGGATAAGAAATTTCTCTTTATAATATTTCTACAAAACGATAATTTTTCGTCAATTATTGTAGTTTTTGGGACATCTTGTTTTAACTGTATGTTACAGATAGTGTTTTATATAAATTTAATTTAAAATAGTAAATTAACTCACTTTAAGCCTGCCATCCTCCAAGTACTCATATTTGTAGAAAAAAGCGGTAATAAATTATTGGCTATAAATATCAACTGTTATATGACTTTTTTGACAGTTGTGACATATTGTATAACATTAAAATACTAAAATAAAAACGTTTTAATTAGAATAAAAATTTATATTATTCGGTATCTGTATAAATTTAAAAACGCTACGCAAAAAGGATTTTGCAGTTGTGTTCGCAAGGATGAGTATCATCATCAACCTCAGCTTTACGCTATGGAAAAAATATATTGTCATCGGATTGGATCCGGACACGTGTGATTCATTCATTTATTCAGTAAATATTCATTTTTTTTATTTCAAACGCTTGAAGCTGCTGACCTTCTTGGTTTTGATAGTGACACCGGTGGGGTGAGGGGAAAAGGAAACGGCTACTCATGTCCTGCGAAATAGGTAAAACTAATAAAAGCTAAAAAATAAATAAGGCACAGGAGGATTATGTCCTTGAGCCTTGAGGCGCTTCCCGACGCCAACGGCTCGGACCACCTCCCCGTACTGGCCACGATTACGGAGAAGCTAGCGGTTGCGATAAATTTAGCCCTAAGACAGAGAGGACAATCTGGAGACCATAGATCGGTTGGAGCATCAACTGACCAAGACCAGGCTCAACGGTCTAATCGAGCAGATCCTGTTAGGACTGACCTTGGTCGCCGCGGACCAATGGGCGGACAGGTATAAAGGAAGCCTACACCGGCTGTGTTGTCTTCTTACGAAATAGAGCTTTCCTGTTCGCCCGCTCTATCTAAATTCGATGGCTCGTTGAGTTACGTGGCACAAGAGCGAGCAAACTCTGGCTGATCATTTTGCCACCCAATTTGCTTCTAATCCCAGCCAGAAGCCAGAACTGCACAGGCGTCTGAAGGAGGAGTTGCAGAAGCACCTGAACACGCCCCCTATCACCCTTGCCAGCACCGATGTTTTTCTCTCTATCTGACTTTAAGAAGACAATATTCAGGAGGAACAAGAAGGCCCCGGGAAGTGATGGCGTCCTCAACGGGGCTCTCCGCCACTTACCTACCAAGACTGTAACCGCACTCACCAGGCTCTTCAATGCCATTTGCGCCTGAGATAACTCTCCTCAGGCGTGGAAGGAGAGTTTGGTAGTGATTCTGCCAAAACCCGGGAAATACTCCAGAAAGGCCGAGGATAACCCTCTTGAATGCTATTTCCAAACTTAGGGTTTCCTTTTATAAGACATACGTCAGACCACACCTGTATGCTGCGCCAGCGTGTTACGCACTTACAACCACCACATAACACCACAATACTAGGGCATCGCACTACTCTGGTCTTATTAACACTACCAGGTCCAATATTCTGCCAATAGGCCCATATTAGTGGGTTGTGGAAGAAAATAACGGCCAGAGGGCTCAACCCTGGTCGGTACCAAGTACCTCCCCTCTCTCCTGCGGAGTCGAGAGAGAAGAATTTTAACGGAACAAACAGCATGAAAATATTTAATTATCAGTACTTAAGCGAATAATCAGTGTTGTTTTTTGATTTCTTAACCTGATTATGATAATTATGATAAACAGTTTTGGCGTAATAGATATTGTGAATGCTCCACAAGTATACATACTAAATAGGTCAATCTCTCACAAACAATTTTACTTATCTATGTTTACCTATCAATGTTAAAAAAACAATATTGTTTTAATAATTGATAGTAATGCATTTTTATGGTCTCATTGATTTAAAATATATTAAAGAAACTTCAGGTGCAACAATATTAAATATTTCTGAATACAAATGCTTCTCTTCATTTTTAAAATCTCTTCTTTGTGTTTTAAACTTCGCACAATATTTCAATAAAAGTTACATAATATGTTTTTTTTACTAAATAATGTAGATACTTTATTTAAAGTATAATACTTAATCGATAGCTTTTGGTAGCGATTAATAAGTAAAATATTTATAAGTACATGTACTTCAGGTTCTCGGATGTGGCTCATAGTCTCCGGGCCCGAGGAGGCGCGCTTAGGTCGCTCCACCACACTTGACTCCACGAAGTGCCTAGCAGGGTCCCACCGCTGGGGCTCACGGAAGACTTTCCCGTGGCCACCTCAGCTAGTGTTACTCAAGGAACAGTATCATAATTAATTATATTTTGTATGATTTACATATTCATTTACCAAACGAATTAGGATAACACTAAATAGAATGTGGAGTAAAGTTTATATTTAAGTAAAAAACAAAAAAAAAACACATAATTTGTAATAAAATTTAACTTATTGTGGTCGTATTTTTTTTTTTTCTATTCAATATTTTATTAGAACATTGAAATGAAAGTCTGTAATCTTTTTAGCTTTTTCTTGCATACCAAGGTAGTAATGTTCTCCACTTTCCACTACAGGTATCGAGATATGCGTGTTAAATGGCGGTCACTTAACGCTGCCATCTTTGGTGCAAGAATGAAAAAAAATAATAAAAATAATTTCAATATAATCATTCTCCCGAGTGGGAATCGAACTCACAACAAATCGCGTTTAGATTCAAACGCTATATATATTTTACTATATACTGGCCGCGAAAATAAGAGAACAATAAACAACCATATAATAATGACAGATTCCAAATTCAAAAGTATATATTGTTTATTTTTAATTACAACTGTATTTATGACCAGACTAATTATTATAACAAAAAGGTATTAGTAGCTTTCTTCAGTGAGGCAATGAAACACAAAACGACATTTAAAACATTTATTGAAGTTACTACAGAACTAGATTGAGTGTGCTTAGCGACTAACATTTAAAAAACCATAAAAATCTTACACAATTCATTGAATTATTAAAAAATATAATTCATAAACAAGTTTTTTGAAACAATTATCGTCTTAATTCCAAAGAAAAGAAGACAATTTAAAATTTGTACACGAAACCCGAAAACTGTGAGATTATGTCAAAAACCATAACGAACATTATAACACTTTCATAATAAGAATAATAACTACCATTATCACAATCACCTTTACCATAATCATCATCAAAATCACGCTATCAATCTTTTAGATATAGATAGGCCCTCTCCTGGTCTTCCACAAAGTCATCCATCCACACATTTTTCACATTGAAACTTACGTTTTCAGATTTTGCATACAATAATAAAAAAAAAAAAGTGAATTTCAGTGTATTTAGTAACGCTAAAATGTGGAAATTTATGCTTTTTGTTTTTTTGTTTGGCCAAACCAAAGTTGGCTTTTGGTTTTTATTTAGCTGTAATTTTCCTTAAAATGTTGTCAAAGCTCTGGGAATTTTAATTATAACCACATTTGAACGTACTAGCAGATCAACTCAGAGTATATAATGTAAAAAGCGTTACTAACTTACATATAGACTTTTCAAGTATAATTTGTTTTTTTTTAAATATTGTTGTAAACTTTAATTTAAATATATGATTTATATGAACAAAAAAAAATTAAAGTTAAAATCTTGTAAAAATAAAAGGTATTATTGTAACGATTTGTCCAATTATTGTGAAATAAAAAAGAATATTTAATTTAGTTAATCGGCTTTTAAATTTCTATTTTCACTTACCGTCTTTCAAACCGGCAGTAGCTTCTTAAACTGACATTTCTATTCAATAATTAAAAAGTGCTTGTAAAAGCCAATTTGTTTAAAGAATAATCTCATTCTGATTAAAAATTTTTTGTTTTCATATAATTATTATGATAAAGTCTATATATAAATTAGTAAGTTAGTTTGAATTGAGTGTGTGAGTGATTATGACTGACTACGCACTATAGACTTAAGATATAGAATTATGTAATTTTTTCCAATTGAAATCATCGATTATAATAGAATGCAGCGGTTTTTGTTTTTTTTTTTTCACAAACTTTTAGAAAATGTTAAAAATCCTAAACGTTAACATGTTAAAAATAATCTATAATATTGTTGTCAGTTAATTGTTCATAGAATTCTTGTTTTAGCGTAATATAATAATTTAGACCGAAATCTCAGAAATAGTTTTATTTATTTTGAACTTTACGTAATGTTCAGTCAATGTCATATGTCAATGTTTTTAACTTAGCTGTCTATAATGCGCGTATAGTCTCGAATACAGACTGAGATCACAACGATAAAACACCTATTACTAACATTTAAATTACCTAAACACGATTATCTTAGACACAAATCCATCGAACTACACATTGAACATTGATATGAAGCGGCGACCGTGGCGGTTACAGGTTTCCAATACAAGTATTTAATTTGTTTGAGCAAATTTTTGAGCGTTCCTTACGTGATAAAGAGTATATATATTTTTTTATTTCCAAATGCATTAATCAAAGGAGTTCGGACGACGTTTTTGTTACTATAGATTCAATGGTTCAATCAGCCAACACGGTCACCGATTCGATTACAGACTATATGTAACTGTGTAAAGTAAAATAACGGGTACAACCGAAGGGTGTTCCCTGGTTAAAAATAAAAAAAGAAATGTATAACACATTAATCTAAACCTAAATCATAAACCATATTAAAACTAACTTAATAAAACAGCATGTCTCTTAGAACACCGAAATAAACAGTAAAATTAATTAGAATCGATCAAATAATCGAGTAAAACATTGATATATTTAACTAATAACATCGATATAAACGGTGACGACACAGATCGTAGACAGGACACTCATTAACACGTACAACACAGGTATCAATAGATCCTTAGAACATTAGATATTTTTTGTCTTCATACATCGCCTCCATGTGTGAAAAGTGGAGAACCGAGTGCCTTAACACTATACAGGTTCTATGCGTACTCCGCCAAATGCAGGCGATATATGACGATCAAAATAATGATGGTAAATACATCGAATACGACAACATTTATTGGGAAACAACTACATCGAGTACCGAGATCGGAACGACACACCACTAAGCTCGCTGCCTACCCCGTAATAAATGGGAGGTGCTTGAAAACGTTTCCTTTCGTGGTATTTTGCGGGGGAACTGTGACTGTATCACACGTGAGAGGTAAAACATCGATAACAATGGAAATTACACATAAAGAGTGTTTGAAAAGCGGACACATCTATAAAGATTGATTAAAAACACGTAGTACACATAGACATTGAATTGTCTTCTTGTTGACATGAACGAGCCCTGTAGATATGCCTTGGTCTTCAGGGTCTCTCTAGGAGACACCTCTTGATCATCAGACTGCCGTGAACGGCCGTGAAACCAACTCTATGTAAGCTGTAGGTGACTTAGGTGTTTCACCAGTTTCTCCAAGGAAGAGCTGTGCATCATTAAGCCCTCAAGCAGTGTGCTTAAAATGCACGACTAATGAAAAGCTTTCAGAAGACCATTAGTAGGACAAACACTCACAAAAAACCCGAATCATGTCAATATGAAGAATTTTAAAATTATAAAGTTGTAAATTCGGCAAAATTACAAAACAGGCGTTGTATTAAACCAAAAACCAGTATTTATCTGTCACCAATATTCAGTCAGTTATGACTGCAAAACTTATTTAGTCCAAATTTCGGGGAATTTTGGATAAAAACTCAAATAGAGTAAAATCAACCAAATATTATGGTTTCTCAAAAATTTAATATCTCTTGTTTTTATTCTGGCAATTATAAATTCCTACTGATAACCAACTCTTGCGCAATTGCGCTCTGAATTCAAACTGAAACACATTTAAGGTTTCCCAGTCACTATAAACCAACCCTTTATATATTGCCGTGATGTTTCTTTTATAGATTGTAAATAAAAATATCAATAAATGAAATTGACTTGATGAAGTCAATTTTACACTACTGATATGTTTTATTTTGCTTTCTCCAGTCTAGTCCAGTGCAAGTCGCGAGACGACGCATGTTTGTCTTGTCCAGTGTCTTATCACTTATTTCTAATTAACGATATCGATTTCTTTGGAGTAATAACTAAAACGTGAAAGAAATTAATATTCTCTCATTTCGTGTAACTATATACTATTATATATAATGATGAATATGAATAGCGAGTTTTGTGTTTTTATTTTATTTTTTTGTTTATGTGTGTTTGTATGTATGTATGAATATATGTATGAGTATATATAGAAGTAACTTGTAGTTATTTTTAGTAGTGCCCAGTAAAGTTAAACGCTACGTATTTCAATACGGATTTAATGAAAATTTTGTTACTAAAAAATATTACTTAGGCCTAGTTTCTTTGATATAAAGTCCAATAATGAAATTATTCAAAATTGGTTCTTGATGATATTTATATAAGTCATAAGTATAAAGACCAATAGGCCTAAGTAGTTGGAATTATCCAAGACAAACGAGGGCTGCCACTTTCAAGTGTACATCCATGCATATTTGTAAATTGACGACTCAAATATGGCAACCCTACATATTTCTGCAGCAATGAAAAAAAATAGGCCAATTTTAAATATGACGCGTAGACATTAAAACCATTTCAAATTGATTCGTTTAAAAAAGAATCATAATTTTTTTTTTAATTAATTTAGTATTAACTTAGAACCGATTTCAGTTTGATAAAATCATAAAAGAACCTGTTTACAACTTTTGCTAATAAACACAAATGTAAACGGCACTTAGCAACCATTAACTGTATACAAAGAGAAATGCACAAAAACACTAATATATATACATATAGAATTTAGCACCGACGTAGTAAAGTCGATATAGGCCGAAATAAGGCAGGTCTGCCTAGGTCTAGGCAATCTAGGGTTCACACGTTCAAATTTACAGAGTATAAAAATATAGCGTGAAAAATGATATCTAGACCCGTATATAATATTTATAAAGTGTTTATGTCCATTTAAATACAGTTAAGGTTATTAAATGTTAGAAACTCATAGAAACTGGGCACTCTTTTTATATTTATATAAAAATGTATTATTTTAAATCTTCTTATTTATAACTTATAATAACAAATCTCTTAATATATGCGTATATACATGATGTACAAAATTGTGGGAACATTAGACATATCAATGTTAATTTTTATATTAGCATTTTTTTGGTTATATTTTGTTTGTGCTTTTTACCTTTTTATATATATATATATATATATTTATTTATAATATATACTGAAATATATTTACGTATTATATATATTTAATAAAAATTATAGAAATGTCTAGATCATCCACGCGATATAATCGTTAAAAGGGTCAAAAAAAAATCACTAAACTTATGCTAGTATTAAATTTAAATATATTCTATTATACACTATAGATATAACTGAAAGTCCTTGATATCTTCCTTTCAAAATGTATTATGTAGTGTGATGTATATACACGTGATTATTATGCATCAATTGTATATGGATTCACCTATAATAGGATGATTCTTGTTAAATACTACAATTATATTATATATACAAATACACAATAATTAGTGTCTTTGGTATGACCGAGCTACACTTTCTAGAAGGAAGGATATGATGGAGATGAGGGTAAAATTGTTTTGATAAACGGATAGGATAAGGATAGTTTGTTCCAACACTAGTGTAGAAGTAATATAAATTGTAATTGTTAATACTCTATTGTCGTTATTAATAGGATAGCACTAGAATTGATAGAACATAAGGCTTATAGGATTGTAAGCTTAAAAAGCTTCCCCCATCACTACGCACCTAAATGTAACTATTGTCAAACTATATAGAGACATGCATGTATTGGGAAATTGAAGGGGAAATGGGTAGTAGGGAAATTGGGAGGTTGGTACTTAGATGTCGCAATTGAGGATGGCATCGATGGAGAAGTCCCACCTAGGACGACGCTCGATCATAAAGAGGGAGCGGAGGGAACGCATGGCCGTGTCGTCCATGCGCCCGTCCTGTTCATTTCAGCTGGGCTTTTGTTGTACTTCACGCATTATTAGCTGGAGACAAAAAAAGTCAATCAGATAACACTATATTAAAAAAGTAGGTATTAAAAACAAACCCCACTTTTAGTACAAAGAAAAACCAAAACCTTACTTTGTCTAATGAGATCCAAAAACTAAAATATTTTACGTGTGAAAATAAATACGCACGAGTGTGATTCATTGACTGTAAATTTACATACAATGTTAAATGATGAATTATTAACAAAATGCTTCGATAAATAAATGCAATATTTGAGTTGAAAGTCGGAGGCAACACATTTAAAATATATGGATCTAATAAACATATTATAAACTTCATACTCAATATGTATGTTTAAATCCATTTTGATATTTTTTTCAATACTTCGTTTCATAGAAAAAACCGAAATTATTATCTTTCTCTTGAGTTTCTAAACTCGTCACTTACAAATTCAATTACCAATTATTCTATTAACTAAAGCGCTTCCACAAACACAAAGACGAAGTAAGTAAATATATATATATATATATATATATATATATATATCTTTTTTTTTTTAAATAATAACTTCTAACGTGAACTGACCTGGTGTGGACGATCAGCTGTAATTGTCTCATTTGGTCGGACGGGTCCCGGTCCTCGGACAGCGGCGCCATTTTCGCGGGGACAACGCGAAGGCTCACCGGGGCCGGCAACCACTGAAAAATATTTAAATATATGCTAATTTCGAATCGAAAATCGGCATGCAGTGACAGTAGACGACTGATAGGTAGAGCGATGGATGGATTCATTTTGCGCGCTCAAGCTCTAAACAAGGCGCGGCGTTGAGTTCCGCCAAGTAAGCAACGAACGTAATGTATTATAATATTAAAATATAACATTATTTTTGCCTACCCACTGTTATGCGAGAATAATCGTAAAGCTGTTTTTTTTTTATTAATTTATAACAATATAATTAAAAAAAAATCAACATTACTTTAATTTAGTTATGAAATTGTTGTTTTTGTGGAAATTAAGTGTAATGAATTAAAAAAAAAATAGTGTTATTGTGTGTGTGTCTTACAATATGAAGTTTTTTGGACTCCCTAATTCTTCTAATTGGACATGTTACTGATGAATGGAACTACGGATACATTGGCTAGCCAAAAAATGTTTCATTATATTTTGTACAAGATTTTTTTATTAGAAGCAAATATTCATATCAAATATACTATAAGATACCACTATTAGATTCGAGTAGTAGAAGACTGCTGTTCAAAACTCTACCTTAACTATTTAGCCCTGTTCTCTCCTAACTCACGACTCACCGTCACGAGCACTACACTCGTACTCCCCCCTCGCCCCACCATCTTCACTCACCGGCAGCGCTGTACTCGTACCCCTCACTAGTACTCCCCTTTCCCCTCTCTACCAACAACTCACCAGCAGTGAGCGGTATAGCGAGCCTCGCGTTAACCGCGAGCAGGTGATCGCGCCTCTGCAGCAGGTTGCCGACGTGCTCCTCCAAGCGCACGTTCTCTGTACGCAGCTGGTGCAGGCACGACAGGAGTGACGCTACTGAACACATACAGAACGCATAGCTACACCACCCACTGAGACCCCCCTCCCACAGCGACCCCCACTGTGTACTTTAAGAGTGGAGTGGAGCATCTTGGACTACTCGATCAGTCTGTGTCTGTGTGTTTGTTTAATTTTAATATCCATGCCATTCTTTTTTTATTACTTTTTTTCATAGTACACTGTTCCATGTCAGTTGTCAGTATGTTTTTATTGAAATACACTACGATGCTGGAGGAAGTTCACGTAAAAAGGTATGAGACCTCCTGGAGGGCATGTGTGGAGCGATTGATGACTGACTAGTCTATGCTAGTCTGTTAGGAATGACACTCTTGAACTTCACTAGCTAAATATTACTAAATTGAAATTTTTATTATTGGTCTCCATTTTAAAAGTAAAGCAGTATTTATGTCAGTTCGGTCAGTACGCAGAAAGTGTTATCTTGTTCCTTATCAATGTCAATTATTCCTGTGTATATAATTGACTTGGACATTCATTACCGAGATATAATTTATAAATATTTTATCCCGAAAACTAAATCATTGTAATTGTTATTTTTTTTATAAATATTCCTAACAGATTGTATATTACCGATGCTCCATTATAGTCCCAATGGGTGTTTTCACATAGATAAAATTAAAAATTAATATAGCAAATTAACAATACTTAAAATTAAAATACAATCATTCATAGTTAGTGAAAGCACATGCAAAGTTCTGCGATTTGAAGAAATACACATACACAAAAAACTCAGAAAAAGCCTTATTAACAATATATTTATAATTTCAAGGCAATTTAATTGAATGAAGGTATGAATAGGTAGTTAAAATTTATATAATCAATAGGCAATTAAATAAACTATGATAAAAAAATTAAACATTCTTGATAAATTTTACTTATTCTTTAAATATTTTAATGTTTATTTTACTTATTTCTTTTTTTCTTAGAAAATAAAAATATATAGCAATACATAGTATCATCATTAATCTTACTTGAAGAGCATAAATAAATAAGGGAGAAAAGGGTGGCGTTTACTTTATTTCACATAATACTTGTTAATAAGGCATTAACGAAACCAAAAAAATTCAGCTTCAAAAATTAAAAAATAACCATGCATAAGCTGTAGCGGACAAACTAACAGACGGACATGCATTCGCAACGCCTGTTCATTTCTTAATACATACACCAGCCACGTACTGAGAAATCGTTTTGCTTTCTTATTATTCACATGTTTTTCGCTAATATTTTTCTGGGTATATATAGGATTTTCTTTTCATTTAGATTATTGGTTAAAAAAAGGGGCTTAGTGTGAAATTCTGAATTTATAATTTTAAATTAATTAATAAATTCAGATTTTATACAGTTTAGTTCAACACTTTGGTTATGGCATTAAAAACACAATATATACTTGAAGTAAATCGTATCTCGTTCTTGTAATCGTTGTCCGAATCTTTAAAATTCAAATTCAAAATATCCTTTATTCAAATAGACTTTTACAAGCACTTTTGAATCGTCGAAGGAACATAAAGCTACCACCGACTAGGAAGGCAGTTCTGCCAAAAAGAGCCACAGAGAAACTCAATAGTTGCTCTATTCAAATATAAAAGTTTCAATTTTATCATTTAATACAGTGTTAGCTAACTTGCACCAAACAAAAATCATATTACCTCCACACATTTTTATCCTTCAAATGTTCTTCTAGAGAGTAATAAGCTTTACTTATTAATATTGTTTTTATAGTGGCTTTAAAATCTATCTAAAATAGGTTGTGGGATTGTTTTATACATGCGTATACTTAGACCCATACAACTTAGACAATAAGACTTGTTTACATTTTGAAGACGATAACCGGTGAGTTACAAAACTTATCATTATTTCTTGTCCCTATCGTATTTATAAAAACACTGCATATGTCGGACAAACAAAATAATATAATACAATGAATCAACCGTAAGTATACCTATATGTTTGAAGACATCTCGCAAAGAATCTCGAGCTCTATGATTGTAAATTGATCTCACTACTCTTTTTTGAAGAATAAATATTGAATTCATGTCTGCGGCACTGCCACTGCCCCATAACAATCCATAATATAAAATGCTATGAAAATAGCTAAAGTTTACTAGACGAACAATATCAATGTCAGATATTTGCCTTACTTTTTTAATCGGAGCTAAGTTTATCTGCAAGAGTTTCAAGGTGGGGTGATTTCCAGTTTTATTCCACTGGAGAATGTGGTCTCTGTCATGTGAAGAGTTTCTCCTTTAATTGTTAGATTCAGATCTCGCCTTCTTACATTAAGTACAGCCAATTCAATACATATAGCTTTTTTGGCATTCAGCATTAGATTACTAACGTCGAACCAAAGAAGAATCTGCGATAACGCACTATTCACTCGTCATAGTTTATTTTGTTACTGTCAGCTTTAAATATTAAAGAGGTATCATCTGCGAACTGTACAACATCGTAAAGCAAGACAATAAGAACAAGGGCTGCATTCCCTTATACCATAAAGTAATAGAGTTATCGCAAAGTAAATATTTTATTTATAACATTTCGACCAATTTGAACGAATGATATATCTAGTCTCCGCCACTTGACAAGCAATGACTCGGAATTCGGGCGGTGCATGGAGAACCTTGGAGTGCCTTGACACTAGGTTTTCTCAGACTACCCAGCTGTGCGAAGAAAGCGTGAAGCTGGAACTCATTCTATTCGCAATTCAAATTCAGGTCGAAACAAAAACCAGTCAGTGGATATAAAACATCTCGTTCGTATTATTCCCTATAACAATTCGAATGTTAATTAATAAAGTACTTTCAAAAAATCAAATAAACAAACGCTTAAGCAATATCTGCAAGATCTAGCTCAGCTGTACCACACTTCACTCCTGATACATGAACATAAAAAAAAATCATAAACCAAAAAGCGTTTTTTTTTTATATATATATTGTCTTTAATTTCAGCGACATGTGGTATTAAAAGCTATGTACATAATTTTATACATGTGTAAATGTGCGTGTGTGTGTCTGCCCCCTACGCAGAGTGAGGTGACTTTATTTTACCAATGTTACAGTCAGGTTTTGTATGCAGGTTTTCTAAATCAAATGAATTGCCTAAAAATATCAACAATATACAACAATTTGCGCATTCTTTATTGTTGTATGTATACCTTTTTAACAAATCACTATTACTTAAGACCTGCATACAAACCTTTCACCAGCCCCTCTAACATTGGCTAAATAAAGTTACGACACTTTACGTAGGAGGCAAAGATGTATGTAGTGTATGGACCACAAACTTCCCAAAACCCTATACCAAACCACCAAACGGCATCTCCACTTACTATCGAAGTGTTGGGCCTGTTCCATAAGGAACTGGGACCCTTGCTCCCATTGCCTTTCAAGGAGCTGGTCGAGGCTCTGGGCGCTGGAGCCACGCGACACTGAACTGGTACCCTAGAATGTTAGTAAATTATAATTATCTTGTCATAGTAATATTTTGCGAATTCTATTGTGTGCAGTAAATATTATAGAAGTTGACAAATATGTAATTTAAATATCTTTTAAACTGTTGTGCACACACTTAGGATAAAACAACATTCTTACGAAACGTATAAAAATTCAAACGTAGCGGGAAGTCATACCTTCTATTCAGCTAAGTCGTAATTCGAAATTCGCGTTTCTTGAAAATGATTTTCCTAAAATTTTGTCATTTCCAAAATATTAAACAATGAAATATTCTAATATCCATAATTATATTATATTTAATATAATTTTCGCGTATATAATAAATAAACGACTACATATTATGTGTACCTAAAACTTCTAACAAAAGGCTCCTAAGTTTGAATTCAGATCTACTAAACCAAATAAGAACCTCCCCCTCACCCCCATTTTCCTTTACCTTATAACCCTAAAAGACTTACCGGAGCCGCCTTATTAATCAAGGGCGGTGGTATCAACACATCAGACCCTGTAGATGTTCCTGCAGCATGAGCAGCCAGTTCAGCACTGAGCTGTTCCTGGAGACGCGCAGCGGCACCGCTTTCAGGGTTAAGCTCGTTGCCTAACATGTGGGGAGCTGTGCTTGCACTGCATCTAGAGTAACTAATAAAAAAAAATATGTTTGTCGCTTATAATAACGCGTTTTAGTAAAGTATACGACGTCGCGGACATCGTGTATAATGTTGTACAAAAGTGTGTGTAAAACATATTATAGTGTGTGTTATATTTATTTTTCTAAATAACATTTTAAGAAATAAAATCTTTTTTTATATATTTACATTGTATGCGCGTGTCATTCATTGTATAAGAAATAAAATAAAATAATTTCAATAAATTAAAAAAAAGAAACAAATCAGTAATTTTAATGAACGTCGTTATGTGATTTTACATACTTAAGAGGGGACGCAAATATATTATATGTTAGAAAAGTGATTCAACATGCATCAGCACCGAAAAAACAACTTACCTAGGCTCAATCTTAGGTTTCAGCGGTCGTTCAGAACCTAAAACAATACATGACAACAATAAATTATCTAATCAATCTTCAAACGCCATCGTCTCTTAGCTGACGAATGTATGATTAAATATACAAACTTCAAAAATCACTGTGGGATATGAAGTCTAGTCTAGTAACGTATAGACTCCAATTTTCTTTTAGAAAACTTTTCAACTCTTAACACAGCTTTTATCATAATTTACCGTTGTCCTACTCTAATAATTTCAATTAAAAAAATACTATTTATATAATAATTATACGATACTACGATATTATAAAAAAATATTTAATCTAATTAAGATAAATCTACTAAATTACAAAATCTCTCACACAACAGCTAATATTTATATAAAAAAATAAAAACATATATATATGTCGTGTTCATCATAAAATGGTCGCAGTTCATGAAAAATTACCAATTGAATTAGACCATATATCGTTGAATCGTCAACGTTCCGACAAATTCGTCGTCGACAATTTGAGTTCGTCAACGACATTTGGTCATATCGGAAAAATGTGAACTGAAGTGTCTTTAGAATATATTTCATATAAGTCTAAGAATATCTGCGTAATTGGAAATCATTTTATTTAATGACGACGTTTTTAGCTCAAAACACTTTTAAACTCGTAGAGAAACAGTTAACATGTAAAAAGTGTTACCTAACCCACAAAAATCTTATGCTTGTTGATTTAGATCTATTCCCTTTCGGTTAGACTTTTCAAATCAAACTAATGCTTTAGCATTTAAATCTAGTTGTTATAATATTATTGTTATTATATTCGTTAAAATAGTTGAAAACTTAAAATTAAAAATCAATTTTAAATAAAATAAGACATGAATATTTAAGTAACTACACAATTTAAATTGGCTTATTCTAATTTTCTTTAAAAATAATAAGCTATAATAAAGAATTTTGTAATAAAATTCTAAATAGATACGTTACTATTTAAATATATCTTATATTACAAGAATATTTAACAATATACTTAATATTTAATATACATATTATAACAATGTATTTAGTATTTGAAATTCAACATAAATCACCACTTTTAAAATTTCGACAACAACAAATATTAAAGTCTATTTTGTCTGAATTCAAATTGCACGACATTCAATTAATTATAGCACCTTACAAAAAACCGCCAAAAAACAAGAACTAAGAGTCCACAGTGTATAATCGAAAAGTACTCACTCGGAGAGCTAGGCGGGGAATCCTTGATCGTTTCCTGGTATATCGGTGGCGGTGTCGGCTGCGGTGGGCGGCGGACGCTAGCCAAGCTCTGCATTGCTGTTTCTATGAAATTACAGTTTTTAATTTTTCACTGTATTTAAATAAATACCTAAAACGACATATTATATTTGTCGATTTGAAACGGATATGATTTAATGCTATTGTAACTTAAAATTCATACAGATATAATTAAATAATCACGCTCAAGTAAATCTGTATTTACATAAGACGATATTTACACAAAAGAGAAAAATAGACGAAAAAAATAACAATAATAAATGCCACATAGTGCTTAATGTTTGAATTCGCGTGCGCAAAAACTTATAATCGACGGAAAAATATATATTCAATCGTACTGAAAAAGTGTGTTATTAAATAATAATGTTGTTTATTATAATTTTTTAGCTTCTTGACTTTTTCCTATACCTATCTCTACTATATGTCAGAAATCGATCGATCAAACCTTCTCAATAAACAGTGTAGAGTTCAGCACACGCAGCCACCAAAGGCTAGTCTTTATATTGTGAAAATACTATTCAAACAATAAGATAAGCAAAATTTAAAAATTAATCGAAGCCCCTTGTAAATACCAAGTAATAATAAATTAATTAAGATAATAAAATAACAGCTCGTTTATTTGTAATTTAGGTATAAGTTATAACAAACGAAACGTCAACAAAACGAAGCCGGCAAAAGCAATTTAAAATTGCAGCAACTTTATCAGAGAAAACACTAGAGTGTTCGCAAGTTTGGAACTTGAGTTAAAAGCTTATACAGTTATGTATATAACGCTGTGTCGGGAATACAACTTCATACCTGCAATAGACTGCCAAATCAACAGTGAAAGTGAAAACGAGCTGGGCGGATATAGGAATTCGTCTTAGCGTCGCATTGCACGAATTAGATATTTAATCTAGATCAATTACAATAAAAAAGCTTCACAATTCTCCCTGCATAGCATAGCAGTGGTCAGAGAGAACCTCTAGGGTCAAATGTCCACTTTCTACGTGAATATGAAGACTCAACGCTGTGTTTTGTGTTAGCAGACTGGAAAAATTAACCCCGAGTGGGGTTCGAACCCAAAACCATTACGTTTAACTAGCGCTATTCCCACTGCGTCGCGATGAACCGAATTCTTATATAAAAAAAAATTATAAAGTAACCCTGTATTTACATAAGACGATCAATATCACAAAAGAGAAAAATAGATGAAAAAAAAAACAATAATAAATAAGTTCTTTGCTTTTCGCGATTATTACACATTTTAAAATGAAACTATTTTAACAGGATTAATGGCGTATAATTTTGGTAATCGAAAATACATTTTAGAACCTGACGTTTCGAACACTTTACAGTAGTCCGTGGTTCTCAGTCTATAATGTATTTTCGAATACCAAAATTATACGCCATTAATCCTGTAAAAATAGTTTCATTTCACATTAATAAATGCCACATAGTGCTTAATGTTTGACTTGGTTTAAGTTTGATTAGGAAAATTGTCATACCATAACATACACAACGCACATTCTGTCAAATATAACCTACATTAAGACCAAAAACGAATTTTTTTTTTGCCACAAATCTCGATGAAACCTATGGTTATTAAACAAGACATTCAATAAGTCATGAGGAGGTAAATAATTTATATAATTCTGAAACGTTTTCAACCTTATCTCTAAAGCGAATCAATATTTTCGCTTACTAAGCTTATAAAGCGTGTTTGTTACATCCGTTTAATCGCGACAAATAAAAGCTTTATCGGAAGGGGGATAAAATAAATTAAAACATTATAACTCCCGAGTAGGAACAACGGTTGCATCTCCAATCTATATTATTATTTTATAAGTCATCTCATGTTGCACAGAAAATGAATTTATAGCTCGAAAATAACCTCCGGGCCAATTTAGCTTGTTAAGGTAAAAACACATTTAACACCGCTACGGCGCATAATTCAATTGCTCTTAGCTTGGCTTTTACGATAGTTTTACAGCTTATTTAAAGTCAGGATTTATAAATTCTGAAAATTACGTAAAAAATTCTAGCCAGATTTGAAGCGTCGCACTCCGTAATTATTATCTAAGAAGTGAGGGGTGGGGGTGGGGGTTCTTACACGGCCGTATGAAAGAGTATAACAGACAAACATGACTAGTGTAAGATTTTATAAAAATGTTTAATTACAAAAAAAAATATTAATACAGTCGAGTTAAATTGATATACACACGAATTTCTTTCGTTTCCCCATTTTGACAAGAACAATAAAAAAAAACTTGACCTCAAATTCCGTAAATAGCCAAGTACAATTTTTTTTTAAATTTTAAAGTTTTATTTCAACAATGTAAATATATATAGTGTAGCCACGAACAATTTTAGCCGATTTGTTTACGAGGGTTACGTTACTTTTTAGGCGGCCTGAATTAAAAATAATTAAAAAATATTAGTTATATATATATATAAATATAAGTTTTATATAAGGAATATTAGGAAGAGCCGGCGAGCTGCAACAATTTTCAGTGTTTATAACGACACACTATAATACAAAAAAACACTCCCACGCAGGAGCGATAAATATTTACTATATAACAGAAAGATAATATATCATTCAGATAGTTAGCGATATGTTATAAGTATTAAAATTATAAAAATATACTAAATCGAAGAAATATGAACACTGTAGTTTGCAAATCTACTCGTAGCGCAATCAAATGACATTCCGTACTCCAGTTTCCGCTCAATTAACTATATTGTTTGGCGGCAAACTCCTACACTATACAGTATGTTCAACAACAATATAAAATATTTATTTTTTTCTCACGACTTTAAGACATTGCGTCACACAGCCAGACACAATCAGACAACCAGAGCGGTACAATGGTAGTGGGTTCGAGTGGAGGCCGAACAGACAAACATTGTATTAAGCGTTATCACACTGCGTCGCGTTGCTTATATTTTTAATACAATTATAGCCTCACGCTATTACTTTTCTAAAAGATTACTATAAAGTTTACTATAAGATTTACTAATAATATACTATATACGTACAAAACTTTGAGGGTAAGATAAAGAAAAAAACACTTTTTTGAACTTCAACTCAACGAGAATTGAACCCTAAACCGTTTCAATCATATATCGCCTGCCATATTGAGATAGAAACGAGTAGCTCAGTATACACTGTACCTATGTAGGTATATAGACTATAGTAATCGGACTTATTGTAAAGGGAGTGCGCATCCCTTAAAAGCTTTTGTGCACATTTTAATCCCACTAATAGTATAAAATCCCAGCCAGGTTCTTCTTTTAACTCTTTTTTGTTGTTTTGTAACGTAAAAAGACAATTGGTTGAAAATTTAGTATGCCGATTATAATTTAACAAACATAAAGACTAGCTATATATAAATAATTTTCTACTAAAATGATACAGGCGGAGTCGAGAGCACAAGTATGTATTCCGCGAAAATGATAATATATACGAAAAGTTTTAAAATTAATAATTAGTTTCTCCTTAAAAGTGATCTCCTTTAATGATAATAAAAAATACCTACATTATATAACTTTATCTTTTCAATCTTTGAAATACTGAAAATACTTGTAAAAAAATATGAAATATCCAAAATATGTAAGAAAAGAAAAACAATTAGTTAGGAATACTTACGCATGTTGGGCGGGTTGGTCATGGACACGACGGACGCGGCCATCGCAGCACGCTTCTTGTTCCTTATGGTTGACGGTATTGGGCCAAGGTTGGCACCAACATTGGCGTCCTTGCTTGTGCCGGCCATGCCACTCACACTAGAAAATTAGTGCAGTTGTTAAAATATGTATAAATTTACAATTATTTAATGCATATTCTTGGGCAGGAAGCGAAAATAGTCCAAATCACCCACCAATTTAACATTTTGAATAAACAATTTGAAAAATTCTATTTTGATTTAATCAAAAAATTTAATATAAAAAGGCGTAGGCTTCTGGCCATTTTACGTGCTAAGATGTAACTAAATGAGCCGAAAAGTGAAAATGGCCCAGAGTGGCTCTCCACTAACTTTTTTCTCTCTACTCACATATGAAAGCGAGAAATTTAAATGTGAAATAATTATATCTGCTTTTTAACGCGGTACACAAAATATATTTAATGAATAAAATACACCGTTTTGAAATTTTTAATAAGATAAAACATATTATAAAAATTAATTAAAAACATATATTCCAAATATATATATACACAAAATCCACAACTGTGGCGCTCAATTACGCATATTGCACCACAATGGCATCTATACACCAAGATATACAACAATTTCACATGTACACGGATTAGCGTTTAAAATCAGGGCCAAAAGCTTTAGGCGTAGAGCTTTTAAGCCATACCTGTAGGGTTTATTTATTAACAAATTATTTAAGGGGAGACGGTCTACTTTAGTAACTATATTGACGAAACGCAGCTGGCCTTGTTTGCTTCGATGTCAACCACAAGTTCGATTCTTGACAGTGTATAATTGTCGTAGAAATGCTAATAATTGAAAAGGTATATTTTTAATATAACTTGCCGTAAACAATTATAAGTTAAGTACGTATATCCAAAAGTTGTGTAAGACTGTTAAAAATACGTATCTAAAAACTTTCTATTGACAATTGTTGGCACTTAAATCTTAACACTAAAACTGACAATTTAGAAGAACAAAGAATGAGCTAAAAAAAATTTCATTTTGTATTTGCTTGTCAGTTACGAAGATGGCTTTATTAAAAAAAACAAATATCGTAAAATATAGTAGTAGTAGAAGTCATCGTAGCGCAGTGGGGCATCGTCTGACTGTAAACGCGATTGGTTGTAGGTTCGATTCCCGCTCGGGGTATGACTTTATTTAAATTATTTTCACTTCTTCGCATTGGTATCTGAGACAAAGCGCGGCGTTGACTTCCGCCACTCAACACGCAATGTCTCGACTACGGGCGGAAAGTGGCGAACGGAGTGTCTTGACACTAGGCCCTCCCTGACTGCCCTGCTACGCAGGGAAAAGCGTAAACCTGGATTAATTATCTTATTATATTATATATATTTTTTTTAATTAAAATATCAAACTAAGTTTGGAGGACTTGTGAATTAACGTTCCTTTCCAAAAGCAACTACCAAACTGCATAACTATACACCCACCTAACAGTAATTATTTTCTATAAGCCCTGTATGTTAAACTTCAAATGTAAACAAGGTAAAATTGAAATTTCCAACAAAATACTGTATCCGCCAGAATGAACTCTGAAATAATTTCACATCGCAGCACATTCAATTAACGATCGCTTCGAATTCGCAGAACACTTTCCTGCAGAGTATTGCTTATCAGTTTTAAATCGCACAAGTTTATTGCAAAATAAATAACATATTACTACGCTAGCATTCATTGTTATTGCTGGGAAATTGAAGTTTGTATTTTATAAATATATATTTTTTCGTCTTATACCTCTTCCGGGAACGTCTTAGAAAAACTACTGCGAACACACGCCGTTTTCCGTATTCCAATTTCTAGAGACTTAATCTAACCGGGACGAGGATATGAATTTTTTTATTTTAATTCACACACATTATTACAACATAAGGTTATCGAATCCACATATACTTATTTATTATTAAATATATATTTTTCATATTCATTAAACTAATAACTTAAAAATAATAATCTTATATAATTAAAAAGTGATTTCGCAGTAGAAAAGTTCTAAGACATTGAACTTATCAATTACAGCTACTACATAGTTTTATACAAAACATACAAGTTTTAAAATGAATAGTTCCTTCCTTTAGTACTAAAAACAATAGTTAAAAAATATATATTTACGCAATTTCGCAGAAAGGACGCCTTAGCTTTCAATCTATTCTGAATGCTTCGTATTGAGCGGCGGTATCCAACCAAACGGAGCATAGATAAAATATTATTTACCTCAAATGGGAATTGAACCTTCAATCATCGTATCTACATATTCAATCCCAAATATTGTGTTAAAACACTTGGATTTTATAAAATCTATACAGTTCGAAAGCATTCATAACAAAAACAATAATCTTATATTTAAATCTAATATGTATTTATGTTCTTCATTGTTCTTTTGCAATTATTCCAGTTATAACTTAACCGTTGAGTGCAGTAACCCAAGGTCGCGCTTAATATTAATATACCGGGGAAATAAAAATTATTCATATATATCCAACCCCATTCCAGAATGGGCATCGAACCCACAACCATCACGTGTACAGTACACGAGGGTTGCCTTCAATTTTTATAATAAAAAAACTGAAACTGAAATATCTTTTACATATATTGTAGTATAAGTAATATGTATGCAGCCACTAAATAAAATTCATCCAATATCCCAAATAAGGTATATCAATAAATAAAAACTAAATACAGACAACGCCGTGCCAAATGACTAGCGTATTAAAAGGAGTCACAATGCGTCAAATTAGCATCCACCATCGAAATGCGATATAAAAACTGCTATATGACATTTGATATACGCTTAAGAAGCAAAATTCGCTATGCACAATACCTTACCACAATACCTATAGTAAATGTCTAGATTTTTTTAATATCAATCAACTAATTTATCAGGTATTAAAAGAGCGTTTTCACTTTCCGCCCCAAGCCAAGTGATATATACTATTAATTAACTTTATTATTAATTAGTATTGGAAAACATAACTGCTCCAAGTTTTTAACAAATATTTGTATTGCCGCCATTGCGTAAATAACTTTAGTGATCGCAAATGCAAGTTAGCATACTTAACATTGGAAGAATTGGCGTGAATAGCATATACAATTTGAAAATAATAATCCACAGGTTGAATTATTGATATATCACACAAAAATCAAGCACATAAAACCATTTCAGGTGAAAATAACATAAAAAAAATTTACTAAAAAAAAAAGTGCCAGCCTTAAAAATATACATTTTCGTTTTATCAATTTATTTACGTTAAATACATGTTATAAAAATTAAGTTATCAAAATGTTAAGAAAGTTATTGAGGAGTGAAAAACCGCTTTCGCCTCTTTCTTTCATGCTTTTCCCATTTCCCATATAACAGGAACCTATTGTCAATGCATTACATTCTCCGATTTGAATTCGAGACGTTGTAAAGTGAAACCTCAAATCCGCGCTTTACCTTAACCGAAGCGTGGAAATTAATGACAATTTTAATATAATCACGCCACCGAGTGGAGATCAAACCCACTACCATCGCATTTAGAGTGTACATCATTTTTTACAAAAAGTTTAATATTTTTACTTTACAGTGAATACCGTCTCTTTATTAGCCAACCTTGCAATGCATAATTAACTATGACAACAATTACGTTTGAAAGGAACAAATTTGAAATTACTTTTGACGCTTTGAGAATATGAAAAATAATCTCAAAACGCTATTTTCTTTTACAAAATCTTAAAAAGCCCATGGCCGTACATAAATGCAGCAAGAATACCCGTAACATACACAAAAGACAGTAATTATCAAATTTGGGGAAACCTAAATTCATTAATTTCAGCTTACTAAGGGTTTTTAACTACAACCACTAAACAAAGTCGACATTATTGTTCGACTTTTATTTTTAAATGTACCTAGATATTATAAGTACACATTTCTTTTATATATTTTACTCCTAAAAAGCTATTATAGGTTCAACATTACACTTTGGTACAAAGTGACATACGACTACACATAGGTATAATCACGCCTTTTTCACGCGCCAACAGGTGGGTATCCCTAAAATAAGCAATTCTAACACACTACAAGTTTAAGTTCATTGTATAAAAAAAAAGACAGTTTATAATTAGATAAAAGCAAGTGCCATAAAGGCTTTTGAAAATATCAAACTCGTAAAATGCCGCGTTTCCGCCTTGAATAAATAGAATAGCATCTGTCATTGGCCTAATTATCAAAAAGTTTAGATTGTTTTTTATTTTGTACAAAATATACAGAATAAAAATAGTTTATTCGCTTAAAATTTACTAAAAAGTTTTGTCCGGTGTAAGGTCCCGCCGCCCAACTAGCATTGGGTCTATACAACGAGCGTAAGAAAAAAAAATTAATGAAAAGGATCAATAATAAGTGGTGTGGGTGTATAATTTGCAAAAATAAGGAATAATTAACTAATTATTCTTGCTTAATTTTAATAGAAAACAATGTAGTGGCGGCGCTGGCTTAAAAGGAATAGCCTGGCTGCTCAAAACAATTACAGGCACCTATCAAACAGGACCCAGGGGGACAGTGACGACGGACAATGTTCAAAATGATTCAATTCCCCTAGTCTACGTAGAAAATTCAATTGCGATTTGCAAGTATTGTTTTGCTAGATTTTCTTTTCTTTTTTCTGAAACTTCACGCTTTTTCCATAGCTGGTGGTGCAGAGGGGAAAGCACCTGCTGTCAGAGACGCTCCATTCCACTTCTGCGCTTTTGTTCAGGAGCAACATTGAAGGTTGAGCGGCGGAAATGCACGCCGCGCTTTGTCTCACCAGCACCAGTTGCATGGATATTAAAAACAATTTAAATTCAATATATAATAATTTCACCGAGTTGAGATCGAGAGTAAAACCAATTACAGCTACTGCTGTACCAATGTGCAACATCTATAATTTAATCAGAAATAATAATAAGTTTAGGTGTAGTTAAATTTCAATTAAACTAAGTGCCCAGTACTCCCTAACACCTGACTACTCCAGTTTCCGTATAGTTTGGAAACTTGCTATAACTGTCTGTCACTAAGTAACTTCGAGTAGGTTCTCGCCAGCAACTTGTTGGCGTTGACGGTTATTTTGTCTGAATCTATATTTGAATTCAACCTACGCTAAGTTTCAAGAGATTCTAAAGGAAATCGTTTAATTACGTTGATGTTTCAGTTGGAAATGTTTGTTTTTATTTGTATATTAGAAAAATAAATAAAGTCTTATAAATTTGTTACCCGTTCTTCGTTAATTAAGGGCACTAATTATCCTTAAATTTTAACAGCGTAAAACATTTAAGCCAATAATATAGAAATATCATTAAAAAATAGTTAAAAAAACTCTTATTAAGAAATACGTTCGCGTCAAAGTAAACGTTCCAACTCCATTGAGCGTTAAATCGAATCATTTCTGTAGGAATAGATTAATCAATTCTGTAATGGAAAGCTAAGATTTGGACATCTGATGTTAAGTGAAATTAAGTGATGAGGCTGGGCCTGATGAGCCGAGGTTTTGGCTCTATTTAATAATATAATAATTTAACTGGTTTTATGTTCAGAAAGCGGATTGTGCATTGATTTTTTTTTACAATCGAACAAAGTTTACATGTTAAGGACATTTTATATTAAGACGTCTGGAAAATTTTAATGATAGCAGCTTCACGCTATTTCTCGCATAGCAGCAGAGAGAATCTAGTAATCAATGTTTGTTTTTTTGTTGTATGTTTCTTTTTAAAACCAATATAGAATCAATAAAAAAATCTAGTTATTCTGTAATTATGTAAAGTAATATATAAATATATACATATAGAAATATCATATTAAAAATTGACAATTGAATGGGGCAGACTTTAAGCCCACGCCTCCAAGTCCTTTCAGACGAATCCTCAAATGAAGACGAAATTTTAAATACTACTATAAACAAATTCAATAACTAATATTCTTTGAATATGATGCGTTACTGACTGACTGACAGACAGACAACGCACAGCCACAACTACTTGGTCGCAAAATGCCCGCAATATGACATGTAGGTTCCTCAAGCTAACGAAGTAGACGGCTGAAACTCTTATATTTAAAAAAAAAATAAAAAAGTAATGTATTTCTTACCCAGGTTTATTCGGATCTTGCATTTCGTAGGACACGTTGAGACCTGCCCACGCGCTCCTACCAACGCCGTGTGGCGAATGTACAGTGACCCCAGGCTCCATCGCATTCTAATTAATAACAAAGGGTTCGATTAGTATCTATTTTTTTTTTTTTAAATTTGAACAATAACTAAAAAACACCACAACACGACAATTCGACACTGATTAAGTGGTCTAATGAACAAATTACGCACTCGAAGTGCCCATAAATTAAGAGCTTAACTGAACCGAAAGTGTAATTCTTTCAGAAGAAGAAATGGAAATGTTAATGATGAATTTTTAGAATCCAAATAATTATTGATGTTATAAATTTTGTAATTATTACGTCACTCATTACGTCACGCATTTAATGCGTAGGCATTCAATGTGACTGAAAGATCCACCATAAATGGCCGTTACTGTTAACAAATTTGAAAACACTATTTGAAAATATATCAATAATCGTTCTTAATTATATATTTCAATGTCCATGAGACCACTAGAACGCAAAAGCTTGGAAACCAAAACATAAACACAACATATATCAATCTAATAAAGAAACCATTGCAAATAGCCAGTTTACAAACATCAAAACGTCCTTCAAAGAGACTTGAGAATTCAATATGAGCGTTAGGTGCAATTGGTTATTACATTTTAAATAATAAATCGTAGTATTGCACTGAACTTTAAAAGAAAATTGCTAGCTGTATTTTCATAACAAGACTACGTAATGGCTTCGCAGTTCATAACAAATTACTCGTCAATTGAGACATTTGACGTGCATGAAAATGTTAATATTTTATTACAGAAATTGATTTAATACGACGGCCTTGACTGAGTAGTTGCTTGATATTTAAAAAAAATTCAGTCCACTGTTTTGAAGCCAGCACAAAGGGATGTGATGTCATAAGTCACTTTGGCTATGCGAATATTCATTTTATAAGACAGTGGAACGACTTTCTTTTGAATTTCCCCAACTGTCGCGATGTTATTATTTTTACTCAATTTTGCTTTAAATTTCAGACATTGAAAGCTAGGTGGCGGAAGTAACCCTTTCAACCAAAACTGAAACTAATTTCGCGATTAATTTAGGTAATAGAAAACATAAGAGGTTTGCACTAAAAAAAATTAAACCCCACAGCCATTTAGTTTAGATATATATACATTAAACATACAACTAATGAATATTAAGACTTATTTGTGTCAAAATTATTAAACGAGTCCAACCAATTTGTGTCTCACCAATTGCATCTAACGTCAGAGCGGAAAGCTGCACATAATAGAAATATTTAAATATGCATATGTATGATATAGGTACCTCGGGTTTTACAAAGCGACGGACGGACCTAGGGTTCTTTCTTTTATGCTTAGCCATTATATAGCGATTATGTTTACAATATCAGGAGAAAATTTGCGACCGACACAAACTGTGGTCGCCGGATATCGAAACTTCGAATTGAGCTTCAAACTTCCGTCATTTATCCGACGTAAACTACAACGAACGGATAACGTTGACAATCATATATTAATTGAACATACAATATTACTTTTGTATATTATTATTAGTCGGAGAGAATTGTTTTAAATCCATTCACCACGTTTTGGTTATTTAAAAAAAAAACAGCTTTGCCTACCCAGTTCAAAACTATATACTGTGTATATAGACCGGGATTATACCTATATTTTTCTTAGTGGTATTTGAACCTACAATCCTCGCGTGCATTAAGTCAACTGCGGCACGGCTGTACCACTGGTGTGTAATGATATTCTACAAGAAGGTATAAAGAATATTTTGATTACCTTCTTGTAGAATCAGTTATTAAGAATATATACATATTAGCACGCTTCGATTAGCCTTACTTATATATTTATCTATCTATATATATTTTTTGCATTCTCTATGCTTGAAAATATGCACATGTGTCCGAATATGGTAAATATACAAGATCCTTGCTAGGATGACGAGTGTGACGAGAAAATGGTTTTATATTTGTTAGTACAGACTAACGTTAATAAAATTTTATATATATATACATATATTTATGACTGATGTAATTAATGTACGTATATTAATTATAAGTTCATTTAAATCTGCTTAAGTAACGAGAAAATTTAAAAAGATACACTTAATTCTTTAAGTAATATTACTAAAATATTCCAAGTGAAGTCATATATAAGTTTTTTAAATTATAACTATACTGTTTTTAATAGGATTCCTATAATTTGTTAATGTTTTCACTAAAAGAAAGATTAAATATGAATATAAAATTAGCAATTCAACAATTCTCGGTAAATTAAAATGCTGTACTAAATTAGTGATGCAACTTTTGGCACAACTAATACTCGAATTATGCCCACGTATGGTAAAATTTAAAAATTCACTTTTGTTACTAGTATGAAAAAATTACAAAACTAACTAAAAAAAATAAATATAAAAAAAACCAACTAAAGTCATATTAACAGTAGGTTTTTACTTATTTTGAATGTTCAATATATATAAAAATGAATACAAAAAGAATAAATAGTTTCACTCTATATAACTGGCTACTGAAACAAAATTTATATATACGACAAACCTAATATATTTATTTTGATTAAATTCCCATATACTTAAAGAGTGTAAATAAAAATATTAAGAACACATTAACCACACAATACGATTTCAATATCAATATTACAAAACAAATTATAACAAACGTTGTTTACTTCGTAGCGAGGAAATCGGTAAAGGCAATTATATACTTCATTAACTTGTACGAGGATAACGAATATTGTAGTATTAATGTTAATTATACATATTATACAAATATTAAGGCCGGAACTGATACTATGGGTTGAGGCGATTATGATAAAACTATTCAATTAATTAGAAAAAAGTTCGACTTTGGAATATAACACGTGACGTCCACTCAGTAAGGGTATTACTTAGCGATTGAATAGAATTGTAACGAAAACTTTACTGTTAGAGAACACTCAAAAAACTATATTGTAAGCGATATTTATAAAAATTATAATAATAAACCTTAGGAAAGACAAAAACAACTGTTAGCATCAAATTTCAAAACTGCAAAAACAAATATTACTCTAAAGATAAGTTCCAAAACATTTGTCAACATCTGCTAGAGCTATTATGCTTTTTGCAGCAAAGCTCTGCCGGCGACCGAAGACACGCAAGTCTATTTAAATAATATATATAAAAAAAAAATTGCAATTCTTCATTTAGAACACATGTTTAACTTATTTGAGATTTATCGAAATTTAAAAAAAAAAAAAAACACTAAAACAAAATTAAAAACTTACCATAACCCATAGGAGAATCCTATAAAAATAATTTTTGGACCACTTTCAACTTCAATTTATGTACGACAAGTAGAATTGATATGAAAAGCGAAATTTATAAAATATCTATTGAGATATATATTATTAGTGGAGCGCAAGGCAAGGCAGATGTGTACCGAACGCGCGTCTCGATGAGACTGAAGCACGGGAAGGGATGCACAGGTAGTGCAGGGGATGGAGCGGCAGGTAACAACACATTATGTATGATAATGATAAAACTGATTTCTAGGAAACCTTTTTGTGTACACAGAGCATTGTTTCTTAAATAATGCCTCTTAATTTTTTTAATGGCACTCTATTCGTGTGGCATTTGGTATGAAAATATTTTTTTTTAATAATTGTTAAAACTAGTCGTTTCTTAGGTAGGTGAAAAAAAAAAAAAAACGCATACAACAACAGTTTACTGGACAAAAGCTGAAACTTCACAAGCTTAGTACAATTAAGTTTAACTAATCGTAAGTCAAGTTTGCGGTACTTCAATTGAGCAGTCCAATGTGAAATATTTAATGTACATATATATTTTTAGCGTCGCCACATGTGTTTAATTCGATGTCACGGATTAAGAAGTTAATGGACTAATTACTATAATAATATTTCAAACGTTTCTTGTTATTTATGACTTCCAATACTCTTTGGCTGGGATTGAAATTGTACAGTTTATATTTTGACTAAACAAATCAATTCTATAGAGTTTTTAAGGATTCGGGTATTTCGTGGCAAGAAAAATAATAAAATACCGTCTAAAGACCGTACAAAGTTGTTTCTCCCTGTAAAGTATTTTTAAAAGTTTGTTGTTATTGCAAAAGAGCCCCCGCACCATTGCGTGCCCCCCTAACGATTGCGTTTATATTTAATTAGACAAATGCAAAATATTCTCAAGAATAATTCAATTAATGAGTTCGTGTTTAAATAGCGTGACATGTAACGTATGAAGATTATTTAAATATTACTTTTGCGCCTTTCTCCCAATTCCGCCCAGAGGCCTGTATGACGCTGTGGTAGTAATGAGTTCGAATACGGTAGAATTAAGGGTGAATAACTACAGGCATACAGGTGCAGCGGGGTAGGCAAATAGAACGTAAGGTTCCCTAATATCCGCCCAGAATAAAGGTGATACAATGTCGGAACCATCGTATGTAAGACATTTCAAATACGCTACGAGGCGACAACCCGGCAACTCATTTATTCAAACAAAGCGCTCCGATGCGCCGCGAATAATTAAATTTAAACAATAACCAAACATAACGAGGCTCGCGTTCTCGATATTTAACGTTACAAAAGCGCAATTTTCAATGAATACAGTACACTTAATGGTAATCGTGTAATTTCAATGGCGGCCGTCACTTCCACGAACAAACCCCCTATTAGACTAAGCAAGTTAAAATAATTAATTTTGAAATTACTATCCGCAACATGGCCGGGATGATCGATTAATAGTGAATAGTGTTTATTTAAATTTGTTATAAATTTTCGCTTTAACGTTTATCCCGTATATTATATTATTATAATAACGTTACGAAAAATGTGACTAAGATCGTTTTTTCTCCTGATGTACTTATACGAGTGCCTGAACTCCACTTTATCCCTACTTGACATAAAATTTGAACTCGCGACCAATGTACCCATTGGTGTGAACTAAACCAAACGGTTACACACAACCAGGAGGTCGCAACCATACATACACATATTAATATTTATATTATACATAATTTAACAATATACGACGAATACGAATTTTGTCCTAAAAAAAACACAATAAAATATATGTATTGCTAACATACAAATTTTAGTGCATATGTCAATACAAATAATAAAATACAACAATAATCACCTGTTTGATAGGCTGGTGGAAAATGTGCGGCGACGGTCCCATATCCGGTGGCGGTATCTACAAAAATATATATTACTGAACAAAGCCCTATTAACTATTTGATATGCCCTTTGAACGTACACATAAAACGGAAATGTATTTAAACTATATTAATATACAGAAACGAGCTAAAATATTTGTAGTAAATATTTGTTACTAAGACTGTAAATAGAAAATTAATCTGGATTTCAAGCCGCGTCAAGTTTAGCGTTAGCGTTTCAACCAATTAAGCTATACACTCTTATCAACTTCTATTCACATTTGCGAATAACACTTTGACTGGTATTAAAAGGGTAGAAAATTTAAATCAGATTGTGTTGAAACTAGCTACTGTACCACCCTCACTAAATGTGATATTTAAAAATGTAACAAACCAGATAACTGTTAGCAATTTGATAAAAATTTAAAATATATATTTCCAGATATTACGTAATATCCCCCTTGTAAGAGATTTCAGCTAATTAAGTTCAAGATAGGATTTCCACCGCAGACTGTGATGATTAAAAAGCTATCTTGCTGCTAAATGGAATTGTACTGCATTTTTAATAGTAGCAAATAAAATAAAAGGTTTCACAGTGGTATTGTCGTATTGCCGTATCGGTAGATTATTTTAAGCCATTTTAATTTCATTTTACAATTAGAACCATTAATATGTACAATTTTTATGTATCTATCAAGGGAGATTCTATTGTTAAAACACTCCGTTCTAAATGTAGAACGGAGTGTTCCACCGCATTTTCGGATTATTGCGTAATAAAAGTTGGAATAATAACAATATTAATTGAAATTGGCCGAAATTGAGTTCGCAATACGTATTTAGTAAGGGGACTACCCTATTGTACGTTGGTTATTGTAAGCAACAATGGCCGCTCCATGAAAGGGAACAGGTTCAACACATCAAAGTGTATACATAATGCAAATTAGTCTAACGTCCCTGCGGCCGTCCGTTTGTGGTAACCAGCAAGATTACATAGTAATTTGCAATTCTCCAACCTTTACGCGCAGTGGTCAAAACCACAGGGTGGTCGCACATTGGATTCTCAGTTTCAGCAAATATATCGGTAGCTTACCGCTTATTCTCACCAACACCAAAGACGACTACTTTGTCGAAATTTTCATGCATTGCCTATATATTATATATTGATGTTGATTGAAGCTTGAATGGTTTATATAAAGCTTCAAAATGTTATACCAATTAATTAATAATTAGAATTGTCTTAATGTAATACTTTTTTTGCTTAATAATCTTCCACAAAATAGATAAAGCAACAGTTTAATATTAAACATAATTTGATTTATTGTTAGTACAAAAACACTTTGGTATGATAATTAAAAATGAAAGCGATTTTGGGCGTTCGCGGTTTTACTGTATCATATAAAATAGAGAGATTTATTAATACATACACATATGTAAAATATTATTTTTTATATATTCTATGTAAATTAATAACCTATTTATTAAACTAAATTAATAGTTGTTTTCATTTGATTAAATATTTCAGTTATGTCAGTTAGCCTAACAAGTCGTAAGTTTAATCAATACTTTGCCCATCAAATGATTGACAGTCAAGTAATGTAAACAAAACTGTAAATGTAACATAAAATGGTTAACTAATTCCTCGAAAGTAAATTCTATACGGGTAGGAGGGCCTTCAAATCCTGTTCTTTTTAGTTATGATTATTATTTGAATTAAGAATAAGAAGAAGTAATTTATCTAAATTCACATGTTAGTGGAGCAAGTGGAATCAAATGTCGTATATTCACCATACAATAGATTAATCACTTAAGACAAGTCAAAACATGTGTCTAATTACATATTTTAATAGTGATCACTATTATCAATCAAATTAACAAGAATAAAAATAATGACTCCACCATAATTAACCTAAAACCTGTACGAATTTAATATATTAAATTACAATAAATACAAGACCTAGATTAGACTAAAAATGGATTTCAGCAAAAACTAATCTAAAACTCATATATCCTTTACGTCACCGTGTGACTGACACACACACGAACAAACCAAACTACTGAGCTTAAGCTTGAATTTAGCATGTTTTGCAAAGGATTTATCCGAAAATCATACGGAAACGGGAAAAAACGAGATTAAAAAGTGGTGTAGAACACGCAAACATAGTTGCGCGCTACGACAAGTCCACAATATTACCTACAACAATATATACATAAATATAAACCAGTACAGTAAAACCGTTAACAAAGAACCCATCAATACCTGCATATGCGTATGAGCATGTGCCAGGCCGAGGCCGAGGCCGTGGCCGGCGGGCGGCAGTGGCACCGACACCAGCAGCGACGCGGGCGGCGACCGCTCCTTCGTGCACTACGAGCGTGTGTCGGTTTTGTGCGGTGTGAGTGGCGGTTGTATACACGTTGGTACGTAGCGATTGAGACAAATTGAATTTATTACTAATTTACTTCTATTGTAAACTATACAAAAATTATGATTTTTGGTATAGAATTACTAAATTTTTCATTATAATATGTATAATTTTACTACACCCTAATAGGGTTAAAATTATTATGAGTCTATTTAACTTTGGCATTGGAAACAATGGGTATTATATATTCAATTAAATATAAAATACTATTATTTAGTTGAGGCGCAAGTTAATTAAATTTTCTACATAATTTACCCATTAGTAGTAAGTGGTAAACGCAATTTGACGTATTTAATAATAAATTTTATCTATGTAATTTGACTCAACACGTATACATATTTTTTTTTAATAATTAATTAAAATAAATTTGACTATGCAATATATCAATATATTATGTATTTAGTAATCTAGATTTCCTTTTTCACGTACATTTCTTCCCTCACACCGCAAAATAAATTAATTTACTATGAAAACATAATATTAAAAATGACCCAAATAAACTATTTACATGTAAATTAATGACGATAAAAAAAAATTTAAATTCAAACAATACATCGAGTCATTTTAATAATTCAATGTTTTATAACTAAAAGTCATCGTTATAGCAAATAATAATTTCAATTATTATTTTAAAGATATAGAATATTTAATGAAATGAAATCGCTGCAATTTATAATTAAATATTAAACAAATGATTGACAAAGTTATTAACGAATACAAACATGAAAACAAAAAAAAACTAAACATGATAAAAAAAAGACGATATAAACTATTCCAAAGCACTATTAAAAGAAACACACGCTTCCTAACAAAAGCTGAAAGCATGAATGATGGCCTTAGCGTATTTTAGCGAAGCTTAAACGTAAAATAAAATATATCAACCAAAAAAAATAAACAAGAAATACATAGATAAAGGGAAAACGATTAATGAATGAACGAATGATATTTTAAAAGAATTAAATTGACCGACTGACCTGCGGCTGCGACGGTGACCGGATATTGGAGACCTGATTCATACCACTCGGTCCCGGCATTGGACTTGGCAGATGCCTATATTGCATTAACAACAAAAAAAAGTTAAAACAAAAAACTTTCTTTAAAACTTTGTGCTGATCAGATTAAAGTTAAAGTTCCTTTTTATTAATCATGCAAAAAAAACTATGTGTAAAATTTCTCCTATAATACTTTAGACACATTCCAATTGAATACATTATTTTGCTTTAAAATCATCCTCTTAAGAGTCAAAATTAAATTAAAGATGAACTTCAAGTCAAATTTCAAGTTCAAAATCAGTATAAAAGCGCACTAGATAGCCTACACTACTTTTGGCCACCGAGTTCTCTTCAATAACACACATACACATTTATATTTATGTGTTTTACCAATTTGTATTTGGATATTTATATTTTTGTTCGCTATTTGATGTGTGTTACAAATTTATTCTTACTAATCCAATTTTCATACCGTTTGTTATTTTTTTTTTTAATTCAATTAGACAAGATTTATGTATATATATATATATATATATATATGTATAATTTTATATGTCACGTACCTAGGACTAGGCTGTGAGGCGGGACTGTGAGCTGGAGGCGGCGGAGGCGGAGGCGGCACAGGGCTGAGGCACGCAAAGTGCTGCGGTTGAGGTGTATTATCTGTACCGTCTGTTTTCGCCTAATTGCACAATAACACGAATATTAGACCGACCACTTTTATCTAGAGTTTAATTAATTAATATATTAATATAATTATATTTTCTCCGATTAATAGTTCACGTGTAAATATATACAATTAAATATTAAGTAAACTACATATATCGTATATCTTTCCCGCATTGCATCGCAGTCATAGAGAATCTAGTGTCAGGACACTGTTCTCCACTTTGCTCCACCATATACTTCTTTAGACAAGATTTTAATTAACGAGTAAGTAATCTTACAGTCGACATTTAAGCAATTTGCACAAGACGAGAATTCTAATGCTGTCTCGTTTAAATATTAAGAAAAGATTTATACTATATATATATTTACTCTTAGACATTTATCTAAATGGTCGCAAATTCAATTGTATGTCTAGACCAAAACTTTTATATAAAGCTTGTTCACACTTTACCCTGCATAGCGGGATAGTTAAGACACTCCACTCTGTTCTAAGACTCCAATCCTATAAGGACATTATTACCATATATGTAATCATACCTTTTTAATAATCTTCTCAATCGACTCCATGACAACATCTTGTTGACTGTAGTTTGGATCCCACGAAGTGCAAGCTTGAATTGACGGCTCACTTGGCTAGATGAGCAAAAAAAAAAAGTATTTTAAAAAAAAAAATATTCAATCATACATACTTACAATAAAAATGTAATAGATATATATAATACTAAAAAGGAAGTAACGTTATAAATTCAAATAGTTTTAATTTAAAACATATTTTTTTGGGGGGAAACATCGTTCCCCAGCAACACTTTACCATAGACACCTGTAAATAGACAAAAGAACTTTGAACGAGAAATAGTTTGCTTTAAGTCGTAGTACACAACAACACGAATAATGTGCAAACAAACATCAAAGCATAAAAAAACAGTGCTTTCAAAGGTCATATATATTCATGCCGCATACAATTGTCCATTGTAATCAAATAGCCAAAGAGAACCCAATGCTGCCAACCAAACACTCCAGTTTCCATACGCAATTGCTTTTTTTGTTCAGCTTCACGTCATATGCATAACACAGAATAATCAGAGAGGACTTAGTTCCACTAGTTCAGTTGAAACTAAAAGTTTTACAACTAGTACTCTATTAAAATCATTGATTATCCATCCATAGAACTGTGAAGATCTGAAGAAAATGCATCTTTATCCATTGGATACCTTCAATTACTTTTTCTTCAAGTAAAAACTCACCTGGATTGAACCGACAACCATCGCGTACAGTTACTTCGCAGCTGCCCCATGATGGCGATGAAAAAATATATCTTTATATTTTTAAAGTATAACTGAATACTACAACAACAAACCAACAAGCCGCCAAGTGGAGATGGAAGGGTCTTGGCAATAGGTTCTCTCTGTCTACCCCTATGCGGGCTATGCGGGCAAAAGCGGGAAGGTGAAAAACGAAAAGTGAAATTGAAAAGTCAAAATCAAATATAAAACTTAAATTAAAACCAAATTTGATTGAACCGAATAAGCTTACCACCAAAGGCTCAGTGGCTGGAGGTATATAATCAACTACCATGGATGCAGATACTGCCTTCCTTTTCTTCGTTTGCTTCGTGTCCATTGCCTCAGTGTTGATGATCACCGACTCTTGGTACACCGGTTTGGGTGTTGGTTGTACCACTGAGGTGGTCGTTGTTGGACTGCGTGCGAACGGCGGTTACAGATTCGATTAGAGCGTGTGACAAATATTATTTTTTTCGGATAGTATATACAGTAAAATAAACTTTTTATCATATATTTTTATTATTTATATAAATATTTCGTACTAAGCAAGATGCTGACAATGCTTAATAGACTGGAGCGCTTAGACTGCTTCCAAAAGGCGCGAGTTCGAATAGTACTAAATGCAAAAAAATTATACGTTTTCTGAAAGTATTTAACATTAATAATTTTTTACATGTACTCATACATGTACAGTAGTTTTTTTAATAACTAAAGTTCAGATAGTGAATAAATTCAAGTATAGGCTCAAAGGGGCCCTTGAAACGGCGCATTACCACCTCTTGTTAGTTAGTGAGCTCCAAGTTCCAAGCTCCTCCTTTTTTTTGCTTTTTTTTCTTACGTGAGGAATTCCTTTACGGATACCAGCCCGATTGGGGAGTCGGACGTGGTTATGTGGGACTCATGTGTTGTAACATATACACAGCAATTGAATCACGACTTTATAACCAGAACGGGAAAAAATAAAATAAAATTCCTTGGACGGGAATCGCACCCAATACTAACGCTTGTATAATTACTTATAAATAAAATAAAGTATAATAATTTATAATAATGTGCATACTACTAACCTTGGCGGTATAGGTATGGACGAGATCGAGCTAATAACCCCGCCCATCTCTAGCTGCGTGGGCGAGGAGGATGGTAGCGGGATCTTAGCCGCGCTGTCCATGTCTATAGATCTAGTCGAGGCTGAGCCTGTTTTGAAGCACACATATATATATATATATATATATAACATAGTATTCAAAAATTTAAATATAGCGTTAGTAAAAGCGTTCATTCATCAATCTTCAAAAAATTCTTCCGTATAAAAGTTGCATGTCTCTATTCAACGCCACATGGGAACAAACACACACATAGACTAACAAATATAATCCCCGTTAGCGTCGCGTAATCTAGTCCTATACACTTTATTATTTCTAGTTTCTAGAACTTTCTCCTTCAAATTACATTAAATATTAATATTTGAATAGTCACCTTTAGTAGACTGACTTTGTGTTTCGGTCATATTATGTTGAGGAGACGGCGCCGGCGTGTTGGTTTTGCTGCTGCATCCGGCCTCAGCAGAACCAGCAAGCGACGCGCGTCTAGACGGCGAAGGTTTCTTCTTGTCTATATATCAATGGACACACATAGGTTTTTATGGGCTTTTTTTTTAGCAATATTTCAAGTAGCCTACCGGTGGTGGACACGTGCGATGTTACCAATATACTAGATGCACAATTAAATTATTAATTATTTATTTAATGTTAGTTCTAAATTGAAATAAATATATTTATAATCTAATTTCATTAATAATTATTATTCTATTATTCGAACACAATTTTAATGTAACTTGTGAAAATGTAATGTATCCAAACGCACGATTTTCATTATACAAGTGAAGGAGATAAGAAAATAATGTAAGATCGTGGCCAAGAAGCTAGAAAATGTATGTGCAGAAAAACTTACTCGCGAACGAATGAACAAATAAATATGTCGTCCGAACCTTACAATTGCTTGACGAATTCAAAAAAAAAATGGAATATGAATCAAAAAATACCAGCGTTTTTGTGTTTTCACAAATTATGTTCAAAGACAAAATTGAATTGAAGTTAGCTAATGATTATACTGTGACGAGAAGGGAAGTGCCACGCGAGTCTAAGAGTATGTATGGAATACCGAATGTTTCAATTAAAACGGTTTCAGTGAAATATTTGGTGTTTACCTTTTTCAGGTAAAGCACACTCTTTGAGAATTCCTATTTTTGCCCACCAAGCAGACGTACTAGACGACTGCGAGGCGAACTTTCCTCAGTAACTATTGAAATAATTATGCTCCAGGGTATCTTGTAGCGCAGCAGGAGAAGAAAAAATTATTATCCCATAGTAAAATCCAAATGCCAACATTGGTTAATACGTCATGAATCCATGAGTTGGAACTCGCACTATAGTGTACAAATGTGCTCTAAAACTTATTTAAAGTATTAGCAAAAAGTGAAAGGTATTTAGTGAAAAATAAATGTTCAAACCCACTATTCATTTAACCCATTCTTGACCAGTATATTCATTCAAGAAAATTCGAAAATACTTATAAAAATTTCTCGCGTATTAAACTGTATGTTGTACAGTCGTTGCCTATTAGAAATGGGCTCGGCAGTCATTCGAATAACTACATAACGTCGACGTTTATTGTAATTAATAAATGAAAACGTACGGACGAAACGTTAGCTGGAAGCATCTTCAGTGATTCATAGTTATCCGAACAAAATTGTCGGTACTTGTTATATAGAAGGCCCATCTCTAAGGCTTTATATTTGAATAATTTTGTCAATTTTTTTTTTTTTTAATCATAATCTAAGCCAATTATTAACGGATAAAGCACAACACACATACCAATGTATCAGAAAATTTTCGATAACGTACGCCAATTTGAATAGGAATCTGGGACATGAATGAGCTATAGAAAATTAAAGTTGTTTAGTCGTAAAATATCAATTAACATTAAAGATTGGAGGACGAAGAAGTCCGCTAGGCTCTAGGCGGGGTGCTGCCTATGCCTAAGAAAACACTTTCAAAATCATAAAAGTACCACAATAGTTTCATATTTTCCTTACTTTGTATAGAAATATATTATCGGCATTATCAGTTAATAATTAAAGATATACAGTAAACAACACGCCTCCATTCTCCATGATCAATGTTTTCCGACGAACAATTTCGACAATGTCATTATCAATATGGAAAAATAATAATATAACTGCAACAATTATATACATATTCTTAGCATATGACAAGTGTTCATTAAAGAGGTATTCTCTTGCGAAACTTTCTAATGTTAATTCAAATTGTTTTTGTGTTTGATTTTGTGCATTATATTTATAACTTGGTAGTCGGTTTTCTCGTTTTCGAAAGAGCATACCCAACAATATTCATTGAATCATTAATTTCAATTAAATATTAATATAGAATAAGTTATATTATGTTAATATTAATCACATAAAAAGCACTTCTATCTACATTATTCCCACTAAACGACATTTAAAGCAAAAAAAGCTTGTAGTAAGTTTAGTTTTGGCATTAATTGTTGCCATTTTTATTGAACGTTAAACTTCTGATATGTACAGATATATTAAATATAATTCATTATAAAAAGAAATTTGTCAAGTTCGAAGTTACTACAAAACCATTGAAAATAACCAAAACTGTATATATTATTTCGAACTTGTCAAACAAAACATATAAAATTTTCGCAACTATTACATGTACATTCAAATGGAATTTTAACATATGTATGTTAAAATTTCAAATGAATTGCAATATTTTACATGTGGTCAGTTAAATTTTTAACTCTAATTTGACTGTTGTTAAAAATTTAACTCAAGTCGTTGTTAGTGACAGTTTCGAAAATTTAATAACTCCCTAACGCGAAACTGTAGGCTGAATACTATCGAGTGTTTATATAGAGCACCAGATTAATGCAGAGAACATCGAATAGCGCAAGAATAAATAATATATTAATATGTATGACTAAGTATAGCGAAGCTTAAGACTAGTAGGCGTTTGTGTCAGCCAAAATATTGGAAGATAGATATAGTATACGTAAAGCGGTGGGTTAAGTGTATTTATTGTATCGAACAAAATTTTTTATTTAATAAGCTACATTTTGAAATATTCTTAAAACGCTGCGGTAACTCAAAAATTCAAGCTTAGCTAAATAAATAAGGTCGCATCAATTTTTTTCGAGTAATGACTAACTACTAAGTATATCGCAAATGTCATCAACGAACTCTCTAGAAATATTATATTAATATACTACTGATACAAAATGGTCATAAGGGAACATTTCTATGTTTAAATTAGATAAAATAGATTAAAAAATAGATAGAGTAAATAAAATCGAGCTTAACCCACTATTTAAAACCATCAATAAGATAATATGCCAGGCAAGAAACCTAACTCAAAGGAAATACACCCACAGCAACAAAATGGCAAGACCAGGTACGAGAGATTACAACATCGACATTTATTAATAACGAGCTGAACGAAAACAAAACACAACATGTCCAAAAGTCTACTAAAAAAAAAACTTGGTCCAAATAAGGACACATTAAAAAAACTATGTCGAAAAACAAATAAAAACAAAACGGGACATGATAAAACTTATATTAAAATATAATCATTGAAGAAAATTAAAAAAATATATATATTTTAGTTCAAAAATTTTGATAAAAAAAAAAAAATAACATTATGGCTTTGCATTTTGCGAATACTATGAACAATCAGTCAACCACGGCATGCTATCGAAACCATGCCACTAAACAACGATATCTCGTATACAGATATAACGAACTTTTGTCATATGTCCTCAACACTCCATTCTCATCTCTAGCTCCCTTTTGTAGTTCTTGAAGGTTGATTAAACATACCAATATTAAAATTGTAATATAAAACATAAATTAGACATATTATTATATATATTTTAAAGGAAACGTTTCAGTAGACTAATCGATTGTATCAACGAAACACACAAAAAGTTGAGTTTCAAATGTTAAAATGGATCAGATTTCATTCTTGTTATGATAATTTGAAAGGAATAATAAATATAGATAGGCAAAAGAAAATATACTAGACACTCCGTCCAATTTCCGTACATTTCTGAGACGATATGTGCTGTATGGCAGAAATGAAAATATTTTTAACAATAACATCCCCTGAGTGGAGATCGAACCCACAACCATCGCGTGTACAGCAACACACTGACATCCATGCGTCTGAAACGTTTCCCTTACATGTAAATATAGAAATGTGCAGCCGTTGTATTTCAGTTAAAAAAAAAAATCAAAACATTACTATTATGCAAATATTTTAAAATTAAGCATAATCTTATTTTTATATACAAAAAATAATTCTAAAATGCTATCTTACATTAGTTTTAAGAAATATCTATCACGGTCTGTTTTTTACTATATGTATTTTAAAATAAATACAAATAATTCGATTCGAACGAGATTCGAAGTCACTACCACTATTTGAATCAAGTGTATTTAATTCTTTACACAAACAGAAATTTATTTCATCATCAGAATTATCGTAATATTATAAAATATTATCGAGAATATAATAAATCTGGATAACGACATTTCTTAAAATCTCTTATTTTTAATTTACTGTTTCCTAAATTCATATCACGTATACAATAAAAAAAAAAAAGAAATAATATAAAAACAAGTATTGATTACGTAAATTTATAGTAAAATTGAAGACGCCAAAGTAATATGTCGCATTTTCTATGTATAAGTGACGATTTCAAGTGGTTTATACAAGCAGTTTATTTACAAATATATACAAATATTGCGAAAAAAGAAGTTATCATTAATTCTTTTACTTTATTCATTTTTCAACTTGACGTTTTTCCCAGCACAGTAGGGCACTGCATTTATTACAAAATATTTTTGTGTTATTCATTTCAATATTAATAAAAAAACTTTATAGAAATAATAAATTAAACTTTTGGCTTAAAGAAACTTTAAATTTTTCCTATGCCGGAAGTCGAAATAATTGACGTATGCTTGAGGAACAGTGTCAAAACATTGTTCGACGTAACTTGAAACGACGTAAGTCGAGGACTGCCTGTACAATCATTTCTGCGAGTGGGAATCGAACCCATAACCATCGCGTATACAGTCAGACGCTGTCACCACTGGGCCACAGTGCTCTAAGTTCCTTTGAAATTAAATACTTAAAAAAACAATTACAATCTAATTCCGCTTCTACTATAATAAAATTATTATATTATAAGTCGTAAACTTTTGGTAAAATCACTTTCAACATCAATACACTTGAATTATCAATTTTGCGTGGTCTTTTTGTACCTTATTATTAACATATTAACGATACATTTAAATTTAAAAGAATATATATTTATTTTATTATTGTATATGTGATAAATAAAACTTTATATTATTTTTAAATATATATATTATAATTTATGAACAATACTTGTTAAGGAAACAACAAAAAATATTACATTTAAAAAAAATCGTTTCTTTTTTTAAGTAAGTTCTAATTTAGCATTTTTTTTCGTTACTATGGCTTATTTTCTAAATACAACTTGACTTGCACTATGAAATATATTATCGTTAAATTTGCTTCTGATAGGGTTAGGTACAGCCGCATGTTATATATAAAAAGTATTCATTTAATAAACCTTTTTTTTTTCTAAATATTCAAATGGCAAGTCCAAAAAGTTTTTTTAAAAAATATATATATATTAATTAAAAAATATATATAACTTAAGTAAAATTCTTCAATGTAACCTTTTAAATAATTACTTGAGAAACACACAGCTGTATCATAGCATATCGTATTAGACGGCCAATATACAGAAATTAGAGCACAATATAGAAAGATTGCACAATAAAACATTCGATACGTATTGAAACAATATACATTAAAGGAGGATAACAATACTGCGCAATAAAGTTGTACAATTAAATTGATCATACCAGTATATAGGCCGTTTAATAACTAAAAACTATATCTATTTCAATCGAAAATTAAATATAAGTATTTATTGTTTCAGTTAAAATATTACAAGCACAGTACTTACCCAAAGTTGGATTGTTGGTTGGAACTTTATTCGTAACAGTCATCTTAACGGGGCAAGCGGGCGCTGTGTTTGAATGCGACGCCTTCCGGCCGGGCTATAATACGATAACGAAGAAAATATTTAAAACTAACAAAAACAAATTAAATGACAAAACAAAATTAAATATCAGTATCAATTGCAATTTTACTAAACACAATAGTTATAAAATAAAAATTATTAGCAAAAATATAAAAAAAAAAAAAAAAAAAAACGGGCTATACTTCAAACGGAAAGAAGATTATATTCGAACAAACTAGAGCAACATCTTCGGCTTAATTCCATCCATATGGACAAAATAGAATTGGTAATATTAATATAAAAAAATAAATAAGAATAGAAATAATGGTGGAAAAATTAAATCGAAAATGCTCACATCCCTCTTAGTTATCTTAAAATTAAAAAATTCAGTACCATTAAATCGTTAAGTTTGAAACGTGTGCGTAAATATAAATTTGAGGGTTTGACCAGGGATGGCGGAAATACGAAACTTTTAACGACGTGCTTCATTTAAATATAACACTCGATTACAATTAAAATGTCAGTATTGCCGGTTAAGAAACTCTTAAATTAACATATATTTGAATTTTCAAAAATATCTGCCCGGAAATCAGTTTCGCTTGTAATAAATATCATACGAAAACTTAACAAGTGAGCTTTTAAAATAAAATTTCACTGTATATTTATAACCATCTCGCAACCCGCGTAGCGTCAATGATTTTGAACACCAAAACAAGCTTTACAACACCAACAACGACATACAACTACTGCGTTTAAAGTTCGAATTAACATCGCGTCTAACGTAAGAAGGCTCTAAGTGACCTATTTCTCCGCCATCCCCGTCCACCCCCGCCCTGTCCAATCGCACATACCCCTTTAGCTTTCGAGTTCGAGTGGGTTGGGGTAGCACTTCCGGCGGCTACGGGGGAGGCGTCGCCCTCCTTCTCGCTGGAGTCACTGGACTGACTGTCGTGCCCAGTAACTGGTTTGTACGGCGGTATTGTCTTCACGTTACCGCCTTTCTTCTGCCAAGGTTTCCAATTAACACCCCATATTAATCACGACTGTTTGTACTCGGTACGAAATTTCGCGTTTGTGTCGAATGTGGGATGCCAGTTGGTAGAGCTAGTCAATTTTCCACTAAACTTGTTGTTTTTGTACTGTATTTTAATGTTATTATAAACTTTATAACCGACTGCATCACATATTCGAGGTTTGCAAGTGAAATTTTGAATAACGTTATTCGAAATTTTACAATTGTTCAATTCATACAATAGCCGCGCCGCGTTTGTTAAATATAAATATTGTATACTTTTAGACATCAGAAACAAGACGAGTATGCTTTGTGTAAAATATTCGTGCACAAGAAAAATTATACCCATCCTTTAAGGCAATATATCAATACTGCACACATTTATTTCTACAAATAAGTTTGGCACATTTGAAATATTAACTCATTGATATCAATCAATAAGAAACTTGTAAAGTGCTAGTGCTGGTACGATTCAAGGAACTCGGCAAAGAACTTTCTAGAACTCTCTTAGAAGTAAAATTTCGAATACGTAAGTAATAATTATGTCCAAGAAGGATGTTTTCAGGGAAACATGAAAATGATTGAACGTGACTGGGTTCCATATTCTTGTACCAATGTCCTATTGTCACACGACGACGGTGTAATGTTGTCATATTTAAGATTGTAAAGTTGTCTCAAGTTATTGCGGTGGGTGCGGGTTTTTAAATTTAATTTCAAATCACTGGAAGATTAATAATATGCGAAAAAAATATTTCGTTCAGTTAAAGTCTTCCGAGAAGTAGCCGTTAGCAATTTATCCCATTTCCAAAAATTAATAAATTTATTAATATTTTTAAATCAAGCCTATAACAACCGTTATATCGATGTGACTATAGAACAATAGTGTAACTGACCACTGATCCACCATCAGGATCCATACAAAAAGGCTAACAGGATGTTATCCAGATTAGTTAGTTTTTCGTTTATAATCCACTTCCTGTCTATTGAGTATGAAAATTGCAAATGTATGATAATGGATATTTATTAAATTGTTATATTTTTTTACATTTTTAATTTTCGCTAGTTTTAGTGAGTTAGTCGTTTGTAATATTTTGTTTGGTAATAACTTGCCTTGTTAAATTAGGTATTGTTATTAGCTAATTAAGTCTATTAAAGGTTATATGTATTATTAAAAACATATAATATTATATTAATTTCTACATTTTAACCTACAAGTGTTGACTGCTGAGCTTGAAGTCGTGAAGTTAATTAAAATCTAGACTCAGACATAGATATTAATGTAAAGAACTTTAAAAACTGTTGCATCTAAATATCTCTTTTTATCTCTAGTTAACTTTCTATGCTTAATGTTGTCGTTATTCCAAACACATTATACTATTGTTATTACTTAAACTCTTTAAAAATATTAACTTATTCCGCTTTAAATACAAAATGGTGTAAAAAATGATAAATGAAAACAATAATGATAATGACTATGCAATATGTTCTATTAATGATAATACGAACAATCATTATAGATAAAATATATACATATATACAAACCTTTTCCCTTATCCTTTCTCTTACAGGTACTGTAATTGTTCTTTTATAATTAATATATTAAAATTAATTTCTTTAACTTTTTAATTTTATAGAATCCTATTAGCATATTTAATAAAAAAAATTATACATACAGACTATCTAGTATCTAGACAATTAAAAACAAAAGCATCTTTACCTGATTTTTAGAAAAAATTGTAACAAAATAAGTATAACGATAAATTAATTAAAAATCTATCAGAAATATATCATAAATATAATGGTGATATTTAATATGTATTAACTATAGTAGGAAAGCCTCCAATAATTTAAGTATCCAATATCCCCTATATGAGTATATAAAATTATACTACAAAAATTAAAAATCATGTTTCTATTTAAAACCTCTACATAAAAAGATTATTCTAAATTATTATTTTTAGTTATTAAAATATCAATCTAACCCTAAAACCATTTCATTCATGACACACTAAATAAAAAAGTATTCCAACATTATGGATGAGAAGCGATGGGAATTTCAAAAACTTATAATGCACTCACCAGTTTACTGTAGTGATGTTGGCAATATCCACAATATTTGACATTGTCCAAATAGTTGCCAGCTTCCTCGCACAGCAGTCCCAGGCTCTGAGCGCACGTCACGTGGAACTGCTGTTTACATCCTGGGACCAAAGTTCGATTTTGATATAAGTTGCGCTATTTATATAGTTAATTCAAAAAATATCAATTTATTAAATTACTTATATCTTCTTAACTTTATTAGACCTAAGCAGAGGTCTTTGCTTTTACAATCTGAAACATTTTATTTTTTTCTTAATTTATTATCAATATATGAAATATATTTATATACTTTTTTTTTTCATATAATTATCACAGTATCTAACAATATCTACATAAGACTCTCTGGTTATCTACACTGTGTTAAATCTATGATTTTTATATTTGTGTCTGTCCGTATGTTCGTTCACAACTTCGTAGTTACTGGACCGATTTGAATTTGGTTTTTTTTAACAGGACTTAAGGGTATAATTGATTTCGAAGAGTGGAACTCCTCATTTAGATCTATAATAGACAAAAATACTTAACCAACACAGTTATTCAATGTAATGAACGTTATCTGCTCATAAATAAAAATAAAAGACCTGGTATATCTGAGGAAGAATTATGTAAGCGCATTTGACGTTGATATATAAAAATTCAAGATCCAGAATAGCTGACGAAGGTCCATTATAATCTAGAAAATAGCAAATGGGCACGGGGGCCGTGACGAAAACCGTTCCTCTTGAGAGGTATTTCTCACTGTCATATAAATAGATTAAACATCTGGAAAAATGTATGTGGTACCATAGCAGACCGCTAACAAAGATATAATATTTTGATGGACTACCTAAATTAGGGTCTGATCGTCTGATCAGTTTACACCTGACTGACCACACTTTTAGCATTCGCTCTTCTCGTATTTTTCATCTAGTACCTAGATTTCGTAGAAATTGAACCGGAAAAATGAAAATTGTTTATAATATAGTCAAACCGAGAACTGTCTGACTGCGCCACAACCGCATTACCATAAAATATTCTTTAATTTTACCATATTAATAATTATTTCCTTATTATAAATATCTCTAATCTTACCAGATTTATTGCACTGCATACAGGCGCCGGCGTTAGCGCGGTGCGTCTTGCCGAGCTCTTGACAAATGTAACAGATCTAAAATCCATTAGAAATGATGCAGTTAGTATGTAAAACGTTAATAGAAGGCAAATAATGAAAACAGTGCTCGAACATTACCATACAATGTCAGAAAATGATACCTTAACATTGAACAGCAGTCAATTACACAAATAAAACCTAATTTTCACGCACTAAAAATGAGTTTATTCATATATTTCTTTACTTTTTTTTTGTATTCCAAAGAACCGTTTGTTGTTATTTTTTTTAATTTTCACTCATCTACTGCTGTGAGTGCTTAATAGGTCACTCCGGTCATTGAGAAACATGGTTGGGTGGCACAATTGATCGCAGCACTTTGTGTAACTAGACAGATTACACTCTAATTGCCAGACTTTTTGTCTCCATGTCGGAAGAACTGTGTAAGAGTGTGTTCTATTATTAAAAAAACCTTGCCATGTCATTCATTCGTACCATATACCATACTTCGAGGTTGGTAAGAGACGACCTAGTGTTATGAGAGTTCATGACTGACATCTCAATATGTATTTATATATTAACACTTGATAATCGAAGCACCGATTCCTTTTCACGAAAATGATGCGGATGGAAATTAAATTTGGCATACTTCGTTTGAACGGAGTGGACATGCAGAAATTTAAATATTGCACACACTACCATGTGTTATAAAGTTACCAGTTGTTAAGGCAACGCATATCTTACGCGTCAATGGGCTGTCTAGTTTAAAAAACAAACAAACCTTGTTGTACCTCTCCGGCGGAATTAGTCTCAACACGATTGGCTCCATTGATGTGACATTACCAAATCTCACTTCCGGTATGTAGAGCGCGCACACTACGTGAGCCCAGCCGCCTGTGTCTGTACGCTTTAATGCACCAGATTTAGATGGGCAAAGCTCACAACGCTGGAAAATTGTTGGAAAGTACTGAAATTCTGGTTCGATCTAGATTTTGTGTAAAGAATTATCTCATCTAAGCGTTCTAACCTCTAAATCTACTACTGAACTACTCTGTATATAACAAAAAAAGCTTTGAACAGCCACTAAAAGGGACTAGTTGCAAACATTTTATCACTGTCCTGCTCGTCGTAGTAAGGATATCAGTTTCAGGATGTACTACACACACATGCAAATTTTCAAGCAAATTTTACAACATAAAGTAGCTCATACTAGCGTTACAATAATTTCTTACAGATGGATACAAATAAAGCAATTAGTATTAGAAGCATGTTAAAAATGTCAATTCTAGTGTGACTACCGTAGAGACTTGTATATTTTACTTATTCTTACAGTTTCTTGTCTGTTTATGGAATAATAAACGTTACACGTATAGAATCAATATCTATAATTTTATTTAAGAGTGCAAGCAGCTTTTATTAAGGCATGTATTCTTCTTAAAGGTTGCAAAGCAACTGGCAGTATTACTTTTTATATATTTTAATTTATAAACAAAAATCTTATTATATGTAGTTTCATATTAATATCATTAAAAATGTTTATCAAATATTTAAAGTACGAATAATCAATTAGGAACGTATACAAATAAAAACGTAGCAGGATTCGAACCTGTCCCTCTTGGAATCCGTCCAAGCGCTTTAGCCAATTAACTTTTTAATACATTTAATTTGTTTCTGTCTTATTCTTTCGTGTGGTTATAATTATATCATATGTTTTTTTTTTATTCTGAGCAAAACGTTTAATAGATATTTTCACTTACAACTTTCCCCTTTATCTCTGGGCTCTCACACTTGCGACAAAACCAAGGTCCTGTCGGTACGGCGATGATTCCATAGCAAGCTGAAAGTAATTGTAAATACAATGCCGTGAAAAACATTCCAACGAGACCTAGTAAAATACAATAAATATCACATGAAAAAAAAAAAAATTACAAAAAATATGGCAATGGCACCAAAACTACCAAAATAAAACTGTCGATACCTGGCTACGTCATCGTGTAACGGAAACGTGTCAGAACTAATTAGTGAGTATTCAAATGCATTGATAACTTAGCTGTATTTATGGCAGCTGAAACTTAGAACCATTGATATAAAACAGTAGAGTGAATCCCTGCGTGTGATGGATACTGATGATAACATCCCCAACTAAAGTGACAAGAGGAAGACCAGACAGTGGCTTGATGATGATCAATGGACGTTAGAACATTATGGACATTTGCTTTACCTTGGTGAACGGCCACGGTGCAGCCGTTACCGTCGCAGTACACCAGCGGGTTGTCGGGCCAACCTCGCTCGTCGGAACAAACGCAACAGCCGCCTACCATTTCTTTCATATTCTCCTTCATATTGAAGGAAGCATTCTTAAATTAAAACCTGCGATAGCACAAATATTGTGTTTAGATTACGTTCCACCCGTCACCCATAAAAATATCAATGAAAAGTTTTTATTGAAGCCGCCGTTTTCACAATTATTATTACGAGTAGTGTATTTAATACATATGTATATATATTTCATACTAATCCTCATTTTGTAAATATGGTATAGTAACTATTGACAAATAACTCTATTATCGCAAATCCGTTTTGAACTAATATAATTAATTGTAGTTAATCGTAATTACTTAGTCATAATTATATTGTAACATTAACTTCGTTTTTAATATAAGTATGTAATAATGAAGGATTCAAACTAGTAGATAGAACAACATCATTTTTATGTAAAAAAAATGCAATAGCTAGTTATTTTCAAAAAAAATAAATAATACGAAAAATGTATACTATATAATTGTTATACTGACGGCTTCGAATAAAATACATAATATAATAATGCTATCATATCACGACCTAATGATAAATAAAATTAAATAATGATTTAAAATTTGATATCTTATTTATATTATAATATAATGATAGTTTACGAGTATACATATTAAATAAAGATGCATGTTTGAAGTTGGTATGTCGCAAAATATAGTTTCGGTTCGCTATTTTTGAATAAAAGTTATTTGAAGTAAATTTCTAAGCAAAATGGAAAAACAATGTGAGTCTGAGAGAGCACCTTAACGCCAGCGCGGAAAAAATACTTAGATTATGATAATTCCTCCGAGCGGGAATCGAAACCACAACCAATAGCGATCACAGTCAGACTATGCCACAATGGCCTACTGTACATATAACTGTGAAAGTCCAAAAAACGCGACATATCGCCTTCAACCATGCCTTTTTTTTAATTTTAACGAAAGAACAGTTAAAATGTAAATATACATTATGCTTAGGTTTTTTTTTTATAATAAGTAAGAATAAAAAATTATTACTTACTATTTTATTAATAATAAAGAATATAAAATAGAAAAATACAAAAAATATATTGACAAGCATTATAATATATAAATATCTTTAATTTTTTTTTTAAGCTTCTGTATTGGATTTGATATAAATTATGATGAAAGCTAAATTTTTTGACATAACATTATTATTCAAAATTACAATAGCAAAGTTTTCTTTTCATATTGAATTTCTTCAAAAATACATTGACAAGTTTCAAGTAACTTTAGATATCAATCTAAACTTCTTACAAACAAGTCTATACATCATTTAAATTTTGAATCCGATTTACCTAATAAAAAACGAAAATACACAATGCTAGATAGTCCACAATGTTTTTCAAACAGTGTATGAGATGCCAGTTCAGATTGTATGTATTATACAAATGTATGCTTGTTAGTTCGAAATATGTAAATACCCATTTTCTTGTTAGACAGTTACAAAATATCTAAACGAAATTGACAACAGAAGAAAAAAAAGGTAATGAAATCACATAGCTTAGGGAAACCTTTAAAACCATATAAGACTGAATCAACGGATACAAGACAGTCCAAATAAAAATGGAAAAACACTTCTCTATTTACGTTGTATTATTATATAGTATTTTTTTATTTTATTGCAGGTTTTTCCTGAGAGAACCTAGTGTATTCTCTATCATTATGTATTGACAGACCTTAACCCATATTTTTTGATCAGATTTTTGAAATCAGTATCAGTATTTACAGTCACTTAGTCTCAGTGCACTACAAAGGCCTAGATTTATTTTATTTCTTAGAGAAACATTTATTTATTAAATCTGCTTCACTAGAATAAATATTAAATATATAATAGCCATTTATTATCTAATATAATTATTATTTCAACTCCTCATTGCTTGTTATCAGTATAATAAATGTTATGAGCTATTTATGAAAAACTACTGTAAAGTATTAATTAATATTTCTTTAAATTATATAAGCTACTTTCTATTTAAATGTGAAATCTTTGAAAATATATTTAAGTATTGATCCATTCTCTCTGACTAATCTACCTAAGGACTAAGTGTTAAATAAAAAACATTTGATGCATTTTGTTATTCCAAAACAAAGAAGAAAGAGCTTTAAGAAAAATCTGTCTTAGTAGTACCCCAGACCCTTATATTTATAAAACTTTAGAGTTAAGTCAAAGTTACTTTTAATTGTATTTATCCAAAGAAATCTTGTTTTTTAATATCCTTCATCATAATAACAAATGTTATTGAACCATGAAAGCATGAAATATTAAATGAAAAATCTAGATATCGCTATATTGATAAAAAATTATGTTTTGATATACAAACTATGCTCCAAACAATCTCATGCCCCGGGTCAATTCTATTAATAGGACAGAGGAACAAAGAAGCCGTCAGGAAAACCTTTATATTAAAGCCGATTTATTCCCCTATTTTTACTGTCTAAGTATCATAATCCTTGATCCATATGATTTGTAAAGGGATATCTTAAGTTTTATATTTATTATTCTTAATAATAAAATGAAAAAGACCTTGACGAAGCAGACACAGTCTAACAAAAGATCTATCTTCAAGTTATAACTATTCAAATGTAAAGTAGGAAAAACACAGCTTTTGAAGTATCTATTACGCTTGCAAGAAACTAAAATACAATTCTGAAATTTCTTCTTCTAAGCAAATTAAAATTCTAATTTTACCTGGCTTTAACCAGGGGCTGAATCAATAATGCAAAATAAATGTTATATTTTTAAATATTATATTCTTTCTAATTAATTAAGATAATTGTTTGGTTCATTTACTGATTTATATATTTTATTTTGTGGCTAGTTAGTGTTAAATAAATTTTAGTAAAATAAAAATCACTTGAAATATACTTAATTTAAAGCTTACCACAAGAAAGCTGCTTTTCAGAACTGGGAATATGTGGCAGATATAGTCTTTAGTGTATTTTTCACAGCAATTTATTGTTACAGGAAAATAGCCAGAATAATTTAACAACACCGGAAGCGACCTTACAGTCGTCGAGCGCCGGGTAAACTGTTGCTTGACATGTGCACAGTGCAACAGCACTGCACAAATCAATACCATATTTTATGGATCCAACCTGCGTGGACACGCCCCTTGTATACCTTAGTTACGTAACTGACCTAGATTCGTAAAAACAATGGAAATTTCTCGCATATTACCAGCGTTTTATCATTAAATAGAACATGGGCATAGGACATTTTAATACAATACGAACTGGCATTCAATGGATGAAAAATGCGGCATGATTATGAAAATATAGCTTCCATCCAATATTTATATTTACCACAGAAATAACACATCCGCTCTTTGTTAAGGAATATCGAAATCCCGGCACTAATTCATTCATAATTTCTTTTGATTATTGACAAGCATGTCACCTCACCTGCTCCTAGCGTTATCAAATAAAAATGAAGTTACACACGCGACTGGCGTTTCTATTTACTATTACTAAAGTAAATACTTAAGTAAGATTTTCAAATTGAGCCAATTCTTTGATAATAAACTTTTCCACCATGTCTCAATCTTTGGCTTCCATTAGACACAAGCCATGTTGATTACTGATTGGATGCATTTTGGTTTCGGAATTTGTTTTGTTGATAGAAATGCACTGCAGCATTTACGAAGCTGGTAACCCAATTCGCTTCTTATTAAAAGAACAAAATCTTATATACTACAGAGTAAATTGTTATTATAATATAATTTTAAATATTCAATTAAGTGTCAATAGGGCTTTTTAAGATAGTAAAATATATAACAAATAAATTTAAAAGAATATTTAACTATAACAAAAGGTTTCAATTTAAAAAAACCAGTTTAGAAATTATACAAAATGTAATTTAAAAAAAGTATATAATTCGATAATTGAAATGTATTTTGTATAAAGCTATAAACGTATGTACTAGTATTTTTGCAAAAACAAATTAATAGACAATATCTGAACATTATTAGTCTGTGGTCGCGTTGCTATCAACGTCGGTTCAAAATTCCCGCTTTACCTATTATGGAATAACCGGTATACGAACGTAAAATACATTTTATATCTGCTCAAGGAGCTTAAGGCGCATCGTTTCGAGAACTAAATTAGAGCTTAAAAAGGCTTACTGTAATATGCTAAAGCTTTGTAAATTCTCAAAGAGTTTTGCACGAGTTCTACATATTATATTTTCCTATTTAGCAGGATGACTTATATAAAAAAAATTATAAATACTATAAAATATTTGCATTCGCAAATACTACTTCACTGATACTGGAATTATATTTCATTTGAAACATGTTTTGTAAAGGGTTTTTTTATATAACTGTATTGACCTATTTACAACATAAAATCCCGGGCGAACAATGCTGAAACTTTTTCAGCGAATTCTCATTGTATATAATCATTGAAGTGAATAATCAATACAGGTACGTAAATGTAAAATTTGTGTAGCTGAATATTGTACAATAATACTTTATATTACAATAATGTTTGTATAACAAAGAAATATTTGATTGAAACCTGTGATGTAACAGCTACCAATAAATAAAATCCATATGTGTAGCTATAGCTGTATAGTGTATATTTACAAAGATTTTAAAATAACATACCAACATAATTAAAAAAATTAGGTACCTTAATTTAGAACCTCTTTGGTAAGAATTTGGTACACTAGAATAACTAGACTGGCAGAGCTCACTCTCGAACTACCTATTTCGAACTGCATAGAAGTGGCGAAAATTATGACAAATTATGACAAATTATTATTTAATATATTATGAAAAGTCTAAAAATTAAACGAGGCGAATAAACCTTTCGTATATATGTAAAACGCAGAATTTTCAGTCAGTAGCCTAAAATCAAAGTATGAAGTATCTTGAAAAATGTCAGATTTCGATATATACTTCAAAACTATTGCACCTCAGGAGTTACAGGACTACACAAAATTATTCTACTGACAACTACTGAAAGATACAATATAAGTCTAACTACAAGAGTTTATGCCCAATGAAGATGAATAATTCAACCAGTTCAATAGAATAACTTGTTGCTTAAACAATTTAGATATTTTTTTAATGTAATATTTTTTTTATTATTTGAGGTATTTTCCTTACAACCAAAAGAAACTATATGTTAATCTAACAAGATATAAAATTTTAAACTATAAATGATAATATCGGCGGGCGGAAACGGCTAGTTTCTTTTTAATAATATAGACAAAACAAACGAGCGTTCGGATCAGTTGAATGTAGGTGAACACCGCCACCCACGACCCCGTGTAACATCAGAGAAGCTACAGGTGGTTTGCAGGCCTTGAAGGTTGAAGGAAAAAAATACGTACGTCTTTATATATTTCTAAATATTAATTTAATTTGCCTATGAGGAAAAACTAATTATTCCGTATCGAATGGTCAAAGTCCCATTTCAATAGGTTCAGCAGTTTGGCAGTGATTGCCGAATGGTGAACACATAAAAACAAGACATAGTTCTCAATAAAATAACGCTAGTATAGCTATTTAGTTAGGTATTTCGTAAATTCAAAAGCATCTGGGCTAAAAATAACATAAAGCGAAATTATTAATTATTTCGAGTAAAACCTACTGTTACTTTCTAAGGACACAATATAAGTTTCGGCGAAACTACATGATTTTATTGCTTATAATGAATTCAACTTCCTAATCATAATAGAGAGGAAATAATTCATTCTATTACAGATACAAAACCCAAGTCAAGCCCAAGAAGAAACTTATTAGTGTGCTTTTATAGTAACAAATTTGAACAGAGCAATTTTTTTTCTTAGGCCGACTGAATCACCATTGTGCTTTATTTAATTACAAAATCTAAACAAACCACTCAATCTCACTCGTCTTTTTGCTATTGTAAGTGTATGGTACTGGCAGTATATTTTAAGCGGTTGTACACAAAGTCTTTTTTGGCTGAATTATTTAAGTAAAGTACTATTTATTTATTGTTTTATAATTTGTGCAACTTCTTTAGTTTCTATTAAGGATTTGATTTTATTAAGTTTTATTCTATCGTTCTGTTTATGTTTTAAATACTTCTTCGAATCTTAATATCCTTCTTATTTCCTTCTTGTATCCTTCTTATATCCTTCTTATATCCTTCTTGTATCCTTGTTGTATCACTCTTATATCCTTCTTATATCCTTCTTGTATCCTTCTTATATCCTTCTTATATCCTTCTTGTATCCTTCTTATTTCCTTCTTATATTGTTCTGTGTAAGCGCGTTCATGTCTGGCGACCATAAGTCTACTGGTATATGGACCAGGGGCTACTGGTATATCTTTTGACTTAAGAACTTCTTTAAGATCAGAATTTCGTCCATGATTTGCTGATTCTGTTTTCAATTTCTTTAGTATTTTGTTCACTAGTGGAAACTATTTTTTGGTTCTCTTTGGTTCTCTTGTACGATTAGTCACGAGTTTTCATTAGTCTTTATTCACAGCCAGGCCTTCCATTTCCCTATGTTTTTCTAGACCATCGAGCATATCTTTAAGAGTATTTGGGTCTTCTGCTAGTAATATAAGATCGTCAGCAAATCTCAAATGAGTAAGCTGTTAATGTTTAATCCCCATCTGTCCCAGGACAATCTCCGGAACAGATCGATCGTGATCGTTCCATTCTCAACTTGGCTGTATTATTAGAGTGAATTTCTTTAATGAGTCTAATACATTTCCCTGGTACACCTTGTTTATCTAGTGACTTACATAACTTAATGTGTTTTAAATAATCGAACGCCTTATTGTAATCCACAAATGCTGAACAAATGATTTTATCATATTCATTATATTTTCTCATAATTTTTTTTATGATTAAAATGTGATCCACTGTATAGAATATCTTACGGAAACCGGCTTGTTCAATAGGTTGGTTTGCATCTAATATTTTCCTAACATCATTTTTGAAACTGCCTTTTAAATGTTTATCATAACACTTATTGGACGGTAGTTGTTAATTTCATGTTTATTTCCCTTTTTATGTAACAGTATAATAGTATTTTTTTGGTATAATTTGGTTGCAGTTTTTATAATGTCTGGTATTTTTGATACAATTAATGTGTTTTATTGATAGAAGGTATCCAAAAGTTTTCTTTTCAAAGTTCTTTTTATACCACCTGTGTTTTAATGTGAAATCTTAGTTTTCCACTCCGCTTTTTCGTTTGAAGTTTCTATTATTTTTATTGATTTTCTTACTTATCTCTGTAACTCCTCTCTTATTCTTTACTTTGCTTTGCTGTCCAGCAAAGTACGTCTTTGTTGAAGTAATTCCTTTGCTTCTTGACCAATTTTAATTATCGACCGAACATTAATTACACAACAACCAAAAATAAAACTTTTAAAATATGAAAATATCCTTTTCTTGTAGAATCCACATTATACGTAAAATTTAACATTAATTACACGTCTGTATATATTAAGCTTAAGGTGTCCAATATTTATTTATTATGTCTATGTTTGTTGACAATACAATTGTTGCAATTACCGATTAAATAAGTTATCTGTTTCTCTTATTGATATTGGCTCGTGACGTCATACTCGCGTGACACCGCTGTCGCGTCGTTACAAGTGGTTTAACAAATCGCTAACAAAATGGCCGTACACTTCCCCTTAATGCTGCTTTTTTTTGCATAATTTACATGAAAGATGACTTTCAATATATACGTACTTTGAAGTATCTATGTAAATGTTGTATTATTTAATTTGTTTTAAAAATAGTTTGTGTGGATATATCGAATTGAGAATTTGAAATCAGATACGGGTAAATGTGTACTGTTGCTTGAGAAAAAATAAATAATTAAATTAAATGGTATAATTGATAATAATAATATATATTTCTCTCATTGTAGTGATATTAAAACCTACATCTAACTTGACCACAGGCAGGTTGGACGGTATCCAAACGGAAATCGGTTCAAACTTCCCACGCTAACTTTGAAATTATTTCTTGAAAAAAGAGCAACGTAGATTTTTTGTTTATGATACCGCACCTTACTTTGTATATGCTAATATTTTTTTTTGCGGGAGGACATCCGTTACAGATACAAGCCCGATTGGGGACACGGACAGATTATGCGGGACTCCGGATAGTCAGATGTAGGTCGTCCGTTTATCTCACCCTGATTTGTATCATTGGTTATATTTTATAAATGCTCCATGTAATCGTGCAGGTAGTTTGCCTTATAATTTGTTTAATAAAATGTTTTACAGCCGTTGCAATATTAATGTTTTGTAAAATGCCTAGAAGATTATTAGAATTGACATAAAGCAAAACAAAGGTTATATTACTTTCAAGTTAAATTCAAGTGATTTAAGTATACAGCCATTTCGCTATTTTTCATAGCTAAATCTATATAATAATAATCTATCTATAGAATAATAAGACAATAAAAAAGTAGAGTCTGTACCTTGTTTTTCTTAACTATAGTTAAGAAAAACAACTTATTAATTTGGTATGTAAAAATAGTAATAGAATATGAATCTATGATTTTGAACATTTTTGTCTGTCTGTTCATTTGATTGTACGCGCATATCTTCGTAGTTACTGGACCGAATTGAATGTTTTTTTTGTTTTTGTGTATCTTTTAAGTCTGGATAGGATTTATGGTATAATTTAACCATGATGGACTACGTAAACTGTAAGAAATAAGAAAATGGCACATTAATAGAAGCTGTTCAGCGTGAGGAACATTATCCAAAGACTGATAAATCTGTTAAAAATCTGGAACATCTGATGAAGAACTATATAAAAAAGAAAGAAATAACAAAATGTCACCTTAGAGAAATGGATCAGCGTGATGCTCATTTGCCGTTGACATATAAAAATTCAAGATACGGAAGAACTGATGAAGAATCATGATAGACCAGCTAAACAAGTCAATGCATTGCCGCATTAGTAAAAGTTGTTCAGTGTGGCGGGCACATTTTCGTTAACAAAAAAAAATCATCAAGCCTTGCGGCCATCGAGCTGCAGTGGGATAGAAGTTGGGTTAGTTTAGTTAGTTTGTTTTCAGAAGCACGTACATTCAGCTGTAAACGCGATAGTTGTGGGATCGCATCCAACTTGAACGAATGGCTATTTTTTCTCCCCGGTAAGAAAAAGATGGGCATTGAATTACCGCATTCAAGTCACAACGTCTCAAATTATAAGTAGTTTTTTGTTTTATAGCCTTTAACCTGAGCAGAACTTAATAAATATCTGTGGTATATCATTATTTAAACATATTTATCTTATCTATTGACTTAATTTTATTTTATCTATTGACTTAATATTATTTTCATAATTCAACATTATATACCATAAATTTGGACAAAGTTTATTATTTAAGTGAGAACGAGGGCGAAGCTGCAAGCGAAGCCGTGAGCGGGTCGCTAGTATAAAATAATCAAGAAAGTTATTATACCTCACCACCGTAAAATTGATTTAATTTTCACAACAGGTTTGCTAATTAAGTTACATTAAACTTAAGTTACATTGTAAGTACTTTAAGAAAATAGCATTTAATCCTAAAACTCATGTAATTGTATTTCCATCTCGTATGTATCCGTACAATTATATTGTACACAGTAGCAAGAGCTGAAATACACAGAAATTCGTCAATCTAACATGACGTATCTCAATTTACAACGAATACTGGTATTGACAGCATAACATGCCGTTAAACGCATGAAGGTATTCTGAATTTATATTCTGACATGTAACTCTGGTCTCGGCAGTTTTTGACTGGCGTATTTTAAATACAAAATAAAATAATGCCTAGGTAAATTGGTTAGAACGTTTGTACAATTTAAGAAAAACACGTTTACTGAGTATTTTTTACGTGCCTGTTATACCACTGGTATTACAAGTCGTACAACTTAACTAATAGTGAGATTTAAAAACACACTTTCTCTCATTAAGTCGAAAAATAGAAAAGATTTTCGTAAGTTACCGCCAATGGAATAGAATCTAGCACCATTGTGAGTATAATCAGGCGTTTTTCAATCAATGCAAGGCATGTTTTTTATTAACAACACTGGCTAAAAACTGTAATTTATATTTAAAACGCAAATAAACGCAACGTTCCCGATAAATTTCGACGTAGCCGGATGTGGAACGTATGGCTTAGCGGTCAGAGCGCTTGGACGGTTTCGAAAAGTCGCGGGTTCGAATCTTATAAATTTTAAATTTCGAATCTTATAAATTTTAAAAAGGAAACTTAAATTTCCTATGTATGTCAATAAAATACGCAAATTTAAAATTCTTTTAAAATTATATAATGTATATTGTTTAATGAAATTGAACAAAAAAAAAACAATCTTAAACTACCAAAACACGTCATCTCCAATGATATAACAAAAATCTAGTATAGACAGATAGGCGTCAGGTTATCGATTAGATTTTCATTCAATGTCGACGACGACGACGGGGCGCCGCTATATCCTCGCCTGGCATCTGGAACGCAACTTCTATAGGTCAAGGTGTATAAAAATGGACATGAGCATTAAGAACATATACTCAGTTTCATTTAGAATATACGTTATTTATTAAGGCTCCAACTTTCACATTTTTGGCAACAACAAAAAAAACAAATATAATATACTAGCTATATATTTAATGACGTTTATAAAAATCCTTTATTCTTCATTTTTTTTAGGTCAGCATTTTTGTATATTTTTTTTTAATTGAGCGGCAGCTAATAAATTTTGGTTTCAATCAACTTTGGCTAATCAATGTCAATATTTGATTTATATTCTATTATAAGTTAATTGTATAATGATTGAATTAACTTTGAATAACAGTTTTACATAACAATATAAAACTGTTATTACTATTGCGACGTAGTACAAACGCACCTCTAATAATTTGCTCATTCTCTGTTTATGAAAAATCACTTATTTATATGCCAATTTAGAGACACATACTGTATTTTTACTTTTTATTACGAGCGCTTATAATTTACTGAATGAATAGACACTTTGTGCTTGACTTTCAACTATAGTGGAAAGGTCACGTGTTAATTAGAGGAGTTCCAGTCCCAATCTCAATAATTAATTGAACTAGCTTAAACTACTTAAATAAAAAGGAATCTTTGATACACACATACATCCTAACCCACCTTGTATTTATATATGGTTATAACCTGCATTGCAGGTTTGGTTTCTTTAAATATAGAACACTTACCTGTGAACTGTCTTCAATATAACGGGAACAAAAATATAATATTAACATGCAAATAAAGCAATAATTGCAAGGCAAGATAATTGTTTTATGAACTCAAAGCATAATTTTCTACACTCTAAGACGTTACGTACTACTATACAAAGTAAAGCAGGATACCGCATATTGGAAATAGAACTTATAATATAATTTCTAAAAGTATATAATGTCCTAGTACATAAGCAATTTCGGCAAAGTGTTTGTCATTTTGTACAAATGCGAATATCAAATATTTGTCTCATTTATTTAATGTGTTTTTAATTGATTAAAATTAAACATATTGGTTTTCTGCACTCCCTTCCATATAAAATTTAAATATGTCAAATTTCATACTCCTCCGTTCGAATCTAGTGTTAAGACAATCCTTTCTCCTCTTGCCGCCGAAATAGAGACGCTGCGTGTTGAGCGGCGGAACTCAACGCCGCGCTTTGTCTTGGGTACAAGAGCGGAGACAGGGAGATAATGTTAATATAATCATTACCGCGAGTGAGAATCGATCCCACAATCAATCGAGTTCACAGTAAGACACTGTCCCACTCGCCACGATCGCTTCTCCAATTAATTTTGTTAAAAAGTAATCTAAAGTATTTCCTTATACTATAAGATAAAATAAAATCTCCGGAAACTTAAATTTGTAACTTTTTGAAAAAAGCTGTAGTTGTATGTAATATGCAGTAAGAGTTCACTTTCTCTATGACGTCAATGGTGTGGCAGACAGGGAGGCGACGGCGCCATCGATTCATCTCATTCAGTCTCCGCACAAACAGCTATTCATGGTATTGGACCAAATCGTTCCACCAACTTTAGCCATATATACGCGTATTGACTTATATGTTGTATAGAATTTCGTCCTCTACCAATTTTCTACTTGTTAAACGGTTGGAATAAAGAGCCTAGTAATAACTATAAAACTCTACTTTCCGCCAAAGGAAATTGCTTATTAAGAATCTTAAATGTTTGTGCTTTAAGTAATATGGTTAAATAAGTATGGTTTAAAGTTTCATTTGAAGCTTATAAATAAATAATTCAATTTAACTAAAGTTAGAAGCTAGGTGCTCTATAATCACTTAGCTCAGTGATACATTCTAATATACGTTATATACGTATACGAGCTTGTTATTAGACAATAGTGCTTGTATTATCTTACTAGAAAATACTAGATAGATGCATAATATAATATTCAATAAATATATTGTTCATTTAAATGAATTAATTATTATTTTTTCAAATTCACAGTTTACACCACATAGCAGGGTAACAGATTGAAACAGATATCACTCTTTTTCAAGACACTCCGATCTCTATTATCCGCATAAATTTCAAACTGTGATTTACGTGACGGAATTCAAAGTAGCATATTGTTTTAAAAGAGCGTAGTTGTGAAAAAATTTAGTTCTATACAAATTTCCCCAAGTGGAACCGACCCCACAACCATTCTCATTAACAGTCTTGCTATGTCCCACTGCGCCACGTAGGTATATATATATATTCCTATTTCAGTTTATTTAAATCAGAAATACCTTAATTGGTCTAGGCCTGTCATGGTGCATATGACAGGCAACATGACGGTTACAGTTTCGATTAAAAACCAAGGCAATTTTTATATTTAAATTGCTTTCATTTCCCCGCTAAGATATACCATAAACCGGTTGAGTTCCGTCACTCAATGCATACATTATGAATCGAATATGGGTGGAATTATTAATGGGTGGGAGAATGGGGTGTCTTGACTTAGATAGTATCAGCCTACGCTTGCTATGGAGGAAATGAGCGTGGATTTGTAAAAAAAAAGAAATAACACTGGCCGCCATTATGGAATTTGTTATTGCTCCGATTAGTAACAAATGGAAATCATTTTTGGTATCATTACCAATGTATTTGAAAAGTTTTAATGACAAGGCTTCTTCATATATGGTACGAGCCAAAAATATAAATGCAAAAAAAAACATATTTAGTATAACAGTAAACAAGTGTTGCGACAATTTTTATTAATTATAAACTTGAAACTACTAAAGCTTAATAACTGTATATTACGTATAAGAAATAATAATTGCGTATAAGAAATACGCTAATTACTACAAACAACAAAATAAGTTGTAATAAGCGGCCTAAGTGTGTGATTACACTTAAAAATGTTAGAAATATCGTAATTCTACTCGTAATATATAGTACGAGTGACATAAACACCCGTCAGCTATGAAGACCAGGGTGGAGGACACTATTACTAATTTGAAAAAAAAAGAAATATTTGGAAGAAGAGTTGGAAATAAACATCGATATTAGCAAATATCGATATTCTTCAAATAAACTGTATCTTATATATTTTTTTAAGTGTTATTCACACACTAACGAAATTGAAAAATACTTATTTAGAAAACGTATAAAAATTTGAACGCAGCGGGATTTGAACCCGCGCGTTTTAAAAACCGTTTACGCGCTCTGACCGCTAAGCCATGCGTTCTACATCCAGCTACGTTGAAATTCTTATACGCTTATTACAACTTAATAGTTTTCAAGAGGCGCGGGATTTTTATATGTTTTATAAATATGTCTTAAACTGTATGTTTTTCTTAATTTAAATTACATACAATATAAGATTCAATAAGATAAGCATTCTATTTAACACTTCAAGTTAAATTGTTAAAACAAAAAATAGTATTTTTTAACAATATCGTTATTATTCATCTTACAGTCTTGAAGCTACACTTCTATTCTGCTCATAGTCGATGAAAGACATCAAAACTCATATATATTAAACTAGAATTTACTGTCGATGTTCCTATATTATTATTGTATTGTAACACATCGATGTTGTATTTTCTAAGCGTTAATGTTTATTAAAAATCAATGTATTGTAAAAACATGCAAAAAGGATTACTTAATTAATTAAATAACGGAAAAGCGTGAGTAAAGTTCTGGCTTAGGTCCATTCTTAAAATAAAATAAAATAAAATATATCAACAAGATTTTCATATCATGAATTCTAAAATTACATGATATTTAATCTACGTGATGAAGGAAATAGGATAGCCAACGCAGCTAGATTAATCTTCTAAGCATTCCTATTCCAATAATAACTTACCTGCAGAATTTAATCCAAGTTTAATATACTCGTTCTATCGTTCAATCGTTCTGTCGTTATACGAGAACTTGAATGTATATATAGGTAAATATGATTGGACTACATTACACTATTCTATTAAATTGTTTGAAATTAGTTTAATACTAGAGTTTCGTGATATTGCGTTTTGTGTGGCAGAACTCAACGCCGAAGTTTGTTTTACTTTAATGGTTGTTAAAAATGTAATCGTTCCCTCAGCGATTGAATCCATTATTGCGCAATAAACCAAAGGTTTGAAATTGCATCATTCAGTACTTTAAAATAAGTAATGAAGTCAATGTACATAGTTAGCACTTAGGTTGAATAAACGTTTTAAGGAAAACGTATAAAAATTTGGACGTAGCGGAACTAGAGCCCGCCCAAGCGCTCTAACCTAGTACATGAGCCATACGCTCTATATCTAGCTACATCGAAATTACTGTAGACTTAGGTTTTATTTTTGTGCTTTATTTGATATACTATATCGATGCGAATCCATTTGATGTTTACAGATGGTTACAAGATTACGCTTTGGAAGACATCCATATATATTTAAAACAACCGATATAGGATAGGTGTAAGTAAATTCATTAATGTATCCATTTGAAATATTTTGAACTAACGTATAATAATTTTTAATTAGTAAAAATTACAATAGTCGTGGGAGGGGTCGCAGCTGCTTGTGTTTGATTCAATGCGGTCGCTGTGGACTAAGCTGTCCTGTGGCTTAGTTGTATTTGTTTTTTTTTTAAACAACGTTTGTTACATATCGAGGCCGTCGTGACACAGTGAGACAGCGTCTTACTTACAGTAGCTGAACAGCACGAACTGTGATTGGTTATGGGTTCGATTTCCACTCGGTGATCAAGGTCGGTCAATTGACATAATTTAATTATATTCATTTCTCCGCTCAGGTGGACCAGACAGAGGCGCAACACGCAATGTCTCGAATTTGGGCGGAAAATAGCGTACAGAGTGTCTTGACAGTTGACTAGGTTCTCTCTGACTAGCCTGCTGTGCGGGAAAATGCGTGAAGCTCCTTTTTTTATACAAATGAATAGTCATTCAGTCAAATGAGCGAACAAAGCTCGTTGAAAATATTTTAAGTAAGTTTTTTTTATTTTCAGACCTGAAGATTTTGACGGTAATGCAGGATACTTATTTTGAAATTAAACTATTTTTAACCGAATTAATCGTGTATAATATTGGTATTCGAAAATACATTTTAATACCCGACGTTTCGAACACTTTACAGTAGTCCGTGGTCAGATGAAAAGTGGCAGTTCAAAATGTGTAATAACCGTGAAAATCAAAGAACTTATTAGGATACCCATTATTCACCGTTTTTTGCGTATATTCTTTTCTAGTTCCATTTTCTATAACTAAACTTAGTGTTCTCCCTTCATTGGAACTTACCCAAGAACTTAGGAAAAATAGAAAATAGCCGTTGACAACAATAGTAATTTCGGCTATACGTAGTCTGTCAGGCACTCAATGACTAACGAATGATTTAGAATTAATTTAACATTGAAATAATATTCAAATAGTAAAACTTTTCCAACATAACATAAATCACGTTTATCCTGACGATATAAAGAGAGAGCGTGCGCAAGCGCATGCAATTATACCTTCTATATCTAAATATATGGGTATTTATATGTTGTGACATTCTTGTCATACATACACACATAGAAAATGAGTCTAACATACTTCTCTAATTGTACTTCATAATACTTAAAGTGGTATTTCAAAAGTATTAATAATGAAAATTTTCCTATGAGTTATTATCGCATCCTCTTGTCACAATTATAGTTTTAGTTGAGTTATTTATTGATTCATATTTGCTATAGTCACTGACACGTTAGTCAATTTAGGTCAATTTGGATTTTCTTTCTTATATTTAAAAGTTGACCCGTTGACGAGTTACCTTAGAAACATGTGTATCACTTTGAAAAGGAAATGTATACCAAACTAATGTCTATCAAATATTTGACCTTATAAAGTTCAACCATAAATTAACCTAAATTTTCAGACGGCGGCTGACTGTAAGCACGATTAGTTGTGGGTTCGATACCCACGATAATTCATGTATATGATAATAATTCTGGCAAAACATAGTGCGGCGTTGAGTTACAACACGAGTGGAGAACGAAGTGTCTTGACACTAGGTTCTCTTTGACTACCTGCTATGCGGGACAAAACGTGAAGCTTTCTATGTGAATTTATTATTGATTTCTCAAATAATATTAAAAGGTAACAAAGCATAGGTAACCAATTATATATAAATTAATACATAGTCTTCCATTTTCCGCCAGATTTTGTTTAATGTGTTGAATTAGATAAAACTCATCTGAGGTAATCTCAACTTTCTATACAACATTCAAAGGATAATTTAAAATTGTCGCTATTGTAGTGCACCTTGATTTTATACACGATAGTCATGGGTCATGGGTCGATAGTCAATCCGCACTTTGGGGAAATCTTAATTTTTAAATTGCCTTAATTTCCCGGGTCTTGTAAAAAAATTGCAATGTCTCTAAAAAATAGTACCGAGTGTCTTAACACTACATTCTATTTGTATAACCCGATGTTATATAAAAAATATTTTGAAAAACGTATTAAAATTTAAACGCAATGTGTGAATAACACTTTAAAATATATATAAAAAAAAGTATCGATACGAAAGTATTATAAGGTAAAACTTTAAACATTTAACACTGTTTAACACAGAATTTAACACTAGATACTAGAAGTTTTTAGTGTTTGGTCAACTGGCAAGCGCGACTGGCCGAATAATTATATTTGCCGTCTTTTAATTTTCCTTTATGATAAGTATAAGTGCGGCGTTAAATTCCGCCACTAATCACGCAATGTCTCGAATTCTGGCGAACAAAGAACGGAGTTTCATGACACCAGGTTGTCTACGCTTATCTTTGAAATGCCCGATAGAGCGCGAACCGTTACTTAAATCTAAGCTATAGGAATATAGCCCCATAGAATTCCGTTATTTTCATACACAACTAAGTGGTTGGAACGTTTTAAAGTAATACATACTCTATGCTAATACAATACGTGTCATATTTGTATGAAATTCAAGGCTAAGCGGTCTAGAGCCACTCCATGTGAGGTGGAATATTCCGTACACAAGTGTTAAGCAAAATGAATTTGGTTTTCGACGATATTAGTCGCTACTGATAACGCAAGTCACCATCGCTTTACCCAATTAGCACTTGTGACTTCGTAGCCTTATATTATGTACGTTATTAAACACTTTATTAGTTGAAAACTAAGTGCCTTGCCATATCGACTTCACATTTTTATTTGCAAGTAACCTGCTAAATGCGGGAGATGATACAAGATTAATCAAAAAAAGCATATTTAGAAAACGTATAAAAATTTGAACGCAGCCGGACTTGCACCTCTTGAAAACCGTTTAAGAGGCGCGGGTTCAAATCACGCTGCGTTCAAATTTTTATACGTTTTCTAAATATGTCTTTTTCAATTGCCTTAGTGTGCGAATAACACTTTAAAAAAAATGTAAAAAATAATGTAAGATTGATCAAAGGAAAAGTAACAATTACGAAATGTAATACAGCTGCATTTAATTTTATATAATAATTTGGTATAATATTTAAAAATAAATACGCGGTAGCTTAATATAATAAATTGGTAATAGGTATGTCAACTGACAAACTAATGCAGTTGCTTTCACTTGTCAGTCACTCTGAAATCGACTGGTTCCAAAATTGTACCCTCATATCTAAATTATAAGCCAATGTATATAGTCAAAACAGTTTTGAGTGATATATTATCAATATATTCATGTCTAGATTTAAAAATATTTAAAATAGATATTAAACAATATTTGCTATAGACTGTTTAAAATGTTAAATTAAAAGACTTAACTGATGTATATTCATATATATATATATATATATATATATATATATATATATATATATATGTAGGACTGTAAAACATTATTTTGTGATTATTTTTTTTAAAGTATAATATGAAAAATTCAATAAAATGAATTATTAATATTATAAAAAAAGGACATTTTTTATATTCTACCTTTGTAAGTTTCCTAGAACTGTTATTTAAATAAGTTTAAATATCCCCTCAAAGGAATCGTAATGTTTTAACTATTATCATTTCCCCGCTCTGTAAAGCAAAAGGGCGGCGGCAAAGGTATTGTCTCTAGTTTGTAGAATAGTATATATATTCTAAAAACTAGAGACATATAATGATAAAATAATAATGAACAGTTTGGTACACGGTGATTAAGCATTAAAAAAATAATTGCCTAATAAATAGGACAAGATTCAATTAAAGTAAAACACACTCATACTGTGGTTGACTGCAATTCTCTGAACAAACTAAATATATATGATTTCTCACTCACTATAGAAGGCTTTTTGTTACGTTCTTTATACTAAGTGGTGGACACAAAGGCAGCAATTTTCTAACTACGACAGAAAAGATTTCCATTCAAAGTAATATTATACAATTAGCCTCGAGCAATTTCGAGAACTCATACCTTTTTATTTATTTTTTATATTAAGAGTAAAACAAATTCAATTGAACTTTAAAACAAAAGATACCAGAAGTATGGTACTGGACTGATTAAACTTTTATGCTTTAAGTCCCGCTAAAGTTCGGCAATATCTTTTATAGCAATGCATTAGAAATATAACGCGTTTCAAATATACTTTTTTTTGTATATGCGAAAGTCGGTCAACGGGATTACTATTACGTAAAGCCTAACTAAGTCTATTTCAAAAAGCAATAAACTATTGAAAAAAATCATGTAACATAGTTTCATATAGTGCTTCTGTTTCCAATTCAATGGTACCAATAAAATGTGAATGCGAGCTGAAATTTCCGAGCATACGTTATTACATAGCAGTGTCAATTTGTTTGACAAATATTTACACCTCGATGCATATAGTAATAATAACAAGCTTTTTAGATCGTAGAGCTTTTTAGATATATAGCACATAGAGCTTACTGACGGAAACCGTAAATTGCATTCGTTTTAAAATAGATATATAAGAATACATATTAAATTTTACTCTTAACATTGTTATTTTGAAGTCGAAAATTGCTTGTAGGTAGAATCTTTTAGCATAAATTGGTACACTATATATTCATTTACGTTATAAACTATCTAAGTGCTAAATTTTCTTTAAAATCTGTCCATTTTTACAAAATCGAGTCACGAAAATAGAAATATGTAAAAGTTCATCATTAAGCATTACGACCATTATGTCATGTGTTTGTGTAAAGTAATGCACATACTGTGTAGGCAGTAAAATAAAATATTATATCAATACGAGTTATTACATATGACATAACCCTAGGTTCTCTACGCTGTTCACGGAAGATTGTAGTCCCCGTGGCCCTGGCCAGTGGCGGTGGAGGAGAAAGAAAGAAAAAAAAAAAGGATTTCTACACTACCCCGCTTATGAATTGTGTAAACTTGAAAAAGTTATATTTTTTCAATCAGCATCTGATTCAAAATTGTTTTAAGACGCTCTTATTAACTTAATCAAACTATCAATCAAAAATCAATCAATCAGTCAATCAAAATTAAAAAAATCGAAACTTTAAAATTTGATTAGAATACGATTTTGTCATAACACGAACCTGATATCCTTGTCAGGATGGGACACCTGAATAAGCAGCTTTCTTTAAATATCTTTTAAAATTATTTGCTATTCCACATTTAACAGGGCACATGTAGAGCACCTATAGTTAATTCTTGATCCTTTCTACTTACTTTGGACATATTGAACGCCAGATAGAACCCAAGGCAGCATTTTAACTAAAAAGGTAAAACTATTTAAATTGACATTTAAATTTCCCGAGTTTCCCGGAGATTGATTCAGGCTACGTCGCGTGAAATGTCGGACACTCACTGTCCGCTTTGACGACTTTATTGCTTATTTCAAACTCGCCAACGCCAGTCAGTCTAGCCTATCAGTAATTTTTCTAAATAATAAACGATGAAATAACGACTCCACTCTGGCAATTTTCAAACTGTCTAGATTAAAAATGGAAAGCTTATTCAATTAAGTGCAATTTAAAAATGGACACACTAGACAGGTATCATTTGCGCGTATCATTGAGTAGTGAGTTTCAATTGAAATAGAAACATGCCTTTTTTATAATTACTTAATAATATGAGAAACTTGTAAAGCTTTAAACGTTGAAGCTTAAATTAATTCTTAAGTACCGGGGTACTTACTATTTAATATTCGTCCTTCTTTGACAGTTAGTAGCTGAAAACACTTTTTAATTTAGATAATAATTTGTTTTCTTTTGTGGGACGGACGTCACTAGGATGACTCTGTCTAAATTAGTTAGCTAATTATTTAATGATACATTTATAGTTTTGACATTATTGTTATTATGAAAATGTTTTTAGCCGGAAATACATATATAAAACTAGCGACACGCTCGCGGCTTCGCTTGCATAAACTAAACGACTAAACTACTTCGTTCTATAGCCCGCCCACGATCTCACTTAAATCACAGACCTTGCTTAAACTCATAATTTAAATGATATTTATTTATGAACCGATTTAAATTAAATAAACAATTAATGTTACAGGACGGTTTACCAAAATACAATAGTCGAAACTGCATTTAAAACGATTTAGCTGTTTCTGAGATTAGCGCACGCTAACGCACAAACGCACAGACAAACTTGTAAACAGACAAACATAATAGAGAATGAAAAATCATTGTTTTAAGTTCTATTATATTAATAAATGTCCCTAGTATATATATTTTTATATATCTTCCATGTAAAGACAGTAACCAGTTACCTTTTTATTATAAAGCCTAAGCCAACCCGGCGAACTTCGTACCGCCTCAGATAAAAATTAAGAGAAAACCAAAAATAAATAACACGCAAAGTCACTGTCTACTGAAAAATACATAAACATATAGTTTTCACTGTGATTGGATGTGATAGGACAGCGAAACATGATTCCACAAACATCCAATGATTGCACTTGTGATTTGCTTAACGCCATCGCAAATGCAGGGGAAGTTGTAGACGCTTAAAGTCTTCTTTTTTTTCCACAGTCAAAGTTAATTATCTTATTTTTAATTGTAAATGGTAAAGTGAAGTCCAGGAATCCCACTTAATTTAAAGACTCTGGGATAGCTGACTTCGGGAGCCTAGTTTAGAACTGCGTCAACTGACAACGAAAATAACTGTCTCGGGACCCGGAATGTCATTTCTCTGATCTTGCAGACTTACTGAAAACGAATGACATATTTATAGAGCGTTCAGAAATTTTCTTAGAATGATAATAAATATTAATCTAGATCAATTAATCGGCTAAACTAATGAATGGATAAATACGAGTAATATATCGTTAAATCATACTTTAGAATGCTAAGAATACTTATGCTAGGTCGTTTAATATTTCATAGTCTAGGCTATTTGCCGTGCTTAATTTTTAATTTCCGAACGCATCCTGTTTGACAGGAACGCACAGCCTGTTCGCACACTGTTTTCCGTGCAATTTCCTTATGTTTTCCTACATTTTCAAGTTTCCTTGGATTGCTACAAGTATTTTGAAACCAAAATTAGCGAAATTGGTTCAGCCGTTCTCGAGTTTTAGCGTGACTAACAAACGTCATTTAATTTATATTTATACATTGATTAGTTTAAGGAATTACCGCTAGGTGGCAGTGATCGAATGAGACCCCGTAGACACGTGTAAAGTCTGTATTATAAATGTAAGATATTTATAGCATAAAGAATACTAAGACCAATAGAGAATATAGAGAGAAAAAAATCTTGTTTTGGTTTTACGTAATCGTATGTGAATATTGTTGTTTGAATTCACGTAACTATGGTAACCACAATATATGTTTTAAAGGTAAATTCGGACCGCGTCTGATTGTAATTGTGATAGGGGTGGTGGGCGGAAAATCTTATTAATATCCTTTATAAATTAAAATGTTGTTTACTTTTTTTTTATAAACTTAGCATTGATTTAGTATACCTAGTAGTTGATTTTCATTAGGTATTGAATAAATTAATTATATACGCAACGCAGTGTCTTGACACTAGGTTCTCCGTGAAGCGAAGCGTGTATATTTTCAATAATTGTGCGAGGTTTAATGAACTTAATAAATAAAATAAAATAAAAATAAGTAAAATGAATATTATACACACTATATAACTAATACAGTTTTGTACAAAGTGACGTACACGTTATTAAGGCAACGGGTCTGCAAACTAGTTTACATAATTCTTTTAGTGGGTTAAGGAGCCAGGAGGAACTGAAAATTGCATAATTATAGTTTGAACAAAACCATTGAAAAACTACAAATTTTGATCAAGAGATATTTAGATAACGTATAAAAATTTGAACGCAGCGGGATATGAACCCGCGCGCTCTAACCGCTAAGCCATTCGTTCTACATCCATCTACGTTGAAATTCTTATACGTTTATTACAACTTATATTTGTTGTTAGCATCTCTGCAGAGAGATTGTTTGGAAAGAGACAAAGCTATTTATGAAATATATATATTTTTTAACATTTTTTTAAAATGTTATTCGCACACTAAGAAAACTGAAAACGACATATTTAGAAAACGTATAAAAATACCGCTGCGTTCAAATTTTTATACGTTTTCTAAATATCTCTTTTTCAATTTCCTTAGTGGTCGAATAACAGTTTAAAAAATGTTAAAAAGATATAAATTTTAATCAACCTGTTATATTTTAGTTATCTATACTGTTTATATTAGGATTATGAGCGTAAGTCGAACACAAAACTAACAATCGTCAATTATGACTCATGAAAATGGTGACACGCCCACGCGTGACGCGGCCTTAGATATGGAGAGATAAAAGCAAAAACACTTAAACTAGCTGATATACGTGGTTGATTTTAAAATAAAATAATTTCTACTGTTTGTTAGTAAAAAACGTTTTTTGACCTGGACCACAATGGGTTATGGGTTCGATTCCTTCGGGGGAATTGATTATATTTTAATCATTTCGTCACTCTGGTGACAAAACAAAGCAAGGCGAGGAGTACCGCCGCTAAACACGCAAAGTCTCAGATTAGGCGGAGAACAGAGTGTCTTGACACTAGGTTCTCGCTGAATCTCTCGCTCGCTGAATCGCTCTATGAGGGAAGAAATCAAGATGGAAAATAAATATATATATATATTAGGTACCAGTAACATTTACTAGTAAAAGTGTTATACAAAACGCGGTTTTAAATTTTGCCATCCAACACGAAATATTTTGATGCTGAAATATTTTAACACTAAGTTCTCTCTGTTACCATTTGAAAAAAGTAGGAGATTGGCAGTCCAAAACATAATGCAGGTTATATATATATATATATATTTCAAACGTGTATATATTTATATTTCGTGTTGGATGGCAAAATTTAAAATCGCGTTTTGTATTAATCTTCCTAGTAAATGTTATTGGTATAAGAATTCCATTGAATAGAAATCTAAACAATATTTTCAAACGTGTCATATTATTTAAATATTATTTGTTACACATCATCATAGACTACTCTTCGACATCAACATCAAAATGAAATCGCAATACATATTTAGACGGAGGTCTCTTAGTAATGTAATAACTAATAAACACTATATAAACATTTTTATTGATGCGTGTACATGTGTATGTGTGTATGTGTTTTTTAGCTACACACGTACAAAACGGTAATCAGGGAGAATTTAAAGACTCTCCGTTCTCTACTATCCGCCCAATTTTGAAACTGCGTATCGAGTGGCGAAACTCAACGCTTAATAATAACCATAAAATAATTAGAATTGACATATATATATATATATACTTTATGTATGTATGTAAGCAACTTCTGTTTGGGTATGCGCACAATTTTGTATTACAATTCGTTCAATAAAAACAAATAGCTTCACGACAATTGACTCTGATCAAACGACAATTGTACGCAATCTGATGCTATTTATATACTTACTACGTATTTGATTAATGTCAATTAAGTTTTTCTTTAAATGTCTTTTGTGGCGCAAATATATCAAATAAAGAGTAGTTCTGTACCTCATTTTCCACCAAACAAAACGCTTTATGGCTTAAAAAACAATTTTAATAAAAATATAGAAGGCTGGGTGAAAGAATGAATGGAATGAAGAAAGATGATGGAGAGCTCAGTGCAGTGTATTATATATATATATATATATATATATATATATATATATATATATATATATATATATATACCAGCTACAAGTGTATTCTAAAAAGACCGCCACCCCGAAAACCAGCGCCTCTTGAACGGTTTTCAAGAGGCGCGGTTTCAAATTTTTATACGTTTTCTAAATATGTCTTTGTCAATTTCCTTAGTGTGCGAATAACACTTTAAAAAAAAATAGTATATTCCATTGAATATTAAGTTTTATACTTGAAAAGAGCAACTGTTGAGTTTCTCTCTCGTTAATTTCTACATTTTAAATTAAACTATTTCAAACAGTTTAATTAGCTTTCTGTTCATTCGACCATTGCATTTTACTGCATCGCAAAAGTCCTTGCAAAGGTTAATTTGAATAAAGAATTCTTTGAGTGTAGGATTGCTTGTGTGAAGTTGCCAGGAAACTTGCGACTTCTCTTCATATAATAACAAATTTAAACCCACATGAACGTGGGTTTTGGTGTTACATTTATATTTTCATAAATGCCCGTTCAAATTGAAACTGAATAATCAAAAGGATTATTGAAAATTATAATTTATATATTTTCAACATAAGTGTGTTGTATGCGATAAAATTAAGATCTAAGTAAGATAATCGAAAATATGTGAATGACACGTAATTGACATTCCTTGAAATACTAAGTAAATGTTTTAATAAGCTATTTAACGTTTCTTTTAGTGAATGATAATAAAGTGAAATATATGTGGGAACTAGCGACCCGCCGCGGCTACGCCTGTTTTTTCGCCCGCCCGCGTTCTCACATAATTTACAAATTTTGCTTCCTTTTACAATTTAAATAAATAATTGTAACTTTTATGTTTATGAACCGATTGAATTGAAATAAAAACACTAAATGCAAATGGAAGTACGTTTAAATAGGTCAATCCCTTGCTTAGATTAGCGCGCACAAACAAACAGACAAACATAAAAGAAAATTAAAATTCATTGAATTAGTTTCTGTTATATTGACAAATGCCCCTCATAATATATTTTTTTCATATATCTTCCGTGTGCAGACAGCGACCAGTTACATTTTTATTATATGTGTACATTGAATATACATGGCGTTTCACTTGCTAATGGAACGACTTACTTTACAATATCAAAGAACCTCTGTTGGTATACAACTCGAGCCGGACCATTCAATTTGCACGACTTTTGTACTCTCGGACTCAGAAATTAAATATTTTCAAAACAACCTGCATTTAATCTTGTTTAAGAGTAAACAGGAAATTTTCAATCTATCTAGGCGAAATTGCGGAACGGTTGACAGTGTATGCGATGGTTGTGGGTTCGATTTCCATTGGAAACAATGCTCGTTTTTCAATTATTCTTATTACCTAGGCCTGGTCATCGCTTAAAGGGGCAGAAAGTGGGACACGGAGTCTCTTACCACTAGACTCGTGCAGCAAAACAGAAAGATATATATAGGAAACGATTAGCGGCTACGTGTAATGGTTTCTGGCTGTACTATTTCACACTATACTACAAATTGTGTAAATTTCATATTAACAAGTCGATTTTGCATGAAGAAAATAAATCAATATTGTTCTATACATCGACGTGTGACGTGTACCAACGTACTTTACATTGTACGTCATGAACCGGTAACAACCTGTAAGAAATGCGCAGTTTTAGTCGAGAAACTTATACGTTCGAGACAATGGATGGCACTCTTCATTGACACTGTAAAGGCGTATACGTTGAAAATGGCGAATAATTAAACTTTTACTGCACCAAAGGAGAAATTTATAATTTAACTCGGTATAAATGAAATACTTTTATCATACTAAAAACGTTCTACACTCTATATAAAAAGATGCTCCTTTATTTTAAACGAGAACACATAAGGATATTTTATAATAAACTAAAGTTAATTAACTCGCTAAAAGCATTCATATAAACGCTTAAGCTGAGTAAAGTTATAATTTTCCAGGCTTCGAAAAAATAGCTTCTATTTAAAGTCAGAGAGTGGGAGCGGAGAAAGAGTCATTGGGTTTCGCCACTGAAAACATTGCGTGTTTAGTGGTCAAAGTCAATGTCCTGTTTCCCAATCATTCACCGGAGTAGAGATGGTGGCGATGGTTATGAGTTCGTTTTCGATTTATCAACTCACGCCATTTATTTATTGCTTATAGCTTAGCTAGATATCAAAAATTACCAGATCTTTAGTTTTTGACAATGGAAGAAGTCCATCTTACTCTTAATATTTTTTGCTAAGGAATTTTTCTTATTTCTTAAAGTTTAGGTGATATATTATGGTTAAAATAGATTAAGTCCTGCGCAGGCAAGTTTATATAGAGATGGGATGCAGAAAATTACTAAAACAAATGTTACACACACTACCGTGTGTTTTACATACACTTTTGTATACGGCGTAAAGCGCGTTACACGCCAACGAGTCTACTTGTATATATATCTATATTTTGACAGCCTTATGCTTTATTTCATATAGCGGAGTACGCAGCGAAAACCTACAGTCCAGACACACTCAGATCCTCCCGGAGCCCCTGACCCCCTTCCCCTCATCGCGGTTAGAATCAGACGGTATCCTATGGCACTATTATATTATATTATATATATTTATATATATATATATATATATATATATATATATATATATATATATATATATATACACTCAATATATATATATATATATATATATATATATATATATATAACAACCGTTTTGAACATGTACTATTGAACGGAAGCAGCTTTAAATAATTAAAATTAGATCACACATACAAATACCCAGGAATTAATGAATCTGGAAAAATAAGCAGTAGTGATATTAGAGATCAATTAAAAAAATAATATATTGTATATTATTATATATAATAAATTGGTATATAAATACACGAAGTCTAATAAAAAAAATTAATACATACGCTGTACCAGTGTTAATGTATACATCCGGTGTGAATAATTATAAAAGAAGTGATTTATAAAGCATTTATTAGCAATAAAAAAGGCTCATCAGCAAAAGGCAGATAAAAAGAGGCTCTATTTACCCATATCGAGTGGCGGTAGAGGTTTAATTAATATTGAAAATCTATACAAAACTTATATTTTTCAGTACAAATTATATTTAGAAAAAAGTTGTGATTACTTAATAGTAGCAATAGTGCAACATGATCGAAAGAGAGAAAAATATTCAGTTTATAAAGAGTCACTAGAAATAGAAAGAGAGTTTAGACTAATATCAGGTAATATTCACATTAAAATTGATATACAAAAAAAACAAAATAAAGCTAGGAGGAATAAGAACCTGCATGGGCAATTCCCTAAAAAGACACTTGACCTGGCCAGGTAGGTAAAGAGCTCACATTTAAATCGCTGGAGAAACAACCAATTTCGCCTTCATAGGAATCGTCCATATTCGTTATACAAGACCCTGGTCTTGTATAGTGATGAGACGCCAACACGAGCGGGACATATTGCAGTTGAATGTTGGAGGACGAAACTACTCAACATATTCTAGCAAGTTCTGAAGAGCTGGCTGGAACATGTTTTGTCAAGTTTTGTTCTGGTCTCATCATTCTGGGGCTTGGCTAGAAAAAGTTGTGGTGGAAGGAGGCCCTCAAAAAACCAACGGTCACAGAAAATGCTACTGCAAAATTAAGGTGGGAATTACCTGTACAAACGGATGTTACAATAACACACAATAGACCTGATTTCATATACATAATAAAAAGATAAAACAATCAACGACAGTTACCTTATCGATGTCTCAGTGCAATCTGACTATAATATTGGAGCTAAGGAGATTGAAAAAATTTGCAAATACCATCCGCTATAAACCGAACTCTCCAGATAATGGAACACCACCGTCACTACTAAAGTACTTGGAGACACCGTTTTCGTATCCCAATCATCTCAAACATGACAGCTGTCTGTAATAAGCACGTCGTCGTCATACACATATCATTTACTCACTCCTCGATCACCAACATTAAGAAGTAAAACGGCTAATTACAATGCGATCATACTCGAGAATAGATTATTACCAAAATTAGTACTCATTAGCTTAACATTTATGGTGTATTGTTTCAATAATATATGAACAGCAATGAGACACACTCAGAGAGCTCGATTATATTTTAATTGCCTCTAAGCTGGTATATATTGTATACATATATGAGCCAATTTAATTTTATTTACACATGAAAATTGTTCACACGCGTCTCGTACTAACAGACTAACTTGATAGTTCAAGTTAGTCTGTTAGTACGGCTGGCTAACTACGGCCGGCGATCAGGCCGGGGAAGTAGGTGGAGAAAATCTGATGCCAAAACACTTTGCTCTCCGTCTGCCGTCCAAATTGGAGTCATTGTGTGTTATGTAACAGGACTCAACGTCAACTAAGATATCTCCACTCACCGGAACGGACATCGAATCTATGAATAATCACATTAACAGTATATAATACAAATCTAAATTACACCGACCGGGATCTGAACCTCCAACCACGGTTCTTCATGCGACACAACGAACATACAATCGTGTGCAATCTAAAAATATATAGGCATTTTAATACGAGTAAAGTTTAAAAATCGATTAATATTTCAGTTTCTTCTATGTATTTAAAAAAAACACGTTCAGTCAAAAATGTCAACCAGTTGTCTATATAATTTACAATATACGCGTTAATGTAGCTTGTTCAGTTTCATAGAAAAAAAACACAATTTATATTTCCCTAATGCAACAGGCCATCATTATTTTCATTACTGCGCTGAGACAAAGTGCTGCAATGAGTTCCGCCATTCCACACACACATATACTACTAAACATTATAAATGTATAAATTTGTTAAACTATGAAAATAATATTGTGTCAATTGATAAAAACATTGATAAAAATAAATTGTATATTTAAATAGAGGAAGACCACTCCGCTTTCAATTTCTGAATTATAGAAAAAATATTCTTGTACAGTTTTTAGTTAGGTATATTCGACTTATCGTTACAATTCCAGTATTCTGTATGCAGGTTTTAAACTTACTTAACCGTTATTCTCCTTTGGCAATCTATATGTATAATATATACTTAAATCACAAACTTTGTCCAAATTTATAAGCTTGTATAATTATGAAAATAATATTGTAAAATCATTAATAAAACGTCTACCATATAACTACATAATGGAAAACCATTTTGCTTTTAGTTCCTGATTTCCACCATCGAACCAAATATTAATTACACCTAAATGCATTAGTTAGTTAGTACACTAACAAATTGGTCGTCCGGAAATTGCAATTTAATTATTACTATTATCTATATTTTGCTTTGTGACAAAACGAACTGGATGCAAATATTTATAGGTGACTGGAGAGCAGACGAAGTACTATTGCATATTATAAAAACATTTTCAAATATCTAATATTTCACGCATTTGAGATAAGAAAATTTTTTTTCAGAAAACTTATAAAAATTTAGCACGTGCAAAGCTAGACTTGAATCCGCGCCTCTTGGACGGTTACCAAGAGGTGCTGGTATGAATCACAACGTTCGCCTTTTTATAAATTTTCAAGCAAGGTAGTGTTTTAGCTTTCCGTTCTCCGCTACTGCCATTCATGACGTATTAAACATACTCTGACGCGCTGACCACTCTGCCCGCTTATATTAAACTAATAAGATATTCACTTTCATATGACGCTTTAAAGGACAATATCGATTATTTTACATAAATTATATTAAATACATACAGAAATAACATATTAAATGGACCAAAAATAATATTGTACTGTTTACAATGCATAATTTATAACGCATAATTTCCTGTAATAAGTATCTATCTATCGTCGCAAACCTTTTTGTACACATTTTTAAAACTTTTTTAACAATTCCATAATATATTATTTTATAACATATTTCCATTGTATATCTCTATATATATCTAGGTTTAGCTAATGTTAGAAGAAATATAAGCGAACCAAAATATGTTTTTTACGACAATCTTGGAAATTCTTTGATTTACTCCAATATATGCTATACATGTAATTATATAAATTTTCTTCAAAACGTTGTCTGTCTATTAATAAAAACCACATTAGCTGATGTCGCCTCCGCCTTCACTTTCGCCCTTACGCGCAGAGAATGACTTCCTGGTCCACACGGCGAAAAATTAAAAAGGCGGTCTTCTGGGAGCTGTCTTCGCCTCAAACTCGATTTTCGATGACCAAGGAACCACTCTGCCGACGATGCCGAGGTGGACATTAAATTTAGCCTAAAAGCTGTTCAGCGAGCTCTGTCTGCTCGAGCTCTTCTATGGACATCCACAAGTCGAGTGGGCCGGATGGCATCTCTCCTTTAGTACTCCGAACATGTGCTCCAGAGTTGACACTGGTGTTAAGGTGATTATTTTGGCACTCGTACTCAGTCAGCTGATTCAATCAGCTCTTACCTAGTCCCTGATTGGTGGTGCGCTCTGATCCACCCGATTCCGAAGAAACCCGCAAAATCCACAGCCAGCCTCTGGTTTATCTGGAGGATCATCGGTTGATCACAATACGTAACAGACTGACATACCATCCTCACCATCTCGTGCCACTTTACTACTGCGCGGTGTTTGTAGGGTCTTCCACGTGCCACGCAACTCTTGAATGGCCTACCAGCGGTAGTGTTTCCGGGTAGATACGTTCCGATTGCGAGTATAGATATAAGTTATACAGACTCACCAATGTCACTTATTCAATAACAGATAGCGCCACGTATTCTTACTTTATGGATCGATGAAATATGTATATTAATAATCAATTATATATTATTATAATTATTTTTTTATATATATATACATCCTTTTTTACAACAATACATATAGTAGATATGCATTAAATAATATACATTACACCCACATCGCCATTAATAGGCTTTTAAAAGGCAATTGTGGCACAATGGGACATTATCTAAACATACACATTATGCACTATACTAGTTCTATTCTCTACTCAGTTTAATGATTATGATATGATTATATCCAAATTATTTCTGGTTCTCCGCTCTGACAAGCAATAACGAGGCGTTTAGTTGCGCAACTCAAGAAGTACAGAGAAGGAGAACGGGGTTTCTTCACGCTAGGTTACCTGCACTGTGAAGATAAGGTAAAATATATTTTTTATTAAAAACCGTTTTCTAAGAAGACTTAAATCGTTGTATTGTCCTTGCATCGGTGATCGTTATGTAAGTACTTTGTTTGCATTGTACTGAAACAACACACATGTTATTCTTCCATTGTCATACGAGAGGATATGCGGTTTGAATTATTCGATATACGCAATAAGGATTGTGCTTATGTAAGTAAGGAAATCATTTGTTTTCATTATTAATTGAATTAATTGTGATTATTTTATCTATTATGGAGAAAATAGAGGCAAAAAGATATATATGGAGAGAAATATCAGGTCAAGTTAAGACAAAAAACTAAACACGCAATACAATATACCAAAGGCAGTATCTATATATTATGAATTCGGCACACTAATAACTATGGCAACATGAAAATATTTTTACAGAAAAAGCGACACTAGTGTCGAAATACTCCGTTCTCCGTTCGTATATTTCAATGCCGCGTTTTGTATTACCCGTACCAAAAAAATTAAAATGACTTAAATGTTATCATTCATTCATGAATTTTCTTCGACAATCGAATTCACGGCTGCCGCGTTTCTACTCAGACTCTGTCCCACTGTGCCACGATGGCTTTAAATACATTAACAATTTTTTCTAGTAATGTATTTGTATGTTATTACTATTTACACTATATTATACAGTTCTAAACATAATTTCAGTTCTAATATATAAAATATTCTTAAATAGCTTAGGCACTCCGTTCTCCACAATCCGCGTGTGTTGAGTGGCGGAACTCGGCTCCGTGTTTTGTCTTGTCAGAGTGGAAAATGAAATTAATTTAAATATAATCATTCCTCTGAGTAGGAATCTAACCCATTACCATAGAGTATACAGTAACGCGCTATTACACCTCGCCACGAAGGCCTCACAATCATCGTCATTCCAAAGCATAAAATTTTGATACGTATGAAAAATGTAGTATTTCAGCAATTGAATTGCTGAATCGGTTGTTTGATAAACCAATAAATAAGTTTGATTAACATATTTTTGTATGTATTCCAGTTTTCATTAATGGACAGTTTGAAAATAATGAGGTAATAAGGAAATGAGAGTAAACTACAATTTACTGAAAAGCATCTGTTGAGTTTCTCGCCTGCTCTCCTCATCAGAACTGCCCTCCGAGCTCCGAGCTGTGGTGGCTTCCAGTTAGACTGACATTACTGACGTTTTTATGTCAGTTGTAGATTCGAACAAACCAGTAGCCAATTAAAATAAAGAAATCTCATTCTGTCACACATTTTAGATACACCTATTTCCAATTAGTTGGCGGAATTTCTTCGATATATTTTATCAGAACACCCGGAAGGCTATTATCTTTACAAAAATACCCGACATGGAAATTGAACCTACGATTAACTTATCTATATAATTTTATGAAAAATCAATATATATATATATATAAATAAAGATATCGTTTTTAACAATTGTCTTTTATAAAAGATTTTTAAAAACCATAGCTAGATTTTTTTTAACCACAAGTATACAAATGGCGCCGTAGATAGCAATCGCTGGAGCGGAAATAGCAAAGCCTTTGAAAGCAAAAGCGTGGATTTGGCGGATTATAAACGTGTTTCTATGAATATTCTATTCGACTAATGGATTAATTCAGTATAGTAGAACGTCTGCTTAACAAAGGTTAAAAAAAAACTAGACTACTTACAAACTAGACTAAAAAATCATTTCTGTTCTATGTGGTATTATAAGTTAAGTTATTGTTATTATAAGCCATTATTGTTATAAATATTGTCGCATTTAATAATAGCTGATGGCAAGACAGTCAAGTAAAACCTGGTGTCAAAACACTTGGTTCAACTGATTTCAAATCGAGACATAATGTATTGAGTGGTACAACTCACACCGCCTTTTTCTCTCTTATCAGAGCGAGGAAACCAAAATAAATTTAATTTACTATTTTCATCAAATATAGAACCCACAGCCACCGCGTTTACAGCCAGATGCCGTCCATTGCGACATGATAAAAGGTATTATTCATTACCTTAACCCATTAAAATATATATTATATTCATTGAAGTCAAAAAAGTTCATCGTGACGCTGTGAGACAGCGTCTGTAATCACGATTGGCGTGGGTTCAATTCCCACTGGGAGGTATGATTAGTTATTTTCATTTCCGCACTCAGACAATGCAAAGTAAGTGCGCCACTTGACGAGCAATGTCTCGATTTTAGGTGAAATGTGAATAACGGATGAACGGATCGAACGGACTTAACCACCCTGCTATGCGGGAATAAGCCTGAAGCTAGCTATGGAGCTAGTTAATTGTAAATCCATGGGCATTTTCTGGCCAATTAACCTATATGAGAACACGGCATTCAATTGGCTAGAATGCTATGTGCGCTTGTTACAACTTTTGTTGTTACCATCTCTATAGCGAGGATTTTTCAAAGCTTCGCTATTCAAAGATTTAACTAATAGATCTAACTTGATATTTCTATTTTTACTCAATCAATAAATAGAGCGCATGCGCATATAATTGAAGTATTAAAATACTATAATTTCTAAATTATCTATATCTATCAGAAGCATTTATTCTTGTGGACCTAAGTCCACGCGCTACCGCGTACATTAGATTAGGCAGAGACGACAAGTTGGTCTTAAGACACTTCGTTCTCCACTTTCTAGACATTGCCTTTTAAATAACACAACAGAGTATTTCGCCAAATGCAGATAAACCACACTGTACACATAATAGTGTGTGTAAAGTTACACAGGTTTATTTCTAAACTCCATTTAAAATGTTATATAAGCTACATACAAACAGTCTTTAGTCTATATTTACATAAATACATACATACGTATATATCTATTATATATTAACAATTTAACAATAACGTCTTGCGGGATAGCACATGATCTGGCCTGAACAAAACCCCGCTACTTTAAAGTCAAATAACGTGCACGTTCTTATACGGTGATGAGAAACATTTACTATTGTGTTTATGATTCATACATACATACATACATACATACATACAATACACCCGTGTTTCGTCGAATATCTCCTTTCATTAGAAGCAAACTATGTTATTTAATTTATTATAACATATGAGTATGCTTCAATAGCTAATTATACATATTCATTCATATATATATATATATATATATATAATAAATATTTTTAATGAATTTATGTGCACCTCTGTTTTCTTCAATTCTGTAATATAATTTAAACAAGTTCGCTGCTATAGGTCATAGGTATAGCGCCATTCATACGCGTCTATTGAGTTCAAATCTGGCTTCGGGAAATACTTTTAAGTCGGATCTTTCCTCAGTCTACAGTCGGTGAGCGTTCTTGGGTAAAAAAAATAATGGACAGAAAGCGAAAAATGGGTTCGTTTTGAAAATTCTATCTGTTAATGTAAAAAATCTAATAACACTATTTACTCATGACACACTTTGCAAAATTGATCCATCTGACGACAATACCAGGACCAATACCCAGGACAATCAGGTTACCGAAATAATACTTCCGTTAAGTTTTTTTTAAAGTTAATTGGTTATGTACCAGTTTTTATTAAACGATGAAATCTAATATTATTATGTTCTTATTTAGTTCATATTTTAATTTCTTCTTATATAATTTTTATCATTTACATTTAATAAAAATCTATATTTTTCTCTTGTTGTCTAATTGTAAGCTATTATTCTTAATTCTTTTTCTTTATTAGCTAGCTTTAATGCTAAATAACAATAAACGATGTAGGCTGTATCTAATGTAATCTCCACCATTTTAGCAGAAAAGAACACGTTAAAATAATTATAATTTATTATGAACTAGTTGACGTCCGCGACTTCTTTTCTTCCTTATGTCTCTATGACATACTACCACGTGTTTACAATGAAATTTAGACCCAAAATTATAATTACTCCCTTTTAGGAATTAATTGTTAGCTTCCATCCTTCCGACGAATATATTTTTTCTTGTTTCAGACGAATGTATTTTTTTTCAACTTGATGCGTTTTTCTTTCGGTAGTCTAAGATAACCTATGGGTTCTCACTTTCCACCCAAATTCGAAAGACGTTGCATATCGAATGTTGTAGGTGACGCGGCCTACACTATATAATTAGAGATAAGCGATTTCAGAAATAAAAATAAGTAGACTGATGTGAAGTCGTCTGTCAGTTGATACAATTATTATATCAAACTACCGCCAATGATTTGTTACGAGTAGTTGCCTCGTGTACTGCCCTGGATTCTTGCAGAATGAGCTGACTGTGTCTTGCTCTCTGGTGTGGTAGGATTAAATCTTCAAAGTTTTGAGTATTGGGTCCCAGGTGGTAGAAAGTTTCCAACCGTTTTGTCTGTTGAAATTTTGGTAATCTTGTATTTCAATAGCCGGATCATCCTTGGGAATATGTCTGTGTTCCCTAGTAAGAATATGAGGTTTATTAAACCTGATGTAATTGATGGGTTTTCCGGTGTATGCGACCATTCTTGACATCGGACATGTGTTCTTTCACCCTTATACCAATGCTTCTCTTTGTTTGACCAATGTAAAATAAGCCACAATCACAATCTAGTTTGTATTTACCAGGACACTACAAAGGAATGTTACTTTTCATTGGTCTCAAGATCTGGCTCATTTTTTTGTTAAGCTTAAATATCGTTTTTACTGAAGCTTTCCTTAAGATATTGACAATCCTGTCTGTAACTCCCTTCACATATGGTATATATACCAGCACACGACAAAGAATTATTACTTTTCACTGGTCTCTGTGGCTTATCTAAAATACTTTCGCTTCAAAATGTGTAATAATCGCGAAAATCAAAGATCTTATTATAAAAATAAGTGTTAAGAATAAAAGTTGCTTTATTGGATGCTATGCTAATGATGAATGGATGTGCTTTGGACGTGCTCCGAGTATACACTGCCTTAGAATATTAGCGCCGAAAGTGCGATGGAAATTATGAGGTGTTCAGCTACAATACTTGAACCAAACAAATATCTAATCTCAATGCATTAGTGTAAACAAAGATGACTGAAGAGAAAAACAAAAACTATTCCGTTGATTAAGAATCATCAAGGCCGGAAATTTCAATGCTTTTTTTACCTTACAGAACAACTTTAGCTAATCATATTTAGTAATATAATATAATATATAATAATAGCATTTAGTTATTTCTTATAGTTTAATTGATCTATCATGGTTCTGCATCAGATTTTCCACATATTTAACTGTTATACGTTAATGGAAATTGCCATACACGATACTCCATCCACTAAGTCGATACTCCATTATTTGTTGTAGTGTAGCTGGCCTTATATGGCCTTTTATCAGATGTGATTAAAGCTCTGGGCTTTAATTTTTACATGTCAAAAAATATTGTCCATTCATGTTCACGCTGTAAAAGTTTTGTTTAAGTGCCATTTCCTTATTTTTATAGTATAGCTGATCTATTATGGCTATACATCAGGTGTTGCATTCTTCGAAATCAATTATAGCCTTAGTTCTGTCCAGTCCAGTACAAAGATAAAAATAAACAGACAGACAAAAAATATATATTTGGAACTGATTTATTGCATATTGCACTGCACTATGTGAGCATTTTACTTCTTGGGCAATTTTTTTGACATGGCATGCCTTTTGACATGCCTTGTTTATGTAAAATGTTAATTTTTTGCATATGTATTAAGTTTGATTTTTTACGCATAATTTACGATAAAAACGCTTTTCTCATCCGCACTTTAAAGTAAAGATACCCCCGAAACAAGAGAATTACCATACAAAGCGTATAAATTCATCAATTTGTTATTCAGGTAAAAAAAATATGGGTGCCTAATACTTTTGTACGCGGCTTTAGTGACATGGGAGGGAGATAGATATAGACTTATTTTAAACTACAGACTATGGAATATTAATAACCAATAAGTAAGTAAGGTAAGGTAAGGTAAGTAAGGTAAGGTACGTGTAAGTATACTTTCTTGAGGATTTGCTATTATTTGTTTTAATTTTGAACCAAAACTAATTACTCAGGTTTAAGAAATACTTGTTGGAGATAGAGGATTTGTAATTGAAAGGCCGATGCTAGTAAAACACAGCTTGATTTAAAAATATATATTACAGCGGCTACAACATTGTTTGCTAAATTCATATTTTTTCAATATGAATACTTCCACTTTATTCTACATTGACTTTTAGGTTTTCAATACTTCAATATTTTCTATGCAATAACCTAATTAGGGATTACAAATGTAAATATCGGCTGTAAAAAAGAGGACTAACCGTCTTTGTTTGCGTTACCAAAATTTCAGTAAAAGGAATTGTCGATACGGGGTTTTTCCACTAACTTTAGCATGCAAGCGGCGGTGGCTATAAAAGTTTATGGTTTCCAGAATTGCAGATCTATAATAGATAATATAGAACAATACAGCACTAAAATTATAATAATCGTTATTTTAATATAGTTTTAAATGTTATTCACATTCTAAGAATTATTTCTTGACATAATCTCTCAAAACGGAATACGACATCATCTTCAGTTACAAATTCGTTATATAAAATTACAGATTTTTCTTTTTTTTTATTCAAGTTCATGCTTTTTCCCGCCTAGTTGTCAGGGGGAATCTAGTGTCACGACATTCTGTTCTCCACTTTCCGCCCAAAGTCCAGACAATGCATTATAACGGGCGAAACGCCGCGATTTTTCTAAAGCACCCGAGCGGAGAAATGAAAATAATTTGAATATTCACATTCCTTCAAGTGAGAATCAAACCAGCAACCAATCGTGTGTACAGACACGAAACAAAAGGAGGGAGGCTCCTTTTGTTTTGCTTATTTATCCTTTCAAGATATTTTCAAAAGGAGAAGAAGCATTTTTTTTTTAATATCTATGAGTAGTTGAGAAGTAAAAATAAATCAAAATTGGCGGATGTGTATGCGGGGATATTGTGGGACAATACCGTACTTTAAAATACAAACCTCCTATATTAGAAAATATCATATCACCAATAGTAAATGAAATAAAGGGTTTCCTTCCATTCATCATGTAGCACATTTGCCGTATTTCAAATTCAATTCTAAATAAAGCCCCTAAGGTGACATGAACTAAAGTGTCTATAGACATGCTATCCATAAGAATTAAAAAAAAAAACAAGTTAGTAGTTATAGCCCGAAGCATTGGGAACTGTGACATTTATGTAAGTGCTTAGCTCATAAGATTTAGACTGACCAGTAAAAAAATAGAAATATAATAACAAAATTATTCTATATTAGAAACCTAAGGCGTATGTCAGATACGGTAAAACCTGAGAACGGGGCTGGTTATCACTAAATTCTCTCCATTTATTTTGCAATACTAAAATATTCGCATTAGCTTTCATGTAATAATTTTTACTAATAATATAAACATTTAAAACCTATAAAAGCTCTGTGGGCATTTGGTTCCAAGTTTTAGTTAAGCTCAACTGGCCTTGACTTTTAAACAAACGTCCTAAAATCATAACGAAATATTTTAAAGTTGGCCCTGTTTTTTATAACGCTTTCTTAGAAACCAAAACTCGTTAGATATTGTTGGGAAAAAACTCAAAACTTTTCTAAAGGAATTATATCATAAGCTCCCTTTATACATTTTCTATATTTTGTGAAGAAAGAATACAGTTCTTGATTTAATGACAAACAGTGTTGAATTTTTTTTAACTAATTTATAAACATCTTCAAATATACATAAATATTTCTGTAAACGGAATATAAGCCTGCCATTACTTTCCGTTAGGTGCATATCGACTGAGCTACATTGGTCAATTGAGCTCAAATTAATCGAATCAATGAATCGATTCTGAATAAAAAATATAATAAGGCACAGACACAAGAAATATAGTTTTTTTCCTTAGACATCTAATATGCCATTAGCCCCGGCCTCGAAACGTCACTGCTTCACTGAGTATTATTATTATTTTTCTAATTTAAACTAAACATTTTCTTTATTTTTTGTATATAAAATAACTGTTAAAAGTAAACTATACAATTACATAATAATTAATTTGAATAATAAGGTTTTTTTCGTATAGCAATTGTTACAATCTTGTTTTTGTTCTCCTAAACGTTTTTGAGGATTCATACAGGAGGGTAGAGTGAGAGAACCTAACCAAGCCACTCTATTCTCCACTTTCCCCTGAATTCGAGATATAGCTTGTTGAGTTGGGTTAAAACGTCCACAACAGTCAGTTTCTGCCCCAATACGACACGAAGCCTCTGTTTGAATCATACTACTATATAATACTAAAGTAGTTTGTTTGTAACAAAAAAAAACTATAATCTTCTAACGCCTTTTTCGTGTAGACTTTTCTAGAAAGGCATCGTGTCACACCAAACAGGCCACCTTTTGTGTTACTTAATACAATTCGGATACAATCGCACGGCGTTTTTTACATCGTCAGGTAAAAATATGTTCATTCACAGAAATAAACAGGTTCGCAGAACTAACTCACCCCTCTATTTTACCGCCACTTACTTTAGTTATTGAATTTTTAGCTTCACGCTTTTTTCCCGAATACTATAATCAGAGAGAACCTAGTGTGAAGACACTAAGCTCTACTAACAAAGACATTGCATGCTGAGAGGCGGAACTCAACGTCGTGCATAGTCTTGCCAGGGTGAAGTAATGAAAATAATTTAAATATAATAATGATGAGTGAGAATCGAACCCACAAACCTTCGCGTATACAGTCAGACGATGTCTTGCTGCGCTACGATGGCTTTTTTAATAGATATAATATACTCAATTTATATTTTCGTGTTAATGAAATTTCATGTTCCCTAACAATCAGCATATTTTAAATATATTATGCATCGGAGGGACTCATCGTCCAATTTAAAAAAAAACCAGAGCAACATTTATAAATAAATTTATTGTATCTGAAATTGCCATGCCACTAAGCTACAGTATCGTTAAATGTTATATGCACGTATATGTAGTTAATTAATTTATATAAATATACAATATTTATTTAATACTAGCGACCTTCGCCTGCGTACACTACATGACTAAACTATTTCATCGTTTCGCCCACCCGCGTTCTTACTTAAGTTACAAATTTTGCTTAAATTTATAATTTAAATGGTTGTAACTATTGTTGTTCATTAACTGATTAAAATGAAATAAATGTTAAAAGAAGTGTACCACAATACAACAGTTAAAGTTCATTTAAATCGGTCAAGCCGTTTATGAGATTAGCGTGTACAAACAAACAGACAAACAGAGAACATAATTAAAAATCATTTTTCGAGTTCTATTACATTGATAAATGCCCCTTATAATATTTTGTCTCATATATCTTCCATGTATGTATAGATTTACAATTCAAGCTGTTATTTATTTAATAATATCGAAGTATTGTGAAATAAATATGGTGCTTCGATATGATTTCTTAGCTCTAGTCTCCATCACGTGAAGGTCGCTGTGTGAATTGAATTGCATATAATAATATATATTATGTTTAATGGCATCTTTATGTATACGTCATATTTCAAAGTAATATAAAAAAATTATAAAACTATATAGTTTAAAACTGTAACTTGACTAGACTCTATTATAAAATTGGCTGTAAACATACAGGATTATATTTTATAAATTTTTGCTAACCATAAGTGCTGTATACATTCAACGAATGTTTGTTAAAACTATAAGAACGTTGGTATTCACGAGTTTATTACATTTTGCAATGAAACCATTTGAAACGGATATAAATTTTGGTATTAGAAAATACGTTTGAGAAAACCTGACGTTTTGAAAACTACAGTTTCATCTCTGTTTTAGTCCAACTGTGACCGCGGACTACTGTAAACTTCTATATACATTATAATAATAATGCTATATGTTTATATGAAATAGCTATATGTTTATGTGTACTGAAACCACTAACCACGATGATATTACATTTCCAGGACTCTACAATCTTCTTGTTAGCCTTAAATCTAAGCCCATAGCCCATAAAATGGCTAAATTATTAAAAATGTATATAAATAGCCATACGAATCGTGATCGCAGCTTTTTAATGTTTACTCAATAAATTATCGGACATATAAACCATTTGTAAGGGGCAAGTCAGTTAGTGATTCGTCCGCATTTGATAGTTAGATTAGACTTGGTCAGCCAAGTTCTGTATGATAGTTTCGTGTGAGTACTTTGAGTGGTCTCGGTTCCTTGGCGCCAGCGTGTAGTGACGCCGCGGCGCTCATTGCCGATCCAACCGCTGTACAATGAACACGTCTGTTTGACACCGCGCTGCAAAACTTACCACGATTATAATATATTTACAAGTATAAAGCTTTCGAGAGAAACATTCAAGACTGCGGACGGAATATTTAATATTATTTTTTGAGAAAATTATAATTTTATATAGTAAATATTTTTATTATTTGTGAACGCGAGAGTCTGTTTGGAAACGAAAATGTCGAAAAAGCATCTTCACAATCAAGCAGCTATACCGTTAGCTCCGGCGGTGTTTAAGGTGAGTCCTTTTTCTTGTGGATCTGCGAATTAATTTTATTTTTGTATTTTATTCCATCTAGGAGGCTTTGCGATTTTCTTTTATGTATATTTTTTAAAAATTGTTTTTTTTTTTAAATTGGTTATAAAGTTTTATTTATTAGGCAAACTCGACAGAATCGAATAAAAAATCAATACCGAATAAATATAATACTACAGGATGAAGAGTCGAATCAGAAAAGAAGCGTTGCGATATAATATTAGAAAAATTGCTGACTTTTCTATTACCTAATTTATTTTCCAAAATTTCAAATTACATTACGATTCATTTTAAATAGTAATGTATGTCCGAACCAAATGAAACTCTACATAGAGAAAACTTAACGGGTCAACCTTCTGAAATTAGCTGCATATTAGTTTCACCCTCTACGCGGTCGCTTATTCGCGATTCGTTTTCACCACTCAAGCAGGTGCTCTCTCTATATGATAAACCTAACTTGTCATATGAAAATAGCTCTTAAAACGTGCCAGTTAAAAGTTAAATTTGTTTATTTTACGTCAAGTGCTATAATCATTTCGAAAAATATTCATATATTACAAATTTCAGGTTTTAAGAATATAATATATACGTTCGAGTTTCAGTATGGTTCGAACGTAACTACATTCATTTGTCAGGTTTAGAGTGAAATGAAATTATATATATTTTATCAGTGTCCTACTCGCGTCATGCTTCTCTTTTATATTTCCATGTAGTTACAAAAGTAGTCAGTACGAGTAATAATTGGCTTTGAACTGAATTATAGTACCCAAGAACGCTTCAGACCGGATGTACTACCAACAACACTTATTCTACTATAATACCATTATTTTGACCTTCCTAATGGCGTCAATGTAACGATAAACGTACTTAAGTAAAACGTCTGTTTAATATTCGTAAGTGCAAGAACCTGGACGTGATAGCATAGATTTTTTTTCCTTTTCTATACAAATTGTGATGCAATAGAAGCGATATTTCCGTGTGGATTTTCAGCGTTTCAATGTTTCACATGTAGAGTGCGAAATTAGTCAGGGTGACGTAATGCGTTTTAATCAATAGCTTTGCATGAGGGTCTTGTTAAGTACAATACATATACAATTCTTGTTGATAAATATTCGCCACTTTCTTACTCAGACGCCACATGTATACGAATATCGGATGGAAGTATTTATTTTTGAAAATAATTCTATTTATGTAAAAAAAAAACAAAAAAGCTGCGTCATCTGTTCGGTTGTAATGTTCTTTTTTTTAATCATCTCCAACAAAATCAAATATCTTTAGACTTAGTTCTAAATCATAACGTATATGAGTACATAATTTACTTAATGTTGCGTCATTTTAAATAGCACACTGAGTAGACTCATTTATGGCTTATAACGGAAAACGATATAAAAATTGAATTTTTTATATAGAATAAAAATATCACCCTTTCTTGAATATCTACTGATTTTATACTAAATTTAATTTTAAAACATCAAGTAACTTGCTGTCTTCACATTTCTAAACGTGGCGCTTGCAATATGAACGCAAGGCGTTGTTTCTCTCATATAACTTGCACGTGAAAAGTCACGATTTTTTTACAATGTTCAGTTCAAGTTCTTTTTCATACAGTCTTATATCATTTTAAGTATGTATATACTAAAATGAATATATATTAGTAAAAATGTTATAAAAAAATTGGGTTCCGTGCCATCTGGCAGTTCTCTGGCTCGAGATTAATTTTTGTAATGTTACAAAAAACCTACGGATGTAGTTGAGAAGATATTTTAAAAAACTATTATATATAACTTATAAATAATATAAAATGTAATTCTATGTTTTCATAACAAAGTATAGTGACCATAGTATTTTCAGACTGTCTGATATTTGTATAAAAACATATGAAACACTATCATTAGATTATAATATAATATAGCAGTGCTATGAAAAATTTACCGGCAACCCTTACTTCTTCAACCCTTAGAGATCTTTGGAAAAGACTCAAACGCGCTCCAGATGATGTCATCTTTTTCCATTCCTAGTCGTTTGCCCAAGTTTATATTTTAAAATATTCATAAAACCACTAAAAATAAGCTATACAGCCATTTTTATAATATACTTATATAATAAATTCAATATTCAACGCTTAAAGTAGGTTTATATGATATAGTTTAGAGCTATACATAATTACAGCGTGTTCTTTTTCTTAGAAAATAATAACATGGATAGTTCACAGAAATATTTCAAAAAGTCCCCGAAGTAGTTCTGTATATGTGATGGAAATTGATGTAAGAATATTACCAAGCAATGAAATACCAGTTTCAATGAACATTCTTGACGGTTTCATGCTCGGAAATGTATGCAGCTTAGATGGATTTATAAGTGTTCTAGATAAGTGTGTGCAGTTCAAAATAGAATATATATATATATATATATATATATAATACTAGAATGACGAACTGGTATTCGGATATTAGTTCCATTCGTCGTCTTTGAAATAAAATAATATTTTAAATCATATTAAAAATCTTTGGTCTTAAAGCTGCCAAAATATTGCATTACATTGCATTAAATTATAGAATGATGTAGAGTTTATTGTAGTGTAATTTTTTAAAGTACAAAGTTGACATAAACTATGTATGAGATAAGTTTAGAAATTTAATATTATCTATTTAATTCCAAATTTAATTTAATTACATTATATTTAATTACATTAAGTAAACTGAAATCACATGTAGATTAAATGTAAAAAATCCATCATTACTACATTAAATTTCTATAACGAGGAAAACTTCATACGAATCAGTCTAATAGCAAATATAACCGCGTTGTTACTGTTTCAACGCAGTCTAAACTAATATGAACCAAGTGCGTGTACTTTACTGTACAGGCGGTCGCGTCGGCGGCGGCGACTCGCTATCGACCAAATTACGACCAACGCTTGGGCAATGGAAATTTCCACTCGTTTCGCCGCCCCCCGCTCCCTCCACGTCCCCATGCCCCTTTCCCCTCCCCCTCCCCAAGGGGTCTGCCCCGAGCCTGCGCGTGCGCATGTTGCTGAGGTTAGTTTTACTTCTATCTCACATCTAGAGCTATATTATAGTTATGTATATACTCGTAGATAGTTCTTTAAGTATTCTAGCGTCACGTTCAGTTATTTTTTGTCAGAAATCGTAAATTAATTGGGGTTAAATAAATTGTAGCTATTAATAAATATTTCTTGTCCCATTCGAAGTAATGGTATTACAGTTTGCCAGAAAGAGACAGACTGCACGCTGATTTAGTTCAGTCGTTACAAAATTTACTGCTTTGGTTATTTCAAAATGTTATAATACATACATACATAACTCAGAGCAAAATAAATATAGATGATCCTACCATTATAGTATTGTTAAGAGGAAAAAGATAAAATAAGGTAAAACTTATATTTTCCTACGATATTTTAGCTAACCGTGTCATAGACACAAAAAGCCGATGGCTTGTGAATTAAATCAAAAGGTTGAAGTTATGCATTATGCAGGAAACGTTGTACGCATTTGTCATTGTTTAAAAAAATATACATATAACTAAGAATTATATGTTTGTTTGTAGATGTAAGTAGAACAATTTTTCCCAAAAAATATATTGTAATCAATTAATTATATATCATTAGAAAGTATAGCCGAATATGTAACACACTAAGTGAATTTGAATGTGGATTGTTATTTACGATTAGAAAGGCTAATGGGAAATGATAAAACTGTTTATATATTCTTGAAAAAGGGTTCATTTTTTAATAACCATTATTTGCTACATTTAAAATAACTTCTCGATTCGACATATCAACAAAATGGCTCCCACGTAAATAAGATGGCGGCTGAAAACTCGACTTAAGTAATTAAATTTTACGAAAGGTTGTTCTAGAAACTTCCAAAACATATAACGAACACAAGTCACTTATATATTTTATATATAATAACGAGAGGTAATTCTCTACGTGATATATAAGTAAAATTGCCTTGTCAATTGAGTTTTAACGGACTCCTGCAGATTTTTGCGTTAGAGAAACATAAGTGATGGTTCTTAATGTACTCGTAGTTAAAACCACAAAGACCTTTTGTTCGTCAGTTATCTTTCCTAGAAATGCGCATCGAGTGTCGGTAAGAAAAGACTTCAACGAACAAATTCTCAGCAACACTCCACGTGTGCTCAGCCCATTGAACAGAGTGCATATTTTAATAATACAGCCATATAATATAATGGGACAAGACAATATTTCAAAGGAACTTTACAATTTAAAATTCGCCAATATATTCGTGCACACTCACCTACCTATATGAATGTAATACACGCATTTGTTGAATACACTGATATAGGATTTTGTTTTTATTTTAAGAGAGTCTTAGTGTTGAATCACTTCGTTTCTGACATTGCACATAAGAGGTTGGTGCTTTCATGAATATTATATTTTATCTTATTTGAATGGGGGATACAAACCAAATGTACTATTTGACACCAATTGTACATTGCTGTCTATTTACTTGAATACTATTTGAATGACATAAATAAAACTTGAAATCTAAAAACTAATACCTAAGACCTTCATTCAGGTATCTTGGACTGCTTTATTACTAAAATAACATTTTATTCATACATTTATGTTTATTTCCAACATTATCAAATTAAATGATTAATTTGAAACAAGAAAAAAGTCCCAATTTAAGTGATAACTTTTTATAAGAATTTACATTACATGCCATATCCAATGCAACGTCAATATTTAAAAGAGGTTAAATGAGTGAATTTTAATTGTAATTTACATTTAAATTTCTATATAAAGGAATTGTATTGTAATAATAAGTTCATTTACAACACAGTCTGACTTTTTCTTTTTCTAAGTGTGCGAATGACACTTTAAAAAATGTATAAAATACAGGTTATAGAACTTCTACACTTTTCTTAATGGAAATACCTATATAAAATACCAGCCACAACCATTTTACGAAGTGCAATATTAACTAAACCAAACGGTCCCTATATCTATTTTCACACAAATTACACTCTTTTTTTGCAATGTAGGTAGAGTCATGTCATTAGTGTCATGATACTCCGCTCTATACTTTTCGCCCATTATAGAAAGAAAAATTATTATATTAGTCGTGAGGCTCTGGTGGCGTCACTCTAGTTAAAATATAATAAATAAGTTCTATTTGTCATTCGCGCAATCTAACCGAAATTTTAATAAATATAAATGATTTTAATACAAACTACTCTAGTTCATCAGGAGTTTTGAAACAATATTTAGTATCTTGTAAACAGTTATCTAGGTCATGACTGTAGACGAGTATTGTGGGCGCTTGCTCACTTACTTTCTCGAACCATTGTTTTTGCCACTTGAAATGTCAATACAAGACCTGACTTTACTCATTAAGCTATAATATTAATATATTGTTTTAATTAAATATAGGTCTCTATATTAATAGTTTTTGATATAGATAAGTTATTTTTTAAATTACACTCGTTACGGCAATGATATGTTATAAATCACTTGTGGGAACCATTAAGCTACTAACTTTTACCCGCGGTTTTGGTAGCTTTGATGTCCTTAAATGACTGTCAATTGTCACAAATAATTGAATGAATATTGGAATTTAAACTCTACATAATGTTGAATTTTATTCCAATGCCAAAAAAATCTTTTTTTTTATGAATAATGTTTTCTTTAATAATGATCGGTTTAATGATTTACGCAACAAACAAACAATATTTATATTATTACAATTCAAAACTTTCTCAACAACGCGACGCCGCGAAGGTGTCAATTTACAATATTTGAATTTTCTTTTCAATTACATTGAAATGAAAATTAATTTCATACTACGGATATTTACAATCATATGAATGGAATGGAATGGTATGGAATGTAATATATTATTCGGAATCGCGATAAAGCTGAGTCGATATGTAACTATTATTAGTATTACTTTTGCCGTTAAAAATATACATATTTTGCTGCATTGTGACCACCTTGTCTCAGTGAGGCAGTGTATGACTAAAACGCTATGGTTGCAGGTTCTATTACAACTGATTATAATGAATTTATTTTCATTTCCTTCTTGCAGCAAGACAATACGTGGCATTGAGTTCTGCCACGCAACACTCAATATCTTAAATTCCCGCGGAAAGCGGAGTACAGAGTGTCATGACACTAGAGTCTCTCTGTCTATTCTTCTTATATGCGGGATATATACCGAAGCTAAACAAATATCTGAATAAATATTTACACAATTACAGCAACATGTTTATTGTAGTGTATTTAAGTAACAATTTCCATAATATAATCAATAAATTCGTCACTTTTATATTATATTAAAAATTATAAACAAGGAAAAATAGTAAAGAAAATTAATTACTTAATATAACACTATCGCATTTTGTAATTGACTAAAATTTAAAAATATAGTAAATTACACGTGAGTTTTGTCCCTAATCTTACTTTTATTATAATTATAATTATCACATGATTAAATATAAGTAACATTACTGAGGTATTGTTAATTTAACTACAATGATATTCGCTTAAAAACAAACTAAAATGTCGTGGAAAGGACATACAGTAAATTAAATGAAAGATTGAATCACAGAGACTTCAATCGGACTTCCAATGTGTCAAAATATTGGTGCAAGACCTTCTTGCTACAATATTTTGCACAATAGATAAGATATAATAAAGTTGTATGAATAAAACCGTCTTATATATACAATTTCTTTATTTATAAGTTATATCAAAATATCTATTTAGAACTTATTTATTACAAATTACAGACATTAGGCACTTTTGAACCAGGACACTTACAGACGTCTAGATATACACATAAGTCCATTATATGATTGCTACAATAGCTTCATACGAATCGCATATAATTGAAAATTTCCAATACTCGATTGTTTTAAAATCTCGACGCATATAACTGTTTTCATAAAGTGTTTAGTTTATTACCGTATTAGCGGTCTGATTACCATGAAAACTGATGTATAACAAGAATTGTAAAATTATATTGGAAGAAAAAACGTAATTTCTTTGTTATTTTCTGTTTGTTTAAATATGATGTTATCTATCTATTGTTTTTAGTTCCCTTTTTATGAAAATTATATAGCTGACGAAATATTAAATAAAAAACAATTAAAGTGAATATCTAGAAAAAGTGCAGAAAGCTAATATTTTTTAATAATAATGCATTTTTAAATATTATATATATTAATTTCCACACATCTTGTGCATTGCAGAAAGAACCTAATGTCAAAACACTCTGTTCTCCGTTTTAAGGTAATTTTAAGAGGCGCCAGTTTGAATTCTGCTGCGTTCAAATTTTGATACGTTTTTTAAAAATGTTAAATTTTTTATACGTTTTCTAAAAAATATGTTTAATTTACTAAGTGCACAACACTTTAAAAATGTTAAAAACATTTAATAAATAGCCTACTCTCTTGCCAAACGATTATTCGTAAAATTATATATGGATACTACGTAGCCGGATGTAGAACGCATAGCATAGCGATCAGAGCGCTTGATCGGTTGCCAAGAGGCGCGGGTTCGAGTCCCGATGCGTTCAAAATTTCTATACGGTTTATTTTTATAAACCGTATAGAAATCTAACTCACTGTTCGGAATCTAACTCACTTATCTCACTAGAACTAGAATGAAAACAGTTCGCATAATAATATTGTTCTATTTCTAATTGTATATAGACATATTATAATGTAATACATCCGTTGCGTCCATCTTTCGAGGCAACTCTTCACGCATCGATTACTGAACGCTGTTGATAAGATAGCGCGGCCTCGCCCAGGCTTTACCAATAAAAACCACGGTTCAAGCTTATATATATTTACACAATATACATAGATATATGTATTTTTTATAAGTTAATTAAGTAACGACTTTTTGGTATGACCAAAACGCTTGCATAACTTGTATTTAAATATTTATATTGAAATTTATATCTATAAATATAATAAACATGTTACTGATAGCTGTCTGTTTATGGATGGTATATGAATAAATATTACCAGGGCCATTTATTAATGTAATAGAGCCCAAATGATGATAATGATTGATTTAAAGAGAATGTTTTCTTTTCTGTTTGTCTGTTTGTTTGTGCTTAACGGATTTAAAGGCAATTAATTCCTTTAACATTCACTTATATCATTTGAAACGGATAATATACAAAAAAGTTAGAATAATTTAAATTATATATTTAAGCAAAGTTTGTGAATTAAGTGAGTGACTGCGGGCGAAAAAACTAAATAGTTTGAGTCATGTAGTTTACGCATTGTCGCTAGTGATTTATATGTAGCTTAAATAACTGTTCATATAACGAAAACATTATATTTCATTTATAATCGACATAATTCTGTAAATTAAATTATTTTTTACTATCCAATACTTGGAAATTGAACCGATGGTCTTCAGCTTAGTGTTCGAAAGTTTCAAACTATACTATCAGGGCAGTAATAAATTTATTACAAAACAGTTTAAATCACGTAGCTTGCAAACTGTCATGACAATGGCCTATTAAGGAGAGGTTGGCGCCACACCGTCCAGGCACTCCCTCTACCTCACACCCGACACATAAATAGACCCAACACCTAAATATAAAGTTTTAGATCTAGATTTGTTTTTGAAATATGGTCGTAAGGAGTTAGTTATTTTCTTTTTTAATATAAATTTTATTCATGAATAGTTAGATTATTCCTTTTTTTAAAGTGTTAATTATTATTTGAGGCAGTTAGGAACCGTGCCCGTACCTGCCATATGCATAGGTCAAATTTGACTCGGTCTATGAAATGTTAAATTAAAAAAAACAACTTTACATCTATACATACATACATATTATAATAATGTGACTGATCGCTGTTTGAACAGGGAAGATATATCAAAAAAAAATGGATATTGTATTTATGAGGGGTATTTACCTATATAATGGAACCCCAAAAAAAAAAAAATTTTCTGTTAACATTTTTTTTTTAAAGTGTTATTCCCACACTAAGGAAATTGAAAAAGACATATTTAGAAAACGTATAAAAATTTGAATTTACAAATTTCTGCTAAAAATCTCTCTACAGAGATGCTAACAACAAATATAAGTTGTAATAAGCGTATAAGAATTTCAACGTAGATGGAGGTGGGACGCATGGCTTAGCGGTCAGAGCGCTTGAACGGTTTTCAAGAGGCGCGGGTTCAAATCCCGCTGCGTTGAAATTTTTATACGTTTTCTAAATATGTCTTTTTCAATTTTTTTCTGTTTCTTTGTTTGTGCACACTAATCTCAGAAACGGCTTAACTGATTTAAATGTAATTTTGACTAATGTATTTTGGCAAACATCCCTTAACATCTAGTGTTTATTTCATTTCAATCGCTACGTAAAAAAGAAAGTTTCGCCGAGAGCGGGTGGCTGGCTATTAATAAATACAATCAAAAGCGCACTTTCTCTATAGATACTGTAAGTAGGTAAATATATAAAACGAAATAAAACATATGGATAATAAATTCCCGTACAGTCAACTTTAAAATTCCAAATCGATCGTGTACTATAACATATATTTTTTATCGCGGCCTTTGCCCTATATGGTGGTGACAAGCGCAGAGGTCAAGGTGGACGGTCTCTTTTTGTATAAGGTAGTAGCGCATTCAAAATAATTAAATGTATATATTTACATATGATAAATATATAACTGAACGCTGTCTGTACATGGAAGACAATAAATTATTAGAGACCTTTTACAAAAAATATATGAATTAAAATAACGATTTTCAATTTTCTTGTCTGCTTGTTTGTGCACGCTAATCTCAGAAACGGCCTAACCAATAAATAAACCATGAAAAACCATTTCGATGATAAAGTAAATTTTGTGATTTAAGTTCGTTATACCATTACGCTAGTTTACGCAAGCGAGTCGCAAACGGGTCGCTAGTAATAAATCAAATTTATTTCTCTATGAATACTAATTATCCAAGAATTAGATATTAGATTCAAATACATATGTAAAGTGAGGCCTTCCAGTCACAGTAGTCCGCCACTCAATATGCGATGGAAAGTGGACAACGGAGTGCTATGCGTAAAGTTTACGCCATAGGTATAGAATTCCTACGAATAGAAAGAATGTTTTTTTTTAATGATTAAAGCAAACACGGTGTCTAGTTCTAGAGTTTACACCAAATGGGGGGAAATTAAATCACGTGGTACTTTCACGCAAAGAAAACGTAGCTAACATAGAAGATAATTTAAATATATATATATTTTAAAGGTCAATTAACCGTCCTTAACTGTTATAATGGCATTATCAGTGTCGTGACGTCACGTCCTGTTGATTTCAGTCGTAGTAAAAGTCAATTATACAATAAAATTATAAAGCAATATTATACATTATATATCGTTTATTATTTTAACTTTATACAACCTAACTACTATAGTGTAATTAGAAAACGTGTACGGAAATGACGACATTACCATATTTTCATAGCTTGGACCTAATGTCCTTGCCAGAACTGGAAGACTAATGAGAAAATAAATTTTATGCGTTCTTTAAGTTCTGTTATTAATTAAAAATAGCGCTTTTTACAATAAAATTAATGTTAACGCAAACATATATAAATATAAACATGGGATGGGATTTCAATTGTGAATCCTCGTATTGCAATTCATTTACGGGTGCAATGGTTTTGTTTCCTTAATGGTCTTAAGCCAATTTGGCTTCTCTGACATGTATGTATGTAGGTTTCATTCCAGACAAAAATAGAATTTCTGTGTATTAATTATTATACTAAATAACTGAGTGATAAGAAATTTGTATTGATACGTGTTAATTTTAAGTAATAAAATCACGTTCGGAAAAAATACCGACCATGATTACTTTAATTCTTAGACATTTAAATTTGAAATTATAGTACGTGAACAATCTGCAAGTGTGCACTTTATATATATATATATATATATATAATATGGATGTTAGCTAGTTACACATTGGGGATGTGGGGATGTGGTGTTTTTTTATTTTTTTAATTTATCCAATTTAAAATACATTTAAATTTCGCTACTCAACACAAAATGTCACGCAATCTTGGCTGGAATGTTGAAAACGGAGTGTTTGGACACTAGGTGCTGCTTAGCCACAATGCCATGCATAATGCGAAAAGCTATATATATATATATAAATCTTAATATCGCCATGAAGGCGGTCGTCGCATTAAACTTCACTCATTAATGTATAATATATTCCACGAAGCAGCGAAATTTAACCAAGTAATTTCAATACTTACTAGCAAACGACGCAAATGCTGATCAAAACAATGATCGCGTCAAAATGGCGGCTTCGCCAAGGAACCAGATTGTCTAATTCTCAATTTAATGACAAAATTTTTGAATAACTTGCAATGAACAGTATTGAATAGAGAATTTATGAATGAATTAAAATTTAACATTTACCACTCACGTCACTAATCGGGGGGGAAGGATATATGAAACAAATCACGTTACCTAATTAATGAAATTTCGTTTAATAAACCGTAACAGATCATGGCCTGACTGCATACTATAGTTGCGGGTTCGATTCGCAATCGGGGCAATGATTATTTCTAACTTATTTTAATTTCTCCGCTCTGTGACAGGAAAAGCGCAGAATCTGTTATATCTGTATACCCTTTTATGCGAGGAAAAAGTGCAACTGAAAACAAATATGCTTTATTATATATGTTTTTTTTTCATATTACTAAAATCCAATATATATATATATATAAAGTTTACAAGTTTTCTATTGGGGAGACTTCATATTTAAATGTATCGTATATTATTATACATTAAGATATACATTAAAGAAATACACATTACATATATATAAATATATTATTTGTACATTTACATTTTAAACACGTTTATGTATGTATGTCACAAAATTTATTTTATCACACAATCTTACGGAGTGAAGTAAAGCTTGTGAAGTACGGTCGTTGACCCGCCATATGTTGTTTAACCAAAATAGACATATGCTATCAAAATCTCAGTAGAAACTTTCTTTGAATATAACTATTCTGTGAACAATGCTAGAAGAAAATATTAAAAATCATACTTATGGATTTGTATGTTTTTTTTTATCCTAACTCTGGTTCCACGTAATGTGAGAGATCTAGTAATACGTTAGACCTTTATTTTTCTCTTGCTTTTTAAATATATTTAACAACTGAAATTGAAAGCCAAATTCAAATGCATTCGTATTCGTATAATTATTTTTGAGAATGCACCTGTGATCGTGAACAATCAACTGTGCTTAAAATAATACATGAAGTAGCCTGTTTATTAAACAATAATATATAATTTTCAATCATCGACATTCAATATACATCCCTTATATGTTTAAATACAAATTTATGACAAGACAAAGGTAGAACTTGCTAAATTTTAACGTACTTTATTTTAATTGAATTTATGGATATATATGCTATAGTTTAAAATTTATGTCAATTTTTTATTCAGAATTAGTCAGTCAGTCAGGCCACTATAGTTACCTAAGCAATGGGAATTACCTATATAATTTTATATGAACAACACTGAAATAAAGAGAAAACAAGTAATTTTCCTGTCATACACCTAAAAGCTTGTAACAATTATTAATAGTCTACCAAATGTCGTAAAGTCTAAGTATAATGCTATCAAATTTTCCATTACTACCATTAAAACCATTGTTATATTTATTCGTAAATCAATATTCATGATGCGTACAGACGTAAATTGCTTTATGCCATAGCCATTTAGCTGTTATTTTGATAATCGAAACTTAGGAAATTGAAAAAGACATATTTATAAAACGTATAAAAAATTTGAACTCAGCGGGATTTGAGCCCGCGCCTATTGAAAACCGTTCAAGAGCGAGCCGCTGCGTTCAAATTTTTACACGTTTTCTAAATATGTCTTTTTCAATTTCCTTAGTGTGCAAATAGCACTTAAAAAAATGTTAAAAAAAATATATAAATCCCAACTACTTTGAAATAACAAGTAGCGAATAGCTAACAAAAGTTTTGCTTGAAAATGTGCACTCGTGTCCGGTTCTGATAATATAATAGTTTCGCAGTACAATAAGCCCGTTCGGATAACGAAACAATAATGTTAAACGTAGTTCTTTTATATTCTTTTGTAAACTAATTTGCTATGTTATAATAAAATCCTTGCTAACGAACTCGTAGTAAGTCCTATGAATAGCTAGCTAAACTTTATATTTAGCTTAGCTTTAAGCTCCTACAGCAGCTTACTCATAGATGACCTGGATCTAGATACAAATAATTGTTACAAAGAATAAAAAATGATGAGTATAAAAACTTTTCATCATTAAGTTTTTGTAATTATTGGGAATATCCCTGTTATACTCGAGTATATAATTTACCTAAAATATATGACGAATTTAATAAGTCATAATAAAATTGTATTAAAATTAAAATTGTATTTAATTGATTTCAACAGTTTTATAGAATACAAACAAATAAAATGGGAATGTATGTTTGTAATATTAAAATAACCACTTTTTGCTAAATGCATATGTATATCAATACGGTACATATACCTAAATATATTAGTTTACAATTCTCGTCTCAAAATCTGTTTGTTCCGGCTTATCCTTGGAACGGCTGAACCAATTTTGACGGGACTTTCACTAAGAGATAGCTGATGTAATAAAAAGGAACTCCACTTTTATTTTAGACTTCCACGCATACGGGATCACGGTCAGTTTAAAATAAAAAGGCCCAGTATCAAATACCTGACCGAACTAATCTATGAAACGAAATGAAGATATTTGTTCATTACATCTATTATATTCTACACTATGTTAAATATATTTTCATCCAAATTTACGCGACCCTTCAATTTAAGATTACAGTTATATACATACATAGTAGCTAGGACCAGTGTCTTTGCCTAAATATTCATAATTTTTTTAAACGCTATGCTACATTTACCGACTGTGTCTTGAAAATTATATATTTCGAAGGAAGAACTACAAAACGGAGTGAAAATTCAATCTCCATCCCATAATTCTATAGCAATGTACGTAAGACCTTAAAATATATATAAGAAATCAAAATAAACATTAAACAAAGATAATTCTGCCACTCTCATATCTAGATCAAAGCCTTCGTCGTTATCAATCTACTTGATCTCATGACTGCGCCTTATCATTTACTCATCACTTGGCTATTACCCGGAAATTTTTCAACTTTGATAAGATAACACTTCCTCCGTATGGCTTATTATCTCCACGAGTTCAGACGGGTTCTATTTTTTTTTGTGTATAGAGGACAGAGAGTTTTTACACTGGGTTCTCTATATACCTTGCTGTATACAGTACGATATGTGTAGTTCCAAAAATATGTATATATTAAATTAGTCTTTTGGTAATTTGTTAAAATGTCTTATATGTTATTATAGAGCAGAAATCCTTTTAAAGCGTATATTACAAAATTACATTGTAAATACAAAGAAATAAAAAATAAAACTAATTTTGTAAATTAATACAAATTATGGTTACTTTCACATCATATGCACGATGTATAAAAAATATTAAAAAGGCTATTGTAATGGAAATTTTTTATATTTATTTTTTATAATATACAATTTAAAAAAAAACTTATATCCGTTTTCAGTAATAAGTTGAAAAGTTTAAAGCTTTTTTCTTAGGGAACAAATAAGACAACTAGCATCATGGAATTCGCGATGCTCGCCTTGCAACCGGTTCCTATCCCCTCACGAACAGACACACTGTGTTTTATAAATATAGTATTGTGCAACGTGAGACGACATGTATGTATGTATGTATGTATGTATGGACGTGTATTAAAGAGCTATGGCTATCAGGCATTGTCATAACAATCCCACACAAAAGCAAAGTGGCCGTTTTTTATTCATGTATAGAAAATTCTATATAATGACATTTGTTAAAATAGAATTTTACAAATTATATATATACATAAGTTGACAAAAACAAGAAGTTGTTTTTCTCAATTTATGTATATTTTGAATTAACATATTTTAACCAAATTAATCGTGTATATTTTGGTATTCGACTATGCATTTGTGATAGTCCTTCTTTGCGGATAGTTTCATTTCTAATACGGACTTTTGTAAAACGGACTTTCGTAAAACTGTCTACTACATATAACGCATGTATTTTTAATACATATATACGCGACTTCGAATATACTTTCATTGATATATATTTATCAATATTTGTATACGAATGGAGTAAATTAGGTTGAATGGATTAATAAATATTGGGTAAATTCTAAACTAGCCTATATAGATTACATTAAATAACAAAAACCATACGACCAGAATAATATTATATTTTCGCCAAATGTAATAATTTTGAGTGCTTTTGATAACATTCAGTACGAGTATATACTTATAGCCGTTATAAAGTTTACTATCAAAATTATCGTGGAAGTCACAAAGGAGTCGGTCCGTCCGTTATCAACGAAAGTCGGGATTTAAAGACTGTATATAAAAACTTAAATGATTTTTTGATTTGATTGAAACGTGTTTTGATGAAATTGTATGATTATAGATTTGATTATTTGGCTTGTAGGTCCAAAGAAGAAAATAATATTACAACAATTACATTAAATACTAACTAAACTGCTATCATTGGACACTTTAATTAAGATACAATTACTTTGATATAAACAATATAGATCGCAATTAAAGATTAAAAATCTTAGGTTACATTTTACACTGAGTTTTTATACAGGAAATGCATAAGTTACTGAATATAAGAAAATAAATTGAATTTTTCTTCTTAATCCATATAAATTCCAGCCTTTGTGGGTCAAGCATAAATAAAAACTGTTTAGCCCTTTATAATTTGGTCCTGAATGGCCGAAAACAACCAACAACAAGGAAATGGAACCCACAAACTTCTGCCAAGACGGACGGACGGACGAGGCGAGGTTAAAAATTGATAAAATTCGGTGACTTCCCGTTAATACCGGTATATATTTGATTTATCAATAAATATCACATGAATAATGAATTAATTAGAATTAAATTAAAGGATTATGGTCTTTTAAAAGTAAAATTAGCTAGTTGGTCTAAAGTGAACTTAGTTACTTGCCGCAACTCCGTCTATCAATATTTGCTTTAAAGTTTTAGTAAAGGTAAAAAAAGAAAGTCTATTTCCTTTTTCGCACTTTTAGTTTAGATTTTTTGTATATTTAAAAGAAGAAGAAAGAATATTCAAAAAAAAAAATCAAAAACAATATATTTTATCTTCAAATAGGCTATTACAAGTACTTTCGAAACGTCAATTGTACCTATTGTCAACCGATCCGGACTCGTGTGCAGATTTGAGGTTGATAGAAAAGACAAAATTTCGCTGCAAGACATTCTTGATTGATAGATAGTATATAGATGTAAAAATAGGGATAGAAGAATACGGCACGGATCTCTAATATGAAATTCGTAAATTAACCAAACAAGTTCTACAGTTTCAAAAAAGCGACATTCTTATGTTTATTATTTTATTATTTAATTAAAACCGTAATGGCGCGTGGGAATTTGGGACAAGCTTAGCTTTCAGTAGGTGTGGATATAAAAATATAGCTCCGTATATATTTCAAAAGTATAAAATACGTATGACAAAGCGTGGTGTTGTGTTCGTTCGTCATCGAACTAAATGTCTTTACTAAGGGGCAATTTATTACCTGTAATATAATATAATATAAAACATTACAAAAGCTTTAAAGTCAGCAGTAATATGAATCTCAGATTTGACATATTTTTGTCTGTCTGTTTGTCTGTTTGTACGCGCACATGTTTAGATTACTGGCCAGATTTTAATAAAACTCTTGCTTGTAGGAATAGTTTATATAACTCATTCTTGAGCTGTAAGTTATTTAGTTAATTTATTACTTATATTATTTTCTTTCTGTTTTTCTTATGTAATATTTTCTTTATTTCTGTCTTCCCTGACTTAAATAGAAGAAAAATGTGTAAAAGGAAAGTACATAAGCAAAAATTACATGTGGCTAAAGAACTTTTTTTACAACTCAGTGATAAATATAAAATACATAATTGCCTTCTCCATTTTACTCATATGTTACATTTTGCGGACGCTTCGTGTGAAAAAAATAGAAGAATAATTTATTTATTTCTATATATTTTGTCTTAACTGTTATAAATAAGTAAGATTAAGGTTGTATGCAAGCTAAAACACATATAACTGGTTCCGCATACAATAATCTGAGGACGAAAATAGATAGGCTTACATATGTGTACAGAGTTTTTTGACAATTCATATTATTTCACGTTATAACATTTAAAAATACAACGCAATTTGTCATTAGTTTACACCTTGAAAAAATATATACTATTTTGTCAAATTAATAACAAGAAACTGTACCCAATTCGTATTAAATGCCAACTCCACTATTAAGAGAGAACTAGTGTTAAAGCACTGACAGCGTTCTCCAATTTCAGCCAAAGATATTGATGTAGTCTTATATTGTTCTTTAAAATCAAGATATGCCTTGAAGAAGGTTCAAAAAAGAATAAAAAATTAGAGTGTTCTATATACAGCTTGACGTTTTAGACAAACTCGTTCTATATGCATTTCATCAAAATCTGTTCAATTTCTTTGTGCATAGCGTTTGAAAATTTTAACTAATTTATACATACAACAACTGCAATTTATATGATCAATATATTTAAATAATATATGAATAGAAATTACCATTTTTAATATTATTACTTATTACAGGAAGTAATCTAATACAATCGACAGAACACGTAAATTGTAGAAAAAGTTGCGTCATGATTTTATAATTGTTAAATGTTATTTTCTAACTACACATTTCCTTAAACTTACGTAATAAATAGAAGTTTTAGGCGAAACTCTCCGCTGTTTAATAATTAAGTAATAAAAAACTAAAGCTCAAGCTTTTTTCAATTACAGAAACACTTTATTATTTATTTATGAAGTAGTCAGACTTTTTATGAAGTCCAACATAAATTCTCGGAGAATTCGAACCCGTACCCACCGAATAGAATCTTAAATACAGCAGCAAGCAACTCTGTATTTATATAAATGCCCACGAATTTAAAATATATACTGTACTAATTAATATTCTACGCTTGTATTATGTAGAAATACCGTTGTTCGAGCACGTGGTCTAAGAGTGTCAAGCTATTCTAATTTCAATACTTTTATATAGGTATTTTTAATCTTATATAAAGAATGTATAAAACTCTTCCGGTACTCATTGAGTAACTGACAGACAATATTTTACAGGCATCTGAAATTTCCCATGTAATTTGTTTTGAGCCTCTGGACAGAGGTTTTCACACAATTTCTACGGTAACAGTAAAAAAAAAGTAATTTTGAATTATACCGTCGAAATTATGAAAGATAATACAAGGTCGTAAAGTTTACGCTAATGAAGGTGGAAACTAATATCTTATCTGTGCAAATAAATAAAATTAAAATGTCCGTTTGTAATATTAAAATAACCGACCGCGTTTTGTGAATTAAAAGCGACTTAAAAAGGACAACGATAACATCTAAAATATTTGATATTTTCAAGAACAAAATAATAATAGTGAGAATAAATAAAAGAGATAGAGGCCATCGTGGCACAGTGGAACAGCGTCTGTCTGTAAACGTGATAGATTGTGGATTCGATTTCCCACTTAGGGGAATTATTATATTTAAAATATTTTCATTTCTCCGCTCTGGTACCTAAAACAAAACCGGACGTTAAATTCCGCCAATCAAGAGGTAATGTCTCGATTTCAGGCGGAAAGTGGAGAACGGAGTGTCTTGACACAAGGTTCTTTCTGACCCTGCTTTCCTGACTTTCCCGCAGGAAAAAGCGTGAAGCTAAAAAACAAACGATAATAATCACATAGCACTTAAATTTGACATACTTTAAACTATAAATGCTTTAAATCAATTTTCTTACAAAATTACCAAAACTCAAATTAGACTTAATTAAAAATTAACACGACATTCGTTGACTGTCGACGGTACTAAGTTCGCTGGGACGTCCATTAATAATAAAATTATGTATATAATAGTTCTCCATATAATAATTTTCCAATTGGTTCTAATCATTTGGAGTATTAATGGATTTTTAACTTTATTTTAAATTTTATAAAGAATTAATGCTGTCGCATTTTATATTTTATCCATAATATTTTTATTTCCGTGCTCCATAGATCCCATTGTATCATGGGATATCTTGTATTTTTCATTCCAAAGAAGAAGGCAAGCTAAATTTCAGCTTTTATTTTACGGCTTTGCGGTGCCAATGAATTAAGCAATGAGTGACGAAACAGCTTTATATATAAATTATAAAACAATTAGCATCACACGCCACTTTGCCCGCATGCCGCGCTTTGTCCGGCCAGAGCGGAGAAATTAAATTGAGTTCGAATTTAAAGAACTTTATTGTATTTGCATATAATACAAATCTGGAGTACTTAAACACACCACTACTGTTTAGCCCCTTTATTGTGATCAAAAATTCAATTCAATAACTTAGCTATCAATTAAGTATAATTTTATAATATATTAGTATAGTCATAAATAGTTTTCATTAAATTACATTATATTACAACTTAATATATTTCATACTCAAGCGTACTTTATATAAACTATTGAGACCTTTTTAATGCTTGGCTAATAAAATATATATATTTAACTTAACTTATTTATTGACAATAATATTTCAAATTTATTATATTATAGAATAAAAAGCCTTAAATATTGTATTTGAGCCCGTTTAATGCCATTCTCACAGCAGAATAATTTACTGATAAATTAGTTTCTCCACTTAGTGGCATAACGATGCAGTGGCGAAAACACCTATGACACCGACAGAGGCTCACCATTTAGACGGGACCTACGGACGGGACCTCTTTTATATTATATATCATCTCTGAAATCTCTACTAAATAATATACATAATATGTATGTTATGCTAGGACGTAAGATTTCCATTACTTGCAATATAATGGCAAAATGCCATATTTTTTTTAAAACCTTGAATTTCCAAATAATATTGTAGAATATGCTTAGTTTTTGTGGCTGTACTACTATTCTATTCTTATTTACAGAGCTATCTGTTTTTCGAATATTTTACAAAAATTGTCGTAACACTGTATGTTTCTTTAACACTGGCAAATATTAAAAACTTTGAACTTTATTGGAAACTGAAAACCGAACTGTACATATACAACCAAAATTTTACACTATAAGTATATTAGTAAAATATAATATATGAGTATTTTATTTTCACAAAGCGGCATCGCGGGCAACAATTGAACAGCTAATATTTGTACATTTTATCCGAGGCAATGGGGCCAAGGACACGCTGAATCAGAATCGCCTTTCACGTTCGATCATCATACTTTAATTACATTTAACTATTTAATTAGGAACTAGCAGTCAGTTTAAAAACGCGACCTTAACCGTATATCAAATAGATAACCGCTATATTTTCGCTTAAAGGTACAAAAATTTTTTCTTATCATTGTACTCGTCGTTCATTCAGTGACTGACAGATAACGCACATCTGGCCGTAGAAAGCTGGTTGATAGGTTATGTGAGGACTGCTCTTAGAGTCTGCTCCAAATGTCTATAGGAGCAGGCAAAATCGGGATGCTAGTTTTTTATACGCGAAAGTACGAAATTTAGAAATGTCAGTAGTTTTGTGACAAAGAACACAAAATCCGCGCACACCTAGTTATGAACGGCTACTAGTTTTATATATCTTATATAAATAAAAATATAGCAACTTAGCTAGTATACATTATATATGTAGTAACTTAGTTTTGGAATAGAGTTTTTTATATATACAATAATGTTTTGTTTGTCCGGAACAGTATGCACGATTATTTAACAAACAGTAATAGACACGGTATTGTCTTCGCCTTCAAAGGGAGAAAAATAATATAATTCCACAAAAAATTTTAGACTATTTGAAATGAAACTATTTTAACCGGATTAATCGCGTATAATTTTGTTATTCGAAAATACATTTTTTGAACCCGACGTTTCGAACACTTCACAGTAGTCCGTGGTCACAGGTAGTCTACGTTTAAAATAGTTTCATTTCAAAATGTGTAATAATCGCGAAAATTAAAAAACTTATTAAATTTCAGACTTGCTACTTGAACAATTTAAAATTAAGATAAAAAATACTTTATTATTGAGGAAAGTATACTATTCGGATGTTAATGTGTGGAATTGAATGGTATCGATGCTCACATGGGAGGCTAATGACAGGTTAAAAGTTATTGTAAAATTGTATTTGAAAAGAGCAAGTTGAGTTTCTATCTGGCACTTTTCAGCAGAACTGCCTTCCTGGTGGTAGCTGCCGCTAGGACTGACAGTACTGACATTTAATGTTATTGACGATTCGAAAGTGCTTGTAGTAAACCTTTTTGAATAAAGAATATTATTATATCATGAGAATGGAATGTTTATAGAAGTGTTTCCAGAAAGAAGTAATGTACTCGTAACGTATAACTTACTTTTTCTCAAGTCAACATTTTTTATTACTTTTAGTTATTAAGTAACAAGTTGCATAATCAATGTGCATGCACCTTTCATATCTTTCAACGAATTAACAGCTATCTCGTAAGCCTTTTGTGAAATTTAATATGATATATTGTTATTGATTAGATAATATTTTATTATTGATAGTTTTATCAATTTATATTTAACTTATTGTATTTAAAAAATATATATTTAGTTTTACCGGCTGGTTCCTTAAACAAGCGCGGCGGTCTCGCGATTACAGGCGGAAAGTGGAGAACTTGTGAACGTGTCTTGATACTAGGTTCTCTCCGACTACCCTGCTATGTGGAAAAAGTGTAAAGCTGCTTTCTTTTAAGAAATTTCAACTAGCTCTAAATACCTAGATTTATATTTGAAAGGCGCTATGGGGCGGCATCTGACTAAACGCGACAGTTGTGTTAGTTTCCCCTTTCTGGTAACAAAATACACAATTTCTCGAAGGGTCTTAATACTAGATATACGGAAGATAGCCTCGTCGAGGAGTTGGTTTCGTAAAGCTGCACTAGTGGTTCTTTAAGTAGTAGACTATTTGGCAATAGTCATATTTACTCTTCATGATATAACCATAGAGTAATGTAAAATCTCTATATTGGGTGACCTTGGCCGGCGCCATTGCGGGTGCTTCCAGACGGTGACGTCACTGATTCGTAACCCTTAGTCAATGGCGTTCATAATATATTATGACTATTATATAACTTTTGTTTGATTTGGAATTATTTTCAGGTTTTTTTTTAATATCTTTTAGTTTTGTTTTTTTTATTTTCAATCAGTTTTACATTTTTGTTTAGAAATTAGTTAGAAATTCGAGATAAACGGCACCGTCTTTAACGTTCCATCAAAATATAAGTTGAGTGTTAAATCTTGGAATACAATTGTAGTTTGTATAAGTAGACTAGACAAAAATATTGTAAATAAATTCGCCTCGTGGGAGACAAAACCCACAACAAATGCATGAAAGGTTCACTTTACGCTTATTACATTTTTAATGTAAAAAAAATGCTTTAATTTTGAATTAATTTATCCACTTGTAAAGTAACATAATTTATTTAAATACATATTTACTTTATTAAAGTATAGGTTATATAAAAATCATTAAAATTGATAAAATATATAACTGTACAATCACCAGCACAAGATGCGAGGTTCGTGCGAAATTTTATATTAAAAATAACTCTAGCTGGCGTACAAGAATGTTAGAGTGAAACCGAAATAACCGACTTGCGTCGTGTACCAGTACAAAGCTCAACTTGGGCATTACTATCCCATTAATACTAAATTTACTGACTGACTGATTGACTCTACGAATATTTAATTGCTCTATAATATATTAAATAATTATTGATTTGCTTATATAACTGTTATTGAAATAAATAGAATATCATACATTCTATCTTCTCTTAAGCTATTTTTCTCTCTGTGTCAAACTGTATGTATTTATTTTACTCAACAACAAATTGCTAAGATGAGCTAATTTCACTCGAGAACAGACTATTAACAAAATTATGTTTATATGAATTCTTCTCTGAAGGTCACGCATTCAGTTCCCGTGTGAGATAAATTTGTTTTAATATGATTAATAACATAAGTATAACCTGTCGTACTATAAGTGGATAATCATTGTAGGGGGGATACCTACCGCAAATCGGCTATGGGAATGTTTTTCGTTAGACGTGCGCTAGAGTCGTAGTGTGTATTAAGCCTAGCTAGACTCTTTTCTTCAGCTTCACGCTGGAGGAGGAGGCGGAGAGAACCTAATGCCAAGATACTCTGCTCTTATTGATATGTCAACAGTTTTATATTTTTCGCATAATCTAATGTCGTAAGAATTTTTAAGGTTTTAAATAAGCTTTCAAATTGAAATTCTATAATTCGACCTGTGTTAGTGTTACTACACCTCAGTAATATAAAATTTATTTATTTACTACAAAATTTTATAAATATAGCTTCAATAAAAACATAAATTACATAATAAAGCTTGTTAAAGATTATTTTTTTTTAAATATAATTTATTCATAAACTAACAGTAAACAAAGGCACTGCACTTACCATTATCTTATCAGTGTCTACGTATCTGTATAGTTAAGTAGAGTTAAATACTCCATTGACTAAAAGCCTTGGCGGCGCTATGAGGAACTGGTCCTTTCCGGACGCGAAAGCCAACAGTAAGACCTTTTTCTGCTATCATCCGGAATCTAGGAACAGTGTGTCTTTGTGGATACTCCACATTTAATTTAATATATAAAATTTACGACATATCTGACATATGTTTGTAGAGCAAAATCTAAAATTTTAATAAATATTTTTGTTTTTTTTAATACATATTACTACAAACATCTGGTATGTATCCCATTAAAAAGCAACCGTCTGTCCAAACGCAGTGCCAATTGACCCAATCAATCTAATATATATTTTACGCATTAAGTTTCTTTTTTTATTTATATAAGCGACTGTGACTGCAACTTGTTATACTCTATGATTCAAAATGTAAATAATCAAAATATAATTGTTCCCCCGATTGGAAATTGAACCAAACACAAATCGCGTATGTAATCGGACATGCCACCGACAGAGACAAATTTAGTACTTCCGATATATTTTCCATCTAGGTCAAGATGTTTGCTCTAATACTGTCTTGCCGTCTAGTTACGCATCGAGGAACTAGCTCGAAAACTTTCAATGTCAAAGCCAAAGGCTGTGCGCTGTTCAGACGCAAATGAAACTCAACGTTGCGGCATTGGAATAATTAAACGATCTATTAAGAAACTATGCATCACTGGTAAATCTTATATTTATCTAAAGCAAACATTTTCCTGGTATACTTTTTAAAATTATATATATATATTTATTATTATAGTTTTTTTAACATTTTTTATCATTTATTATAGGTAACGTACCGGTAATTATAGGGTCTTGAAATAAAGAAAAGTTTCTTAAGGTTTTTGAAATTAATAAAAAAATATTTTGGTATTATTTACACCGCATGTTAAATAATAAAGACCAATCCTATATTTAGTCCAATTAAGCCACAAATAGTCTTAAATATGATAAAGCCACAGCACAAAGTATAAGTTACACACAAGCAAGCATCAACTGCAGAATTTTAAACTGAAGAAAAATAAATAGTGACATAGTAAAAAAAAGTGAAAAATGTGAAACATAGTGTTGTGTCACTAGGCTCGCTGCAGTTTTTGAGAAATAATGTATACTTGCAGACTTTTAAATTAAAAAAAATCATAAAGATCTATATGCTCACTGTCAACACAGTCAATGTCAAAGGGAAACTAGTGTCAAGACACTCCGTTCTCTATTTGCGTCCGAAATCGATACATTGCGTGTTAGGCGATGATCGAACTCATAACCAATCGCGTTTCCAGTCAGATGGTGTCCCACTGCGCTACACTGGTCTTTAATTTGGACGCACTACATTATACCACCTTACTAATATTTATTAAATTTTATAAACTTTTTAGGTGCAACAACAAAACAATTGAAAGCAAATAGAATTGTATTTATAAACGAATCAATCCGGTCAATTAAATGTAATGCGTAGAGGATGGGCCAACAATAACCAATGGTCGCTGATGAAAACCGACCTCGGCGTACCGGAAGTATATGTATATAGGCTAAAATTTAAATTACACCGTCTGTCATTCTTCCCATGGTCTCATTTTATCTTTGATACATTGAAAGAGTACATAGTTTGGATTTGATTTTAAGTGTGAAATAGCTTCAAAAATTAGAAAAACACCTAGTGTCATGACACTCCGTTCTCCACTTTTCGCCTGAAATTCATATGCTCCGTGTTGAGTGGCGGAACTCTACGCCGCGTTTTCTCTTAGGTACCAAAAAGAAAAGAAATTACAATAACTTGAATATAATGATTAGCCCGAGTGGGAAACGAACCCATAATCATCACTTTTACTGTCAGGCACCGTGCCACGACGGCCTCCAGTTACTTAATGTTACTAAAGGTCTGCTTATCTAGGTATTTTAGTTTGAAAACAATAAATATTAAATACTAGCGACCCGCCCTCATTTTTACCTGTGTAAACAACATGATGAAACTATTTCGTTATTCGTCCGCCGGCGTTCTCACTTAAATAATAAACTTTGCTTAAATTTATAATTTAAATAATAAACTTTGCTTAAATTTATAATTTAAATAGTTGTATCTTATATATATATGAACTGATTGAAATGAAATAAACATATACCATAGTTAAAATTGCATTTAAATGGTTTAGCAGTTTCTGAGATTAGCGTGCACTAACAGACAAACACACAGACAAACAGAAAAGAAAATTAAATAATCATTGTTCTGGGTTCTATTAAATTGATTAATGCCCCTAATAATATTTTTTTTCATATATCTTTCATGTACAGACAGCGATCAGTTACATTTTTATTATATGTATATATAACGACTTAGGCATAAAACGTCTTGTCGTTTTAGCTCTGAGCTTTTAGGTATCGGTTATTGAAAGACGTATCGTAAAAAAAAAAAAAAAAACTTCAATCAACTATGACGTTAGTATGTATGTAACTGCCTTTTATATTAGAAACATAATTGAGGAAAAATCACACAAAGTAATTGTAGAGCCGCCGCAACTATTTCATAATTAGTCCCCCATTTCAACTTCCGAGAATTTCAATTAAATTCTTCTCTTGAAACGATGTAACATTGCGATAATAGTTGTTTAATATACAAAATTCCGGGGTCCGTTTGTTTGTTATGATTTTCCTAACAAACAGTTTGACCGATTTGATGAAATTACTTAATTCGTAAGTCTATTCGTATTCCTATTTTCGTAAGTCAAGTCTATGAGCGAAGTGAAGTCTATAGTGTGTGATCCCCAGTCATATGAAAATACTAACAAAACTTCAAGGACGCAAATTCTAAATTGTTTATTTTGATAAACATATTTTTAGCTTCACGTTTATAAATAATTTGTCCAGAAAAATATTTGTCAGAAAATTGCGTCGCGGCAAACTCCACGTGATCTAATTTTTGGCGAGAGACAGAAAACGCCATGTGGAGGTTATGCCTATATAACTGTGTTTGACTCTAGGCCAAAATTGTTTGCAGACAACAATTGACTGACACCTAATGCGCTGAAATATAATAGAACTAACAGAAAAAAATTTAAATTCTAAAATGTTATACATTTTTGAATATAGAACGTTACGAAAATCAAAAAAAAATATTTAATTATTACTTTTTTTCTACTTTCTCGTTTATTAAAACCATGCTAGATGATGGAAACCAAAGTTTTACTTTGTCTTCGAGATTTAAACACAAAATTATTAATTTTTTTCAAACTAATCCTAACTGCCAGACCAGGATATATTACTATAGTATAATTTAAAAATATATACTACATATATTCTTGCATAACTCACAAACTATGAAATATATAACAGATTTTTACACATATTTTTTTTAACATTTTTTAAAGTGTTATTCGCACACTAAGGAATTAACCTTCTAAAAATGGCCTTTTATACATTTTTGTAAAGTTATAGTGAGTTAAATAAATTTTATTTGAATTACTATCAGTGCCGAACACTTAAAATTTCTACAAAGCTGAATTAATGCGGATAAAAAGCGGACTTAATAACGTTTTATGATCTGAGGATTATCTTGCACACATATTACGCAGAAATTAGACTTCATCAAGATGAATGGCATTGTAAATGTTTACTTAGCAAGATAATAAAAAAAAAAAAAAAAAAAAAAAAAAAAAAAAAAAAAAAAAAAAAAAAAAAAAAAAAAAAAAAAAAAAAAAAAAAAAAAAAAAAAAAAAAAAAAAAAAAAAAAAAAAAAAAAAAAAAAAAAAAAAAAAAAAAAAAAAAAAAAAAAAAAAAAAAAAAAAAAAAAAAAAAAAAAAAAAAAAAAAAAAAAAAAAAAAAAAAAAATCGTTCTGTGACAAAGATTGAAACGTTGAACTTGAACAGTATCTTCGTCATACATGAATTTACGAATTTTCGTAGTATTTTGAACTATCTAAGATACGACCTTGTAACGTAAATACGAACTCTTTATTTTTATTATTTTAAGAACACTCTCCATCGATCGTCCTATATAGAGTAAAATCCGGAATTCGGAAATAAAGTGATAATCGCAAGTTAATAAATGAATGTCTTCAAATACATGTAATATAGTTAAAATATTCTAAAAATATCCAATGGTCGGTAAACAACAGATTTTGTTAAAAAAAAACGGTTATAATTTACGAACACTAATATGACAGGTTGGATCGCGTCCAACGCTGTAACCTCTAAAAATTTGCGGTACAATATCGATATTTAAATCGAGTAAACAAAAAAATATTTGCGCATAGAAATGTTTTGTTTCGTTGTAAGGGAAAATATAGTCTGAGCCTATAGACAACTTTAATTAATGACATAAAAAAGAAACAATTAGCCAAATAATTTAGTGTGGCTCAAAAGACGTTTTTGTTGCGGAAGTTTGCTCACGGTTGACTACGGCTCAAGGACCACGGCTGACGGCTGTTGACCCTCCACCTAACAACTAATGGTTTCAATCCGGCTGTTTATTGCTGCAGTTACGAAATTACTTTAATGCCTAGACAGTTATTCTATATCATATTCCATTGTTTCATTTGCGTTATTAACTCCTGTACTCCCCCCTTCGATGCTTGTCAAGGCCATCAATGGGAAATTTGAAACTAGAACTTCGTGTACCATTTCAACATAGAATGAACAAAAGGCTCTTGCTCGTGACGTAAAACAATGTATAACCATAAAAGCCATATTAGTGTTTGTGTATGTAATGAGTATGAATTCAAATAACCCTTACAAAAATCAATATAATTAAATCATAGACATTTTACAACCTAAAATTATTTTACACAAAAAATGGTCAATTTCGACTCTACAAAATGGCCGATATATATGAAGATAACACCAGATAAAGCCAATTGAATGACAGTTAAGCAGTTAAGTGTTTATTTTAAGATCTAGTTAAGAAATTCAACTTTCTAAACTTTCAAATGTATGAAAAAACTGACAACAGCGCTCTGTGTAATGCGTCGTAAACGGTATTAAATATATATCAAGTTATCTTATACGACAAGATAACCATAAAAAACGTCGCGTATATATAAACATATGTGTACTTAATATAGATGAGTATGTAGGTCGGTTGTTGACAAAAAGTATTTTATTTTAACACACCTTTATTAGTTACACCCTATATAGGAAAATGTTGCAACGGTATTTCGCACTTCTTATAGTGAGGTATATTAGAATGAGTGTGCCTGTGTCCGCTTTTGATGACAATGTAATAATTTTTTTTCCGTCTCACTCGTCTTTCTCAGACGTGTGTATTCGTTTTAGTTTTCAAAAGAAAATTCATATCGTCAAAGTCATTTTTAAATAATTTTTTATATACGAAACAACTTAATGAGGCAATTCCAATCGAGTTCTAATTTTCCTTGTAAAATTTTATTAAGACGTTTATTTGAACCCGTAACGACGTTATTATAAAAGGCGTGGCATCTCCTATACCCTTATACCATCTATACATGACAAAACATGTCAAAAATAAATCCGACATGTCGATTTTAAAACTGAACAAAACACGTTCCCCCTCTTCTATTTGAAAGCTCTGCATAGGACTTTTAATTAACTCGCTCATCACCCTTTGGGCTTTTGTTCGCCAGCAACTATTAAGTTAATATAACTACAGGTACATCGTAAGTTAATAAAGAGTACCCAGATTCAATATTGCAAAACTCTTTGATGTGAAAGCAAAGCATTTTGTTTTCAAGTGCCATATCAAACGGTTCACTGATGAATATTTTAATATTAGACAATTATACTAGCTGAACTTTGTGGCATCGCGGAGTGCACTTATTAGGTTGTAGGTTCAACGTTAAAGGTTCCCAATTCATAGTGCTTTATGTTCCGCCATTTTGTTTTGATAGAGCGCGGCGGTTGCTGACCGCCTTCAATATATATATATAACAATTAATTACCAAGAAAAAAAACCATAGTCTTTTCTCTGTAGTGATATTTCAATCTATTAAAAAATATATTTTTTTTTTCACATACAGTAACCTCTTTATCTGCACTAATTTGCGTAATAATAAATTGATCATATGTATAAGTAAATTTAGAACTGCAACGCCATTTAATAACGAGTGTTATATATTTTCTATATAGTACTTAAAACGGCTCTATAGATATTAACTTACATTAAAGTAATAGAAATTTGCTTCTACCGGCTTAATTATATTAAATAATTAATTGACGTTTTTAAGCGCTACGGTCAGTCTTTTTAAAAATGTCTATAATATTTTTTTAGTGTCTATATGATGTTATAATAGGAGTAATGTCCGTTAACAATAACAAACAAACTGAAAACCGCATTGAAATACATCTATTTTGAATATTTGCCAATGCCTAACGATCCCATACTAACTAATTCAGAAATAACATTGCGGAGGCGAAATCCTTCGTTCAGTCGACCTTTTTATTGGCTAAAGTTAAGTAAATATTATTTATTAATAGGGCCTAGAAATGTATTGAGATGGTCGCCAGTTTGATTCTCAGTGGGTCTTGGAATGGTGTGTAGAATTTGAAATGCATAAAAAATATAACCTTAGAATAATTACTAGCAGTTAAATAAACAAATATTGGTATATTTTAACTATTTTATGTAAACAACCTTCATTTTAATTTGTTTCAACACCTCTGCCCTTGATTAATTAGTATAACAAAATGGAGATTACAAATATACCGATGCCTAATACGGATATTTTTTTAAGTGCATGAAAAATGAATAACGGAGTGATATTTTATTCCCAATATACACTACTTGGCACAAAATGCGTAAAGATAAAAAACTAACTTCTTTTTTTCCCATTAAACTCTCTAACTTTACATACGCAACCATTTTATATGCAATTCATTTGAAAACTCGCTCACCGCTCTTTTAAATCGTTTTCGCTCAATTTACAATACAATTTTAATACAAATACTGTTTAAATCAATTACATGTTTTACATTGTCTGTCTCGCATCCGTTACGTCACACACATGCACAAAACACTTAACACCCATGCTTGTCTTACCTCGAAGAAAAATAAAGTCTCCTTCTCCCCTTAGAAGAAAGGTACAAAGTTCAATTTTCCCGCGATCTCACACAACTCCATACATATAGTCCTAGTAAAGCCTACGTAAGTTCGCCCGGTCGCTTAATGCCTAGCTTTTATCTAGGCCCAGCGCTTGTGTCACGGTGCGCAGTTGCGTCGGTAATGGCGAGACCTCTTGCTAGGCTTTGCAGCCCTGGTAGCTAGCCATAGGTTGCGGAGCTCGATGCAGCGGCCCGGGCCGCACGCATGCTCAGATTGCACTTTATTCTTCCATACATATTTACATGCAAATATAGTTTACTGTATTGATGTTTATGACATATGTATGTTTTGAGTATTTTAATGAGTGTCTGTTTGTTTGGCTTTTAGTATGTATGTATATATTATTGTACGTGTGTGGTGATTGATTACTTAGTGTGTTAGGTCCCAGGTTCGGTTCCCGGGTGATTCAACTAAATTTATGAATAATTTGCAAGTGGAATAAATTGGAAATAGTTTTGGAGTTTTACGCGAAAGAACTTTGTTTAATGAGGATTTGATTGTAAACGATGATTGAGTTGCGGCGTTGAGTTCCACTTAGTGTCTTGACATTAGCCTTACACTAACTGATACATACAGATAAAGCGTGTAACTTTAATATTTTATTAAATAAACCAATACGTTTAAATAATTAAAAAATCGCGGAAAACCAAATGATGCATGAAATAATATCTATATGTCACACACTAGCATGTGTTTGACATACACTATTATATAAAATTACACAGACATTGCACACACAAAGCAACGCTTTATTTAAGCTTCAACGGGGTCGCGATTTTTCGATTAAGTAGACAAAGCGCGACGTTGACCAGTCAGAATGCAACATTTCTAATAAAGGGTGAAGTGGAAAATAGAGTGTCCAGTATATGTATATATATATATTCTATGATATAATTAGGATTCGATTATATTGATAAGTAACTTTATTAAACTGTATTTTTTTAAACTTTGTATTTTCACAATGAACACCTTGTAAATATTATCGACACTTTCATTATTGAATGTCACTAAGATATGTTCTTTTTTTATAATTAAATAACACTTCATGGCTTCTCATAAAAAGGTTTTACACATATGAAAAAAGTTAAAATTATATAAGATTTGTTGTATCTGTTACAATAAACTACCTGGTGTCAAGACACTCCTGTTCTCCATTTTCCGCCCAAAGACATTCCGCCCAGAAGTTGTGAGTAGCGGAACTCAACGAAGCGCTTTATCTTACCAGTGCAGGGAAATGAAAATCATTTAAACATAAACATTCCTCTAAGTGGGGTTCGAACCCACAACCAATCGCTTTAGTCAGACGGTGTCCCACCGCGCCACTATGGATAACTAGCTAACTGAATCGCTCTACTGATTAACTAGCTAACTGAATATATATATATATATATAAAAATTTAATTTCGCCTTTGTTATATTGTATTAGTGTTTATACTTTGTTACATTTTAAAGCTGGAAGCTTTTAAATACTAATAAAATTACCACGAGCTTTGAGGTTAAATCAACAAGTATAACTTGATAACACTGTTGCATCTCATTTCTTCTCGTAACACAAGCAAGTTCCGCTTAACGTGATATCCTAGCACACGACACTATGTAGAATAACAGGGTTTTCTTGGTTATTATAATTAATTATGTACATTTTTTATTTTCATTTTTATTTCCACACATTTTCTCTATGTAATACGGAAAGAAACTAGTCTTAAGACAATATTTCCGTCACAAACAAATCATCCGTTTAATAAATATTGATAATGGGAACTTAGCTTAGCGGGGAATTGAAAACAATTTAAATACATAGATACTCGTATAAACAAACCCCGATGTTAGTAAAACCACAGTGACAGGCAATAAACAGTCTTTAACTATAGCTGTAAGCTGTAAATATAATATATACACAATACACATACATATATAGTATATACACATACATTATATAATGAATGCCATATTAGTTGTTGAACTGAAATCCAATTTCAATATATATAGGGGATACTATAATTACAATATTGTTACAGATAATGTCCCTTAATTGGCAGCAAGTTATGAACGGATTGCGATTTCTATGAGAAATTCACAAAATGTTTTGTTTTCACGCATAACACGGTAGCCAGAGGGAAACAAGGCACTTCGTTCCCCACTTTCCCTCCTAATTCGACGGCGATATGAAAATAATTTTAATAGAATTATTAATGTGAGCGGAAATCGAACCCACAACCAATCGCTTTGCAATAAACGAAGGACTAATACAAAATCATATGCTAAAATGATGGACTTGGAAAGTAATAAACAACATCGGGCGGATGCGTAATAAGGCATGCCTGAGGGAACACGACAGGGGCTTAAACTTCAATTATATTTAACTAGATATCGCTCGCAACTTTGTCCTGTGTGGACATGAGATTTAATTAACTAATTTTCTACTGAAAACTACAGGTTTTAGTTACGAAACTTGTACACACTCGTACACTTAATACGACAAATCCAGTTCTTTCTTGTTTCCCTATTTCATATGTTTAAATTATCTTATTACTTTCAGCATCAGTCTGGTTTAAGCGTCTTTTGACGTCAAGTTTAATTCTTCGAAGCTTTCACTTCAAAAATGGAAATCTTTAAATAAATTTGTTTGCTACAACTTTTGTAATAGTTTAATTAAACACTAGTCTTCAGATAGAAATGCCGAAGTGTCTTCAGATAGATACATCTATGGTTTCCCTGTGTTTGACAGTTCCCAAAATGCACCAAACGTGAGAAAACAAACCCGAAATGATGATCAATTTTATATTAATACAATTATCTCATAGCTTTTAACATTGTTTCAAAACAGCTTTTAGCTTTTAAAACTATCCATCAACGCACACAGAGATAACTCAGCAACAAGTAACCCTCGGTTGTGCAGTTTTGTCGTATGTAGCACACACACACACACATGCATACAATGTCACGTTGCACCCGCCTCCTCCTCCTCCTCTAGTGTAATGCTGCCCTGGTGCGAATTCTGAAAAGTATCGCATACACCGCCTCTCGTTCTGCCAAGGAAACCAAAAACTACTTCTCTACCTAACCTCCTCTAGAGGGGAGTTAGTTTGCTTTTCGAAAAATCGTACAATTCAGCAGTATTTTGCAAAAACAGAAACTAAAGTACTAGGACTTTATAAGTTATTCGAATGTCGCACGATACATTACGCAGGGGGTGTAATCAGACTGTGTTCTATTTCGACTCGCTGAGTAAAAACAGTGTGGGTTAGACAGAGACGGGAGTAGGGGGTGTGGGTGGCTTTTTCCAATGCATGTTGTTTCTTTGTATGTGTGTTCGTGTGAGTAAGTGCATCGATTCTGCCACCCCTCTCCTAACAATTCATAATCCCCTAGTACTTCGCGCTACTTTCAACTATTCGTTGTTATTGTATTGTATAGTATACTCGTAGTCTGTTAGGGGCATTTAATTGCACAAGGTGGGTAAGCTTTGTCGACGATTAAAATTGAATCTATGAAAAATACAGGAGTTCTCTATATATATATATATATATATTTATATAGTAATGCAGATTATGCACAATCTATTCTTCTAGTATTTTAATATGTATGTAATTAGTTCCAAGAGTCACATGTTCAAATTCAACTACTCAGGAAATTTGTATATTTTTTTATTTTAAGAGAATCTCCTTGTCTCATGGATGTATGAGCTTTGCAAGGAGAGGAGCCCAAGTCCAGGAACCAAGTATAGGCCCAGGGGGCTCCTTTAAAATGCGCATTAACGCTCGCCTCCGACTGTCCGAACACCACGCTCTATCAAACACAAATTAGTAAATATACAATATTAAAATTAAATTCTTGTCTGTTTGTCACACTCAGCTGAAAGCCGTTCAGAACCGACATTTATTAGAACGAATTCCATACTAATTGTTTATATAGAGTGTTTTAAAATATTTAATATATATATCATATATATATATATATTTCAATTTTTTAGCTTACATTGTTTTTCTTATAAATACAAACGGAATGTTTAATATCAATTAAAATGCAGAAAATTATTAAAATAGTATTCGACACATACTATAAACTTATACAGCATTTTTGTTACCTATGCCTATATTAATTCTTAAAAAAAAACATGAGTTTACGACGTAGGTAGGCGTGTCACGCTTACTAGCATATAAACTTAACTTATAAGATATAAATAATTGAAAGGCCTTGGTAAGTGATACAGTAAAGTGCGCATCACTAGAGCAAACAATAAGTCGTGTATATGAAATTATTTATTAACGCCTCATTTGAATATATATGTGTTTTATGAAAATCGCTTTGTATTATTTATTTATTTATATTATTTAGATTATATAATCTAATCTACATTTTAAGAGAGTGGACTGTGTTAACACTTGTGTAGAAGTACTAGTAAAGTATCTGAAATACATACGATAATATTAAATTGACTCCTTAGTGGCGCAGTGAGGCGGTATCAGACTGTAAGCGTATTAGCTGTGGGTTCTATTATATTTAAGTTATCTTCGTTTCCTTGTTCTGGTAAGACTAAGCGCGGCGTTGAGTTCCGCCACTCGGCACTCAATGTCTCGAATTCGGGCGGAAAGCAGAGAACGGAAGGCCATAACACTAGTTTCTCTCTGTTTATTGCGTGGGAGTAAAGCGTGAAGTTAAAAAAATAAATGATGCAAAATCTTATTTGTAAATTACCTTAGTTTGTGATTTGAATCTGGAACCATAAAGTGTCGAAGACGACTACCCGAATAATGAATTTTGGCAAAGATTTGTACATTTTTTATTACTAAAGAACGTTTCAAAAGTACTGCATTTTTTAAAACCAAAACAAAACAGGGCAATATCTTTGCACTTCTTCTTTTTGTTTATTTATAGTCGGAAAGTCAAGTACCCATACGTCTGTCAGTCCGTACACAGTTTATTGTATAAAACAAAAAAGAATTTTCTTAAGTGCTTCAATTGTCTTATAATTCCATTCAAGAGGGCCTCGTCTGTAAATAGATACGGAGGAAGCGAATCCAATGATTCCCAATATGTAAGTCCGAACCAGTTTAAACTGGTCAACAATCAGCTTGGTTGACGACTATTGATCAATAAGCAATCGAGCTTTTAACCTTTATAATTTAAAGTTCGAATTTGTTAGAAAAACACTGGTAGTTCGTTAAAGGGGGAATTGAAGTGCAATTTAAGTGTGGCTCACGCAATACTAGGGGGATACTCTGTAGGGCAGTTGCCAAAAGGTAATACTAACAAACCATATTGTTAAAAGTCACGTTTCATTAGTTTATAAGAATAACTAGAGTTTAAAGGGGTTGTTGTTATACAGAGTTTAATTATTTTGTAGTTTCATTTAAACTTACTCGACAGTTTAATATTAGTTAATATAGATGGAGTTTTATTTATTTATCACTCAAAAGTCTATGTATATACATATCCAATGTAGGTATTACAAAATAAATATATAATTTTGAACGAATTTTATACAATACGATTTAAAGTCCTTTAAATTACAACACATTTGAAATGAATAAGCTTACTGATGCAATGTTATAAAAGTTTAAAGCTACACGCTCGACTGAGTATGAGACAAAAGTTTCCCGTTTGACAAACAAAATTGCAGAGTTACATACCATTTCACATACGTTTTCATCAGAAAACAAGAGATACGGCATTCATACGGCAAAAGTTGGGAATGGAATTCGTGAAATTCATTTAAGCGTCTATTTTCAGTAGCTTTGAAGTTTTATTATAATTGACACGAGGAAATTCAACCTCGACATATGCCAATGAATTGTGATTTTGAAATATGTATTAATGAAAATTAACTACGTAGACCTTGATAGTGTTGTAAAAAAAAAAAACGAAACATTTATGAAGTCTGTGTTTATTTGTAAAACAATTGAATTGTAATAAAAATATGTATAATTAAGTGTTTGTTTGTAGTTAATGACGTCACTGGTGCTAGCGCTTTCTTTTTAATTGAAATAACGGAAATTAAATGGTTGACTATAATTTCTGTATTACTTAAGATAATATAAAAATTTTATACTTAATTATAATTTAAGCGACGCGACGTTGAATTCCGCCGCTCAACACGAAATATGTCGAATTGGCGCGGAATGTCGCGGTTCAAGTCCCGCTGGGTTAAAAATTTTATACGTTTTCTTAATATATGTTTATCAATTTCCTAAGTGTGTGAATAACACTTTAAAAAACAAATGTCAAAAATATTTGATAAATAACATTCTCGCTTGCCAAACGATTGTTCGTAAAATAATCTTTGGGTAGCAGAAATTTGTAAAAATCTACAGAGATGCTAACAACAAATATAAGTTGTAATAAGCGTATAAGAATTTCGACGTAGAACGTATGGCTTGGCGCATGGCGCGGGTTAAAATCCCGGTGCGTTCAAATTTTTATACGTTTTCTAAATATATGTTGAACACAGTTAGTCTTGGTCTTTAGTACTTATACTAGATTTAAGCAAAGGTCCTTACCATACCATGCGGAATAAAGCGTGTAGCTGAGATGTATATAATAGTCTAATACTACTAATATTTCTTCTTTCTTTTACCATTGAAGCGTATAGAATTGGAACGATAATTTGAAGAGATTCGCGAGTCTCGCGTACTGGAGTTTATTATTTTTAGCGACCAAGAATAGCGCGTGTATCACGTGGTCGGGACGCGACCGACCGAGCCCCTGTGGGGCGACCACCGTTATGACGTCACTTGTACCAAAATATGCCTTGTTTGGCTGATACTTAGATAAAAGCGTACAACGTTTTGTTTTTGATGTAATATTCAAGTTAAATCAGAGGACGTAAATAAATGTTTTCAACTGTTGGGACTTTAAACACGACCGAGCACTAATTCGAGAATTATTATGCAATACTAAGCTAGATATTATTAGCATATGCGAAGAATTTTATGTTTGTATGTGCTACCACTAAGTATAAGCCTCTGTGCCACTTGCTTAACCTAGTTCTCTTCCTTTCCAGAAACCACCCCAATTGCGGCCGATGATAGCCGAATATGATCCCAAGAAAAAAGGAGTTAAAAATGACCTTTCAGATGTCGTTATGGTCAAGTAAGTGTTAATGTTTCTTTCTTTTGGAGCGGACGCATCCTCCACCGACCATCGGCCCTTCAGCTTTGACCGCCATGTGTGTTAATGATCCAGACGAAACGGTCTGATACATCCGAACATTTTGTGGTTTCTGCTTTAAATTAAAAATATCAACTTAGCATGCTTCACAGCTTCACATCATTTTCTGGCAAATTGAGTTTTGTTGTCTTTAATGGATGAATTCGGAAAAAATATTGGTATAATAATAACATTTTTGTTCAACAGGACATAGAAAAGACTAGTATATTTACTATCAAGTACCTATAAAGTACCGTATTCGTACCGGTACCGCTTGAGTAGCGCCGCGGGTCGCCTCGGCCCCGGCTCATTCACTTATTGAACAATGTTTTGTCGTATAATGGTATTTTATATTGTATGTTGACTGTTAAGTACTCGCTCCTTATTACGAGCTAATAATAACGCTCGCCGCCCTTCGGAGACGATCCGGGAAGACGTGTGCTGCTTCCACGAGATTAAAGTCGCTCGACGACTGAACATCTCGCAATGGACTCATACACCGGTACATCATTCCATTTTATGGTTTCAATTTTGTTTATTTATAATGTTTGGTACTGGTAATTGTTTAAAGCAAATGTTACCTGAGAGTTGCGGAGGAAGACGGCTGCCGCGCTCTCGTGCGCCATCTCTGTTCAGGCTCGGGATTGGCTCTCAATCTATCTTTGTTTTGTACAAATTTGATCTAGCTTTATGTCCATTACTGAATAATAAATCATTGGCACTACCTGTTCGTAATGTTGCACGCATTCTTCGTCTACAATGCGTTTTCTCTCTTGATGTTAAATTCAGATCAAACTAAATGCTATTCGAAATTATAAGCAATGCTAATAGACATAAAGACATTAACGTAAAGCTGTATTAAATTTTACGGTTGGGCCATTTGTTTGTAAATGCCGAGGCTTAATAGAGTGAAACGCACATAAAAAAAAAGTATACATTTTCGAGACCATAATGAATGTATCACACTTCACCCAAAACACTTACACAAATACAAGGACATACTAACAATGGATAGTGAGTTCGCGAATTAACAGATGAGCCGACATATCGCATACTATAGCTTATCGCGAGTAAACTTCGTACCCGTTCAAGCAACCAGCAAGTCCGCGGCCTCACACTCGTCATTAGCGCGTTACACCCCGTTAGATAGATTCACCTTTGAGCTTCCGACGCGGCGCTTTCTATGTTCTCACATACATACCTGTGCTTCGATCACCATTATGAATAAAACTACACTTTTATACCCACTCACTGTTAACCTATCAACATCAATATCTATTCAAACATTATTGTTACAAAATGACAGTTGCTATAACAGTGTTCGGGGAACGCTCCACAGGTACAAAGTCGATCCAAATGAGATCCCAGTGGAACAGCAGGCGGGATCCACTCTCCCTCTCATGGAGATGCCGGGACGCGATATTGAGGCGGATGAGACTTACAACCCGTTCGAACATAGGAAGCTGGCGCATCCTACGTCGTAAGTTTCTTACAGATTTCTTACAGATAACTCATTTTAATAATTAGTATATATTCAAGTGCACGATTTATATTTCTACGAAAAATATAGGATTATATACAGCAATTCTCTGTCCACATCTTCCACAGATGAAAAACTAAATAATATCTTATTTTAAGGACAACTAACTAGCTGAATTCCAAACTTTTATGGTTATTTAATTTGTCGATTAAAAACTTACCAGTACAAGTGTTAAAATTGAATTTATATCTATATACTCTTTTTCTATTTCAAGGGACATGGATACCCTTATCCATTTGCTGAAAGGATCACTGGGCAGTGGAATTTTGGCTATGCCAATGGCCTTCATGAACTCAGGTCTGTACTTCGGTCTGGTGGCAACTTTTCTCATCGGCGGCATTTGTACCTACTGCGTCCACGTGCTAGTGAAAACTGCTCACGAGCTCTGCAGAAGAATACAGAAGCCTTCACTAGGTTTTGCAGAGACGGCTGAGGCTGCATTTCTAGCTGGACCACCTGCTGTGCACAAATTTTCAAGACTTGCCAAGTGAGATTTTAATATTTTTTTATAATGTTAGGGTGTTTTTTGTATATTTAAAATATTTTTTGAGTAATATAAAAGTTCTAAATATCCGTGATAGCAAGTCTTATAAATTAAAATTATTTGACCTACCAGCGCCATCTCTGTTGTAATGAGCAACTATGCTATTATAAATAAACAGCTGCTGTTTTTTTTATATTCACTTGAAACGAAAGAAATAGAATACAAAGCCAGAAAAATATTGTTTGTATTGTAAATAATATAATATTATTGGTTGCGGTATGGTTATTTATTTAAAATTTTGTTTAAAACCAGTGAAAAAAAATATTTCCAATAAGTTTACCATATCAATTAATTAATTATTTAATTATATTTGTGAATACCTTTTGAACGTAGTAGTAGTAGTAGATTCACAAAACACGAATATTTACTCTATAGCATCTGACGCTAATAATGAACTTAGATGATGTCAGATTTGACATCTCTGTCATTTATTAATTAATATTTACACATTTTCTATAGAATAAAAAAAATATCGAATATAAATATTAGTGTTCGCAAATTTTTAACAATACTTGTATATAATATTGTTGGAGTTCTATGTTGATATACTATGTCGAAAATTGTTAAATTTTTGTACGAAATGAACAAAGTTAAAGTAAGTTTTTAGTTTAGTTTATAAATTTTATAATATATATATAATATATATGAGGAAGCACCATTATTTTAGTCTTAAAAAAATCTTATAAACAATTATTATATATCTATTAGTTTCCTGACATCAATTTCACCAGATATATAAATAAGTATTTAAAAAAAATCAAAAATTGTATAATTTTTAGTGAGGTTAATTCAATATTCTTTTCTCCCCCTTTTCAGAGCTATAATAAACTGGTTCCTTGTTATCGATCTACTTGGTTGTTGCTGTGTTTACATTGTGTTTGTCTCCAAAAATGTGAAGCAAGTAATAGATTTCTATTCCAAAGACAGTGACTGGCTCCCTCATGACGTAGACATCCGAATCTACATGGTGATGCTTCTGCCACTTCTGATTTTAATGAATCTGATCAGAAATCTCAAGTATCTGGCACCATTCTCCATGATTGCCAATCTGTTAGTTGGCACTGGAATGGGAATAACTTTCTATTATTTATTCCAAGATATTCCAAGTGTGAGTGAACGTAAACACTTTGCTGGATGGGAGCGCTTGCCAACTTTCTTTGGAACAGCTATCTTTGCTCTTGAAGGCATTGGTGTTGTTATGCCTTTAGAGAACAATATGAAAACCCCGACTCACTTCATCGGCTGTCCCGGAGTGCTTAACACTGGCATGTTCTTTGTGGTGTCCCTTTATGCTCTTGTTGGATTCTTTGGTTATTTGAAATATGGTGATGCTACCTTAGGCAGCATTACACTGAACTTGCCTGAAAATGAAGTGTAAGTATTAATTCATTTCATTAATAAAATATATATATATATAAATATAAGAATAGATAAATCTAATAACTATTCTGTATTCTGGAATCTATTAGTAATAGAAATTTAAATGGAAGTATCATGAAATATAGTCCATTATTGGCAGTATTCAAATATTTGAAACTATTTTTTTTTATTTTGTTGTAACATACTGTTAAATAGTATAAAGTACTGCTATAAAATAAGTAAGGATTAATCGTGTATAATATTGGTATTCAAAAATACATTTTAGAAACTGACGATTCAAATATATGCGATTAATCCATAATTAATTATATGTCATTAATCCATTTCAAAATTTGTAATAATTATAAAAAACAAAGAACTTATTAAAACAAGTAAGGCTTTTTTTATTTCCAAATTTACAATTTATTGTGTGGCAATGACAAATTTGTTGTATTATGTATTTGTTCTCTGGAAGGTAAACTAATGGTAGAATTTATTTATCTAGATAAAGTTAATGTGCATTTTTCATGTAAATATATAATCTCACATGGATTTGAACATACTACTATCTCATACAGCAATCACTTATTGATTATATATATATAGGTATACTGCATTTTATAAGAATATTTATCAAATTGATAGTTATTTGAATCCAAATATAACTTTACCTCACCCCTCAAGTAATTGCAGAACTGTGGACAGGGTCTCATTGCAAATAAAAGTCAGTTTAATCTACAGCTGGTATATGATAATATTTAAGTTACTTGCAATCGGTTTCTGGCAAAACAAACATTGTGTTAAGTTCCAGTAGTCATGCAATTTTTCGAATTTGGGCAGAAAGCTTAAAATGGAATGTCTTGTTCTCTTTGCCTACACTGCAGCTGCTGTGAAGCTCATGTATTTTTAAAAGTCTATAAAGTATGCATTAGTATTAACTAAATAATGTTAATATTTCAGATTGGGCCAAAGTGTGAAACTTATGATAGCAGTCGCCATCTTCTTTACATACAGTCTTCAGTTCTATGTGCCTATGGAGATTATCTGGAAGAATGTCTGTCACTTCTTCGGGGCCAAGAAAAACATTGCAGAGTACAGCATTAGGGTCTCAATTATCATCTTGACCCTTGGTGCAGCCATAGCCATTCCTAATCTGGGAGGTTTTATTTCACTAGTTGGTGCTACTATCTGTTATCACTCCTTGATTGTCTCCTGCAGTAATAGAAACTGTGACTTTCTGGGATAGACCCCACAATGGCCTCGGGCGGTACAACTGGGTGCTCTGGAAGAACATATTTCTTGTCAGCTTCGGGGTCCTCGGCTTCCTCACAGGATCCTATGTCAGCATTCTGGATATCATCAAGGGCGAGGAATAAACTAAAAGAAAGACTACTTAGATTAAGGCTCATATGATCATTAAGGGCTAATTCGGTATTTGCTTGTTTAATTCTTTTTTTTTTAACTACTACTTTTTGGAGATTAGTGTAACAGTACGTAAGTAGAAGCGAGACGCGGGTTGTGTTTCATTTTTTATTAATTATTATTATTATTTTTAATTGTATTTAGCCCTGAATCTCTGTAGCCATTTACATAGATGTAAGAAATGTAGATATCTAACTTTATAGATGTGTGAGAATTTTTCTAGTGCATTATCGAATTGTGATAAATTATTAGGTTACGAGGCATTCATGCTGTTTGTAGAGAAATTGTTTTAAAATATATATATATACATATATATTTTTTGGTTTTTTCAAAGCTGGCCGGAGTGTTCACTTTACTACTGTCGTACTATATATAAATAACCGCCGACATAGGAATGTGCTTCTTTTGAAAAAAAATAAGTTTATATTTTATCATGATGTGTCAAATTGAACTTATAAAAGATAAAGAAAGTGAAAAGAAAGCAAGAAAAGTGTTATCTAATAAATTTTAATTTATTTAATCATTGTTTTTAGGTTTCCTCTAATATAATAATTTTCGACTTTTCTTTTTTCACTATAAGCACAAACATAATGTTGGTGGCACACTGTTATAGCTGTATCTGAAACCGTATTTAACATCAGGTCAACTGCACTCTGGATATATTTTTAAATAAATTGGTTTCCATCAATATATTGATTTTATTAAAAATATTCTTTTTTGATTGTTATTTCAATTAACAAAATGAAAATAATCATTTTTACAGAACAGTTCTCTTAACAAACTATAGATATAGGAATAACATTCCTTATAAAATACTAATATTTTTGATAATACACCCCCATTTACCTAAATTATTGCATTTTTGTCCAGTCTGCAGTTGCCCTACAAAAAATTGAACCATAGCCCTCGCGGCCCCACCAACATATAATGAGGACGTGATCTATGCATACATATATTAAAAATAAAATATATTATAAATATGTATTTTTATATCAAAAGCTTCCGTAAGTAAATAAATATTTTAACATTCAACAAATAACAGATCGATATAATCGTGATGTAATTGTTGAATTAAATTTAGACTTATTATATATTGCGTTCTTCATTATATTTAAATTAAATTAAAATAAAATAATTATGTAAAATGTGCGCAGGAAATGTGATAGTCGAAGTAGTTTTTTATGTGGTTATGCGACTTCATTTTTGGCGTGTTAATATAAAAATAATTTAACACTCGATAATAAATGTTACCTAAGCAAAGCTACTTTTCTGGAATTATAAAGTACGTTTATTACCTTCATTATAAATTCGCTAATTACAAACAGTCGCTAACTACTTTACAAAAAAACCGCCATTATCGTAGAACTAAGAACATGGATGCAACTGACATTGACGTTTTGCAAAATAGAGGTATGAAACCTTTTTCTTTTTAGTACAAAATTTATGATGTTCAAACTATATATTTGTATAATGAAATAACGTCAAAAATAAGTGTTAGAAACTTTTATTTCTGGTTTTTTTATCATACAAATTGTAGAAAGTGTTTTTCAACACCGTCCTTTGTTCTAGGATTTCACTAAATACAGTAATTCCAACGAGTAATATATTTTCATACTATATGTTATGTACGGCTATGTGTCTTTTTCAAATATTTCAAGTTTTCGAATAAAGCCGCCCGTTTGTAATTTTACTGTTTTCTGTAATTTGACTTTACGAGGTTGTTAATTGAGGTCCTTTTGCCTGTGAATATCTGTTTTCTTATTTTTGGGGCTCCAAATACTTGAACTTTTTATAATTGTATGTTTTCATGATTATTAGGATGATGTCAATACAGATTCAATCCAAATTTCAAAAAAATATTGTTAAATTCACCATATTTTCCGAAACCAAATGATCATATGTTAATCATTAAAGAGTGTATTATAAGACCTGTCAAAAATCCCCAAAATTGGGAAATACAGACAAACAATGTTCATATATCTTAAACTACTTACTGCCTTTAACAATTTCAAGTCAATTTAATAAGGGCTTTTTGAAATATTTACTAAACTATATATTTAAAGTAAATTAAAAGTTTAAGTTTTCTTATTTTAAGAAAACATTCCTATTAAGTATTTTTGGCAAGCGCCGCCTGCCGACTAGTGATTGTTTTGTTACAGTATTAAATAAACGAGTTTTAAGGGTAATCTGTGTTTTATTTCAACTCCATTTCAGTTCATCTGGGTAGTTTATTTGTGTATTTAAGTTTTTAAGTTGTTAAATTTTATGTTTTAAATTTAATATATAAAGAAGTAGATTTGATATTCTAAATAGAATATAATGAAGATTTAATATTTAACAGAGTATAAAAATATATATAATCTAATCAAGTAAATGCGAGCTTAAAAAGTTGCCATCTACAGTCAACATGTAAAGAACATTATGAAACAACAGAAACTATGAGTTTTTTCAACTAAGGCTCTGTTTGCATTATTGCTGAAATTACTCTACAGGCATTTGTATTAAATATTTCACAAAGCATATAATAAATTTTACATATTATTTTTAAAATACATTTTTTTACTATATTTACATATTATTTTTAATAAATCACATGGAACATTCTAGAAGCTTAATTGCGTTTTGAGCCTTAGAGACAGTGCGGCGGCGCAAAGGCCTTATTTCGATCAATAAGCGTACACCAATCGGCGAGAGACGCGTCCTCGCTCCAGGGACCGCTCGATACAGACAACAAGCGCCCAGCCCCTCAGTATAGCCTTGTTACCTTACCGATAGCAGTCGAGTTTTTTGCGGACGGATTTCTATAACAAAGGAGGACCTGGTACGCCCAACCATGAAGTACACTAAAAGTGATATGAACCATCGGTTCAATAAAAAACTCCATGAAATGATCGCCTCCAAAGGCAAGAGCCAAAACACTAAGATATTCTCTAAGCTGCAATATTCAGAGATGATCCAAAAAGTCAAAATTTCGAAGGCAAACAAAAACAAGAAGCCGGAAGACTATCACCGCCTGCGAAGATATGATGTTTATTGCGATGTAATGGAAAGGGAGAAACTAATCGCGCCCCCCAAGCAGGGCAGTGTGGCAAAGTTCTATGTGAACACTGACGAAATCTTTGAGATTCTGCATGAAACTCATGTATCCATTGGTCATGGAGGGAGAAACAAAATGGAAAAAACGATTCATTCAAAATACAAGAACATCAACCGCGAGATGATCGGGATCTACCTGAGCCTCTGCAAGACCTGCGGAAAAAGGCACAATGCTTCGCGCAAAACCGCTGCTGAGAATTCAATACTGAACACTGAGATGAACTCCAGGGGACAGGTCGACGTCATCAACATGGTCTCACAGCAAGATGGTGAATTTAAGTTCATCATGGTGTACCGCGACCATGTCACGAAATTTGTCCAGATGCGTCCTCTCAAAACCGACAGAATAAAAGAGATAACACAAGTCCTTTTGGACGTGTTCACAATGTTCGGTGCCCCGAACATACTGCAGAGTAGCAGGGGAAGGGAGTTTGCAAACAGCATCATAAGGGAGATGGCCAACCTGTGGCCGGACTTAAAGATGGTGCACGGAACGCCGCGTCACTCGCACGTCCACGGCGCACGCGCGACACTCGACATACAGAACATGCTCCGCTCCTGGCTGGCTGAGAATCGCACTCGCAACTGGACAGAAGGCATACGTTTTGTCCAACTGATGATGAACGGCGCGCACAACTCGCGCATCAACTGCAGCCCCTACGAGGCCATGTTCGGTACCACCATCAAGCTTGGGCTGCCAAGTGAGCTGGCGGAGGAGCTTCCCGATGAGCTCATCTCTGAAGAAGAGCTGCGGGCGTTCTTGAATAATTAAGCATATGATGCTATTTTAATCGTTTTCAAATATTGATGTAAAAGTAGCCACGCCCTCTACTAAAGATCTACCTTTTGTCACTGTAGACGTAGGAGATCAGTATTATATTTTAAATGTATCTCAACGTTTTATCAATCTATTTAATAAATTTCGAGACATCAAAATTAAGAAGTAGAATTTAAATTATATGTGTTAGCTAATATTTTCGGTCACGATCCAATTTACTAAGTGTCATAGTTTTAAGATTTCATTGTATTCTCAATGTCTATCTAATCAATAAAGTATTTGATCTGAAAATTAGCTATTTGCAATATTAAAAAACCCTGAAATTGAGATAGACAGGGGTAGGCGTGTCGCGAGCGGACAATGGAAGTGCGGAGCCCGCCGCGCGGCGCTTCCCCGCCTATTGAAACACCAGCATCGGACCGTGGATGTATCTGAAAGAGAAACAGCATAGACCTGGATTGATGGATCGATGGATTTAACCTCAGAGCGACTGCTTTTGAAGTAAACCCTTGGGATTTAAGCAAAAGCTAACAACGGAGGGCATTGTATGAAGACAACTTTGTTCGTATTATCGATTAATTATTTGCATCGTTTTGTGGCTATTACAAGATTTTTTTATCAACGAAATGGACAATTATGACGCGTTTTATTTTTGTATAACTTACTTTTAATGCTATACTTTGTTATTGTTATATTTTGTGAATAAAAATATTGTGGAATTATTATAATTTGCTTGGCAAATGATAAGTTTAATTAAGTGATGCTGTATATAGTTGTACGTAAGAGAAGGTGCCAATTTCAGGAGTATTTTTACTAAGAAAATAAATATATCCAATTGCATGTGTATTTTTATTGACTTTTTCCCTTGACCTTTAATAAATTTGATACCTTTAATAGAAAATTAAATACCTATTGAAATTTATATAAAAAATATTTATAAAAATATTTTTCTTATTTAGAAAATTATGATGAAAGAAAATAGTATATTTGTATTCAGAATTTATTACCTTTATAATTTATTTTTCAATTATTATTATTTTTTTTTTAATCAATAAGTTAATGACAATTAGACGTGTGCAGAAGAAAGCTTAAATATTTTAATATTAACAGTAACTATATTCGTTTTTAACTAATTTAATTAATAATAATTAATCAATTTGTTTATGATTATGCTTTTTTCTATTCGCTACTTTGTGTTTGTAATTTAAAATTATTTCGGGACACTGTTTTCTTTTTATTATTAAAATAATCTTAGCTAATGTTATTGTTAGAAAACGATAGCATTTCTTTGTTTACAAATAACTTAATGAATCACCTTCTAGTCTTCGGTCTACTGGAGTTAGAGGGTTCTTCTTCTCGACAGTTTTAGTAAATTAACACGTATTACTATATTATATTATAATTTACTCATAGTAAATTATATAAACATATTATACTAATAAATAAATATTTTCTGCCTTTTATCTTCTTTTTTATCTGTACAACGATAATTGTATATTTATAACTTTTCGTATAAAGTGGCTATTATTTATTAGATCATAATACTATGCATAATATATAATAAAAATTTTGTAATATATAATTAAAATGGACCGAATTCCTAATAAATCTTGAGTTCTTTATAATATATGCGGCAAATGATTAATATTTTCATGACACGATAAGACCATGAAATATGAAAATCCTACATTTTTAAAACGATTTAGTTTTTCGAAGATCATATTATAAAAGTGACATTTGATTAATTCGTTAGATACTTTCATTTCTAGTTATCTGTGACGATACGTTATCTGTGGTATTCGGTAGCTGATGAATATTGATTTTCTGAAAGAAAAACAAGGAAACTGTCATTTGACAGTTGAATTGTGTTTATATATTTTTTATGTCGAATTAATGAAAATTTTAACTAATAGCTATTTGTATATATTTGATCTTTGATCTTTTTATGAAGTATTTAATATATACAACGTATATGAGTATGTATCTGTTAAAATGTATCATGGGTAAAAACATATAATAGATTTCAATTTCTATTTATGTATTTATTTATTTATTCGGTTTATTTATTTATTTGGTTTACGAATAATTAAACTGTGTAAAAAAACTGTGTACAGTAAAACAACAAAAAATATACAATATAATAAACTTAAAAACTATATGTACAACCATACTTAACATGCATAAAACAATAGTTGTTTAAAAATACAAAAAATAAGAAAGGTTATGGAAAGGGAAAAAAAAAACTAAACATGTTAAAAAAGTAAAACATGTAATATAAATCTACCTCAAGGACTGGTAATTTACATGCCTCAGATTTCTTGTTTTATTTTATTTTTTTTATTTCAATTGCATCTGCATTCGATATAATATTTTAAATTAAGATAACCAACACTCATCACGTTCCGCAGCTGCCCGCTCTTTTAAGCCACTCGATTCTCCACTTTCCGCCCGAATTCGAGTCATTACATCTTGACAGTTAACAAATCATAAAGACTCCTAATGGCAATAAGACATGGCAAATATCAAACACAATATTATTTGTATGTATTCAAATAAAATAAAAGTATGAAAAAACTGATAGGCAAAAAATATGTTTGACTTCAATAAATTTGTAATATTCAAGGGACACAAACTGTAATCCATACTTACTAATATTATAAATGCAGGAGTGACTGTCTGTCTTTGATATTTGAGGGTTTTGAATGGGCTATTTCTACCATTTCTTTTTAAATTTCGTAGTCTTACGAAGAAAGTTTTAAGCTAGACATTGTAATAACTGTTAAGAGGTCTATAAACACATTAAGAGTATAAATCTCACTATAAAGACGAAATGCATTAACAAACTCGATATGTAATATTTTCGATTTTGCGGAGATCTATGTTTAAATTAAAATAAACATTTTATAAAATTTTTTATTGTTTTTTTTTACATCATGACTTAGTGTGAAGAAGTAAATAAAAATGTTTGATGTTAATTTCCAAAATGAAAAAGAGTATTGCAATAATTTAATTCCTCCATATATAATAAAAAGTTTTAACTATTTTCTTTGTTTTTCGTGGAAATGTTGAATTCAATTTGTTTTTCTCTTTTTGTGACATACGGGAAGAGCGCTTTAAAGCGAATTTCGACCCGGTTCAGACTTCGAGACTGTACCTGTATTGATCGGTTCTGCGAACTAGCTTCCATGAGATGCAATTTAAAAATTTTTGCGTAGGTCGAATTAAATATATCCAATACAAAATTGTCTAATATCAAAATGGCTATTAAAAATTAAGAAGTTGATGTGCAATCACAATATTCGGTATTATTTTCGTGTCATCTTTACGCTTTTTCCCGCATAGCAACCGCTCAGCTGTGGCGGACCTCAACGCCGCGCTTTACCTCAAAGCAAGGCGCTGAATTCCACCAAACGACACACAATGACAAAAATTTGGGACGCAATTGATTCTGCCTAGATTTTTGATGTCTACCTGCTGTACAAGAAACAAATGCAATCGTTTGGAGCACCTCATAGAATTAAGAGATTAGCAACACTGTAACTTGTGACATTTAAACTTATTTATAAGCTTTTTTAGGTTTTAATTTATATTTTATTCATTACTAAGTTTCCAAATTAAACGAGATAATAAGCTTTTTCAGTCTTAAGTACAAACGTACACTTTAATAATTATTTTACTATTATAAAAATATTTAACTGTTTATATCAATTAACAGTTATTAGACGCGAAACTTTAAACTCAATTTTCTCCCTTTTGCTGCATATTATTAACAACTTTGATCCATACATTACTTCTATTGTTTAATTGGCTTTCTAATTTAACCAATGAAACATATGAAAATGATTAAAATAAGCCATTATGACGTTTATTTTGTATAAAATATTAATAATTTAATTAAATAAATATTTTTTTTACAAACAAATATCTATCTAAAAACATTTACTGCACTATATTATTTTTTGTAATAGGTACAAGATGAATTTGATATCTTGAATTTATTAAGTTTCTTTTAACTGTTTTAGATGAATTTGCGAAAAGTTATATTTTTTTGTAAAAGCTAGTTAAGCAAGTGACTCCATGAGTATTTTTAATTTCATAACGTCATAACATGATAGAAAGAGACAAAAAGAATGGCGACACAAAAAGACACGCCGCGAACACCCGAGTTCTAGACGACATCATCGGTTCCACATTAGATAACAGTGCTTTAGTTAGCGCTTTAAAGCGAATTATGACCGTTTGGGCTGAATGTATTGATTGATTGGAAACAAGCTTCCATGAGATGCAGTTTTAGAAATTTGGACTGCGCATGACGCGACTTTCATATACATAATTTTTTTTAAATTGTTTAATTAGATCTTGAAATAAGCAAAATTACGATATCAATGCATAATATTTATTTACAACTCGGCACCTATCTTAATTTTTGTTGTCACTTTCAGAATTAAAAACTTATATAAGTTATAACTCGTTTCTCACGGAAAATTTTCACTGAAATGAGATGGCCTTACATTATAAGATAATACAATGCCCATCACGCTTAGCAATCTTGCTATTACCAAGCTACAATCTAGTCACATTGATCTCTTAGTTTCAGATTTGATATTCCAGACCAACATACACACAGAACACCTAGTGTCAAGACACTTCGCTCTCCACTTTCCGATCATATTCAAGACATGGCGTAATGTGTGGTGAAACAATATCGAGTTAGGATGGAAACCACTGCACCGGAATAGTCTTTATTTTAAATATTTTTTTATTTACAAACGAAATATGTCCTTCATACAGAACAACAGTACCAAATACGCCATTTCTTACAGTTTTGCTGGAATATTGTGGTAATTTGTAAGATATATTTTTTTAACATTTTTTAAAGTGTTATTCGCACACTTAGGAAATTGAAATAGACTAAATATGTCTAATTCGTAAGATGTTCCCAATCTTTAATTTGTGTATGGCAACTGAAGATGCTCACTAAGCTAAATATTTTTTGAATGTTAATTTCAGATAAAGCTAGAAAGGTTATTTCAGCAAATAAAATAAAAGTGAGATTTACGCCATTCATCATACAATTTCGTTCAAATCTATTTTCATTGTCTGTCATAGATAGACCCCAAATTTATTATCTGTTGTATATTGATTTAATGATTTTCCGAAAGAACAAAGAAATGTCGTTTATATACAAAATTTGCTTTTAATTTTATTAAGTCAAATTGTAGAAATTTATAACTTGTCAATCTGTTTATGTCTATTTTGTCTTTTACCTTTTTATCAAGTATTTATTAATTATTTGGGTATCTACTCGTAGTGAGACGTATCGTTGATGAATAATGTATCGACCGCGTACATCACACATTACTCGACCAAATCAAACATCTCACGTCCCGCCTACACATTGCGCGCTCTTGCGAGTGCGACAAGGACGACATGACGTGCATTTCATGTCGCAGCTTGCATTTCGCTTGGTCCGTAATGGCGCGACAATTTAACCCTTTATTCGAATTTAGAACTGTATTGGCAGGCACTGAGATGAGACTGAGATTTATAGTTTTTTTGTAACCGCCATTTGTAATTTTTTTAGATTCACAATGTAACTCGTACGAACGTCTTTTGTCATTCCAAAAAAATTAAGAACTAAATTTTTGATTTTTTATTAAATAAATTAATTATTAAATAATATTCAAATAATTAATTAAGAACTAAAGATTAACTTTGGTTACAGTTGCGTAAATTATGGCACAAAGGGTGTACTTTTCATATTTCATATGATCTTAAAAGACACATCACAAATTACACAAGTCGTCTCTACGAAACATCACACACTCGCTGCCATTTTACAAACTCAAATCAAACATCACAGTAGTGTAGTGTCACTACGCGCATTACGCGTGATGTTTGAATTGAGTTTGTAAAATTTGCAGTTTCATTCTATATAAGGTATTACACTATAATGCCCCAGCCTTCTGAATTGGCATCTGACATTGACTTCTGATTTGACATCTTGATTTTTTTGCCTTTTTAAAAATTAATTTTATACATTAGTATAAATAGTTTTTGATAAAGTTTTTAGCTCGAACTTAAGTGCGGTATATTTCCTCACCTCCACCCTGAGCTCTCAGGAAACGGTTTGGATTTCACTTAATTAACAAAAACGGTCTCCTAAAACTGTACTTAAAATGGTAACTGCATGTTTTTGTATTATGTGTACGTATATGTTAGCATCTAGTTTATTTACATATCCATGTATGCAGTATCGGTAATAGGGTAGGGTGCGGTCGCGCCGCTGTGCAGGGTGCCTGACAAAGAGCCCGCCTGCAGCTCCCCAGACGACTCTAAGTCACATATATATAGTTGTATGTTGTGTGAAAAAGTTTATATTATATTGTCAGTGGGAAGTTATAAAATATATATAGGGTTAGAGTTGCATTTGTATTCTTGTTATCTAATTTATAAAAATGCAGCAAGGTTATATAAAAAAAAAAATATTTCATACAGTGTTGTCAAATAAACGCATAAACCGTTTTTGATTTACGTCTTCGCAAAGTGATCTCCTATTTAGTACGACTTGCGCCTTAATATTATAAAATAAAAATATTAATCAAATATTAGTACACACAAAAAACAAATTAAATAGTAAACATTGCTACGTTATATTTTAATTTTAGGTGTTTCATATCGACTCAATGCGCCATATTCGAAAATCCTCATTGATGTAGAAACAGATAGGTATATTTTACACTATTCATAACGAAAATTTTAATTTTTTTTAATCGTTAAGTTAAAATGTTTTTTTTTTCAAATCAACTAATTAGTCAAAATATTTAATATATTTACACATAATATAACAAATATAAATCAAAGGACTCTCAAGCCACGTAGTGTTTGTATTTCGTAAGGGCAGAGCACCCTCCTCCCTTACCCCATCGGTGTCCCTATCAAGACAGCATTGACCTCAAGTTATTAAAAAAACATCTTTTGTAAGAAAATGTTGTCTTGTGAATTTTTCATCTGACATGTTCTTATATTAAATGCCAAGTGGATTATCTTCAGTGAATTACAGCTGCATTTTTAAATTGGCCTAGATTCAATCAGAAAGAACAAAAGTTTGTGTCGAATTTAGATTATTATTTTTAACACTTTTAGTTATCAATTTAAAAATAAATTAATTAGGATACCTTCACACACCAGGAATCTGACACTGTGAGTATTTATAGCACGGGTCTAGTCTGGGTGTTGAGTTCCGTCACTGATACTCTATCCTGAGTTCTCTTTAGTCTTCACCTATAAACAACCAAAAAAGATTTAATTCATAATTTTGCGTCTTTCTCGTTTCATTTAGTCAGCAGGAAATTAAGTACATATATATTAGAAACATTGCTAGTTGGAGGTGTAATAGAACCAAATCCATATTAAATATAAACATTTCTACGAATTAGTAATGAACCCGCAACCACCAACCAATAATTTTGAAATAAAATTATTTTAACCGTATATAATTAGTATTCGGAATACATTTTAAAGAAAACCCCCAACGTTTCGAACACTTTACAGTAGTCCGTGATCACAGGTAGACTGAGGTGGCATTCAACTGTCAGTAGATTCAAATTCAAATATTATATCAAACTCCCGCCAACGATTTCTTAGTTGCCTCTTGCGCACAACCCTAGATTCGTAGCAGGACCAGCTGACTATATCTTGCCTCTATAATGTATTTTCGAACACCAAAAAAATAGAGGCGATTAATCCACTTAAAAATAGTTTCATTTCAAAAAAAATTTCAAAATTTCTAGATCAAATTTCAAATTTCAAAAAATTTCAAAATGTTTATACAATCGGGCAAATCAAAGATCTTAATTGCATAAACCAATAAATTCAAGACAATTATGGCGGTTAGCATGATTGAACTGTATTCAATTCAATAATATATGTAAAGAAACATAGAAAGTTATACAAACATTTAAAGCAAAAAACAATATTCAAAACAAGCGACTCTGAATTGAGTACCTAAGACCAACTAATATAACAATATTGATTTGAACGCATGCAGCGCTGTCCCCGTCATTTCATTTAATCATTATACTAATCTAATACCAATCTAATTTCAATCTAATAATTGCAATGACAGATATTCGTACTCTTGAAACCAATTATGTCAATATTGGATTGCAATTTAACCGAACCAATCGGAGCGTCGTTACAATTTCGCAGTAGTGTACTCATCGATAAATCGGCAATAGGAAAGTAATCAGTCTTAATCCTCCATAAACGTTATTTACATGAAATTATTACAAAAACAATAATCCTACTAATATTATAAACGCGAAAGTTTGTAAGGATGTTTGTTACTCTTTCACGTAAAAACTACTGTATGGATTTTAATGAAACTTTACAATAATATAGCATCAGAATAACACATAGGCTACAAGTTATAAAGACATTGTGTGAATTGACCAAAATATCAAGTAAGTATCTTATGTTCAAGCCATTAAAGCCAAAATAGTGAACCATTGTAGTCAATAAATTAATATGGTAGTTAGATACTTTAATCGCTTCTGGTAATCTATACATTATAATAAAAATGTAACTGATCTCCGTTTGTACATTGAAGATATATCAAAAAAAAATTATTCGGGGCATTTATCAATATAATAGTATTGACTATTGTATTATGGTAAGCTTCCCTTTACATTTAGAGCTTATTCCATTTCAATTGCTTCATAAACAAACAAGTTAAAACTATTTAAATTGTAATTTAAGTAAAGTTTGTGTGAGAACGCCAAAGCCATATACTCGTAGTTTACAAGGCAAAGCCGCGAGCGGGTCGCTAGTCATAAACAATATTAAATATCAATTTAACTGAAACACCTTAAACATTCTTAAGTCGTGCTACTGTCGTGTACTTTACACATATTTTATCTGTATATATAACTTTTAAGTCTGTTGACATTTGACATCATTATTATAATGTATATTTCATATAATGTTTCACAAAATTTACCTGCTTCATCTGCTTTCGTGTTTTCTCTACTAAACACAGACACTGGCAGATTATTTTGCGCCATCGCAAAATCAGGCAAATTTAAAAAAAAAAAAAAAAATGTTTCCCAATCGACGTATTAAAGTATTTCTCTTCAAGAGTTAATAATAATGTTTAAAAATATATTATTTATTGAATTCAGTGAAGAAGGAAACTTTTGAGACCTTTTTAGAAATGATGCTGATGTATAAATTTTCGCATATAATATATTACAATATTTTTTTCTATAAATCCATCCATAAGAATTAGAATTATAACTAAATTAATTAATAAACATACTTAACATGTTTGTGACATATTTTTGTCACTCACAAGTCACAAGTCACTTTCGCGTTGCTAAGGCAACGTTATACTACACATCAACGGGTCTCCTAGAGTGATAAAAGGATTTGAACTTGCTCAAAGCGATTCAACGCAAACTTAACACTAATACTCTATGATGATAACGAACGAGAGTGTAAATTTTAATACATGATCTGAATGTTGTATCCGTGTCTATTAGATACCGCTTGTCTATTAGATTTAAGCGCGCTGGCTAAGTTGAAATTTCTTTGTTTATTGTATTTTTTTGATATATCGTTTTACATTCGTGATTGCTTGTGGGTTCGATTCCGACTCAGAGGATTAATTATACGTAAATTATCAATTTCTTTGCTCTAGTGGAAGACAAAGCGCGGCGTTCAGTTCCGAATGGCAGACTACGCTGTCTCGAAATCGGTCAGAAATCTACAGAAATATTCTGAGTGACAATCAAATTTTAATCTCAGTTTACTGTTCATTTTTAACTTTGAAATATATTAGCTCGGACCGAGCGAAGTACAGTCCCTCACGACAAACGGTGTAACAAGTCGAGGTTCGAGTCTCACCTGAGGCGCCCTTGCATCACCGTGAAATGAATTTGATGGTTTCCTCTGGAGGCTTCCAATCCAAGGTCGGAGCTCTCTTAGCTCGGTCTCTCCCAAAACCCGGTGACGCTGTAGAGGCCGTAGGCCAACAGCACACTACACATTCGAAAAAAAGAACCTGAAATATATCAATTATATATTCGTTATAGCGTATAGTTGAAAACAATGTTAAGTACGACATATCTAACATTAATATCATGTTAGATACAGTATAAATTCATCGAGTAAAACTCAAAATAAATTTCTGTTGAATTGCTTCCAGATTGATTGGCAGTATTTGAGCTTTCCAATTACTAGAAGCGCGTCCTTTGTTTAATGGATAGTAATTCGAATGCCATTTCGTGACTAGATAGGTAGAATCCTTTGTTCTCGATATAGCTAAGTTATTAAATTTGACATTTGTAAGAAAACACTTCTAAATCATTAATGCGACTACCACTAGACTGCAACTGGCGTGGCGTTGGAAATAGAGCGGTTGTCAACAGCCAATAGGATAGCACCGCGTACGACGTACCTTGGCCAAGTTTGAAGTCGATTGGTTTCACCTACCGTAAAGCAGACTGTGCTTTATTTATTTACAAGTAGAAGCAATCGATTACCTACATCGAAGACCATCCTTGCTATAAATTCATTAGTCATATTTCACTAATTCGTAAAATGTCATTTTTTTTTTAATGTTGCGGACAGACGCTTCTCTCTGTGCGTTCTTTACCGCATTTATCATGTGGAGTATTCTGGGAAACTGTTCGACTTGATTCCTGCCGCTAAATTTGCGAAACGCACAGAATGTATCAGACTTAAATACCATCCTCACCATCTGGATACTCTGCTACTGTGCGGTAGCAACTTACTCAACTGTGGAATGGCGTACCAGCGGCAGTGCTTCCAGGTCTATTCAACATGGGAACCTTAAAGAAGCGCGTCTATTTCCACCTTAATGGCCGGCAAAATCCCAGTAGCTCCTCTGGTGTTACACGGGGTCGTGGGCGGCGGTGATCACTTACCATCAGGTGACCCGAACGCCCGTTTGCATTGTCTATAGAATAAAAAAAAATAACTGAAATTTTACAATATAATATGCTGTAATGGTATAAACTTAATTAATGGTATAAACTTACTCTTAATCTTGATGAAAATGTTGCAACGCTATTTAGATTCATTTGTTAGCGTCCGATATGCTTGTAACTTTGCACACGTGTCCTGAACCAATGGTAATACAATATTTATAAAATATAAACCTGATATACTTGCCAAGGCGACCAAGATAAGGCGATATATTCTCCTTTTTTTCCTTATAAAAATGTGAGACGACCTAGTTCAAGTCACTCTGTTGCACACTATTTCTGTTTTCCGCACAAACGCCACCCTTTCACCTTGCACCAGAGCGAAGAAATGAAAATAATTTAACTACAATTATTCCTCCGAGTAGGATTGTGCTTACAGTGCTTACAGATGCTATACCACTGCACCAAGATGGCCCCTCTTAAGTAAACAGGGGATAAATGTATATATATTATATCTATACATATAATAAAAAAATATTATGATCACGCTCTCTGTACATGGAAGATATATAAAATATATTATTTTTTTTATTTATAAATAAAATAGAACTCAAAACAACGATTCTCAATTTTCTTTTCTGTTTGTCTGTTTATCTGTACGTTTGTGCCTAATCTCAGGAAACGGCTTAACAGAAGTTTAATGCGTTTTAAATTAACACCTTTTCCATAAACTCTTACGCAACGTTTAAAGGATGATACAACATTTCAATCGGATTTATAAACAAAATATTAACCATTCAAATTGATAATTTTTAATTAAAAGCTGTTGTTGACTGAAGTGGGAAGCATGCATTGGGCGCGGACGGATGGGCAGAAAAACCAGTGAACTTATTTTTAGTCGTGTAGTTTACGCAGGCAGAAAACCGCAAGCGGGTCATATAAATACCATTTCGAGTTTTCCTTACTTTATTTAATTAGATTTGTACTAGCACTACTACTACTGTTTTGTGAAGTAGTAAATACACATTTGAAGAAAATTGAAATATATTCTTTATTAAAGAAGATTACATTTTAATATTGCCAATTTCGTAATTTGCTGAATTGACAAATTTGTTTTTTCAATGTATAATATTCTAAGAAGCATCTACAACTTTTGAATATATAAAATCTTTCTCTTTAGTAAATTCAATAAGAAAAAAATTAAAAAGCTCTCCAACATCGCTTCCAGGAACAAAACTCTTTTTTTATGACTGGAAAAGCTTTGCAACGAAGAAAAATGAGAAATGTATATTTATATAAAGTAATCAAGCTAGAATTGTTTTTTATCATTGTTCATCTGTTCATTAATACCAATATTCTGGAGGTAGTCTAAGCTTAATTATAGCGATCTAATCCAAATAATTAATTCCTTGGTCTAGTAGTCAAAACGTATCGCTATTGTGGCACATTGGGACAGCGTCTGACCGTAAACGCGATTAGTTGTGGGTTCCAGTCCCCCCACTCAGTTGGTAATATGACAATCTAATATTAAATCGCCCCGCTCCCTCTTTTATGTTTTCAGAAAATTTTGTGTGGAAAGGGACTCTCAGTTTTCTAACTCCACTAGGTATTGACAAACAGCCATTTATATATCCACATTGTGCTATTATCTTGACGGTCATATAGGCTTTTGCCTAGTTGAAATTAAATACGTAATTATAATTTAATATTTATAACATAAATAGTAGTTTATTTTAACTTCTTTACGTATTGCATTACATGGGTTTATTCAGTTAAAGGCAATTAAGGTTAGAAATCGCTTTAAAAAGTTTTAATCCAGATGCCCATTTAGTGACTGGTGCTAGCGTGTTTGTTAGTTAACCCAACCTTACCCTTTGTAAATCAAGGCTAGAAAACAATTATATTTTTACCTCTCTTCACGCTTCACTTTTTCTTCTTTCACGCTTCACGCTTTATCTAACAGACTTCATGAGAAATATAACATACTTCTTTCGCCTCCGCCTTTCACGTAGCGGAACATTCTTAAGTAGCGAAAACCAACGCCAATTCTTGTCTCTGCAGACCAGAGAAAGAGAATTTTATTTTAGAAACTTATTTTGAATGTGTATGTATATTTCAACTACGATAGCGATATGATGGCTACATCAAATTTAATAATATTACAAAATGTGCATACAAATTTGATACATAATGAATTCATTCGTTGAAAAATTTTTTGTGTACACGAGAACGAGTTTTATTGTTCACATCGCGACAATATTGAATATTATAGCGTCAAAGTGAAATCCAGTCAAACTTTGCGTTGGAAATCCGTTCGGCGTCCCTTTTACACGAATTTAATTAGCCTTTGACGTGTGCTCGTCTAGTATTTACAGATGGCTGGGTTCCAGTGAATGCCCGTGCCGGATTGTCCTGACGAGCGGCCACTGTATGGAAAGGAGTGTCGAATACATCGCCATCCTGCTATTACATCATGTAAATGTACAGCACTGTGGAAATTCTATATTGTGAGGACTTGTATTAAAATTTTACTTCGGTTATTAAAAATTTTACTTTGGTAATTAAAAATTTGTTAGTTAGATTGATTTTTGTCTTTACGAGGATGAATTGGTTCGTATCGAAGTTTTTGATTTTTTTTAACAAAGGCTTTTTTTGCTACACTCAATAAATGTAATATATGTTACATACGTATATTTTTTTCTTTTTTTCCAGGTTTACACGATTGCCTAGAACCGAATCCAAGACAGAGTGCGTGTTTAGTGGCGGAACTCAATGCCCAGTTTTTTCGTAGGAGCGGATATGTGGAATTAATTTAAATATAATCATTCCCCGCGTGGGAATCGAACCTGTAACCATCGCGTATATAATCAGACGCCAGTCACACTGTTCCACGGTGGTTCTCCTGGCCTCATACAAGCGAAAAAGACAATGAATCTAAAGCAGGTAACTTTTTAAGTCCAATACAATCGCCAAGCAAGCTGCATTGTCTTAAATTCGGGCGAAAAGTGATGAACCCACTATGTAAATGTAAGAAAATAATGAACCTGTAAAAAAGTAGTTTTCGTTTAGGTTCATAAAAAATAGCCTATATTGAACTCTCTCGGACTGTGGACGCGTTTGGTTGTGGGTCCGAATCCCACGCGGGAAAATTATATTTAAATTATTTCTCCGCTCTGGTATTCATATGCCAGCCGTCTTAGGACAAAGCGCGGCGTGGAGTATAGTAATATTTATATATTATTGTACTACATATAGTCTTTGCCTTTCTATCATACGAATTTGAATTGCATTGTAAAAAAGGGGTGCCGAGAAACTCGCCCAGGGCACTGGTAGTACTAAAACCGGCACTGTATGTATGAATGCTCTTAGCGACAATCCCGGTGGCTCCTATAGGTATAAATAATATATTACAAAGTATATTGTAAACAAATAAAATATAACTGATAATCACAAAAAAGAGTCTTATTTCAATAAACAAGTTGGTAATGATGATGATAAAGAATTATATAATGTCCATATTCAACCTAATATCCGTAATAATATTCTATAGGTATAAGTCTTGTAAACTGATGACTTAAATTTAAATTATAGTAAAAGGTATAGCCTATAAAAAAATCCCTTTTCGTAATATACTTTTACTTTGGAGACAGTAGAAATTGATAAAACACTCAGTTTTAATAAAAGTAATCAACCAATATATAGTCTATGAACTTCGTGTCATTTGCAATCTGAAGATAAACTTTATATAAATAGACCATTAAAGTATTTTAATATAATAAAACGCGAGTTGTTCCTCCCTCGCTTGTTCAGTTTTGCTTTGAGACGCTATCGTTATTATGTCGTAGAATCTAATAAAGTACTTCATAAGCTTTGTGATATAATTTGTGTGAAGCTGCATATTATTATTAATAATATATTTAAACTAATTAAAAAGCTGAACAATAAATAACTAGTAGATATTTGTAATTTCTAATACTTACTGGCTTTAAGAATTTACACCAAACAAATGTCTGTATATTAATTATAGTTGGTGAAAATATTTTATGGAATAAAGAAACGGAAACGGTAAAGAATTAAAGGCATATATATACAATTTGTATGTCATTTCCTGTTGAACAGATCCAGGGGTAAAAAAAAAACCTAAGGGTATTGGTTTCAAAGTGAGAATAAAAAAAAATATTCTTACATTATGCTTTTGTAAAGTTATAGCATTTAAATAAACCCTAGTGCTGGTGGGTCGAGAAGGGCCTGCCACGCACTGGTAGAACTATCTTTGGGGGCGTATTTCGACCCGTCACCGCGCCAGATGAAGGTTTATGATATTGCATGCCGCAGCGAAGGTGTTAACAAAGAAAAAAAAAAATAAAGTTATCTGTACGAAACGACAATTTATTTAAGCCTTGACATTAATGCGTTTTTATTTACATTTAATAATGAGGTTACATTATTATCTATCTTGTTAATTCCCAAACGTCATTTAAATTATCGAAAAGAGACAAAGAACTGCAGACACGCCCTGAAAATATGTGGAAAACTAGACTACAGCCATCGTCCTACGTTATCGATTAACTTGTGTAGGTCTGGACGCGCAGGAGCTTTAAAGCGATTTTCCCGCTTTTGGACGGTACGGTGCAGCCTGAAAGTATTGATACAATCGACGAACAAACATCCATGGGATGCATTTCAAGCAAATTCGGCACGAACCTTTGATACATTATCTATAAATAAAGTTAATTAAAATTAAAAGTTTATTGGCTTATGTAATAAGTTTCTTATTATCATTATAGTGAAAAATGAAGAACCTATTAGTAATCACATGTTTGCATAATTAAATTATCTGCTAATAAGGCGTATAAATTATATTAAACTAAAATAATAAAACACTTTATAATGTTAAACTGTTATTTAAGTATTAATTACACAAAATTTCAAATATTATTTATTAATTTATTTCTTGTCAGTTTTCGTTCTTACTTAGTAGGTACAAACCTTTCTAAAGGGCTGTTAGGAATGTAACATTTCCAATCTGGATTCGGACGCGGTATAATAATCGATGAGTTTCTTCTTGTTATATTACTACTTATATTACTTTCATCCTAGGTGTCTTTTTTTTTAAAGAATCTGATATTGATATATTTTGCTTACACTCCACCCAGATCCGAAATTAGTCGAAACTTTCATATCGGATACGGTCACAGTTATGGAACCTATCAAAAGTATTTCAATAACTTTATCTACTTACTAGTGGCGGGCAGCCACTTTGCAACTTTGTTTGCTTAAAAGTTAAGACCTTTTCCACACTAACTCCATATAAAACAATTTTTTTATAACGATTTGGGCACACCATCATATCGCCGTTACCAAATAGAAGTACCTCCTACTTATCTTTACATACAGCTTACCTCATACACATATTATATGTCTGTTTGTAACATTAAAATAACCGCACTAAATATATATATATATATATTTCATACACAGTACGTATATATTTCGGTAAAATAACATTTCTAAACAGGTCAAATAACAGACTGTCTGTCTGTTCCAGCTAATCTCTGGAACGGCTAAGCCGATTTTGACGGAACTTTCACTGGAAGATAGCTGAAGTAATAAAAAGTAACTTAGGCTACTTTATTTTAGAATTCCACGCAGTCAAAGTCGCGGGCACAGCTAGTGTTATCGTATAATTATATACAACAAACGAAGAGAATAAAAAAGGTGTGTAGTATGACGGCAGTAACCATTTAAAAAAATTAACATGAAAATTAAGGCCATCCCGAGCTTTCTTGTTACCGCGATGGATTGTAAATTTTTAATTTTCGGCTTGTTTGGATATTTGCACAGCAAATTCCTACTGTCATGGCTTGGTCGCATCGGAGGAAAGTAAAGTGAATTATACCATCAAGTGACCACTAAACAGCTTACCATCATGGTACTATTAGTTACAATTAGATAACTACGATTTAGGGCACTGTTGTGGATTGGTCTTTGACCTGGGTCCACTTCAACCTCTGCGTCTTGCACTTACGATTGTCGTATATAAACAATTTCACTTCAAACGTCTTAATTTGGTCAATTATCAAACGTCTTTTATTTCTATATTGATTTAATAAGGAAATGTAATTTTTTACATTTTTTTAAAGTGTTAATCACACATGTAGGAAATTGAAAAACATATTTTTAAGAAACGTATAAACATTTGAAAGCGTGGCTTAGCGGTCAGAGCGCTTTAACGGTTATCAAGATGCGCGGGTTCAAATCCCGTTGCGTTCAAATTTTTATACGTTTTCAAAAAATATGTTTATTTAAGGAACTGTAAGTTTCAACGCGCGTTGTTCTACGCAGATCTGTCAATTCATCGGGCAACGCTGATCGCTTACCATCAGGTGACCCGCTCGTTTGCCTTGTATATAGAATTATATATATATATATATAATAGGTTGGCATCTCCTCGTAAATAATGCTACATTTTTTAATGTTTAAATACAATGAGTTTTTAGTACAATATTGGCCTAATCTATTAAGGTAAGTTGAAAAGTAGAGGGCGAAGATGAGATCCCTGGGATACACCTGATGCTAAAAACAAGGGAGGTACACCATCTGGGCCACATTCCCTTATTGATATCCAACGGATTCAAGAAGTTCTCAACTATCTTTTGTGTTATAATACACATATGGGATTTAGATGAGAAAATATCGTCATCATTTACATACCCAGGCTTAAAATGTTGATAAACCGAGCTAAAGTTAAAATATTTACTTAACAAATAACAAATATTATTGCCACCGGTAACTTCTATATCAATATAGAATGTGGTATCAGGAAAGCAATAAGATGTAGCTTAAGATATCACAGATTTCGAAAAATATAAGCTATTTGATTTAATTTGTAGCTCAGCTTTATAAATATAATTATCATAGGAAATGGTTTGTACACGATTTTGTCTATTACGACACAAAATAAAAGTATAATAATCCACAAGTCCGTTATATATTTTCCATTTCTTGTGATATTTAGGTTTCGTTAATAATCTTTTATTAAAGAGTTAGAGTACTAAAATAGATAACGAATACCACATACGATAGTTTTACTAGGTAAGATTTGTCTACTGCATTTCAGTCAGTCATGTCAGACTCATTAAGCAAGTGAAACTAATCGAGCTCAGCCAGAACTTTATTGATGGCATTATAATCAGCTATATTGAACATGTGCACAGTACGCGGTGAGTCAGAAATTGTTCAACAAGTAACTGACATCTTTGGCAAATTAAGAAAATGATAAATGCACTCTACAACTACGACACTATTAGAAAAGTACACGATATTCATCCCATTCCGGAAACACTTCCAATCAGCATTTGAGATGTAAAACTCATCTACTATCAAAAAGTTATCATTAGGATAGTAGGCTTCTGAAGACACCAATTCAAAAAAATCACATAATGGTTCACATTTGTATTTATCGTGAGCAAAATAGCAATAAACAATATAGATGCAACAATTTGGATGAAGGAGACAAGTTAAGCGAAATCGAGGCTTTGACAACTTCCGCAGCAGAATTAAATAGATGGCGATGACCGAACACGAAGATGGAGCCTAAGCGCAATTAAAACACTGCCACCTAGGGCATCTCCACGGTCATTTCTGTATACGGAACATCAGGTATCAAAAAATTCAGAGTCGAATATAGAATAGCTTAACCATGTTTCATGCAACTCATGCAATACAGGTAATCATATTTCTTCCAGCGGCAAAGAAACTTGCTGCGTTCAAATCTTGATAAAAATGTTTTTTTTTTTAGATTTTACAATTATTAAATAGTTCTTTGAATGTTTTGAGAATGAGTCTTATTCGCATTTCTTTGTTTACAAATAATATAATCAGTCAGGCTCTTAAGAGATCGTACGAATTAGAAAATCCTTCTACTTGAAAATTTAATTAGTACATTCACGTACATATGTTATTATTCACATATAATTTATTAAAAGGCAGGTACAACAGGTTATTAGTTGTTAAATAATTTTGCGAATATTATTTGATATACAAATGTGATAGCTTTGATAAAACACGGTGCAGCGCCGAGTAATATAATGTTTTAAAATAAGCAGCAGGACAGAGGAAATGAAATAAAAGTGACATTGAATTTATTCCTCGCATACCGTAGTTTAACAGCAAATCTAATTTCAATTTTCGTTATCTGTTATCACATTATAATATTTATTCTATCTGTTGCATATCTGACATAAAAACAACGTGGCTGTCATTCGCCTAGTTAAATGTGTGCTTATAAATTTTGAATGTCGATTTGTATAAAATTTCAGTTACTTAAACATGTTTTGTAGTTTTTATCTGCTATGTTTTTAATAGGTATATAATATATATAATTGTTTGGGTGGCTGGTAAGATGTATCTTTGATAAAATCATACTATAACAAAATAATATGATAGTACAAAATATCTCATTCATTTCGTGCATATTTTCGTCTTTTCTTTCAGTTCCATTCTATATAATGTGTTAAATTATGATGACCGGCATTCATCACTCCTTGATGATACTTGATTGAGACTAAATCTTAAGTAAACCATGACAAAAATCAGTCAAATACATTCCACGACATTTGAATAGACAGAAAATAAAGTTGATGATCAAGAAATTGGATTATTACCCAATAACGAATGTTTGTAAAACATACAATGTGCATTTTCATTTTCATACAAGCATCCATAGTTTATATTAACCTTCCCATCCATAATTTATAGTACTCTAGGGATTTGATATAAGTTTGAAATACTGGAAATATGAACATATGTCCACAAACCTTAGTTTCATTTGAATTTTTAAATATATTTTTATTTATGACTATTTACTATTAATAAAAGACTTAAGTTTTTTAACATACTTTTGTCTTTTAACAAAAGTGAGAGTATTGCAATTGCTGGCTTGGAAGGCATTTTTGTTGAGAGCCCTCGGAAGTTCAATTTCATTTGACAATAACTTCATATTAATGAACTTTCAGCATCAAACATCAACTTTTAATTCACATATTAACATAATTACAATATTCTAGAATATAATAAAACACTTAGAGATATAAAGTTTGGTTTGTATTACATATTATAAAGTACTGTAATATTCTTATATACTATTTCAAAAGTAATTTATAGACATTTTACATGTAAATAAATAATAAACACTGTTTCATAGTAAAAAAAAATGTGACATAAAATGACTAAAGTTGTTGACTTAGTTATCTATTACAAGAGAATAAGCTACAATTACCATAATATCAATTTAGAATAAAAATGCTTAAAATGAATCAAGTTTAACAAATTATTGTTTGGGAAATATTTTTTGGAACATTACTTTCATTTGGACTATGAAATACTAACATCTGTATATGTGTATGTATATCTTCTAGATATGTAATTACACATTAAAATTATATATTTTTTATAAATAATGAAATAAGGTAAATAATTGAAGTCACACAAAGACAACATGTAGAATTTTAGGCTACACCTATCATATTTTATTACTGATAAAATTATTTGGTACAAGAAGCACAGACTAAAGCGAGGCTGTAGTGTGTATTTATTGATTGATTCTGCAAACAAGCTTCCATGAGATGAAAGCTTTTGGAAATTGCCATGGTGCAGGAAGGTTATTGCAGTGTATTGTAACACATTGTGCATATGTATATAGTTATAAAGTAGCTATAATGCACCTATATAGAGGCACATAGGTAAATCTAATATTGATTTAGCCTAACAAAGAAAACTCAAGAATTTTCATTTATATGTATTTTTTTGTGTTGCTATATTTCTTTCTGCCTGAAACGTATCTGCTTTATATATAGACTTACTTGAATCTAGTATTTGTTTATTTATTATTAATTACATATATTACAATATATGTAGAAATCTTTTTACATTTTTATTAAGTGTATTTAAAGTGTTATTTGCATACTTAGGAAATTGAAAATTGAAAGTTTTCTAAATATGTCTATGCAGTAATCATGGTGTTAGTCAATGTGTTATAATGTGTATTAAAGTTAGGTTTTAGGGGTTTAAATAAAAAATCGGTAATAGGTTTCTTGAATTTTTTTTATTTTTTTTGGGTTCCTTTATTAGTTCTAAATAGACATACAATAAATAGTAAATATTAAACGTTGCCTAAGAAGCTGAGCTTCGCTACAAAGCATCTCGGCTTTATCCGCTAATCTACAATGCTATTGTTGAAATTCTGCTGTACTTTATAATTGATTAAGTATTATTTATTATGTAAATGTGAAGTAATTTAAAGATATTAAATATTAATGAAATTACGTCTACAGTGACGCGAAAAAGTTAAGATTATATATGGAGAATATAAAATTGTTTTTTAAATGAAGTTTCTGACAAAGTCTGACGCGACAAATTCTTGTGGACGCCAAGTGTCAATGAACGAGGCCAAATCCTTCTGAGTTTGTATATAGTCCGGCATCAGCTGCCGGATCTCCGAGCTAATCCCGAACTTCATCTTCCTGGTGAACATTTCCTCGTAAGATGTGGTGGTCGGAATGCTGGCGGGCGCCATGTTCACCACCATCTGCGCGTAGCGGACTGCCTGGTACATGTTCGTGTCCTTGTGGTTTTTGAACCAGATACCGATGAAATCATCGATAATATCGTAACGCGTCTTGGTGGCGTTCGTAGTGATCTCGGTGGTGATCATGTCACTGTAGACCATCTTAAGGTGCGGCCACACCTTCTTTATAGCCATGACGATGTCACGTATGAAGGACAGCCCAAAAGGGCTCTGTAGGACACTGGGCGCTCCGAAGATCGCAAAGAAGTCCAGGAGCACGTGCGCGACGTCCTCGACGCAGGCGGACTTGATCGCGCGTATGAGCATGAACTGTGTGGCGTTATCGCGATAGCAGACCAAGAACCTATATTTGTCGTCATGGTATTTGCGCAAGTCCAACAACTGGACCTCTCCCCGGCGCATCATCTGCTCTTTGAACATCTCCTTCAGAGTGTTCCTCATTTTTGCGGTTTGCTTGTTGCGTTGGCAAATTCTGCACAACGTCACGAACGAGGTTATCATTTCGTGTGTTATGTTAACGTATTTGCTGTCTATGATACGTTCCATAATGGGCTCGGAGCTGTGCTTAGTGCTCCTGTGTATGTCGTACAGGATGTCGAACACCTCGTCGGTGCGGGCGAAGTATCGATCAATTTTCGGATAGCCTACTATGGCTCTCGGCATATAGAGTCTTTCTCTAATGCCCACAATTTTTAAGTTGTAGCGCATCAGATAGCGATTGTGCGCTGGTATGGGCAAGTCTATTGCCACAATTTGCTTGACAATGCTCATAATAAATTCGTACTCCTTCGGCTCCAATATCATCATGTCGTTCTTGGTCGCCTCCGATATCCCATCAAGGAAGCTATGGAACTCGAGTCTCATGTAGACATCTTGAGGGTTGCGAGGCGGACGGTCGCTGGCTGCCATCTTGTAGGTTGGGAGTAGTCCTTGTGAGTATTCAAGCGGGCATGTCGCCCGGCTGCTGGCTAGGTAGTGCCGGAACAGGCTGCAGGCGACGCCTCGTCGGCGTGGGTGAGACCTGCGCGGCTCACCTCAATTCGGGGAACTGCGCATCCCACACGGCGAGCCACCCCCAGTTGCGTAACTACTGATACATTTGCAGTCCATTTCGGATGCATCGCGAACTTGATCGTTATTGAAAGGCGCATACGGTCATAGTTTGTGAGTAGATGGCATCTGGACGAAGACTGATTGCATGAGCCCGGCCAGTATTGATGTTTTCGTCCGGCATCATACAAATGTGTTATTGTATATACCTCGTATGACTCTATAGGACTCAGTATCTCGTTCATTTTAAATGTTAAGGTATTTATATTGTGATTGAATAATTTACGTCTGTAATGCTGAAAAACTTATTTAAAAAGTTTAAGGCTAATTAAATTCAAATAACGAGACCAACGGCTATTATGAAGCGGTTTTTTTTTATTTCACAAGTTTAATACTTTGCATGGTTATAATAAATTTTTATGTAATTTTTCATAATTCTTCTTGGTTTTTGTACCATACAAAATCATAACTTATTTTGATATTAATATCTATTTTTATATGTTTAAATATATAAGCAAATTAAATAAGCATATGACATGAAATAAACAAACACAGCCTCTGTTCTACATACGTATATAAATAACACTTAAGTATGTACATTTTATTACAACGGGAACAATTGAAAAACAATAGTCAAACATAGTCTAAACATCGGTCTACTTTAAAGCAATTATAAAATTACTAGCTGTCTTAGCTATGAATAATCAATTAGAGCCTTAATAAATAAAAGAGCATTATATTTCTTTCTTTTTTTTTTTTTTACGTATCATTTTCCATATTATTAGAAAATATTAAAAATAAATGAATCGATAATGAAGTCGTACTTAAGTTGTGGCGTGACCTCTAAATATAGTAATTCATTTTTATATTTTTAAATTATTCTTCATATATGTAGGTATATAAATAGGTCGTTTATCATCATCATATTAAACGATGATAAAATATACCTAATAGAGGTTTGCGACTGCAAGTCACAAAAATAAGTACAAAAATCCATTGTTCATATAATAAAATCAAGGCGGACGAATTCGCAAGAATTCAATCAACAAGAAGTCATTAAATAGAACTGTTTATAAATAAATATATTTCATTAATATTGCCATCTGTCGTCCAGAATACTGTTAGAAAGTGCATTGTCGCAACAAGTGTGCGGTGATGCAACTGAGTGATGTATACATTGTTCTCTGGAGGGAGCTATTACCATAACTTGATTGCAATGATCACTACAATATAATATTTTATTTTAAAATAATTGAAATAATATTACTTGTTTTAGCAAAAGTTTAAAATTAATTTGTTAAAATGTACGTATCAGTCACACAGAGGAAATGAAAAGGACACGCGCATGTTTATACATTCATACATACAATAAATGAAAATAACTTAAACTCAATATTTCGTCCGGATAGGGATCGGGCCCACAATTGTTCACAGCTACACGCTGCTTTGCCCATAATACAAAAACATTATGATGCTGAACGACTGTACTTTCGATTAACATAAAAATAGAAGCCAGGATCTAAAGCTCAATTTTTTTTAAGTCCAGTCTGAATAATAACCGGTTAATAAAATTATAAAACAATTATTTATATGTCTACAGAAGAAATGCTAATTATTATTATTTCTAATTGTTAATATCAAAATTAAATCATTTAAAATACCAGCCGTTAAAAATTCTTGAATTTAATTTAGTTTATTTTGTTTATATCATTAGTATTTCAAAATTAATGCAATCTTTATAACAATTTTTTTTCAAAACTGCATGTGCTGCCACCTATTGGTATTTTCTAATATTGTAAAGTGTATGGCTATGAGATGAGCACCTTACAACCAGATGTAAGTAAATAAAATTAATATTAAGTACAATATATTTTAAAAAGAGTGATTTCCTAATATTTTTTTTATTTATATATATATATATATAAATTTCCTTTCTTGCCAGTCATTATAAAAAATAAATAATATATTTTTAATAACTTTAAAAGTTTTATGAGTATTGAAAATTAGCCCATCTGGTGTCGATATGTAAAACTAAAAAGTGCATTGTAATTTGTAATATCCAGCCGTGACGCTTAGAGAGAGCTAAGAGGGAGCTTCCTCACTTAAAAAATGATTTAAAGAACGACTTTTTTTGTAATTTATATTTATTTATAAAAAATATATATTTATAAAATGTAATATAAAATATTTTTTTATTACATTCCTTTATAGCAAAGGCCAGTGTGGTGGAGTACAAATTTCCCTCCGCGTACGATGGTCGTGGGCTCATTCCGTATTTAGGAAATGTACGTAAGGACCCTGAATATGCGCGAATTAGAAGTTGAGTGATCTACTACAGACTTCTATGTAAATTGTAAGAGATAAGTAAATTAAAAAATAAAGAGTACCTTTTTATAATATAACTCGAATTTCTAAGTACAATCGAGTTTGTTAATATGGGCTATTGAAATATAGTAAACACCAGCACAGGTTCTCACTTAAACCACAATCTTTGCTTATTTATTAGTTTAAGTAATACATTGCTACAAAGAATGCAAATTCAAGGTGCCATCAACTCATTGGAGTTTAATTGAGCAGCAGTGTCGTCAAACATTTAAAAGATCGCAAAATAATCTTATATCTACGTCGAGGACGTCGCGCACTGGACTTCTTTGCGATTTTAAGCAACATTTTCACTCGCACTTTAATTTCACACTTGTATACGTAAACAAGTTAAACCAAGGGTAGATTTACATTAAGTAATGAACCTGAATGAATTAGGGCCAAACGCAACAGATCGTCTGATGCTCGGTAGTCTCAAACGAGCTGTCCTTCCAGGCTCCTCGGAACTGGTACCGGTCGCTCCTCATTTTGTTGGCTGCGGTTGATATCAGCTTGCAGGAGCCTGATCTCGTTGCGCATCGCAGTCAGTTTAGTCCGGAGCCTAGAGTTGTGAAGGCACAGTTGGGCAACTTCTTCCGTCACCGTTCTTTGGCCAAGAGTACGAACCGCTATTGCGATTGCTCTTACTTCCTCCTTTAGGGCCTTCGTAAAGGTGCCTTTTAAATTGCCAGATCGAGTGGCGACCTTTTGTATCACAGCCAGGCTGTCAGATACCTGGCTTTTGAGATCAGATGCCAATATCTGTCTGCTCTGGTTCTAGCTCTGACAACAGAGACATATTCGAAACACCTGAGTTAGCCCTGCTACGAACTTCTTCTGTAGTCTTATCTTTTAGAACTTCTTTCTTGCCAGATGTTTTTGACCCTTCCCTGAACTTTTAGCCGCCATTTGGTTGGATCTGTCGTCACCCGAAGAGTCCGACTGGTCGCTTCGACCCCCCCTGCCGTCTCTCCCTTAAGTATAACGGCCTGGTTGTTGAACCTTGTGTCCCAAACGATGCCATACTTTCCGTGTCCGACTCCCTCGACACCGAAACTCCCTAGAATCATCAACCAGACGAAGTTGAACTGCGTCTGGGCCCAACACCGATTACAGAAGTCAACGCTCCTTTTTCAGCTTTTCCAACACAACATGCGCTTGCTTTAGCACGCCTCCGATGTCTTGAGGTCTCCAAACTCCCGTGGAACCATCCTATTGAATCCGCCATCATTGGGCTCAAACAACTCACTGCCTGTAACAGGCCTTTCAACCGCTCCACCCTTTTCGGGCCCCTCGCCGGAACACAACAGAGTATAGTGACACAATTTATCCTTGAACAGATAGTAGGTCCACCTGGCATGGGGCCTAATCACTGAGCAGCGTCTGGTTCGTGAAGTGCCACTCAAGAACCTTCCGCCCCAACAGCACAAAATATATAAAAGCCAGATAGTTCAGATCTTTAAATATGACTTTTAGAACAAGAGTCGAAAGAAAGGAACCTATAATAAATCTTGTACCACTTATAGAATATTAATAAAAATGTTATGGAGTCAAGTATGTATTTATGTAACTAGTAAGTAGTTCAAGAACGTCCAATTTTTCATAAATTACTTATTAAATTTATTAACTAAAAATTTACATTAAAAAAAAAATTGAGTTGCCATATGAAAATATATTATTAATTATTCATATTGATCTCATAATCTATGACTTTAATTTAGTTACATATTTTCATGATACAATATTCGAAATATTTAATGCACTATTATATAAACATTTCTAAAATTATTTCTTAAAAACTTAAATCTTCCCTTTTTTTTAATAGCTTACTCATTCTCGTACTACGAATAAACATTTAAAAATATAATTAATGTAGTTGGCAGCACTGATTGTTTATGGTTTCACTTCGTGCTGCATGCGTTGACGTTCTTAAATAGGTACATTTTGGTCGGCCATATTTTCCTGTCGTCGTGCGTGGTGCGTGTGACTATTATTGAAACACTTCTCAACACTTTGGGTAATTATGGTCTTGTTTCATAATATCTAACATTTGTCCCGTGAGGATGTTCACGCGAAAGCTAACCTCTCTAGTAAAGTCTTATTAGGACGGGAAATTAGTTTGCTGCCACCTTGATTGACTCTTGTTGTAGGATTATGTGTTCAATCTGTTGGGTGGTCGCAATAGGCACGAGGCGACAGCTACGCTCGTCTATTGCGTATTATGTCATCATATATAAATAATATACAAACTTTTGTTAAAGTTCACATAATTGAAGTAGTGTTTTTTTCAACTCTAAAACTTTGCAGGTAGTTTTAAAAATATTAATTAATTGAAACTGTATACGCTATTTATAAGCTATTTAAAGTTTATTCGTTATATATATACTCGCTATGGACTAAAGAAAGTGTTCGAAAGTGGATCCAGTGTTTATTAGTTACGTATTTTATGATGTACTACGTAAATAACGTCAAAAACGGCGCGGAAAGTAGGTAGTCACAAACTTTGTTTTCAACTCCGAACTTTTAAATATTAAATGGATGTACTAAAATCAGTAAAATAGTGAGTATGTAGCTTTATACTAATTAATATACATTTAGATATTTATGTACTTAGCTAACTTTACGTAGTAGAGATGTAAACAATGCCTTTGAATACAAAGCTTATCACACAATATTAAAATAATTTATTTTAACTGATATATCCAACTTTAAATTGATCTTAAAACACTTAAGATTTTATAATATATAGAAGGATTATAGTTCCTTTTAAGATAATATTACTAAGTTGTGAATATTTTCATAATTGCTTATCAAATACTAGACGTCGACCTACATTTTTATGTATTAATTAAATTAAACATTGTTTACTCCTCTACTTCTAGTTTATTTGATTTACTTAACATTTTCTTAATACTAATATTGATAGAATAGATGTTAGAAAAACATTTTGTTTATTATAAATGCTTACTTTTATATGGATATTGTATAATATTGTCATTATAATAAAAGTTATAACAATACTTTATATATAATGTATTTGTTCAAAGAAAACATTTATGTATGTGTATTTGAATTGTATTTATATAGAGCATATTATTAAGGATTTGCCTTGCGATTTATTTGTCTAAATTACAAAATAATTTTTAGAATTGTATAGTGTAATATAAATTTGTATATACTATACATAGGTTATTAACATTTAAACTTTATTTTAAGTATTACAGTGTCCATATTATTATTGGTTTTTGATAAAATGATTGTATTGTAATTTTATTGTACTGTATATTTAGTGTTATTTATTGTCATGGCATTTCTGTATAGTTATGTATAAATACATATATATATGAAGATTCATAACATTTTATTTACACTAGCTTAAGTAGTTTTACATACAAACTAACAACTTAACAATTCATATACAATTTAACACTGCACCCTTAGTAAGAATAACATTTTACCACTGATGAAGAACATAGCTTCTCATAATTAGCTATTATAGTATAGTAATATTGAATCAAACAAGATTTGATCCCGCACCTTGCTCATAGAATAGCTAGAAACTGTAGGTAGTGAAGGAATGAAACGCATACATAGTAAAATAAATCAGTACTTTAATACAGTAACTGCATAGACGAAATTATTTTAAACAGATTTATCATATAATATTTGGTAACTTAAGGCAAAATTTTATATCTTAGTCTGCGGTCACATGCAATGCACTACCACTTGCACTGTTAAAATAGTTTCGGTTTAAAGATAAAGACATCGAGAAAACCTAAAGTCTCAGTACTCAAAAGCTATTTGTCTAATATAAAAAAGCTTAAATATATTCATTTTAAATAAAATAGTGAATTTACTCTTGTACAAGTGTTTCATATTGAATTTTTTGCATATTTAGACATTTGTTGCTAATGTTTGCGTTTAAACTCACTTAGTTGTTCAGTGCATTAATTTTTTACATTAAATCTGTATTTTAAAATTTTAATTTTTTTTAATTGATACGGTAAATGTGTTGTCATTAATTTTCAATTTCGTAAATTTTGAGTTCAAACGAATATTAAATTTATAAAAGAATATTAAACGACTTAAAGTATCTTATATTTTTATTATAATAGATAAATTAAAGTTAACATATGGTTTAAGTAATTTATTAAATCTAAATTAAACATAACTCCTCATTACGTAGCGACAGTCCAATAAAAAAAGTTTTCTAACAAAATACCATAATAATATAGGTATTTTTTTGGTTTATAATACTTCATTCATGCATTGAGCTGCGAAAATTCGAACGTTGTAAGCTAAGCGATGTCTGTCAGTCGCATTTGTTAGGATAAAATATTATTTGCAGTGAAATATAGAAAATATACCGTGTTTGCTCCTAGCGATCTTAAATATTTGTAGCGAATGGCAAAGCTCGTAAAATATACTTGCAGTACTTACAAAAATATTTGAGCCATATATGAAAATCCCCAATCCTCAATCTCTATATACAGCATTTGGTTTATTGTAACAGTTTTAGCGGATTGTACTGTATATATTGATCTCATCTTGGTGCTCATTGAGACTTAATCTAGTCGCAATAAGGTGTATTAAGAGTCTAAAGTACAGTACAGTACAGTAAAGTACTACAGAATGTTATTTTAAAATTTAGTTATAAAAAAAATTAAGCAACTACAATATATATACTACAGTTAGTTAAAAGATATTCAAAAAACCATCCACGACTCAAACACAAGACGTTTGAGTTATGGTACTGATCCTAGTGAGACACGCGTATTATATAAAACTTAAAAGCAGTATTAAAGCTCGTAACGATTAACAAACCAATCTTTTCATATCTAGCTTACTAACAAACAAGCAGCTTGACGCCTTTCCCCGTATACCAAGGTAGGTAGTGTCAAGACACTCCATTCTCGTTTGTTTTTAAACAACAAACCATTATAACAGTGTTCATGAATATTACTTTATATTACTTGTACGATTTAACAACAAATTGAAGACATGCATAGATAAAATGCGTAAATTACAATTTTAAGTGAAAGTTTATTATAAATTATCTTAAAACTGTCATTTGTTGCTTGCTATATATATATATATATATTGTTAGTAAATTTTCACATTTCCTTTGCCAATAAAAGTTATTTTCAATGTTTTGTTAACATTTTTTAAAGTGTTATTCCCACACTAAGGAAATTGAAAAAGACATATTTAGAAAACGTATAAAAATTTTAACGAAGCGGGATTTGAACCCGCGCCTCTTGAAAACCGTTCAAGAGGCGCGATGCGGTGCTTGAACGTGTTTTGTAGTAAAGAACTAAAAGTATATAATAATGGTTACAATAATTAACAGTTTAACTCATTTAAAGTCAATTTTAAAATTTGACGCAACATACAAAAAAATAGCGTATTCCTCGACGAATGTCTTCCAAATTGTGATTTCAATTCCTAGCAATATTAGTACAGGTAGGGCACTAATTACACACTACTCGTAGGATTCAATTTTACTGGACTCATATAGAGGTAGGCATCGTTTATATTTGAAATATAAAAGATTTGCTTTGCTTTGAGCCTGAGAATGAGCGAGTAATTGAAAAGTATGGGAAAAGAGGAAAACTAAAACTACATTACAATATTTTTTTTATATATTTTAAAGTGTTATTCCCACACTAAGGAAATTGAAAAAGACATATTTAGAAAACGTGTACCTACAGTGCACCTTGCAACGGATTGTTGGAAATGTAATCCTACTGACCGTTATCGAACCGTTCGTTTCATTTGCACAGACCCAGACTCCCATATACCTGTGCACTACATTTATTTTAGTTATGGAAAGTCAATACAGCAACCTGTTGCTTGGCGTGGGCTTTCCTTTATGAAATAGCGATTTTGAACCCTAAATATATGGGCGTTAAGGTTGCATTTGTAATGCCAGCATCTGGTTACTTCATTTAGTATCTGTGCAAATTTCACTAGAACCTGTCAGTGCTGTACAGTCAGTACTGTCAGTGCTGTCAGTGCTGCACAGATGGTATATTTCTCAAGCGTACGGATTTTCTGTAACATATATATTTGTTGTAGGTTTATTTATGTATTTGTTGTGATATTGAATTTCCTTTGTTCCTAGACACTACTACATGCACTCGTGTATTGTGGCACAAGTGTAAAGCGTTTGATATTAAAATAACATTTTTAATGCTATAGGGATTGGGTTTAACTTTATATACGATGGTTACGGGTTCGATTCTCGTTTAAAGGTTTATTTCTCGTATGTGGGTAGACAAAATGCAGCGTTTAGTTTTGCAAGAAATACAAGCAAAGGTCTTGAGATGAGCGAGAATAGTAATGTTACAATACGAATTCTCTGCCTTATATTTACTCTCTGCCTTATATTTACTCCCTGCCTTATATTTACTCTCTGCCTTATATTTACTCTCTGCCTTATATTTACTCTCTGCCTTATATTCTCTGCCTTATATAACTCTCTGCCGTATTTTGGGAAATACGTGAAAATAAAACAAAATCTATCGGAGTCAGTCGTCAGGAGTGATGACTGCCGGCAAGAGAAAAAATAAAAATATCATTGTATATAAATTAGAACTTTATCTAATCCAATGAGTATACTTTCTCCCATTTCACCACCACCACCACCGTCGCCATCATTACCAACACTACCACCACCACTGTCTCCCCCTACCGTAGTAGGGATTGCAGTAATGAATCCCCATTCCATAGAAATTATACCTTAAATTGTAGTGTCGCTGACGCGAACTCAACATTTTCATACAATAAAAGTTTTCGCTTTTTTCAAAAAAATGTTACAGAAAATTCCGCACATGGAAAATAATTTCATTAACTTCAATATTTCAGTTTAAACTCTGATTTTATTATGTTTTCAATTATTTTTGTATACTATTGGTACTCGATCGTATCATATATGAAATTAGTTTAAATTAATTAAAGCCACTATTACACATCATACATATTACACACTAGTATGTAGTGTGTGTAATATTATTTTCATTAATTTAATTTATAATTTCTTTCTTCTCCATTAACATCTTCAACTATGTCTAATTTCACAATTCTCCGTCCGCGGAGTGTTCATGGAAAAAAAGTCTAAAGGTTCTCTTGCAAGAATATTTTTTTTTATTTTATTTATTTCTTTAAATTTTTACCACAATTTTGTGTGTCCTTTCAATATATACTTTGACTAGTTATCATTTTCATATACATAAAACTATGAAAGATTTGTCTATTCTCGAAGCCTAAATATATATATAATGATGGTCCTGTATCTCCTTGGGAGACAAATATTCCAAAAGATACTAATTTTAAAGTTTTGACTCGTTGTTAGAGTTAAATTGTACTCGGTAGAAGAGAATTTTCTATTATCTATTAAAAGGTCTATCATCGGAACTGTCGTGAGTTAATTTCTAAGACGTGTTTCATTAGTAGTATCTCAGTCAATTTAGTTAGGTAGAGAGAGGAGCTCGGACAGTGGCGGGGAGCGATGGCGTATTTTAGAGGTGAGTAGCGTATTTTAATTGAGCCCACACTTGTGCCGCAATTCGGCCCCGGCAGTGCCCTGAGCTCCTATCCCTGCAACGCGATGGGCGCAGCGAATTCATAAATTCATTCATTGTTCTATAAACAAAAAACAGCTAGATAAGTAGGTTTTATTTAAATTTGTTAGTCTTACATACTAAAACTTTAAAAAAAAGACATATTTAGAAAACGTATAAAAATTTTAAACGCAGCGGGATTTGAACACCGTTCAAGCGCTCTGACCGCTAAGCCATTCGTTCCACATCCAGCTACGTTGAAATTCTTATACGCTTATTACAACTTATATTTGTTGTTAGCATTATTAAATATATATTTTGTTAACATTTTTTAAAGTGTTATTCCCACACTAAGGAAATTGAAAAATACATATTTAGAAAACGTATAAAAATTTTGAACGCAGCGGGATTTTTATACGTTTTCTAAATATGTCTTTTTCAATTTTCTTAGTGTGCGAATAACATTTTAAAAAATGTTAGCAATATATTTATATATGTTTTTGATTGAAGTATTGTAAAACAGCCGATTTACTTTTTTTAAACATGTCGTTTAGTCCGAGTCTAATAGTATATTAGTTTATATTTTTAAAACACTTTCATACAGTAGTTTCAAAGCTTTCAAAAAGGTGTACTTGTGTGATCTTAATGCCCCATTTTAATACCACGTACTTAGTTTAGAAACCTTTTGCTAAATTAATTAGCGTATTTTCTCCACATACAAATTTCAACAGGTTTTCGTTTCCTTTTGAATTACGTCGCGAAATACGCAGTAATAGCTAATTACGGTGTACCTACGTTGACGTGATTTAAGTTAGATGAGTTTTATTGCATTGCTTCAATGCTGGCATTGGCTTTTACAATATTTTAATTTAGTGATAACAAGTTCGATACCTTATAAGGAAATAGGTATGTTAATTTAAAAATTCTAAGATATTAATAATATTACACTCGTTGTTAGTTAAATTTAAAATACAGTTATAAGATTTCAGGTCAGGCCGTCCTTATTGCGACTTTTAATTTTTTTTAATTTTTTTTTTTTTTTTTTTACGTGAGGAAATCCTTTACGGATTACCCGCCCGGCAGATATGGGCCGTCCGTTTACCCACTAAAACCTCACGGTGCTTCTCCTCTATATGTTATCTTATTCACGGTGCTCCTCCTCTATATGTTATCTTATTTCTGTGCTATCATTCGAACTAGGATTTAAAATATGTCCGCTTCCCCAGTCTGGTCAGAAAAAACCGCCGCGTTAGGTTCCGCCACCTCGCTCACAATGTCTCCAAATAGGCGGGAAGTATTATTAATAACCGGTTATTAAAGTATTGTTCAACGTCCATGTTAAGTATTAAGCAGTCTCCACTACAGTGTAACTATTTCAAGTATACTAAAATCCATGTTTGTTTACTTATCGCTCAAAAATCAGTACTTTGTCCACTCTCAAATAAGTATATTAAGGTCATTGGGTGGGTAAAGAACCACGTAAAAGAATAAATTATTAATAAAGAACTAAATTTAAAAAAAATTATCAAATGCATTGAAATAAGTAATATAGTGCGATGTCAGGATGCGTTAAAAGATACAGGTGGTACGGGGGTGGTAGTCTGGGGGGTTGGAGGCTGGAGGACCGCGGGCGGTCCGACAGTCGACTCGCAGCGTTCGGTGTGACCTAACGTTGGTGTCCGCTCATATAGTGCTCTCGTGGCATCCCGTGGCTTTGCTCACGTCCTTTGTCTTCTCAACGTTTATCTCTTTTCTCTCTAAAATGACTATGTTTAACAAGTGATTGTTTTGTGCTGTTTGTGTCCACTTTGGAACTTTTCAAAACTTTTCTAAAACTTTTTTTGGACAATTTTTTGATTTTTTTTTTATTTTCTTTTATTTTTAAGTTTAGTTTTAATTTATATCATTTGATAAAATATTGAACAATTAAATTTTAGTTTAAAATTAAATATTTAATTGTGACTTTAACGTCAAGATTTGGAGAACTGGCGAACTTGTATGTGAATACTGAAAATAAACTATAGCAGGTAAGAAAATAAAAATTACAAACACCTTATTTAATTTTCAGTTCTCGCTGCCTTTTCCTAATCTAAACATTAAAGTAACAATGGGTGACCGCAACAACCCAATCAAATTCGGACCAGAGTGGCTTCGCAACTTACCCAGGGAACGCAGCGCCGTGCGAGGCAGTCAGAGCGGTCAGAGCACACGGCCTGGGGCCAGGACCGTCGGGCCGCAAGTTGCGGGCCCGGCCGCGGGTTCCTCGGCAACCGGCAGCTCTTCTCAGCCGGGGCCCTCTGACAATGCATGTGCACTAAGATCCTCGCCAAGCCCCAGCACCTCCTCAGGTGCACACACAAGGACACATAAAGTGCTCCCAAAAGTACAGCTCGCAAAGTTGCGGTGAGTGTAGTTGTTGAAATTTTCAGACGCCGTGCTGCCTTATTTGACGGCTTCAAGAGTTGGCATTATGAGTTCATTGTAACCCGAGATGTGCTGATTTTTATGACTATTTTATGATTTTTCAACAATTTTATATTAATTTGCTAACTGATTATTTTTTTTTATAATTTTGTTCACTTGTTGGTCCTTCGCTGAGCTCTGAAATAATTTTTTTAGTTTTATTCGTTTATAACATTTTCGTGCAGTTACGGCAGGGAGGAGATGCTAGCACTATACGACAAGACTACAGAGGCTCCAGACGAGCTAAAGTATTTTGACCTGCTATATCAGCTCCGAGGAAAACCGCCTGTCGCGCTTAACACATTCGACGACGAAATGGTAGGCATCATTCGGTCTTCTTTTCTGATTTAGGTGCATTTCAGTCCGGCGGAAGGGTGACACTTATACTACTATATCGTCTTTTAATTTCTTTTATCTTAGCGTATAAACTAATTATTTAATTGTTTTTTTTTCGACGTAAAAATGTATCTCTTTGTTATCTGTCACATATGTTTTAGGATTAATATTGTATTTTATATGGGATTAGCTGGAAGATAATTTATTTATTTAAAAATTGAAATCGGTTTTTACTATTATTAGATAGGGGGAATAAAACAAAGAGCTCTTGTAGAAGTTCCAGCAATTTGTCAAAAGTATTACGGCAAAGTATGCTATATTTGACTGCTTATTAATAGTATTAATTAGTCTACTTAATACTACCTATTAGTAGTCAGTCAGTAATATACCATCTAAGCTTCATATAAACATACACAACCTGTACAAGTTAAGGCGGAAATTTTAAATACTAATAGGTTTCTAATTATACCTCATTTAGCCTCCTTTTGAAAGCTTTATGCCAAAAAGACTAGGGATTTCAGGGGGCGTGCCTTAGTAAAAGCAAATAGACTACTTATTTCTCTTTGTACCTATAACTTTGGATTGGCGAGCTTTGATTATCCATGAAAATCTCTTCAAATGAAATGGACATTTCCAACCAAAGGCAGATATCGTGTGTCCAACAAGATTATTTATTTGGTTTCTTTTTAGATGTCAGAAAATACAAAAATGTATCGAACGCGCTTATTATTACAAAAGTATTAAAGTAATAAACTGTTTGACAATATAAGAGCACCGCTGTATAATTAAAACATCGTTGTTTTATTTCTTATTTATCTAATATCACGTTGAATGAACTTTTCAGTTTCGCTAAGAGCTTAAATAAGGCATATTTTATTTTAGAAGAAAATTAAACAATATCCGCTATCTAATTAATAGAAACCGATGTAGTGATATGAAAAAGTGTCCCCACACTAGTGACTCCTCTAAGTCCTCCTCCTTCTCCTCAAATTCTAACATAATGGATGTATTTCAGCGAAACAACGTTCGCGGCACTCCGTCAGCGATGACAACAGAGCGCGTGGTTATGGGCCGCGGGTCCAGTCGTTGGGTGCTCACTACAGACACACGGGGGAAGTCCAGAATGCCGTTCCTGAGACAACTCTCTGCTTCATCTTCGGGAAGGTGAGTGCTTCTTGTTTAACCAGGTGGACGGGAGCTCCGCGTCAGGGATGTTATCCGGATAGCTCCTGAACCTAAACCGATAATTTTTTTTAGGATAATTTCAGTTATAGGCGGAGACTAAAATTAATGTTCTTATTGTATTGGATGGCCGTTGTAGTATTTAGCATTGCTTGGAATTTATAAAGTTCATACACCGATAAGTAAATGCAGTGCTACTTCACAATGGGCAGCTATTAATTAAATTCATTAGTATAAATAAAATTCTTCTTCTTGTGGTTATTTCTAACTTTATGTCGGTTCACGTATAATGGCAAGCTTTGTCATACCGCAATTACTTTAAATATAAAAAAAAATCTATAAAGAAAGTATTGCATATATCATAGTTAAACTTGCGTCACAAAATTCATAACGAATGTTAAAACAATATTTTTTTTTGACTGTATTGACTGCCGAAAATGCCAAAAATTTCTGGACACTTTTTTAGTTTGACTTCGCAGTTGGACCGGACATACTCTGCCCTCTTTCCGGACGTACCGTTATGATGATCGGTTCTCTATTTTCAGCCCATTTTGGATATTGCATTTTTTATTTTTCCGCTTCAAGCGTCAGTGGATTAGAGACAAAGCGAAGTGTGTTGAAACAAACACACGGTACTGCAATTTCGGGGCATTTCAGAATTTCTACGCCGCGCTTTAGTCTAACAGGGAAACTGAAAATAATTTATAAACTGAACTTTTCTCGGAGTTACATACAGCAGGCAAATATCCAGTGACGTACTGCTTCATCTGCCAATTGTATATAAAATTTTGTGTATTTACGACAATAAAACCACGACGAACAATTTTATTAATTAGTTGCGTAGTAACATTATTTGCGTTTGAAAAATACTTTCGCGATAATTATAAATTTTAATTCTACAGAATTGTACAGTGTTAATTTGTACATATTTTCTGAAATTACGGGAACTTGTTAATAAGGCGATCGGAATCAAATACTATGCAGAGATAGCTGTTTGAATACAAAATATTATTTTCATACCTTTACTATATTATTAATATATATCTTATTCATTAATTTAAATCTGATTTCAAATAATAATTTGAGCTCAGCTATCACAGAATCCGTCTTTAGCTTAGCGTTTTTTTTTGCACTTTTGTTTTGTACGTGTCTGCTTATTTTATAGGTTTACGATTCATAGGTAATTAAAAATATTTATTTTTTAACATTTAGATTTACAATTTCATTTGCCTATTCTATATATGTATTTGAAGATTATTATAATCGTAAGTGTTTAGTAACTAGTAACTACGAATAATGGCTACGTCACATAGGATACTGGTTCAATTCCCGCGTCAGTGAAATGTTTGTGTTTAATATATATCTATAATTTTATTACTGTATTATCTAGCACAAATGTTTCACTTTTAATTTTCCTATTATGTTGCACTAACTTTACTATAGTTACCTATAAGGTACCCACCATCACCACCATCGTGGAAAGCTATTAAGTCGTGCGTAGACGACTTAAACAATATTTTTTTTAAACAAAATTGACATTGATCCTTAATGGCAATTTAACTTACGACATCTGCTTTAACATCGAAGTTAACTAATACAAGCACAGCGGTAACTTAAAATAATTGGTTACTATTATCAACGTATATTTTGTAAGTGTATAATTAGCTTGTCTATGAGTTTATAATATTCCGTTTCTTATACTTTGTATGAAGTCTAAATGTAATTTTATAATCTAATGCATAAATTAAACAAATAATTATACATTACGTTAGCTTTGCAACTGTTTGATTTGAAAACGGAAAACTTATTAGATTGATTTATTGCGATGGTTTTGAGTTCGATTTCCATTCGGAAGAGTATCCTGGTCAAGTTAGAACAAGCAATGGGCTTAATTCTACCACCCGGTCTACCGCATGCAATAGGTGTATCTAATAGAAGCGAATTGGAGAACGGAGTGTCTCATCACAAATTTCTCTTTGCCAACCCTTTAATATGGACGAATCGCTCCATCATACAATAAATATTTATCATCAAATAAAGTTAAATCTCGATCCAGCCGCTCGCAAGGGGTTGAGCTGCAACAGGTTATTTAATTTCCACTACCGGATATAACCATCTGAGAGTGGCTGCCTACGTAATACACGTTTATATTCGAGTAAATTGGAGTCAGACGGAGTTTTTCAAACAGATTGCCACCAAATTATTTTGTGTTTATTTATTACCCTTCTTTTAGTAGTATAGGCTAACAATTTAGGTAACTGTAAGGTTAAGGTACGGCGCCTGACTGACTGCAAACGCGATTAGTCGTGGATTAGACTCTCACTCGGATAAATCATTATATTTAATTTGTAATGTTATTCTGGTAAGACAAGGCACGGCGTTGAGTTCCGCCGGTTTCAGACTGGAAGTGGAGAACGGTGACTTTACACACTAGGTTCTCTAAGACTATCCTGATGTGCGGAAAGAGCTTGAAGTTGAATTTTAAATTTTTTTTTTGGTTTTTTATTTTTCGGCTTATTGAGGTATTGAATGTTATCCTAGGATATCTGTATGTGTAAGGCTAAAATGAGATGATTGAATTGATGGTGCCCCATAATATATTATTTTCATTACTATATTTAATATAATTCTCTAAAGATGAACGGAATAGTTGTAAGTGCAAACATTTTGAATAGTAAATTATTATAAATCTTAAAAGTCTATTTTTTGCTACTTAGTTGAGAAAATGTATTCTATAAATGTTCTACAAATTTTTTTTATTCTAATTTTATTTCATTTATCATTGCGAAAAACGTTAATATAAGATTTTTTGTAGTAAAATACTAAAAATATATAATAACAATTCAATTCCGCATCGTTTTTTACAGCATTCCTTTCTAAAATTTTTATGCAGTGCTTAGTTTTTATTTTTTACAATATATTTCACGTGCAACGTTTCACGCGCAGTGCAAATGAGAAAAATGCCGATGAATTTTTGTGTTAAAAAATATTTTTATTATTTTTTTTGATAATGGTTTTTTTTAAATGTAATAAATAGAGTTATTTGTTTCAAGTGTAAGGACGATCACAACTAATACAGTATTTGAACTTTTGTATTTATTTATTGCCATCTGTGTATCTTTGATACTTAGCAGTTATATCAAAAACTCATCGCGTGGCTATTCGCCGCTAGGAACGACTCGTTAGAATATTTTAAGTTGAATTAACTGAAATCACGATGCAATCGTCTTATCTCGTATTTTTTCTTTGTCCATTTAACAGTTATTTTAATATAAATAAAAATAATGTAATAAAAACTGTACTATGAAACAGATATATGTTTGCAAAACTTCATCGGTCACTTTTCAAGTTGAAACTATGCAAAAATACTTTGTAAAAAATAAAAAATGTTAAAAAAGGTTTAGAAAGGTAAATTAACGCCCATTTTGTTTGTTTATTTGACGAATAATTGGCTAAACGATACGAGAGGATTGAAATATTTCTAGATGAATTTCGGTTTTAAATATTCAAATTTCCCGCTATCACATGTAGAGGATTTCGGAGACGGTAATAGAACAAACAGGTCTGACATTTATACTACTGAATAAACAAGAGCTAGGCGGCTGGGATTGAAAACTAAATTACTGAGGCTTACCCCGAAATACAAATAGTTGAAATGTAACAAATTTTTAACCGAATTGATGATAGATAGGAATAGTTCCTCTCCGTATAAATTACTCATAACTTATGTTTCATTAATACGGTTAGTTGCTGACTTATGGAGCTGGCGTCTGTCTAATATAATAGTGTGTATAATAATGGTATTATAAAGAGGAAAAAATACTGGAATGAATTTACAACATTCTTTCAACAGCCAAACTTTAGACAGCGAATATTATCTTCACCAAGTAACATTGGTTATATTTATTGCCAGATTAGAAACAATTACTAAATCCGTACTAAAACTTGAATAATGTGATTCAAGGTGATTTTTTTTTTAATACAATTCATCTTTCGTCGCAAACAATGTACGACAATATTTAAGAACATGTAATTTTCTATATAAAGCTTAGCAGTAGCATACACACCTATCTCCGTCGGATAATTAACAATAACTGCTTTATCTCAATCTGTATCTAAATAAATGTGTTTGTCGGAAAGGAAATTTAATACACAATATTTATGCCCTGAACTCTAAAAACTAACCTTGTATAAGTATTGAATATAGCTGTCGTATACCTTGAAAATTACACTTTGTTCTGACACAAAAGAAAATTAAGATTTTTTTTTAAATTATTTTTAATAAATATATAGAACATCGTTCTAATTTTCGGCTTAAGCAAAGATATTACCACTAGTGAATTATTTTGTTTCTTATTTACCACCCATTTAGAGTGCTTGAAACGGAGCTCAACGCCGTTACTATATTTAAAGTTAGTTAGTTTTGTTATAATTATTATATTTGACATACGGAATGCGCCAATAACAGAAGTTTTATAGTTAATAATTGTATATATACTTATAACATACTTATATAACTTATACTTATATAACATATACTTTTATGGTCGTAAAAAAATACCAAAAAATTGTGTTTATTTGTAAAAAAAATAGTAATTTGTAATAAAATAGTATTAATACGATATAGTAATTTAAGCGATACTTAGCTTATTAAGTGTTTTAACATATTTTATTTGGATATATCTCATTTATATTCAGAAAATATAAGGAAATAAATAATATTAATAGTGTATAAGAATACTTAAAGACGTTTCAATCTTTCATGGTATAATATTTGCACCCTATTTAACTATTGTCCTTTCGCGAAAGTTTCACAATACGCACTGCAATTACTGCTGCTACTGATGTCAAAGGTACATTCTGTGCATACCGTCCATTGTAATTGTATTTAGAATACTTATACTACTGCGGATAAATGCAAAACAATAAATATTTCAGAATTTCATAAAACTTTTTTTTAATTTTTTTTTGTCACGGGATCACATTTTTCAGATAGAATATTTTTCTTTTGACAGGTAGCTTTTTGTGGAATCCACTGGTTGACAATGGTTCGCAATGGTCGCGCGGAACAATCGACGTTTGATTTCCACTCGCATCCTCAACTCTATTTGCATATTCATGTAGGACCTAATGATGAGAGTTTAATTGTCAGCGCTAACTTGTCGGAGGAAATGGCAACCTCTCACCCTGCACTAGTAGTTTCCTTCGCAGCGAAAACGTCCTCCTTTGAATCTTGCTTTTGTTTACGGAAAGAGCAAGCTTTACGTATAATAAGTTTAAAGAAAAGTGTCCAAAAGCTCATAGAGTTCAGATAATTGTGTATTAATTAGACACTCATGTGGGGAAAGCAGATGGAAACATCTGAATACACGCGAATATTTAATTTCAAATGTTTTCGTTTGTGTGTAAGGAATAGATGTTACGTGCCGTTACCAAATGTGTAGAAACGAACGACTTATTTTTAGGTTTTCTCATTAAAAACTTTTTAAAGATCATATTTACATACTTTACATTATACAAAATCGATATAATCTGTTTTAAAGTTCGGACTAGTAGTTTTGATTGCGGGCACAAGCAATTGTTTTTTGCAACTCCCCCTAGTGAGTTTTTAACCGTAACTCATATCTAAGAACATTGACCAATTAAACCCGAAGCTATGATTGGAAACCGCATCCAAATCGGACTCGAGTTTTAGCTTTGAACAAACACACGCTTACTGCAGCGCCCCCTTGTGAATTGTCACGGTAACACATATATCCAAGCAAACACCAATTTAACCAGAACCGGACTAAGGGTTTTGAAGACAAACAAATATAGAAACAATCTCAAACGCATATACCCGTCACTGTACCGTCGCGGGTAAAAGTATTTTCACAACAAATAATATTTCATAAACGTTTCTTTCAATATATTTTTGACCAATTAAGCATTATTGTTCGGTCAATTCGTCAATTTGAAACATCACGGTACAATAAATTAAGATAATTGCAATTTAAAAAGTGTTTGTCGTAAAACGCTTCAGAAAATGCAAACGCTGTAACGAAATATTAATTTAAATTCACGTTGTTTACACTCGTATGAATGTAGTCAGCATTTTTGTAATCACATAATTAATACAAAAATATTGCATATTACTCAAATTAGCGCTACTATACAATATCAATAATTAGCTCTTGCACGCAGAATTGTACATGAGTGAGTACAAAGTTTTGTACAAACTTAAGTACTTTACAAATGATTCGTATTTCTTGCTACCCGTTACATTATTGTCTTTACTTTATTTATTCTATTGATTGTACTATCTACAAACTAGAATTCCGTCTATTTTCCATGTCTTGTCTGATAGTGATTATTTTCATTTCCGGTTTTAGGCAATGCGCAGCGTTGGAGTCCTGAATAAAACACGAATTCAACGCTGATGACACGCTGAATTCAGGTGAACAGAGTGTCTTGACAGTAGGTTCTCTCTCTTCCTGCCCTCTTGTGCGTAAATAGCGTAAATGAACAAAAATATAAAAACCGAAATCTGCAAAACAGGTATTCAATGAGACAATTCAGTGTTATGAACTGCATCGCGACAGCGTCATAGGTTCTGTTATTAACGCTGTATGTGTATACAGATAAATACATGCATCATCGTTGGGGGGTATGCAGGGGTATGCGGTCCTGGCATACCTCTTTCGCCTCTTCCACATTCATTAACAGCCTCATTTCATACATGCCTGCCAGCTCCAAAGTTATTAGGTATTAAACTTAAGTTATTATTCTGTAATAACACGTACACTGGTATATATATAATAGAATCACAAGCTTCTATATTTGTCGCTAACTAACATATAGAAAATAAACTCGGTATCGCGGTATCTTTAATTTTGCCGATTTTTCATAATGTGAAATTTCATCTTAATTTTCTTTAAAAGGAGTCGATACTTTTTTCACCTATTAGTGTATGTCTATAGTCTATACATAGTAAATGTGTTTTATTACTAAGAATACAAGTCTTGTGCAGATGGAATCTAAAATCCATTTGAATTATTATTTTAATGTCAAACTCATATGTCATATGGATGTCTGTATTCTGATATATGTCAGATTAATTTTGATAGTTTTGCGTTCAAATGAAACATACGAGACGTTTGTGTACGTTATTGACATTTTAAAAAATGAATCCGGGGTGGTTCTCTTTCGTCAGTTCTGAACTGGAGAACTACTATACCAATTTCATTCATCTTTCTTATAGTTCTATACTTTCTGGAAGGTAAAAGTTATTCTTATGAAAAAATAAAGAAAATTGTGCGAAATCTTTGCAATGTTCTTTAAAGACTTCGAAAAGTCAGCTAGTACAGAAATAGTTTTTGAAGTTTTTCAAGTCTAGTTAGGTAGAACGTGGCACTATTTTCCGTCGTCCAACATTTATGTACTGCAATTTGTTAGGTGTGGAATTTGCTGGGCTGTCGCGAAATTTAACATTACACAAAAATATTACAAAATCGATAAAATCTGTGATCATGGACAACAGTGCATTGTTCGAAACGTCGCATTTTCAAAAAAATATCAAAGTATAATAAGATATATCTACTATTTTAACTGTTAAAATTGTTTAATTCAAACATTTATTTGATATATGCTATTTATAGACATGGTAATAGAAGAAAAATCTAAATTTTAAAAAATCATATTCATGCCACAACATTTTGCATATGTATATATATATATATATATATATATATATATATATATATATATATATATGTATATATGTATACAGTATTACACAAATATAAAGAATATTCATTTTACGAGTAGGTATAACCTGTAACAGTTTTCGTGGAAATAATTAATATATGTGGGTTGGGAAAATGTAAAGGGAGCTTAATTTTGCGCGGAAACGTAAAGGAGATATCGACGTTTATGTCATTTTTTAGAGTCTATTATGAAAATGTAGTTTTAGAGTAATATTCCGTTGCGACTTATTACAAATTTACTGTATAAATCTAGTAGCATATAGTATGGACTCATTTGGTATGTTACTAATTATTTAGTATCGTAATTTGCGTAGCGAACCTTTGTGTAGCGTGACAGATTTGGTTTGAAATTTCCTCGTATATAATATGTATTGTACCGCGATAGTCCGTAGTGAATACGAACCCAACTTGCGAAATTATTCATACACAAGCTACTTATTCGGTCGATCGAAATAAATGATAGCAATTTAGATAAACATAATATATAACATAAAGAGGAGCTCGAGGCAGTGCCTGGGACTTGCGAAAGAAATGTAGGGCCCTTTAAAATGCGCTCGCCTGCACTGTCCGAGATACTCTTTCCACATAACCAGATTAAATACGTGCTAGAAATTAACTGATTGGGCTGTTTCCAGGAGGCGCGGGATCGAGTCCTGCCAAGTTAACATTTTTAAAAGTTTTCTAGCAATGATTTTTAAATCCAAAAAAAGAGAACGTAGATGGTCTTTTTTTATATTAAACAATTTCTTAAACACCATATACATCAATTGCGGTAATTACTGAATTATATGGCTAATATCATAATATCGTAATATGACAATATATTTTTTTTACTATATGTTTATTTTTATAATACTTATGTATATTTTTAAATTATGTTTTATTCCTCTGTGTCTACAGTATAAAACTAGAATTTCTTCGATATATAGAATGGTTGTGTTAAATGCGAATCTCGGTTTATTTGTACAACAAAACACAGTATGCACTGTCGTTCCATCGATGTGAGCGTTCCGATAAACATTCATGAAGCTGCGGTCACCATGACATTGACACATCTCTCGTATATTGTACTTTAGGCTCACTGCGTTCTAAACATTCCGTTAAATTTTGAAAATAAACTGAAAACTTAAGAAAATGTGAAAGGATTCAATAACTTAATAGTATTAAATAAATTCGCTTAAGCAATGTGTAATAATATATATATATTTTATTTTGTGCAATTCTGCCATCATAATTCCTTCAAGCAAGGCTATACATTCGCCAGAAAAAAAATGAAGTTTTAGGAGGGCATTTAAAACTTAAGTTAATTTTAAAATGAGTGACCCAACATATTGCTGCTGCTACCAGGACTTCGATGCGTCTGTAGATATAGCTGTGTAGTCTGACCAATTACAAGCGATAAGATCTTGTAATTTAGTATGGGCGACTGGATCGTCTTTGCCCAATACCTAGCCTTGTTAACGCAGAAAGCTTTATGTAAGCTAACTATATAGAATAGAATATAAAGAACGATTACGAGATTAAAAATAGGGGTCGAAAACATACAATTTCCGAAAACTTTTTAAAATGCAAACTTAATGACACGTGACAAGCTAACAAAAAAAATGGCGAGAAGACTGTAGAACTTTAGATATAAAGCGATCAGAAAGATATTGGCGTCGAAGATATAGCGGAGATATAATACATTCCACTTACTTATAATTTGTAGAAGACGACTTCAAAGCACCTAAGATCATTCTTAGAGCCTTATAATAAATTATATCAAATTTGGCTAATACTAACTTGTAGCAAGGGTCCAATAATAATATTGCATAATCGCAATAGAGCTACTATTAATAACATTGTAAAATAATTTTAACGTGAATTGATGGGACACCCACCAAACATCTGAGATACCGCATGCAAAATAATTTACACTTATTGGAGACGTATTCCATATGAAATGAAACAAAACACTCCCAAGATCTTAACGGAATGACCTCTTCCTAGTCAAAATTACTACACTACTTTTAGGGATAGACAAAGACTAGTCGTGTACCGGTAGCCACTATTTCATCAACGTTTATAGAACAAAAAAGTAACAAAATACCATTTAGCATATCGTAAAATAAACTATCAACCGATTTCCGTAAATCATGAGTGTAAATACTGTGTAAAAGAGGGCGCAGTACAGAGCCCTGAGGAAGCCCATTCCAAAGAGATTTAAGAGTGAAAAGGTTGCCTTGATGTCTAATTCAAATGGATGTGCCAATAAAACTTCGCCCACTTCAAACGTGTGATAGCTTCTAAATAACATATTTCATTACACTAAAAGTTTTTGTTGCAAAATGTTATTTGTGTCCGTTCAGAAGTTAATACCAATCTAATAAAAGACCAATTATTTCACGTTTGTCCAATCAATTTACACACGAATCAATTCATTTGCATTATGAAAAGTGGCATTTAAGCTATTAGATGAGCAAATGCAGCTTATGACTTTTGACGACTTGACGATTGCTCTCGATCCATTAGAACTGAATTAGACGGATTAAGTTGACTGCTAATCTAATTGAGACTTTGCACGCCAAGTGAAATAACGATATTGACTTGATTCGCCAACGATAATCATGATGGAAATAAACTTACGTAGAATACGAATAAATTACTAACGTCACTCTTATAGGTCAATCATTATTTTAAATATACATGAGAGGCCATCGTGGCCCAGTGCGATAGCGTCCAAATGAATGTAAACGACATTGGTATTGAGTTCGACCCACTCGGGGAACGGTTATATTTAAATTATTGTAATTCCTCCTGTTTTTGCTACTTAAAACGAAGCGCGGCGACGGCGGCTGAGTTCCGCCACTCAACACGCTATGTCTCGATTTTGGGGCGGAACGTGGAAAACGGTGTGTCTCGGCACTAGGTTCCATCTGGTTTAAAAAAAAAATTCTATGCTCGTTGTCTTTGACTGCGTCTAGTGAACAAAGTGTACATTTATAACAAACACTGTGACTACGGAAAATACAGAGGACTTTACATTACTTTTACTGACATACGTTTCTACGAATAGATTCCAACTCCCACCATATATCATAAAATTTAAAAGTGCACACAAGTTTTTACTTTTATTTCACAACATTTTCAATATAAATATGTTCTTAAAGAGTTTCGAATTCAATAGGTTTAGAAGTGTACATTTCAGTAGACATTAACAGTCGATTTTCTCTCACATGTTAGTCGAACAAAGGTATGCATCGGATGTCTTGGCCGGTTCCTAGCTCGGCCCTTTAGAAAGAATATCTTTTAGAATGCACTTATACCCATATTAAAGTCGACGTTTCGTTTCTATACAGAGAAAAATATTGTTTTTATTTTACAAGTCAAATCTACATTTTAAAGCTAAGTGTTTAAGTTAAAGTTTGCTAATTATTACGGATTTGAATACGTATACTTGAGCTTTCATTCCCATCCTTTAACTACATGCATCTGCCCAAGGAGCCCTGTAAAATTTAAATGGGACTCGACTGTTATTATTTCTATATCAATACTAGAACTATAGGTTTGTTTTTTTTTTCTTTATAAAAACTACTAGGCTTCTTTCTTTTGTCCTTTTCTTTTTTTTAATTTCATTTTAATTTTTAAAAAAAATTGTAGACAGTGTGTTGTATGTTGAACGCCGCGTTTCATATAAACAAAATACAACACAAAATAGATATAAAATTTTTAATAGTAATTTTGATCTTATGTCGTTAATATTGTTAAAAAACAATATTAACATTAACAAGACATATTTTGTCACTATATCATTTTCTATCATTATAACATAAATAGAAACTTTTGCTTAACCTAAAGTGAAAAATATTTGTAATAAAAAAGGTTTTCTCTACTGACAGTCGAATCTATAATCGGAATTTATTTATAATATAACAGCTGTACGTTAACTATGCATCTTATGTTAATAGAGAAATTGCAGACAGAGTGTATTTTCAATAAGTGTTCATTGCTAGCCTGCCTGCATGATAGTAGTATGGAGTCGCCTAAATCTATTTCGTATCTTTTTATTATGATTACAAAAATACCAAAGTTATGTTTTGTTTTTAAATTATACATATTTATAAATTACTAGCGACCCGCTCGCGGCTTCGCCTGCGTAAACTATATGTCTAAATTATTTAGATTTTTTAGCCCGCACGCGTTCTCACACAAACTTTACTTAAATTACAATTTAAATAGTTTTAACTTGTTTGTTTATGAAGCAATTAAAATGGAATAAGCTCTAAATGTAAAGGGAAGCTTACCATAATACAATAGTCAATACTATTATAATGATAAATGTCCCGAATAATATTTTTTTGATATATCTTCAATGTACAAACGGAGATCAGTTACATTTTTATTATAATGTATAGATTACCAGAAGCGATTAAAGTATCTAACTACCATATTAATTTATTGACTACAATGGTTCACTATTTTAGCTTAATGGCTTGAACATAAGATACTTACTTGATATTTTGGTTAATTCACACAATGTCTTTATAACTTGTAGCCTATGTGTTATTCTGATGTTTCCATTATTTCTGATGTATTCCATTCAGTAGTTTTTACGTGAAAGAGAAAGAAACGTCCTCACAAACTTTCGTGTTTATAATATTAGTAGGATTTACAACATTCTAATAATATGAACTGCCTGTTGTTTCTTAAAATAACTATATTTGTCTGCTAACGTACTTAAAATAGCTCCAAAACAAACTTTTTCCATTATTCCAAAACATGTAAACTAAGTCACAAAAAATAAACCAAGTAGACGACTGACGCCGTTTTCGTTTTAATTGCTACGCTATACTAAGCTTTTACTTGAATTTCTTTTTAGATTTGTTTATTCGTACATTTATGTATGAGATTCGACAAGACTTTAGTCTCCGGTACGTGAAGGAAATTTTGGACCCCTTTTCACGAAAAGCCTCCCTTTCATCTCTTGTCTTTTTGTGTGTTTGAGAGCGGGACCAAACGCGGCACCACAATTAGTCAAATGAATAATAATAAATATTAAAATATTTTCAGCTAAACAGCTTGTATTAACTAAAAACGTATACTTTTATATAAGTATGCCAATTTGGATAATATCTTCTTGAAACAATTTAATTTACTTTAAAACTAAATGGTATCTCTGCGTATACTTAAATAGACACGTATTTTTATATGAAGAGCCCAATTCCGATCCGCGACCTACGGCACACAGTTCGCTAGTGCCCCTCGGCGATTATTCTCTTGAAGCTTGTTTGTTTTATTGGTATTGAGATGAAGTTACTGAGTCAACTTGGCACGAGTACTATGATTGCGTGGTGACTGATAGAAACGTTCCGTAGTTGACAAGTTTCATAAGCTTTTTCTTCTTAAGCTTTTGATACGGTTGAATTAAAATAGTTTTTATTTAAACTGTTATGTATAAATCTGTTTTTCTTTTAATTATTTTGTATGGTATCTATGGATATTTGAAAAAAATCCTATAAGCATAAGTCGGTAAAAATGTATTGGAATTCGAGTTACTTGTAATTGCATATAAGTTGCTGAATTAATATGGAAGCCTCCAATATTATAGTAATTGTCGAAACATGAAACACAAATGGACTTAGGCGTACCAAATTTAATCAGTCTAGCTTTGTCTTGTGTAGTTACTAGGACGCTTTGTAAGCTTGTACAATCATATCATAGTAGTTTACGAAAATAGCGTGGACTATAGTTTCGTCTTATTAGATATGACACATCTATAGTCCATATATATCATTAATTTAAAGAATCCATAAATAAAATTTATACATATTTAATATATAAATTAAACTGTTCCGTTATTCATTATGTGTCTGGCGGCTGGGCAAGGCGCAGCAGGCGTGTAAAAATTGTATGAGTATTGAGATGTGATGCGATAGGCGGAATAGGAAAACAGCGAATTGACGATTTAATTAACTTTAAAGTCCTCGTAAGCTAAAGTTGTGGATGACAATTGCTTACTGAAATATTATATAAGTAACAATGTATTTGTCTCGGAGCGACTAGTTGTTTCAATTGCTTTATAAAATATTCATAAAATTTCATATTGTTTTTTTAAATAATTTCCAAACACGAATAATAAAAGTCGCCTAAGTCCAAAACTTGACTGTGTATGCTTGGCATAAACATATTAGACATCTTCGAGTAAAGTAACACTTGAACTAACATAACGATTGATACTTCAATTAATACTCCAATTGTAAATTAATTCAGTTTTTAAGCTCTCGGTCTCTGAGGATGACGATCTAAATTTAATTTTAGTTACTTTATGTATTTTCAATTTAAGTGTGCGAAAAAAAACTAGTGCATGTCCACATCTCCTTGTCACTTGTCATAGGCAAAAGTTAAGTCAACGTCGCTCTTTAAGCATTAAAATCAATTGAATTACCGGATGCAGTGCAATTTTAGTAATTTAGAGCTCAGATTCGTTTAATACGCACAATAACCTCGGTTATCATATTATCCAATCATTGGCACATGAATGGCGAAAGCAATCTGTTGCATTGTAGCAAAATGCTTCGACTTCTTCAACAATTCCAACAATTTGTAACGTTCAGGTTGATGACCGGTCCGCTGCACTGGTTCTTTTGTGATAGGCAAATTTGACCCGGTTATTTAATCTGAAAGAGGATATGGATATGGAAGTAATGATTGACAATTACGTATAGATTATATGTAAATTGGCTTATCAACTTATAATCTATATTTATATACGTATATATTTTATGAAAAAAAAATACATACACGTTGCCTAAGCCTCTAGTAGTGACAATATGTACTAGAATTTTCCCAATTTTTTTTACTTTTCAAATGGAAACTAGTTCTAAGTCAGTTCTCACTCATTGCCTATTAGAGTCGTTCGCATCGCTCATTTCCAAGGTATAACAGGTTAAACAGACAGTACATTCCTATACTGAAATTCGGTCGTAATTTGGTAGGAAGGCAGTTTATTATATATAACAAATGTCAGCTAAGAACGGATTGTACGAAATTCATCCCCTAAGTGATTAAAAAGGGGATGATAGTTTGCATTAAAATTATTTAAAATCTAATAAGATTCATGATTTTATAACGTTTAATAATTAAAGTAATTAAATATGTTTCAAGAATTTTGAAATATTGTTATTTAAATGTAATCATTACCCATCCACAAAGACTAGGGCGAGATTTTTATGACTAACATTGAATTGAAATCCACTTTGTATTTTCAAAATATAACAGGTGTTTTGGTAGTAGTTGCAGCTACAGCTTTATGAGGTTCCTCGTATATTGCCAATAAAATATGCGCTATTAAAGATTGGCTCAATTTAACTTATAATTATATAAGCTAAGTGGGGGGGGGGGGGGGGCGTATTTGACTGAACATGCGCTGATGTGTTCTCGAGGAAGTGATGTAAAATTATTATCATATCCTCCATCTGATAAATTATAGTGCGGGGTTGAGTTGTGAAAGTAGATAACGGAGACTCGAGACACTGTGCTACCCTTCTATAGACGACAAATGCGCGTAAGTGCGCACTAACAATGATATATTTTAATAATGTTTCATTTACATGGGTGGGTGCTTTTGAAGTGGAAAGCCTGTATGTATACACTGTCGTGCCCTAATTGCTCGGCTTGTTGCTATACTATTATTGACATAGATGTTTTTGGGTAACAAGTGACGGGGGTGAAATGGGTATTACACAGATCATACCTATTTCAAATATAATGAAAAATTATTTCAAGCTTACCGCCACAATTGCTGCATTTGGCATGCAGTTCAAATTAACACGACGGTTTTAACATTTAATTTCACTTGAGAATTAATTAATATTTAATCATATTCGTCATTTTGCCAATCTGTGGGCCAAAATGGTACTGGAACATAGTCGCTTCCCAAATACACCGGGTATTTATAGCGCGTATATACCAAATACCAGGACCCTAGATGTGGGCGGTGAAAGTGTGGTCGCAGTGACTTTTTGATTGAGGTTCTCAATAAAAGGCCTGCATTAAGATCTGTGTAGTCAGTTGAGAACTCTGGTTGATGTGTAAAGTTACTTTGTATAAAATTTTATTACAAACATATTATAGTGTGTAATATTTATTTGATTAATTTAATGTTTTTAATTAAATAAAAAAGACTTTCTACGTGCTCTATACCATTCCTGGCGACCGTTCGCCCGCTCGAGTATATTGTTTCGTATTTTCCGCCTTTTCCTTCAAACCAGTAATTTTCCTGGAAAACTTCACAACGGTTCGGCCGTGTTGACGTCACAGTCGAACCGTTTTAGAGTTACTTTCGCATTTTTAATATTAGTATGGATTGCTTCCATTTACTACATGTTGGCATTGAAACTGACCCAAAATTATAATGAATTTCTTTATATTGGTAATTTTTTTGTCTTCCACATCAGACGATTTCACGCTTTCCTACACCAAGGACATAGACACACTCTTTTCGCAGCATTCCACTCGAATTCGAGACGTTGCATATTTAATGCCGAAACATCTCTTTCTTGTGCTCATCGCCCATCTTTGTCATTCCAGAAAGAAAGAAAAAACAATACAAATATAAGCATTCTAAGAGGGAATCGAATCCACAACCAAGGCGCTTACTGTCAGGTGTATCTCACTGAGTCACAAAGGCCACAAGGTTCTGTGTTTTTTTTATTTGTTATCGAAAATAACATACTGAACAATTTTTACTAAGGAAACATTTACTTATTCAGATATTTTAATCCTTTAAGGGTAGATTTTTGAGAAGAACATAAAGCCTATGTTGGACCTTGCGTAATCAATTATATTTTTGAGATTTAAATATAGGTTTTTCATACAAACTTTCATTCCCCTATTTCAAGCATTTAAGGGTTGATTTTTGAAAAAAATAGTAGCCTATTTTGGACCCTATATCTTTAACTATGTTAATTCTAAGTTCCATCTAACTCGGGCCGGTGGTTAAGCCGTTAAAGCGTCACAGGCAGACACATACAGACAGACCTTCGCATGTATAATATTTCATACACCTCCGACAGCAACGAGATTTTTTTCACAAAAAGAGTCGAAACATGATGTTTCATCAGTTACGTCAGTGTATGCCAATACTACTATAATATTAATTTTACAGTAAATCTATTGTGTTCGTACAATAGGCGTATATTGTGTTCTCATATTCTAGATATTTTTAGACGCAACAAGCAACCTGATATTTTGAACATTACAACGACGTTTCGGATACCAGAGTAAAGGAGTAGCGTACAACTCGTATCGCAAACACTTGTGAGAGACATCACGTGTCAAGTGATCAAGTATATTGCTGAAGCCGTTGGTTATAGGCTCAATTGTCATGCGTTAAATGCGCGTGCAATTAAAAATATTATTAAATTCATTTTTCTAATTTACATTCAATGTGTGAATTTCATGAATTTGAATGCGATACGGAATATCTTCTACTTTTAATAAACCTATGTTGATGTTTCACTCACTGGTCTGGTCAGTTAGAGCGCGTCGTTGAGTTTCTCCACACAAGCAAACCTTTTTATTAAAGTACTGACGAAAAAAAGAACCCACTAGAAGTGGTAGCCTGCCTCGTCGTGAAAGATCCATGAAAATTAGTGAAAATATGAAATTATATTATACTATATACGTTATCTGTAACATCAGCTTTTATTCAATAAAATCTGCGTAATGAATTTTAAACCGAAATAGAACAAAAAACGATATAACAGCAAAATGAAATTCACACAGCGAGCATGCATTTAATATTTAAGTCGATATTTTGTATCTATTTACGGTTTCTTCGATTCCTTTGTAACAAACGGCGGCCTTGAGTTTTCATCATTAAGCAATTATTCTGATGGAAATATATGGAACGTACTGAACTGGACGGAGTAAACTGATTTGGACACTAGGATCTCTCCGCCTGCTTCAAGATGGAAAATAAGCTTCAAGTTTCTTCCCTTATAGCAGGGTGGAGGGCGGAGAGAACCTAGTATCAAGACACTTCGCCTGCGCCGTCTATTGTGATATCGAGACTGCATATTTGTCTTACCAGAGCGGTGGGAGAGGTGGGGGGAATACTACTTATTTGAGTGGATGCCGAACCCACAACCAGTGCGCTTACAATTTGACGTTTCCTCACTGCGCCACATTGATGCAGAAAGGGCTACTTAAAAACTTACCTTTTTTTACTAAGGCATTACTTAACTAGTTTCTCATGTTTTTAAAACGATGAAATTAGATTTTGCATTTTAGAACATTCTTTAAAATGTTCGTATTTTAAAAGCGTAATAAAAGCTTAAATGGAATACTGCTCTAGAAGTGTAGATTAAGAAATAGAGTACGTATAGGCTTAGAATGAATCTGCAGCTACTTTCTTTTTTCTTGATTTTAAATCCATTAGATAAAATCGACTTACTACTACGATATATACTACGACTTAAAACTATTGTAACCTTTAATTTACATATATTTTAATTATGTTAGTAGACCGCTGGTTGTATGAAAGTAGTGTAATGTTTTTTCAGGACTAGTACTAGTACGAAACAGTGTTTTTTTTATACTGTGTGTGTTACAAAATGTACTGTTATATAATTGCTTTTAAAATAGATTCGTTTATTTAAAAAAAACAAATATATACCAATAAAGGAATTGGTTACTTTATTGGGCAAAAAATAATAAGGTACGACCAATAAAAAACAAGTGATGGTCTTCTGAATATAAAGTTTTTGCCTAATTTAAATAAACCTTCACATTATATATGTAATAATAAATAAACAATTGACATAAAGACGCAGTCACATTATAATGCTAAGCTTTAAAATTAAAAGCTCACTCACTTAAACGAAATTGATTAGCCAAGTTCTATTTTACGCAACCGTCGTACAGTTGGGAAACTTCTGCTTGTTAGATGATTGTAGGTGTAGGTTCGATAACCACTCTGGAATACTTTTAAAGTTAAACCAATCCTATTCTAGGATAAATTGAGTATGAGCTTTAAATACTTGACTGAGACTTAAACGTTTACGATTCCCTGTAACTTAGATATGTATTACTTTGCGAGCGTGTAATTTTTTTCTCTACGCGATAGTTAGATTGAGTGTCCTATAACAATATGTAAGTTACTATTTTCAATAAATAAGCCTTCGGTTGTTTGTACGGTAACCTATAATATGGTCTGTAATCGAACTGCTTAAGTAAATGTTCTAAGATTTTTACTTATAACTAACTTGTTTTTTATCATTACAAAGCTTCGAAGCTTAATATACGTAAAGAAAGTAAAAATAGATCATTTATTATCAAAACGAGAGAAAAAGTGCAATATTTTAATTTGGATAATTTTTTGAACCTTATTATAATAAAATTAGTTAATAGTATTGCCAAATACTTAGCAAACTTCTCTGAACAAAACATAGCATTTTCTATACATTCAACAACTAAAGTTATAAAATGATTTAAGAGCACACATAGCAATACATACGTTCATACGTACTTATTTAGCACCATCGGCGAGTTGGAAGTTACAATTTAAAGTATTTGACTGTATGCAATTGTTGGAATAATAATAATAATTATATAGTAATTATCGAGGGGACATCTCTCTGTCCAAAAATAGGATTTTTTAGGAAAATTATGCGGACGCAGGTGTATGTAATTAGGCATACTTAAAGTTTACATAGAAAATAAGCGCAGACAACTAATACATTTTTTTATAGTACTTCGAATAATATACTTTAATGTTAAAAATACATTGAATTAAGAAAACTAATATTAGATACACTGCCTTGTGTTTGAACTTAAACTTACCTATAAAGCGATATATAAAAAAGGACAAGTAAAGTCAATTTTCGCATTTGTCTACATTTCTATTCAGTGGCATCTTCCCGAAGGAAGATGCACAGTATAGAAAAAATAAACATATTTAAACATTTTTATAGTGTTATTCTCACACGTTCGATATCTTTAGAAAACGAATAAAAATTTTAACATATCAATTCGAACCCGCGTCTCTTAGATACCGTCCAAGCGCCCTGACCGCTAAGCCATGCTATATATATAATTTCTAAAAATAACCTTACAACAATCACCTATCAAAGCATAGCTTTTAAATCAGAGGGAAATTAGACTAATAATATTATACAAGTAGCCCTGTTATGAAAATTACGCGTGTTCTGAAACACACGGTGTTTAAGAGTTAAGAGTTTATGGATGTAAAAATGAAAGCAACTCACCTCTATATATTATTTATGATTCAACACCACTTTGTTATAGTTGCACATATAACCGAAATAGATTTGCACATTAGACGACAGAAAAATGTTTTAGAAACAGTTCACACCACGAATATATAATATTAAAGTAAAATTTGATTACTTATATTGATATTATCAAAGACAATAAATAAAATACTCGTATATGGCAGCGTGTCGAAAGCTGAGTATCGACTGGCAATCTCGGAATATCGTCTACAAGTTGGCAGGCGAAATATCCCGATCCGGGCCACCGTCTGCGGCTTTCGCCATTATGAATACACTAAATACGAATAACGTTGAATATATGCATTTGAAATAATATTATTTATAGGCGTGTGTATTGGTATTATACTTATATAAGTAAATATAAACGACAAATAAGTAATGTATTATATTTTGTAAAAGTGTATTTAATGAACATATGAATGTAGTATAGAATAATTGTATATATTAGTTCCATACATCACTCCCCTACAGAGGCCGTGTCTACGGACGATAATAATCGGGGAAACGAATCTGTCTGATCGAGTAGTCTGTTGGGTGAGTGATATTGCTGTGTGCCTGTGTGTGTGTGTGTGTGTGTCAGGAGATGTATGGGGGGACGTGTCGGAGTCGCATAATAAATAGGCTGGTATAAGGCGATCTATATTTACTGGTACGGCTTTATTCATTACGTAAATTTTAAAAATATTTTTATTTTGAGACAATACTTCATCCCCCCCCCAGCCCGTATACTCGGAGGAACACGTGGCTACAGGATTCGAGGCTCTTGAAAACGAAAGTCTTGCGATTTGTGTGGTGTTGGTGTGTAACTGTTCGTCCGCGCCGAGAATTCGGTTAAGACTGTTGTGTGACTGGCCACATTGTGCCTGTTGAAGCTTGAAGGTCTTCCCTAAACGCGCTTCATTATACCAAGGAGAGCGAATGAAAGGTGAAGACGCACGTCGATGTAACTGCGAGCGCTGCTGGCAAGTCAAACATGCCTTAGACTGTTCACGGCAGTTTTTCCGCATTAGTGACAGTGCAGTACAGTTTCATGGTTGCGTTTGCAACTTCGTGACTGAGCGAGTGCAAGGAATCAAATCTTGTCGGCAAAGATCAAAAGATCAACGGGTACGTAGAGCCATCACGTCGGGGTCACCAATGTTATGTGGAAAAATGAATATCAACTCACGTCTAGATAGATGTTGTATATGATTAAACACCAGTTTGTAATAGTTGCAGTTTGTAATATATGATATTAAAGTAAAATATGATTACAAATACTGATATAAACAAAGATAGTGAATAAAACACAAGGAAGCGTACCGAAAGCTGAGTATAGACTGGCAAGCTCGGCATGGCCCATCGTATGCGCCATGCCGAGCTTTCGTTATTATGAATAAACTAAATACGAATAACATTGGATATAATACTATGTATAAGCGTGTATATTGTATTATGATTATATAAGAAAATATAAACGACAAATAAAAATGTATTATATTTTGTCAAAATGTATTCAACAAACTTATGAATGATATATACTAAATAAACAATAATTGACTATAATAGTTCCTTCACGTATAAATATATAGATTATTCACGTGCTTCCTGCATATACAGTAATACCCCGCTTTACGCGACCCCGTTGTACGCGGTTTCACTATAACGCGGATGCAAATTTCGCGCTCAAATGCCTCGAATTACGCGAAAGGGTGTGTATAAATATATAATGTAGTTATAATGATGACCGTGTCTTGACCATCTGTCAAACAATTAAAAACAGTGTTGGGTGTTATGAACGTATTTTACAAGAACGTAAACAAAACGTTACCCAAAAGACAATAGATGTATTTTTCCGTAAAAAATAAGAGTATGTATGTACGAGTATTGCATAAAGTGTTCCTAGAATTAAAGTGATTGATTAAAATGATTTGTATTTTTTTTGTAATAATTTTTGACTTTGTTATATCATAAACCTCGTTATGCGCGAATTTCAGTTAACGCGATTTCTTTTGGAACGTATCCCTCGCGTAAAGCGGGGTATTACTGTACTTGTAGCGAAGTCGCTAATTCGAAGTAAGAACAGAGACTTAAGACACTACACCCGCCAGTCTTCGTCCAATTGATAAATATTGATATACATATCGTCCATTATGTTAATTTGCGACCTATACGAGCAGTGGGCTCCAGCGTCGTGCCTTTTCCCCGTATAGCAGGGTGGCCTAGGGTCAACCCTACGTGCTCGACTTTCCACCCGAATCGAGACATTGCGTGTTGAGTGGCGAAACTCAACGCCGCACTTTCTCTTAGGTACTAGACAGGAAAAATGATACGAAGCGCGATTACAGTCAGACGTTTTTTTTTTTATTAAAGTACAATGGAATGATACTAAATAAAATATATGTATGTATATATATATAACGTTAGTATTTATGCGTTGGTAGATTTGAACCCTTGAACGTCGCTTGAAATCCATTGAAGCGTTGTAGCCAGTTAATCAGTTTAGTTTATAGCTTTATAGCATGTCTGAGCTTCGCTAACGAAATCATTAGATGAAAAGATGATATAAAGTGAATATTGAGTATAATGCAAATTACTGAATACTTTGTATTTTTTAACTATATTCAACATATTTATAAAATTGTAAATGATTTTAGGTTTTGAATAATTTGCTATCTAGTCCTGATTGTCTGTGATAGGGGTTCAGCAACACTTCAAGCAGGGAACGCCAGATTGCCAGGATACCTGGGGCCGGAGGACGAGGCGGCGGCGGCGCGCCCCTGGACTGCAAGTAATGGGGGCGCAACAAGTAGAACCGGCGAGCAAAGTGATTGGACGCTTAATAAATTGTTCCGCAGGTGAGATTTGATCAAAGTGGGATTTGTTTGTCAAATTACAGTAATTATATTAAATCTTTCATTGCTATGCAAATGCGCTTCAGTCAGAGTTGTGATTTTCATTTAAGAAAACATAATAAAGTTGGCAATGTTATATTAATTTCAAACAATAAAAAATTTACAAATATTATTAGGTACTTAATTTTGTTTTCGTCTCACAAAATAATTGTGCCGAATCACGTCGTAGTTCGTATACCTTCGCGTATAGAGGCACAGACAGACTGACACTTGCTGGGGTAATGGGATCTTTCCAGACATGAATCGCATGTAATTGTACACAATTAATTTCTGTGAAAACTCGGCTATATATCTCACGTTTGCATTAAACGTGTAGAAAATAAATGTCATTAAATTTTTTTTCCAAAAACTATTTCTAATATTCTTCCAGTTATGTTTTCCTTTTTGTGATTATTACGGCAGAAATTCTGCATCTAGATTTTATTTTCTTAAGGAGTTCTTCAGAACTTAAAATGAACGAAGGCTTTTGATGTAAATGGCGCATAAGATTTCTATAAGATGTTTTCTTTACTTATAAAATATATTGGTGGTTTCAGTGCTTCAGGTTTTATTTAATAATATTTTGTATTTCATGTTTTGTTAATTGTACAAGAATTTTGTCTTTTGTACAATATATTTCAATTTCTGTTTGTGAATAATACTTTATAAAAATTTAAAGTAGATATTGTTTTATTATTTAGTAGATACTACCGCAATGACTAATTATTTAATAAGATTTTTAGATTTAATAACTTCACGTAATTTTAGTTAGTCATGCATAGAGTAGTATTAAGGATACTCCGTTTATTATATATATTTTTTTTTTACTAAAAAGGCGACAAGCAAACAATACAAATTGGCGGCAAGCGTCCCGCGATGAAGGTGACGAATGGCGAAATCAGGACGTGACCAGGCCGACTGGTCGGCCCCACGTCGATAAATGGGGTAAGTTAATTAAACAATGTATCTGTTGAATTATGGCCGGGTGTCTAGAACCTAGTGTTTAAACACTGCTTTCTATTAATCCATTATTAGTGATTGGTGGAAGTTAAGTTAGTGATTTTAATTTGACAGTATTACTTAAAATACATAAATTTTCGTCTGTAATGAAGCTAGGATGAAGTGCCCACTCGTCGATATTACCGAGATCGAACTAGATGATGATTCAATAATGTAGTTCGCAGACCATATTAACCTCGGGTATTGCGTGTTATTTAGTTAAGGCCGTAAATGAGTTTTCAAGTAAATTGTTAAAATTTCATTCCAAAATTGTAATTTTCGGAGGTGCAATTTCGGTTTCTCAATAAACGGTTGGTTTTGTCTGGTTTTGATATTAGTATTTTGTGGTCAGTGTCGAAACCCAAGTTGGAAAGTTGTGATATAGTGGGCACTAAGCTAATTCTATAAGATATTGTATTTATAAATAACTTTAGTGATTCAAGGATTTATAATTAAAATAAAGAATTGTAAGCTCGTATACGTAGTATTCGCTGTTTATTTTTACACTACGTGTGTCCGAAACTTCGTCTTCGTACGTTGACGTGGAATTCTAAAATAAAACTAGCCTAAGTTACTCCTTTTTACATGAGCTATCTACCATTCGAAGTTCACTCGGGTGTCTTTAAATGAGCGGAAGGTAGAGTGAGTGTACATGCCACTAGATACTCAAAAGATAAACGAAATTACAATTGAAAACATGCTACCTAAGTACCAGAGATTTAGTTTTGCATCAAATTTTTAATCATAGGAAACTGTTCAATGTTTTTTATAATATATTAGTATATAGGAATTAATATATTTTAAAATTTTATTAACTTACGGCTACGAAAACTATTTTAAAGTTCAAGAAAGTTTAAACATACAAAAACTTAACAATACTGCGAGCTGGCTTAAACTTAAGAAAGTGTGGGTTTTTGAGGTTGCTATTAACTTTTCATATATACTTACTTATTTATGTCACATTAATCAAATCACGCCTTTTCATAGACACGTGGCATTTGTTGTTTCTTTTCCAAACAGGAGACTTCCAGTGTCAAAACACTCTGTTCTCCGTTTAGCACCCATTTCGTATCGAGTGGCGAAACTCCAAGCCCTGCTTTGTCTTACTAGATTAGAGAAATGAAATTATTTTTGTATATATGATTCCCCCTCAATGAATCAAACTTAGAACCAGTTGCGCTTGCACTCAGTCACTGGCATCTAGATCTTATGGTATTCCATATTTCTACTGAACCATATTAGATCGAGATTGGAATGAAAGGCCGGCGCAAGACCGGTCGCAGCCGTGGAACTCTAATCGGCGCACTTGGGGCGCTGACACACAGAGTGAGGACAACCTGCCGGAGTGGTAAGTTTCGACTTTAGATTACTAATGATCCTTTTTTTTCTGATATGTACAGTCTATTGCTAAGATTTATTTTAACCTGTAATTTATTATTTCAACAATAGGCGGTTTCGATCACGATCAGTAATAAAATATAATAATGTTGATTTCATTTATTACTCGGATGTCTAATTTAAAAAAAAAATTACATTTCAGATACGTTATTGTTAGTATATTAACGAATCATCAATATGCCACTCAATTTATCAATTTTATACAACTGTTCTTTTATTATTTACTTGTAATTTAATTACACACGAAATTGTCACTTTTCAACATTTTATTCGTTTTACCTTTGGATTTGAGCATTGAATAAACTGCACTGCGCTAGGTTATATACGTTTTCAACGTAATAAGTTTGGTATTAGAAGTAGTTTTTGAATTGAAAACATAATTGCAAAATTCTGAGTAATGTGTGTCACATGCTATTTTACATTCGTGTCTTGGAATGATACTTACGATTGATATTAAAATTTATTTTTTTCTTATATAGTACAATTAGTTCTAAAAGTTGTTCATACTTTTTAAAATATTTATAACATTAATCGGGAAACGCATATGTTGTCTTGTCTTACGACTAATAACTATATACACGATTAATCCGGTTAAAATAGTTTAATTTCAAAAATAATAACTATCCTCTTGCTGTTTGATTTGAATATAAATGACTGTAGAGGATTTTTAAAGAAAATTTCAAAAGGCAACTTTAATAATTTGATAGTAATCTTGCTCAATCTTTTATTTAATTTCGAGACTTATAAAAGACTGAGCTCTCTTTTCTGGAACAAATTTAACTCTTGATTGACTTGTAATCTTATCATTTTGTAGATTAAAAGCCTTATAGGTTTATTTAAACGTTTAACTTTACCCAATCTAGTTATAATGTAAGTAATTTAGACGTATATATGACCTTATGTTATAGAAATTTAAGAGCACAGTCAGTCTTCTGTGACGATAGGCTTATTGCATGTAGTCAACTTAAAATTCAGGCCATATTAGCATTTCTTTTGACTAGGAAGTTATAGGAAAATAGCTTCAATATTCATACTTTGCGCATTAATTGAAGCGTTATGTAATCTCAGAATCTTATTCAGCAAGCAATTTAGTATACAATATACACTTTTTAGGGCTGTCGATAAGGCAGAAGCAGGTGCGGGATCATTTGACTCGTCAGGGGCATTCCACGGCTACAGCAATGATGACTCCAATTTGCCTAAAACTCAAGAAAGTCCATATCGTGAGTAACTACAGAGGGTGGTCTTTTCTCGTATAGTTATAAAAATTATTTACATTAAACGGTCGCATGTAACATGTATAATAATTTTCTAGAACTAACTCGATCGCAAACGCACGGTAGTTTCACGCGCTCAAAAACCGTGGAGGAGGACTCCGATGAATGGTGGGCATCGGAAAAAGCTAAGAAATTGTCTCCAAAGAAGTTTGACACCAGTGAACCTAAGTTTAAAAAGGTAGTGTATATGTTTTCAGGGTAGCTTTTGTTATTTTGTTACGAAATACTGTTGTTTGATTGATTGATTCATTTACTATAAATTGCATATATTTTAAGATTTTTCTTTCACAGCTTGCCAACGCCAGTTCAAACGATCCAACGACGAATGTGTCTTATAACGATCTAAACTCCCTAGAAGAGCTAACAGACGAGGATACAAATAAGAAGAACAATGAGCGTGCATTGGATGGTAACACGACATCTCTATGCCAAAAATTCTCTGAAAGCAAAACGTTCGATGCTCTCATGAGATCGGATATAGACTTTACTGAGTCGAACGACGAAAGGAGCAACTTCCAATCGGTAATAATAGCTCCGAACAATAGTCTAAGACAGAAACATCAGAATATGGTCCCGTCCAGCGACCAAACAGCGCAAGCGCAAAATGCCGGTCTTCTGCATATGCTGCACGGTATACCCATGAAGGTGCAGACTGTGGAAACGTAAGTATTTTCTTTTTCAGTTTTAATAATTACAATAGGTTCTAATCATACTGTTATCTTAGGTCTTGTTCAATGAATTTGTTTCTATTAAACATAAAATATTGTCTCGCACTATTCAAAATATGTGCTCCCTCTTTTAGCGGTTCCACGCAGACGGCGGATAAAATTGACATGGCATTGGAAGACACTATGACTCACCAGGTCAATTCGGGTATTACTCAAATGACAAACTCTAACATTCAGATGCGTTTGACCAGCCCAGCGATACCACTCATGCTGATGAACTCGGTTCAACAACTACCAACTTCAATGCCAATACAAAATGTGGGTATTACCAACCAAGCCCTTAACTCCTCGCTGGGCTTGCCAATTGGACAAGTAAAGACTGGCATCAATAACGGCATGGCAGGCATGCCTATGCCGGTTATGCAGAATACTGGCATGAGTACGATAGGCACGATGCCAAACCAGGTCATCGGTGGGTTCCAACCCAATAATGGCGTCCCAGTCATGCCTTCTTCAAATATGGTGAATAATTCCCTATTCATGGGCCATGCTAATTCTACGGTAAGTTTTAATTTGTGTTCCAATAGTGTAATGGTGAGTTGGTGCTTTATGCAGAAGTACATTTTTTTCTAACTCTATTAAATAGAATCGTGCATTATCTAGACATAATCTAGACTCGTGTATATATCTACATGTGAACAGCGTTCAATAATAAACAAATGACGAAAACAAAAATGAATAATACTTAATGAATATATTGTAGGCAACTAAATCAAATGGTTATTTGACATCATCATACATTTTGAATTCAACAAAGCATATAAAAACAAAGGCTTGTGTTCTTTTATTTATTTTCAAACTATCTCCACATAGATGCCATCAACAAACGATATGGTACAAAGCAATTTGTTCCCGATGCTGCACAACACGCAACCGTTCGGATCTATGTATGGGAATATAATGCCGCAGAGTCAAATAACGACCAACGTCCAGAACATAGTAAACCAGTGGTACTACGAAGATCCTAAGGTAAGTGGATTGTATGTGATTGTTTAGCGTCGCCTCTTGGACTTGGCTCAAAGGAGACGCGGGTTCGAATTTCCGTTGCGTTCGAATTTGTCAATGGATACAATGTTATGTTAGCTTTATGGTTTGAATTATGATTTTTTTTTTGAAAAAATATTTCTATGGCGCAATATTGCGCTGCCAAGAGCTTTTTTGTTAAGTTGCGTTAATATCGATTTATATTTAATTTCTTATCGTATTGACGTTATATATATATATATATATATTTATATACATCATGTTTTGAACTCGTCGCGTTGTTTATTAGGCCGTAGAAAGTAAGCAGAACAAAGTTTATATCACAAAGGTCGAAAACATTTTATAACAAATGCATCGACAAATTGATTCATTAAATCAATTACTTACTACTCCACGCGACTTCACATTAAAAACAAGTATGAATATTTCCAACGAAAAGAAATTGTGCTCGGTTAATGTTTCTTAGAACGTGCAATGATAATAGCATGAACATTGATTCAAGGTAAACACATTAGTGTTCAAAATTTGATCAATTTGTAGTTTCAGTTCGTCGCGATAGGAAATGTAATAAAAATCCATCCCCGCGTGTCTCTTCCACCATGTCTCGCTATACATATACCGGGGAAGTGTCTCTTTTTGAACGGTTTTTACATATATTGAGATTGCTTCTAATGTCATTTGAATCGACAGCTATCATATTTATTAAGCCACAATGGGGTGGACTATTTGACAATGTAATAATATTACGAGTCGTTTTTCTTGTATTTTCGTTGAAAAAATGGTATTTTATTTCGAGACGTGTTCCATACAATTGTGTTTGCTTTATAGTATTCCTTTATACGATAACTACGCGGGCTAAGGAGTATTATATTTGGCATAATTATCTAGATATAAAACATTAAATTAGTAAAATAAATGTAACCGATGTGGCACACTATCTATAATATGTATATATATATATATATCTATTGTATATTTGTTACGTCACATGCACGTTGCTAAGGCAATGCGTTTTACACGTCAAATTGACATCTTGCATATACTAATATATCACTTAAGATGGGATAAGGAACTAAGTGAAAAATCACTAAATACCATGTTAAATTGAACTGAAAAACTGAAACGAATTAAATATTAAAATAAAAAATCGCCAAGGAGAATCGAATCCGCGACCATCGCGAGTACAGTAGAACATTAAGAGCTGCACTACGACGACCTGTTTTCAAATTCACAATGTGTACATAACCACGCATAGGTAAAAATATAATGAACCCCACCGTGTATCGTGATCACTCGTAATGGCATTTACATTATCGATTTTTCAGCAATCAATATTGCCTGACATTGGAAGCATGTGCCACTCTAAATATTATAGTAGTAGCGCCCTTGGACGGCTGATTGATTAGTCCACGTTTATGTTGACTGACAAATATACTTTTTAAAGCGGGAATTGGCGTTTAGGTGATTTAAATTTCTTCACTGATGCATGTGCTTGTGCCAAAGTTATTTGATTGATACATACGGATACAAGTACGAAACTTTTTGTATATATTGATATTGAAGATAATGTATTTAAAAAATTTTATATATATTATTTCATATTCTTTAATTAAACAGAGCTTAGTAAAATGCTCTAATATGGTAGATTTTTATAAAACACTATTTTATTTCATTATTTCAAAGGAAGTACAAGAGGAGCGCAAACATTTACGATATACGCTTCGATCGTGTCGTAGAACCTTCGGCATTTGTTTAAAGCAATGGGCTTCTAACGTCAGCTTGTCACTAGATTGTCACATAATTAATGGCTTACAAACACCGCGCTCAATGGCTTTGCCATCACTAACAGCCGTTCGTGTTATAATCGTCTAACTTCATTAGTGAACGTTTGTTGCGACCACACTGCACTACAGACAGACAGTGCTTTCATAAAGGTGTATTGTGTGAAACTGTAAACAGTAAAAAATATACGTGTTTCTGAGAAGTGGTTAATCGCACTTGTAAACTCGTGGTCTATAATTCTACTCAAGAGAACATTATTAAGATATTAATTAATAATTAGGCTACTTATACTTTTTATGTTGCCATATTTTTACAAAGAAAAACATTTCTTTTTATTGTACGTAACATTTGTTAATATTACAGTGTGTTAATTTAATAAATTAATATCAAATTATTAAAAATATTAAAAGCTTAATCGAAGTGGTCTCCATTGGGTGCAATACGGACTGTATTTATTTAAACGTTGAGGCCAGTTATCAATAGCACCAAGCACTCTTCCTATGAGAAAATTCTTCGCGGTCAATCCGCGTGGACTGTTTTAGGGACTCGAAATAAACACCGCGTTTAGAGCAAGCCTTACTCTCTAAAACTGACAATAAGTCATAATCCAGTTAATTAAAATCAGGATTATATTACGGCCAGTCTTCAGTTCTGATGAAGTCCGGAATGTTCCTTTCTAACCAATATTGGTTGGACCGAGCTTTTTGACTCGTTATTGAACATGGTGTCCTTAAGGGGCTTAACTATATTTTTAAGTGTGGAATCTTGACACACTTGCGCCGATGTTTTGATACCTTTTTTAAATAAATATAGCTCAGTCACTACTTCATAGCTGATATCACTGAACCATCACCGAAGTCCGATAATGTCCATGTTGCACTCTGTTGACTAATTGGGATAGTTTATTTAGATTTTTGAGCATAAATACGGTCATTTTATTTGTTAAAATATTGCTCAATCGTAAAAAAATTCTGATCTGTAACTCTTTAAGTACCGGTTAAGGAGTTATGAGTTTACCACCCTATTCTTTTTTAATTTGTTAGTTAATAAAATACCAGTGCCTCTCGTATAGGCTGCAAGTCCTAACTTATCTTTTAAAATATGCGACATGGTACTAAGTGCTATCTTCATCTCCCGACATAAAATCTTTTGTTTTCGGACAGGATTTCTTCGAAATCTTTCCCTTACGGCTTGTATAGCATTTTTCGTACGAACGTACGAACACTATTTGAACGGCTAGATATTTTTCTGTCACAAACTGATTATTTAATTATACGTATCGATAGCCCGGTACACAAATATTTCACTAATACCAAGCGTATGGAGGATTTTAAAATTGTATTTAGCAATCACCAGCGATTCGGTTCTTTTTATCATTCCACTCCATTTCAATATCACCAAATATTTTACAATATATTGTCGCGAAAATAAGAAAACACAATGAACAATCATATAAAAATGACAGATTCCAAATTCAAGAGTAATATTTTATTTTTAATTATAACAGTATTTATGGCCAGACTAAGTAAGTTGGCCATTTCGTTAATTGAAAACAGGCTTGGTTGAACATCAAATGTAGCAATTTTTAAATTTTTCCTTTAGCATGAATGAATTGATATTTTAAGTGCATATAAATGATTAACCTAAAACTCATATTTCTTAGCTATTTTGTGGAGAAAATTTTCTTGTTGAAAAAAAATCTTTAAACAAATAAAATTCAAATTTTGTTGGCATTGCAATATTTTATATCAAAATAATTTTTCTTATATTGTAACAATATTTCATTTTAAATAGTTTAACGCCTTTGTATTTTAACTGGGACACCGTCTCACTGTGACCGCGATTGGTTATGGGTTCAAATCCCACTCGGGTTAACATTATATTTAAAATGATATATATCCCGCTCCCGAAGGAAGCTCCCGCTTAGGAGCTCGTTATGTTTTTTTTCTTTCTTGCATGCTCTTGTATCCGCCTGTAAGTGTTTGTTACACTTATATATAATATAGTTTAAGAAGTTCTGTTTACTATGTTTCTTTTTTATGTTTTACGGTACACACACGGTCGATCGATCAAATAAATAAATAAAATGTCACTACGTATATTTAACACCTTTTAAAATTTATCATATAGTGCGAAATGATTTATGACTTTATCACCAACTTGGGCTGAAAGTGGAGACAGAGTATCACGACACTAGGTTCTCTCTGCACACCCTGCTATACGGCAGTAGGTACCGTAAAACTTCAAATCCCTAGTGAGCTGCATAGACTCATCGCGGCGGAACTAAATACAAACGGTTGGTTATATATAATTAATTAGAGATACATATATTATAGGATACGAAGGAATAAATATAGATTTATGTAATTACTAGCTGTGCCCGCGACTTTGTCCGCGTGGAGATCTTACATCAGCTATTTGCTAGTAAAAGCCCCGTCAAAATCGGTGTAGCCGTTCTAGCCAGAACAAACAGACTGACAGACACAAAAATAGCAAAAAATAATATTCTGGTATATGTAGCGTGTATACATATGCATTTAACATATAAATACCGTAATATAAGTTTATTGACTACAAGTGTTCACTATTTTTGCTTTAATGGCTTGAACATAAGATACTTACTTGATATTTTTGTCAATTCACACAATGTCTTTATAACTTGTAGCCTATGTGTTATTCTGATGTATAAGCTATATTATTGTAAAGTTTCATTAAAATCCATACAGTAGTTAGTACTTACAAACTTTCGCGTTTATAATATTAGTAGGATATACGAGTATATACTTTTTTCTTCACACGTGATTTCCCCCTGAAAAAGTAACTTTGACGCACGTTTCTAACTTGCACGACCTATCGGTCTGGCGGCTAACTGATACCTTAAATGCTAAAGCTTTGTACACGGCGTTTGTTTGAAGGCAGACTCTATGAAGTGGAGCTTTGGCTCTATTTGGCGAAATCGACTCGCTCGTTTGAGGCTTATGAACGGTGTGAGCGCGGAAATGGAAAATTGTCGGAAAATTGTCGTGGTTTGTTTTTTAATTTTTTATGCTAAATGTTTGTTCACGGGAATTTAGTAATTATTGTTTTTTTTAATGCAAATATTTATGCAATTAACATATCATATGTAGATAGACAGAGGAATCTAAGGAGTATCACTCCATTTTGTACACTGTTCACTTGAAATATTGCAATTAGTTGGAATTAAATTTTCGTATTTAAGTTATAAATAGATGCGTTTAAACTATTATCGGTGTGGGAGTCTGACTGTAAACGTGATGGTTGTGGGTGGTATCCCCGCAAAGTATTTAGAACTTATTTATCATTGTTTGCAGCTAGGTTACAAGTATTGTAATATAATTAATTTTCCAACAAAGACAAGCACCATGCATTTATGATCTGCTTAAAATAGTAGTACATTATTCTATAGACTTTCTGTTTTCAGTACATTTTAACGATATTAACTGTGAGTTAATACGATACTGCGCTACATTGTGATTCAACTAAGTAAATTAATTATTTTATAACTAACATTCTGTTTTATGATTGCTTGAAGCAAATTAATAGTATAAAGGAAATTATTTCATGACGTACGAGAGCTAAATTGTTTGAATTAAAGCTCTTGTCAGGTAAAACGGCAAAAGCAACTTAACTGACAATTGCAAGATACGGATACAAAATATCTTTTGGTTTTTATCTTATATCTACTCGTGTAGGTATCCATCATGGTGGTAAGGTGTGTTTTTTGAGTACTTAAATTATTTAATGTTAATTATTGGGTCTTACTGTACACAAGATGGTTGATGGGCCGAGCCCCGGCCTAAGTAATAATTATATTTAAAAGTCCTTCAATATACTTCTTAACTGGTAACGCGAAATGCGGCGTTAAGTTCCGCCATGCTATGTCCTTTAAATAAGCGAAAAGTTGATATATATAGAGACAGAGAGATTTTAGGGATTATGGAAATTTAGTTATTTGTCAAAAATTGTTGAAATAATTGAACAGCTACGATACATGCTGAAATATACAATAAAAAATACGCATGTAACGCCGAAACTAAGTGGTAAAGTGAAATTAATTTGTAATCCGATTGGTTATCATCTCGTTTATCCTTGTTCTGTTTTTCAACATTAAATTTTTTATTTGCTTTTTCAGTTGTAGCAAACAATTTATTCTGCCATACTTTTTATATTTATTAAATGATTTCAATTAAATACTCCTTGCTAAGTTTTCAATATTCTCTTTAGTTTTTCTTTAATTTCTTTTGTTGTTTTTATAAAATATATTTTAGCAATGGTTATAATAATATTTTCATAATACTGGCCATTACGCCGCTAAGCTACAGCTAAGAAACACTTTGTTGGATAGACAGACGGACACTTGTATAGACTATTATAGACATGCATGTAGATTTGATTCCTAATCTGAGGAACTGTTTAAGTAAGGTAATGCGCAGTATTATTACATAAATAAAATGGCCGAACATCTACTAATACCGTTACTAGTATTATGTTATTAGTAGTTATTCGACCATTTCATTATGTAATAATACTATATATTCTTTGCTTAAACTGTGTTACGAGATACGAAAAGTTAAAAACTGTATATATAGCAAATATAGCAACGCGTATGACACTTTGTGTACAAAAGTGTACGCCAAACACATGACAGTGTGTGTAATATTTATTTTATTAATTCTCCATATTAACTTTACGTTATTTTTATTCGTCGTACGCACAATTCTCTTAAAATGGTCTTGAGCTTTGCCTTCACAAGTTAATATAATTATAAGCTATATATAACCACAGCATACAATTAATTACTCATTTCAATTTTACTCTCAATTACTCAATTACTCATGCTCATTTGTTCATGGAAAATGTTTTTACAATGTTTTGCATTCATTCAGTTCAGGTTGATAGTTTCTAAATAACCAAATTAATTAAGTAAATACTTTTCTATTCGTTTTTTAAACAGAAAGCGCCTGTTCGTCAAATTTGCTAAGAAGATAAACTAAGCGCTTTTCACACAATTCACCCCGCTTTGAAGTCGTGTATAGTTTTCAAACACTTTGTGTTTCGGCTTGCGGCTTTTTTTGAAACCCTTCACAAAGGCCTACAGAGTTCGATTTCCCGCTTTATCGTTTATCGCTTTATGCAGTTATAACAGCTGTTAGTAATTAAAGAAAAAAAGTTCAAAATGTATATAATTTAAATATAAAAGCTTTTTGTACAAAAGTTAAAATGTACATTATGTAGTTTAACTAGTTCATTCGGCCAGATAGTAGTTATTTAGGACACGAAAAACTAGTGGCGCATGTATTTTATTTGTATACGTGTATTTACGGAATATTGTGATTTCGTCATTTATTTCATGATTATATTATTAACAAATTTAATATTAAAATTTGTTAATTCGTCGACGTGTCATGTTGTCACCGGCCCACATTGCTTGCATGAAGCTTTATTTTATATGGTGAATTATTAAAATTATTAATAATTTGATAATTATGGTATTTTCATTATAGTTCAGTGATGGAATGTTAATCATATATTTATAAATACCATTTTTCGATTAAAATCATATTTAATTATTTTTTGGAGTTAGAGTAATCGTGGATGATGCAGTATTTAATAAAAGTATATATACAGCATTGGTTATAATAACATTTTTTAAAGTGTTAATCGCACACTTAGCAAATTGAAAAATACATATTTAGAAAACGTCGCGCTGTATCTTGTTCTCCAGAGCGAAGAAATTAAAATTATTAATTTTTGATTATGCCACCGAGCGGGAATCGAATCCTCAGCCAATTGTGATTTCAGTCAGACCCCACCCCGAAGTCAGACGACTGAAGATGTCTGTACCACTGCGCCACCAATGCGCTCTTTATTCACGGCAATATTTCTAACGAAACTAACGTTTAAAGTATATTTTTATAGTTTAGTAAATATTGCCTCGTTATACAAAATTTTCGTTGGAGCATTTTTGAAGCTTAATGCGACGCTGGATTGTCGTTTTTTTCTGATAATACAAATTTAATATCGTCGTTAAAAAATAAGATACTAATAAATATTTATTATCCCATTTTCGCTGGTTTATTAAAATCTAACATTGCAATTGATCCGTGCTAACGTGTGAAAGCAATGAAAGGTGCGTCGTTTTTTTATTTAACACGACTCGTGTATTTATTTTAACAGTTTTGAATAAATGTTGGCTAGCAAATTGAAAGACATATTTATAAAACGTATAAAAATTTGGACGGTTCTCAAAAGGCGCGGGTTCAAATCACGCTGCGTTAAAATTATTATTTTGCGTTTTCTTAAAATGTTTTACGATTCATGTACGTGTATATTTACACTTGAATGTCCACCCTATGATATATGAACTTGTACCTATATAGTATACGTAAGACACGCTTTTAATAAACTTCGTCTGTATATGAGTTTAAAAATGTAATATGCTCAGTTGGGAACAAGTGTCGAACAGACTTGTTATATGTTTATTAATTTGTCTGGACTAGGTATTGGATGCACCGCCCATCTCAACTGACTAGGCTTCTAATTGGAACGAACTACGCATTTTTAATGGGATATTTCGATTTTTACTTAGTATTTTCATAGATTTTCAATTTTATTATAGTGGCTAAACTTAAGTATATGCTATCGTACAGAAAACACTGGGCCTTCTGTTTATTAAAAAGTATGCGGCCGATGGTGTACGAAATTTGGCATAGTTAAACTTTATACGGAATATAAGTGCCTTTATCCAACATTTTTATTACAAAGTATTACAAATACATTAAAACAATTTATCATTTTGTTTTTAAAATAAATAAATTTCGACATAACCGGATGCAGAACGCATGGCTTAGTGGTAGCGGTTCCAAGAGGCGCGGGTTCAAATCCCGCTGCGTTCAAATTTTTATACGTTTTCTAAAAATAAGTCTTAATTTCCTAAGTGCTAATAACACTTTAAAATGTTAAAAATCATGTAAAATATTATATAAAAGTCAGAAGTTTAAATTTTACATATTTACGTAGGTTTTGCGGAAATTGTAGGTATTGAAGAAGTAATACAATTTTATCGTTATGCAAACGTCAACATTTTTTTTACAGCTTCACGCTTTTTCCCGCATAGCTGGGTAGTCAGAGAGAATCTAATGTCAAAACACTACGTTCTCTACTTTCAGTACGAAATCGAGACATTGCGTGTTGAGTGGCGGAACATAACGCCGCGCTTTTCTTATAAATGAAAATATTGAATATATATCATCATCCCCCAAACAAGTCGGAGTGGAAGCCACAACCAATCGCGTTTAGAGTCGTGCTGTCCCACTGCGCCACGATGGCCTTATCCATATCGTAAATTTAGTTTTTCTTAACATATTACTGATTCATTTGTTACGATAACGATTATATTATATTTCTAAAATCATTCCAAACAAATATTGACAAAAATATATTGTTACAGAAAATTATTCAAGGGCCGTTTTCATCGAAGGACATGTATAGTTGGTACCGTGCGGGCTTCTTCAGTCCCAGCCTGATGGTGAGACGCGCATGCGACACTATCATGCGTCCGCTTGGGTCCTATGGGCCTGTGGTTCCATTTGCTCAACTTGTAAGTTTAAGATTATTGTGGATTTTTAAGAAAATCTAATTTTGAGTTTTTTTCTTCTTTATATGGTTGCGAATACAAAATGTATATATAAATATTTTTATTCTCTTCCGGTAATTACTGAGTAATTGTAACTGGAATGAAACAGACCTAAGAATTGTCATAAAGTCCAAGCTTTAAAGACTAACTTGCGAGCGGCAACTCCTAGAAGATAATTGGAAACATAAAATTTTTTTTAAGTGCTTTAAATAATTATTACCTGAAAACAATAAGGGTACGTAAATTTTTTTTAACAAAACGGTATATTTCATTAGGATGTGATGTCACCATTCCCACTCGGAGGATTTGAATCCCGTCCGCAAGGTGCTCACGACATGCTCAACCAACAACCAGACTTTGCGATCGAGGTAAGTTTAGATATTACGCTTTTGTTATCTTTAACAATTTATTATATTGGTAAATCATATTAATGATTTTTTTTTTTATTTCACTTATTTAACATTACCAAGTACTATTAGTGTTATCAATCAATGATAATGTCTGATTTTCTTTTTGTTAATATACTTAAATTGATTATTTGAATAACCATAACAAAGTATGGAAATACATTAATAACACCATTTTAATGCATTTTAGGGCATTATAATATAACAAATTACTAAAATTTTTATGCTTTTTTAATAATATCAGCGTATTTTATATTTTCAGCTGAAGTTCGCATTGTCACTTTTTTATATGTAGATTTGCTTGGAAGTGGGTATATTATAAATATATGTAATGGCAGTTAATAGTAAAAAACATCATGTATATCACTTAAATTTATACGGAACAGTTTTTGCAATATATTTTGCTTATATTTAAAAGTACTGTCATTGTACTGAAATGACAATCGGCTTAACATGAGTTTTTGAATGTTATGCAAACACATATATAAAAATGAGTCAAAAATGGAGTTAGCTTTTAACGGAAACGATATGTTCAGTGGCTACATAGGTAGTTTGTCGCACATTGCAATCTGTGCTAAGTAAAAATACTTGTTTTTATTATATAAAATATTTATTTTTTATTATATAAGATATATGTTTTTATTATATAAGATATTTGTTTTTATGCGTGGTGGGCCTAATTTTAATTGTCTTATTGCTTTCCAGTACTAAAAGTAACTATTACCTCTTACATAGATCATCAAACTTCAGTACAGATATGACATGCATCTGATAAGTCAACATCGGCCAAAGTTGTGTGTTATAAGAAGCTTTAGCTAACTTAAATACTCATTAAAAAAAAAGATATTTAATTTTATATAACTTAAGTCTTCGTTACCTAGGAGTTTTTTGTTGTTTTTTCGTTCGGGATTCGAACCCATACTCTGTTAAATGAAATATAATTAACGCCTTCTTTTTATTTTACATCACTTATGACATATATGAATTTAGAATACAGATATCCCTTTAAAGTTTATTCAATATTTTTTAAACGAACAGGCGAAATATGTCATAGATATTGACAGAATACATAAATGCAAGACAATTTATTTTATGAATTGTAATTTTATTTAATAAGAATATATCGCGTGTAACATTTTTCACACTTATAACTAAGTGCGCAAAACGTAGAAATAACCGCAAAGTGAACGTATCGGTTTTCATCTTCATAGTCGCTTCACATGGAACGAGTAGTAAGGAACGAGTTAGGCTTTTTACTACTATATTACAGATATTTTAGGTTCCATTGTGATATTTAAGTTTCTTATTTTACACGCGATAGTTGTGGGTTTGATTCCCACCCAAGGAGTGTTTATATATGAAGCAATGTTGGTTTCTCACCTATAATTTATTTATTTATTATAAAATAAATTAATAGGAACTGAGAAATAAACAGGCAGAAGATGAAGAACGGAGTGACTTATTACTAGTTTTATTCGCTTACTCTCTATAAATTATATTGATTTAAGAAAAGTTTGTAATTTATCTAAGTTAAATGGCAAACGGACTGAATGTGCTCGTAGTTTGCAACTGGATTGTATTTTCATGTGAACGATCGTCTAACAAAGTTTGAAACACGAGGATTATTATGTAAGATAATTGTGATGTTTTCATAGAAGTTTATGAAACTTGCGCTTAGAAAGTTATTTATTTAATTACATTGGAACGGACGGAGTACTTCTCCGTACAATTTGGCATAGTTAAAAAAGCGTGAATAGCACACGTGTACCATGTGTTTGACATAGACATTGCATTTTTACACCACAATGGATTTAGGACCTGTCTCCTATATTCTAATAATAATATAATATAAGTTCCTTCGCCCCTAAGTTAACGCTTTCCTTGAGGATTTCAATCCATCAAATTAAAATTTTCTCAGGCCAGTGGATACTTGGCCTTGGTTAGCGTCCACTTTTCGCTCCCATACTACAGCAAATAATGTTCGTTATACCCAAAACATTTGAGTTTGAGGACATAGGACCCACGTGCGCTAATTTTAATGTAGCTTTCGCGATTCGCTTTCGATTGATGTGTTGGTCATGTTTTGCTTCACTTAACGCCGGTGTTGAGTTATTCACTCTAGATAGCGCATGACTTTGGTCTTTCGGGTGTTAATTTTAAGCTCTATTTTAGAAGCATCTAATTTGAGACTGTCAAGCTATGACCGGATAGCGGCACGAGTGTGGCTCCAGGCTGGCTCAAGGAAATAGCTTGTTTCTCATTCTAATTCTGCGGCACTTGCTGTCCACACTCTAGATGCATATCGATCTAGCCGCCTAATGCGATTCAAAAGGAAAGGGGTTAAAGAATGCAACCTTGTCTGACACTGGCGTGCACAGCTATATCTTTGGGAATCATGTCATCGTGCAAGAGTAACTCTTGGCTTCTCAGTCAGATGACTTTTGACGGGGCACTTGTAATGGTCATGCGAGACTATAGTCTGGACATCTTAACGTATGAAAGACATTTTTGACGAACCTACAGAGGTTAGATAACTCGCTTTGCCATTATGATGCCTGCTCCATATTGTATGATGCGTATGTCCCTTGTATAGAATTTTCTTTTTTTTTTTATATATTATTTATTTTATTTAGTCAGTTTCACATTTTGTTTTGCTACATGCGAAGTAATGAGGCCGGCATAGTAAGCTACCAGTACTTGTGTCAAGAGGACCCGCTCTTCCATAGTTCTTCATACATTTATTTGTAGAAATAAATATTTTTAAAACAATCTTAGATCAAAGTACTTTCTACAACAAATATAAAATGTATATATATAAAAATGAAATGACGTTCATTAGTTCGAGTTTTGACTCGAGAACGACTAGGCCGATTTGGCTAACTTTGATTTGTAAAAAATTGTAGATGTCCAAGGAAGGTTCAAAAGGTCAGAAAATATAAAGAAATTGCACGGAATTTAAGTCTTTAAGCAGTACAATACTAATTAAATTCGAAAATGACCCGACGTATACGATAATATTAAATAAAAAAAAAACAATTATTTTTTCCCACACTAGCTGTGGCGTACCTGTCAAACAGAGTGCGTTCGAAAGTTGAATATTAATTAAGGAAAATAGCTTAGACCATGAAATAGTAAAATACTTGACGTAAGCAAAACTCGGCCGCACGATTTAACCATATATAATTTATGCAATCAATAGTCTGGCTTCACTTCAATATTTCAAACGTAAATTTCTGAACGCGCTATATAAATATTTGACATAAAATTTGTCTTTCAGTTCCAACAAATATGCAATGATTAGGGAAATGCCACCGGGATAGTTATTTTCATTATCCCACAGAGCTTATGAATTCAATAGGATTTCTGGACTTTGACTCTCAATTTACGATTACAAGTAAGATGTAGGTAGTTATCATCTGTTGTGGTGACATTCGTCAACTTTGCAATTGGGCAATGAAACAAGACTGACTGTAACTGAATTTCTACCATTAGCGTAACCTAGGCAACAATCATCAAGATGATGATTCTGAACCATCACAATTTCCCCTACATTTGCGGTCCCAATCCAATCCATGCCATATCCAATCGTTAGAAGCTTATGGTATGCAATATAGTTTCCCCGTCCTCTGCTTACCTTACTTTGACCTTAAAAATGAATAGATTTATGTCATTTTTTGGAATGAATATGCTTCCGTATTTTTTATTTTTGGTGTTCTGTTAATTTTCATTGAATTTTGCCACATAATTTAATTCTGAGGTGATATATAAGGTTGTGTAAATAATTATAATTACTTAAACAATTTCAATATGAAGCTTTTCAAGTCAACAAAAGGACGCGAACGCTAAAATCGCAACATAAAATTACGTTAGATACAAGCTGAGAATGTTTTAAGGAAGAAAACTGAGTTTTCATTTGTTATTGATGCTGTCTTAGTATTTCAATAATATTTTGCTCATTAAACTGTTGGAATTTGTTATTAATAAATTTTAGATGAATATCTGTTATGATTCCTTAAAGCCTGATGAAATGAAATTCTCTCTCTAGAAATTATATTTTACAATAGCTAAAATATAATTATATACACAGCATTATTCTTGATTTGATTGGAGAAGACAGGCCGACAACTGTTAAGATACTCCGATCCACTTGTTGCCTATTCTAAATATATATTAAATTTTGAATGGGCGATCCTATAACGCAAGCGCATTCTACTTGGTCACAGGAAAAGAGATTCTGACATCAGGCAGTGGGTGCGATGAATGATTTTGTTGATATTACATCAGCTATGTGCCAGTAAAAGTCCCGTCAAAATAGGTCCAGCCTTTCCAAAGATTAGCCGAAACGAACAGATAGACGGAAAATCTGTCAAAAATATTAATTTGGTATATGTACAGTGTATGCATACATATGCTTTTATAAAAGAGCGTTTATTTTTGTATTACAAAAAGAAACTCCAATTTAATTTATTAGTACTTATAGATTAAAATTCAAAACTACAAAATACCTATAAACTAGAACAAGACTGCAATCCGTAAAAGCTACTCCAGTTTTCTTTTACGCGACAAAGCTTTAATTAATACAATTGAATCAATTTTCTGCTGTGAGACTAAAAGGAATGTCTGTGATAACTTGCTGTCTTCTTACTACGTATCGCATTCTAAAACAATTTTTTTTGTTTTTCGAATTTCGAATTTAATTAGTATTATACTGCTTAAAGACTTCAAATTGCATTTTATTACACATCATAAGAAATAAAAAGATAGAACGAGAGAGCTCACTGACATAATTCTCGGTCCTTAGATTAGTATTACAAATAATTAAAAACGCTTTTTAGCTCCTTTCGGTCGATCTCGCATCGGCATATACGCAAGGCCGATACACAGGAACGGTAATCTAGTGTTTATTTTAGTAAACATTTTGCGTATAGTTATCTTATATATATATATATATATATATAGAATTGTGTTAACAAGCTAGGTGGGACAGCGTGCGTTTTTGACTCTACTCGGGGAACGGTAATAATTAACATTTTCATGCTCTCGCAAGAAAAGAACGCCGCATTAAGTTCCGCCATTCAACACGCTATGTCTCGGTTGCGGTCTGTGTAAAATGGAGAACAGAGTGTCTTGGCACTAGGCTTTCTAGGCTACTGGTTGTAGATATGCGGAAAAAGCTTGAAGCTGAAAACTACATAAAAAAATAAAAATTTGGAATTTGATTTATACTCGTACAAATATATAAGTCAAAGTGTTCTGTCAGATTTGATTTGAATTTTGCTTTTTCCGATAACTTTTCGCTACCGTACCGTTTCGAAATAAGAATTTCTATATTTTTTGTCTAAAATGTTTAGTCAACGCGGGGACTGAAAGTTCATACGACATTCAAAGGTAAAAAGGCTATTTTTGTCGTATATGAGTAAAAGTTAAAGTTGACATATAAAAAAATACAAAGATAGAATTGATACGCTCACAGTTACCTCTGCACTTATTTATTTACACGCTTAAAACTTTGTATTTCATTTCAAACAATTCTATTGTTAACACAGAATTCTAGACAATTTGAAATGAAATTGAATCCCTTATTACCGTAAAACTTTAGAATATGAAGTTTTAACGCTCATCTTACATAGCATGGATATAATAGCAGCATAGTTTGTTAGTAATTAGCGCGTGAGTCAAAGTTACACAAAAGCCGATTATTTATATAACTTTAATGTAAATTTGTTATGTTACTATTGTAGAGATATAACATGAGCTTTTACTACATTAGAATTGATATCATTGAACCTAAAAAAAAATCCACATTAAGTAGTCTAAACGTAGTACTAAGCTAGATATTTCGTCTCGTTAACGTGAGAAGGAATGCACCAAGTATACCAAGATACCTACATTTAAAATGTAAACAAAACTTAATTTCGCCTAATGTGGCGAAAGTTATAGGTCGTAATTGGAAAAATAACTTTTCAATTTTCACGTTTACCTAAGTCGCGCTTCGCTTAGTGATTAAATATCAATATTTATCGCAGGGTGCATTAATAATAGAAGTGTACAACTTGAAAAGGAAAATGTTTCTCTTAAATAATATAAAAAAAAAGTTTAAATTGATATATTGAAAGCAACAACGATACACATTTTAGGATTTCACGTTGCCAACTAACTGGTTTTGGGAAATAACAACTTATTTATTTAACCGTTACAGTTAACGCGCGATCGAACATAAGCGACGTATGTAATATAGTGTGGATAAAGCTCATGTTTAATCGAACAGGCCGGCTTAGCTCGAGCACCAAACTGTTTTTTTTTTAATTTTTTTTTTTTTATAGTGTATTTCACATCGGATACTTGCTCTGTAAACAGATGTTATCTCTTAATCCTCGTGTTTCCTCGTGTTCTAACTGAACACTTGTAACGGTATTATCTGGTAAAATTAAAACTAGACACGTTCCGTGAAAATGCAAATAAAAGAGCTAAAAAATTATAGCACCCGTGAAGGATTTATCTATTTGTACTCACTATTGACCATTTGGAATTGTAGGCCAATGTTTGGATGGCGCTTTTATAGACGCATAGCTCTTACTATATTATTATTAATACAATTATCAAAATTAAAATAGATTACAAATCAACTAGATGCTATATAGTTCATATATTTAGAGAATAATATTATAAACCATAAGTGACGTGACTAGATAAATATTTTGGGCAATTCTTACATAACTTCAAAGAATTTTATTTCTATTTCCTTAATAAAAATATTGTTCATAATTAATTTCAATGTCTTGTCACGTCATTTGGATAAACTTATATTGCAATACGCTATTTTGCTTTAATACATTGAGTTTACACATTCTAGGAACTGTTTTATAACCGTACTTATAACCTACGAATGGCACCCGAAACATACTTGTCAGTTCGAGCGGCACAGGCTTTAAGACACTTTTATATGGTAACAATATTGACAAAATTGCACTCTGTCAAATAATTTCTCTTCGATATGATAATTCTATACTCTGAGCATGATCCCGAAATCTTGACTCTTTAATGTACGGGAGACCAGTGATGCACCGCCGCTGATGCAGGCGATCGGTCGATTCACTTGCATCGTATGCCCAATTGGCTGTCAAAATTTCGCTTTGTTTATCAAATTCGTTTCTCAAAATTTTCTGGCATACATCAAGTCGTCTGTTGTCCGATGGGGTCGGCGTTTCTCAATGAGCTTTATCTGAAACTTCTAATCACGCCAGCATTAGAAGAACATTGGTTGCTAAAAGTACTAACTTCATATTATTGTTACTCAGTATATATGTGATAATACTAAAATACTACCACGCGTGAATATTTTATCACCCTTCTTCTGCATTCGAACATCCCCGGTCTCCCCTACCTTGACTTCTTGAAATGGCTTGACATACTCTGAAATTTTTCATGATCTCGCCACACATCTGTTCTATGTCATTCAAGTTACTGTAACTTGAACGTATTTAAGGCGGTCAAGTGTAATAGCAAAGTCAATAATTATTTATTCGATACTGTGGCATCAGTGTTTTTCTTTGGAAAGCAAGCTCCACCGTCGAAGTCCAGATTGATGGTATTTTTCTTTCGGAATATGAATAATTGCTGTATTTTATTTTCAATTCGGTAGTTCGCTCCGATCTATTCTCCCAACTATCCACATGTTGTCCTGATTCGCGGATTGCTACAACGCTAACTTATATTATTTTTTTTATTTCTTATTTTATTTTCCTTTTTCGTATGCATTTTTATTTTGCTTAAGATTAAACCGACCTAAGCGATTTCTTGCAAAGAGATGTGAATGACTGTTTATAATTGAGTCATGGAATGGACAAATTTTTATAAAACATATATTCGCATGTAATAATCTTAAATATATCCTTATAAGTCTAACATTCTTCACTGATAACAATATAAAAAAATACATTCTGCTCTCACAAATTTAGGTGGTGCACGTTTGTCCTAAAGGAATTCGACAAATATTTCCATGGCTCAATTGTACATTGTGCCCCTGTACTTCTTCCATTTTCATTACAATCTCCTTTTCTACCTTCCCTGTATTTAATTTCTGATTCGCTTTGACTGTGCTGAGCGCAAACCTCAATCGGCAAATTTGCTGACTTGAAATCGACCTGCCGTTGCCGATATACTGAAATATAGATCTAACAAAGTTTTTAAATATACGTTATTGACATATTTAATCAGATTCTTTAAATTCTAAATATTGAATAATTGGCTGCTAGTTAAATTTTTTAGTACTACCACCCAATTATTGAAGTGAGTCGAATATTATTGAAGTTAGCAAATTTGTGTGTTGGGGTTTATTGAAACGCTGGGTTCACAAGGTTATGTATTCCAGGAGTCTCTGTGGGGTCAGCCTGGCGCCTCCCAGGATCTGATGTGGATGCAGGCGATGAACGCCCGCAACGAGACGCGCGTCAACAATCTGCCGCTGTTCTTCTGGGAAGTAAGTGGATTTGAACTTGTTGCGATTGTTGGTTATTCTCGTACATCCAGATGTGTTTGGAATTCGTTGTGTCATGTGTTCTTTTCTCTTTTTCGGGTTGTGTTTCTTAGTGTTCACTTAAGTTTCTGTAATACGTGAACTTGGACAGATATAAAATACTGTGTCATATAAATGTAAATTGAATACTATTTTATATTTAAAAGTCAGTTTCAATTTAAATGAATAATATAATACATATGACCTATGTTAAAAGTTTTGTGTTAAACAAGTATTCGAACTGTTGCTCTGTAAATTTTGTAAAGTTTTGAATTCTGTCCTATGTTCTACGATTATAGCGATATATTTCTTTTTTCATTTCTGTTTCATATTCAAACAAAACGTTTCAAATTAAATATATAAAAAATAAGGATTTTAAAACGGACAATGCAAATTTTAACTTTTTAGCTATTAGATATGTAAAGTGCGAATAAGTACGAATTACTTTTGTCTGCGGTGATCATTTAGAAGTTTGTCATAACAGTTAGCGGCTATAAGGGAAGCAGCCCTCTTGTGCTGTGCACACCTCATTTAAACCATATTTTAATAATGAGCACCCATATTATGTTTCAATTTTGTATAATAATAGGAACTCCAATTTTCTGTACAATCAGTGGTTGCGGTTTCGATCTCCACTCGGGAGATATTTTTTAAATGATTTTTAAAAATCCAAATTGCTCACATATAGAACGCATCGTAGAGTTTATTGCATTGCCTTTAAAATAATTGAACGAGGTGTTCTCTTTCACGTAAATACTAGTTATGCGTATAAATTAAACAACGAATGATAAATATGTTAATGTAAAAGAGCATACTACGGCAAATCACATACTTATTAGAATACATACTACGGTAAATCTTGAGATTTTTCTAATAAAACTAAAGATTTTGAAGAACTTTAATGGTAAAAGTACCGAACTGTATGAAATCTAACCTCACCTTATCAACATTTACCGTTTTTCGTAAATGCAAATCCTAAGTTGTACCGCGGTAAAAGTTTGAAATGAATCAAAATACAAAAGCATAAAGTTTTACCAGTAAAGATGGCAAATCTAAAATTTATATAGTTCAGGTTATATATACTGTAATAAATAAATTGAAATTAAATAAATTGAATAAATAAAACGCATATGAACACTATAATTCGAATACACGGAAGTTGAAAGTAGTCCGAGCTTTTGATTTACAGCTAATTATAATTTACCCGAGGCCTTAACTTGAGCTTTGATCTAATAAACTTTTATTATAACGAATTTCAAACACTTGCTATATACTTCTTCCCTTTGCATTTACTTAATAGTGTTTTGCTGTTTATTACATATCTTGTTTTGTTTTTTTTTATTATATATGTTATTTTAATAGTAAGTTGAATATTATACAATAGCAGCACGACACTTCCAAACAATTAAAATGGTGAATTCGATGTTTTTAAATGTATATTTTTTTGTTATACTTCTTATTTGCTACAAAAAATATCGGATTTTACCTGACATAATGCTTTCCACAACTAAAAGGAATCATGAACGACCTTTAAACATTGACTAATTTTTAACTCTTAGAAACGTAGCGTTATAGCCGAACTCTTGCCTTGTCTAGTTAACCTGCTATTATAGAGTAGATTTTTTATAGTTGTAAGTTTGTGCGGCGTTTTTCATGCTGATTGTATGACTTAACAAATAATTTACAATTAGTTGCGCCGCCCTTAATTGATAGTCTTATGTGTAAATAGATAAATGAAGACAAAAATATATTAAAAATTAATATTTTAATAAGTTTAGAACTATATTGTTATTCATAATTTTGAGAGAAGTAAAGTATTTTTTTTTTTTATAAACGCAGACTTAATAAAAAATTGATAGCCACTGCCATATAATTATCTATAAAGATCTCCCATCCATCCATCCATTAGACCATAGAGGCCTTCGTGGCGCTGTGCTGTGTGACAGGGTCCAACTGTCTTTAGAGCATGTGGTAGCTTTCGGTATGACTGACAATACTGACATTTTAAGTTAATGGACTATTAGATAGTGCTTGTAATTTGAATAAAGAATATTTTGATTTTGTGATTGCGACGGTTGTGGGTTCGATCCCCATTCGGGGAAATCATTACATTTAATTATTTTCATTTTCCTGTTCTGGTAGAATACGCGATTTGCTAATTACTTATGACTAGGTATGAACCCACGTATATAGATATTTTTGTCGACATCTTGTAACTTTAAATTATATATATAGAATCAAGAATCACGCTGAAATTTAAATCATCTGAAATGTAGGCCTTTTTCATTTATTAAGGTTCGAATTGATTATTTATAGTCTGTCGGTTCAGATAGTTATCAAAATAGATATCAATTCCACGTGTAGTTTCGAACATTTTGTTAGACAGTGATGTAGTTACAAACTAAGCTAACTAGACCTAATGAAGCACTTAGTGCATGGCCTCGCTGATTTATGCAAACAGGTGTTTGTTGTATACTAAAATAGCAAAAAAAAAAAAAAAACTTTATGTAATTACAGAATTAAAGGAATCGTCGTTTCGCATTTTAAAACACTGTCTGGGTGTTTAAACACTATGCTGTATTTTCTCTAACAGTTCATCCGGCTTAATATATTCATAATCGTATATTCTGGTTCTCGAAAATACAACTACCTGTGACCACGGATTTCTATTATTATTATTATTATTATATCCGTAAAGCAAAAATGATGTAATTAAACCTTCCTTTACCTTAATGTGCCGGTTAAAACCCTTTACTAGTATACAAGTGAATAAAGTCGAATCCGTCTTTATTACCGTGACAGCTAAATCAGCGAGGGTGCTAACGTGCGATATGTTTTGACAGGCAGGCTATGGTACTGTTTAATCTATGTCTGTTAGATTCCGTCGTTCGTTCCACGTGGAATAGTCTTTCGTATCGGAAGTTTTTTAATTTTCATAAAAAATAGTTGTTCTTCGAGGGGCGAGAATCTCCATTCGAGATGTTACGCATATTTTTAAAAAGTGTTACAAGTCAATTTGTTTTACCAGAAAATGATGAATCTGCTTAAACAAAGTGCCATCTAAACGAGAAAACATGGTCAATACTAAACTTCCCACTGCCCTATAATGACTTCTCGAATCATTATAATAATTAAAAGAAAAAAGCTTTGGGACCCTTCGCTTCGAACCAACAACCGCACCGCCTGATGGCGATGGCGTCAATATACTCTTTGCCTCATATGTAATATTCGATGAAAGTCATTAACAATATTAGATACGTAAATATAAGGTTAATGAAAATGTCTTAACACTAGGTTGTCCGTCTGTCTCTGCCCACACTTCTATGCGGGAAAAGCGTTAAGCTACTACCGAAGTAGGTTAAAGGCAAGAACAAATAAAATCACAATCAATTAAGTATTTATTTTTTGTATTCAAACTGCTAAGTGGACATTTGAAAAAAAAATATCTATACCAATGTCGGATTAATTTTAGATGATATTTTTCAATATTTGTATTAATCTGATAGTCCAATAATATTTATAAAGAACGCATTTTGTCTCCTCCCAGAACTTAATGTAGTCGCGAGCTTAAAAATAAAGGTGGTGGTGCACAGAAACAAAGAGTCGACTTTTCTGAAATTGAATTTCTGGACCGATTCAAATTGATTGTTAAAAATACTTTTGATTTATTAATTATGTGCAAACGTTCGTATTTAATTGTATTGTTTGTTAAAAACTATGCGTCAATGGAATTCTATTTCATTAAATTGTAGTTTTCATAACGTTTTAAAATCTTATAATCCTCTTGGAGAATTAACTCTTTGTTGGTATGTTCATACCAACCAACCTTAGAATATTATAAATATAATTGCACTGTGTCGCTATTTGGCCCATCAATATTGCTCCCGGAAAACGATTGATAAATACGATAAGCGTATTTCGCGCACCAAATTATAATTAAACTTAACGTCCTACGCCTCTTTAACTGACATGTTTACTGTGGAATAAATTGATGCCCAAAATTGCAATAGAAAATCTTCATTTAGTAATTCCATTACAGATTTACTGAATAACAAATTAATAAGGCGACCACAACATATTGCATGTTTTATAATATATTGAACGCTGCAAATGTTAGGTTAGATTATTGAAATTTTAAACTTCAATTATAAAATGTAATTACGGTACTTGTTGTTTTATTATTTTAAATTGCTTGTTGCACCCGCCGCGTCGCGTCTCGCGCCTTTCGTAATGTAATGCACCAATTATATACTTTCTGTGTCCTAACAAACTACTGTTTTATCAACATCATTTATTTGAGATATATGTTAGATATACATACACTTATTCCTTTTATCGTTAAGATTAACGTTTTTAAATGCAAAAAAAAAAAACCAAACTTTGATTGTTAGAGTATTTATATTTTCAATAGCCCACCCAACTTTTACGAATTATAACTCATACGTAATTGTGAATTAGATAAATAAATATTTTTCGAAAACTCATAAAAAAATTGAACGTATCGGGTTCCGGAGCCGCGCCTCTTGGTGACCAAAAAATGGTTTTTCATATCCCCTATAAGTGTAAGTTTTTAGACATTTTATATTTGGTGGGTACTGCGTGTTGCGTTAAATTATCTCTTTGTTATGGTTGTTGGGTAATATATATATATATATATACATTACATATGTTTTATTATATATATATATATATATATATTATATATTACCACCGTATTACATGTTATATGTAAGCAGTTTAGGTGAAGCTTATTATATATTCTTGTGTTATTGATTTTGCATCGAATATCAACTACATCGGCGGTAAAGTACCAGTGACGTTCTGGCGGTCGAGTCGTCTAACTGCCTACCGTGAGCTTATCTATCTAGAGCTTTCGATCTATCCTGTAAGTGCTGTTGCAATTTAAAGATTGGTAATTAAATCAGTTTGCATGGTTTCATATAATAAAACATATGTAATGTTTATTTTTATTTTAAATAATTCGTGAATGAACTTATTTTCATTTATTGTAGTCAATATTCGTATGTTTCGATATATTTCTGTTTGATTTCTAAGTTTTCTTTTTAAACTAGACCATTTATGAATTTGTCTGTCTGTCTGTCTGTCTGTCTGTGTTATTATTTTCCTCGAATATAATTTGAGTTAAGATTTATTTGTATTTGACTGTGGTCGGTATCAATAAATGGTCACGATTCTCGATTGAAAGAATGCTAATATTCTAGTTAAAACTATTTATATATTCACATGTATCTCCCTAGCCCGGTTAGATAAAGAGCGGCGTTCGGTTATACAAAATGTATGTGAAGCTAATATTTATATATATATATATATATATAATAAATATATATTTTTTATTTTGACGCGATTATTCTACTTACATTCGTAAAAAACAAATCAAAATTTTAAAAACATACGCATCTATATGTTTTTGAATCTATTTATTTTGCATGCACTATATATTATCCTTGCAATATATTTTTTTATTGCACAAACGAAATTCTTCAAAAACATCATGATTCCTTCGACCGCTTGCACTTCGTTAGTCATATAATGTGGCTACATAGGTGCTTTATTGTTTCACTGTCCATTGGTTACGGCTACACTTCTACCTGATTTCTTTCGTGCAAGTTTTTTGCATCTCGTTGCACTCATATTTTTTTAAAATGCTATTCTACCATTTTACAGCATATGCCTTAAATCAGTTTCTTGGTTAATTTGTCAAAAAATATACAATAAATATACTATATATAAGTGTAAGTTAAGGATTATTTAGTTATTTGATCTGAAATATTGACGAATTGCCCGCTGTTGAGTTCAGCCACTCCACAGTGCACATTTTGTTTGTCTCTAAATCGGGCGGAATTTGACTCTGCAATACTTATTTATTCAATATATTATGAACAGCGTAAAAATAGATATGTTAAATGTGGAATTTCCAATTCAAAATGCTTCATTGAAGTTTCATTGTCCTAATTTCAGAAATGATTGATTTCTCTATAAACTATTTCACCACCATGGCGGTAGAAATTGATCTAAGGTAGAAACGGTAATTAACAATTTTTTTAATTTCCACATTCGCCAGAAAATTAAGTTTCGTGTTTTTAACGTTAAAATGGGACTTTCTTGCACACAATCTTACAACCTTTATTCTTAGGGGTTAAATTTCCAAGAAAAGCTTGATTTGACGGCAGTCTTGAGATAAAGTGCTATTGGGGTTAATTAAAGTTACTTTTAACAAAAATACATCAAACCACCAGCACATATCACATGATATATCAAAATGTGTGAAAAATAGAAAACGGAGTGTTATGCCTCAGAATTATTAAAAAAATCCTTACATAATACAAGTCCGTTTAAACAATCCCAAGCTAGTATTGCAGTTCGATTGGTCAGTGCGAGTGAAGTTAAACGCACTATTAGTTCTCGCATCGCCCTAACAACCTAGGCCTTCGAATCCGATAATGTTTATTTAACTAGATACACAAAACTCAATATGGTTAATATAATATGTATTTGGTAGCGAAATAACATGTTAGTGGGGTGGAGGTTATGACTATTTGACTTAGGTAAATATATATGAAATATACGCTTTGACTGCGATAGACTAGCTGCACTTCAAATATAATATTAGGCCATAATAACTTAAACCGGCCACTTAATTAGTTCCATCGGTATCGTTAAGCACACAGTTTATATAAACGATTTTATACATTATTAAAATAGTACACTAAACAAAAGCTAACAAAGTATGAATGGTAAATGTAATCTTTAAAATATTGTAATGGCCAATAAATATATATGAGTGAAATATGAAAAAATATATATATCCCACAGCTTTTAACGAAACGAAAACAACGACCTGTCGCGTCATTCGCGGTATTATATTATCTAGTTAGTATTTCGTGTATGAATAGAACTAAAATGTATATAGAACTGTTAAACGCCACACATGAATTTTGATCATTTAAACGGGAGGAAAGCTTAATGAAGTCAATTGACATGAGATGCCATATTTTCTATATAAACCTAAACTTTTTGTGATATTATGGTAAGGTATTTAACATAAAAATTCACACCCACCAATTCCATCTAGTGTTACTCTTTTCCGTTTTTTCAATATAATACCACCTAATTCTTTGTAACAAAAAAGTACAACGATGCACTTTCTAAAAATATTTTGAGTTTAAAATTTGTTTATTGTGACAATAATGAAATGAAATTAAAAAGCAACTACTAATAAATCGTATTTGCATTAACGAAATGCTATGTATTATTATTCTTTGTATTATGCGGGAGAAAATGAAAATAAATATAAAATTATGATAATTCCATCGAGTGGGCATCGAACTCGCAACCTTATCGGGATTACAGCCAGACACTGTTCCGCGAACACACTGTGCCACGATGGCCTTTTATATTTTCCACGAACAATTATGAAGATTTAACTTATATTTATTTCATTATAGTTTATATAATATTTCATAACATGAATACTTTGCGAATTATAATAGTTGATGTGCTCGTACAGCGTAATTAGGGAGTAAATAATATATGTTTGAAATCGATATTGCTTACTAGATTATCTAAAGGTTATAACTGACACACTGAAGGAATGCTCACGTTTGAAACAAAATTATTTTCTAGCTTGTTATGACACAATAAGACATGCAATGCCGCCGGGTGGGCAGGGTTAATTGGAGAACAGAGTCGCATTCAATCCGTGTAGATGATTAAATATTTAAAAAAATCTATACATACATTCGTAGTACACGTACAATAATGAAGTGGTCCACGTGCGCCTTTCACTTTTCTCCTTTAAACTTTACCCTTTTACTCGTATCTTATGTCTTTTGATTCCGAGTCTCATAGTTCATGATTCCTTTTGTGGTATTTTCTGAACTTATTGTATTGAATCACATTTTCATACATAAATGAATTACGAGATAATTGTAATTGATATTACCCTTTAAATATATATATATATTCATTTATATTGAAATTTCAGAAAGAATAAGCACCCACGGACCTCTTCGTTAGCGGAAGATACTGTCCGTACACAGTGTATACGATATTTATGATTGAATGCATTACGGACACTATGTACGAAATTGTTGAATCACAAATTTGTGACATTTTTTGTATTTTTGAATGTTTGATTTGACATTTTTTTTTTTTAAGGCATTATTGTAGCGGTGTGCCTGTGACTATATTAATGTGTCTACACTCACATACACATATGTACTGTTATAGTATAAAGTATATTTGGCACTTCACTCTGTTAAGCTTAAGCGATCTTCGTTTTAAACCAAACAGATAATTATTTTTGGAGCTTCTGCTCATTATTTTTATATATATACACTTAGCAGACAGACGTCTAATATACTTAGGCGCCTGACGCTCCGTCACGTCACTAAGGTAGAAGCGAACCAGTGTCTTAGTATTATGATTCTTAGGTAGATAAGTATTCGTTAACGAACCTCAACTATTTATAAGTATTGATGAATCTTGCATTTGGCTGTTGTTATATAAAGACTGATATTGCTTAGTTTTGGTGTGACCACTCTGTTGTGGTTGGGCGTGGGGTCTGGGGTTCCAAACCCTTGTTCGGTTTATCTAAAGTTACCAAAGTGTGTACACATTCAACTAGTTGTTACAAGTATTCGTGTTATTATGTTTAATTTTTATTAAGTTTGTTTAGACCTTTTTTCTAATAAAGTTTATGAACCAATTATTTCGAATTTATTATTTCATATTCATATATGTGTTTCCCTTATTTTATTATTGTTTTATTATAACATGTACTTATATGTATATATATTGGTACATTATCATTTTATTTTAGCACAGTACAATATAACTACATTCTCAAAATGCATAAGTCCTTAAGTAACTCTTTAATAGTTATATTCGATAATAATATTGGATGTTCAGATTTGTTGAGAACTATAGAGACAGCGTTGACAAACTTCCTAACCGTTAACATAGTAGCAAACTTGGAGACTGCGTACAATTAGAGTATTAGTTCCAATTAGATTTTAACCTTAGTGCACTGTAAAACTGTCCTAATAAAAAGAGTTTGTAAATTCTAGATATTTTATAACCTATTTTTATGATATTCTATAGTGGATATGTACGTAGGTTATTTCATGCATTTTCATCTTTTGTATAAAAATTATATATTGACTTTATTTTAAGTTTGCTATTTAAAATGTAATCTGTATAATTTGATTATACTATATTGAACAGAGAATCTAAACTGAGTTATAAGTGTGTAATAATTTTTGAAGTTCTCGAATTGGGATTATTTTATACGCAAAGCTTTATTATAGTTTTTGTATAGTTTAAAGATATTTTCATACGAAGGTAAATCAAATCTTGTACTATATGAACAATTTATATATATAAATACTATATTTAAAAATAAACGTAAACTTATACTTATATAAATTAACTCATCATTAAAATATAAATTTAATTTATAAATAAAATGCATAATCAAATCAAATTGATGCAATCAATGAAAAATTAAAACGATTTTATACTTTTATAATTTGTGAAGAAAAGCAAGGAAATTGTCTACTGAATGTATAATTAAGGCGGGTTCATGGAAAACGTTCTTGAAGCTGAAGGACAAAAAATTAGCGCTTTTGCACAAGTAGGCACTTTTCTACATAGATAGGCCACGCGTAGGTCGCTTTGAAGACACGTCACGGATTAACGGGCTTTAGTGAGCATGCATTTTACCGGCGAGCGTTAAAAATTTAAAATACTCCCTATAGACCATATACACGATCGTTGCAAGTTCGATGCCTAATTCAAAGTCAAAGACAAATATTTTTCAAATTCAAAATAAGATGTTCGTTTCCTGGGGGGCCTATTGTAAAAGCGTACACATTTGTCCCATAAAGGATTGCGGGTTCGATGCAATCCGAATTACAGGCGCGGTAAGTATAAGCCATTACATTATCAAATATATATTGAGACGCAACGTCAATATATTTATTTCCCTAAATTTTTGCCTTAAAGTTTCTTTCGGGAATAAGTTATAGATTGCGGGAATAGCTCAAAAGCAAGTCAAAGAGTAATTGATTGCGGCTGCATTACCCCAAAGTATAATGCCATAGGACATAATACTATGAAATTAGCTAAAGTAAACAAGGCGAGTCGTTTCCACGTTAGTGGATAATCAAGCAACTAAGTCCATTCGCCAATCATCAATAGGTAACACTTTGTAGTGTAGAGGCAATGATGATGATACCGGGAAATACCGTAAAATCAACAGGATCCACGACTTCAACGTTCAAGAGTACATTGGCTTTAACAAATTACGTATTTGGTGTTCTGAAAATTAAACATTTAGTTTTGTTGATATTTAATAGTAGATTATTAGCATTAAACCAATGTACTATTTTCGAGAGAGCAATGTTTTATATACGTCGTCATATACGTCTTTTCATTTTAAAATAATGAAGTATCTTCAGCAAACAATACTATCTCATATCTATTTCCAACAAAATATGGTAAATCATTTATATATATTAAAAAGAGGAAAGGACCAAGTGTAGACCCCTGTGGGACCCCCATACTGACTAATGATGCAGGAGATTTCTTGCCAATCACATCAATCCTCTGAACTCTGTTAGTTAAATAAGAGATCAGAAGTTCGAGTGCAAGTCCTCTTATACCGTAATGATGTAGTTTCTTGACCAATGTTGAATGCTGAACGCAATCTGTGCTCTAAATGCCTTAAACTAGTCACAGTACATGCCAAGGGCATCCTGTGATTCCTCCAGGCTCCTAATGTACCAAGCCTGATACATACTCTTTAAGAGACCGATACCAGCGTCCGTAGTAGGGAGACCTTTAGTGAAGCCATACTGTTTGTCACGCATAAGATTGTCATTGTCAAAGTGTTCATATAACTCAGTGGGAGGACTGTACACTTAACACTTAAAAAAAATATTGGAATTATACATATAAAATTTAGAATAATTTAATTTTCCCACGCTAGTTATATAAAACCATATATAGTGGTTGGTAGTGAGTTCGATTCCCACTCGGGGAATAAATGTATTTAAAATATTTTTAGTTCTCCGCTCTGGTACCTAAGACAAAGCTGCCACGATTTTGTTTGGATTTTTGAGAATGTCTCGACACAATACCCTGGTATTGACACAATACCTTGGCTTGGAAAGGCTATGCGGAAAGTACTTGTTTATAAAAATTTTATTAACTTTAATCTTCCAACTAGATTGACAAAATAGGAAAAAACATTTTAACGAATTTTTACACGATATCGATATTTGCAATTTTTAACCGTATTTATTATCAGTAATTTGTTTAGCGTCCGTTCGCTTCGTTGGATGATCCAACCGTAACTTAGTTACGACGTCGGCACTTTTTAACTAGATATGTTGGGCTGGTCATACTGCAATATTGAATTTCCAGATGACCTCAAATTATAGAATTTTTTTCAACTTCTTTTAAATTAACTCTCGTCGATTTCCATGCTAAGGAGATATATTATGGAGAAAAATGATAACATTAAATTGAAATGTACTTGTGAATATATATTTTAAAATGAAACACTTGTAACGAAACGTGGTTACCAAATTAATCCTTTATCCTTTTTCCCGCATTAAGTCAGAGAGAACCTACTGCAAGACAAAGATCGTGCCATTGTATGTTGAGAGGCGGTACTCAACACCGTACTTCGGCTTACAAGAGAGGAGAAATTAGAAAAAAAATATAATTCCTCCGAGAATCGAACCAACGACCAATCGCGTATACCCTGAGACTTTCCCTCTGAGCCTCGGTGGCGGTGGTGTATTATTATTAGTTTTGAAATATGAATTATTATCATTTTATAAAAGCTGATAGCGCTATGATTTTATGGAAGTAATTTGAATTCCGTTGAAATAGAACATCTTCAATTGTTTCACTGGTAATTGTGCTCTTGCTCTCGTACCTTCAGAAATACTTGAAGCATTTCTATAACAATAATAAACGAGGGGCGGCTTGTGATGCGTTCTAATATAAATTTTCTTTCTATGTGGATCTAAATTGAATGTAGCTGGAGGATAGGTGAAGAGTGTTTTATTTCATTCACTATATAAATATTGTTTTACATATTATATAATGTATTAATATTTTACTTGTTTGTTAATTAAATAAACGCCGAGCTGTTACCATTATATCAATAGGTATATGAAAGTGGTACTGTTACTGTTCAAAGTCAAAAAACCTCGTTGGTCACCACGGCGTGGTTGCGACGTGGCTGATTCCTTTATGATGATTCTATTTCTTCTAGACATTATTCAAGAGCCACTGCTTTATATACTGTACTCAAAAGTATTATGAAGAAAACATTAACATATTTTTTAACTGGGGGAAATTATAAATTAGTATTTAATTAATTATTGTCTTTTAATTGCATATTGGGCTTCAAGTTTTTCCAAGTGAGCCAGCCACTTTAACAAGTGTACTTACTTACAATTTTAAATTTTTATTTTATTATATATATATATATTTCATTTAGCCTCTCTGGCAAGACAAAGTGCGGTGAATACCGCCTCTGAGTGATTCTGCATATAGCTCCACGCCTTAATCCGCTTAGCGCAGGGCAGAGAAATACAATAACAATGTAAATAAGCATTTTCCCGATTTTCCTTAATTTCTCAGAGTGTGAAATAATAAATGCGATTATATAAAAAATATGTATATATTATACGGATTGTGATTAATTGAAAGACATGCACAGATGACAGTATTGTCGCAAAATTCTAATATCGAGAAAAATTATCAACATTTTTTTTTTTCAGTTGAAAAATAAGTCAATCCATCATCCATGCCTATATCTATATGTCGAGACCATCGTGGCGCAGTTGAACAGTGTCTGACGACTGCAAACGCGATTCGTTGCGGGTTCGATTCCGAATCTAGGAAATGATTATATTTAAATTATTTTATTTGCTCTGCACTAGCATGAAGATAAAGCGCGGCGTTTAATTCCGCTACTCAACAAGCAATGTCTCGATTTTTTTTCGGAAAGTCGGAAACGGAGTGTCTTGATACTATGCGGGAAAAGGCGTGAACCTATATATTTTCAATGTTGAAAAATGATCATTTTAAAACAGCTCAGCTTTTCCAACCGACTCTCTTAAAAGTATAGCTAGAGCATTTCTAGGAACTTATATATTTAAAAGTGACTCCTCTAAAGAGCTCTTAATGTACAAGTCAGTCACATGCATGTTTGTAGGCTTAGGCGTAGGGCTTAAATTTAATTTGGTCCTAACACTTATATTATAAACTAGCAATCCGCTCGCGGCTGCGGCTGCGTAAACTACTTGACTTAAATAGTTTTTAGTTTTTTCGTCTTGTTGTAACTTTTTATTTATGAACCGATTGAAATAATATAAACACTAATTATTAAAAGGAAGCTTACCGCAGTACAAAAGGGCATTTAAATCGGTTAAACCGTTTCTGAGATTAGCGTGCACAAACAAGCAGACAGTCAGAAAAGAAAATTTAAAATATTATTTTTGGATTCTCTTATTGATAAATGCCCCTTCTAATTTTTTTTTTCAAATATCTTCCATGAACAGACAGCTGTCTGTTACATTTTTATTATATGTATAGAGGATCGTAAGTTGAAATTGTGAAGTTAAGTTAAAACTTTTCAATATTTTAATAATGCTTTGAGTATTTTAAAACTACACACAGTACCGTAATCAATACATAAATCGATTTAAATTTGAGAATTGACATTAATTGTCTTAAACGGGAATCGAACATGCGACTTCTGCGTGTCAATTTGGTTTAAAAAAAATATTTAAATATAAAACAAATTGTTTGAGAGCTATGAAAATGAGAATGTTCCATATTAGTTACTGAACAACCTGTTGACTATGAAAATTAATTTATTACTCACGCTAACTTCGTCGGTTCGGTTTATTTATTTATTGCGTTCGCGAACAGGATTTTTAAAACCTGTAAATTTTATTGTTTTTTTATTTTAACTTCGTTGTATATTCTATTAGTTTCTTACGTGCTACAGTAAATATAATCTGAAATGTCGTTTCTTAGTTTGTAATAAGTAGTTCTAACAAGTTTTAAAACGTACGGAAAATAATTATTCAACACTTAATGCTGTAGTTTGCGAAAAATAATTATTTTTGTATTAATAAAAGTTCTAGCTTTGATGAAATATATATATATATATATATAATCGTTTAACAAGTGCTCTATTTGTGAGTTACCAGAAAGTGATATCGTTTTAATCTTTCTTTAACACGAACTGAAAAATCTAATCCGCGTCTACTTGTTAGGTATTATCATTTTTACAAGCAAAAATGTATTTATTCAGTATAAATTAAGTGCCATCGCAACAGCCCAAAAGCTACTTATGGGAGCTACCTCATACCAAATTAGGCGGTACGTGCTTGCCTATGTAATGAAACATCCGGTGCATTCGATAATTCGATATGTCTGGCGACGCGTGAACTCTCGTAATTGAGTAAGCGAATTCGTAATATTCTCTCGTTTCTTTATTTAATGGTAAAATGGAAAATTTAAGATAGAGGCGTTAGCAAAATCCAAATTTTAACTTCATTTTGGTAGTTTGTCGTTATAAAGTTTTGACAAAGTGTTTGTGGTCGTTGGTTAACACAAGACCAAAGTAAATACAAGAATTGAGACTAAGCTTGAATATTTACTGCTTATTTTCAGTTAGACTAGTCGTAGTATGGAATAGAATTCATTTTTAAATATTTTCACAATTGATTATTAAAATTAGGCAAAAAATTATGTTATGTATACAAAGGTAATCTTTACACTTTTCAGTATATTTCAGTATAATCTATTCTTTTTTTTAGCAGAAATGCTTACGAAGCTGGATGTACTGCCAAAACTGACATCCTAATATTATTTAACAATTTAAAAATCTTAAAATAGTATATTTAAATAAAAATATATTTTAAATGTAAGAGATTGATATTGAAATATTTTTAAAAGTTTAAATAGAGCTTTTACTTTAATAGTTGGCTTTATAAAACCTCTTACTTTCGTCTTCTCTAAAGAGCTTAACGCGGCTGAAAAATTTAAAGTTTGTGTTGCATTTATTGAATGAGTTTTAAAAAAGAAACGTCTCGGTAAAGTTTGAGTGGAGGACGGTGATTCAATTTACGAGTATTGTATTATTGCTTTTCAATTGAATTCGACCATCAAACTACACCAGAGTTAAATTAACTCGCAGTTAAGAGCTCTAGCTCGGAATTGACAGTTTACATATCATTAATTCCACCATACCATATATATATATATATATATATAGTCATTAGTTAATATTTTGTGGGCAATTTAATCACACTATATAATTCATCTCAGCATTTAAACGAACGTTTCATACTTTTACTTAGAAATTAAAAGAGAGATGTGGCGCAGTGGCACAGCATCTGACTTTGAACGCCTATGGTCATTATGGGCTTGTTCTCCTGAGTAATTAATTTCAAATTATTTCCATTTATTCGCTCTGGCAATACAAAGCGCGGCGATGACATCCGCCACTTAACATGATGTTAATTAGTGCGGCAAGTGGAAACTCAATGCTATACCTTACTTTATTCAAGCAGACGAGAAATTAAATTTTTTTTATATACAAAATTTTATTCTATATAGAATTCATGACATTCTATTCGTATAACAGCAACGTAATGTCGTCGTCATTATTAGGTGTTCTCACGGTTCTTATAGTATTAAATACACATAGGAATATAACAAATAATCAATCACAATTAGTCTAAAATAATACTTGATAGCATTAAATTTCATTTAAATTTACGCAGAAACTTTAATGTACGTGAATGTCCACGTGGTACTGTTTGAAAACCAATTATTGAAACGGTTTTGTATTCAGTTAAATAAATAATTCTAAAAAAATACAGCTATTGTATTGTTAGTACTTTTATTAGTGAAGCTTATGAGACGAAATGCCATCGTGGCGCAGTGGGACACTGTCTGATTGTAAATGCAATTCATTGTAGATTCGCTTCGCAATCGGGGGAATGATTTTATTAATATCAAATTATTTCCATTTCCCCGCTCTAGTGGCTGAACAAGGTAAATCATTGAGTTCCGGCCACTCAACACGAAATGTCTTGACACCATGATGTGGCTGGTCACATTTAATGCCTTAGATGATAAGAAATATTGTAGTTTATATAAAAGCTACGGTTTAAATAAGAGTACCGGCTTATTTTTATAAGAAAAACAAAAAAAAATTACCTAAGTAGATAATGCATTCACACGTATTATTTATGTTACCCTTTTGTGAATAGTCCACTTTTTGTTTTATGGATTATGGAATCCATTCAACGAACTCTCTTCGCTGTGCGTGGTCAGTAGGCTTCATTTTTGAGTCAATTGAACTTTAATAAGCATGAAGATGCAAATCTTTCGTGAGAATACGCTGTAGAGAGCTTCTCGAAATGTCCAATTCTTGACCTCGGCGCCGAATTAATGTTCCTGGACTCTCAGCAACACTCTGGAACTGCTTCAATGTTTTGTGTTGAACGACTTGTTGAAGGAAGGCCTAACTGTTTAAGATCAATAATTGATCCAGTCTCTCTAAATTTTTAATTAGTCTCTTTACAGTTGATGAAGTTAAATCACTATTCCGACCATATTTTGTACGAAAATAGCGTACTATAATACGCTGTTGCTGCCAAACTCTCGTTATTTGCAATATATTGGTCATCAATAAAAATACGTTGTTCTTTTGTGTAGCGCTCCATTTTTAATAACCCTGAACTGTCAGCTGTCACGCTGTATTTTATTTTGGTTGGCAATACTTTACCCCGCACAAAAGGCGCGAAAATTCAAATCTTGCGTGAATTTCGGGGACACCTTATAAATACACCTTATTAAACATATTCTAAAGACAGTAGTATTAATTGAATGAAACCAATGTAGTTTCAGTAATTTTTCTTAAGCTAATATAATGACGATTATGATTTTTACACATTATCCACGATTTGTGAAGTAAGTAGAGGTACCTAATGACGAATCACTTTCACATATCTCCGATTACTGTATTAACATTACATTGTCGTCGGAGGAACCATCACAATTTTTTTTACCGTACCAAAGGAACACCTACGTACATTGAGTATAATATATAAATAATAATGGTAAGTGGGAATTGAACTGAGACTCATCGCGTTCTGTATCAATATTATGAATATGCCAACTGTGCCGTTTGCAATATAAAAACGGCATCGTCTTCGTCCTCGTTTTGTATTTATTTTCAATATAAACATTATGGAACTACAAATATAAAAAATAACTTTAAAACAGGAATTATATTTATTAACAACTAATTTAGGTCTGTCTGTCTGTCATAATCACAATAAACAGTGTAGGTAATATCTATGCTCATTTCTAATATATTAATAATTGAATTGCATCAGTTTGTTCGTGTGCTTAAATGTCTAAATGAATTAGTTAAAACAACTATTTGTACAGATTAAAAAAATACATTGGAGAAAACTCAACGTGTCGAACACTTAACAGTACCGTGTACACTGGAAATCTATCAAAATATACGCGTTTAATCGCGATTTGCGCGATTGATGATTGATGAAAATAGTTTCATATAACATTTTCATTCAATCCGCCAAAAATAGTTTTTTTACAATTACTTAAATTTAAAGGTCTAATTATTTAGATAACGAACTATTTTAAAATTGAATTTTTGTAAACAGTTATGTTTGTTATTCTTTCTGATTCTTAACTCCTATACACATAGACATAACACATTATACAATACAAATATTTTTTATAACATTATACAATAACCATTATAATTTACAGCCTGCGTCAGCAATAACTTCTAATTCGTTGCTTCCGGAAGAGATCGCTAAAGAAATGAAAACCGAAGACCAAATACTCGCGCAGCTTAGAGTGTCTCAGAACGTACCAACGTCTAACTTTTTGAGCGATACCACGACAACGGCCACTTTTACGTCTACTACAACGACCGATACCTTTCAAACGGCCAACGCTACACCGGATTTAGAAAAGCTTCAAAAGCTCATGCCGGACGCAGTGACACCTCCTGCAGAAGTGCATAAGGAACCCGAAGAGGTGAGTTAACAATTTAAATTTTCTGTAGTATTTAGTCTACAAATTAGGCAGTTAATTAGGAATTTATTTACTTAAAATATATAAATCTTTTAAAATAGTAGTTATTACTTACGAAATAAGCAAAACCTGACATACCTGTGCAGGAACTAAACATGACTGAGACTAAATCACCGACTCCGAAAATTCCATCCGAGCCCAAAACAAAACCAAACAAAGAGACAGATAAGCCTAAAAATAAAGATAACGGAACTAAGACAAAGAAAAAGAAGGAGGAGAAAAAGGAGGATGCTGTTGAAGTTAAAAAGGACGAGGAGCCCAAAACTGAGGTACGTGAATTGTTTGTGAACAAATGCTTGTCTGTCCGGTTCGCTGACTTGTTGAGGCGTGGTAGTTGACGATATGATTGCATTGAATATAGGTACATTTGTTTCGAGAAGCTTTGACGTGTATGTTGTAGCGTTGGAGCGCATGTAGCGAAAGCGCATAAGACTTTGTTACTGAACGTGTGATATGCAAATATAAAAGTGCAGAAAGCTTTGAATATAAAATATGAAAATTTGATTTTAGTGACGACATTACAAATTTTACATACACAGTGTTTTGTATAGAGTGAATATTTTAGACCAGTTGTGTTGCAAAAGATTATGAAATATATATATATATATATATATATATGTTTGTATATAGATATATATGAATATAATGAATGTTTGTTAATTGGACATTTCGCTATGGACGAATGATTCTGAAAAAGACATTGTTGATCAGCGTAATCACTCTGAGAAGTTATTTAAGTTATATGTTATATATTATATTTTTGGACACACTAAAATTATTGTTAACGAATTTTCACGAAATTAATTGAAAATTTTTAATTGATACCAACTTAAAATTGGTCTCGATTAATTATAATTTGTGAATGTGCTTGTGCTTGTGACAGCCGATAATTAAGTACGAAATTTCCAAAAAATTACGTACAAGAATGCTTTTTGTTTAATTTATATATAACGTTGGGTGGTTTTTTAACGAGCTTGTGAAACTATTGCCATATATGTTTCTATGTAAATCAAAATTGACTTATTGGTAATAGAAAAGCTAACTCCGTATAATTTAGAATAATTACAAATTCAGCAGAAATTTGCCTGAAACGTTGCCATCAACAAAACATACTTAATAAATAGTGAAAATAATTACATAATATCAATTTAATTTCGAAATTGTTACGAAAATATATGATTTCTAATAAACTAATAGACAGTTTTGGTAGAATTTGAAAAGAATTCAATGGCTAACAGCTAAAGACAGTAAGTCTTCACTAAGTCATAGAGGTCAAGTAAGTAAACTAAATTTATAGTACAGTGTTGTTGTAATATTATGCCGAGAACGTGTCGTGTCACGGTTCAATACATTTGTATAAAAGTCGCCACGTCGTCGTACATTAATCAGTTGATGTTCATCTTTTAGAAAGCGTCGGCGGAGACTTCGCCAGCTAAAAATAAGAAAGAGGACAAACAGACCAAGAAAGAGTTAGAAAAAGAGAAAAAGGTAGACAGTTGTTTTCGTTTCTTTTCCAGGCATAGTTGGAGTCGGTATACCTGGAAATTTTAAGAAATCCGAGACGAGATCATTCATTTTATTTACTTAATATTTTTGTTCTAATTATTTTTTACCGTACACGCCGTCTAACTTGGCACCTTTGGCTTCAAATGTTTTGCTCTAACTTTTCCAAATTGTTGATTTATTCAGGAATGGATTAAGGAGGGCTTTACAATCGTTAAGGGCCCAGAAAAGAGTAATAGTAAGGAAAATAAAAAGAAAGCCGAAGAGGCAAAAGTGGCTGAGGAATCTGAACGCAAAAAGTGTGTATTTTAACATATATTATAAAAATTACACGGGAGATTGTAATTTTTATTTCAATATTAAATTGGTCTAACACTTAAACGCTGTGTTTTTATAGAAAAGAAGATGAACGAATAGCCGTTGAAGAAGAGAAAAAGAAGAAGATAGCAGACACGATTAAAAAACAACAGGTATTTAAAGAAGTAATTTCACAGGCTGGACAGTTGGCGCGAGGATCATTAAAAAACTTTAAATGAAAACGTCTTGTCATTTATATTATTTTGAATGTTTAATAATTATTAACCTTTTTTGTTTTACCCAATTTTTTGTTTAATTTGGTTTTTTAGGCCTAGTTGTATGATGAGGTTATGCCGCATTAGAAACCGTAGCCCACCACGCAATTCTTTTTATACTTTCAATGATATATTAACCAACACTTAGAAGCTCGCTCCATTATTGTATGGTGAAATGTAAATATTATAACTTTCGGCATACATATACATATATAGCCATGCAGCCGGTGAATGGACTTACCATGCTTTTTGACTAAAAATAGTTTTTGTCATTAACTGTTCAAGTTTTTGTAGACGGATTCATTTGCGTTTATGAATTTGAGAATGATACTATGGTACGCTCTAGTGAACTTCAGCTCCTGGTAATTACTGCTTTATTTCAGCCGTCATTTACACATGTAGTGAACAGGCGGTAACTTAGCAACCGGTGATGCTGACCTATGATTCAACATCTGTCTACTGAAACTCCCCCGTTCGTTTACTTCCACAGGACTATCAGCACAGGCAGATTGCAGAATCACTCGCCAAGAGGGCGCCCTGGTCCGCCTCGCAGTTGGGCGGAACGAACAGGGACGGACTCACACTGGCCGAGATACAGCGTCTGGAGAAAGAGAAGAAAGTAGAGCAAATGAAAGAGCAGCAGCATATGATGCAGATTATTGCGCAGAAACAGGCAGAGGCCCTCGCTACGGAGCAAGTGTTACAGGTTAGTAAACCGAGTTTCAAATTAAACTTGACTTGGCAAAAATTTTGGAAATTGATAATGAATGTCTTAATATTCGTTTTTTTTTCTTTTTAAATAAATCTAACTTGTAAGGTATATTGTTTTTCATAGGTATATATATTATAGATATCTGACTATAACGCGATGATAGTGGGCTCGATCCCCACTTGGGGTATTAAGTGTTTAAATGGAGCGCGGCGTTTAGTTCGGAGCCAAGAGCGGAGTGTAGAACTAGCCTAGTAGTAATGCGACACTAAAATATATATAAAACAGAACAGTTTATAATAATAGTAAATTTTCTTTGATTCTGCCAAGGAAATGCAGCAGAATGCGGCGTGGGCTAAAACAAAGAAAGTTTCGAATAACACCGTCGGGCCCAGTCTAGTTGCCATACAGGTACAGTTCTTGAAGCACTTATTTTCTGCCTATTACGAGTGGCAAGTTTTGAGCGGTGTAATGGACACCAGTTACTATTCATCTTAAATATTATAATTTATTAATTCCTTGTGTATTCCTGAATAGTGCGCGACTATGCTAGCATACTTACTTATATTTTGAATTATATTAATCAATATAATGATGTCAAAATTTGAACTAAAAATACTATGTAATAATATAAAATATATGTAAGACTTAAAGTAGGTATTGAACTGTATTTTAGTTTTCAATTCGAAATCACTGGTGGATAAGTTAACGAAATTAAATGTTCTACACAATGATAGTTGTGTGCTCGTAGTTAATAGAAATGTCTCTCTACGCAAGGCGGAGACTCGCCGGCTCTCCGCGGTGGCGACTCAACCAATTGAGGAGCCCCCAGCGCCGCCGCAAGCCAACCACGCGCCGTGGGGAAACCCGCAGAACGGTAAATGGAAATTTTATAATAAATTTTGTATCAACATAATAAATACACAAACACCGTTAACAGATAAGAGCCCGTCGTGGCGCAGTGGAACACTGTGCTGCAATCGCGATTGGTTGTGATTCGACTCCCAACTCGATGGATTTTATTATTTTGATTTCTCTGATCTGATGTATAAGACGAAGTGTTTAGAACACGGCCGGTGCTTGAAGAACGGAGTCTCGGATTGATACTTGGTTATTTCTGACTGCGGGAAAAAGCGTGAAGCTTCTTTCTAGATTGTAATTAAAATTATCTTGAAGTGCAATGATCGAATTTATTAATGATTATCAATGTATAATATTTATAAAATTACTTACTAGTGAAATATTAATAAAGTTTTAATGTGGTAGTGTTGAAAAAGACGGATGGACACACAAATACAACACACAAAAATAATAAAACACAATACATATACGTAGTTATGTTACACAGTATTCCGTTTTTACCTTAGTAATAAGTAATTTCCTGCTATTTTCGGAAGTCTCTAAAAATAGTGTCAATGCATGAAATATCATAATGTAAAAGATTATTCTAAATATAAATAAATTACTTATGTGGCACTCAATTCTGTCGCTTGTAATCAAATAATTATAATGAATAAATAAGTTCTTTGAAATTTAATTCTTTATTAAAACACCCTTAAAAGCTCCCGAAGCTTGACTAGATTGGATACACGTAAATACATAAACCCACAAACATGAATACACATAGATACATAAGCATGTGTGGTTCTTATCTAACAAAAATAATTTTGTACATTACATGTACATATTGTATGATAGAGCAATAATCGATATTAGTCAACTATTAATGAGCAATACATACTAACTAGCTAAGCAATACTTATAAATGTGTAACTCTGTGACGTCATCACGGCCAACCCTCTGAACTGATGGTAATGAAATTTTATACAGAGATACTTGAGTCTGGGGCAGAACATAGGCTCCTATTACCCCATTTTTGAATTTTATTGTTTTACGAAAAGGCCACCGAAAATACAAAACTGCAACAGTTCAGACGAAGCCGCGAGTGATTTGCTAGTATATATAATTGAATTGCAATAAATAAATTAAGTTAAATATTCAGAACGTTTAAATGCCAAAAAACCATTACACGCGAACACATGATCATAAATACGCACATATAAAAATACACATCAACAATACACATAAACTTTTATTTCTTTTTTTTCATAACGTTTCCAGGTGGTTTCTGGGACACGCAGCCCAACTCGTCAAAACCAGACATGCCGCAAGAATCTAAAGTGGAAATGAAAAAGAAAATAACACCTTTGATTTTAAAAAAGGAAATATCACCGGAAGAGGAGTTTGAAGGCTGGTGCTCTTCATTCTTAGCATCTTGGAGTTCAAAGATTGATAGTAATATTTTTTATTTTATTTTACCCTTTTGAATAGAAGTGACTTAATTAAAATTTTGTACGCATTATATTTCTTTTTCTTTTTTTTGCTTAAGTTCTTTTGTTAAGAACTGAAGAAAAATATTATATTCACAAATGCAAGTATTTGATGGTGATAGTAACTGTGATAATGCCTTATATAATAAATTTACAAAAATTAAGACGTGTTTATCGTTATAAATGTTGAAATATTCTAGAATTTTCATTTACACCATATTGTGAATGAGAGACCATCATGGCACAGTGGAATTCTGTCACTGTAAACGTGACTGTTCTGGGTTCCATAAACGCATCAAAATGTATGTGTATAAAACCGTAAAACTGTTTTACTATTATTTAAACTATCATTTTAACTATTTCAGTACCGACTTTCATCGGCTTCCTCAAGGACATCGAGTCTCCGTACGAAGTGAAGGACTATGTGAAATGCTATCTGGGCGAATCAAAGGAGGCCAATGATTTCGCTCGTCAGTTCCTGGAGAAAAGGTAGGGTGTTCATTTCCTTTTCATTTTATCCAAATTTATTTTTAGCCGTAATTGCGTAAAGTTATGGTAATATACTTTTTAAAAACAGTATATAAATATAGTATAACAGTATATAATGTATTGTAGATAATAAATATGCGATAAATTAGCTATCTGTGTAAATGAAATGAATGACATGTGTGAGCATTGCCTTCTCATTGTCAATGCAAATAAACAATTAACTTTGCTTGCAGAATAAATCTAAGGTACCTGAAATTTTCCGACAGAACGGCTGATTCATGAGTCTGGGCTTCCGCAAGCCTACATAGCTCGGTCTTCGATACGTTAAGTTTAAGACCGCCGTTCTCAAGCGTACATTTCCACTAGTTCATTTTCTGCGTACATCATTAGCCATGGAGGTTGGTTCTGGATATAAGCCGAGATAGTATCTAGCACTACATTGAACTACAGGGATTCCTTTGGATTGCACTACAGGGATTCCTTTGGATTGCAACGCCCACTAAATGCATTGACGAGGCACGCAGTCAAAGGCCTTTTGCAGATCTAGGAATGCCACATGCAGAGCTCTCCCTTTTTCCCTGTATGTCTCCATCAGAGTTCTGAGGGCAAAAACGGCGTCCATGGTGCCCGATCCTGGCTGAAATCCATATTGACATCCTTTCTAAGCCGGAGGTCGATCATGCCCGCAAAGAGCTTCATGGTGTGACTTATGATCTTAATGCCCCTATAATTACCCCAATCTTGAACACTGCGCCCCTGCCTTTATAAATAGGGGTAATAAAGCTGTACCGCACTGACGTGGTAGGTCAGTTTTCAAGATTTGGTTAATAAGGTCAGTAAGCGTGAGTACCCCAATAGATCGATCGGAATGTCATCAGGTCCCACCATTTTCCGATTCTTCATGCGTCGAAGACAATTCCGAGTTTTGGTGGTTCGGTTGGAAGAGTGTATGGGTGCTGTATCGACATAATTTATGACAAGAATTGCAGACGATGTTGGGCCGTCAGGCTTTCACCTGGAATGGCTTTACAGTTAGTCACCTTGCTCTTGTGACACCGTCTGGTCAGCAGATAATCTATTTGAGTTGAGTGGGACTTACTCTTATACGTGATAAGGTCTGAAGACTCTTTTGGAAGAACTTATTCATGACGGCCAAATCAGACTTCTTGGAATATTTTCTCCCTCTGTATTGCGACGACCATAACCAAAGTCTGCCCGATGTTCTGAAACTTACTGCCCTTCCAGCGAATTTCCTGTAAGAAGGCACACTGGACGCGACGTCTCATGGGTCACATCTACGAGTTCTTTGCATCGTCCGGTTCGAGATTCAATGTTCCACGTTGCAAAGTGGAGTTTCCGTCTGGGTACTAGCGTCTTTACTTTGACACGATAGCCCTTGCCCACTTGTCGCAGGTGTAGGGCGATGTGCCTGCGCGTCCTTTTTTTGTAACGTCTATTGAAGTGCTGAAGAGTGGTTTTAATGGAACGATTGCTATCTGACCTCCAGAACCCCTTTTAAGGGTAAAACCAGGTAAAGGAGAAGGTGAAAGAGGGTAAGAAACTAGGAACGAGGGTATAAGGACACCACTTTCATGACTTGGATAGGATAGGAGTATAACAGCGGTGGCTCGAGGATCAAGGGACGCGGACCCGTATGCCCAAAACCAAATATCGGACAGTTACTTAGCAGGACACCTTCTGGATTCGATATGGATATGCAGATAACTTATATTGAGATATAATTTAATAAATTTTAATTTACTAATACTAGCCCCGTTGACACGTAAAATACTCGTTGCCTTAGCAACGCGTGTGACAAAATAGTTTTTTTTGTAATACATTATTATGAAAAATATTGACATTCTGTATATATTTTCTATATAAATGTTAACTATGAAAACTGAAAGGGTTGCAAAGTTTTCCTTCATATGTTTCCTTGATGTTCTACTTAGAGTGGAATTAAATAAATATATATTTTTTTGATGCAATTACAAAAAATAGTTTATTATTACGACTATTTATTATATTAATTACTTAATAAAATTTAAAATTTCAATTTTCTCTCCGCCAGGTCCAAACTTCTCCGCGTAGGCACCGTCACTCCCTCTGATGACCTCTGCTCTCCGGCCATAGCCGTCAATCCGCGAGCCACACTAAATGATCAAGAAGTTAAGGTATTATATAAAAGAATAAAAATAACTACTACAGTTTTGATAAACGCTTGATAATAAACGAAAACTCGGGGCACTCAAGAGACGGGGGTCCGAATCCTGCTAATTTTTATACATTTTCTGAGTACGTATAACTAACTGCTTCTCTTATTAAATAAGACCAAGGCACGACTGCATCGACGTCGTTATTAAATTTTTATTATTTAAGTGGTTTCTTGCGATTTATGCAATGTATGTAATATATATAGTATAGCTTGTAATATATAAATGCGCGTCAATAAATATTTTTATTAATTATTATTTTTTATACTTTTGTTTGTAGAAATAGAGCTTATTGCGAAATAATATTGAATTCTATAATAATAATAAATAGATGCTCGAAATATCTCAAATATGTTTACGAATTGTTTGAAATTGAATTTAAAATATAAGGAAGACTAAAGAAGTATAATTCTCTTACCAGAGCCAGAGAGAACATAGTTTATATATAATCATTACCCCGAACGGGGATCGAACCCGCAACCATCACGTTTGCATTCAGATGCTGTCTCACTCTTTATTAATTATTAGTATATGAGATTACTAGTGCATAGCGCAAGTGTGTTATTTTAATGAAAACGCTGATAACTATTTCCAAATATATTTGAGTTTTTATACTTTTATTACAAATACTTCGAACTAGTTTCATTATTATAATATTGGCTGACCGATTTAATATTGTTTTTTTAAACTTAAACCAACTTTCTGTCAGACCAATAGGCTATGCTAAATATTTGAATGTTTTCAAAGTCTCGTTTACTAGTAAATTCTCCCTGACTGCTCCGCTTTGTGGGATAAAGTGCAGCATCCTCGCACTTGCGATTTCGAATAAAAACTTATTAATTATATGAACAGTTGCGAGTTTTTTTGCAAGCAATGTGATAAGCAAATTGATATTTATTTCATTAATAAACAATATATTTGTAGTCACCTTTAATTAAGTAACGCAGCGCTATCTAGAAGCGAATATTAAGCGATTTCTTGTAATAAGTTAAAAATGAAAGCTCTGCAAATACATTTAAAATTAGTTGTGTATATTATTACATTTAGTTAGATTACCTATATGATTGTTTTATTATGAAAATTCAATTCTTAGAATATAATTGTTTTAACGTTTTATTACTATTATATATAATGTAAATTTTATATGCTGTAAGTTATTAATAAGTTGTCTTTCGCGATTTCGTTTGCGTGGACACTCATATTATATATTGACATATTACTTCCACTTATTGAGTAGTTTTTATTTTTGTTTATTAAAAAAATACCAATATCACGTGTCACTGCGAATGTTTTTACACACTTAGATCTAGTATTATTCTAACAATAAGTTTATATTTAAAGAAAAAAATATTACCTTCACATTGACCAGTAAAAATGTAAATAATAAAAAAAAAACTAAACACATTTCAAATGTTTTTGTTGTGAACCTGGTCGCCATGACAACTAGGTCAAGTTCAAGCTATGAAAATATTGTGTTGTCAGCGGTTCCGGACACGTGTGCAAATTAATAACCGAATGTTATAATATAGAAATGAATAGAAGTTTGAACTTTGATAGATTTTCTATTATATATAGATAGAGCATTTAATTGTGCATTTGTTTAAGCGATAGAGAAATAAAATGATGATATGACGACCTTTTTTTTTACTGTATTGCAAATACGTAATTGTGCGTTGTGGCTGCAGCAAGCGAATTGACTAATGTTATAAAATAATGATAATTAGAAAAAGAATTGATCTAAATTATCTATAATATATTTTATGAATAAATACTGTTGCGTCAATTAAAAAAAGACTTTAAACGCGAACGCTCTTTAAAGACTGTTTATGTGATATTTCTATTATCATCAAACAAATATAGATGTAACCATTTTCCATTTACAGGGCAAAGGCAAAAAGTCCAAGAAGAACAAGATGCTGAAGGTGGATGCTCGTATCTTAGGTTTCTCCGTCACAGCCTCCGAGGACCGCATCAACGTTGGCGACATTGACTCCGTCTGAGGCCACCACCGGCCCCCGGCGACGAGATTGGTCATATCGCCTGGGGGTGTTTATGTTATGCACTTAACTAATAGGAATTATACTAGAAACAATGATAATGATAACAGTAATGATAACAGTAATTATAACCGTAATTATAACAGTAATTATAACAGTAATTATAACAGTAATTATAACTTTTTTTTTTGTAATTATAACAGTAATTATAACAGTAATTATAACAGTAATTATAACAGTAATTATACCGGTAATTATAATCAACGTTACAATAGAGGTGCTAATAATGCATACAATAGGTCCAGTTATCCTACACGCGTTTTCAGGTCGAGTCGTGGTAGGCACTTTAAGTAAGGTTTCGTATCAAAAAATACCGTTTTTTTTCTTTTCTTTGGTTAGCATCTTGAATGATGGATTGAAATTAGTTTTTTTCATTTACCTTAGATTCATATTTTTATTTTTGTTGTTTAAATGACCTGAACAATGCAATTGTGAACTATCTGATTATTGAAAAGTAACTGTTTAATCAATATTGTGCAATATGTAAATATAGTGTAAATAATTATAAACTTATTAATATTACTCGGATTTACTTGTGAAGTGAAATTAATGACTGCATAATGCATTATTGGAGTGGTTTAAAATACCCTTCAATGATTTGGAAACAACCTGTATAATGCCATCCGATTGGACTAGAGGTGGTAGATTGTTATGAAGTCTGAATTTTCACAGAACAATATGCATGCATGGATACGACACGTCCAATAACAAATTTACTGGTAATTTGTTATTTGCTTAGTCACTGTTATTTAAGAAATCACCTACTGCCTTTTAATTGTTTTTTCTCTCTCTTTTAATAAGATTTTTTTTATATCATTTAAAGATTTCACCTTTGTATTAAATTAATTTATTTAATTTATGAAAATTTTAAGACTACTACTATTTTTTTATTCAAATGTTCATTATAATCTATAACAGAAAGGATTACGTAAACATTTTTTTTACTACTATTTCGACCCTACTTTCCCTCGCCAAAACTAAACCTACAGTTTATTAAATATATATTTTGTTAACATTTTTTAAAGTGTTATTCCCACACTAAGGAAATTGAAAAAGACATATTTAGAAAACGTATAAAAATAGAAATCGTAGAATAATCTTTGGGTAGCAGAAATTTGTAAAAATCTCTCTACAGAGATGCTAACAACAAATATAAGTTGTAATAAGCGTATAAGAATTTCAACGTAGCTGGAGGTGGGACGCATGGCTTAGCGGTCAGAGCGCTTGAACGGTTTTCAAGAGGCGCGGGTTCAAATCCCGCTGCGTTCAAAATTTTTATACGTTTTCTAAATATGCCTAAACCTACAGATTTACTAATATTTGAGCAGCTAAAATATACGTAAATTTGTAAACTTTAATCTAATTTCACGACAATTTTTCTCCAAAGAAGACTAATTCGCAGAAGGTAGAGTTAAATTCGTACATTTATAAATTTTAGATAATGTAATTTTTTTTTCAATACACGTAAGCGATTTATTATAAGGTTAGGATTTATAAAATTAAAAAAAGTTACACATTTTGTAAATATTAGCGATAAGTTATACCACACTTTCATTATTTCTTGTCTACAATAGTGCACATATCTATAGTTACCATAAAATCACAATAATTTGCTTACTATTTATGGCATAATATTTTTTAATTTTTAAAATTTATTCGTTTATATATATTTGATAAAGAAATGTTTTAATTTATTAGGTTTTTTTGCCTTTTAATTTTTGCCATTTTAATGGCACGTACACAACGTGTAATTTACAATTTTAAGAAATTATTTAAAAAAAAAAAATTTATTATATCACAAATTTTATGTAAGCTGCTCTGCCTCTACACCTTACTACACACCATGATTTAACTTTTTGGTTTTGCTTTTTATTTTTCTCAATAAAATAATGCTAAATTTAATAATAAAATTCTTAGAATCAATAAATTCGTGTAAATATTGGTAGGTATATTTAAATTAAATTTAGTAATACTAACTAAAAGAAGGCAAGCTCTAATGGCGTATCCAAATATAGAATAAAATTAAATTTCATAATAATATACTAAGATAAACATTTGTAAATAAATTAAAATTAATATTAATCAAGTAGATTTCGAATATTTGAAAAAAAATTACGTTTAAGTAAATTCACATTAAATTTAATTCGTAGTAAAATAATTCACACGCACCACGGAACAACGACAGAAATGCATGGCCGACAAATTTTGCATCAAGCGGGCCTCGAACCTGCGACACTTTGTTAAATATGTAAATCGTAACGCTAATGTAAGATGTACATTTCTTAGTAATATTAATAGATCAACTACTTAATAGTTAGCGTATTCTTATAGCAATAAATTGTTATAATTAATATTAATATATTGTTAATATTTAGTGTCGGTTTATTATTAAGGCGATTTTTATTAACTTTTAAGTTTAAATAACAGTGACTAAGCAGCGGTACGTTTAAATTTTGATTTGTAATTTTTTCCCCAATGGCGGATCCTAATCGGGTTTCATTTCAGTTTTAAAACAATTCGAATTTTATTTTATATCTTTTTAGTCTGTTATTTGTTTAAAATTTAAATTATTGATTTAAATACTCTTCTGTGCGTCGTCGTTTGATAAATTCTTGTTAGCTTTGACTTTCAATTTTTTTTTCTTAATTTACGTTTCAACTTAATGGTTAATTATTGCTTTTGTGCAATTTTTAACTTTTTTTAATTGTTTTGTTTATAAATTAAAAGTATCCGTCAATGTTTTAAGAAAAATTGTCAATATGTTTTCAAACGATGATGTACCTATATATATTTATATATATATATATATATATTTATTTGAAATTGTCAGTTTGTAATTGGTTTGAGCAACAAATTTTTTTTTAATAAGAAACCAAAGAACTTTGTTTCTTAAATAAAATTTGTGATATTATCCAAAAAGTCTGAATTCCAAAACACTTAAACCATTTCAATGCTGACGATTTCAAGTACTTTTTTATTATTATTAATGATAATTATAAATTAATTAATTTATTTTTTATTAATAATTTTCGCTTCGTATGGCTTATAAAAGTTGCTAATACAAATATTATCAACTTTTTACGTCGTTTAATTTATTTATTTAATTTATATATGTAATTTTATTGCAATTTTAATCATTATTTTTTTTTTATTTTAAATTAATAAATTGTGTGCGATTTTTCTTTGCAATGTGTTTAAATTATACGTTAATGTGATTTTATTTTAATTCTGTATGTCAATGTTATTATTTAAATGCACGCCACTCGTTCAACAGTGTGTTTTTCGCTTAAGAATATATAAACTAACTAATGACGCCAGTGTCTTAAGCGCGACAGGTCGTTTTTATTCGTGAACAAAACTCAATTCATTTCAATTTTGAATCAGTTTGAATCCATGTTTAAATACGCACCATACTGTAAAACAGTAACCTAATTAATTAGTTAATTATTATAGCCACCATAATATGTCTATGTAATATGAATATATAAAATTATTGTTTAAATATTATCTATACAAAAGTTATCTTTGACTACGCAAATGCTTCTTATAAAATAATTTTATAAAATATAAATCATTTAAAATCACAGTAAAAGTATGTAAAAAACACAGCTATTATAGAAATCGCAGCTATGCTGGTTATTATTTGTTATTATTTATATATATATATATATATGTATAGGAGTATAAACATTTTTTTTTTTGCATGTTATTGAACGAGTGGTTTTTATGTGAAATTGGTGTACTAGAATAGTCGTGTCGATTTATACAAGTTTTTGAAATTATAAATGTTTTTCAATATTGGATGTTGTCTTGACGCCAGGCGGTTTTTTATACCTACAGTTATAGTAATATATTCACGATATTTGTCTATTCTGTGTAGAACACACACTTACTTGTTCGAGTGAGCTAATAGTTATCGCCTGGTGTTACTTGGATTCTACTTGGATGTCTATTAAATGTTCTTAAACCAATGGAAATTCATATATTGTATGTGAATTTTGAACTATACCGACTGCATATTTGATATCTTTTTAGTCGAAATATTCACTTTAGTCTTAATTACATGCTTTTCACTCAATCGCTCACTACGACCGACAGTCGTTGGTATCGATTTTCAAAATTGATACACAATCCTGTTGATGAATGTCGATGACGATCCGATAATCGATTCACAGCTAGCTAAATGTATTTTTTTTTGTCTCTGTTAAAATATATAGTAAAAACAATTGATTTGTACATAAAATGATTATTACCACTGTGTTGCTCCTTAGTTAGAATGTCCTGCAATATTATTGTTAGCTCGAGCCTCGCCTCGTCTTGTTTCAGCGGGATTCGAAATGGTGTCCCTCGCGTTATGTCCACTCGCTAAATGATATAGGATTAATGTTTTAATGTTTCAAGTCACAATTACAGGAACGCGTATGTTAAGAAATTACAGATTTAACCTTTCCCATAGCGTTTTGTACGGTGGCTTTGGTTAGTCATCTTCAAATATATTCCTAAAGGAACTGTGTCCTTAGTGACTCAGCTCTCTTATTTTAGAACTTTGTTACTATAAATGCTCCTTAAAATAATTTGGGTGCCTCCGTTGGTTGGAGACATTGCCATTAAAAAATTCTATGATTTTTTTTGTTTTTTTTTTAAATTACAATATAATGATTCTATTAAAGTCATACACGGTGATTGGTTGTTATTTTGTATGAAACGTACTATTAAAGGGTTACTCGTGACTAAAAGAGTTTTGGCTCTTGTCACTCTTAAAGTGAATTTATTATGTGTTATAATGTATTAAATAATTTATTATCATAAAAATTACAACTTTTGTATGTAAAACTTAAGAAAGATGCTAGTTTTGCTAAATGGCCTTGGATACAATAATATTTAAAGTCAAAATTAATATGATCAAGAGGAAATTGTATTGCAACGCTAAAAAGTTATTGTTTATATTTTCAAATGGGTTTAAGACCTTATATAGTAAGCTAAAGTATTATACAGTTTCATATATTTTTTAAGAGAACATTTTAATTGTTTTTATTGCAGTTTGAATGCATTCATTAAAGTTTGTAGGTTCAGTTGTTGTGCCTTTTTGGACACTTCTAAAAGTCATGAATTTTGGCGAATTTCACTTTTTAACCGTCAATTTTTTATAATAATAACTTTAAAGTCGAAATAGATTTTGTAAAACTAACTTTTCTACTCTCTATATACGGTAATACTATAAATGGGAAAGGTTGAATTTTTTATATATATTCAGAATTTAGGTCATTGTCCTATAAATACATGTTAGGAGACTTATGCGGTAGAAGTAGTTTTGTAATCTTTCTTTTTTTATACATAAGAATAGTAACGTTTTAAATGATTTGTTTTAGAATCGTTGTATGTGTAAGTTATGTGGAATGGAATTCTTTAAATACAACACTCTTTCGCGATGATCCCACTCTAATGTGATATTTTAAATTATTTTTCTAACTAACAAAATACCACCGTTTCTTGAGAACGAACAAATAGTAGCGATACTTAATTCAACTTAGATACTTTTAGGTCTCAATATATTTAACGATTCAAATACTTATCTAAAATCCGCGTTACATCATTCGAATTTTTCATATAAGCAATCCATACATAAGCAATGTTTTAAAGTGTTATTTGGTCACTTAGAAAATTGAGATAAACGTATTTAGAATACGTATATAATTTAAACGGTTTTTTAACAACAAAATCATGCGTTCTACACGCATGGTTTAGCGGTCAGATCGAAATGGTCAGAGCTCTTGAACGGTTTTGAAAAGGCGCGGGTTCATATCCCGCTGCGTTTAAATTCTTATACGTTTTCTAAATATGTCGTGAACAATGTTTATTTTATTTGGTTCAGCTTTGAAATTAACTGAAAATAATAGTAATTTATTCAAAAATATTATTAATTTATCGATATTATTTTATAAAAACTTGTTTTCCGATACCAATGGCTTGCTTTGGTCAAACACTCAGTTTAAAATCATTTGAAATATATAATTATTCTTAGATTATTAATGATCTCTGGATAATTTCTAATTTGTAATATATAATTTTACCAGACTTAATTGCAAAACCACATATTTATTTATTTTATTTATACACATTTTCTACGTATTATAAAAAAATATATTAGATTGGGAACATCGATTTTAATTTAAAGAAATACAGAAAATTGTCGTCTGACGCTATTCGGACAGTGGCGACTTGGTGCAAAGTAGACAGAAGAAAAAAATAAATAAAAAAGATCACTTCAAATTACAATTTACTATAGTACAATACAAGAAAAACATTTATCCAGTAACTCATACATGAGTTTTGCAGTTTTATATTCTTGCCATATTTCGAACCTGCTACATACTTCATACTTCGTACTTCAAAGTGACCAAAAGTCCGATAGAGCGTCAACTTTGTGAAATTAGTTGACTAGTGTGTTCATTTTGCACATCACGTATTAATGAATGTTAAATGTTTCTATTTAATTATATGATGTTTTTGGAAATGTGAATATTATTTTAGAGTTAATAAAATATCTGATCAATGTCAATGATTATTGTTTTTGTCATTTTGTGCCTTGCAAATTGTTTATGAGTAGTGAAATGATTATTAATTGGAGCGCAGCAGGAATCGAACCTGCGCCTCTTGGCTTTCCAATAACGAAAGAGAGAGAGAGAGGAAGAAGCTACTTAAAAAATGTTATACTTTTTTATAAAATATTTTTTCCGCGCTATTCGAATATGATTCAATGTGTTCCTAATAGTTGCGGGTTCAATTTTCGTTGTGGGAATGTATATTTAAATTATTTTAATTTACTCGGTCTGGTTAATACAAAGCAGCGGTACGTTCTTAGCGTCATACTATGTTTTTTATATCTGCGGAAAATGATGAACGGAGAGTTTATTATTTATTATGATAATGTTTTTTGTGGCTACCCTGCTGTATAAGGGAAGGGTGTTGAGGAGATTCTTGGACTCTTCTCTATTTATAAGATTGTTCCATTGACAGACAACGCACGAACAAAAGTGCTGGGCAGAAAAAGGTGATATTTCCTTGGAGAGGGAGCACTAAAGGTGTTTTCGAAATTTAATTTCATTTCAAATCATTCACTGTTGACGAGAAAAAACGAAATTAAACGAAGCTGTGGGCGACAATTGGCAGTTACAAATCGTATATAACACGGGTGGCCAAGCTCCTCGATAAGCCGAGTCGATATGAAAAAAAAATATTGTTATAATTTTTTTAATTTAAAATGTACTGCTTACATTTGTCGAGAGGCACAAATTCGATTGTTCTATAAATAAATTCTCAGGTTCGCCAATATGTATTATGGTGGAAGTAAATTATAAAATTTGTAAAACATTATAATATGAAGACTATCAGATCTCATTTTAACTCTATTATGCCTAGACACTGTGTAATGTGTGCCTGAACTCAACGCTGCATTATGTCTAAGCGGACTAGAGAAAACGTAAATAATTTTAATACTCGTATACACTCCTTTCAAGTTGTAATCTGTGTCACACCCAAGCGTTCAAATTGATATAAGTGTGCTTATTTATTATTAAAAAAATTACTTCTCATATTATATAATGTGACCCGGATAACGGTTTCCAGCTACATTATCTTAACTTATCCGAATACTTTCACCAATATAGACAACAAATTAAAACACGACAACTTTTATCGACTGGCCATTAAATTCTAGACGTCATAAAATAAAAAGAAAATTAAACTATATTTTTTTCAGCATTGTCGTTAACAGTTCAACATTGTAATTTTCTATTATCAATAAAAATTCCAGTAAAAACTAAAATTTAATTAAAATGTATGGACCAGAACCTATTGTGGATGCTGGGAGGCTTGTTATAAGCTATCTCCAGAACAGCAAGCAAGGGGCAACTGCCGCCGACATTGTACAACACCTTCAAGAAGAGAGCGGAAAGCCGGCTGAAGAACTTAGCAACGCCGTCACTTCTATCCTCGACAATGGCACAGCTTTGGGCTTTTTAGAACGAAAGGGGTCCAAATTTATGAATTGGGTAGCGAGGGGAATGTGTGGAAGAAGACGGCGAAGAAGCAAATGTAGACGACGAAAGCGACGAGTGAAACGACGATGTAGCAAGCGAAGACGGCGACGAAGGAAATGCTGTTGTGGCTGATGGTCTTGTAACGTCCAATTTTAATATTCAACTCACCATTTTTAATTCTTGTTAACAGTTTTTTTTTTATATAAAATAATGTGTGTGATTAGTGTTTTTTTTTAATTAAAGTGTTCATGTATCGTTATTGCTTTTTTCCCAATAGTTTGATAAACCTTATTTTAATTCTGTATAAATATAACGAACAATCTGATAGTATTAACTGCTTAATACTTGAAATATTATAAAATATGTGTTTCATATCATATATCTGATATACTATGTTAGTTTAGTATGTATGTAAGTTTTGTATTATTTTTCAATACCAATCTTATTAAGGTAGAACTAAACTGCTGGACCGACAACCTGAGGTGGCTGAGGTTAATATATAATATGAGTAAAAAGAGTCATTCTATATTCCACTTAACGTAGACATATTAATTATAATGTGCAAATAGGCGGAACTATGAGTCAGTCGTCAGTAGTACTACTGGCTACTAATTTCCTTTAAAATACACTTGCTGATAGAAAGACATCGGTTGTTACTTTCATATAATTTTTCGGGGCTTGTAATATGTACAAGCCGATCATATGAATAAAACTATTGGGTCTACATAGTTATATTGTTTTGTTTATGTCTACTGTCTCTGTTAAATGTATTGGGTATAAAAAATATTAGTAAGGACTGATATTTTTTGAATACTATAGTATGCTATACTAGTATAATAAATACCAAGTACATTCTACTTTTTTTTTTACATTTTTTAAAGTGTTATTCCCACACTAAGTAAATTGAAAAATACATATTTCGAAAACGTATAAAAATTTGAACGCAGCGGGATTTGAACCCGCGCCTCTTGAACGGTTTCAAATCCCGCTACATTCTACTGTAAATTTATATGAAAAAAGGTAAGTTTAAATAAAACACCAATTGCATAAATATCTTTATTGAATGTAACTCGCCTACTTCTAACACATTGAGATTTTCTGATTAAGATAAGAGTGATTAAATACTTAGACATTGAATTCTTGTAAATATTTATATTTAGAATGAATCTTATAACTAATATAATGCCGTGGAATTGGCTTTCGAATATTATCATTTCAGGTAATTCAGGGTTTGAAGAGACTATTAAAAGGTCTTTAAAATAAAAAAATAACTTTCTAAATAGTTGAATTTAGAGTGCATGAAAATATTCTATAGTTTGACGATTTTTTTGTATTTAGTTCCATTAAATAGGTTTTTTTATTATATTTATAATTTCTAAATCAGCATCTTAACCTTGGTTTCCGATTGTAAATGGTATGCCATAGCAAGAATAAAACCAACTTAAAAAGTATAATTTAAAAAAATATATTTTTTTAAGAGGTGTGTACGATGTATCCAAGCAATATTGAATTCATCGTTCAAGTCCTAAATATATAGATTTTTAGACTTTACTATAAAGGGCTGAAAAGTTAAATTAATCAAAATTTGTAATTGAAAACTATTAGAAGTTAAAACTACTGATCAATAAAGTTATCAAAGAGATGTTGGTTTTAGTATCCAAGAAGATATTTCAATACATATGCTTATAACTAGTAGAAGTTGCATATACGCATATTTCCTTAGAAACTACAGTATAGTTTCTAAAATTAAATTTCAGGAGCTTATTTGAAAAATAACAGTGAATAATAACAACTTAACATTAAAAAGAAGTATGGGATTTAGTATCCAGGAAAATATTCCATTAAAAAGCTAATAACTAGTAAAATGTTTATATATGTATATATGTATAGATATTTTAAACTACAGTAGAGAGTCAAAAATCAAATCTCTGAATGGTCAACTTAAGCATCCTAAAAAGTACTGGACACAGGATTAACAACCAAACTGTACGAAGAGATATTGGATTTAGTATCCAAGAAATTTTTCCAATAAATACGCTTAAAGCTAGTAAATATTCAATATATTATATTCATTATTATATCTACAGTATAACGTAAATTATGAAAACATAACATTCTAAGGAAATATTCCTTTAAATAGGCTTATGACTAGTGCAAGTTTAATATATATTTTTTTATAAACTACAGTACATCATTCGAAATTAAATCTTTGAAATTCGAAACGTCATCGAGAAAGAGTATAATAATAACAAATAAACTCTCTGAATAAATGTTTGATACGTTTATCGATTAGAAGTACGGTATACTTTTTCGAAATTCTTATTATATATACAGGGCTCGTTCCTAAGTCCCTGAAATATCAAATTAAATATTCAACCGCTACTGGAAATTAAAGACTAAATTATAATAATATATTATTATAAAATATTATGAAGAGATGATGGACAAGACAATATTCCATTAAATATACTTATATTTATTAGAAGTTTGATAAATATACTTTCATGTAATTGAGTGAAGCGGACTTCACCCTAAATCTTGGAAAAATTAAATTAAGTACTTGTTCTGAGAATGAAGTTTTAAAGTAAAACGAAAACTTATGAATCTTAAGGAAATTTGGAAATGGTTTAAAAAATGTTCCACTTGATATTCTTCATACTTCATAGTTCAATAAATATATTTATTTTCTTAAAATTTCTTGAATTCTTACAATCTACTACATATGTTCCAAATTATTAAATGATTGGAATGTGTTGTTCATTTTCAAAATTGGATTTTAAAAATATTTCCAATACTTTGTTACCGAATCCAAGTAATGTTCGATTAAATATGCTTGTAAGTAATAACTTTATTATTAATTACTTTAATAGAGTTACTCTCTTGTCTAAAAAGACCCATCTCATGTTATATCCGGGAAATGTAAAATCCAAAATATCCATTGATGCACTTTTTACAATTTGTAATATTAGGTACAAATTTTAATCTTCATAGAGATTTCAAATATCCGGGAAAACGTCCAATTCTTTAAATTTTAGGCATAAATTCAGTCTAAATTGTCATGAATAGTCCAGGTATTGTGTTATTAAGTGTTTCCGATCCGGTTTTAATAGTATATCTAGGTATGTGAAATCAGGTGTTGTTAAATCTTGTACAAGTCCAAAATATCTTTTTGAAATTCCATATTTGTAGGCTCACAATTTAAGCTCCCAGGAAGCGCTTGATAGCATATCCAGGAATTGCAAACACAAAGATTAGAAAGAACAAAATTATGAACAAGATTGTGGCATACTTGATGATATTCCACTTGTAGTTGTGCCACAATATGTAGCGTATCGATTTCAGAGGGTTTAAGAACCACATGAAAGATGAATCTGGGCGACTGAAAATAGGAATAACTTAATTAATAATGTTTTATTTTAACGTAAATTTAATTTGAAAAAGTATAAGCAAGAAGCAAGTGTATAAGCATATCAAGCCTTTTTTTACACTTAAGACCTACTTGGGTTTATCTAATGGATCAGGTCCATTGCGTCCTAATCCAACCGGAGCTTTTTCAGCTTCGTCACGTGTCAACAGATGAATTTCGGCTTCAACTTTACCAGTGAGTTCCATTTCCTCAGTATTGCGCTTTACAAAGAAGGGCCACCAACCCTTGACTCGTTTTTGTCGGAATATGTTGATCATTGGCACAGTATCATCATTTCGTAGCATTTCAAGCGTACACAAATTAGAAGATTTGGCCCCACGTGGGAACCTATTCAAGTCTAGGGTGATAGCACCTGAAAGTTTTAAATTAATTTATCACTAATTGTCTTATGTCATGTCTGTGATCCAAACCAAAGTAGGAGTCAAACAAACAAACATAAAAATAAATATGTTATTTTTAGAATTTTATGAAATAAGTACCATCTTACCTAGAAAGTCATCAGTTGTAAAGTGATCAGCATCCCATACTTGTAATTCTAAGCGTGGTGGTACCTTGCATTGTGTTTCATCCCAAGAGAAAAGAGTTTCCTTTTTAGAAATTACAATACGTTCCTCAGCATTGAGGTAGTCAAATGGATAAACGAAACGCCAATTAAAATTGCCTTCTCCAGTCAAAGAACGATAATGTATGTCGGTATTCTGGCAGTCATTTGGACCACGGAGCCATCTGTGAATAATCATCAATTTTAAATATTTGCTATTTGCAACTTAGTCTAAAATCAACTTTGTCATATCTAGTAGTATATAAGTATTATATGTCTTCTCTTTATATCTTCAATTAAAACATACCCTTTCACATATATATCAGACATCTTTTCTCCGCTGAAGAAAGCATCATCCTCAAGTACGACATCATCTGTGTTCCATATAATGACCCGCATCTCGTAAGAATTGGGCTTGCGAGGAGAAATGTCGATTGGTGGACCGGGTCGGGGCATATCCATAGGGAAAAGTTCCACCCACATTTCTAAGCGACCTTGTTCGATACCTGGAAAAAATATTTGTTAAAACATTGTTTCTCATAAGTTAGCTTTCCCATAATAATACTTAGTAATAGGTATATGAGCAAGTAATAGGTAATTTTCTTAAGAAATAATACAGAATATACCAGGTTTATTAGGATTATATAATGGACGAGTTTCAATGTGCTCAGTCACGAGATGAGTGCCCACGCGTGGGACTTCCTGCCAACGATGAAGCACAACCAAAGCCATCTGTTCCTCAATAGTGTCCGTATTACAGAATAGTTCAGGGTCATCCATGGCCATGTTAAAGACCGTTTGTCCCACTTTCACACGGCCAAATTCGTATACTGGTGGATCAAGCTTCCCGTCTTTGCAAAGCTTTGCAAGGATCTGAGTTGGTTTCATGGAGTCACGCCATCTGTTATATCCCTCTCTGTAGGAAAAAGATATTTGCAAATATAAAAAAGGTAAGTGAAATACATACACGTTATTGATGTGAGTTACAAAGGCTTCATAGTAACTATATTGTATCTAAAAGGAAACAGTTGTATTATATACTTACTCTTCATACTTCTTAGGCAATCCACAAGTAGCTCGGTGACGGCTGTAAAAGCGATTCTCAAGATCAATTTTTGTTTCCCCAATCAAATCATCAGATCCAAGGAGGTCCCAATCATACACCTGCATAGTAAGCAAAGAGTCTTGTGGGAAGGTGGCTTCAATCTCAAAACATTTTCCGAAAACAGGGTTCAGTTGCTTGGACACATAGTTCTCCTTGTCGCTTATGCGCTTGTTGCCGAGATGTAAAACTATGTATGGGTCAGCTTTGCCATTCAAATCCATTGGATGTAAATCAGTGGCCTTAATGATATACACGCGGACCAAAACGTGTATTGGATCATTATTGGGAACACCTTGGAAAAAGCCGTAGTTAGGGTCAAATCCCATGACTGTATGATCTCTTACACCTTTTGGAATAGGCCATTTGTATACTTTAATGCAGCCCTAAAATAAAAACAATATATTTTTAATAAACTCCTGATATAAAATATGTAATGATTTTGAGGAATTGTTCAAAAAGCGTAACGGGTATAAGTTATCATCCGTTATGATTATATGCATACCTTAAAAGCACCGACTACTCGGTTATCATCATCATCAACGGTCTTTTTGCCGCGGTACAAATCAAAAGAGTGGAGCCACTCCTTGAACTCTTCATATTCGGGCACAGCCTCAAGTTCATGTGGATATATCTATAATGTAATGTATGTAATAATGTACATAAAAGTTCCAAAACAATGTGCTTGAGCTAATATTATTGTTGCTAATTGTAAAAACTTGATACTAGATATAAAAGTGTTTATTTATTATAACTAAATAAGTGTCGGAAATCAAATGGATTTAAAAATTGAAATGTTAAATTGCAGCTTGCACACACCTTAGTCAGTGACGATTTCGGTATTTGATCCTTTTTAGCAGTAGCTGGGCTAATAATGGGTTTTGGTGAAGCTGTTACTCGGCGCTTGTTCCGGTCACGCTCGTAACGAGGGGAATTAACTTCATCTCGTGGAATCTCTTCTATAAACACTCCTGAGGATGTAGATGGCTGATTACAATCAGGGTCGATACTGCCTTGGCGATTTCTCTTATTTTGTTTCTCGTCCTCAATCATAGTCTCGATAGATGCAAAGTATTTAGTCCACCAGTCCTTACTTTTGTCATCGTGATCACCAGATGAGTCACTGCTGATTTTCCGCCTCATCTCGTTCTTAATCATTTGCTTGGCAATGCCAGGTCGGCGTGTGCCATAAGTCATAGTGCAGCGTCCCTCACGAATCAACAGAGGGCAGGTCTCTTTCTCGTTTTCGACGGTATAAACATCATTTTGAATGATGCAATTAGAATGCAAATCAACCTTATCCAGCTGAATCATAGATTTTTTCCTGTCTTCTATATCTTGTTCCCGTTTGCTTTTTGGTGTATACATGTACTTGTGGATAGAATTTATTGTATGCGTACCCACTAGAGTGATCCTGCCAAAGCTTCGACAGTCAACAACACGAATAGTCAAAGGTGGGCGATACAAATCCTGATCAGGGAGCTCTACGTCCACAAATTTCACTGGATTGGCAAAGTTAGGATTGCGTCTCGCATTTTGGATCACTGATGAATATATTATATGACCAGAGCATTCAATATCAACTCTGGGTTTATCGACATTGAGAAGATGAACTCGTTTCAAATCCCGCAAGCCCCAAAATAAAACTTCTACTCTGTATTTAGAGAGAGTTGGGCGTATTCCTATTGGGACAGGGTAAACAGGCCCTTTATTGATATCGTCAGGAAGTAGGTCTCTCTCCTTCGCAGCCGGCAGTTCTGGTAAAGCCGAGGGATCTTCTTTCGGTATTTCAAGTAGTTCGAAAGTAGCTAATAGTTCTCCGGCTCTCTCTCCGTTTCTTGTTATTTCGTACCACTCTAGTGGAGGTGGCTGTGGCAGTTTATCAGTAGCATAGATGTCTTCAAAAGTATTGATATGAGGTCTAGCCAAAGTACGCCCTATAAATTCCGCTTTTCCAACTTTATCTCGATCAAATATTTCAATCACTATAGTTGGTGGGTTAGCCTTGATCCATTCGATAGAGCTATATAGTAAAACATCTCTAAAGAGAAGCATTTCATCCCAAGTAGGGCTTAATGTTTCGTCAATAACTTGAGTGGAGACCATGGTCTCTCCGATGATGACTCGGGCAAATGGATCAGAAAGTCCTGATGAATCTGATCCTATTAACGATCGAGCTTGATAAACATATGCTCGCATTTGGAATGACTGTAACATCGAAAAAAAAACATTAAACGTGTTTTGTTCGTCCAGATAATATATTAAGAACCAAATGACAATATTAAAATATATCTTGGACAGCGACAGATTTGTGGGTTAGTCTGTAAAATAGTTATGAAATGAGTAACTAATTCTTTATTTTGGATGATTAGTAACGTTTAGCTTACATGTTTTTCTTCATAATATATAGATTTAGGTGCATTCATTCTTAGTCTCTCTGCATATTTCAACTCTTGAGTCACCTCGTGGCCTGGCGGTAGGCCCGCGATAAAATGTTTCTTGTCTTGTAACAATCCAAGCCACAAATAAAGACTTACTTTAGCTGGTATGGCCCAACCACTAGACGAGGTAGCTTTTTTACCAGGCCACTGGAATACAAAAAAATAAATAGAAGGCTACACTTGATAAGCGCTAAATAATAAATATAAAAGCATGAATATATATACGAGTATGTACGCTTGTCCTAGTAAAATACCTTTAAGATGATATTCTGCATTTTTGCGCATAATCTACCACTTTCTTCTTGGCATTCTGAGAAAATGAGATCCCTCGCAGGAAACCTGTAATAAGCCAGGCGCTTGCCACCGCTCACCATCCACAGAAATATGTCGGGCATGGCGGGTTGTGGCTAAAATAGTGAAAGTATAAGAAATGTTATCATTTATATCTTTCTCAATTAATTTCTTAGAGATCGTAAACTAATAAATATATTTAATACTTACATCTTCACAGATGTGTTTGAGTCTGGATAGGTAGGTGAAGGCAGTTTTAAGACGATCCTGCAAGGAATGTCTACTGACTAGTGCCTTGAGAGTTCTTGTGAGGACGCACATTTGGTTCTGCATAGGAAAATAATTATGTTACAAATTAATAATAAAAAAAGACCATATATTAAGATTGTGATAGTTCAATTGCTTCATATTTTATTTATAGATCAGATTTTTATTCAAATGCACAAAAGTATTCTACAAGGGATTTTAAAAATATTAATTACTTACAGAATGAATATAGGACTTACAATCTCGTAGTTGCAAAATTTCTGCCTCTCCCGGTCTAATTTAGTGTTTCCGATGGGCGGTGCATCAGCCATGTGTTTAACGTATTTAGCACAAGAAGCACTGACTGCATCTAGCACAGACTTTAATCCTGCGACACATGTACCATCTGGACCTCCTTCATTTTCGATAGCATTTTCAACATTAACGAGGCCCTCCTCCTAATATACGTTCAGTATTTAATATTTATAATTATCAATTAGGATGTTTATTTTTGTAAAATAAAACTATTATAGAATCATATTTTTGTATTATTATGCAATAAATAAAACTTATAGATAAGTCCATTAAAATTAAACTAGACAAAAACTATTAATATTATAAAAAAATATTTACTAAAATACTTTTTTAATACATACAAGGTGGGCAAAAATAAATCATCCTATTGGCAGATGCTCTTATTTTTGCAAATGGCGGCCAATGGCAATTCTGTTTTGACATTTGTGAAATAGATAGATGTAGAATACAAGTGAACAAGCCTGATACACTTCCCCAGAACGCGGAATAATCGTGCCTATTTTTTTGCGTAACAATTCGACTGTGGTGTTGGCAGATTCACGGGTCGTCTGGCGTTTGGCCATCAACCTCGAAGAGTATGGGACCATACGAGACACTGGCCAGAGAGTGGCCAGCCCCGGAGCGCCTGTTATGCCGAGAATATTGCCGCTGTTGCCGAGGATGTCGAGCTATTGCCAGAAACATCAACCAGACACCGTGCTTCGCAATTAGCCGGTCGTCCCTAAGCGAATTTTGGTTAAAGACCTGCGCATGCGCGAGTCCAAAAAACATCGGATGACTTCTTTAGGCCCACCTTGTACGAATAATATTAATTACTTACAAATTGATCGATAATAGCTGCAATTAAATTAGAATTATAAAGTCGCCGACGGTGATCTGGCCAAACACTGCAGACGAACAAACATGGCTTATCGTCCTTGTAAGGCAGGTAGTAATATTGTTGGGCCTTGTTACATGACACCGCCTTAATCGGGAATGTCAGACTTTGCCAGTAACCTGAAGCAATAATGTCTTCTAAAAATGTTTGTAGATATAAGATACTAACTATGCACATATTTTTAACAGCCACTATAATAAAGGAATTGGCCTCGATATATAAAATCTCATGTTTTATCATAAAATAAATAACAGTTATACCATGGCCGGTAGAACCCGAATGCATTCTCCTTAGAGAGTCGTTGTTAGCATCGAACGAGTTCCCAGCATTCCCGATGCTGATTTCGAACTGTAATGGTTTGTCCGTTATTTTGCTGTCAACCATGTTGACGTCAAAAATGTTGGCAAATAAGAAGAATTCTTCATTCTTTTCAAATGAATTGTCAAGGATTGGATTAATTGGTTCCACTTCAACTTCGGTCGTGGGATATTCAATGGTGTCGAGAATTTCCGTCCGGATAGATATGAGGACTCTGAAACGTGATCAAAATTAAATTAGATAATGTACTCAGAGAAATAATAAAATTATTTTTTTATATTTTCTAGTTATTATATACCTGGCTCGATAAGCCACACCTTCTCCCATTCCCGTGTTAAGGTCGCTTTGATGGTCCAACAGGCTGAAATCACGAGTGGACCCATAAAAGTAGACGTAAGCCGGTCCAAATGTAGGTAGAAATCCCGCTACAAAGGTAATAAAATAATAAAATGGTATGCTATTTTTGTACAATTTTCAAAAAAAAAAACTCTTTTATATACAATATCCAATATAAATGGAAATATATTTTTGTATGATATAATTTTGTATACGTAAACTGATGCCAATAAACTTGATTGGTTTTCAAGAGGCGCGGGTGCAAATCCCGTTCCGCCAGGGTTCACGGAAGATTGTAGTCCCTGTGGCCCTGGCCAGTGGCGGTGGAGGAGCACTGTGAAGTTTTAGTGGGTAAACGGACGGCCCATATCTGCCGGTCCGGAGTCCCACATAACGGCGTCCGAGTCCCAGATCGGACGGGTATCCGTAAAGGATTTCCTCACGTTAAAAAAAAGGCTGCTAATCACGCTGCGTTCAAATTTTTATACGTTTTCTAAATATGTCTTGATGCCAATAACGTACCTTTATCCCCATCATGAGATATAGATTTCAAGTCTATAAAATGCGTTCCTATTACATTGGGATGCATAGCCACGTTATTGCGCAACTGTATTTTTATGCGCTGACAGAGCGGTGGGAACATCTCGTTGAACACAATCTGTTGATTCCATACTGGATTATAGCTATTCCTCTTTACAGTTGTTGTCGCCTAAAATCAAAGCCAAAACTTATTTTTCGTTTCTTTTCGAATATTGATTAAGGTTTTATACTATATACTATTTATTAGTACTCCATTTTAAGAAATACGTGTTTAAAATTAAAGTTTGGATGTCAGGTTTTCCAATTTTTAGATATTAGCCTAACAGTTTAGTACAGGGGTAAACAAACCGCAGCCCGCTTATTATTTTCATGCGGCCTTTCAAGTATTTATACTAATATACTAAGTTCTACCAAACCAATACAATTTATCCCAACATGCAATATGACCGCGAAGTAAACATTGGCTTTAAATATTTTTTTAAATGATTGTATGTAATTTTTTTATTTACCTTACATGTTTTTTGTAATATAGTGTTCATAATATGAAAACAATTCAAAACACTATTCATGTGTGATTCTGGCGTGCTAAAAACATTTAAAATTTGGATAGGCTCGTTGTTAAATAAGGTCTAGTGGAAAGCCACCAATACACTTAGAAGTTGAAGAAAATATACCTTTCCTATGTTGTTACCAAGACCTATAGTAAATTTTTATGTTTAAATTCATATTATAAACTCTTACTAAAAAGTAAACATGGATAGATGAGAAAGAATCTTAGAAATATGTCGGAAGGTCGCATTGTCTTCTTTACTTACAGACATCCCAGCATAGGACACTTGGACAAAAGGGTCCACCAGATCGCGGGAGTCACCTCCAAGGGCCCTTTTCATTTGGGTCACTATGTTGTAGTTCATTTTGGGCAACCCATCTGCCTTGTAAATCCTGACCACGAAACGAGCGCGTTGGCGTTCCATATTTACACCGTCCGGTAGAAGCAAATTCCTAAAGGATTTTTAGTGAAATTTCGAAAATAAATAACGAAGTCAGTCGACAATTGTAAAACTTTTATCATCACGTATTTTTCACGCTAGAAAAATGCTAAGATATGATTAAACGCTATGGTACACTTCAGCTACGCTATTACTAGGTAGGGGCGTACTAACGCTAGAGTGAATTAAAACAAACGGAAAGTGAAAGTGGAGTGGAGTGGAGTGGAGTGGAGTGGAGTGGAGTGGAGTGGAGTGGAGTGAAATGATAAGTTGCGAAATAGGTTTCTCTAATTTAATACGCTGTGTCACGTGATGATAAAAAACAATTGTTATAAAACAATTTTTAAGAGATTGCGTATAATTTGGTTCTAAATGTATTTGTATTTTAAGTCCGACGTTTCAAACACGAGTACGAGATCAAGACTTGGATAAAATTATACACAATGGAATCCATTAAAATTTGTTTTTTTTTATATATATATATATATAAATAACAATCGCATAGGCTAAAGTAGTTGTTATCTAATGCCAATTGAGAAACAATAGTTTTTGTTTAGAAAAAAAAAAAATATATGAAAATATAGCTTATGTTGTCTTTTGTAATGATGTTACATAAAATGATTTGAAATCTTAAGGCTCGCTTACAGTGAAACTGTCATACCAAAAAAACGTGTAAAAATTTTAACTTTATTACATAGCCTGATTTTGGGTTTTCGCTATGTGTCATTGAAGAGAAAGCGGAGAGCGTAGTAACTGACCACTAAGTATTTTAAATTTGCTATGAAAAATATAAATATTGCTGATTTTTTTAACCATTTCGAGTAGTAATTACATGAATATAATATTATTTTTCATAAAATGTCAAAAGAAATTTCTGAGTAATTGAATTGATATAAGTGCTTTAAATTTTGAAAATATCATAATTCAGACTTATATCAGAATTAAGCAATGCTTAGCAAGTGCTATGAATATGATTTTTTTTCTTAAGGAATTGAAAACTCCGAAATGCTTTTGTAACTGATTCAAGTTTCAATAGATTGGTCTTTTTCGATATATGTAATATATTAAAGACAGTTTTGTATGATAGACCTCTTAAGCAATTATCGAGCATTATATTCAGTTTTGTAATATTTTTCATTTCAATTGTCTTTTTAATTATAACTTTTCGAGACCATTAATTCTAGTAAACGAGCCTTTGGACTTATATAGAATTACCGCACAAATACATATTAATTTATACTTAACTGACATTATATCAGCTCTAATTAATATATTTGTATTCATAATATTAGTATTCAAATAATAAAACTGAGGTATAAAAATGAACGGTGAAAAAAGAAAGGTGATAAAAGTTTTTATATCTTTATTTCAGTAATATTACATAGATTAGTTAACATAGACACAACACATTGATTATTCGGAAACAATGTTGATTACAATAATAGTAAAAAGTGTTGAAAATTAGAACATGCATAACAATTTCAGGTGTAATTGTGGAAATTACAGAAAAGGATACAAAGTACAAAGTACAAAAAAAATGGATACAAAAAAAAATGTGGTCAAGACGAACTTAAAGAAAGCTTAACTAAGTGATAGTATGAGAAAAATGTCACTACAGATATAGGCTACTGTCGTTTTCAATTAATATATTCTTATATGTATATAATGTTTATATCTGAATGATAAACTAATATATTATCAAGTCAATATTACTATTAGTACAAGTGCTCAAATCTGTTAGCACTTTTTCAACGTAATCTCGTCGTAGATACGAGATATTTTTTAATTGGAATATTGTTCTATGAAACAAAATACACATTCAATTTCCATTCCATTGCATTAATAGTTCGTAAATATTTTGGCAACTAATGTGCTATCGAGCGGTGTTCTTTTTTAAACGCTACAATCCTATTTGTTATTCAGATAAAGTATTAGTATTTGCATTGTGTCTCACCAGAGTGGAGAAATGAAAATAATTTAAATAGAATAATTACACCGAGTGGGAATCGAACCCACAAACACCGCGACACGACGGCCTCGATAGACTAAAATTTACGTATTATTAATAAAATAATGTTTAAAAACATCTAAAGATTATAATGTTATACATTTATAGTCACTACTAGTTAAGTCTAAATTGATATATGTTTCACATACATAAATTGTTGAATAAATATTTAGATATATTCATATTATAAATTTTTTTGAAGTTAGCAAAATTCTTCGCAATATTATGAAATTCATTCATTTCACGTTAATTGTATTAAGGAACATCGCTTGAATATTGCTGCAGGCGATTGTATTTACTGCGAGTTCAAATTAAACAATTTATTGTATGTAGGAAGTAAAAGAAAATTTTGTCAAGCCCGAGGCCAAGAGCCCTAGTACGTACAGCATGATTTTCTATATTAAAGTAATTTATACCAACAAAATATAATCGTTTTTATACAAAACTATTAAATATCTAAAAAAAATTTTTTTTATTTCGTAGCTTTTCAATGAGCTTTCTATGCGTATTGATTTAGAATCTACAATTAAAAGGCAAGATTTCGGTTTAGAATTGTATTAAGATAATTAAGAATTTATTGTAATTCAATAAAAATTACGTTACAAAATAAGTATTTACTTATCATCAATATTTAATATTGTCTTAAAATCTTAAAATAAAAAATATATCCTTTCAAAAAGCCCAAGAACCTTGAACTAGACAAATATTTTTAAAATATTTTTCCCTTGAACGTATACGTTTTTTTTACGATATGTTCGTATATTTTTCTAGTATAAAAACAATTATAAATGAAAACTGTAAAACAAGTTTATTTGCTTCAAACAAGTCGTGAATCAAAAAAGATCAATAGATTGTCTAAATTATAATATTTTTTTATAACACTTTAAAAATTTTATTCCACACACTTAGGTTATGAAAATATATTTTTAGAACACAAAAGATATTTTTAGACATTAGAACGCAGCGCTCTGACTGTTAAGCCATGCGTTCAGTACATTTCTTGGACGGTTGCCTAGAGGCGCGGGTTCGAATCCAGCTGCGTTCAAATTCTCATACGTGTTCTTAAAGTGTTTTTCCATAATCATCTTCTTCCAAATACGTAAACGATATCAATAAAGGTTTCTTTTAAATACTTTTTCAATAGATAAACAAAATATAAAACAGATTAGCATTCTTTAGTTACATTGTAATTGGTGAAGTGGTTAGAAACTTAAATATCGTATGAATAACGTTACAGAAAATAATTAAAAAGGTCTCAGCGACATTTCCGTTCTAAAAGCGAGGGTCTTGACCTTGCAGTATGGAATATTTAAGTAGTAAACTGTGAGTTAATTTCGTTGAAAAGTACACACAAATTTTGTGTATTTATTTTCGCTAACTTCAAACTCTTCACTTTTAAGAGTTTCTGCTCTAATATGTAAATTGGGTACTACAGTTTTACGTAACATTTTTGATTTATTGTAAAATGTACGCAGATACGAATACATATTAGAGCAAACGTCTTTTAATCTTTTTCTTTAGTTTCGCGGGACCTTCCGGTGGGGCAGGTGTAAAGCCTTGGTGGCATTCGTAATAGGTTGTTTTCTATACACATAGTTGATAAGGAGGCTAAAATGAAAAATGATAATTCTATTTTATTTACAAGCGTCTCGCTAAAGCTTATATGAAATATATACGCATGTTAGAATGTGAATTCAAATTCCTATTTATTTTACCTTGTAAATTAATAGGTAAAGGTAAGTTAAGGTAAATAAGTGTAAAGCTTGACTAGTTTACCTCCAGCCGTCTTAAGCGGTTATAATAAGCAAAATTATGAAGCATATATATTTAAATACTGTACAATTTGCTGCAATAACCTGGTTCAGGTGCAGGTTCAAGAAGGTTCAGCCAAGTGATGATGATTGATTAAATAATATTTCATAAGTAAAAAAAAATGCATATAGTAAAATATAATAAAACTTACGCCTCAATGTCGTCCTCATCTTTTTCGCTCTTTTGTGGTATTTTGACGGTGTCGCCTTTACCAATGACACTGATGTCGCACTTTAGATACCCTTTAGCGCCGCCGGTGACGTCATCCGGGTCAGTCAAAAGAGCCCATTTGTGGTAGAATTGGCGATCTGGATATGAGAATGTTGCTATTACCAAAACCTATTTTATTGATATGGCAATATACATATATAGGTATATAGGGACGAATCACCTAACCTTGCCTAAATTAATTTTAAAGTGAAACTTTTTCGACGACAAAGTTTTTTTTTCAACCGGTGTACGTCGCATTACATTCGGCTGGCGGCTGGCAAGGTAGGGGAAATGTATGCGAATAATTAATATTTTTGTAAGCTTCACGTTTTTTCCCGCACAGCACTGTAGTCAGAGAGAGCCTAGTGTCGAGACACCCCGATCTCCAATCTCCGCTCGAAATCGAGATGCGTGATGAGGAGCGGAGCCCTGCTATGGACGATACGGCGTGAAGGTGAAAAAAATAAATAAATTGATAGTAATAGTAACAATAGCTACGGTATGTAAGCACGTCTATGTTGTAAAGAAAAGATAATTTATAATAATTTATATATTTTTACAACGTATCGGTAAATCTCGATAAATATGTGAACGTAACCCATTACTTCACTACGTGAAGGAAAAATAATATGAACTTGAATATTTTTCTTGAATTTATTTAAGTTGCCTAATATTTATTCATGTGCCATAGAGTTTTTGTAAGGTTCTTTTCGTTTTTATGAGTAGCTAAAATTTCAAAGGGCTGTCCCGTGTCTTTATTAGGCTTTACATGTTATCCAAAAACTAGTAGCTTAAACGGAGTGAATATGCTGAAGTAAAAAGAACAAAACAAGAAACTTTTATTCAAATAATTGTTCGAAAACAGTACACTACACAATACAGTAGGTAAAGAGGATCTAGTGTCTTGAGACTCCGTTCTCCGTTTTCCGGTCGAATTCAAGTCACTAGACGATGCGTTGTGCAATACAACGCCGCCACCCTTTGTCTTACCAAAATAGTGAAATAAAAATAATTTAAATATATTAATTTCCTTGAGGGGAAATCGAACTCACAACCACCGTATTCACAGTAAGACGTTGTCCCACTGCGCCATAATGGATTAAAAAATAGACAACGTATAAAAACTTTCCAGGGAGAGAACTTACAGACCTTTTCTAAGAAGACGGCAGCCACTACGCTATTAGACCACTCTAGTCTAAATAACCTAAATCGTTGACCTCGAAATGCTTCTGAAAATTAATACAAACCCAAATGCGTGTCGACCGTTGTTTCTTCTTAATGCCTTAGGGCCGTTTCTAATAAGTAATATTCTCTAATTGAAAATCTTAATAATTGGCTTTAGTTTGAATTATTATTGAATTAATTATGTTATTCTAAAATAAAGTTGCCTAAGTTACTCTTTATCTGCTAGTGCTCCCGTCAAAATCGGTCCAGCCTTTCCAAAGATTAGCCGAAACTAACAGGTCTGTTCAGGACAAGACAAACAAAAATTGTAAAAAGTGTATATGCATCGTGTAAATGTCGTAGTCATATCGTAAAATTGACGATTTCATGAAATCGTTGACGATATTATTAAATCATCGCAGTTCATGAAATGACCAACTGAATTAGACCGTATCGTTGAATCGTCAACGTACGACGTACGTCAAATTGGTCGTCGACGATTTTGATTTCGACAACGATGAAAGTTCCAGAATATTCGCGTAATACGAACTCATTTTATGCAATGGCGATGTTTTTAGCTTAAAACACTTTTAAACTCTAGGAAATGAGTTAAAAAGTTTAACCTAACCCTCAAAAATATTGCTTGATTTATTCCGTGTGAAGATATATTCCATAAAAAAAATTTATTATTTTTACTTTTGACTTAAAACACATCCACTTGAAATAAAAATAAAAATAAATTTTAAATAAAAAAAACCGGATAACAAAACAAATTTTACGTAAAATAAAGAAATAACTTCTTCCTGTTTTAGTAAAAAAGTTTATATTAATAGTAATTTTTTACTTTTACATTTTATACTACGAGTAAAAAGCCACCGTGGTTATGTGAAAAAGTGCGATAATATTGACCTCTCTTTGACCAAACCAAAAAAAAATTACAAGGAATGAGAAATAAAAAAAAACAAACAAATTAACAATCATCCATTGCATGTTATTAAAACAGGGGTTGCTGTGAGGGATTTAATCAAGTCTTGTCCCAATCATACGACCGGACTTTAATATCATCAAAGGGGAATTCATCAAACACACGCATATTATAGATATAATGGCTGTGGTGCATTTGTAATAAAATACGCGTTGCATAGCAACGGGCTACACAAAAACCTACGCCACAGAGGGTGTATTTTTAATATAAATTATTTGGTAGTAACTTTTCCGCTCCTCAGCATATTGAATTTTGCATTCAAGTATTAAGTATACGAGTATGTATATGTAAGTTGATTCTTGTCTGTTAATGGGATGAAACTGTCGTGACTTTTGTACTGCAGAACTGCGGTGGTTAGGTCCAGGAAAGTGTGGATCGCTGGTTCGAATTTAGATAGAACCGAGGAAAAAAACCTTGTTAGAAATACAAATTTACCGTGATCTAGTAGATTTTGGTATGTGCACCATATGCATTCAGTAAAAAGCTGTTATTTTAATATTACAAACAGACGCCCCAATTTTATTGATTTTTATATGTAAGGATTTGTAAAATACATATTTTATACAAATCTCTATATATCTACATATATACGTATATTATTTTAATATTAATCATAGATATTCTATCGGACTGTATATTCCCAACTTTTTGCCAGCGGCCCCTCAACCGACGGCTGACGTTCCAATTACGGGCTTGGGGCTGTTTGATTTTCATTCAATTTGCGACTACTTCCCTCCGGTCTAAACCCGACAGATTATTTTAAAATAAGTTCCATGCATTACAAGGCTTTAAGGTACGAGTTATTTGTTTGCCACCTTCCTTATAAATAGAAGCCATTGTGGCGCAGTGGGACAGCGTCTAACAGTAAACGCGATGGGTAGTGGGTTCGGTCCCTACTTGGGGGAATGATCATGTTTAAGTTACTGTTATTTCCTTGCTTTGGTAAGAGAAAACGTGGGTTTGAGTTCCGCTGTTCAAGACGCATTGTACCGAATTCGAGCGGAAAGTGGAGTGGCGTGTCTTGTACTTAGTTCTCTTTAGCTACCCCGCTATGTGGGAAAAAAACGTAAAGCTACTTTATGCCTTTTTTATTTCAACTATTTTTCATCATATTTAATTCACTAAGCTTTTGTACTACAATTGTTACTAGTTCCAAGAAAAGATAACGTAAGTAGGTTGATTATGTATATAAATTATTAGAATTCTATTTTTCTATAGAAAACACCAAATTAATAGGTACTAAGCTATACACATTATATACAACTTATATTTTCAGAATTCGGGTAGTAATATTTTAAAATTAGATATGGCGCGAATTAATTTGTACATTTGTTTTTATTTTTATATACTATATGACTGTACTGTACATGAATTCATTTCTTGGGGGTATTATTATTTTTATTTGAACACTATTATTACGAAAGGGTAAACCTGCGTGGTTGGTTTCCGCCACAAATGCAATTTGACCAAAAAATCGGCAAATTGAGAGAGAAAGATGATTAAAAAGCATTGTTTTTATAATTTACTTATTTCTTTATTTTGTTTCACACATCTACTGTTTGTTAATCTAGAGTGGAGACACTACGTTTTAAATTTCCACCCAACATTACCCAACATTTTTTTACCCACTTAGCATATGAAACTGTTATAAACTTTTTTTCGGAGAGATAATCTTTGGGTAGCAGAATTTGTATTAAATTCTCTACTTGGATGCTAACAACAAAAATAAATTGTAACAAGCGAATTGTATCGACGAAGCTGGATATAACGTATGGCTTAGTGGTGGGAGTGCTTGGACGGTTTCCGAGAAGCGCGGGCTTGGTAAATTTACGTTCATATTTTTATACGTTTTCTAAAAATGTTTTTCGTCCTATTTCGAGACACATATTTTATAGCCTTAATTTCCACGAAATGTCCAACATGAATCTTCGTAAAACAAACGTAGTACTAAGTATGAATCTCTTATAAGATATGAAAGCCTTTTCACTTGAAAAGTTTTTTTCATAGCCTACACATGACACCTTGAACTTTTGACTGTAGTCTCAACTACCATATCTACCAGAGAGCGGAGAAATGAGAATAGTTTAATATTAAAGTCGTCCTCGAGTTGGAATCGAACACGCGCCTATCAGGTTAAAAGTCGGACGCTGCCCCACTGAGCTACGATGGCCTTATAACGACACAGTGTAAACAACCTTCAATCTAATATAAATGAAAGAAGTAAGTACTAAGATGGTCAACTTAACTTTAGATAAGCTGGTTGTGTAAAAATGAGTATTATAGTTTAAGTCATCGTATTCTGACTTTAGGCGCGATAGGTTGCGGGTTCAATTCTCACTCGGGGGTCTGATTTTATGAAGATGTATAAAATATTTTTATTTCTCCGCTCTGATACCTAGAACAAAGCGCGGCCTTGAGTTGAGCCACCAACACACAATGGACCGATTTCGGTCGGAAAGTGCATTGCTATGCAGGAAAAAGCTTAAAGCTGCAAAAATGTGAATTTTAGATATAAATATAGTCTGTACTTATAATTTTAGGATGTACTTGTAAGTCTATATGCGCTAGAATCGATTAAATCACTTAAGTTCAGACATTACTTGTTGAATGGTGGAACTTAACGCTGCGCTATATCTAGCCAGTTCCTAATTGGCATAATATGATCCCACAAACGTGTTGTACAATGAGGTATATTGTAACAAAGCCGTAATGGGGACGATTGGCCCTATACAAGTATTTTGTACGAATTGATTAATGGGCCTATTTACAGCTCTCACAGTACTTCAGGGAGCTAGACGAGTAAATCAATGGATATACACGTAAGAAAGCTACATACATCACCTAAAATCCGGAAAGCTACATCGTATATCTTGGTTTTAACTGTGAAAGCTAACCTGATATAATAAGGTAAATACTAAGGGGGTTTGAAATATTTTAAAACTTTATTTTTTCTGCACACAATGTACATTTGTCACTTTATACATATGTGTATGTTAAACACATAAACATTAGGAAAAATGCTTTCTAAAAGTCAATGTTAGGGACGTCCCTTTCTATAAATGAACGGGAGCTTTATAATAAAAAAAGTACCGCTTCAAGAAATTAAAAGTGAAATTTTCTCAAGTAATTTTCACCTTTATTTAGTTTCTAGTATTTTCAAAAACAATACTTCAACTCAATTCTTGTACTTAATTAAAAAATATACATTTATTTTTGGATAATATCAACATATGCTTGTATATTTAAAGAAGTCTCGTCATTTCAAGGCATATTAAAACTTGGAAGCCGGTCACGTAAAATATTGGAATAACATATTTACTATTCAAAAACAATTATCTTGTATAATATTTATTTATGTAATATTTGATACTTACATGTTCATAAGGAGGTGTGTAAGAGTCGTTTAGACGCTGTCCCTAATAGGGGCGATTGGTTGCGGGTTCGATTAATAGACAAAGGAATAATTATATTTTAATTACTTTAATTTTTCAATTCGATATTTCAGATATTTCCTTTCTCAATTATAAATGTATCCTGTATTACGATTTGTAATGACTATAGATGTAATGAACAAATAAATAAAATAAAATAAGTCTTTGTTCTGGGAAGACGGCGATAAGTTCCGATACTCTACAACCAAAATGTCTCGAATTTGGGCGCAAAGTGGAAAGTAAGGGTTCTAAGACTAGGTTCTAACACTAGGTTCTTTATTTTTTTAATTCCTATTTTAAAATGAATCATTGGCTGTATGGATATTGGATAACTGTCTAGGTTACTCTAGTCTATCTACACAATGTCGTTTGAAAATTTACCTATTCATTCTTCATTCAGTCACAGTGGTTTCCGTTTTATTAGTTCAGCTCAAAATCTTAGTCGAGAATCTTAGTCTAGAGCTCAGTCTGGCGTTATGACTTAGTTATTACCTAAGTGGTAAATTCTACAAGACTTGCGAAAGGTCACACAATTTCAAAATTTCATCTTACTTAATGCAATATTCGTAAGTTTACTCTGTAGTAATTCTGTATTTACGTTATTTTGCCACATCGGTATCAAATCATCCATCGGCCTGTGGGAATCGTTATATTATATGTGTAAAGTTAAGAACGAGACACTAGGTTCTCTCTAACAACCCTGATATGCGGGCAAAAGTATGAAACTGTAAGAATAATATGTAATAAAACATTGAAGAGGCCATCTCGTAGCAGAGCCTTTTTTTTTTTTTTTTTTGTGAAGAAACCTTGGATTTGGCTAAGAAGCTTATCGGCTTTTTGGCTAAGTTCAACGTGTAGTATCTGTTCTTTTCAGTATATCTAATATCTCGTAGCAGTGCTACAGCATCTGCATGTAACCGCGATTAATTATGAGTTCGACCTCCACTGGGGAGAATGATAAATTTTTAATTATTTTGTTTTTCTTTTCTGGTGCAGACAAAGTGCGGTGTCCATCCACTCTACGTGCACTTTGATATGATTTATCATTAATAATTATTATTAGCTTCTCCTGTATATATGTATCATTGTAAGAAAACCTTATTATATAATGCTATTTTGACTTGACCCATACCCTGTTGTACGGTTACCTAAGAAATTCTACATATATCCGGAACAAATGACAATAAAATATATATAAATATAATAACATATCCTTGCCAAGACCATATAAACAAAAAAATATTTCAAATTGTGTGTTGTTAGTAAAAAATTATCATTTATTTTTTTCCTCACTGCCCACAAAATGAATCAAAATAGTTTTAAACTACCATTTCAAACAGTGCGGCATAAAAAACAAACATTGATTGTTACTGAAAGCTTATTCCTCACGTAATCGAGCTTTATTCGGTAAATAGTTTGGATGATACGAGCTCTAGAGCTTACACAAACGCGAAATACTAGGCATAACCCTTTGTTTAAGCTTTACTGACGCTGAAGCACGGATTGCAGCTTATGGTTAAAGGCTTAGTGTGAAAGCTCGTTGATTTTGTTTTATCGTCACCATACAGTACGTGTCGATGTAATATCGTTTTATAATGGTGGTGATGGACGTGGGTCCAAATACACGTTGTTATTTATTTTTTAGTTTAATATGTTTTTTTTTTAAAGTTTTAAATAACTATTAAATTACAAGTAAATTGAGATGCTGGTGTTTAATTAACTAACAGTTTTTTTACATTATAATTTTAAAATGACGCCTTGAGTCGGTATAGAGGTCCTAGAGGTCCAATATTCGAATAAAACACAATTTTCACAACACTTGTAATATGTTAATATTTTGAGTTATGTAAAGTTTAAATATTTTTATACATTTAAGGAAAGTGAATGAATAATGTGCTAATATGGCTATAAATTTTATACAAAAGCCATATATTAATTTATCAAAGGACAATCAATGTTCTATACAAACATTTGTTTATTTTTTTTAATTCATTCATTTATATCAAGTTACGTAGACATTTTCCTTAAGTAGCTCCGTTCTCAGTAAGCCTACAGCTTCATGTACTTTTCTAAGGCAACAGATATACCTTCGATCTAAAAATTCATCACTCAAGTCCCAGTTGGATATACCCTATAATCTTGTATCTAAATAAAACAGGAGAGGAGGTACAACGAAGGATATAACCTATCGTATAGGATATATAGATATTGTATTATGGGCAAGTATACAAGGACACAGTGTTCAAAATCATTATTCGATTCCGCTACTCGGAGTGCCTTCGTTAGATACCTTTTAGAGGCAAATCACTCTGTTATCCTCTTTTCGACTTTTAGAGCAACATAGAATACAGAATATAAGTTTGAATTGTACGTACCTGGCTGATTCCAAACAGTTGCGATATCGAGCTTGAAGTGGCCCAGAAGTTTGTTGGATCGCAAGATGTGGCGAGAATGGAGCACCTGGGAAATTATATTAATGTAGCTTGTTGCTTGTGTGTGAACGAGTGTATATGTTTGAATCGTAATACTTTTGTATCGCATTTATTTGAAAGAAGGAATATTTGTTGCTGTGTTTTCTTTGTATGTAACTAGTAAGTGTTTAATGATATTTAACGTATTGAATTTTTACTGCAGCTCCTAGTATCCAAACACTCTATTATGGAGACATTGCGTGTTGAATGGCGGAGGTCAACGCCGATGGATTTTCATTTTGATAATCTTAGCATTAAGCTAACTTATGTATTTTATTACTAAAACATAGTAAATAGTGTTTTTGTGTAAATTCTATCTTTTTTAAAATATCTTATGAAATATATTACGACTTCTGGTCCATGGTATATAATTAGTGATCAAGTGTGTAAAGTAAGCTAAGAGACCGTGGGTAATTAAAATGATTGAAATATAATTCAAACAAAATTTGAACCTACGAACCCCGTTCTCTATAAGTCATGACTCAATTGCACTATAACAGTGTTAAACACCTAATTTTAATTTCTAGTATTCATTAACTTAATGTTTCTCGTAATTAACAGTTCTATTATTTTTATCAATTTCAAGCTTTATCCCGCAAGCGGTATATGCAAGGCAAGCCTAGTGTCAAGACATTATACTTAATGCCGTTTTTCATCCAAAATTACTAGATATTGTATCTCGAATGGAACTCAATGCCGTCAACCTAAATGCCCCACTTATTTTTCCAGAGCTGAGCTCAGGAATGAACTCACAACTGTCGCGTAGACGTCGTCGTCTATGGACAGACGCTGTCACTGCGCCACGGTGGCCTTTAATAATACTATTGATGAGTAATATTGACCTAACAAATTTCAGGTAGACCAATCAATTTGTTCCTGCTAGTAACGGAGCGAGTGGGTGCTGTTGAATCTAGCCTTAAACAAGTTTCATATATAAAAATAGCTCGCGGATTTACATTTGGGGCAGGCTTTATATATTTAGCTTTAACATTCTATCTAAACTATTGCTTCTAGTACAAATTTAATATATGCGTTATCCAAATAGACTTTTGCAAGCACTTTTGGAAAGTCGAATGAAATTAAAGCTACCACAGTTCTGCTAAGTGCCACAGAGAACTTCAATAGTAGCTCTTTCAAATATAAACGGTACATTTTTGTTAATCTAATATAGTAGTAGATAACTATACACATCGTTTATCCTTTTAAATATTATTGTACAGAGTAAAAAGCTTTACTTATCAATATTGTTTTTATAGTCAATAAAACAATGTACATTTGAATTTGCATTGCAAAAGTTATTCATAGAAACAATCTAGAAACTCACAACGCATCAAAAAAAAATCTAGCTTGACACCTAAATCCCCAGGCATATAGTATGTCAGTTTTGTGTAATAAAAGTTCCGGTCGTAATATTGAGTTGGATAGGAATTTACATTCAAATGAAAAAGTGCCATGCGGCCTGGCGATCTATTGCATATGCATAACTTGACAGAATAAAGTTAGTGTCAGGCCATTATTACCGGCGTGACAGACTCGAAATGGCAATTGAGTAATATAACTTAAGTAAAAAAGACATATTTAGAAAACGGGATTTGAACCCGTTTTATTGATTTATTTGGTTTTCAAGAGGCACGGGTTCAAATCCCGCTGCGTTCAAATTTTTATACGTTTTCTAAATATGTCTTTTTCAATTTCCTTAGTGTGGAAATAACACTTTAAAAAAATGTTAACAAAATACAACTTAAGTAGTCCTGTATAGTAAACGGATTAGTAAATTTGGTTTCCCAGAAATGATAGATGTTTTTTATTAGAGTACGAGGCGTAAAGCACTTAATGTACTTTTTTTTGGTAATATTTCAGAGCTGATTGCAATAATGCATTTTGGATGGAACCTGATTCAATATTTAATTCAATTGACTGTGCCCTAGAGGTATCATTCTTTCACAATACTGCCTTGTCTTAAGTATACGTGTACAATTTACTATTTAGATGCTAACAAGAAATATAAGATGTAATAAGCGTATAATAATTTCAACGTGGCTGGAGAACGCATGGCTTAGCGGTCTGAGCGCTTGAACGGATTTCAAGAGGTGCTGGTTCAAATCCCGCTGCGTTAAATTTTTAATACGTTTTCTAAATATGTATTTTTCAATATCCTTAGTGTGGGAATAACACTTTAAAAAATGATAAAAAAATTTACTATATGTTTTCCAAATAAATATAATGGATTTTTTTATACTTTGGTTATATTTACATGCCAGCATTTCTTCACTTCGAAACTTTGGCCACCAAACGCTCAACAATCTCCATTTAAGATTATTTTCAATTAAAATATAAAGAACACTTAAAAACGAATATTTTTTCATCTTTCATTTGTGTGATTGTACACAACTTTTAATGAAATTACTTTAACTGCATTAATCTTCAATTATACTTTCTAAGCCAGTTGGTACCTGGGACCCAATCTTGGAAACATTGAAGTCTCACCAAAACAGAGAGCAAGAAACAGGCAGCTCTTTCTACAAGAATCCAGGCCAGTACGGGAGTCAACTAAGAAATCGTTGGCGGTGGTTTCATATAATAATTGAATCAACTGACAGACGAACGCCTCCTCAGTCTACCTATGACCACGGACCACTGTAAAGAGTTCGAAACGTCAGGTTTTCTAAAATATATTATCGAATACCGATAATATAAGGATTAATTTGGTTAAAATAGTTTCATTTGAAAGCTAATTTTATTTCCTATTGATCTCACGAACACTACTATAGTTTATTTAACTTCACACATCGCAGCATTTAGCGAGCCGGAGACAATTTACTGCATAGACACTCCGTTCTCCACTCTTTGCCTAATTCAAGATATCGTCTGTGGAATGGCGGAATTTAACACTGCATTATAATCAGATTAAAAGAAATTAAAACCAAAAAAACTTAGTTTAGGAAATATCTTATATTTCCATACGTTTTGTTTCATATAATGCAGCTATACGAATAGTGATGTATAATATAGCTTGTAAGATTCATCATTAAGAGACGACTCATTAGACAGCCAGACGTGTTTGTTTTCTTCCAATTAGTAGAAAAATACATCAGTATCTTTTTTTTTGTAATTATTTATAAATAAAATTCAAAGAAATGTATTTTCTAACATCAAAACATTCATAACGAGAACTTGATATCAAGAGAACTTGTTTTCTGATAGCGAATGAGATTTGCATAAAAACTTCATCTAGACGCTTGCGTTAATGTTTTTCGTATACAGGCTAATTATAAATAAATCTGTATACATTTCAAATCGTCTTTCGTGTTTTTTATATTTCAAAAGAGCAACTGTTGAGTTTCTAGTTTTCTTCTTAGCAGAACTGCATTCGAAATAATTGGAACCATAAGGTTACTATAGGCGATGCGTTCGATTCAAATACGGATGATAATAAATTATATTTAAATTATTTTCATTTCCTCGTTCTGGCAAGGCAAAGATAAAAGCAAGGTCGATTTCGGGCGGGAAGCAGAGAACGGAGTGTTTTGACATTAGGCTCTCTTTGACTACTGAAAACAATACATTTTGAAATTCAATTTGTCAAGTGGACGATGTAACTTCACTTTATAGCCATTCTAGGCATATGGTGTTAATTTTCCGCAGTGCTTCATTTTACCAAATGGCGAAAAGTATATTGTATCTATATTTGATATTCTCCTGCATTATTAAAAAATATGTATAGATAGAGGTATATTTGTAAAATTATTTAAGTGTTATTCACGCACTTAGGAAATTAAAAATATTTTTATAAACCGTATAATATTTGGACGCAGCGGAACCGCATTCGAAACGTTATTGTTATTAAGAATTTCGACGTAGCCGGATGTAGAACGTATGTATGGCTTAGCGATTAAGAGGCGCGGGCATAAATCTGTACGAAAATAACTTTTTTTTTCTAGAAACTAGTCTCTTTTTAACTTCTCGGTTTATCCCGCATAGAAGGCAAGCAACACTGCATTTAGCCTTAAAGTATTTTACAAAATGATCGCGAACCGATTGACGAATGACGTGTCTGAAATACATTTTAATTGGCATCTTGTTTCGTTTTCGCTAATTGGCAATTGGTAATTTCGGTTTCAATACAGCACTTAATTTTATATTAGTATAGAAAATGATTGTAATGGGATTTTTTTTAATTCACAGTCAAAAATACTCATGTAGTGATTTTTAAATAGGATGTTCAGTGCTAAAGACATATTTAGAAAACGTATAAAAATTTGAACGCAGCGGGATTTGAACCCGCGCCTCTTGTAAACCGTTCAAGCGCTCTGACGGCTAAGCCATGCGTTCTACATCCAGTTACGTTGAAATTATTATACGCTTATTACAACTTATATTTGTTAGCATCTCTGTAGAGTGATGATTTTTACAAATTCTGCTAACCAAAGATTATTCTACGAACAAATCGTTTGGCAAGAAGAATGCTCTCATGCCAAACGTCTCTACAATATTCAAAGAAAATATCTTATTCAAATTAGTACAATTGCCTACTGGCTCCAATCTATATCAATTTGTTAATTATTGATTTAAAAAAAATAAAGATGTCCAGTCCAAGGAGAAGTGTGTTTCTTCCGCCGGTTCCTCTCAGGTCATTAACTTTAATGAACCGGTGGTAACTTCTCATTTTGTATAATTTCATTTGACACTTTGACTACTTAAGAATTCATTTGTTCAGGTTGAGTATTTGCGTCATACGTACTATAAATATTACGAGTATTGTAACTCACCTTTTGTTGGACGTTTTAAGAATAAAACACGGAGAAGTGTATATTTAAATTATTTTCGTTTTCTCGCTCCGGTATGACAAAGCATTGCATAAAATTTAATAAGTTTCGAATTCAGGTAGAAAGTGGACAATGGAGTGTCAGTGAACGGGCTTCTTAATTCTGCATTTGGCTCGCGAGTCTTACTGCAATTACTGCTTCGAGCTCTGCAATGCGATGGCCACGGTCAATCCATGGAATGCCAAGGAGTTTATCGCTTTTTCCCCAAAAATATTAAATTATTAATATATAACTTGAAACCTATAACTATACAGAAAATGCTTTATGAAACAATAATAGATAGCTGTGTAAAATTCAATTGAATTTGAAAACTGAAAGGTTATTCTATACAATTGTTCTAGAACGCCAATTGAAATAGTGAATCCACATTTTGTATTTTATGAACATTTTTAAGCAAGATCAAGTTATGTTAGAATATAATTCTAATATATATGTAAATGAAATATAGGTCATTTAACGCCGCGAAAGCGCAATTGAGACTTATCTGTATACGATCGTTTGGGGTTTGAGTCTTGGTTAGCGTAATTTTGAAACTTAATCTGTTTCGTTTCCCTGGTATGATTTGCACAGTAGGTGTTAATTCAAATTTTTACAATTAATTTACATATAAAACAATTGTTTCTCATTGACAACAAACTACAAGAAACTAGTTGCTAAAGACCCACAGTTCAATTTATTTCTTCTTTATCATGGACGCTCTGACAAGTTAACGGGGCTCATATTATGAAGACTTTGGAGTGTCATAGGTTCCGGACAATTTAACGTAACGATTTTCTTACATTCATTATTTAGATAGATATATAGCTCACAAAATAGAATTATATTCGCCAAAGTCGCCTTTTAAATAGCCATTAGACTTATTATTGCCAAAATATATTTCAATCGTATAGCAGCCCTTAAAGACGTGAAAAATATGCGTATGCCATTTTATTAAAATGTGTATGCCAAACATATGGCAGTGTGTGAAAATACTTATTTAACTAATAAATTTAACGATTATTTATTTAGGCGTATTTATGAAAACAATATTAGCTTCCTGCAGTTCTTCTCTGTGTAAAATTTAACTGACTTAAATTATTAAGATTTAACATACTTCGCTTAAATTTATAATTTCAATTGTTACAATTTAATTATTTATGAACCGATTGAAATAAAATAAACACAAAATGTTATAAGGGACTACTAAAATGCAACAGCCAAAATTGTATTTAAATCGGTTAAGCTATTTCTGATATTAGCGTGCACAAATGCACAGACAAATAGAAAAGAAAATTAAAAGTCATTGTTTTGTGTTCTATTACATTGATTAATGACCCCGATTGTATTATTTTCATATATCTTCATTTTTATTATATGTATACACATAGACGAACGAGTTCTTGAAACTAAAGTAAAATTTTATACGAAATCCAAAACATCTTTATGCAAATAGGTATACATTATATACTATTTGAATTGTCAATTAATTTTAAAATGTTAGTTTAACTCGAAATAATAATACGTATTTGTGTTTTTAAAAGTGTCAGTGGAAGTGGCAAAAGTTGTGCTTTGCAATGCAATTTGCCAGTTGCATTGCAAAATATTAATGAAATTGTATGGCTTTTTGTATGTATGTGTGAAGCCATGAAATTAACTTACCGATAACGTGATGATTTTGTCAAACATCAGGACCAGTGGCATGTGAAAATCGAACACGAAGTACTGTTGACAAAGAAAGTTCTAAAGTTAGCAATGTATTGTTTTTCAGCTAAGTGACAAATTAGGGCCCAAAATAATATAATCATAACAATTCCAACCGAGACGGGATCAAACCTACAATCGTCACGTTTGCAGTAATACACTGTCCTATGCGCCTATATATAATATAACATTTTATTTGTGATATTTTAACATTAACATAGCTTTGTGATGCTGTAAAGTTGGTTGAGCTTGAGATAACTTATAAAATGTCACGTAAGATCGACTGAAGTTAGTACCTTTAACAAATTACTTAGCGACCTTTCACTATGTCTATTAGTTAGCTATCGTTGTTATTTCATTATCTTCTTTTGAATATCTTGTATTTTTTTTGTTCACCTGGGCCAACGTGGTTCAGTAGGGACAACGTCGGATTTTAAACGCAATTGTTATTGGTTCGATTCCGACTCGGATAATGATGAAATAGTAGACAAGACAAGGCATGGCGTTGAGTTCCGCTTCTTGATTTCGGGGGAAAAGTGGAAAACGGAGCTGTAAAAATTATACTCTTTTGCAATCTATCTTGTATAATGAATGCCATATTTTCTTTGGAGCTTTCACCAACTAAGTAAATTTCCAAATGCAATTTTTTCCTCAGACTGATGGAATATTTCAAGTTAAGCAACCGCTACTGAGTGAGATATTACACAGAGAGAGATCATCAAAGTCATTTATTACAGCAAATTTAAAGAATTGATTTAACATGACATGATAGAAAAAGCAAGCGGATGACCAAAGTAAGTCCTCAACCAAATATTCTATTATTGAAGTAAAAAGTATTTATATCAGAAATAATTAATAAGCATTTTGTGGGGCTAGAGCAATTCTTTTGTATAGTATAACAATGAACAGAACACAATGGTGTAGAAACAAATTCTTCTAAGTTATTTAGAACAGTCCATTATTAGCTCAAATAAATAAATAAATGGCAATGTTCACTTCAGACATGAATATTGGAATTTAATGTTTGTAAGAAGTCAAACTTGAAAGTTATGTGGATGTTCAATTTGTGTTATAAAAAGGATTTTGAAAATAATTCTTGTGATCTCAGATGAATCACTATGGCATTACATTATATATGGTATCTCATCAAGTAAATCGCTAGTTATTATTAGGTGTGCCACTATGTCTATCACTTCAAGTATTCTCCATCATATTAGACCATCGGGATACGTGGTACTCTGCTACTGTGCTGTTTCGTAGGTACTTCCTTCCACATGCCACTTAACTATGGACTGGCTTACCAGCAGCAGTGCTTCCAGGTCGATTCGACATGGGTACCTTCAAAAAGCGCGTCTATTTACACCTTATAGATCCCTGTAGTTCCTCTGATGTTGCAGGGGGTCGTGAGCAGCGGTTATTACCTACCGTCAGATGACCCGAACGCTCGTTTGCCTTGCCTATTGAATAAAAAAAAAAGACACTTACTTCGTTGTAATACGGGCAATTGGTGCTTTCCTTCACACTGGTGTATTTGCGTGCTTCCCCGATCTGAACACAGACTACTGGGTCCATGTTGAGGCCGGTGAGTTGCCTTGCTTCAATGATAGTGATGCAAACTTGAAAATCAGCACTCTTCATTGCTCCGTACCCATTTGCGTTTATTATTTGTCGTCTGCGAATAAACCTTGAATTAATAAGTGAATAACATGGAATATTTCTAAAGTAATCCTTTAGATGACGTTTCAGAAAACCACATTCAATACTATTTATAATGGGGCAACTGTATATCAAAGCATACATCTTCTTCTTACAGCTCCTAATAAAATATATCTAATCTAAGAGAAAGCACTTACACATTTATTTTCTTCGCCACATTGTGAGGCCGACGAGTATCGACGAGAATATCTTCTGATTGTATCGATTCTTGGCTGGTAAGTTTGTCATTGTCTGAGGACTGTCCAGCACGTTCATAATCAAGAAGCCCCAGTTCTTCGTCTCCACTGCTGAGAGGTACCTTATTACGCCTTCCCAAACGCATCAAACTGCGTACGGTCTTCAACGGGGATAGACGTTTGCGCGTCTCTACCTCCGTCGTAAGGGTCACGCACTTTTCAGGGCCAGCAGAGACACCACGGCTGAAATAGAGCACATTTATTTAAATAGAAAAAGTCCTTCTTTAAAAAAATATGTTATGGTCTAATTATAAATGTAAAGAAAAAAATACCGTAAAAAACGCCTTCCAGCACTTTTAAGCTTATGAGAACGCGACGAATCTGCTGGTTCTATGTCGATAATACTATCGATTTGATTCTTTTCCAAGGAACGTTCGAGAGTCTCTATGTTTCTTTGTAGGTCTTCAAGGGCTGTATCATCATCTGTATCTGACTGTTGGCCAGAACTATGTGAAGAGGAGACTCCACCAGAGGTTCCAGCCCTTTCCTCTTCTCTTGCTCCTCCTCTTCTTCTTGCTCCTCCACCTGCTCCTCTTGACCCTCCTCCTGATCCACTTGCTCCTCCTCCTGCTTCTCCTTTTCTTCTTGCTCCTCCTGTTCCTCCTTCTCCTCCTCCTCCTCTTGCTTCTCCTCCTGCTTCTCCTTTTCTTCTTGCTCCTCCTTCTCCTCCTCCTCCTCTTGCTTCTCCTCCTGCTTCTCCTTTTCTTCTTGCTCCTCCTCCTCCTTCCTTTGAAGTGCCTTGCCTGGCTGTTGGGCGTGCGACATGGACAGTTGGCACCAAGTCTCTTGACTTAGAAGGTGTTACGTTTACACTATGTGTAATCTCATCTGGTAGATTGGGCATGTAAAAGACATCCATGTCTACATAAACCTGTTTGGTGAAAAACATTAATTAAAAATGAGTCTTTATAGGCTCGAATCGCGGCGTTTTCATTCGTATTTTAATTTTTTTACTTATATATATTTTAAATTGTATAATGAAAATGGGTAGACTCTACCTATGACCACGGACTGGGTGTATTTTCGAATACCAAAATTATACGCGATTAATCCGGTTAAAATAGTTTCATTTCAATAATAATTGTTAGTAATTTTTCATATAATAGAAAGAAATTAAACGATCAATCAGATAATTTAATGGATATATATATATATATATATATATATATATATATATATCCATATATATATATATATATATATATATATATATATATATAAAACAAGCTTTAAAAACAGGATTTCCCACAGGACAGTACTGTCATTTTTATTAAAATAAATCTAATCTAAATTAATTATATGAATAAAGAATAATTAAATTTTGTTTGAAACAAATTATAAGTTATTTTTGCAGCCACAGTAAATAAACACTAACCCAACCATCAGCCCTATAATCCAGAAGTGAGATATATAGAACAGCTCCTTTGTTATCGTTCAGGCTCGTTAATAATTAATAAAATTCAAACGTGGCGTTATGGCGCATATCTGAGATATACCTATGTATAGTATTATATTGTAACTTATTATATCAGTCTATTTTAGTCATATTATTGGCTGCTCTAACCAGTTTGGGAAAACGAAATGTATTTAATATAGTAAATCTATTTATAAGGCTATAGTGGCGCAGTGCGACAGTGTCTCACTGTAAACGCGAATGATTGTAGGTTCTTACTCTGATACTTAAGGAAAGCGCGGTGCCAAGTTCCACCACTAAACTGGCAATGTCTGGTTTTTGGGCGGAAAGTGGAGAATGGTGTGTGTTGACGCTAAGGTCACTCTGACTACCCAGCTATGCGTGATAAGCGAGAAGTTGGGATACATTGTGAAGCTGAAATATATCGATGTAGATATTAAATTGAAGATAGCTGTTCAATTATATAAATACATTTTGTACATTTGTTAATTGTTTGTGTGCTTTATATGACCTAAATGGAAGAGGTCGTTAAAAATTCAAGCTTCGTACTGAACTATAAAGTGGGTCAGTTATTACCAGGTCTGTACTACTAGATTATGACTAGATTAAAATGTACCAACATAGAATATTTCAGTTTGCTTTATTTACCTAAAACACAGTTTATTGACATATTTATATTCGTGTTCAGTTATTGTGGTGAAATGGGACAGTGTTTGACTGAGACTGATTTCTTGGTTCGATTCTTATTCGAGTTTATTTCTATTATACAATTATTTTCATACGTTGGTTTCCACCGCTAAGCAAACAATATCCCGAATTCAGGCGGAAAGAGGACAATGAGATGGGATGTTTTTACACTAGATTCTCTCTGTCCGCTCTACTAGAGATGCAGAAACATGAAATAAATATATATTTTTATTCTAAGCGTTTAAAAATATTGCAAAGCATACTCGTATATCTCAGAACAGCACAAAGTGTTTTCACACACGGTACTCTACTCTACTTTTCGTTTAGTTTCAGATACGTTTGTCTTTTATATTGTAATTCCCCGAGTGAGGAATGAACCTACGACTATAGTTTTTACAGTCAGCCAATATCTCCTTCTGCCTCTATGTTGTTGACTATAATTATCCTTTAAATGTGAACCGAGTTCTAAATCATAGGGTCAAGTCAAGTCAATATATGTATCAAGCTTCCGAAATGTACGCTTATAGCTTTCTATATAAATTATTAACTGAAACTAACTCTCAAGGCTATAATAGTCCCACCTTTAGTGGTCATGCCGCCTGGTATAATTCGGCGCTTGAAATATTCAAATGTTACATCTGGGTTACAGTCAATATAGCAAAATGCATAATTAATAATAGAAAATGAGAACCCACTGTCGTGGGTTCGATTGCCTCCGCGTTGAATGAGTGTATTTAAATTATTCCGCTTTAAGTCTATGTTTCGTAAATCAAGTGCCGCCTTCAAGGGGTAAGTAAGCGTGAAGTTGCCTAAAAAACAATAAACAAGTGAAAATAAAGTGATTGACCGAAGTTGTTCCGGTCCGGTACCACCGTACCGGTACTGGTTTAAACAGCTTCTGGTTCGGTAATGGAAATGTAATTTTCCGGTATTAATATGATTGGGAACTTTCTTAATAAAGACAGCTTTAACTCTATTGAGAAGTGATTGAATGTAGCCAAAAAGTGGGTTCAATTTTTAACAATATCGCAATAAATATACTGTTTATTCATCTTATGTTCTCGAAGTGTCACTTTTAAAGTGTGAAAGTGTGTGTGTGTGTGTAAAGTGTCGTAATTAGATAGTCTCTGACTACAAACGCGATGCTCATTCTATTTCCATTCAAAGTGGTTACATTTGAATTATTATTTATTTTCAGCTCTAGTAATACAAAGCGAGGAGTTGAGTTTAGATCAATACAATAATTACAGCAACAAACAATGCTATATACGGAGGAGACGGCAAGTTAAAAATATAACATAATTTCATTACAAAATCATTAAGTGTAGTCTGTGGAGGAGTGAGTGGAGGAGGGGTGAAGCGGAGGAGTGAGTGGAGGACTGGTGGAGGACTGGAGGAGTGGAGCAGGGGAGGAGTGAGTGGAGGAGTGGCACAAAGAAACACTGCTTAGAGATAACTGTCAAGTTAATAGCCATGTAAATGTATTAATAACGCTAATCTATACTCTAGTGGTTGTCTTTGAGTGCTACTATATATTTCTGATGCCATATACTTGTTTAACTTTTTGATGTAACTTTATGATGTAAATTTCTGATGTCATTTTGTGTGTTATTTTTTGTATAATTTTTCTATATGTTCTGTAGATGGCTTGTAATTTTTATATATAAATTCGTTACGTCAATCTTTATATCATGTATCGGACCTACGTCCTCGATGACTCCTAGCCTGTTAGTTACCTACTGAGCCAACAGGCCAACACATAACGCTAATATTTATCAATACTAATATTCTATGCTATATTTATTGAATTCTATGCTATATTTATTCAACATTACTAACAGTAAACATTCTGCAATATCTTTTAAGATATCTGCATCATAGGAGATATTTTAATTCAGGGACCGGGACTTACTAGTTGGCTGAAATTAAATTGTAAGTTTGCTTCTCACTGAAATATACTGAGCAGTCTGTATTATTTTGAACAATATGGAGTAAGCTATCCCAGCTACTAATTCGTTTTGAGAATTGGTTAAAATACAAACAATTTAAGATTTATATATAAAACTTTATAATAAATAATCTTAACAACAAAGTTTGTAGCTAAGTCTCCTAATATTAACAGGTCACTTCTAATATTAAGCTATTCTGACCTTTTTTAGAAATTATTTAATGATTGTATTTCACCAATTCAATGCGCCTCAATTTTGCTTATTATGTACAAAAATGCTCTTTAAATTTTGAAACCTTCCAGAAATGTGGAGAACAGAGGTTCTTAATACCAGGTGCTCTCTGGAAAAAGCTTAAAGCCGAGTTTGTACGCAAATCCGTATAAATATAAACACAATGCCCCAACGGGCTTTAACTATACATAATATAATGGGCAGTATTGTTCAATCAATCGCAGTATTCCAGGGAGTATAGTATTTCAATTTATAGGTAAAATTGTAATTTTCAACTGTATGATATAAATATTTCTGTCATTTTAGGCTATAAATTTATTTTATGACTAGTGTTTTCTATTAGATAATCAACTTACCAATATCACATATCTTTGTTTTTACTACGAATTACGAAGGAATTATTTGAGGAATTTGGTTAGATACAGATAGAAGCTCGGACAGTGGTGGGCAGTGTACCCTATAAGCGTACACTTGTGTCGCAAGTCCCAGGCTTCCGAGCTTTCCGAGCACGGTGTACAAAGAAAAAGTTCTGACATCTTTTTTTTTAAATGAAATGAACGAATTAATTTTTATGAATGGAATATATATACGAGTATATTGTTTTTAAAGATATATTTTTTACAGCATCACATGTTTTCCCGCAAAGTAGATCAGACAGAACCTAGTGTCAAGACACTACCGTTCTCCACTTTCCGCCCATATGTCTGGAAAAAAGAACGTATTGGTGACAATTGAAATTATTTTGAACCTAATTATGGAATTAAATTGGTTAGCATTAAAAATTAATATTGGAAAATCCACAAAATTACTAATTGTTCATTGAAATCGATTAATGGCTATATTTAATAACAATCTTGTCATATAGAATTTTATACAACATCTTTATTTTCTTTTGTGTTTGGTTTATTTATTATATTTAGTTTTATCAATGTTATAATGCTTTTTTTATTATGAGTTAATCAATTCTCAACGAATACTAGTAGTAAGAAAGCTAATATTGTACAAAATAAGTCAGTTTATTTAACCAATATTATTCTCAATAAAGTGAAAGTGTCTGTATGTATTTCTCATAAAGTGCATCAAGAAGTAAAACAAGCTTAATTCAGCATTCGTCAAAAGCAAAAACAGACAAAATAAGCTAAAAAACAATTCTATTCCAGATTTTTTTGATTTGATTGATGAACTTCTATACAAAACAAAATCTCCGCACATAATGGAATTTCGTTGCTAGTTTCAGAAATTTCACAGGTATTGTTTGAAACTCGTCTTTTGTATAACGCAATACGGGTGAGCTTTTTTATGAAAAAAATAGTTTAGTAGTTTAGTTTAGTAAAAATAGTTTAGTTAATACTCTTAATGTGACAGAAATGTGCTTTTCCCTTGTTATCTATTCTAAAGTTACGTAGAATAGAGATGCAACAGACATATGAGAAGATGAAGATTCGTCAATATATTAAAACTTATTGTTTATTATATATTTTTTATTTTATTTTATTAGATATCTATCTGTCATCGCGTTGGGTTGTAGCTTCGATACCCACTCGGAGTAAGGACCATAATTTTATTTCCCCATTTCAACAAGACAAACTTGACTCCAGACTCTCTTTGATCATCCTGCTATACGGGAAAAAGAGTATAGCTAGAAAATAAATAAACAAAAGGAACTGGCTTAAAAAAATATATTTTCATTATCCTGTTAGTCGTAGTAATATTATTACCTAGTGCATGTGAATACCAGGTGGACCAGGTAAACGAAATTAGGTACACTAAAAATACCTTCACAATAGATCCGGAATCGAACCAACTACAACCGCCATATATTCAGACACTTCTCAATTTCAGAGTGGTATAACTTAGTCCGTTCTTCTTGTAGACCTAAGTTTTTACCTGCGCTTAAACTTAATAGCGTTCTTATAAAACTAAATAAACTTATATATAGCACAAGTAATGCATTACAATATTTCTATGGATTCATTCATATTGCTCCAACTTATAAGAACTTCGTATTTATTTTCAAGTGTCTTGCACACTTTATAGGGTTCGTATATATATATGTACACTTAAAATGGTTAGATAAACTTACTTTACTTGACTAAAGTTTATTTGTATACATGTAATAATATCGAAATAAATCAAGGTCAATTGGTTATCGGTTCGATTTCCACTTGGGGGAATAATAATATTTAAATTATTTTCATTTCCCCGCACTGGTACCTAAGACAAAGTTCGGCGTTGAACACAAACTGTCTAGATTTTCGCCCGGAAATTAGAGTCATAAAGTTCTCGACCCTTATTCCGTGAGTCCTTTCAGGACCCTGCTAACTTAGTAAAAGTGTAAAGATGTATAGAAATAATGAAAAGAAGCTTTAGTCAGTAGTAAAAACTTAGAATTGAAAAGATTTTGCTACCTCTAAAAAAAAGATGAACTTACTATGCATTTCTTTAAATTAATTAAAACATTATTTTCTTCGCAATGAAACCTTCAGCTATAATATAGTTTAATTAATTCACAACTTCTAAAAGCACGCCTTTATAATATAATTCATTTGACTATCTTTTCTTTGTAAGGCCTTTCACAGTAAGTTTTAATTTATTATATGCCACTTTTTATATTTAATTTACCTGTTTAATTTATATGGAATTATAGTGTGCAGTGCGACTACCTAGTCATGCACGCGATAGTTTCAGGTTAGAATGCCACTAATAATGAATGAATGAGTCTTACAAATCAAATTTTACGTATTAAAAATGAATTGTAAAAAAGTTATATTAATACAATAGTTACGGGACCGTAGAGTGTTAATTTTAATAATAAAAAAACCCACTAATAGATACGTTATTAAGATTTGTAGCATTTTCCTAGTCAGGTAAGACAATCGCAGCGTTGGGTTCCACTAAAACTTCAAAATTATGATAAATTCTTTTTTCAATGCATATATGACTATGTATTTTGCTATGTCAATTTATTGGATGGAGTCAATAGTTAAATAATATTATACCTATATTTATATATGTAATAAGCAAACACGTGAACAAAACAGATAGTGCAAAAAAGAATTGAGGACAAATAAAATGTGAATTGACAGACTGAAAAGTAATGGTGTTAGATCATATAATCGCACAGAGATAGTCTCAATAGCTTTTGATTTTTATAAGAACCAGTACTGCGTAAGAACGTTCTATTATGAAAGTAAATACAACTACATTACCTCCGAGCGCACCTCAAGCGATATGCCTCAGATCAAATTGAGGGAAGTTGCTAGAGCTTTGTCAAGCTTAAAAGCCGACAAAACCGGGCCTGGACAGAATTTCGCACGAAACATTAAATTAATTCTAGAACGCTCAATAACAATTTACAATCTGTCAAAACTCCCTCTTAGTGAAGACAATCTGACATAGTCTTATTATACAAAGAGGCGATCGAAACGATATCAGAAGTTACAGACCAATAAGTTTTTTACTAAGTTTCTTACATACAAGCCCTTTTTCTCCATTATAAACGATAGAATTCACATGCTACTAGATGCAAGTCAACCAATTTGCATGGTTTCGTAGGTTTTAAAAAAATACCCAAATAGTAATGCACGCTGTTCTATATTGCCAGTCTATTTGGAGAAAAACTTAAATACCGACCTAGAAAATAATTAGAGCATAAAAAGTTGAGACTATTGTTGCGCAGTGCAACAGTATCTAACTGAACTGCAAATGCCGTTTGGTTGTCCGTTCAATCTGCACTCAGGGTACTGATACTAAAACTTGTCATAAATATTGTTGCAAAGACAAGACAAGTGTGTTACCATAATTAATAAATTAATATAAAATCATTAAAAATATATAAAGCTTATTCGAAGTAGTCTCCTTTGGCTAAAATACAGTCCTTTAAACGTTTAAGCCGTTCAATAGCAGCACGCACTCTTCCTATGTGAAAATTCTTCCCTGCCAATCGTATGGATTGTTTAAGGGACTCCAAATTATCAAGGCGTTTTGAGCAAGCCTTCCTCTGAAACGGACCATAAAGCATTATCCAGTGGATTAAGATAAGGACTAGATGAAGGCAAGTCTTCATCTCTAATGAATATTTTGTTTATTTTTAATTATAACAGTATTTATAGCCAGGCTAAGTTATAAGATTTATTTTTTAATTATAACCAGTATGCAATTTATGATGGACAGTTGTGAGATTTGAAGCTATCTACAAATTTTTTCTAACATTTTTTAAAGTGTTATTCGCACACTTAGGAAATTGAAAAATACATATTTAGAAAACGTATAAAAGTTTGAACGCAGCGGGATTTGAACCCGCGCCTCTTGAACGGTTTTCAAAATATGTCTTCTAAATATGTCTTTATCATACAATTACTTTACAATATTTATCACTCGACTTTTATTTATTTTGATGGAAAGAAACGCAAACATTTATTTACTCTTTTATTAACAACCGAAGTGTCTCGAAGGACCAACACCTAAAGTCCGGTTTAGTAGCTATTAAACCCAATCAGGGCCGACATTGATATCCCTGAAGACAATATTATCTTTATTCATAATATGTTTTACGAAATTGTAAATAGCGATTTTCTAATAATAAATGTTATTTTCTGAACATTAGAAAATTTAATTCGGACATTATGGATTATAAAAGTATTTAAGCTTTCCTTTAAATTTGGAATGTAGCTGGAGTTGAACCTGTGTATTTTTATTACCTTCTAAGATGTTTAATTTATACTGTTTTATACTACGCTATTTTTTTTAATTATAGTTTCAAGCACGCAACATAACCACAATTTATATCTATATTCTAAAAATGTTTTACAATTCCCTAAGTGTCTGAATAACACTTTAAAAATGTTACATTATTTAATAAATAGCATTCACTCTTGCCTTGGTTTGGCGGTCAGACGGCTTGGACGGCTTCCAAGAGACGCAGGTTCGAGTCCCGCTGCGTTCAAATTTTTATACGTTGTCTAAAATGTTTTTCAATAACCTATCGTTTAATGATATGATAACATTAATGGCTTAACCGTAAAATAATAATTTAAATTACCGTCATAAACGCTAGGATTTATCAATAAATTCAAAATTTGGATTTTAATATAAAAGTTATTAATAAAGGGGAAGGTGTTATTCCTTTATTTTATGTCAAAATTGGGTTAAAAAGTCATCTTTTTGTTTTATTTTAAATTCATTTTAATTTTTATTTCAAGTCAATTTGTTTTAGCGAAAATCGTATTATAAAAACTAGTATTAAGTGCTAAAGCATCAGTTAAATATAAAAGTCTTACTAATCGTAAACTACCTTGACCGCTCAATTTAATTTACATTGAATAAATCAAAATCACAAGTTAAAATTTTTAGTTAGGTTATAACCTACATTCTTTTATTTAACTGATTCTCCAGAAGTTGAAAGGATTTTTAGTTAAAACATCCTCATTATATATAATGAGTTCGTATTATACCCATATTCTGTATTAATACATTAATTTGATGATATTGTCTATGATTTCATTAAATTATCAATTCTAGGAGCGTAGAGAAATATAACGACTAACAAACGATCAATAGAGTTTGTAGAAGAACGTCTAAGAACTCAAAAAGACCTATCTATACATATAATGAAAATGTAACTAATCGCTGTCTATACATGGAAGATATATGTAAAGAAATATTATAGGGGGCATTTATCAACATAATAGAACCTAAACAATGATTTTAATTTTTTTTTCTGTTTGTCTGTTTGTTTGTGCACGCTTATTTCAGAAATGGCTTAACCGATTTAAATGCATTTTGATTATTGTATTATAGTGGATTTCCCTAACATTTAGTATTTATTACATTTAAATCGGTTCATAAAGAAAAAAGTTAAAACCATTTAAGTTATAAATTTAAGCAAAGTTTACGATTTCAGTAAGACCGCGGGCGGGCGAGAGCACGAAATTGACAAAGCAATGTCGATAGTTGGGTCGCTAGTTTTAAAGAAGACTTTTCACGTATGTCTTATCTATCACTTGTCACTTATATCACTTAGTGGGGTAGAAAAGAAGGACCTATAGATAAGCCAGTCTGCTTTCTAAATATTGCGATTTTGTGTTTAAATATACCTTCTTGTCATCAACTATAATATACAAAAGACATATTTAGAAAACATAAAAATTTTAACGAGGCGGGATTCAAAACCACGCCTCTTGAAAATGGTCGCGTTCAACAATGTGAACTCATGGCTTAGCGGTCAGAGTGCTTGAGTGGATTTTAGTTCGTTCAGAGTGGATTTTAAACTCATAACTCAGAATCGCCCCTCATGAAGCTAAACGGTCAGTAATGATAGGGTTGTCGTTATACATTATGTACGAGGAAAATAATACAATTATAACAAGCGAAAAGCATTACTACAAAAAGCTTTCTATAATAAGTTTTAAAACCTCATCTTCAATGGTCAAAAAATCGCTTAAAAACCTAAATTCTGCGATAAGCTCGTGTCGCCACGAAAATTTATAGTATTAGGACTAGAGTGGCGCAGATGGCAAGTATTTATATTATGTGATACAGTTAAAAGAATTTTTCTGTAGTATTATTTCCGTCTAACAAAACTCAATATCTCGTAATGGGTGGAAAGTACAATACAAAATCCTACAGCGGGAAGGCTGCGTCCTCCTCCACTCACCGTACACTTCAAGGGCATTGCATTTTAATCAAAACTTAAAGACTACGACTTTGTCTTATCAAAATGAAAACGTAAGCGGATATATATTATGTAATATGTATATACATTTTGCTTCAATCGAATTCGAACCTACAGCTAAATTGACTTAACTCTCTATATATAGATATGCGAATAGAATCCATTAAGCTGATGAGGTTTCCTAATATATATAAATATAGCAAACCCTTTGATACAGTTTAATTCGGATAGTATGGATTAATCAATTGCTCATTACTAATATATATGTGTATTTGGAGTTATAGTAATTTGTTGCTTAATTAATTATATATTTATTGAAGCTTCACGTCTTTCACACATAGCAGGATAATCAGATAGGTAGTGTCAAAATTCTCCGTTTTCTTTTCCATACAACAAATAAATTCGTGAGAATGCGTGTTAAAAAGCTGAACTCAACTCCGAGCTTTGTCTTATCGGAACAGAGATAAAACTATTTTTTTTTTACATTTTATAAAGTGTTATTAACACATTTAGAAAATTGAAAAGCATATATTTAGAAAATAATTAGAAAAAATATTTAGAAAAAAGCATATATTTAGAAAATAATAAGATTATAAAAATTTGAACGAAGTGGGACTTGAACCCGCGGCTCTTGAAAACCGTTCAAACGCTCTGACCACTAAACCGTGCGTTCAAATTTGATACGTTTTCTAAATAGATAGAGACTAAATAGAGATTAAATTAATTTAAATATATTCATTGTCCCAAATGGGAATAGAGCCCACAACCAAACAGATTAACAAGTTTACAGTAAAACGCTCACACTGCGCTTTTCATAGCCTCCTTCTTTAAAAAACGTTTCTTCAATTTCCTCTCGATTCCGGAGAGATTGGCTCAAGTCTGAGTAAATTATTTTTTCTAATGTCATCAATTTTCACAATTACATCTCTTGGGCCGCTTTATATTTTGAATTTTGTATAATTTGTTTACATTTTTACTGAGCCGTTGCCTGTTTATTTAATTATTTATTTATTTTTATATTTTCGCTATTTCCCGCATCGCAGGGTAGTCAGGAACATCGAAGTCTCAAGACACTCCGGTCTCCACTTTCGGCCCGAATTCGAGACATTGTTCATCAGAGTGTACAAATTACTCGGAGTGATAATAAAACCCACAGCCAATCGTGATTACCGTCAGGCGCTATTCCATTGCGCTGCGATGGCTTCATATTCTATTATAAACCAATTTTACTAGCTTCACCAATATTCATCAATCAATCAATGTAAAAAAAATTGGCAGACGAGCATGAATGATACATGCCTGGCAGGATATCCAACTTTTTAACTGATTTGTTGTCTGTTTTAATTCTGATGGATGTTTGACTGATTTGTTTCTATGTCTATAGAAGAATAAATGTATATATTTTTTTAACATTTTTTAAAGTGTGGGAATACACTAAGGAAATTGAAAAAGACATATTTAGAAAACGTATAAAAATTTGAACGCAGCGGTATGTGAACCCGCGCCTCTTGAAAACCGTTCAAGGACTCTGACCGCTAAGCCATGCGTTCTACATCCAGCTACGTTGAAATTCTTATACGCTTATTACAACTTATATTTGTTGTTAGCATCTCTGTAGAGAGATTTTTATACGTTTTCTAAATATGTCTAATTATTTCAAATTATATATTTTTATTATAATTTATTACACTGGCAAGAAAATCAGGTTCTTGCTATAATAATACTGCATTGTCAGCTAATACGGAATCGTGTGCAAATCTCCAAGCAAAGCCGATGCAAGACGTAGGCGTTGATAGATTCTCTTACACTGATTGATTGCTTGATCAATTGGTGAATATATAGAAATGAATAAAACGAATAACTAAAAAGTTAACTTAACTTAAGTTAAATTAACTGAAAAGTTAAAAAATAACCTTTATTGCAACTTTAATGTTTTTTTTCTGCATAACTAGTCTCGATCTAGTCAGATTGTAGCTAGTATCAAGACAATCCGTTCCCCACTTTCCACCTGGAATCGACACTCGTATATGGAAGTTTGTAAAGAGTAACTTAGAGACACTAAATCAAGTTACACCATATTGTATTGGTCTTGTAAATAACATTTAATCTAAAACTAATCGTTTGTAATAAATTAATGTTTATTGCTAATTATTGGCTTAAATTAAAATGTATTTAAAACCATTACTATAAATAGTTATAGTTTTAAATAAACAGTTATTTAAATCTTTTACTTTTTTTTTGTATTATAATTAATATTTGCATAACGCCTTCATCTTGCAGATCGCGCATTGAGAGAATCAGCATTCTCGATTTTCCTTTAGACAAATTCAAAATTATAAATCATTCACTTTTGCATCGTCAAATGAGCATAAAACTACCACCAGCTAGGAAGGCAAACCTGAAGAACGGGAAACCGTTGCTATTTTCAAATACCCTGTATAATATTCAAATATTACCCTTACCCTTATTTTCGTCTATTAAACATTCTAGAACAAAGCAATAGCCTTTACTTGTTAGAAAATGAAGCCGTAACTATTATTTGTATTATATTATCTCTATTAATTTTAAAGCCTTGCAACTGAAGCCTTACAAAATTAACTTTTGCCAGTGATTGTCAGATAAAAAGACAAAAGACTATATAAGACGGAAGCTGTCTTCCGTGATATATTTAAAAACTTACGAGTACTTAAAACTTGTGAAATTTCATATTTTGCTACAAACTGTGCATAAATTTCGCAGGCTTTATAAGTATTTGAGTTAGTGCAGTTTTGTTTTGGTGAGAAAAAAAACATTTGAATCGGCAACAATATTGAATCGGCAACAATATTGTAGCTACATTTATAGTATGAATAAAATATAAATTGCGGTTTCCAGCAGTCGTATTTTAGTGTTAGCATCGCATCTCATCTCAGCGGTATCGTATATTTGAAATATCTTATATAAATGTTTTATTGAACTAACTTCAAAGATAGGCTCGGTTAAGTATAGATATGGTATTTATTGTTTTTATTTACATATTGCATGATAAATACAAGATTATTGTACATTTCATTAAGATGAGATTCATCACCAAACATGCTTTGTTTCTGGGGGAACAAAATGAGCTTATTTAAAAACCTCAAATATATTTTTTACATATCAAAAAAAATTGTTAATAGAAGATTTTAACATTTTACGCCCTATATTAATAATCTATCCTAATCCATAACTTAGATTGACCTGGCAATCCATTATTTGAATAAGGTTTGAAAACCGTTCAAGAGGCGCGGGTTCAAATCCCGCTGCGTTCAAATTTTTATACGTTTTCTACATATGTCTTTTTCAATTTCCTAAGTGTGCGAATAACACTTTAAACAAAAATGTTTAAAGAAATATAAATCATATGATTGTTTGTAAATAATACTCTTAACTGACTTAAATGTTAAAATGTTGTATATTGTATGTTATATGAAAATTAAACAATCTTAATGTTAAATTCAATTAAAAAATTCACAAGCGAGTCGGTCCTCATTTTTTATTTCTAAAATTTCTAAATTTCTTCGTGGTAAAAATTACATTACTTTCAATAAAATTCAGCAGTATATTAGTTTTTGAATAAAGGATTAATCCTTTATCTAGCTAAAATATATTAATTAATATATTAATATTGTATGAAACATGTAAATTTAACATACTTACGTACAATACTTACTGTCTCGGAATCCATATTTCTAAAGAACAAATATTAGTACATAATTATTCACAAATACAACGCTCACATTACGATATTTGCTTGTTCCATTTCACGTGCCTTTGCATTTTGATTTTAACCTATAATATTTTTAAAATGCAACCTTTATTTATATGTCCGTAAATATTTTTGTAACCAGAAAAAAAATATTTATTAAAAACTATTTTAATAGTCTAGCGCACAGATTTGGAATTTTATTTAAATACATATTATACGTAAAACGGAACCATCGAGATGGCAAGGATTGCCTGCAATCTATCGTCGACATTGCTAGGTTTGGTTAGGTGTAGGTTTGGACGGTTTCCAAGATGTGCGGGTTTGAGTCCCATTATATTCAAATTTTTATACGTAAATAAGCATTGTATAAGATGTCAAAGTAGTTTTACTCAAAATAAGAAGTTATATGCTTTATTTTTTGAGGAGTAAACAATTTACCACGAATGAATGATGAATGAATGAATGATGAATTTGGGAATGAAAATAAAATTGAAGTCTTTCGAAAATGAGCGAATTTGAAAGTCATCTAACTGAAATTGATCTGTAAGAGAAGGAATTTCAGATTCTGAACCTATGTGCAGACATATACTATAATCTTTGAAAGAACAAAAACACTTAAAGCTTATTCTGAACTTTTGTTTACAAGCCCCAATAAATAAACAACACGCTATTTATTATTTATTTATCGCAACCAAACATTTCTTTCGATAGGATAAGTTGTAGTGAAGTTTCTAAGAGATAATTATACTGGAAACTTTTGATTACATTATGGCGTTAAGTGCTACAAATCATTTTTTCTGTATTTTTATGTGTTTTTCATAATCTGCGAAGGCGGAAATGTGGAAAGGCGGAAATGATAAAACATTATTTTCTCTACTTTCATCCAACATAAGATATAGCCTGTTTATTATATAGTACTATTTAAAACCATCCATATCAGATATTTAGCTAATGGCTCGGCAGGTCAGCTCATACTTTATACATACTCATAGCAAAATTAGTATCAAGACACTCCGTTCTCCACTTTCCGCCCGAAACAAACACATTGGAGTGAGATAACAAAAATGGTGGATGGTTAATCTTTTTTTCCGAAGAAGGCTTTGTTTAAAATCCTTATAAATTTCAGATACGGGATTATTGTACCGCTTACGATATATTAATGTAAAGTTTCATATGAGTTGATTTCCAAGACAAAGCGCGTTGTTGCCTTCCGTCTCCCGACACGCCTCGACACGCTAATAGTATATAGCTTATAGACAATCTTAACCTCATTGGTTACGATAACATATCGCAGGGATTTGAACCAGCGCCTCTTGAAAACAATCGCGGAATTAAGAGGCGCGGGTTCAAATCGCGCTGCGTTCAAATTTTTATACGTTTTCCAAATATGTCTTTCCAATTTTCTAAGAGTGCGATTAACACTTTAAAAACTGTTAAAAAAATAATTTGGCCTTATCTCTTTTTACCCATCGATCTCCTTCGTGTGTTCTCCATTCAACGTGACATTGGCGAAGTGACTTGTAATCTACTGGCACTTTCGAAACGCCATAATTAAAAAACTGAACCCATAGACATTCTTATGGTCTATAGTAATTACAATTTAAAGTATAAAGTCAATATAGGTATCGCAAATATTATCTTACCGTCAAAGTAAAGTCGGTTTAGTAAGGTTAATTAATCAGCAGATACTAAGTCTAAAATCGATTGTTGTACGCTTGTTTAGTAATTTTCCTTCACTTCTAGTGTAAGACGAATGAAAATATGGGGTTAGATTTAATAAATAGGTTTTCTGATTTGTTCTTAGTTGAGAAAAGTCTATACGGGAGTCACATATTATGTGGTCAGAAAGAAGCTAGTGTAAATCACTCGTTATATAAATTCCCGATTATTTAGTTTGCCAATGCCGCTGTTATTGAAGTGAGAGGCCTAGTGGTTGTGGGTTCGATTCGAATCATCAACACGCAATGTCTCGTTTTCGGGCAGAATGTGAAAAACGGAGTGTCTTTACATTAGGTATCCTAAACCCAAAAAACACATGTCTAGGATACACAAATTAACAATACAGTGCTTTGAGAGCTGGAAGTTTATATATGCAAGTGAAATATTTAATAGAGTATGAAATTTATAACTTTTCACGTAATGTCGATTCGTTGGCCTCCTGCCAATGTCAGATGTGGGAGCAACAAGTTGCTTGTATAAAAAAGCTTTTGTTAGCTTTAGGGAAGTTTAAGCGGATACGCAAGTTTTATTAGTAGTCAAGTACACTTTTATAAAGTATTTACTATAGTAAATATATTATATTGCATATGGCTTTGTACAAAAATACTTTTTGTAGTCAATATTGTTCTGTCTTTCTGTAAGCTACCGATTAGCTTTTTTTTTTCATTTATAATAAATAATATGTAAAAACGTCTAAAGACCTGAAAGTCAATGGATTTCGGTTATTAAATGATTATTTCAAATGAAGTTTTGGCTGATTAGGCCTTAGCAAATATAACCTAACATATAAGTTTCACGAAGAAAAATTTAAACTACATTTTTCGATCGAATATTTGATAATAGCCTAAAATATGTTAATGGTACTTATGAAAGCTTTTTCTTTGTAATAAATATTAGATAATGTAAGAGTACGAAGGCAAACTTACTTGGTTTCTAAATAAATTGGACCAATTCTCACTTTAAGTATACAACATTATAATATTTTGATTATTTTATTTAAACCAATACTATAATGTATTAAAATATTATAAAACATCCATCCACTATTGCAGGTTGCCAATTTCTAGTGTTGTGGGTTCCACCTTCACTAGGGGAATGATTATACTTTGATATCTTTACATACAAACTAGCGACCCGCTAGCAACAACTCCTACGTGAACCATGTCTGTTTCGTATTTTCAGTGGCCTTGTCGTAAAAAAATGATGTTAATTGTAAAATTTTAAAATGGGATAAAGAAAAGACACTCTGGTATCTATATAAATTTCATTAAATTCGGTTCAGTGACGACGTTGGCTTGGCCGTGACGACATCAAAGACAAACAGACAGACTTTCGCATTTATAATATTAGTAGGGATGTTAAATAATACTATTAGCCCAGTTGACGAGTGTTAGTTTGGTGAAAAGAAAGAATTGGTAGTGTGTGTGCATTTTAAACAGAAAGCCAAAAAATGTTGAACACAATGCTTGCTTTCTCCACCTGTTCTCATATAAACAAACTACATTTCCCGCTGTACGTGTAACTTTCGTAAAAACAAGACCTAATGATTTTCCTTCATATATGTATACTTGTGATAATATATTCTTATGATGACACACACTTCATATACAAATAACAAAATTTTTGGCAATCGTATAAAATTTTTAACGGAGCGCTCTGACCTCTGTAACAAGTGTATAAGGCTTAGTGGTCAGGGCTTGCTTGCACAATTGTCAAGAGGCTCAGGATCAAATCCCAGTACGTTCAATTTTTATAAGCTTTCTTCTAAAAATGTTTCATTTGGTCCTAATCCTATCTCATTTTAAACTAATACTTTAAAAAGAGTACGGAACACTACACAAGTGATATACAGTTTTACACTTCGTTCGTCAATGGAACATCGCACTTACTAATCTTACTAATCTAAACACTTCGCACTTACTAATCTAAATCTAAGAAGCGGTTTAACTCATCCCCAACTCGTCTGGCAGAACGCCAACTTTAGCTAAAGCAACAAGTAGTTTTCCTAATACGAACGGAAAAGTAAATTATTTTATCGAATTAATATGTTCTATTGAATGGCAGTTATCCATATAGTTGTAATGATTTTGTGAGAAAACCCTGATTTAGGCCAAAACTACAAAAGGTACTAGGTACATATAAGTCTGTATATCTAACCCTACCACCACCCTATATCTAACGCTTCATATTATTATAAAGTTATAAAATCTCTACCAGTCTTGTAAAGTAACCATTTAATATCGATAATTTACATTAAAATTAAACCCTGCGAAGTTTATATATGAATTTCCATATCCGGTTTCTGACGTATCAATCTTTAGACATAAAGGTACCGTACCTGTTATTATCATTTACTGTATAAAATATTGTTTGAAAATGTAATCTTTTAATATAATCACCCCCCCTTATGGGAATCGAACCAACCACCAATAGCGTTTAAAGTTAAACGCTTTTCCACTGCGCCACGATGGCCTTAAAATAACATCATAAAAAGTAATACATGGTGAATTTTTCTTTGTAACACTTATTTATGGCTACCAAAAGTTAATTTGTATGCTTATATTAAACGAGATTGTCTACACGCACGGGGAAACCCGATTTTAGGTAATTAAAGTGGAAAATAGCTTTATGAAAAAATACTTTAGAACGAAACGAAAGGATTTAGCAAAAAAAACTAGGTTCTTTTTTATTTATATTTAATAAAGTGTTATTTAGATATGATCACAAAAAATTATAACAAAACGGCATCACGCTTTTCCCGCATAGTTAGGCAGATGTACTGTCTAGACACTTCATTCGCTGCTTCCCGTCTGAATTCAAAACGTTGTGTGTTGAATGATAATTAGCAGCTTCACGCGTTTTCTCGCATAGCAGGCTAGTTAGAGAAAACTACTACTACTAGTGTCAATACACTTAACTCTCCACTTAACACTCGAAATCGAGACATTGTGTAGATTTGTGGAATTCAGGTAGTTGTGTCGTCGCTCTCGTCCCGCAAGGGGCGAGGGGTGATTATTTCAGGGCGGAGCCCTATGACCATAAAAGTCAACTCCGCGCTTTAATATGCGTGGATCCTTGGGGAGGCTCTCATGGGCATAAACGCGGCTGTGGAACTCAAAGCCGCGCTTTGTTTTAAGTACCAGATAGGAGAAATGAAAATATTTTACAAATAACCATTTTAATGTCTTATTTATTCTTAATTTTTTTTTAATTTATTTTTGCATTCTTTTTTGTATTATAGCTACTGTACAATTGTTACAATATACTTATAATAGGAAAGATCTTAATGATATATAGCTCTATACCTAAAATCAGTATGTAAGAGTAAGTAAAACTGTTATTGGCTTTGTTTCCGTAAAAGTTTTTTATGTATTTTAATGATGACTGTAAAGTTTTGACTGACTACTGTTTTGAGATGAGTTATCTCAATGCGGTTCAATCACCTCAAAATCGTAACAAGTGATAAAGAAAACTATTTATTCAATAATAATTTGTCAGTCACGATTTATTTTGCGTAGAGTTTACAATACTTTCTAGACTATTTTCATTCCCGTCTTCGATTCCACTGTAAAATGTATTAAATTAAGTACTATAATTAATGTTAAAATCGAAAATTGGGCTCTCTATGGTGTGTATAGAGACGCAAAGCTGTCTTTCACTCGTATAAGCCTAGCTTTGTGTATTGAAAATGTTAAAAAAGTATATCGTATAAAAATGGAATTATATTTAAACCGAAGGAGTGTATGGCTCATGTTATTATCCGTAGTTGTTACTAAAATATAATAAAACAAGTAAAAGTGCTTCTAACTACGACTTCTAGATTAGAATATACAAACTCCAAAACGTATAACAGTGTCTCGTTGTTAAGTAAATGAAATGAAGAAAGAACGACGTTTTTTAAGTTATTCACTTTGTCACTGTCGCGTTAAATATGCAACAGTATGCTTTGGACATTTTGTTTTTTTTTTTTTCAATATTTTACTTGCTTTTTTTTCTTTACATATCTTGCATCTATGTATTTCTTTTTAAATTGTATATTTATTTGCATTCTGTAGATGCGATTGTAACTGTATTGGCAAGAGCCGGTTCGATGTCGGTCCAGGGCAAACATTTTTGAGATAACAAGTCGTTTGAAACGTCATTCCTTAACTTCAATTGATTCTATATTTTTATCAATGTCAGAAAACCTCATATCTCTATTTTCAACAGCTTATTCTCATCCGACGATACAATATTTTCTAAGTTGTCCCTGCCAGGCATACTGGGCAATCAAACTAAAAAAAACAAAACCCAGCCCCGTATTGTCTAACCAGACTGGGGTTGTGCCAGTATTCTAAATATCCCCACATCGAAATTCGGACCTATAACTCTCATTGTACGATCAGATATTGCTCTATTACGCAGCTATACATAAGCTGTTTATTTAAAAGACGCCATGATTATATTTCAATTATTTTCATTTGTAAGTTCTTTTATTTTCCCAATTATTACACATTTTCAAATGAAACTATTTTAAGCGGACTAATCGCGTATAATTTTGGTATTCGAAAAAACATTTTAGAATTTTCATTTGTTTTTTTTATTTTTTTTCTCTGGTAAAAGACACGGCGCTGAGTTCCGACACGCAATGTATCGAATGAAGGCGAAAACTGAAGAACGGCGGGTCTTGACACTAGTTTCCCTCTACCTACCTGCTATATAACTATTTTCACAGATGTACCATCAAGTATCAATCTTAGCTAGGGTGACCCGGATACCGAGAAAATAATTTAAAGCTTCTTTTGGCATCTTAAGATTTTTTCAAGCATTGAATCTACAACCATTGAATGTACCGTCAAATATTTATCAACAACGCCACGATGGCGGTATTTAAATGAACTTCCATGTAAGTGGAGTGGCTTTGTTGTTAGACCGTAATATGAATGCATTTAGATAAAGTTTTAAGTGTTAATCACACACTTAGGAAATTGAAAGGCATATTTAAAAAACGTATAAAAATTTGAACGACAGCGGGATTCGAACCCGCGCCTCTTGGTAACCGTCCAACTTGGAAACGGTTTCCAAGAGGCGCCAGCTCAAATGCCGCTGTCGTTAAAATTTTTATACGTTCTCTAAATATGCTCATTTATAATAGTATTTAATATTGAGATTCATTAGTAAAGTGTCATTAGTCTGTACAGACGATACGTAATCAATTAAATTTATTTGGTTACTGATTTATATGAATTTATTTATTTATTCTATTTTGATACATTAATTATATTTATTTATTTATTATATAGGACGCAAACAGAGCATATAGTTTTAGGAAATAAATATATCAAAAAATTAAGCATGCAACTTCTTATTTTAAATAAAATCATTTGACTTTCACTGGTATAAAAGTGTATTCCATACAAAAGAAATGTCGACACTAAATGATGGCCTAATTATAAGAAACACTGCGTTATTACAGGACAATGGCTTAAATTAAAATCTTAATTTCAATATCTAATACATTACTTTATACAAATTATAGCCCATTCTTTCCGACACACCCTAAGAAAACTACGTGGAAAATTTCAACTTTCTACACCCAGTACATTCAACGAGGCGTCTGTTAGTAAGTTAGTAGAGTTAAGAAAGAGTTTCAAATTTTATGATTGTTAAATATTTATATTCGTATTATTTATAAGTTTAAAAAAGTTGTGACAGGACGTTTGTGTGGTAAAGGTGTACTGATAACACGCCTTGGGAATGAAATGCTCGCTCCAGTCTATTTCATAGGTATCATTGTCACTAATAAATTTGTAAATTATAGAATTTGAAAAAAAAAAGAAATAGAAGTCCCACTGAGTTTCCTGCGCTGGTTCTTCTCAGGTCTGAGGCATTAACTTTAGTGAACCGGTGGTAAATTATTTGACGTTCAATTAATGAAGCGTGTAACTTTTTATTTTTAATAAAAATATTTGACATTGACTTGGACTATACTGATAAAGGTCAAATTTGTAAAGTTTAACTGCAGTAGCTAATAGAGAAGAGGGCGTTCGCGATAGGAATTTAGACGCCGCGTACCGCTACTTACTCTCAGGGTTATAATATAAAATTTTCAACTTCATATATTATGAGTTATATTAAAATCCTAGTAAAAGCTCTCCCCTTACTTTCTTGTTTATTACATCCAAATAAAGACAGTTATGAAGCACTGCTTAACTAGCTTTAGCTAATAATAAAAGGAAAATAAAACTGAAATTGGAAACTAATACGCGTCAGTATGGGATTCGAATCCGCTACCGTCATTCAATACTCAATGTATAATACTATAAGGTGCAATATACAAATATACAAAACGTTTCTAAAACACCATTCTCAAATAAGCCAATACATTTATTTAAAAATATATCTATATACTCTTATAACAAAAAAAAACTGTTGATTAAACATCAATCCTTTTATAACTGGTCAAAGCTGTACATGCATTTGCCTTTACCAATGTAAACTCTACTCCATATTTCCAAAGCGAAAGCGAGCGCTTATTTACTGAATGCTTCAAACAGAAACAATTTGTTTCAGCCACAAAATATATAAATCTGACTTGAATATTTTATATTACTACATATCATGGTTTTTGGTGTAAACTTGTAATTTTCATTGCCGGTTAATATAGTATTATAGAATACAAACGTACTAAGAACGAAATGATTATAAAGTGTATAAGTGAATTTATAAAATAACTTTCGGTTAGAGTTTTACTGAAATTATGCAAATATTGCTTGCTTTTCTACAAGAAATATAATGAATAGTTTACTTAAAACGTCCACTCCGGCATTTCAAAGAACTTTCAGCTGGTGCGCTAGGGACCTAAAATATCTCCAAGCCGAACTATCCCGTGGTGCGGCAGATACGGAACTCAACGCCATGTTTTATGTAATAATAAAACGGTAAAACAAATAGCTTGACTAGTATTAAGCTTATATTCTATGTAAAATATTATACATAAATATATTAGGGCCAACCAAAGGCTTTGTTTGGTTCACCAAGTTATACTATCCATAAGGATGTATATAGACCAGTATTGTTTAATATAAGCCGCTTAAAGCTTTCACGTTAATTCGGTAATAGAAATAGAGATGAGATCATCGTGGCGCGGTTTCACTATATATGCGATGGTTGCAGGATTGATTCCCACTCGGGGGAATGATTATATTAAAATTATTATCCTATACCCCTCTAGTGACAAAACAAATCGCGCCGTTCCGCCACTTGGCACGCAACGTATTTGATTCGTAAAGCGCAAAAAGAAAGTCTACACTAATATATATATATATATATATATATATATATATATATATATATATATAAAATATGTAAATAGAGGTTAGAGCTTTTGAGAAAAAAAATTTAAAATGCCTTTATAATGTTACCCGTATCTGTGTATAAAACTATTTAAAAAAGAAAATTTCGCAAGGCTATTTTGAATCACTTCTTGCCGTTCGTTTCCGATGACAATACAATTTTGCCAAATGAACAAGATATCGTTGCCAGGACGGTTAGGGGGAGTAAGGTTTACAAAAACAAGTTTAGCTTTATGGCAAGTTTAGTGAAATAAGCTTAGATATGAAAAAAAAAGTGTATAAAATATTTTTTTTTTTTACATGTTGCGTATGGAAGCAAGAGAACATAGCCAAAGATAATTTATTGTCAAGAATCTCCGCTCTCCAATTTCCGCCCGAAACCGAGATATTGCTTGAACAGTAGCGGAACTCAACGCCCAGCTAGTTCTTAGGAGAGCTGATATATAAAAATAATTTATATATAACCATTCCCCTGAGTGGAAATTGAACTCACAACCAAACGTTTTTACAGACAGATCACACAGTACTCAACAAAACACCAATGTATATCAATAACGATATTAATTTAAATAATAGATTATTATATATATGCAAATTCGTTTCCATAAAACATATTAAAGGGTCGGATGACTATGACAATTTCAAGAATGTTACTGGCAATAAAAATGGCGGTACGCTTTTATTTGATCCTTAAAAATATCACTACTTTAATAGTTGTATGAACATGATTGACACTCCGTTTCGGGCGGTGCGAAAACATAATCCCTTGACACTAGAATCTCTTGCTATACGGGAAAAAGTGTGAAATGAAAAACAAATTTTAGACTTACATTTACGTCTTAACAAGGAAAGATGAAAGTGCTTAGTGAAAAAGCTCCAAGATGTTAGAAAGCTTCACACAAAAAGTAAACATATCGTACCTTATAATTTTAGAGGTAAGAACAAAGAGGTGTAAAGCCTGTGTACTTTAAATTTAGGTTATATATGTATAGTATATAGCTTTTAATTAGGGAATTTCCATTACATGAGGTGAACGAGGAAAATGATTATATTTTAATATTTTAAACCTTTTCCTTCCTCTTGTAAGTAAAGCGCGGCTGTAAGTTCCACCACTCAACACAATGTTTCGAATTTAAGCAAAGGAAATATAAAACGGAGTCCGGACTCTACAGTCTTATAATTCTATGGCGAAACATACATAAGATTTTTCTTCTCTTCGTTCTTTATGAGTAGAAAAAATATGTATAATTATAATTTTATATTCTTCTATAACTTTTCTAACTTACTTGCATAATAAATTACGCCATACACTTGGACAAGCTTAAAAGAGCTTTAAAAGTCGTTTGGAAGTGTAAGAAAAATGTGAAGTTTAAAACATTATTAGAGAGACGACTTGACAACAGTCACCTATAAAAAGCTTTTATTTTCTATTAAGATATTTTTAATAAGGCTATCGTGGCGCAGTGGGACTGCATATGACTGAAAATGTGGTTGTGGGCCCGATTAATACTCAGGTAATTATCATATTTAAATTATTTGCCCTGCTTTGATTAAACTAAGTACGGCATTGAATTCTGCCACTCAATTCCATCCGTAATGAGAACGGAATGTCACGACACGTTCTTTCTTGTGGGCTAAATAAAACGTGAAGTTAAAAGATATAAGGTGATTTTCACCATAAGCTTTATTTTGTATTTGTTTATCTTCTTAACCGTCTAGAATTATATATAAATAAAAACTTACACTTGCCGCTCACCTTAAATACAAATCGTTTTGAGTGGCCTTGCTTTATCTAAACCAGACCAGAAAAAATTTAAAAAGTAATTTTCCCACATTATTGTGAGGTAAAGAGAGAATGCCAAGGAGAAAAACAGAATGATAGCAAAGAAATGTGAAATTATAGATCGCTTAAGGAGAGTAGATAATAATGTCACCAGGTTCACTGAAATGCAAATACAGATGTCGAATGTATGCAAGTCATAGTGGTCATGGTGGAATGGCACAGTGTTGGACTGTAAATGTTATGGTTGTGAGTTCGATCCCAGTTCGGAGGAACGAATGTAATTAAAGTTATCTCTATCCTCTCGGTTTTGTGAGGCAAGACACGGCGTTGAGTTCCGCCATTCATCGTGCCATGTTTCTCAATAGCTCTTTCAAGAAAATTACGTACCGCAAAGACGTCGGTATACAGTGTTTGTATTGTTGTATTGACAAAGCCTACATATAAAGAAAATTTATGCTATAATCGTGGCGCAGTGTAGCATTGTCTGACTGTATACGCGATGATTGTGGGTTCGATTCCAATTGGAAGAATGATTACACAAAAAATATTTTCATTTCTTTGCTCCAGTGACAAGAAAAACCGCCATGAAATTCTACCACTCAACACTCAATGTCTCATATTCAGGTGGAAAGTAGAGAACGGAGTGCCTTGACTAGGTTCTCTCTCACTTAAGCATGGGGAAGGGTGCTTTGCTGGAAAAAAACTGTGCGTGTGTGTATGTTTTGGAAAAAATTGTTAACAAAACATCGATATTTCTTTTGCTTTGATATAAATTATTTTTAATCATTCGATCTGCATTATACAATATTTATATAAAAGGTGGTTTTTTTGTGGTCTTCTAGAGGATGAGTAATGAAAGAATAGAAAGATGGATATATGAAACAAAGATAAGCGGAAACAGCCGTACAGGGAGACCTCGGTTGACCTTTGAGAATACAGTGGTGCATTCTCAAAGGTCAACTGAGGTCAATGATGCAGGATATCGACATGTTATATAAAAAGCATGAAGACCCCCTGGAAGTTGCAGGGAGCGTTTGGCGCTTCGTCCTCTCAACTATAGGGTAGTTGAGAAGACGAAGCGCTAGGGATGAAGCTATAATAAAAATCTGAAATTCCCTGCTCTACTCAATTAAATTTTTTTTTTCAACAGGTATTGAAAAAAATGTATATATGAATAAAGCGAGACTCGATTATTTTTTAAACGAATCAAGTACGAATATTGTATTTCGAACGAGAACAGTTTTTCGATATGTAAAATTGCAGCAATTCTGTTTTACAATTTTATTGGATGAAACCTAGATATCCTAGATCTATACGATATGAAGTGGAAATATTTTTTTCTTGTATTATAAACTATTTCGTTGTGGGATGACTATAAAAATTGGAGAACATTCTAATGATATATAATAAAAATATATCTATGTGAAATTCGCTAGAAAGACAAAGCACGGCTGAATATTTCGATTTTGGGCGGGCGGCGGTAAGTTAATTTTAATAAAATTTAGATGCTATCATATCACAACTGTGAGGTTTCTATATAAATATAATACTGCTTCAAAGTTCCCAACTCTGTAATTATTTACATATACAAATTGTAGTTATTTGTACATTATCGCATTAGGTCTTGTCACAATACGTAAAGCCATTAAAATGACTGAATACTTACAGTACAGTTACTTTCTTAGAAATACTATTTTCTAGTTTTCTTTATGTAGCCTGAGAGTTTTCTACGAGAAACAAATATAAGAGAGAATAAGTATTAAGAATAAATGATACAAATGCCTCTCCCATATAAATTTTGTTCAAGGAATCTATGAGAAATCACTGTTCTTCACTCAGTTCTAGTTCTTGACTACAACTCTATGCGAATAAAGTTAAAACTCTATAGTAATTGGCCTAAATTTATATAACCGGCTCATCCGGCGAACTTTATACCGCCTCAGAATTAAACAATATATTAAAATTTAAACAGATATTCAAAAATAAAACAATTTAACAATAAACTTTTAAGACTTCTAGATCCTTGACCTTCGTTGTCTTCATATAGATAAAATTTTAAATTTAAACAATCGAAAATTCTGGCAGTGTTCTGTTTTAAAAATTTATAATGGCTCAAGTGGCCAGCATTTTCAATTTTTAATATGATTATTTAATTTTTATTTTAAAATATGATTTTTATTAATGATCGAATCGAAGGCTTTCTCATAGTCCTGGCAAAGTGGCAAATTATACTCTTTGGACTTCTGTATAATTTGCCGCCGCGTATGAACGTGGTCTATGGTACTGTAGCCTTTTTGGAATCCCACTTTTCGGGAGGTTGGAAGTACTCAAACCTGCAGATGAGACGATTCGTAAGGATCTTGCGTAAATTTTTTGATAGCTCTAAGTTCTGTGCTTTTATAATTGTTTCTATGCCATTTTGTCTGACTTTCTAACTTAAGTTTACGCGTATTTGTTTCGTTTCCTTATTTATATTAAAATACAAGAATATTTTACAATAACATATTTATAGTCGCCACTTTACGTAGCTTATCAGATAAAATATATTATCGTGAGCAGCCATTTCAGACTTTCAATCAATTTCAGGTTTCTTCTTAGTCGGATAGTGAATTACGGTGAGACCTTTCACTAGATACTCTATGCTGTGTTCAAAAAATATTTAGAATTAGACTTTTGAGTTTGTATTATATACCTACTTTAAGCTTTTTTTACTGAACACAATATGACATTATATATATACACCATATGATATTTCAATATATATATTCTCTTTTTTTTCTCCTTTTTTTATTATGAACTTTATATTATCACCATTGTATGCCATTGTGGCACAGTAAGCGCGAACGGTTGTGGGTTTGATTCCTAGTCAGGGGAATGATTATATTAAAAATACTTTCATTTCACCGCTCTGGTACCTAAGATAGGTAAGTTTCGCGACTCCGCAGGCAATGGTCTTGATTTCAGGCGGAAAGTGGAGAACGGAATGCCTTGACACTAGGTTCGTTCTGATTACCCTGCTATGAGAGAAAAAGCTTTTAATTTTCTATAGTCTAAGCTATTTTCCTTGCATAATATTTAATTTCCGAATTCTTTATGTTTTATGGTTTTATGACCTTTTAAACCTTCATTGGACCATTTCAATATATTGAAACTAAAATTAGCCAAATTGGCCCAGCCGTTCTCGAGTTAAATATTAAATATATATATATATATATATATATATATATATATATATATATATATAATATAAACTGTACGTACTGTACTTCACTTACTCAAATCTTTTTCCAGAATAAAGATGAAAAAATTGAAGGAAACTCCGAATATTGTGTATCTAAGAAGATAATGGTTGCTTTGTTATTAATAACATATTCATAACTCGCAACCCGCTCGCTGCTGTGCATGCGTGAATACGACTTATTTCTTATTTTCACCCACCGGCCTCCCTACTTTTTTTCAATAATTTTTTTTGCTCAAATTTATAATTTAAATTGTTTTTACTTTTTTAATTATGAACCGTTTAAAATAAAATAACCCACTCCCACTTCCACTTCCACCACCACTCGATATTTCAATCGAATCTAGCGAACGAGCGCAGACGGAGCGCATTATGCTCCCAACAAATGCTCAAAGTGAAAAACGGAGTCTTTACCACTTAGTAACTTCTGCCCGCAGTAAAAATAAAGAAAACACTACTACAAACTTACCTGTACAGGCCTATTCCGGTCGTCGACCAACGAATCAGTTATAGCGAGGTGATAATCTTTGACAACTATATCCAATCCCAGGAGGTAAACTCCCATAGACCGGAACCTGCCCCAAATATTCTTCTTCAGAAGCCTCACATTAAGGACTTCCCCGCTTTTGATCGGATAATGCACTTCGAATTCGAATTCCTGTGAGACAAAAAGAGAACGGTTATATTATATGTTATTTTTTGGTAAAACAGTGTACCGTACCCATCACTATTGTCTGAAAAAGTAGTAGTAGTAGGGTTTTACTATTATTTAATTATTACATGGATATCAGCGATGATAGGACACATTTTGATTATAGCAGTTCTATATAAGTGTATAAGATTTTCAGAAAGATACTAGACGTTAAAAATACATATTTAGAAAACGTGTAAAAAATTTACTAAATATGTTTTTTTTCAATTTCCTTAGTGTGGGAATAACAATTTAAAAAATGTTAAAAAGATATATATTTAATAAATATCATTCTCTCTTGTCAAACGTTTGTTCGTAGAATAATCTTTGAGTAGCAGAAATTTGTAAAAATCTCTCTACAGAGATGCTAACAACAAATATAAGTTGTAATAAGCGTATAAGAATTTTAACGTAGCTGGATGTAGAACGCATGGCTTAGAGGTCAGAGCGCTTGAACGGTTTTCAAGAGGCGCAGGTTCATATCCCGCTGCGTTCAAATTTTTATACGTTTTCCAAATATGTATTTTTCAATTTCCTTAGTGTGGGAATAATACTTTAAAAAATATTAAAAAGATATATACTAGACGTTATCAAGGCATTGTAGGGCTGTAGAATGCCAGAATTTTGGTTTGTTTTATGAATATCAAGCGGCCAGCGGTGCGCCACAAGGCCAATAATAATTAATTTATCATCTTCTAATTTGAAGTTGCTTACTATAGTTTGTCCTAGTTATTTTCCTCGGACAAAGTCGTCGTAAATTAATAGTGCACATTTTTTTAACATTTTTGAAAGTGTTATTCGCACACTTCGAAAATTGAACGCAGCGGGATTTGAACCCACGCCTCTTGAAAACTGTTCAAGTTCCGCTGGTTCAAATCCTGCTGCGTTCAAAATTTTTATACGTTTTCTAAATATGTCTTGTTTAATAGTTACGAAGACGCAACATCTCCATTTTAGGACGAAAGTGGAGAACGGAGTGTCTTGACACTAAGTTCTCCTTGCCTACCCGGCTCGCCTATGCGGGATAAAGCTTGAAGCGGCTGAAGTGGTAATGTTAATTTACCGACCTACAAGCCCCAGTCCGTAACTGTATTATTTATTTCAAACAAATGAAAAAGTACTCAATACTCGAACATTGAAAATATTGTTTGTATATTTGTATTACACAGAACAGCTTTATGCAAGAGAGCTTTACCCAATAAATAAACCCTTGAATGTATTTTGACACTATAGTGCCTATTGCCGCTAGTAATTTGGATTGACTTTATGCAATTCTGCGAACTTTTTACACGCGAAAAAGCTTTGAGTTTTATGAAATACAACGTTATTAACATTCTCGTTTATAAAATTAATAGAAAGGGCATCGTGGCGCAATGTGATAGCATCTGACTGGACATGCGATGGCTGTGGTTTCGATTCCCACCTGAGGGAACGATTATATTTTATTTATTTTTAGTTCTACGGTCTGCTGACAAAGCAGACAAAGCGCCGCATCGAGTTTCGCTTCTCATAACCAAATGTGTCGGATTGAGGCGGAAAGTGGAGTGGAGGGGATGTAGACTAGTAAAAATGTGAAGCTAAGGAAATAAAGCAAACGTGCTGGCTCACAGATCACATATACTAAAAATGATTTTTCTGAATTAAAACGTCTTTAAACCATTCTCATTTACTTTCAATCTCCTCTTAACTTTTAAACTATATTCTCACATTTTTTTCCATTGAAATCGAATGAAACGTACAGTAATAACTTTCCAATAAAGAAAACTTCATAAATATTTCAGCTCTGAGCGTTTAACCACTGACCCATTTTCAACGTCAATTGGAATAAGAGACCTGATTTCCTTTTTCTATTTGTTTTTATATTAAAATAACAGAGATTTAACGAGAAATGTCTTCAACAATAAGATTATGACAGCTTTATTGGCCTTATATTTTTAGCCTTTATAATTTGGTAGCATTCCGTATGTACTCTAATAGAGCAATGTACACAATATAAACCTAGTATTAGTGTTTTCTCCATTCTTAATTTTATGCGTATGCCTATTCCTAGTAAAATTCTATTGGTGTAATCTAATTCGTCTTTCGTAAAGAAAAATTACCTTTTCTACTCATATTATATTTAATTTGTACTACGATTTATATATTTGTATGTTGTAATAATAAACTAGTGAGCCGGTCCCTAATAGAGCACGATGGTAGCGGGTTCGGCTTTTAAAAACCGGCAGCGTCTTGACCGCTTCGCACGAAGAACTCTAAAATATTTTACTTTCCGGTCTAGATGGATAAAGTTTCGTCTAAAGTTCCGTAACTCAAATTGCAATAAAAATGGAGAACAGAGTGCAGCAGAATTTGAATTGGCTCACTACGAGTAAATCATATTTTGTCCCTATATTTTTTATATACAAGTAAGTTTTTAATGTTCGTACTGCTGCCATGCACGGCATGCATAGGATAGGATTCTTTAAATGATACTATGTATAATTGGGTAAAATATGTTTCAAACTTAATTTGTACTATAGTTTTTTATATTACAAACTCTTTATTAGCTAATAAAAAAAGTTGTGCTTATATAGGACTTGTTGTTTCACCGTTATAAGCTGTGATGCTTTTATACCTAGTTTTAGTTTTATTCAGCCGGAGCGTTTTAACAAAACATATAACAAATACTCTCGTCATACAATTTTCAAAGGATGGTTAAAAAAAAAAAAACAAAACACAAGTAGTACAAAACTTGTGGCTCGCTACAACAAAATTTTACATGCGAAGGCACATTTAAGAGGGGTTTTTTTTAGCTTTTATACATATCGCAAATGATGAACGATAAACAAACATATTTGTAAAACGACAAAAGTTTAGCTACTAATGTATTTATAATGTAAGTGAAATGACACACGCATGTGGAAAATTGAATACACTTACTTTGAAACACCAGTCAAAGTCAAATAATTGTATTCTAAATCAAAAGATTCTATTCTAAATCAAACAATTTACCATACTTAATAGATGAATATTATATATGTATAGAGCTTAGAAGATGTTAAATTTAACCTATCTATATTAGCTACAAAAAAAAAATTAAACTTAAATTACTTTTATACGTACGAATAGTAAATTATACAAAACCAACTCACTGACTACAAAAGCTAGAACAAGTCGCAAACAAGTTAACAAAGTGTAACCAATATTGTGTGTATTTCATTTAAAAATGCCACTCGTGCTAACCAATTTCCGCTGCGTTCTAGAACGTTCTGTGTCATTGCGAGCCTAGGCTCTTTGATTACGGTCCGTACATACCGCTACAGGAAGTTGCATCGAAAATGTTATTTCCTTTTCATTTAACAGACAACGTCTATTTCATGTATTATGGTTGGTTATATTTTTTTAAACTTCACACGTCCATTAAATATAGCAGTAGATCCAGTGCTAAAACAATGGAACAATACCACTAATTTTACTTATTTTGAGTTGACTGTTGAGTGTTGAGTTCCGAAACCCAACGCCGCCAATATAATTCCCATAAGTGAGATTGAACCCACAGCGGTTACATTTCGGCGGCATCAATCCAAAATATTTTAAAAATATTTGTACTTTACTTTAAGAAATGTAAGGATTGCGTTTGATTCTGAGCTCATTGCAGAAAGTTCTAGAGTTCCAAAGTTCCAAACCCACAAAATTCATTTACAGTCAGGCCCAGCCGACCCACGACAAAATCTAACACAGCATTACCCAATATTTACACAAGAACAAGTAAAATTGTGCGTTAATTAATAGAATCATAAAAATTAGGCTGCCATTAGCATTCATTAATTTAATTATAGTTTAATTAAAGGGCTCAAGAAAAGAAAGGGCGGTTCGGTTCAAGAGAAACGAACTTCAAATTTTAGTTACTTTCTTACTGAACGAATTTCCTGATACGTTTTATGTACCAATTATAATTATTTTTGAAAGAAGTAAGGAAGTCTCGCAATGCTATTTTGAGCCATTGCTAGTGGTCGGTTTTATTTGAAAATTTGCTTACATGTCCGGATCCTACGACAATATAATATAATTGACTAAATATAATATATAATATCGGTAGAATTAGGGGGCGAGAGGTATTGGCCTGTCTAGAACCTCCATCAGTACATTTCTATAACGTATTTCGAAGGATGCATTAGGCGGCGATAGAGAGAGAGGAGCTTGGACAGTGGAGGTGAATTTAATTAAGGTGGACTTTTAAACCTACTTGGGGCGCAAGTCCAGGCATTTTTTCTGCAAGGCGACTTGTTTGATCATTTTGAGCGAGATTCTTTTAGTTATTTTTTTTACCTAATTTGTTTTTATTTCAAAAAACGTGTTTCTCTATTTATGTATGAACAAAGTAAATATGCCATTTATTGAGAAATATCCATTGGCTTACATCCATTTGAGAGACTGTGGGCGGCAATTGTGTAACACTGTCCTTGCGTCCTAGTATGTCCTAATTTTGGCTATTGTCCTTGTAGGTTGGTTGGACATACTCGTATTGTACATATACAAATAAGAACTTAAAACCCTTTTTAAGAAAATGATGAGGACAGATCAGTGTGAAATTTGTTACAGTTAAATTTAATGTGGAGTGGAAAGCCAACACACGCTATGTGTTTGAAATACATTAAGATATATACGTTGCTAGGCCACGCGTATGGTCTACCAGTTATTATTAACAATCCCTAAGTGAAAAAAATATTATGTATTTTATTTATTTATATCTTTTGCTTTATTGTAATAATATATTTATATTTACAAGAATGTATATTACTTACAACTTATAAAAAACTTTTAATCAAAATTTTTCCCCACTAGTGAAAAAAGCGGAAAGCGCGGTGTTAAGCTCCGCTACTTAACACGGTATATATCCAATTGAGGCAGAAAGTGGAGATTGAAGTGTCTTATTATTAGATCTTTTTATGATTCTACTTGAAACGCTGACATCACTTAAATTCATTAATAAAAACAAAATGTGGTTAAAGCTATTTACGAACTTTGTAATTAGTCTAGCGCCGCGAGGAGTGACGTCGTTAGTAAAAGCTCATTTTGAAAACTTTTCTTGAGTCTCAATACGACGGGTACTATGTTGACTGGTACAAGTGCAAAAACACAACTTTAAAGGAGAGCGATTTGAAGGTTTTACAATTTCAGTATATGTAATAATACAATATTTGGATAACTTCTTTAAATAAATGAAATTATATTTTTGCACTTGTAATATTTAAACAAGTCTAGGTACATGCCAGGTAGAAGAAGAAGAAGAAGATCATAGTCTATTCCTTTGTTTGAATTCAGTTCGATTATTAAGTTACGTAGAGAGAAAATAACGATTAGAAACTTATTCTATAATTTGATATACATAGAGGCCATCGTGGTGTAATGAAACAGCTTCTGACTGCAAGTGCGATAGGTCGTGGGTTCGCACTTCACTTTAGATGAATGATAATATTTAAATTTGATTTTAATTTTTCTGGTTTATTTTGACAAAAGCGTAGCTTTAATGTCGATTTTGGAGTTGAGAGTGGAGTGTGATGAGACTAGGTTTTCTCTTCCTTCCGCCATACGGGAAAAAGCATCAAGCATCAGCAAGCGACTGTTAAGAAATATTTATAACTTACTTGGTTTAGGTTGATTATTTCTTTATGACCCCCCCGGATCACCGAGGAAGTATTGACGAGGTCTGCAACAAAAAAATATTTAAGTATACATATTATATATTATATTAAAAGAAAAAATATATATGTTTTTAAATTGTTTCTATATATATATATATACAGAAATTATTGTAAAAATTAAAGGTAAAGCCATTGTCAAGCAGTGGGACAGCGTCGGACTGTAAACGAGATTGGTCGGGGAAATCATTATATTTATAATATTTTAATTTCTCCGTTCTGGTGACAAGACAAAGCACGGCGTAGGATTGCGCCACTCAATACTCAATGTCTTGTATACGGGTGGAAATTGACCAACATATTGTATTGGCACTCGCTGCCTAATCTGATATGCCGGTTCGATAACGTGTTGCAAAACGTGACGAGTGTCGAGTGACGTATCACTTTATTTTATTTGTGCCTTATAAAAAGAGAACTTAAAAAAATATAAACACGCTTTAGACAGTTCGCTTAAGCACACAGGTGTAATAGTTTACTATATCACCTTGAGAGTAGCAAGAGGCAATGTTATAATTATATTCTAGTTCAGGCCATGTGCCAGTAGTGTAGTTGTGAGAAGTGGTCAGTATCGGAACACTGGGTACAATTTTTTTTATATATTTTTTTAATTCTGATTTCTACCTAAACTAACCTAATCTTTGTATGTGGGAAACTGAGAAAAAACACATCTGGAAGTAATTCTCCAATTTTGTTAAAACACTACCATCTCCACTTCCATCCATTAAGAAACAGGAGTCGAGTGGAGTATTCAAGTAAATATTTTTAATGATAAAATTTCTTCAAGATGATATTCGAACCTATAATCATCACGGTTTTAGTTAGATAACAAATGCAATGCAATATCGCCAAATGTTTATAACTTTAAAATAAAAACCATTTAACCTAAACTTTATTTAATATACTAATGTAGTTTACACGCAATATGATTTAAATCAAGCAAAATTACATTAATGACTACTAAGAATAAAGCTTATAAAAAAAGCTCCTGAACGTTCCAAATGACTTTATATTTTTGTTAATAATGAAAAAAGCTTTTGTGATATCTTCATACATAATGTATGAAAGGTACGAGTTTTTTCAATTTATGTATAATGTGTCTAAATAATATTATGATACTTTTATTTTCAGCTTCAAACTTTATCTCGTATTACAGGGGAGGCACATATAACCTAGTGTATACGCTAGTCGTGGGTTCGATTCCCTGGTAACAAGACAAACACAACATTGAGTTGAACTTGATACATAGTGTCTCGGATTCAGGAAGTGCGCTCACTGTTTAACCTGCTATGAGGGAAATAGCGTAAAGCTATAAAAGAAAGATATTTTACTGTATTTTCAACTATGACAAACTTCATATTCGTCCGACCGCGTACTTTTTGTAAAAAGGGATTCAAAGTTCACGTATATATCTAATTATTTTGTAATATAATACAGAACTTTACATAATTTATTAAATCACGAATGTCATATACATAATTGTTTTCTTTGCTATTTTCGAAAGAAAGCCATTTCGCGCCTTTTTCATACGAGGCTCTATTTTGTATGTTTGTTTTTTCATGAGAAATTGATATAAGTGTCGCAATATAATCTGAAATATGAGGGTAGCGCTGTCGAAACAATAGGCTTCGTTTACAGTGGATATGAATATATTTAGTGTAATTGGGTATATAAATATGTGACCTATTTGCACTTGTGTCTTTATAATGGGAGATATAATTGAGGCCGTTACCCACCACACTTCATTCTGTTCTTTAATTCGTATAATTGAACTCTCTTTTTTTAAGGATTTCTATAGATTTTATAATGAATAATTAATTAGTTCTAAACGTCAATGCCACTAAACCAACAAGTTCATCTGAATACTTCGTAGATGTTTTCACTCTACTAAACTACAGGATTTAGTATGAATGCACAAAGCTCTCTTATTTCTGCCCGTACAAGGCACATTACGAGTATGAGAAACGAAAATATTTAAATATTGTATTGTAAATATTGCCTAAAAGCCACCGTGGCGCAATGGAACAGTGTCCGAATGTAAACGCGATTGGATGTGGATTCGATTTGCATTCGGGCCAATATTAAAATTGTTTTCATTTCTCCACTATGTTACCTAATACAAAACACGGCGTTGAGTTCCGCATTCAGCACGCAATATAACGATTTCAGTCGAAAAGTGGAAAACGGAGTGTTAACCCTGCTATGCGTGAAAGCGTGTGTCGCTGCAAAAAGAAAATCCCTCGATTGTGAATCAACTCCCAACTATCGCTCATAGTTTTCAAGTATGCCACGATCGTCCCATATTAGATTAAATATTAAGCCCTGAGCTCAGAGGCAGCATTTCTCTACATAATACCTAACATGCTTACATAGTTCCCATTCACTTCAGCGATGTAACTTAACCATTTGGTTCGAGTAATTTTAAAAGAATTCGAATTTTATGTTTTTTAATGTAACATTTATAAATTATTTAATTTAAATGGAATAATTAAGCATTTATAAGTTATTTCAAATATACATAACTTATTATAAAATCACTATACTCTCTGTCTAACAAAGCACAGCCATAGCGCGTTCAATACGTTTTCTCACGCATTAAACGATAAAATTGTATAATACGTTCTTATGTATTGTATGATTTTTCGTTCTAGGTTTGAATTAACATATTCTCTGTTTTTTTAGCATTTGCGTATAACGTTATTAAAAACTTGTTAACGGTAGCTATTATTATTTTACTAGATTACCCAAAATATCTCTACGAAATATCAAAAACAAAACCCCCAAGAATTATACCAATTTCACATATAATTATCTACAGGTATTTTTATATTTATGAAACTATTTATTATTTAGAGGTCATCGTGGTGCAGTGCGACAGCACCAGACTATAACAAGGATGATTGTGGGTTCGGTTTCCACTCGAAGGAATTATTATATTTACATTATTTCTTCGCTCTGGTACTTAGCGCGATGTCGGTTTCTCCATTCAAATTCGGAAGGAAAACGGAGAACGGAGTTGTGACACTAGATTCTCTCTGACTAAGCGGTATAAAACTTGCTGCTGGAAAGCTGGAAGAAATATATTATACCGCCAGCCTGAATTTATCCTTGACAAGATAATTTATTATTATTTTTACCCCATTTTCATTTCAGTACTCCGTGAAAACGAGTCGGAATCTAAATGAATGTAGTCAATAATAGATTCTTAAAAAAAAAAATGGCAAATGGGACGAAATTAACATCAAAGAAAAAGAAGTTGATAAATTAATTTGGCTAAATTTACTGAAAAAATAACCGTATATCCCTAACAGAAACGGAAAACAATATAATATTCTTTCCTACATCCGTATCCGACATCCGCATACAGTATTCGGCTCTGAAATTTTACACCTGTAACATCCCTTATTATACGAGTCGCTCGTCTCGTGTAATTAAACTTACGCAAGTACGTTTAATTATCATTTATACTGTACCTGTCGCAATGTTTACTGCAATGAACCAACCAACGAAACCAGTCATTATTTATGTGTATTTTTCCCATATTTTAAGTTATATTTATTCTTTTAAAGCTATAATGGCGCAGTGGGACAGTGACTAGCTGAAAACGCGATTGGACGTTGATTCAATTCCTTTTTAATTTCACACTTTTTCCCGCACAGTATTGTCTGCAAAGAGAACCTAATTTCAAGATACTTCATTCTCAACTTTCCATCCGAAATCGTGAGGTCTCAAATAAACCCGTTTTTATACAGTCATTCCCCCGAGTAAGAATCAAGCTCACAACTCTCGTAAATACATATTATGGCAGTCAAAAAGTATCCTGGCCTTATCAGTTTAAGTGAATGAAAAGCGCGGCATTCAGTACCCCTTCAAAAAAAGAACAGAGTGACTTAACACCGAATTGACAATCGCATATAATAAGGAAAATTATACTTAACTAAATAATTTTTACTTATAATAGTAACAAAATTACAATACAAAACGATTTTTTTTGTATATTTATTTATATAGATATTTACATATATATGAATAAATATTGTAATTCATATTCAAATCGGTACGTTTCAATTGTTCTGTGGTCAATGTATTTAAAAACACGAACCCACAAACAAACAGAAAAAGAAATAAAAATCACTGTTTTAGATTCTATTACATTGATTGAATTGAATGATTGATTGAAACAGAAATTTCTACTGAATATAATGCAGAAATTATATCTTGAAACATTGAAAAACTTTACATCCCTTTTTACGAAAATAGTGTGGACGGAGCCGTATGAAATGAGACATAGCTAGTTTGTATGGAGATGAAGTACTGAGAGCTATTTTTTACAGTAATCCATCAGAAACTCTACGTTTGACTGGCACGTTTATATAAAATGACATACAAGTTGCTATGGCAACGCCTTGTTAGCACATCAACGTGAGATCTACGAGAGTTTATATATACAAATAAATAAATTTGGATTGTCTATTTGTAATATTTCAAATAATCGGCTTTCACTAAATCAAATGTATGTATACAACATACATTTGTATTTACATATTTTGTCTGCGTGTCTGTTTTGTCTGGTAGATAGCAGATGTAATAATAAGTAACTTAGGCAATTTAACTTTAGAATTCCACGCGAAGTCGCGCTTACAGTCTAGATCTAATATACAAAATTTGTACGCCTAGTCAAATACGAAAATATCATAAACATTGGAAGTGAGTGACTTTTATGAGCAAAATATTGACAAGTCCGGAAGTTATAGCCAAATTATTAGGATGTAAAACTCGTAGTCTCGTAGTGTCCTGTATAGTTGACGGTTGTAGGTTCAATTTTCACTTTGCAACTAACTTATATAACTAGGAAGTTATTACTCCCAGTAGGAATCGAACCCTCAACTAATCGTCTTTACAGTAAGACGCTGTGCCACTGAGCCATGATGGCCTGAGTATATGGATTTTAATTATGACTCAGACATTTTGATAGTTGTAAAGACAACGAAAAAATTGGCAATTTGAACGTAAAGGATTTGAGAAAGTGGGTTCTAATCGCAATACACATTACAACTGACAGTCACATACTAGTGACAAGTCGCTTTCTAATAGCTCTAACTTTCTTCTAAATCGTGTTTGGTGATGGAACACTCCACTTCACACAAAGTAATTAGTTTTTAACAAGAAAATTAAGTCGACGATAACTCATTGAAATCACTAACTGAATACGCAATTGTTGCTTATTTGTTAGAATTTTTGTTTAATAAAAAGATGAGTTAATCAACTTTGATTGTGCAATGAAATAATACTGTCTGTGAATATACTAACATTATCCAGGAAAGATACAAAGAAGAGAATGTCTCGATCTCATTTTAAGGGTCTACAATTTCCCCTGCATTTGCTATGACGATAAGTAAATCGCAAGGCCAATCGTTGGATGTTTGTGGGGCCAAGTGTCCCTGTCCTGTCCCAACCAATTATCATGATAATTACAAAGAAGAGTAGCTTCGGCATTCAATATGCAACGCCTCGAATTCAGGTAATATGCTGAGAGCGGAGTGTCACTAGGTTCTTTTTGGCGAGAGAGAAAAGCGTGAAGCTGAAAGAAAAATACAGTAGTCTGGTGTAAAAGACTTGAAAAACTTATCACTATAAAAAACATTATAATTTTGGGTAAGTTTCGTAATAATAGCATCGTGAAGTAAATGGAAGTAAACTATACTAATATTATAAATGGGAAAGAAACTCTGTCTGTCTCTGACATCTAATCGGCCGAATCGCTGAACCGATTATGATAAAATTTTATATAGAGATACTTGAGCGTCTAGGTATGAACATTGGCTACTTTTGTAGTCTGTCAAGGAATTTGTTTGTTTTACGAAAAGGCTGGCACGAAAGATCCACGAGAATGTTCTTACATGAATTAATTTGAGTCAGTTTTAGGAATAAGTAAGGAATAACAACCCTGAAATTTTAAGCAAGTCCCGGCTTTAACTTCAATATTCAAAGAGCTTGATTTTTTTTATCCATTATTTATTTCATACATTTTTATAGGTTGTTTTATACTGTGTCGGTATTTATGTCATTTAAACTGACTACTTTCTCGTTCATCGAGACAAGTAGAAAGTACGCCAAATACAAATAAATTATAATAAATATAAAACGAAAACAAAGTAACAATTAGTGAAATTAAAAAATTTAGACGTATTTCGCAGCACATTCGTATTGTTTTCCTATTATTTCCACTTCACTTTTATATGCGACGTTTTCAACTTTGTCGTTTGAAAATTTCAACGAATGCGTCAGAAAGTTTCGGAATGTGCTGCTGAAGCTCACTTTTTAGAACTATTTCTCAAAATATGTGCATATTCATTCGGAGAATATTCATAAATAATTTTATATATATATATATATATTATACTAAAATAAAAGGGGCAAACCTTTGGCACTACTTGACGGATTTAGGTGTATAGCTTTAAAGATAGAACTTTCTTAGGTAGTTCAAACTCGACGTTAAAAGAATAAGTGATAACTTCATTTTCTTTTAATTACACTTTTTTCTTAAATATTCCGTAAAGGACATAATTCTATATAATCACTGTTAAAAAGTAATTATTTTATAAACGATTTGTACCCCACTAGTTCGTTTTTGTATGTTATAAAATGCATATTCTCAGTATGAACTCATTGTTTCCCGATTTTCCTGTCTTAAATATTATAGTTTTCTACGACCGGTGGTTTCAGCTGTGGGTTGCTTATCAATCAGTTAATAACACAAGAATTTCATATACACAGACTAGATGTGCCTGCAACTTCGCCCGCGTAGAATTCATAAACAAAAGTAGTACTAAGTCACTCCGTATTACATCAGCTATCTGCCAGTGAAAGTCTCGTCAAAATCGGTCCAGCCGTTCCAGAGATTAGCAAGAACAAACAGAAAATTTGTAAAAAATGTTACTTTGGTATATTTACTAAAATGCTTTTAGAAAAAAGCGGTCATTTTAATATTCCAAAAGTATACTCCAATTTTATTTATTTGTATGTATATAATGCTATCCGGATCTATACAGGTGACATTTAGCCCATCAGATACACTGTCATGTCAAATAGACTCTCACGTCATTTATTGTTATTTATCAAAGTGCCAAATCGTCACACGCAGTCGTCACAGTTAGCTGAAAACCCCTATACGTTGGAACAGAAGGTGCTATATGAATAAACATTTTCTGAGTTGTAATCGAAGTCACAACCATGGCATATAAGAGAAGGCTACTACAGTGCCAGAGGAGCCTAAAATTTAATCCTTTTGCTATATTTTAATGTATATTCATTAAAAAGTGACAGACTGTGTCCAGATTAAAAGCTGCTTTTTATAATCAACTACATTTATAAATAAATTAATCCGCTGGGGTAATTGTAAACTTTGCGCTTTTAAAAGCTTATTATATATTTGGTATACATTTTACGATTTAAAACAATAAAATGGTAACAAGCAAGAAACAAAATACATGATCAGTAATTATAAGTACGGGAGCGAGTCTAGTTGGGTAACACAACTCTGCTCTCCAATTTTCTCTCCATAATGGGAAAAATATGTAAACATAATTTGAATATTTAATTTTCGATTCAACGTCTACTGCGTTAAGTTGCAGCCGCTGAAATATTCAGAACTAAAGATTTCGTCCATAAAAGAATATCTATATAATAAGCTAGCTAACTAGTGGACCGTTCGCGACTTCGTATGTTCGAAGGTCTCTACGTAAAGTTTCAACATAATCACTTCAGCTGCGATGACGTCACAAGCAGACAGACAGAGTCGCTTTCGCATTTACAACAGTACAAAAATATAGATATAGACTGAATTCATAAAAGGTGTACCTTAAAAACGGAAAGTACCAGTTATTTTGTACGATTCTTTCAACCTATCAATTTAACTAATCAAGAAAACTTTCATATAGCGAATATTAAAATTTTCAGTAGCTAGAATCCATTTAAAGTCAAGATTAAATCACATTACTGAGGTAAGAATATTGTTAATGTGCGAAATTAAATGCCTTTGATGCTCACTCGGGATTCTAATGAATATTTGTGAAATAATATTTAGAAAAATAGATAATATTTAGAGAAATTGTTGAGGGTTTTCTTATAATTATCGACCAGCGGTAGTTTATCGCAGGACTGACCATACTGACATTATATATTAATTAGCCATATTCCTTTTTTAATTTTCGACTCTTTATCAGAACCCAAAACCAACCCTCACCGAATCTCAATTCTTATCACATATAAAATTATATATCAATACGAGGAAAATACAGGGAAACTGTATCGGAAAAAGCAAACATTCGAAACAAAGGGAACGTGTATTTGTTCCATCCAATTCGCGGTTCAATTGGCCTAGAACCGTCTGCATTGAAGGTGAGTATTGAGCCTCCTCTAGCCAGCGTATGTTCTAATATACATTGTAGTTTGTGTAAAATTCATAATAATATTCTAAATGAATCTAAAATATTTTTTCCAGTAATTTAATTGATTTAGGAAACAGCCGCTATATTATATTATTCACATATAACTATTATTGAAGGACATGGTGGCGCTGTGGGACATCGCCAACTGGAAACCTATTGGCTATGGATTCGATCGCTACTCGCAAGAACGATAATGTATAAATTATTTTAACTCAACGCTACTCAACAATCAATGTCTCGATTTAGGGTGGAAAATGGAGAACAGAGTGTCTGACAGTAGGTTTTCTCTAACTATATTGCTTGCAGCTGAAGAAAAATCCTTATATAATTATACAAAAACACTTCACCTCTAGTTTTTGTTTTACACCACGATTATTTTTAATAACAATATACAAATTATGATAAAACCTTGGATTTTAATATATAGATTAGATAGCTTTGTAAAAATCTCCCAACAGCGCCCTAGTAATGTATGGTAGCAGCTTATGTGGCTAAAGTGCTTGAAAGGAATCCAATAGGTACAGGTTCATATCCAGCTAAATTTAAAATGTTTGCCAAATTAGCTTTAAGTATATTACAAATGTACTTTGGTTTTCTAGAAGTAAATTAAAATAAAACTCAATTTTTTTAAATGTTTCTAAATTATGAAGTGACATTAACGTAATCGCTTTCTACACGCTAATATGGAAATAAGTTAAGCTTTTCTAACATTTCAGATTTTCCTAGTACATTTATAATATTTTAAAGTACATTTATAAATAGGTTATGGTATAAGTAACAAACTTATTTTAAAAAGAAATTAAATAAAACTAAGATAAAAGAATTTCTTATACTGATAGATTGATAGGCAGATAGATTGATTGATAGATAATTACAGGTGAAGCCAAATAAGAGGATGTTAAATGAGTAATTGAAAAAGAACTAAGGCTTTTGTGCAAGAGCCTACATGTCGATTTCTCTAAATATACCTTTAAATTTACGTATAAAACTACTCAAAACAAAATAAGGACTAACTGTAATACAATTATTTTATCTTTCCGTACTATTGACGACCAAATAAATATAGCTGGGACAAAAAAAAGACCCTTGAACTTTAGAAATTTTCTAAAAATTCTTTCGTTTGTATTTTCTTTCTTTAGAACTGGTATTTATAGAAAAAATAAATAAAAAATATACTCCAAAGGTTAAGTTATTGTCTTGCAATAATAATGTAAGGTAAGGAATATATGATAATTGACGCAATTACTGCAATTGTTACAGTAACTTGATTCAAAATTGACACTCGCATCGTTATATTGGTTTGCAGTTTGGTCGTTCCACAAAATCTAATCAAGATGCCTAGAACTTCAAGGAAGTATTTCTTATATTATAAAGAATTATTTTTTTTAATCTCTTTTAGTTATTAAGTTATTTTTGAATAATTAATTAGATATTAACATTTTAACATTATTTTGCTCGGGAGAATATTTTGATTTTGATTTTTAAATAAAGTCATGGCACTATTTATATTATTTTCATTGTAGTCTTATGAATACTACTACAAAAATACTAAAAAGCCTTCATTTTGTTTTGTGTAGATCTAAATTTAATTTTGTATGGAATATCCTCATATCCTTTGTTATATCAACTTTTAAATAATATAACATTATGATTTCAATAAGTTAACAAATCTGATAACGAAGACCAATTACGTCTTAGAAAATCCGGTGGGCAATGCTAGTATTTCAGACGAATACACATCTTTATATAGATACCTAAAAGCCTTGAAATGTATTATTGTGCAGAACTTAATTACTACCGTGAGCCCCTTGGGATGGTACGTAACAGTGGCTTTATTATTCTATACATGGGACCGGATGTAGCGAAATAATACATCCTTCTAAGACTTTGTTTATCCGTTTTCTTTTAAAAAGCCAGAGAACACAAGAACCGGAGAGCTTCGTGTTACAGATAAAAACTACACAATTTTACCTTTGAAACTTATCCGATATTAGGTTACATATCAACAATAGTAAATAATTTAAAGTTGAAAGACTGCTAATGTTTTACGGGAATTAAACAAGGAATTTACGGAAATCAGAAAAATTGTATATTTATCAAACATAGTTGTTAAAGAGCCCCGTTAACTTGAAAAGTAACCATACAGTAAGCGTTCTAAGTTAAATGGACAGAAGCAAGCTACACCAGACGTAGCGGAATCGATTTTCAGGAAGTGATTGGCGACAAACGCTAGCGATTTCTATGCGCATGGTATTTAGTTGATATTTCTCAGACACGCGTCAACTATCATTGTCTATTTGACTGTACCGGCTGTAAATTATATTCGCAACCTAAATTATCCGAAGCTAACGGATCGTCCGAAATAATTTTATATCTGTAACTTAAAGTATGAACGTGTTTTTTTAAGAACTGTTAAGAATTGCAAAATCTCTATGAATATATTTTTGTGAAACCCTTTGTTTTTATACTATCCTCATTTATAAGTCATCTTTCATCTTAATTTTAATAATTTAAAAAAAATACACAGTTATTTAATCAATACATAGAAATTCAAAGTCTTATATATAAAATATATATTAGGATCTTTAATTTCCTGTCATTTTTATACATTTTAAAAGAAACTTTTTCAACTGAATTAATCGCCTATATATCTAAAATACAATTTTTATGTAAAATATTGCCTAATACCAAAATACAAGCGAATAATCCGTTTAAAATGGTGTCATTTAAAATGATAATATATATTTAATTATATTCTTCAACTTTATGTGTCTTCAATCGTCGGTTACAGAAATTCCGTTCTTTAAATGTTCCGAGACCAATGGAGTACTTGTATGCGTCTTCTTTGGTCTTGTAACAGTACAAGAGCAGTTTTCTAACTTTATTGGACTTCTTTCTGATTCTTCTTTATATTGCTTCAGTTAGTTATTAGTATTACTGAAGAATAGTTTTTGATCTTTGTCGTAGCTTTACGTATTTGCCTTCATAGCAAACAAGAAGGCAAGTACGTTCAGCTTTGAAAAAAACAAAAATGGCGAAATCCTTATACGGCTTCTTATATTGGAACTTATTTTTGTTGTTAGCATCGCATCTGTTAGCCAAAGATTGTTCTACGAACAATCGTTTAGCAAATGACAATGGTATTGGTTATTTTTTCACACACTTAGGAAATTGAAAAACTTGTTTAGAAACCATATAAAAATTTACGGATTTAGACGGATGCAGATACGTTTTGATACGTTTTCTAACAATTGATATGTTTTGGGTTTTGATACGTTTTCTAACAATGTTTTTCATTAAACCTCAATAATACATAAAATCGATAATAAATTCCATTGTGGCTCAGTGGGAAAGCGTCTGTCTGTAAACGCCATTGGTGTAGAGTTCGATTCCCAGTCAGGGAAGGATTATATTTAAATTATTTTCATTTCTCTGATATTTTACGACTAAGACAAAGCGCGGCGTTCAGTTCCGTGGGTTCTCACTGACTGCCCTGCAATGCGGGAAAAAGCGTGAAACTGTGACGAATCTATTTATATATTTATTTATAATGATGTAGGGAAAAACAAAATTTTCTCAAAATAAACATCTTAAGGTAAAACAACACATGCTACTATTAATTAATTAGACTGTTTATGTAAGATCTTGACACGCAAACTTAATTCGTATTCAAATGTAACCTTGGCTTAATTACATTGTTTCAACCTATGACGCTAGTCAGCTTGTCTCAAGCGACGGTCGTAGGTTTAATTCCCGTAAAATTAAAGTGTAAATAATAATTAAATTAGAATAGATGATATAGTGTTTGATATGCACCTACATTCTCCGATTTCCACCAGAAATCGAGACTTTGCGTGTTGAGTGGCGGTACTCAACGCCGCGCTTTGGTCTTGTCAGAGCGGCGTAATGGAAACGGTTTTAATATCATAATATAATATGAGATCGTCGACGGCAAAAATGTGTGGAAGTAATATGATTTGAGTTTGGTGCAATTTAGCTACCACTGTGTTAAATGATAAAATTGTAACTTTTGTATTTGAAAAGAGCAACTGTTGAGTTTCTCTGTGGCTCCTCTCGGCAGAACTGCCTTCCAAGCCGGTGGTACCTTTACGTTCCTTCGACGATTCAAAAGTGCTTGCAAAAGTCTATTTGAATAAAGAATATTTTGAATTTGAATCGCATTGGCAGTCAGATGCTGTTCCAGCGTTCCAGCGTGCAGCGTCTTTATCTACATGATATTAATTCTTTTGAACCTATTATTGTGCATTTGACATATTAATGTCTGAACGCGATGGTTGTACATTCAAACGATAAACATGAAAGAAATTGTATTTTAATATATTGGTCACGGTGCAATCAGACAGCTTCAATGGTTGTGGGTTCGATCCCCATTCGGTAGAATGATTATATTTATATCAATTTCATTACCTCGCTCCGGTAAGGTAAAGTGCGACTTTTATTTTCGCCACGCAACACGCAACAAACGAATTGGGGCGGAAAGTGGAAAGCGGAGTGTTTTGGCACTTAGTGCCTGCCTTCCTTGCAGTACGGAAAAGCGTGGAGTTGAAAAAACTTGTATGTATTGTGGAATAAGTTAAGTAAAGTCAAGTGAGGATCGAAGTGTTGTTAAAAACTACCTTTCCTATATGCAAAATGATTAAAAATAAATAAGATATCGTCCTATATTTTAATATTTTTAAGCTGTTACTGTTATTCACACTTTTAGGATATGACGTAGCTCTATAAGAAAGTATGGCTTAATCAGCTAGGTGTTCCACAGGGGCTGGTTTGAATCCCGCTACATTAAATAGAATTTATACAGGTATGATCCGAAATAATTCTTAAGGCTTCTTTTGAGAAATTCGTAACCGTTTGGATAGTTTAATTGATATTGTTGTAAATTGAGAGACTATTTCGCTCTAAGCTTAGATTTATTTCCACCAGTTGAGTTCATGGCTATGAAATCTAATTATAATGTAAATTAAAGAAATATGATAATTGTTTATTTGATTATATTTTAATTCAATTTTTTTACTACCTCACGCTGTTTCCTGAAAGAGAATCTAGTGTCAAGACACTCCGTTCTCCACTACCCGCCCAAATTTGTTATATTTAATTAAATCTTAAATAAATTTTCATTTAAAATGTGTAAAAATCGTGAAAGTCAAAGACCTTATCATGAGAACCTGTACGAACTGTAAAATGCAAATAAAGTAGTGAAAAACGAAACGTGCAAGACATCTAACATCTAGAAATTTCCGTTTAAATAAACTAGAATCGACTAGAGTCCATTTACAAAAGTGTAATTTAAAACATTCCGACCCAATACTCCTTATCGTCCTTAGTATTTAGGAAATAGTATTTTTTCTAAACAAAACGTATTAAATTTTTAAAGCAGCGGGTTTCGAACACGTCATTCATATTGATTAAAGTAAAAAAAATGTATGAATAGTATTCCTTTAGTGGTAAAATTATTTTTATAATTTAGAATGCTATGGAAAAGTCTTCCGATACTATGACAGGCTCAAAAATAATTTAAGAATAACTGATCCAGTGTTCTTTGTGCCGCCTCAGAACTAATTACTAATTATGTGTTAAAATTAATATTAAGAAAATAACAAAAATATCCCAAGGAAATATACCCCCCCCCCTCTACGAAACCCCTACGAAACCCCTACGAAAAATACATAAAGACATCGTTTTCATGATGACAGGGAGACTTGACTCCACAAATTTCCAACGATTAATCTTGCGATTTGTAACGGGAAACTGTAGACGATTTAAAATCAAAATTTTTAAATACAAAAGTTTTCTTAATAAATATTAAGTGAAATATTAATCTAAAAATCAAATGACCGGCCAAACTATTGAATGCATAAATTATATATATTTAAATAATGCGCCCCAATTTCACTTATGTTAGATCTTTCAATATTGCATAGCCCTGGCTTATCTCTCTCATGCTAAATATTGAATTTTCCAAAGCATTGAACAACAAAATAGTTTCTTTTAGTACTTTCCGTGCAATTTCTTTATGTTGGCTGACCTTTCAAACCTTCCTTGGATTTTTATAAACATTTACAAACTAAAATTAGCCAATCCAAACCAATTCTTTTCGAGTTTTAGCGAGACTAACAAACGTCATTTAATTTTATATATAATTTTATATATATATATATATGTTAATTAAATTTATTTAATACTTTTTAATAATTTTTTTTTAATAATTTTCAATTTACGCAATATTTAAAAAAATCTTACTTTGCGCAATGTTATTAGAAACGCGTAAAACACGTGTATATCGCGTTATGATTATGATTGTCACTTTAGACAAAAATGTAGTGATTTAGTTGGTTTAATTCAAGAAAATACTTCATTTTCAAGGAAAACTAGAAAATACAGCTGTTGGGTCTCCGCTTAAGTGTTTTCCCAACGTAGCTTAAGAGCACGCCTTTTATATCGCGTTACTACTCTAGACCATTTATAAAATTCGAATTAACATTGTAATAATGTAAATTTTAAAAGCAAATGTTCATTACAGCTTGTAGGGGCTGTAGCGAATTAAATTCAAATAACTGGCTTTCTCTACAATTAACTTTAAAAACTAAAAAAAAAAAAAATTGGCTAGCTCATGCATAGAAGCATGTAGCTAGACTAATGTACTCGAATCAATCAAAGAGTAAAAATTTGTTATACTTTTTTTCGTAAATTGATCTAATTCAAAGCGTTCCGTAAAGTTAGAGCCGCAAGTATTTGCGATTAGTATTACTAAGCTATTCTAAAGCCGATTTATTATTTTTATATCTTTTATCTAAAAACTTCCTAAAACTTGTTGCTGAAATCTACACGCAGTATGCCGGACCTGTAATAATTTCTAATTTATTTCCTCCTTTAAATATTTGCAGTTGTCTGTCCATGTTCATCTGTGTGTGTGTGAGTATGTGTGTATGTGACCGTGTGTATGTGACCGTGTGTATATGTGCGTCTGTGTGTGTGTGTTTGTGCATGTGCTTATGTGCATGTGTACTAATTCTACTAACAATCTTGGGATAAGTTAAAGTGTTAAAGGTTATTACCTACTTAACGATTTTATAAATGATAACACGACTTCGGAATTAAATGCTCGCTCCGGTCGATTTGAAAGGTATCATTTGTCACTAATAAATCTGTAAATTATTGTTTTGAAAAGAAAAAAGAAATGGAAGCCCCGCTGAGTTTCCCCGTCTGTTCTTCTCAGGACCGAGCCATTAACTTCAGTGAGCCGGTGGTAAATTGTTTGACGTTCAAAAAGGTCAAATAGACTTGAGGTGTTGTTAGGTGCTTGAGGTTCCTTACACTCCTCTCACTGTTGCAACCCGTGTAAGTTTTATATCGCATTTACAATATTTTGCAAAATTATTATAATATTCGACAAAGTTACCAACGCCACCATGGTGTAGTGCGACAGCGTCTGACTGGATGCGATGGTCGTGGGTTCAATGATCAGCAAAAGTAATGACATATGAACAATTTTTTAGTTTCTTTATATTTTCTTTTTTCATTTTTAACATTATTTTTAAAGTTTGTTCACACACTTAGGATATTGAGCAAACGCAACCCGCGCCTCTTGGTAACGGTCTTGGACGCAGCGTTTAAATTTTTATACGTTTTCTACAAATATGTTTTTCAATATTCAGTTCCCGGTTTCGAAACAAAAAGGTTTTGCCGATTATCTCAAATGTTGGCGGAAAGCTCCTTTACACAAAAGATACGTGAAGCTAAAAAAATATTTTTTTAGCGTACAATTTGCATTTTTAATCGAGTATTTAAATCGCTTTGAGCTTTGTTCGTGCGCGATAGCGGCAATTTTACGTAGAAAAAAGTAACAGGTAATACAAAAAATTTACTTTAATATATAAATTCAACAGGCTGGATTTCGCGTAGCATTATTATACGCAGACGACTTGTAAGAACGGACGAATTTTATATCAACACACATTAAATCCCTGAAAAACGCCACAAATAAAAATATCGCATAAAATATACAAATAAGTAATAAAAAAATAATAAAAAAAACACGAAAATTGATAGAATTTACACAAATTATAAGAAAAAAAAACCAGAAAGCACAAAGCTTGAGAATATATTTAAATAAACACAAATTAATAAGTAAATAAAAATAAAAAGACTGAACGAACAGAAATTTGGAAAAACTATCACAAAATATAACGAATAGTGAGAAAATTCAAAAATTAAAACAAGAAAACACAATAAAAAGAAAATCCGAATCACGTAATTAGAAAATAACATGTAAAAGAAAATTTCAAATTAAAAAACGTCAATCAAACCAAAAAATACACAACTTACCTCTGAACTGGATACGGACGAACTTTTCACTTTTACATTTTAAGACTTTGAACCGCTTCAACTTGACGATGAGCGACATCTGGACGCGAGCTCGCTATTGCATCAACAAAAGTTGACTACTGTACATAGTGGCTGTTCCCCGATGACTGGGAGACGGCTGAACGGTCAGAGCGCTGCTGGAGGAATGAAGGGTGAGCCCGGGTTTTATACCCCGAGCCTTTCACCCCTCCCAAATAGGCTCCGCCCCTAGCTGCAAAGCTCCCTCCACATCCCCTCACGTGTATATTTGTACAATGTTCTTTGTTGCAGGAAACGAGGAAAATTTATATTGTAAATTTTTTATGAAAGATTAATAAGTGTTGGTTCCTCTGGATCGTAGGTTCCATAAGTTGAATTGATGATGATACAGAAGTTTCTAAGTTACAAATTTAGACATTTTGCGTGATTTGCGAATATATCTTTGTACAGATTAAAAAATCGGAGAGTAGTTTTTAAATTTAATATACTAGTATTGTATTATTATTTATTTTCAGACACTCCCCGATCGTAGCAGGATTAACTTTTTTAGAGAACAATGGGAGGAGTGTAACTCAAACCCGCGACTATTGAAAACCACCCAAGGTTTGACGGTTCAAGACCAGTTTCTTTTGTTTTCTAAAAATAAATTTCATATCCTAAGTGCGTGAGTACAACTAAAAATATTAAAAATAACAAAATACTTAAAGAAAACGTATTCATAACACTACATTCTCATAAAAACATTAAAACCCCAATATACCGTTAACAATTCATATATTTAAATTTCACACACGTTGTAAATTTATATTTTCAAATAAAGCCACTTTCAATGTTCCGACGGCGGGCAACTGACAATCAAATTTTCCAACGGTTTTTTGAATTCTATTTATTATTAATATATATAATAAGATGTTTTTTATAATTTATATATATATATATATATATATATAAAAAAAAAAAAAAAAAAAAAAAAAAAAAAAAAAAAAAAAAAAAAAAAAAAAAAAAAAAAAAAAAAAAAAAAAAAAAAAAAAAAAAAAAAAAAAAAAAAAATTATTAATATTATGTTTTCGAAAATGTATATATAATACGTTTAATATAAACTTTAGTTTTCAAATAAAGGCACTTTAAATGTTCCGACGGCGGACAACTGGACATCAAATTTTCCAACGGTGTTTTTGAATTCTATCTATTATTAATTTTTTTTATATATATATATATATATAGCTTGTTTTTTAAAATAAGGCACACTGGACGTGGAAACTTAGATAAATCGTAGAAGGTACTTAAGGCTAACCTGGCGGGAAGGCTTCTTTCGTTCTCAACCTAATTTAAGATTTTGTAGCATTATACTACTACGGGAAGTAAGTCCCCCTACGGAATGTATGAAATAAATAGACTTTTGAAATAGAAATAAATAGAATTTAAAAAGAAACAATTCTTTTCCTTATTATAGGTCGTCTTATTAAATATATGATACATATATATACCGTGCCAATATTGTATTGTCACTTAAATTGATTATATTTAAATTGTCTTCATTTCTCCGCTCTGGCAAGACAACGCGTACTTTTAAGTATCGCCAGTTAACATGAAATGTATCAATTTCGGGCATAAACTGACAAAACTGAGCGTCTTGGGCCGTGTGAGAACTTTCAAGCAAATCGGACGGCAAGAAGTTTCTACATTGATAGATAGATAGATATAGGTAAAACTCATAAAAGGTGATAAAAATAGTTTATTTAGTATAAAATTTAATTATTTATTGTAGTTCGACTTATAGTATTATAACAATGGTTATATTGTATTGGGTTTATCGTAATATTTGGATCCCAATTATTTATTTGTATGTTTGTTTACATTCATTTGTATGAATGAGTACACATTGGCTCGTGCACTCTCTGAGAGTGAAACATTTTTTTTTCTTATACCCATAGGTTGACTGGACAAATCCAATCTAATCTAATCTAATTAATTAAATTACATTCGTCAGTCTCGCTAAAACCCGAGGGTGGCGATTTGGCTAATTTTCATATTAAAATATTCATAAAAGTCTAAGAAAGGTTTTAAAGCATACATAAATTACACTGATATAATAATAAAAATATTTTTTTGCATATAACTTGTAAAACAGGAAGCGTTCGGAAATTCAATATTAAACAACAAAAACAGCTTAAACTACAGAATATTAAAAGGCTTAGCATAAGTAATATTCAAACGTATGATTCAACGAGAAATAATTTATGCGTTCATTAATTTCCCCGGTCATTTGCTCTTTCTATACATTTCTAAATACCTTTACAAGCATATTTCTGAACTGACTATAAAAATATTGGACAACAAACACTTGCAAAGATTAGGAAAATTACCAGCCACCAGGTCCAGGAATTGTTCTTTTCATTATACGCTGACACAGTTCTAATCCAGTTGTAGGCCATAAGTCGGCTCTCCCACAGATTTTTTGAATTCAGTAGGGATTTTAATTATAAATTGTGAGACTGAATTGTAAATTGTAATTGTAAAACTCACAGCTTACAATTAAAATTAGGACCAGTTATCATCTAGTGTACCATTTGTCAACTTCGGTTGTGCAATGAAACAAGACTGTGAAAAACGAATGGCATAGAGGCAAAGATTATGAGGAGAAAATTAAGCTTTGACTGTGGATTCAAGATGACCTGTCCTGTCCCAAATCATCATAAAAAAAAATATATTTATATTTTTTTCTTAAAATAAGGTCTTCTGTTATTTATTTAATCGAGCTTTATAATTTCACCGGGTCATCTAGTAATAGATAAAATAATTTCGTATTATTGTTGTTCGAAAGTGCAACAAGGAAAATAATAAATTGGAGAAACAGAATATTACAGAATCGATGATTTTTCCAATTTAAAATATATATATATATATATATATATATATATATATATATTATTTAAATACTATAATGCGACGTGTGTGGAGTGTCTAAACACTAGGCTCGTTAGTCCATTTTCTTTCACAACAAATGGAGGTATCCATAGACGAGTTGATTGATCCTGCTTAATTTAACTAAATAAGTACTGGTTTTGAGTTGAGAATAATTAAAACTAGATAACACACTATTTATTCAAACTTATTATTTCTTATTCACAGTCGATACTATACATATAATCTTCCTGCTTTGGGCGAAAAAACGGGAAAGAAAAAAAAGGGGGGTGCTAATATTTGACTAACTGTAAGTATTCTTATATTACATGTTATATTGGTTTTTATTACAGCATAGGGGGAATCGGCTGAGAAAATCTAGTGTCAAGATATGAAACCAATGTAGAAAACGGATTTCTAATTTCCGCCCGATTTCCAGACGTTGGGTGTTGAGTGGAAAAACTCAATACTGCGCTTTGTCTTATCACCAGATCAGAGAAATGAAAATAGTTAAAATATTATGATCGTTCACCCGAGTGCCAATCGAACCCACAATCATCGGTTAGATGCTGTCACGATACGGCACGGGGGCCTCAGTATTGGTATATTATATATATATATATATATATATATATATATATTTTATTGATATTTATTTATCTTTAAGTACATCTCAAATATAGGTGGATACTCAGAGAACCTAGTGTTATGACAATACGTTCTCGCAAAAAATGGAAACCTCAGAAAACCATAGAAACCTTCGCATTCAAATTTAATACATTTAGATTTTTTCAAGATTTATTTGATTTGATTGAGAAATTTATGTTTCCCAATAAGCTTGAAGTAAATGTTCCGAAGTCGGGCAACTGGAGTTAAGGATTTCTATTTAGTATCTGACTAAGATATTACTTAAATTACACATTACTATTACTTCGTTATTACAATAAGCTTTAATATTTATTTATATTTGTTTGTTTTGGAAATTTATTAAGAAATCCTACTAATATTATAAACGCGAAAGTGTGTGAGGATGTTTGTTACTCTTTCACGTAAAAACTACCGTATGGATTTTAATGAAACTTTATAATAATATAGCTTATACATTAGAATAACACATAGGCTACAAGTTATGTTCAAGCCATTAAAGCCAAAATAGTGAACCATTGTAGTCAATAAATTAATATTATGGTATATATATGCTAAATGCATATATACCATACGCTACATATACCAGAATATTATTTTTTGCTATTTTTGTGTCTATCAGTATGTTTATTCCGGCTAATCTCTAGAACGGCTACACCGATTTTGACGGGGCTTTCACTGGCAAATAGCAGACAAAGTCGCGGGCACAGCTAGTATTTAATGTAAAACTAAGATTAATAAATCTGTAACTAGACATATTTAGAAAACGTATAAAAATTTTAACGCAGCGGGATTTGAACCCGCGAAAAAAAATGTCTTTTTCAATTTCCTTAGTGTGGGAATAACACTTTAAAAATGTTAAAAAATCTGTAAATTTTGATCATAACACAGATGCGAAACCCACGACCAATCGCGATCACAACTGCTCCACTGCGACATGATGACCTCTATTGTATTGTATATAACATTTTAATAATAATAATAGTAATAGAAATGGTTTAAATAACTTTTCGAATATAGAAAACATAAAAACCCTAACTCCAGTGGTCTCTCGTCGGAAAATGTAATGTAGGCTTATTTGGAAACATGCCTGCATTTATAAAGTGTGTTAAAATTTCATATATAATTGTCTTTATTGTCTTTGGCATATATATTTTTTTTGTAAAACATTTTTAAAGTGTTATTCGGACACTAAGGAAATGGAAAAATACATATTTAGAAAACGTATAAAAATTTGAACACAGCGGGATTTGAACCCGCGCCTGAAAACCGTTCTTGAACGGTTTTTAAGCGCGGGTTCAGAGGCGCGAGTTCAAATCCCACTGCTTTAAATTTTTTATACGTTTTCTAAATATGTCGTTTTCAACTTCCTAGGTATATTTGTAAATTTCTAATAATACAGAACTTAAACGGTTGCAAATGTTCCCTTACATTACAGGTGTAATATATAGTATACGGATATAGGAAGAACACTATATCAGTGATTAATTAGTACATGAATATAAAATTATTTCAAATTTTCCGTTAGTCTGGGATAGATTCTGTTATGGATAATCGATTCTTGGGATATTTAAGTAAACTTCGCAAACTAATTGGTCAATTTCTTTTTTTTCCCGCATATCGGGGTAGTAGGACCTAGTGTGAAGACACTCCGTTCTCCGTTTTCCATCCGAAATCGACACATTGTAAGTGTAGATTGTGGAGTAGAGCAACTCAACGCCACGTTTAGTCTTGGGTACCGAGTGGAGAAATGAAAATACTTGAAATATAAATAATCCTCAGATGGACAATCACGCCCACAACCAATCGCATTTACTGTCAGACTCCGTACCACTTAGTTCATTGTCTTTCGTTCTTAGTTCGACATTATTTTATATCTCATTTTATATTGAAATACCACAAGCAAGTAATATTTTTAATGTATTTTTCTATCTATGAAACAATATACTTTGATTTTGCAGACGGATTTGTTAGAAAATTCATAACAATACATGTTGTTTGAAATAAGATACACGAGTACTTGCAGAAGGGACCAGCATAAAGTAAAATAATTTTGAACCCGTTGTTTTTTAAACTAATTTATTATTTTACTTGAAAAATAACACTACATCTTAATTACTTACAGTTGCTTCGCTATTTATATATATATATATATATATATATATTTATAGACATTCAACATTGAAACTCCACATACATATAAAAATATACAATCAATTTGTTCTATCCTATGAATATATCTAGTATTAGTAGCTAAAAATAGCCAAGCCAAGCTATCGGCTCCAAAAAAGAATGAAATTTTTTATAGTTTCATCTATACGCATCTATAATGAAATTTCACAATCTGTTAGATTTACCACTAAATGAATTGAAAGTCACGGTAAAATCAATGTTAAAATGGTGGTATGGCTACATTCAGCGCGGGCCTGGGAACGCTGTCAAAAGAATATGCCTTGATATAAATGTCCTTGGAGTTAGACCTTCCGGACGCCAAAGGAAACGAAGGCTGGATGTCGTGAAGTAGGATATGAGGGCCAATGTCATGACCGTAGAAAATGGAGGAGGAAAATTATATATTTATTTGCTCTCAATGTAGGTAGGTGTACAAGTAAATTTATTACAGATGTAAATGCGACTATTAGGGATAATCTAGCTAAAACTAATCTAGGAACTCAGTTAGAAAAAAATAAAATACTCAATTGTTTTTTTAATTTGTTGCATGATATTTGATTATTTATATTATATTTATTGATTATTATAGATACATGTATTGTATACAACAAATTTATCAACATTTCTGCTGATGGTATCAAAAATAAAAACGTGTATACTTAGCCATTTATTGATTTTTAAGTTGACACATTTTCGTTCTTATTTTTAAGGTAACCGGAAATATGGTAGTCACCATTGTTTGTTCTATAAAAGTCAAATTTAAATATACGCATTTCATCGAGCTGTATTTGAAGTCTGATCCACTTTCAGTCAGGGACATTTCTATAGATAATGGATGAATAGAAACATTTATGTAAATTGTAATTATTACAAGCTTTTATTTAACTTTCTTAGAAAACGTATAAAAATTTGAACGCAGAGGGATTCACAATCGCCTCTTGTCCTTCCAACGGACTATCTTAGACTGCTTCCAATAGGCACGGGTTCGAATCCTGCTGCGTTTAAATTTTTATATGTTAATTCTAATTATAATAATAATTCATAGATAGAGGCTATCATGGCGCAGTGGGACAGTATCTGACAAGATATGCGATTGTTGTAGATTAAATTCCCACTAGACTTTAAGACTGTATACTTACATTTATCCGCACGTACCAGTGAGAAAAAGCGCGGCCACTTAACACGACATGTCTCGATCGAACCTGCTATGCTGGAAAACGCGTGAAGCTGAAACTGCTATTAATTCAAAATGGTCGCCGGAAGGAAATTGTGCATTACATATTGTTGTATGTATTCCATGAAAGACCTTATAGAATATAAGTACAATAGATTAAAAAAAGATCCAAAAAAATATTTACATATATTTTTTCATTAATATGATTTGTGATTTTCTTAGTTAATCCAGCCATTTTGTATTTAATGAATGTATCATATTTCTAGACTGAAGGGTGCATTAGTTACGGCTATTACAACATGGGGAACAACCCGCCATAAACACGTGCAACTTGTAATTTTGATTAGAACGGGAAGCAAATTTTAATGATACAGATTAAACTAACTCATCATATATCATAAGTAAAAATAATTTATGAATTCGTACTTAAATTTTTCTCTATTGCAGTAACGGTACTGTAATAATAGTAATAAAACACATTTATTGCCATAAGAAAATGAATACCGCATGCGATAAAGAAAGCCAAAAAGCCTCGTTCTTGTAAAAAGAAGAAGAAGTCTTCTTAGCTAATAAGACTGAGAACATATTTATATGAGATTTATTTGCTTATTAATTTCTATGAATCTCGTGCATTTAATTACACTTTGCCAAAAGCTTATGAAAATATCAGGGTCCCGCTTTGTTTTTTAATATCTGGCTGACAATATGTATATCTATATATATAATACATATAACAATTATCTTGGTTCGAACCTGTTACAGTCGCGCCCCGAATATTAAAATCGACGCAATTATAATTTAAATATTAGTACATCCATAGCCATTGCTAATTTCAAAAATAAAGAATTAAAGTCTTTTGTAGGTGTCATATAAGTGAATAGAAATAGCCGTCTGAATGAGAAATTACCAGTTTACATTCGTTTTCTTTTGCTTCAGCTTCACACTTTTCTCGCATAGCATTTGTAACTTCACGTGTTGAGTGTCGGAACTTTGTTGTTATCCCCAGAAAGGAGCAATTAAAGTATTCATCGGAGTAGGAATTGAACCCACAACAATCGCAATCACAACTAGTCACTGTCCCCTAGACTATGGCCTCCAATGTTTAATATGTTTTTAATTGTTCCCCATAATGGGATTTATACCCACGACCACCGCGTATACAGAGAGCCACTGTGCCACAATAGAGTCTATATGAACCGAATAAATATTATTACTATATATAACATAAAAATCTTTAAAGGGACTTGAATTCAACAAAATATATCAAATAGATGTGCGTGAGTACTTGTTGCATATGAGTTTGCAATATTTTAATAGGGCTGTTTCTTATATTATATACGTATATGAGAACTAACTCATAATTTTCTTAAATTATTATTTTTAAATGAACTTAAGTAATTTATTTAGTATTAATATATTTGTTGAAGTATATTTTTCAGTCTTTGTACTAAGTTTCAACTAGTTTGTATGTAAGTCAACGAAAAGTTGTTTGTTAGTCAGTAAAGTCTCTTAGTCTTTATGAAAACGTTGGTTAGTAGGGAAATGCTAGTATGCAACGGTTTTTCTTTGTTGAAATAATTACCTCAAATTGCAGGTAAAACCGGAACGCAAATAACACCAATTATTTTTACCTTTAAAAATAATTGTTTAATTAGACCTTCGGTTTTCGCGATTTTAACCCGTTTTGAAATGAAATTATTTTAACCGGATTAATCACGTATATAATTGGTATTAGCAAATACTCGTACATTTTAGAAAACCCGGCGTTTCGAACACTTACAGTAGTCCGTGGTCACAGGTGGACTGAGGTAGCATTCGTCTGTCAGTTGATATAATTATTATATCAAACTCCCGCCAACGATTTCATAGTTGCCTCGCCTACTGCCCTGGATTCTTGCAGAATGAGCTAACTTTATCTTGCTCTCTAGTGTGGTGGTCTCTCTAGTTTGTTGAAATTCAAACGTGTACTGTGGCTTATCTTACATTGGGCAAACAAAGATAGGCATAGGTATTAGGGTGAAGGAGCACTTCTTCGATATCAAGCATTCATCAACTTCATCTTCATTCAACTTCATTCTCCACTTTCCGCCCGCTACTTTTAATAATAAGTCACAAACTCGGGCAAATGATTATATGAAAAAATGTTTAATTACCCCCGGCATTCCCATCCCTGAAACACATCAAGGATTAACAGACATGTTTGAATATGTTCGGCGAAACGCATTCACAATGTACCGAAATTAATTTGTGCATGTCATTCACATTTCGTCATCATCTGGATATAAAATTAAACTAGAAATGACCATAGCAAAGTTGAAATATTTGTTTTATTTTTTGTTAAAAAACCCTAATAACACTTTATACTTTCCGGCCATTTTGAAATCTGCATATTATGATAAAATTTACATTCAATGTTATGATATTTAAAAAATGAACCTCTTTGCATATTGGACATAGATATGAGCAAGTAGTATAATTTTAATTTAACAAAGTTAGTCAATTGTGTTAAATAAGAAATTGTAACTTTAACATTTGACAAGACCAACTGTTAAGCTTCTCACCGGCTCTTCTCAATAGAACTGGCTTCCATAAGACCCAGCATCCACCAGGTGGTGGGTGGTTGCTTGATTTTTATTCGACGATTCAGAAGTGCTTACAAAGGTCTGTTTGGATTAAAGGATATTTTCTTGTAAACCAGCTATGAAATCGTTGTTTATGTAAAGCTAAAACTGTAAAAAAACCGTACAAACTGCCCTATCTCTAATATACAGCTATCATTGAATTAAACAATACCAATATTACAATACTAATATTGTGTCTAATTTACACAATATTTACAATTTTATTACAGAATTATTTTATTATTGTTTTACTCTCTTCAATTATATTTTTTCAAAATAGTCTTTGGGTGCGTTGTTTTAAGTCACACCGATCTTGATTTTTTTTATCTACACATACAAAACTCCTCCTTTACTGTCTGAAAGACAAAGCACAATCTAATCTAATAGCCGTAGAAAGCTGAAATTTGTTGGTTCCTTGAAGAGTGTAGGTGTGCTATGTGAGAGGATTTTACAAAATTAGTTAAAGCTACTAACATAAATAAAATTGGAGTGTCTGTTTGTAATATAATATTAACTGCTTTTATAATAAATGCATATGTGTATACACGGCACATATAAAAAAAAGTTGTACAATTTAAGTCTGTCTGATTATTTCAGCTATTCATTAGAACGGCTGGATCGATTTTGATAAGACTTTCAATGGCAGATTAAGACACGGGCACTGCATTTATAGTTCATGCAAAAAAAATTGCGATTAATAACTCATTATAATATAATATATAAATAATTTATTACAACAATACTAAAACATCTATGTATAATATTAAAAAAAAAAAGTATTTATAATCTAGGCATATCGAATCCAAAATCGAATACAGTGAATACCAAAAATAATCTAACTGCAAATCTCATTGAGTTCATGATTAAAACGGCTGGAATCTAGTTTCTGTGGGGTGAGGGGGTCCTATGTATAATATGCATTTGTTGCATACGTTCAGCTTCAATTAGCTTATAAAGCGCTTAGGACCAAGTTAGGAGAGATTTGTCTGTGTATTTATTTAAAATCACAACTTCATTGCTATTTTCTCGGACAGAAAAGTTTTACTTCATTTGACTAGTTGCATTAAAGGCAAGAGAGGTATATCAGTTGCTTATAAAATATTAGATAAGATTATTATGTTACATAACAGAGATTTTTTTGTAAAACTCCAATGGCATCTTGGACTTAAGTGAAATGAGGAAGCGGACAAACTAGCAAAGGCATTAGTGGAGGGTAGAAATTTAAACATATTACCCGATTTCTTTGAAATTTTAATTAAGTACAAAAAGGAAGTCAGGAAAATTTGGAAAGAGTATTTTGATGAGAGATCAAAATTAGAAGAAATATGATACCATATTCCTATAAAGTTATTCAGAATAAGCTTCCTCATATTCCGTTAAAGAAATTCAGTTTTCTCATGAAGAAAGTAAATACTCCTAACTGTGAATTGTGCGTGGAGAACTCACCATTTCTTAGTGAAATGTGTCCGTAATGCCGAGGTCCGTCAAGATTTAATTCGTCGATATAATTTAAATTTAATAGATGTAGGAGTTTTCCAATGTTTATTGTCTGAACCTTGTTCTGTGGTAGCTAAGATGTTGTATAAATTTAAGTATAAATAACTTCACGCTTTTGCCCGCATAGCAGGTTAGTCAGAGAGAATCTAGTGCCAAAACACTCCACTCGCCACTTTCCGCCCCAAACCGAGACATTGCGTGTTGGGTGTCAGGACTCAAAATTTTGAAATTCCTTGAGAGTGTATAGAACTCTCAGCCAATTGCATTTACGGTCAAAGACTGCGCGACAATGGCCTGTACTTTTAACTTAAAATAATCTAGAATATTATTTTTGTAAAATAAATGCATTATTCAAATTGAAATACAAATGAACATAAAATTAATCCGAATCAATTGGTCGTTACATAAGCTCCTCGTCGTGGAATTGCACAGAAAAGTCCTTTCAATAACGAAATAGACCGGACCATATTGTAGGATTAAATCCTTGCAAAATACTCGGGATGACGTTCCTCTTAATAACATAATTTCGATAATTGAATCCGGTGTCCAATTAATTTTGTGGCTGTTATTTGGTTTTGGTTTTGAACATGTCACGAGACCGACGGTCAAATAAATTTAAAGTTAAATTTGAATAATTAAATTCACACACGTATGGAAGTACAGTATGTTTAAATACTATTTGTCTACACTATAGTGATGGGTACGAGTTTTGTGTTTTATTATATTTAGTTAGTTTTTTTTTTTTAAATTATATATTAGCCATAGCTCTAGACAACGAATCTCAATTATGGAAATGTTTGTTTTGCCGCAAATTCTATGAAGAGACGATAAAGTTATTTTGCATTATGACGATCGTCAAAACATACTTAGATACATTGAATTGAGATACCGCAATATTCTTCAGATGTTGTTCTTTTGAAATATCACCTTATGAGATCAATTGTACTTCCTGGGGGACCGACACTTCCTGGCGGACCAGCAGTTATGAAAAAGTTAAAAATTAGATAGATTCGTGGATCGCTTGAAAAATATGACTAGTTCTTGCTACATTGAATTTGATAATGGTCAATACTTTAGACCAGAGTTTCTCAAAGTGGGGTAAGTGTACCACTGGGGTATATTATTGAGTCATAGAGGTGTACGTAAAAACTAATCGAACCCAAGACCACTTGATCTCCAGTCGCGCTTGCGACCGCACGACCAACGAGCTAATTAAATACCGTATTTATTTTATATAGTAATAAATACTAAACAAATGTATGTATTGCTTTTTCGTATTTTTCAATAAAATGCCTATGCAATTTGTTTTGAAAGGTTCGCTTTGGTCTCAAAAGGCATGGGTAATTGGAGGGGTACCTGGAACAATACATTTGAGAAAACCAGCTTTAAATGTGTTATCAGTTTTATACTATGTAAGTCTCATTTTTTAATAAAAAAAAATGACGGGATCATAGCTATACATAGGTGTATAGCTATGATCCCGTCGTTTTTTATATATTAGGATATACGAGTATATATAAAAATTTTTGGTTACACAATGGTGAGTTTAAGGTCACTAACATTTACTCAATAGTCGAAAAGTGGAGAATGGAGTGAGTTATCACTAAGTCTTCTATAACACAAATTGAACGACGTATACGATACACAAATAAAGGTGATTGCAATGTTTTCTTACTGAAGGCAATTTTTATAATGATCAAAGTTAAATCTACCAATACAGTACAGTACAGTAGCAATGTGAATGACTAGCCTTATATATATATATATATCTTCAGAGCGTCAATACTTACACTTGGTAATTCTATATTACATATTTCTAGAAAACAATTAACAGGATTCGAAATCAGCCCTCCGGAATATAGTCCAAGTTCTAGCCAATTAAGCAATATGTTCTAATAGAGCTACATCCAATTTCTTATACGATTGTTTCAAGTTGTTTGTTAAGTTTTCCACACTTGTCCCAGGTTTACACAATAAAATAATAAAAAAAAAACATGCGTAAGTCCAAATTTTATTTTTTCAAAATTTTTGTTTTGAATTAAAAATATTATGCCATTAAGTTTTCGAATTTCCGGTTTTTTAGAAATATTTCTACAAGATCGCTGTATGCAACCTCGTACTTTGTGTTTTAAGACAGAAACAGTTGAATTATAAAAATATTTTTTTCCCAGAGGAACGGTTTCAACTGTGCTTTTTTAAAATCTTTTCTGGACTGTAAAAGCTGACTGAATGCTGAAAATATTACTTAAAGAATTTCATAGCTGTAACTGAAATAAAGAGTAACTAGTGTTTAAACAGAATGGCAATAAAATAATTGACTTAATTTGAAAAAGCTGTTATTTGTTTTTAAATATATTTTGTTCTGTTTTATTACAGTGAATATTATATTTATTTCATTTTGGTGGAGAATTATTATTATAAGTAAAAAATAATTAAAACATTTCATATATACAATGGTTATTTCGTTAGTTGTCGATGATCCCGGCACTGTCCTGGAATCCCGGGATCAATCCAGAAGTTCCAAGAAAAAAAGGCATACATGTCGTATTTATCGACCCGGAAACACTGTGACTGGTGGAAGGAAGCTCCCACAGAATGTACAGTAGTAAAGTGCCAAGTATCCAGGTGGTGGGGATGTTATTTAAGTTTGTTGTCATTCGTTTACGAAAACGTAATTTTATTGATTTTACATTTACTGAAGATAAAAATTAAAAGAATATGGTAAGCGCAATAATTCATGCAAACGAAGTTGTGGAGGACAAGTAGTTTATAATAAAATTTTCTTATATATCAAGGAAATGTAAAGTTGAATTTCAAGAAACGTTCTAGTGGGTCTATCACGTTGTTAAAACAGTCGCCTAAATTTGGAACACACTATCTAGTACATTGTTCTTAAATACATCCACAGTTTTATAACTGGTAGTTCTTTCAAGACTTTGTGGACAAAATTTATGTAAATTGTAACATAAATTTTGTCTCAATTTTAACAAATGCTTACTGCAGCGCCACCTGGTGAGTTGTTACCGTAACACACATCTAAGAACAGGACCATGCACCAATGAAACTATACCTATCAATAAAAATCGCATCACAATGGGACTAGTAGTGTTGGAGATAAATGGCAAAAATATGTAATATATAATATCATCAAAATGATTGTCCCGACCGATTTCGGACATGCCGACCACTTCAGCTCCTGTCCAATCAATCTGCGAATCCCGAAGCTGGCTTCTTATAAAACTATAACAACGTGTACAAAAACGAAACTTTAATATTCAAATATTTTTTTAAATATACATATGAGTATACTGGCACTGTCATAGCAAAATTAGGCCATTAATTAAAAAAAGAAGATGTATCTAAATATATTGTAGTAGTACATTCTTATCTAGAATAGAACTATTTAATTTATCAGTATTTGCCTGCAATTTTTTAAATAGTTTCTATAATCTTATTATCATTAAACAATCAGGGGCATTGTTGTAAATAAAAAAATTGTAAGCTATTTCAAATGAAGTATAGTACTAGCAATACATTATTAGAGCTTTATTAAGGCTTTATCTTAAATAACGCCTGTGCATATTTTAGTTCCTCGTGTGAATTATACAGGTTTGCTAAAATAAATTTTCAGGAGGGGCTCTGACATATGCATGATCTAAGAATAGGCGCAATGGCCTTCGTTGTAGACTAGCACTACTAATAGCTTTGTTACATTTAAATCATCTTATAGATATTGGCGTTGTAGCTGAAATTTTGTGTATAATATAGATATATTCTTTTCTACGTTTTGGTACCTACGACATAGGGCGGCGTTGAGTTCCGCCAGTTGATAGTTGAGATACCAGGTTCTCACTGGCCACCCTTTAAATGCGGGAAAAAGTGAAATCAAAATCGAAAAAGTTTATTGTTTATTTTATTTGTCGCATTAAATTATTGTCCTTTTTTAAATCTAAATTATATCTATACAAATAAATAAAATTGGACTGTCTGTTTGTAATATTAAATAACTGCTTTTTACGAAATACATATTGTATACACGGGACATGTACCAAAATAACCTTTATTTAAATTTTCGGCTAATCACTAGAACGGCTGGACCTGGCAGGTAGCTGATCTAATAAGGAGTAACTTAGGCTACTGTTATTTTAGAATTCCACGTGGACGAAGTCGTGGACACAACTAGTCTTTTTTATACAAAATAATAATATATCTAATTTATTTACAAGTAATTTGTGTGATAGTTGATTTCAGTGGTTCTAGTCTCCAAGCAGCTTCACGTTTGCTCACAACAAGGTCGGCAGAGAGAACAGCCCAAGATACCTTTCTCCGCTTTCCGCTTATTTCGAGGCCTTGAGTATTGAGCACCAGAACTCAACACCGCGCTTTGTCTGCGATCGTTCGATCTCTGCTAAGCTAATTTTGAAATTTACAATATTACTGTGCCTAATCTAATTTAGCAAAGTGCGGTTTTCCAAAACGCTCGTGTAATAAAAGAATACCAGATGAAAAAACTACTTACGAAAATACGCCATATTCGTAATATTGAATTTTATTTCCATTTATGTTCTCACATTTATGTTCAATATCTATCAATCTATCAATTAAACCAAAAACCAAATGAAGAGAAAAATTAAATTCACTGTAAATTTAATGTTTGCGTACATTTTAAATATTAGTCATGAAAGTTTATAAAAGTTTCAACCGACAATTGGTTTTCGATCTTATTTTTTTCGTATTATAGTATATTTTACTATGCATTCTATATAAACATCATGCACATGGTGCTAAACTCGCCCCCGCCCTCGTCGTCACGCATATAAAAAAAGCTTAGAGTTGGTCTGTTTATTAGTAATTTTTATTTTTAGTACTGTATCATTGTATTGTAATAAGTATATGACTAGACAAGGCGATTATGGGTTCAATTGAAATAAAAATCAAGTCAATTTTTTGTGTTTAATTCCTATATATAAATCGTTTTTATTTTGTCTTCTTTATTTATTGTTTCAGTTGCACGGCGTTAACGTCAAATTAACTCACTAAATGTAGTATACGAAAGTATTGTGGAGAACGTAGTGAGTTATTATTGATAATATTGCACAATATTGTATGGAAATACACGAACAAATCATTTACTATATTTTTTAAATAATCTTTCTCTATCTATTTTTAATAAAATGAACTGACTATTAACCATTTTTTTTTTAATTTTTTACTCGCATCTTTTGGAACTTGAAAAAGACATGACGAGACATTCATGTATGTATGTAGAAAGCATGGCTTAGCGGTCAGAGCGCTTGAACAGTTAACAAGAGGCGCGGGTTCAAATCCCGCTGCGTTCAAATTTTTATACGTTTTCTAAATATGTCTTTTTCAAAATAAACTGATCTTTCACGCTTTTTCCCGCATAACAGGATAGGTCTGGTGTCAAAACATACCGTCCTCCACTTTCCACCGGTATTCGAGATTTTGTGTGTGGAATGGCGGAGCTCAACACCGCGCTTTGTGTTACAAGAGCGGAGAAATGAGTGGAATTCGAACCCACACACATATTTACAGCCAGTTACTGCCCTGCGCCACCATGGAATCAAATAAATACATATATAACTCTAATTCAATCAAAAAAATTACAAAATGCCACACCAACCCATATAACGAATCAGTTAAGAAACTCCTGCGCATTTCAGTCCTTTAGAACTTATACTCTTGCGTCATATCCACTGTTGGCGTTAAACGGCTATACAGTCATTAGTTCGGCATTTGGCAGGCGATGTATGACACACAATGTATTTAAAATATTAACGCGTGGGTATTACACCATTTATACTCAGTTTGTCTTCGATTCTCGATAGAAACGGGTGTACCAAAATGCGCGGAACGATACGAAATCAGGTATTTAAATATTTCTTATTATATTATTTAATTAAACAATCAAAAAGTCTTTAGAATTTAATATGATATTATTTATATATTTTCTGAATTGTTAGCAGGTATTTTTTTTTTATTATTCTTTAAATTTATTGTCATCTGTCATGTCAGTTAAACTCGTTTCTTGGATTTTTTTATACTTGCATGTATATATCGATGTATGTTTACTTTGTGCGTGTCATGCCTATAGCGTATTATGAAATTTTCCACTGTGAAGCTGCGCGAGCGCATATATTGTATTATAATTATATTTAAACAGTTTTTTCCAATACAATGAATTTTCTTTATAATCTGACTGATAATTTATATTGTATATATTCTATTTGGTTCTTTAAACTTTAAATAATCTCTCACAATAAACTCACACAGATGAATGTTTATATTTCCTGTATTAAGTAAGACAAAGTTCGACGTTGAATTCCGCCACTCAACCAGATGTTTTGAATTAAGAAAAAATATTAACCCAGGTGTCCAGAAAATACAAGTGTCTCTCTATACATAAAGTACAGACAACCAAGTAGTCTCAAGATTTATTTATATAATATATGGGACAAGATATATAAAATATACAATAACAACATTTGAAAATCTTTTCCGTAAATTTATTATTTTTATACAAATTTACATTAAGGCATATGTGAAAGGAACTTCTATCTTACTTACGAGTAGTGTTGTCTGAGTACACACTTGATAGTTGTGGGTGCGATTGTCAAGCAAGTCAAAGCACGGCGTTGTGACCCGCCATTCTAAAACGTATTTAAAGTCGAGAATTGTGTATCTTAGATTGGATTCTCTCTGGAGAAGTTACAATCTAAAATGAACAATGAAACCTAACAATATATTTTGATTAAGTAAACAATGAAGTGGCTATACTTATTCTAAAATATAAAAAATCTTCAGTCATCTAAAATCGTTTATCGCATTTTCTCGCATAGCAGGGTAATCAGAGAGACCCTAGTGTCAAGACACTCCGTTGTCCACTTCCATGTCGTCCGATATCAACACATTGCGTGTTGATAGGCGGAACTCAACGCCACCTTTTGTCTTAATACCAGGGCAGTGTAATAAAAATATTTTCAACATTCATCCCATCTAAGAATATTTTATAAAATGAAGAAAGCATGTTATAACGTTATCTCGTAATGCCTTATCAACTTGACCTTCGAATTAATCCTTAGCACAATCTTATCGTACAAACGAGAATGGTCTATAGATATGGTCTATGGTTTGTGATAATATATATATATATTGTGTATGTATATTAATGTATTAATGTATGTATATTTTTTCTGTCTGTCTGCTAATGTGGATTTATTATATTAAAATAAGTATAGTACTTTATGCAACTCTCTGCATTCTCTTGTGGTTAATCCTTTAGTTATTGGTTGCCTGGAAGAGATTGCTGCTAGTAATAAGGCCACCATTGCACATATAATTTAAGCGATCATTAAGTCTAAATTGTAATTTGTTGTGCAATAAAGTGGTATTATTATTATTATTATTATTATATATGTTGCTCCACTACGCTACGAGGGCCTCGTTATCTACATTTGTCTCTCATATGAAGACGTATAGGCAAAGCAAGACTTCACTTCAGACCCTCCGTTCTCCGGCGAGCCGCCCATGTTAGTGCATTCACCTGAAACCAAAGCATAACTAAGTTACATTTTGTAATTTTATTCTAGTCTAGAGGAGAGTTACTCTGACTACCCAGTTATAGAGTCAATGGTCCCTATAATTATATACATATATATTTTCTTTAACGGAATTTGATCCCACGTCCATTGTGAACATTAAAACCGCTAACTCCGCTACAATAGCGAGAATCAGTCGTTCAACAAGAAAGCGACCGTTTAAATACTTTTATTATTAAAAACAAACTGAAATTGCATATTCCTTTTAAAAAAAAAATTATATTAGGAATTATTGTCATTGGATCACGATGTGTGTAAATTTTACAATGATTCGAAATAGCGTAATTCGAAAAACAAAATAAGCTGCTTCACACTTTTTTCCGAGAGACCGGTCGTGTTGAGTGGTGGACCTCAACGCCGCGCGTTGTCTTAGGAGCTGATAAATAAAAAAAATAGTTTAAAAATTCTTCCCCTGTACGGGAATCGAATTCCCATTCAATCGCCTTTCGAGTCAGACGCTGTCCCACTGCGCCATTATGGCATCACATAAAAACGTGTATATATTGTAATTGATAACCTAAATCAAAGCTTTGCTTACAAAGGCGTGTAACAAGTTTCATAGAAACTCTTAGTAGCAGTTCGGTTTACATATATATATATGAATACTAGCATTTTTTAAACATTTTTTAAAGTGTTAATCACACACTTAGGCTTAGCGGTCAGAGCGCTTTGACGGTTTCCAAGAGGCGCAGGTTCGAGTCCCGCTGGGTTCAAATTTTTAAACGTTTTCTAAAAAATATGTATACTAGCATGCCGCTCGCGGCTTCGCACACGTGAACTATAGCTATTTCGTAAAACAATTTAATTCCTGAAAATACTAAAAAAAAATTTAAAAAAAAAGGTAGCCTATAATTATCCCTAGATCCTAAAGTATCTCTATAATTTTTTTTATCACAATCGGCTCAGCAGTTTGGCTGTGACGACGTTACAGACAGGCAGACATTAAGAGTTACTTTCGCATTTATAACATTAGTACGGATATAATATTCTTAATATAGATATTCTCTCATACTCATACAAAAGTATGTAGGCGAGTTATTGTACACGTCCCAAGTGCTTTCTAAAACGTCATTTAGTTAAAAATTATTTCATAAGTTTAGATAATATTTAATATTGCCATTGTAAATTACAAGCAGAAATCACCATTTCTGAGCATCATGTATGCCAGTTTCTAGAAAAGTGTATGTCAGACACATGGTACGGTGTGTAATTTAATTTAAATTAATTTATTTAATGTGTTTCTAATGCATTAATATAAAGTATATCAGTTTTATGCAATTTTTCTCAATGTTATTCTTCTATTTATTATATTATATAAGTATGGTCAAATAATATGTAGAATAGTTTGTCTCGTTTCATAAAGGCATTATTTGAAATTAAAAAAAAAAAATTTGCAAAATATTTAATATTTTTATTCTAGCAATATATATAAATTTAGTTTCACGTGCTGTGCGATACACTTGAGTAAATTTTGTGCTAAATCCCACATAATTTTATCCTATTTGAAGACTTTGCCAAGTGTTAAAACCACGAATATGGTTGCCTAACCTCGAAATTATTTACAAACATATAATTCTATAATAGACATGTCCACTATGACTATCGCATCCGAAATTATTATAACATCTTATAATATACAATTGTATGAGGCCATCTTGGCGCAGTGGGATAGTGGCTGGGTAGGTCTAAGGTGTTGTGGATTCGATGTTCAGATAGAATAATTTCCACACTGTATACTGTTGTGAGACAAAGCGAGGCTTTAGATTTCATCATTCAAAGCGAATTCATTTTTTATTTAATTGTGTCGGTAAAAAAAATTGTATTTAATACACAAAAGCTTCTTAACTAAGCTTTTTAGTTAAACTACCAACATTTTAATCTGCAAGGAAAATGTCAATAAATATCACCGCTCGTTTTTAAGAGGCGCGGGTTCAAATCCCGCTGTGTTCAAATTTTTATACGTTTTCTAAATTTTTATACGCGTCTAAATATGTCTTTATCACCGCTCGGTTCAATGTACGGTCAGCTTTTCGAAATTTCTCACGAATAAAGAAAAAATGAGAGTTTTAAAATAACCTCTTATTCGGGCGATTATTCTCGAAGTACACGTCATGGCGGCGGCGGACAGTCATTTCGTCTTCCTTGAGCATATTTCAAATTGATGAAATAAATAAGTAAAATTTTGTTATTTTAACATGTTTCCAGCAGTTTACGTTTTCTCTATTATACGCCCGAAATCAAGACATTGCATATTAAGTGGCGGAACTAAACGCCGCGATTTTTCTTACCAGAGTGGAACAAATGGCATAATTAAAATATTATAGAGATTTCAATGTGTAAATCGAACCTACAAGCAATCGCGTTTACACTCAGATGCCGTCTCACTGCAGCCTCTATTTCAACACTCAACGCCATTAATTACAATTTTAAATGCACAAATATTTAAATCTCTCTCGAAACCTATTGTGTCCCATTCTAAAAGTCTCTGATAGTACCAGTACATAAAAAATAAAGTACGCATAATTTTACTCAGAAATGTGTATTCTTAAATATATTTAGGCGGTGGTTGGTTGGTAGGTTGTTACGACAACCAATTTTTTATTATATTATTTTTTTTAACCTATCTACAATTATAGATATGATTTATTACCTATTTACAAGCAAGCAAATCAGTCAGGCTGCAATAATTATTATCGATCGCTAGTCCCTACATATTATATGAAATAACATTCATATTCCGAAAGCACTGATAGCAGTTACCCAATTAGATATAGACACTAATTGGAAATGCATTGAGTCGGTATTCTGATAAGCTTGTACTTAGAGTTTTCTACAAAAGGATAATTAATTATTGTCATCGTGGCGCAGTGGAGCATCATATGACTGTAAACGCGATTGGTTGTGGGTTCGATAACCACCCCCAATTTCCCCGCTCTGGTATAACAAAGCGCATCGTAGTGTTCGGGAACTTAACAAGTATTGTATCGCATTCGTGGAAAATGGAGAACGGAGTGTTATGACGTCATGATTCTCTCTGCTTATGTGGCGAAGATTCTCTTTGACTAAGTGTGAAGCTTATAAAAAAAGGCTTATTACAAAAAAGCCTCGACAAAATAGAACGTTTTATATTTCACATCAAAAGCTAAGATAAACATTAATGTATAAGTGGCAATTAAATTGTTACAGAGTATTTTCTTTTGTAAGCCGCTTATAGAAATTATTTGTACAGTCTCAAATACATAATCTCTTATCGACGGATTATACAAAATTTTCGATTTCTAGACTGCGAAAACAACTATATATTTAAATACAAGCAAATTTTCTGTGTATAAATTGTATTCATATCTTCGTGGCTCTGTCAAGCACCTCCCATCTAAATCACTATGGCGTAATATTATATACTAGAAGAGTGGCTTAACCAACATATCTTTTTTTTTATTGAAAAACGGAAGCAAACGAGCAAACTGACCACCTGATGGTAAGTGGTTACCTTCACCCATAGACATCTACAACAACAGCGGCAATATGGATGCGTTGCTGGCCTTGAGGGTACACCCGACGCTTGAAGGCCCCTAAGGCATAGCGCTCAGGGGAAAATTCAGATGCTAGAAACAGGAGAGTTTCATCCTAATATGTTTTCGACGTGGTGAGCAAAAACTATAGGTCTATATAACGGGACGCCTACCCGTAGGTGGGATCAGTAATCCACAAGGGAATGGATCTGAGCTTTATAAAAATGAAATCTTTGACCTGATATGAAGTACTGTTTCGTCCTGTTCAGCATCTCGAGTTTTTTTAAAGCCAATTTGATATGTCGACCCTAAATGATTCCAATACTCTTAGGAGTGTCCTGGAATTTAGCGTTGAACGCGCAAACTTGTGTCTTCGAAGGGCTAAATTGGACAAGGTCCTCCTCCCCATTCCGAGGCCTGCTCAAAAGCGGACTCAATCTCAGACACAAGTTATATTCTCCGCTCTTCCACCACAACGCGAGAGATATAAACCCTGTCAGTGTAAAAAACATTATCCGTGCTGGCATCTGAATAGCAATAAATGCTGCTGGAATTCACAGGTCATTAATATACAGAATAAACAGCGTAGAAGATAATACTGAACCTTGGGGTACTCTAACATTAATGGATTTGATCTCCAAATCAAATACCATCGGCCGCAAATACCATCAGCAACGACCTTCATGTGACTTTTACGGAGGTCCATTATGAGCTGGTTTTCCTCAAGATAACCAAGGATTTCGGTGTTAATCGCTCCATCACCTTAGCTTGTAAGGAGGTAATCGCAATCGGTCAATAATTTAATGCAAACGAGCTGTCACCTTTCTTGGGGCTAGGTTGATGGTTAGGTGTATGTAAAATATGTGCGTAAATTAATGAGTCTGTAAGTTATACTAATTTTATGTATTTCAAATGCAATCCATACTAATATTATAAATGTGAAAGTAACTCTGTCTACGAGTATATGTATGTCTGTGACGCAATTATGGCTAATCCACCAAACCGATTGTGTTCAATTGTTTTGAAAGAGAGCTCTTGTTATGAACGAGCGAGTGGGTCCCTGGCATTACATTAATGTAAAATATTTTTGTACTCCGCCTCCATTCAATTACTAACTGTGTCAAATTTCACACGCCCGCATCCTCGTAATTTTAGTGAAAAGGAGTCCAAAATATTCCCCCCCTCGGGCTACATTACCTTACATTACCTTATTACAATATTATCGATTCTTTGACTTTGAGTATGTTCTCGAAGGTCAACTGAGGTTTCCCCTCACTGCACGCAAGTAAAAATGCACAAATCATATGTCATTACTATCTAGATCAATGAAAAGTGTTATCGACAGACAAATAAACTCAGCAAACTAAGCACCATTTTACATTTCATTAAAATTCAAATAAAACTTGTAATGTTTCTAGAAAGTTCTAGCTTTATCAAGATGCAGGCGTTAACGCCTTATTATAGATGATTTTCATTTTATTCATTCTACTATAAAATATATAACTACCCAATTAACAACACTTCGACGACTTTACATTTCACAAAGCATTTTCTCAACCTTTAACTAATTGATATCTCGTTCTAGGATTTCTAAGGTATACTACAAACTACTTTTTGACGTTAGATTTGTATGAATATAACATTTTTATGTGTACATTTTAAGTGATACTGATGTTCTTACCAGAGGATACAATTTAAGAGGTCATCTTAATTAATTGGAAACAATTAATTATTTTAATATTAAATATTTTCTTCATAATGTTCAATATTTAAAAAAATGAACGTAAGCTTAATTTTTATTTATATTTATTACCTACTCTTGCTCTATAAGCACAAATTAGATTTCATTAATTTTCTATACTGATAATATGTTTTTAATGAATATTATCAGTATAAAAATTATCGCACTCTTTTTACCCATGCAATGGATAAATACAGACAGGGCCGGTAATTTGGACTCTAAATAATGAAGTCCTTACAGCCTCGATTACCGGTACAAACCGGTCTGGTAAGCTCTCGCTAGCCAACCTCAAAGGAAGAAACTCCAGGTGGTTCATAATATCGCCCTTTGTCACGTCGCCCAGGCTCCTTGATGCGTGAGGAACGCCACCATCGCAAGGGATCTTCGTATCGAAAGTCTGAAAGTATTTATTATCAGACTGACCTCCAACACTTTCCATTGCGCAGACGTCTCTGACCGCATGCACATTACGGACATCGCGCCATGGCATAGTCGTCGTCGTGTGTCGTGAGATATACTTCCGATATATTCCGAATATAAATCCTAAGCTACAACTCTCGCTAGTAGGTCGCTAGTCCTAAGCTGGGCCTCCACTTTGCAATCAGGGGTCTCAACAATAGCTTCTCCCGCCCCGAATCTCCCCTCTCCAGCCCCTTTCGGGGCACTTCCAATTTTTGGTCTAAGAACCGGTCCTTATTTATGGACTGAGTAGAAAACTACGGTCAGAGGGCTCAGCCCTCACACCGTTTCCCCTTTCCCCCCAGGGTGAGAGGGAGACCCAGTCTGTCTGTCGGTACAAAGTGCAACGAGAATTATGGCTAGATACAAAATTGCCATTGCCTTCGACTACTGTTATAGATAGCCGTCGCGATGTCGGTTGGAATATTACAATTGACTTGTTTTCATTTCCGCTTTGCGTTGGCAACCCTGCCATAAGCAAGAAATGTATAATAAATAAAGATATTGATTACGTTGTTAAATATTTACAATTAATAATTTTGTGCGTGACGTAGTGGAACAGTGTCTGGCTGTAAACACGGTCGGTTTTTTTTTTCAAGGAGTGAATATAACAAAACAAAATATAAAACACTTCGTCAGTGATCCGCCTTATTTGTATATTAGATGCAACGGAGTACTTATTAAAGCGTATATTGAGACTTCCAGCGAATCGGAAATATGAGATATATTTTCTAAAGCCTTTGAAACTAAGCTTTTTACTTGGAAATTGAAATGTGTGTGTATTTCTAGGAATAGACACTTCGGGGAGTTTCTTGGAACAGGGGCCTCCCTGTTCTTTGAATCATACCGTATTATATAATAAAAGATTATAATATCGATTTTTACGGTTCTCGATTGTTGATTGCTTTGGTGGTATCAAAGAAATAATGAAACATGTTTATAATATGAAACATATAATAATAAAAAACTTTCCCCAATTTTCAATAATTTAGATGTACACATCTAACAAGTCGCAACTTTCGTCCACGTCTTTAATTACAAAGTGTGATGTGAAAGCACCTATTCATTATTCCCGAACTTACATTTAAAATGTAATTTACGGCAAGGTTACGATTAAAATTGTAGCTTAAAATGCGTAAATAATATTTATTATGATAGTAACATACAACTATTTAAATGAAAAAAAAAAGTTAAAAAAGTATAATATACAAACTAAAAAAAAGTATAAAAATGCTTAACAATTAGTGGACTTAGTTTAAAATAAATAAAAACATCAAAAAAATCTATACATGAGAACTAAATAAAAGGAGTAAGACAAATTGTCTAAATATAATGAATACAAATAAGAATCGGCGTCATAAGCCTCATTTCGATATACCTACTAAGCCACAACGGTGTTCTAAAGGTCAAATATTATTCACAAGATATTAAGTTTGTTTGTTAGTATTTTCATATTTCATGTAATTTTGAAGTTACAATTTTATATATTCGTCTCGACTGAAAACAGTTTTGATATAAACAACTTTTACAGGAACAATTGACGTGTGTCAGTTTCCTTTACCTTCAATATGATTTTACAATTCGGCTCAACTCCACGTGTAACGAATATATGTTTTTTTTTGTTAAAAACCATCTTATTCTATGAAACTTGTAACATGCACCGGATTTGTTCTAAATTAGATTAGATTTGGTAATAGGTGTAGAAGAAAAAAGAAATTGTTTGTAAAACAATTTTCATTAAAATATCATCACGCAATATCTCAGATGTGGGCGGAAAGTGGAGAACGGAGTGTCTCTACACAAGGTTCAAACTAGCGTGTAGCTTAAAAAAAATAACAAAATGTTTATAATTATCGAGTTCCCCTGGAAAGTGTCAGGTTAGATCATCAGTCTCCCAGATATCGAACTAATGGAACCGCCTATCCCAACCCGTATACAAATGGACTTAAAGCTTTTCGCATTTTACAGAGCTTAGCTAAAATCTTCCATCAGAGGGGCTAATCAAGTTATTAGGTTTTGAAAACTTAGGAGCCCTATTAGTGAACCAGGTGCGATTGATAGCTACAGCATTGTAACCACCTAATTGCATATTCTTGTTGGATTAGAGAAATGCAATTGAAAGCCGCCTTCAGACATGTAAATTAGTTTTGATTTATTAAATAATAGTCTAGGTTCTATAAATAAATATACTGGCAGAAAGTGTTTTAAACTCAATAAATAATCGAAAATAATTGAGTTCGTCGTGGCCATCGTGGATTAGTGAGATGCGTTCATTTCTAGTCTCTGGCACCAAAGACAAAGCGCGGCGTTGAATTTCGCCTATTAACACACAATGGATTTCGAGCGGAAAATGGACAACACTACTATGCGGGAAAAAGCGTGAAGCCGTAAAAAACTGAATTTTCAAGTAATATTTTCATGTTATGCGAAAATTTTGGATATAAATATTTCCCACATACAAAAGTTAGTAGATTTTTTTTTTATATTAAAATTCGTCTACTATATAACAATGGTTAGCAGTTTCTAAATGCAGTGGTTGTAAATTCAGTTTCCACGCAAGGCTGTTATATTTCAATTATTTTAATTATTACTAGACCAAATCAAACATCTCTCGTCACGCCTACACATTGCGCGCCCTTGCGAGTGCGACAAGGACGACATGACGTGCATTTCATGTCGCGCCTTGCATTTCGCTTGGTCCGTAATGGCGCGACAATTATAGCCTTTATTCGAATTTAGAACTGTATTGGCAGGCACTATATGAGATTTTTATATTTTGGAATGTAACTTGTACGGACTTTTTTTTAATATTCAAACTAATAATAAATTTCAAACGGATTTAGAATTGAATTCTTGATGTTTTATTAGTTAATTTAATTATAATTATATGTATTTTTAACATTTTTTAAAGTGTTATTCCCACACTAAGGAAATTGAAAAAGACATATTTAGAAAACGTATAAAAATTTGAACTCAGCGGCATTTGAACCCGCGCCTCTTGAAAACCGTTCAAGTGAACGGTTTTCACTCGCTGCCATTTTACAAACTCAAATCAAACTTCACAGTAGTGTAATGTCACTACGCGCATTACGCGTGATGTTTGAAGTAGTCTTGTGTAGTTTTCGAACGAACTACTTCGAAAGAGCGCACAGACGAACTATGCGAACAAAATCCCCAATTTCTCGGTCCATAGTTCGAACAAGTTACTGAACAAGTGAAGATGGCGTCAACTGAACTGAAATGTCATAACGTTTACTCGTAAAATATAAAAATATATTTAAATGACACCTAAACTAACAAACAACACTATTAATTTACAATAGAAATAATATTTTATGAATACTCATTCAAACGTTTATTCAGATTGTAGAGTGCAAAAATTTTTGCTAAAGGAGGGCATTTCTTAATCTTATCACAGCATTTCTTAATATTATCACAGCAGGTGAAATATCAAATAGATCGAACGATTTCACTTCACAACTTTTTTTTAAATTAGTAAATTTGTTTCTTAATGAGCTAAGAGCTAACGAACTGAAAAAGCGAATTAATTAAATATATGAGTGGGGATTTAAACTAAGCTATCTCAATTGCAAACTATTACGCCCATGACTAGTTTTAAGTTATTATTAAGCTTAAATTTACGCAGTATCAAATTCAAATTCAAATTCGATATATTCCTTTATTCAAATAGACTTTTGCAAGCACTTTTAAATCGTCGAAGGAACATAAAGCTCGGAAGGCAATTCTGCTGAGAAGAGCCGTCGAGATACTGTACGGGTGCACTTTTCAAATACAAAATATAATACACATATCACATTACAATTAGATGCACTGTTTTGCGCATATCCAATTCTCTGCTGTATCAAGCGTAATTGAAGCCAAAATTCATATAATCATAGGCTTTTAAACTTTAAATGCATATCGAATGGCCAGTTTTAAACTTTAAATAGTTTTTAATAAAGGTATAGAGAGTGTTTTAGAAAAGTTTCAGCACTGTGCACTTTGTTTTTTTTTCTATTATAAAATGCCACGGCGAGTTTCGTGATGTTGTTGTTAGTACTCTGAAATCAATTTGAATTTGAATTTTAGTTTGAATTTCAGGGAATATAGGTACTTCCTGGATTTGGAGAGAGATTCTAAGTAGAGGGTGAGTGGTTTATTAGGGAAAAGTGTGTTTCGGTGGTAAATGTCAGTATTTTTTAGTGTGTTAATGAATTAAAAAAATACAGTAGATATTTTAATGTTGACAGATATTGGGTTTTTTTTTCTTATTTTAATTCCTTTCGTTAGTTAAGGCACTGGCACCGTTCTCAAATTTTCCCTCGAACTCGAGATATTGTGCGTTATATGAAGGAACTCAAAGTCGTGATATGTCTTTCCAGATTGTAGAAATGAGCTTAATGTAATTTTAATTAATCTTCCGAGTGGGAACCGAATCCGCTACTAATTCACTGACATTCACATACCCCTATGTCATGAGTACCTGAAGGTACAACTTTACATATAAACTAAAATATTATAATATTTAAATTTGTTTATTAGTAAAACAAGTATATAATTTTACATCAATTTTCACAACCCGTAACTCTCGCGCTTCTTTAAGCGTTTCTTTTTTTAGTCAATCGTGGCTTACTAATTTGTCGTTTGATCAGTCAAGCGCTTAAAATTAAAAAAAAAAACAATCAATACAATAAGAACAAATCTTAGAAATTAATATTTGTACCGACGTTCATAGAAACTGGAAACAGCTTATTACAAGCGTTCCAAAGCTTACAATAGTGGATTTCTGAAGTTCTCGGGAGCGGATCTGTAAAGTGAGCGTTTTGAATTGCATTGTAACGAATATTTGAGTATTCTCTAAGGGCACAGTTGGCACACAGGCCTGTTTTAAGTATATGGTATTTATTATAGTGTGTTGTATAAGAGAACTCCCAATCAATCTCAATAAGTCATGACGTGCAATACCAGAGCGGAAAAATGAACGAAATGAAATGGAATGAATAAATGAATAAAAAAACAATTTTTAAAAAAGTATACAAAATTTGAATTTATAGTCAAATTCGTAACTCTTGGACGGTTTCCAGAAGAGTTAATGCGTTTTTAGGGAAAAATATTTTGTTTATATACGTTTCTTTTATCACTTTACACATAGACATTACAAAGGAGGGACAGAACAGAGTGTCATGTCACTCCGTCTAACAAAATGGGAGAAAATTTTAAATTTCTACTTTTTTCCGATAAACCTTTTCCCATTAATGGGAATACATGTCCCAATCACAACAGAATATTAATTTATCACATTGCAATAAAATAAAATAAACTACTTAAATTATTACTAATTTCTGAAAAGATGTTCGTAAATTAAATAACTTGACAATATTGATTTTATATAGTAATCAGGTATTGTGTAGCTTTGCTTGCTGCATAAAGATTCAAAGCTACCTGCATAAACTCTTTGTGGTCAACTGTTATGAAATATTTCAATTAAAAAATCATTAAACAAATTTTGAAATGAAACTAATTTAACCGAATTAATCGCGTATAATTTTGGTATTCGAAAATATATTTTAGAACCCGACGTTTCGAACACTTTACTGCAGTCCGTGGTCTCAGGTAGACTGAAGTGGCATTTGTCTGTTATTCGATACAAATATTATATCAAACTTTCGCCAACGATTTCTTAGTTCCCTCGAGTACTGCCCTGGATTCTTGCAAAATGAGCTGACTGTATCTTGCTCTCTGGTGTGATCGGATTGAGACTTCAAAATTCAGATCATTAAACAAACATAGACAATACAGTGTCTTAACATTCCCTACTCTCCGCTTTTTCCTTAATAAAAACAATAGCTGTCTAATAAATATACATCATTTTTGTAACTTCAATCAAATATTAATTATAAATTAATCATTATAAAAAAGCCAGATTTATTATTTAAAGTTCGATGTTTTGTAAAATGCACGTATATTATATTTGTGTAATTTCACACAATTACCTAGGAACTAAATTGTATTATGCTTCTAACGGGACGTTCTACGTCCGGGCACAAGCCTTCACTTAACGTGGCAGCTTTCAACTATGTAATAAGGGGGTTTGTGGCTAATTAGGTTATTAAACATTACTGTAGCTACTATTATTTTAAAAATAGAACTATATAATCTACTAGGTGTACAACGTGGGTGTTCACCGACTTCAACCGAATGGTTTGGTGGGGTGTTAGCTATGAAGGAGTCGCTGAGACATATTTTTGTGAAAAAGCTATCAAAACAACGGCACAAATGTATCAAGATACCATTCATGGGGAGCTGGTTAAGCCCCTTTACAAGACCATGTTTATTATCCAAGAATGGTCCTTTCAGCAAGACTCGGCGCCGGGTCATAAAGCTCGTTACACCTTGTCTTGGTTTGAAACGAAGGTTCCGAACTTCATCAGAGCTGAAGACTGGCCTTCATCTAGTCCTGGTATTAACCCACTGGATTATGATTTATCGGTCAGTTTTAGAGAGTAAGGCTTGGAGTCAAACCATCCATACGGATGGAAGTGAAGATTTTTTTTAAAAATATATATATACATATATAAATATATATATATATATATATATATATATATATATATATATATGAAAATATCATTCGTTTTCACCTCCAGTCATAAAGTCCAATCTTTTTTGTTTTCTCAAATAGTCTGTTTGTTTATTAGGCAAATATGAGATATGAATGTAGTTATTTACTAAGAAGCCAGGGCGCAGTGTGTACGAGGTTTGTAGGTTCGAATACCACTAGTGTTGAAAATTATATTTTTTTTCATGACCCCGCTTTTGTAAGACAGCGCGCGGCGTTAAATTTCGCCACTCAATACGTAATGTCTCGAATCCGAGCGGAAAACTTCTGTGAAACTGATTTTTCATATACGATATGAAGAAAATAATTTGTTTAATAAATAATGAATATAGTATTTATAATAGAAATGTCTTATCTCAGCAAATGAGTTTTCTTAAACACAAATGTTATGAATTTACTCTAATAAGTATATTTTTCATTTAAGTCCAAAACAGATTTGGAAATTTATCAAGACAAAATTTCTGGTACATATATTAAACTTTACGCTTTTCTATAAGGAATACAGTAGTATTAGAATAGACGGAGAAATACACTTTGTTCTCTACTAAGTCTATATCTAGAGGCGTGATAAGTAGCGTAACTCAACACCGCGCTTTGTGTATTCAGGTTGACAAAACATCTATACTATAAGCATTCTTTCGAATGTAATTTATACCCATAACTTTAAGAATTTAGGTCCCCAAGCGTAGTGGAACAGTGTCTGACTCTAAGTGCGTATGATTGAAGGTTCGATTCCCACTCGAGGAATTTATATTATATTCAAAAGTATTTTCATTCCTCGGCTCCGGTCAACAAGACAAAGGCATTGAGTTCCTCCACTCAACACGCAATGGCTCGATTTCGGGTAGAAGGTGGAGGGTGGAGTGTTTTGACACTAGGTCTAAAAACGATAGTATTAACAATATACCTTTAACAAAGCGGTTGCCAATTACGTCAACACCTCAATCTAATAATGCCATAAATTCCACAATATTTTATACCTAGATGTAAAATTTCAATTAGTATGTTATTTTTGAACAAAAACTCTTCCACTTTGCCTTTACGTTAGAACGAGCTTCCTTTATACGCCTCGCGAGAGAAAACTCGTTGTCAATGGCAATTAAGCTCGTCTACTTTGTTAGACATCCAAACAAAAAGCTACCGTTCTATCAATAGTCCTTTAGTTTAGTAATTGCTATGTAAAGCTTTTTTAACTGACATCCCTTGCAGCTTGTAAAGTATAGAGGTTGAACTATATAAATTCTATAATTATTTTTAGGAAACGTATAAAAATTTAAATGCATCTAAGCGCTTTCTCCGCTATGCGTTCTGGTGAAAGCGAGATTTAAACCCGCGCCTCCCGGAAATTCTAATTAGTCTAATTTTTATACGTTACCTATAAATGTTTTTCAATTTCCTAAGTGTGTGAATAATACTTAAAAATGCTAATAAAAATCTAAACTTGGCAATTATTTAGCCATGGTAAGCCCAACGCCACACTTTGTCTAAGTTAGACCTTGTCCTAGAGTGGAGAAATAATTAATATTTAAAATTAATTGTCACCAATCCCCGTAGGAATCGATCCCACACTGATACATTTGAACTAATTAGATTCGTTCCAAAGTGTTATTTTGTATATCTATATATATACAAAATTACTATATTTGTAAAACAGTAAAAACAATGTGTCTATACATTGTTTATAATTTCAAAAAATAACTTAGGAACATAAAAAAAATTGTAATAGAATATGAATCTATGATTTAAAAGTTTTATATGTATGTTTGTCTGTCACTAGACGGATTATAATGGTTTTACATAGGTTACATAGGTTTTAAGTAAGGACTTGAATTTGTAAAAGTTCTTTCGTTGCTAAGTAAAGGTCATTGACCTCGAGGCGCTGCGTAACAACGTCTGTTTGTTTACGTCATGATTTGGCCCTGTTCACACGCGAGGGCCTGGACTCCTTTTTTTTAAATTTTGTCTTTCCATTAAAATAAAATTTGTCGTTGAGCTCAGAGAATTCAGGTGGAAAGTGGAGAACAAAGTGTCACTAGATTGTCTTTCTCGGGCAAGAGAGAAAAATGTGAAAATGAAAATAATTTACATTTGTCTGAAGTGTGGACGAGAAAATCACACTATTGAGAAAGTTATTATGAGACCAAGTTTCAATATCAACAGACGGTATATGGAGGTAGCATTTCATAAAATCATAAAATTTATGCAAACGACAGTTGCAGGCATCTACTACTTTAAAATAAACATTTGAATAACTGTAATGAGACCATCGCGCTGCAGTGGGACAGTATCAGACAGTAAGCGGGATTGGTTATGAGTTCACATCCCACTCGGGGGAATGATAATATTTAAAATAGCGGGTAGCTAAGACAAAAGTGCGCCCTTGAGTTCGGCCACTCCACAGTGGCAGTGTTTTGACTTCGGGCGGAAAGTGGAGAACGGAGTGTCTTGACACTAGGTTCTTTCTGACTTCCCTGCTATATAGGAAAAAGAGTAAGCTGAAACAAAAATGTATATATAGATATATATATATATATTTATTAATTTCGAACGCCCCCACGTAGACGATATTTTTGTCGCTTATACAAGTACTCAGCTATACGGTGGTTTTACGTATACAAATTAAAAATATTATTTTAATGCATCCTAGTGGCACAGTTGGTTAGTGACTAACTATATAGTTTTGTGCTCGAACTATGCTCGTATTCGGGGAAATGTTAAACAAATAGTATTTTTTTATTATTTCCTAGATATTTTCTAGATTATTTTGATAACAGTTAACTGCTATACAGCTTATGACTTTCAGGACTAATTTGATTTAAAATCGAAATTTGACAAAATTTGATGTGACGTAGGACGTAAGTTCTAGATATTTATATACCATTAGAAATATTGGTATGAAAATAGAAGCCAAGTTCAATATTAATCATACGCGTGTGTAAATGGATGACGAAAGTTCTATATCATTCTGAAATTTATTTATAAGAACATTAGCTTTTACTCACGGCTCCGCTCGCATTATTATCATAAAATGATCATTTAAAAGTATATATATATATATATTTTTAAAGGTATACTGTACATACTTAATAAACGTTTCGCATATAACAATAACATAAATAAAACATAATTAATGATTGGTTGGTTTTTTAATAAGGCAAATAATAAGCGTATAAGGAAGGTTGTATTTTTAATACATACGTACATACAGGGAAATAGCTTCAAGGCTTTGACCTCCATAGCAGGCAGCGAGAATCTAGTGTCAAGACATTTCATCCTTAACTTTTTACCGGAATGGAAGACATTTTGTATCTGTTCTTTTGACAAAGCGCGCCGTTGAGTTCCGCCACTCAACACACACACTAGGTTCTCTCGTAATATAAAATCAGGATGTGTTCAAATCATATCAAGGTTACTAACCGTCATGTTTCTCTCGTATACGAACAAAAAATAATTATTCAATTTCAACTTTCATCCACAGATTTCGAAAAAAACGGAAGTTGAAAGTTTGATTATGTTCGGTTCAGTTGGTGTCGCAGTTTTGGGTGTGGGATTGCAATTGCGTTTCACCATGAATATGTAACGTTACATGTGGTTGTGGGTTCAATTTGTGTTTGGGGGGAATCTTATATTAGGTAGTTCCCCGGATTTGAATTTGGCCATCATGTTTTTAAACGGAGGATAGCGGAGTGAATTATTGTTAGATATAAAATTAGTATATTTTTACATTAATTATAATAAAGCCTTGTTAAGCTGTCAAGAAACTAAACAATTGCTTTCTTCCACATATAATTCAACAATAAGTTCATAACAGATAAGAGAGGCAAGGAAAGATCTCGGTTGACCTTCGAGAACACAGTATTGATGATACTGGAGAATGGTGACATAAAAAACATGAGGAGGACGTGTATGAAGAGTCTGATGATAGTGTATCTAACAGACATTAGATTCCCGATTGAGGTGTAAGAGGATTTAATTCCACACATTAACATCAGTATACTTGGATAGAATGATCAAGCTATTTAATTCAATTTGGTCATTCGCTGTTTCATAAATAAAATTGCAAGCCGAAAACGGAGTGTCGAAACACTACGTTATCTGTGTCCTTTACCCTGATACATGAAATAAAAGACTTTGCAGCTACACGCTTCACCCCAATACCGGGGTACTCACAGAGAGCTGAGTGTCGATACATTCCGTTCTAAACTTCCCGCACAAATCCAAGATAATGAGTGCTGAGTGGTGGAACTCAACGCCGACTATAATTGTAATATATAATATATAAGGGAAATATTGTATTTTTTTCCAGTTGGACCAAGATGGCTACGTTGTCTTGGAAGATTTTCTACGTCCAGCTGAATGTGAAGAATTGGTTGCAGCTGGTACGGAAATGACGAAACAGGCCCCTGACGACCATATGACGATATTCTCCACTCTTCATAATGAGAAGCAGGTATTTATTTATATACGAGAGATTTATTTTGTTTTGTTCCTACGAGTAATATCCCTTTTCACTGTAGGCACATTCAAGATTAATTGTCTCTTCTTAGTTAGCTTCTCTTATCATAGGCCCATGCGTACTAAAAAGAAAAAGACATAATTTCGTTAAATCAATATAAATTTATCATCATTATTCCTTATTAATTTATAACTAAGAAGTGTGCAAATAAAAATACAAATGCTATAAATATCATTCAGTCTAGAAGCCGTCGTGACACAGTGGAGAGCGTCTTACTGTAAATTCCATCGGTTGTGAGCTCGATTCCCTTCGTAGGAATGATTAAATTTAAATTATTTTCGTTTCTCCGCTCTACCTCTGATACTTAAGACACAGCGTGGCGTTCTTCCACCATTCAACGCGCAATGCCTTGCTTTGTGGCGGAAAGTGGAGAACGGCGTGTCTTAACACTATATTCTCTCTGGCTATTAGAGAAAGTGCGTGAAGCTGATAAAACATTGTAACATTAAGTAAGATACAGTTTACTAATAGACACCATTGCATCGTGGCGCTGTTGAAAAGCTTGTAACTGCATATGGTGATCGTGAATTCATTTCAATTTCCCCGATGAGGCAAAACGTGAATGCCAATGGATATAGTAGATATAGCTGTGGGGCCAATTTGATACAAACTTGAATGTCAAATAAAAATAGTATGTAATATTTATAGTATTAATTCCATTTATTTCGAGTAAATTATTTTGAATAATAATACAAAGCTTCTTCTACTTCACGATAATAATATACATTGGATTTTTTTTAAAAAAAAAACATATTATAGCAGAATGTGATAGCGAGACATTATCGATTAATTTACAATTAGAATTTTTTAATGAATTTTTGTTTCAGCAATCGATAGACTCGTATTTCATAAAAAGCAACGACAAAGTCAGTTTTTTCTACGAAGCGAGCGCAATAGGAGAAGATGGAAAACTACAAGTAGATCCCAGTATTTCATTAAACAAAGTGAGTGTAAAATACCATCATTCATTTACTAGGAAATGTCAAAAGAACAAGATAGTTTCCCTTTCCCGAAGAAATATATTCAGAAGTTGGGACCATGAAAATGTTAAACAAAAATTCTAACTCTAAGTAGAAACAGTGAATGTACTGGGATATGTACACCTCTCATATCAATAATTTCGTCGGTGTAATTTATTTGTTCAAAGCTTATTATGAAAGGAAAACGATTCAAATTTAAGAATTTAAGAATAAATGAAGTCGTAAATTCTATCCATACTATATCAAACGCAAATGTAGCTCTGTCTGTCTATCGTTCACGCGGGTAAAGCCGCGAGCGGGTCGCTAGACATACATATATTGACTTAGGCTTATATGATTGATGGATTGCAATATACGCAAAAACGCTATAATTCTGGAATGATTATGTATATTTCAGTTATTTATATGTTCCGCTACACATAACCATATGTCTTTAATTTAATTTAGATGTAAGATAGAGAATGTAGTGTCTTGAATGTGGTGCTCTCTGCCTAGCCTAATATCCAGAAAAGCTGAAAAAAACTGTTTAAATGCCTTAAAATATTTGTATATAATAAAACTTCCAGGTGGGACACGCGTTACATCTCCTCCACCCAATCTTCAGATGCTATACGTACAGCGAGCGCGTCAAGGCAGTTTGCTGCGAGCTAGGCTTGAAGGAGCCAGCGGTGGTCCAAAGCATGTATATTTATAAAAACCCGGGCGTGGGCGGAGTAGGTGGGTTTTAGTTATACAGCATTTTTTATTTTAATTATAAAAAAATATTTATTAAATATATCTATTTTGTGTTCAAGCTTTTGCTACCACTAAAAAGTTGCGTGCGCTTAAAGGCATGCCTCGTTTAAGTAGACTGGGTAGCGAAAATTTTTTGACTTCTTGAACTTAGGAATAATCATCTCACAGCTATGGTATATTGGACGCGAAGTGCATAATTAACGCTACATTTGTGCTACGGCTTTATGTAACTACATTCTTATACTTTACAGTAAAACTATTATTATAAATTAAATATTTTATTGAGTGGAATTTGAACTTGTGACTACATTAATATGCTTTATACCTCATATAATTTTTTTACAATTTTTAAAAGTTTATTGCTATGATAATTCCACGAATTAAATTGGTAGCCAAATCCTGAAACTAAATTTATTCCACTTCCCTTCCCTTATCCATTTAGTTCTGATGATAGTCCAATTTATATAAATACTATTGTTGTTAATCCAAAATGGCTACCACAACAAAATGGCGGAGTCAAATGAAAGGGGTACTGGTGATACAGGTATATTAACTGCTGGCAATACAGGTATATTACCTATTTTAACAAGTATACAAACTTAAAAAAAAAATGTTTTAAAAACAATACTTTTACTTATAATTTGTTTCTACGAAAACACCACAGAATCTTTAACTTTTACAACTCGATGTGTACATATTTTTCAATAATAAATAAACGACATTAAAATTCTAAAATTATTTAGCTTGAGCTTGTAGCGTGTTCATTAAATTTATGCCGCAAGCGCTAATTACAATTAAAATAACAATTGCCACTTATAGACGGAAGCTTTGCTAAGAAAAGCTTGTGTAAAGCTTTTTATTATTACGAGTTCAGTACATTATAACGAGGCGGTCACAAAAAAAAACACAAGTACGGCACTCATTGTTTTTTATTTACTGGGTAGTAGTTGAATAAATTTCTTATTAATTAATCTTGCAATGATGATGTGGGCTCTATTCTCACTCGTGGAAATGATTATATATATTGAAATTAGTTTCATTTCTCTGCTCTGGTGATAAGACAAGACAAATCGCGGGGTTGAGTTTCGCCCGTTCAACGCGCAGTGTCTCGGACTCGGGCAGACAATGGAGGGCTGGGGAGGGCTCTAGGTCCTCTGTCTGCCCTGCTAAGGGGGAGAAACGTAATGCCACTTTTCGCCTGTCTTAGAAACACTGTGTGAGAGGTGGTGGTATTAACAATACCGACAAAATAATATCTTTGATTTTCGCGATCACTTCATATTTTCAAATGAATCTATTTTGAACCGGATTCGAAAATACATTTTTCTAGATACCGGACGTTTCGAAAACTTTACAGTAGTCCATGGTCACAGGTAGACTCAGGTGGCATTTGTCTGTCATTTGATACAATTACCGACATTTTTGTCAGCAACAAGAATGTCATGGTATCCATTATATTAATTAAAATTTTAAATCAACTTTTTTTCAATCAATGATTTAACATTACAACATATATAGAATTAATATATATAAATAAAAATATAATAAAACAAAGCAGACACAAATATTTTAGGACATAATTCTCTGAGGCTGCACCGTGGAATGTTGATGCAAATAAAATAGTAGGGTTGTAATTAAATACGAGAGCTACACGACTTTTCACTATGTGATATAAACTCTGTGTTTTTGTATCTCAATTATACTTATATATTTATGTATGTGCTACTGTAAAATCTCAAAACATTATATAAAAAAAATCCATTAAATATTCAGATTTAACCAAATTTGTGGTAAAACTCAGAATTGTTTCTCGATTATAGTTTTTCTTGTTGAATAATTGTCCATCTTAAATGTTTATGTGGATAATCTTTTAAATTTTGATAGTACTACTCCTAAACTTAGCTTCGAGTTTGAAAGAAATAATGCTCAAAGAACCATAGTTCGGACTTTTACTAATAATGTTGGTAAAGTAAGAAAAGCATAGGATACATATATATATATATGGTAAATCCTATACTTTATATATATATATATATATATATATATTTATATATATGTTTATAAATATGTATGTATATAATTTTAAACCACCACCAAAAGCCACAAGCTTTTCAGTAATTCCCTTTTTGTAATTCGTATCATTTCAATCCATAAAGCATACTATAAATAAATAAAACACATTAGCATTAAGCTTTCAAACCATTTACGGCTTTGTAGTGTCTAGTTAGAAGTTCTTTTTTGTCTTTTTGTTTACTATAAATAAATTGTCATATGGAATTAAATAAGCTGGGTGATATCTCGTTATATATAATTTAATGCATTTGGTCTAATCGGTCTTCTAAATATATTCTAAATCTGTAACACTCGGTTAGGTTTGGTGGCGAATATGTCGGTGTCAATTTAAATTTTGTACATTGCTTCTGTCTGTTTGCAAATCCGATTCAATATTGCACGTATCGATGGACACACGTGTGAAAAATGTGTAAATTTTATAACATTGAAAATTCTCATCGCCATGCTGTTGCATATGTAAAACTAATTTCGTCGTTCGACAGTATCGTTACAGAAATAAAAAGTTTTTAATGAAAACGGATGCTTTATTTTGTACACTTGATGCTCGTCGATACGAATTCGAAGACAATTTTATAAAATTAAAATTGTTTTCATTTTCACACATTCGAAATGTAGACACTACTAAGAGTCATGTTTAGAAAACGTATAATAATTTGAACGCAGCGGAATTTGAACCCGCGCCTCTTGAAAACCGTTCAAGCGCTCTGACCGCTAAGCCATGCGTTCTACATACAGCTACGTTGAAATTCTTATACGCTTATTACAACTTATATTTGTTGTTGGCATCTCTGTAGAGAGATTTTAACAAATTTCTGCTACCCAAAGATTATTCTACGAACAGAGAATGCTATTTATTAAAATATATATTTTTTAACATTTTTAAAGTGTTATTCCCACACTAAGGAAATTTCTAAATATGTCTTTTTCAATTTCCTTAGTGTGGGAATAACACTTTAAAAATGTTAAAAAATAAGTACTATGAGTGTCAAAGGCACTAGAAGCTTTCTTTGAAAAATCATGAAGCCTATATTATAAGTTATGCATAAACACTGTTCTTGACAAATTTTATCATTCTTCGAAAATGTTTAGCTTAGTTGTGAAATATTTAACAGGTAAAGTTTTAAGTTTGATTACAACCTACGAAATGTTAATTTTGTTTATTGACAATAGTTCAAAAACTTTACAAAACTTTAGTCAACTTTACTGCCTAATTATATACAATACAGCGTTAAGCTATAGAAAATAAATATAGTTTTAACATTTTTTAAAGTGTTACTCGCTCACTTAGGAAATTGAAAAAGACATATTTATAAAACGTATAAACGTATAAACGGTTTTGAAGAGGCGCGGGTTCAAATCCCGCTGCGTTTAAATTTTTAGACGTGTTCCAAATATGTCTTATAGAAAATAACTTACCTTTCATGAAAAATGGGACAGCAATGTAAGTTTTAACGCCGTACACCATTCCCCCGAATGGGCATCTTACCCACCAGGGTAAGATGCCCATTCGGGGGAATGATAACATTTAATTAGTTCTCATTTGTCTGCTCAGCTAAGTGAAAGCGCGGCCCGGCATTGCGCCCCGTCGATTTCAAGACAATGTCTCGAACTCATGTGGAAAATTCAGAACGGAAAAAACAATTTTTCTATTAACGATAATTGGCTATAGGTACAATTAATAGAAATATAGTAGGCGGATAATCGAGATTCATGGAATAAAGTATTTTAGGAAATATTGTAAACATCATGTTTTTTTCAAATTAATTACAAAGGAATTATATATAAACATCAATTTGAAACGGATCGCAAATAATAAAAATAAAAAATATAAGCTCTTATATATTTTATAAGCCTATTTATCGATTTATTACAAACCTTACCAACAATTCTCACTCACTTCGCTCACACACTTCGCTCACTCACTTCACTTTATGTATTTCAGTATATATTACACTTAATTCTTAATTCAATGTATCTTTAATAAATATTATCACTACCGCACTCCTTCTTTATATAAACTAAAACTGTGCACTCATACTCCTCCTCCAAAGTAGAAGGTCGTCGGTACAAAGTTTTGCCTTCTCGAAATTTATACTCTGGAAATAATACAAACAATATTGCAATTTTCAATATTATTTTATCTTTTCTGTATCTTAAGTTTGTCTTAACACACTGAGGAAATAAAGTACTATAATTTTCATCATTCAATATGTGAATAGGTTAATAGGGGGTAGGTATAAGAAAAACCATTTTACAGTCGTAATAATGTTAAGGGATATAAAGTTTACGCAAACGATGTTACAAGCGATAACTAATGATTTAAATAATATTATTTCCCGAGTGCCAATCAAACCCTCAATCATCGTTTCCCAGTCACATTTCTCCACTAAGCCACTATGGAGTTAAAATGTTCTTTATTAAACGTTATATATATGTTTAATTTCAGTTGTCCCTCACCAGGACGCCACATTTTTATATACAGACCCTATTCCAGCTGTAGGATTTTGGATAGCGCTAGAAGATGCCACAATAGAAAATGGCTGCCTCTGGATGGCTCGAGGGTCACACAAATCTGGTGTACACAGAAGATTTATAAGAAACCCGGATAAGGAAGCAAAGAAAGCGTTGATATTTGACAAAGGAGAACCCTTCTATCCGCAATCTAGTTTCACACCGGTACCTGTTAGCAAAGGCAAGTGGCTTCTCATTTTACAATATACTTGTATTACGAGTACGTTACTTAGAACAATCCCTTGTATTATGGGGTATTCAAATTTCGCGATCTGATCAAGATATTTTTCAAGAAATTTATTTTATATCTATATACGAGTAGATAAATATGTTAAAAAGTTAGATAGGTTTATTGTATAGGAATGAGACATACATACTAACTCGTGGGTATAATACAGGCGTTTTTAAGAGAAGAACTCGTAAGCCCCAGTACAAAAGTATGTATTATAAATTCATTTCAAAAATGAAACTATTTTTAACCGGATTAATCGCGTCCGTGGTCTACGTGGTCTACAGGTAGGCACTACCTGTGACCACGGACTACTGTAAAGTGTTCGAAACGTCGGTTTCTAAAATATATTTTCTTATACCAATATTATACCCGATTAGTAAAATTAGTTTCATTTCGAAAAGTCACAGTATTTCAATAGTAGTATATATATAATAAGTTGTCTTGAATTCAGAGGGAAAGTGGAGACTGACACTAGCTTTCTGTACTCACAAGGCTGTGCGAGATCAAGCGTCAGGCTGGAACAAAAGATTTTAATAACGTCGTTTATATCTAAATTACTTAACCCAGGCATTTTAATAAATATGCAGAAGCACTAAGTAAATAGGATTTGTACGAGTTTCAAATATAAATTAAAAACTACAAACGGACTGACAAAGCTCCTTAAGACATATGCTTATTCTTCAAGCGAAATGAAAGCAAATATTTCTTTTGCACGATGACAACTGTACATTCTATTCACATTAGGGTTTTATTCTTTTATGGAGAATTTTTTAGTTCAATCACAAAATTTTATTTATGTTTTCGGACAGTCTGTAAACGAGTTTGGTCGTGGGTTCGATTCCCACTCGGCGGTATATTAATACGAGTATCTCAATTATTTCCTTTTATTCAAATATATCATAATCTCTTAAAGTGGAGTATTCATAAAAATATGTATGCCGAACACAATAGATTGAAATAGAAACTGAAATACTAGACTTCTTCTCTATATATAAACTATATCCACGCTTTGATTCATATTATTTTTTGGTAATTTAACATTACATTTTATTTACAGGCACCTGCATTCTAATACACGGTCACGTGGTCCACAAGAGTGCGGAAAACAAAAGTGATAAAAGCCGGCACGCGTACACTTTCCACGTTGTGGAGAAATATAACAATGAGTTTTCAACGGAGAACTGGTTGCAAGAGGGCGAAAATGCCCCGTTTCACAATTTGTACACCACTCCCCAAATGTAATAATATAACGGGATATGTCGAGAGAGCTTAGTGGCAATACACTTCGTTCTCGTCTATGAATGGCTCACAGCTTTGAATGGCTGACGTTGAATGTTGGGTGGCGAATTCAACGCCGTTACGATATATATACGACAACGATATACTGTTTTTATCCATAATTTTGATTAAATTTAAAGTATGGAATATCGTTATATAAAGATATGGGCTCAAAATAATTTTTGAGTCCCAATATTTTTTTTTATAATATTAAAATGAACATAAAAGCTTGTAATTAAAATTTATATGTCATTTTAATTTATATGTTTATATTAAAATATGTTTATGCATAACATACTCGTAGACATTGGTAATATGAAAACAGAACCCAATTAATAATTTTGAAGTTGTCATTCGTCATGCTTTTTAAATACAGCTTAAATTAAATTTACAGGCTATATTCATTTCAATCGTATAAAAAAATCAAAAAGCAAATCTATATAGTACTCTGAAAATGCTCTAAACTCAATAAGCTCTTAGGATTTACAAGGAAATCAATTATAACCGTATCTCTTAGAAGTCAAATCGCTAAATTTTACTGAGAACCGAAACGAATTATGATTAAAGAACTTTACAATTTAAGTTAATCTTCTAAAGGATTTACCTTAATATGGGCTTTTATGGCAACCAGTAAACACTGTGGGCAGGGAGGACCTGTGACGAGTCACCCCGTTCTCCGCTGAGTAAAAAAATACGTCTAAGAAAATATATTAAGAAGAATTCAATTTTGTTTATGAATTCAACATTAAAAATAAAAAAGATATAGATGTTTTTAATAAATCCCAAATTCTTTGTAACAACTGTATATTTGTTATTAAAAAAAACATGATATATGTACAATTTTTTAATTTTACATTTACTTTCATTTAATCAAGAATATTTTTGTTAAGTTCAAATATATATTTCATAGAAACCAAATGTCTATAGTAATGTGATATGTCACAGGTATTATTGTGAAATTTATATTAAATAAATCTAAAAGAACTTAAGCCTTTCGTTTTTTTTTTCCTTTTAAGATGAATATATACTAGGAAAGTCGTCGTCATAGACATAGGCATCCCCCATCGTACTTCATGTCAATCAGTTCGAGGTTCCAGCAGCTTCCGGCGACCATGACCAGATTGTCGGTCTTCTTGGTATGATGCCTGTCCACTGTGCGGCGTCCGGTTCGTGGTTGACATTCGAGAACCTTACCTACCACGACCATTAGTTCTCCTTGCATGTACCATTGCCACTTCAGCTGGACTATTCTAGACCCAAAGGATTTTTTTTAATTAGGTTTACTATGGTCTCATGGTCCGCAACTTTTGCTATTAAGTACATAGTTTATTTGTGAAATTCCAAAATAAATGTAAAGCCACATCTCTAATATAGTCCAATGTTTAAAAATGGCTGCAATCAAATATTTATATGCGATTATATTTTTTCTCTCTCTCACTTTTTTCAATTTTTCTTACATATTATGGTAACTGGAGAGAATATATACTTTATTCTCCGCTTTCCATTCGACTTCGATGATGAAATTTAACGCGTATATTTTCATACCAGAGCAAAGAACTGAGAATAATTTAAATATATATTTTTTAAATACAAATGGGTATCGAACCTACCAATTATACATAAGAAATAAATAATAAAAAACAAAAACGTTATATAAATTTAGACTTCAATCCTTTATGACGGTTCACCTTGCCTAGTAATTGAATACGGTTAGGGACTAGCGGCTCTCAACACCTTTTGATGTGCATTTCCGTTGCAATGGCAATGAGCGCGAATTGAATCCACAATTTCCGGCGTACAGATCTGTGCCACCCAAGTGTGTCGTGCGTCCTGAAATAGAAGGATAGGGAGTATAGAGAAGACTTTACACTTAGATAAGTGGTTTAGGTTTAAATTTAATTGTGATTTTCTTACTCTAGCAAGACAGACGCGGCGTTGAGTTGCGCTAGACACAGTATCTCAAATTTGCTTTAAATTGGAGTACGGTGTGTTTTAACTGGTTTCATTAGAACCGTATTGTGTGTGGGGATATGGGAAATATGTAAAGCTATATTTTGTTAACATTTTTTAAAGTGTTATTCCCATACTAAGGAAATTGGTGCTAACAACAAATATAAGTTGTAATAAGCGGTTAAGAATTTCGACGTAACTGGATGTAGAACGCATGGTTTAGCAGTCAGAGCGCTTGAACGGTTTTCAAGAGGCGCGGGCTCAAATCCCGCAGCCTTCAAATTTTTATACGTTTTCTAAATATGTCTTTTACGTAAAACTAAATAATAATTTCTAAGTTATGCTCAAAAATAATATGGTGATGGGGATCAACGTCCAGTTGACTAATATTGAATTTATATTTGTGGTTTATAAGTTCCATAGTTTTCAGAGTATATGTCTTGCATATATCCGCATATGCGTAAAAAATAATTTTATCAGAACTTTTGCTACGCGTTTCCAAGAACAAGTATTGATATGGAAAATGTATAATTTAACATACGAATAAATTGATGACAGTCGTTAGGTTGAACAGCGCGTTTTCTCGAAACTCATTGAAGCTCCTTTTTTTAATAATTAATATATTTAGAAAAAAACTAAGTAAGTAAGTAACTAAATACCCTTTATTGTACACCATAAAAATATGCTACAATAATCTTATTATTTAACACAGTACATGCAATAGACTACCTTATAGCTAAGTGAGCGATCTCTTCCAGGTAACCTTTGGGTAGAGGAGGAATATAATTAGAATGGGGAGGGATGCACAGGGTTAATCTATGAATATATATATTGTAGTTAAACAGAATATGTACAATAATACATACATATATACAAAATAACCTATTTAAATTTATAATTCCAGTGTCAAATAATAATCTATTAGCCTTTTTATAAATGTTTGTAATGTTTATATGTTTGACCGTAAGTGGTAAGGTATTCCACAACGCACATATTTGACAGAGATGGAGTTAGTATAGAAGGAAGAAGAGTGGGAAGGAATATTAGGAATCAAGTTAAACTTGGAGGGGAGAGAAAAGGCGTGTAAATTACATAATAACTTAATACGTTCTTTCAGATATGAAGAGGAAGACGGACTGAAGAGACCATTATACAGAAGATAGAGAATGAGAGTTTTCTGGCCAGGTCGAATTGGGAGCCACTTGAGGTTTTGACGAAATTAGGAAACAGGGTCGGTCGGCGAAGTCCAAAAATGAATTATGCAGATGTTTTGGAGACGCTCAAGCTTGTTCAATTGCTCCTCTTTTAAGTCAAGAAAATATCAGTCAGTATTGTCAACAATTAGTGATTATTTTACAAGAATTATTATTTATACTGCTTGATGGAACAAAGTTCCTTTTATCTATAAAGTTGAAAATTTAGGTATTATTTTTTATCAATATCTAGACAGATATTCGTCATATATATTTTAACCCTGGGCAGGATGGAGGCCTTAAGGAATAATTGATTTCGAAAAGTGGATCACCTGACGTTAAAACATTTAAAACCAACTAAACTATAACAAATAAGGAAAAGCCACCTTAATAAAATTTTATGTGATGTAATGCGCATTTTGCATGCATGCATGCATGTGCTTTGACATATTAAAATTAAAGATTCGGAACAACTGACAAAGAATATATATAGTCAAGCTGAATTATAAGAAATAAGTAAATGTGCCTTTAACACGTGAAGGGCAGAGTCTATTACCTATTTATCAATTAAAGATCTGGAAAATTTGGTACAGCACCATGATAGACCAGCTTTACTATTAAAAAACAAACAAATGTCGCATAAGTTAATGTTGTTAAATATAACGGGCAGTCTTCGTTGACAAATAAAAATTATTGAACATTGAGGCCATTGTGGCGCAGTGGAACTGTTGCATGGTACTTGTGGGTTTGATTCTCACTCTGTGGAACAGTTATATATAAATTGTTTTGTGTGAAACGCTGAGTTCCGGTAATGTCTCCCGAATTCTGATGAAAGCGGAGAACTGAGTAAGCTTTTTATCTATCAAGAGAAAAGTGTATAGATGAAAAAAAATACACTCGTCTGGTCGATCTAACGTGCTAGTCTTAGATACAAGAAAATTACCCATTTAAAGGAAGTAATTATGATTTTGGGTTCAAGTTTAAATACCAATAATGGTATATGAAAATAAAGTCAAAAGTATTAAAAAAAATTACCAACTGGCAAAGAACAACTTAAGATAATTACCGGTTATATTATAAATTTATTGAGAGCGTCCGTTTTCTCATTTTAATTAGACAAGATGGATTTCAATACCTAGATTACTGATCAGACTTGCGTTCCGTTTATTATAAAACTAAACTCACAATATACACGGAAATTATCAAAAAAATGGGCTGAAAATGGGATTTATACAGCTTCACGCTTTTTCCCGTATAGAACTATAGTCAAATTTAGTCTAGTGCCAAGACACTCTGTTATCCAATTTCCGCCCAAATTTGAGACAGCAGTTTTTGTAGCGAACCGACGAAATGAAAATCATTTAAAAACAATCATTCTTCCAAGCGAAATCGAACCCACAACCAGTCGCGTTAAAACTGCACCACAATAACCTTTATTTTATAAATATCAATACAACATCACGAATTTTATACTTGCTAAATTCTTATATACTTACTAAATTCTTATATACTTACTAAATTCTTATATACTTACTAAATTCTTATATACTTACTAAATTCTTATATAAGATATAATTTAAAAAAGAATTCAATCATATAGCCCACCACTTCAACCAGTTAGTCCTATAATGTCCTTAATTGAGTTACCTACAGTGGGTCAAGTACCCAGACGGCTGTAACAATCACTTTATCTAAGTACTAGCGACCCGCCCGTGGCTTCACCCGCGTGAACTAAACCTGTTTCGTATTTTCGGCGGCCTTTGCGTAAAAGCAATGAAATCCCAGGAAAAGTAAAAATAAAAAGTCCCTAGAGTACCTTTTACATACAATTTCAACGTGACGTCACAGACAGACTGATAGACGGATAACTTTAAAAGTTACTCCAAAAGCCCGAACACCGGTTCGTATACCAGAGCGGCGGAATGAATAAATTTAAAATAGAGTCAGTCCCCAGAGTACGGATCAAACGTGCAGCCAATCACTTCTACAGTCAGACGCTGTGGGTATTAATTAATTAATCATGCTAATAATATTATTCCAGAATGGAAATATATATCCAAATAAACATTTTCATGCAAGCTCTAACCTAATTTACCTGCATATGCCTTATACGATTATAATATCCGTATTAGGGGCGATACGGTAAAATATTTAGGTTCTTATTATTAAAGGTACACTTGTAGAAAGTATTGGCGTTTCAGTAACGAAAGCTGCGTAAAGCGCGACTATACCATTTTTTTTTTTTTTTTTTATTCTATAGACAATGCAAACGGGCGTTCGGGTCACCTGATGGTAAGTGATCAGCGCCGCCCACGACCTCGTGTAACACCAGAGGAGCTACTGGGATGTTGCCTTCAAGGTGGAAATAGACGCGCTTTTTGAAGGTACCCATGTCGAATCGACCTGGAAACACTGCCGCTGGTAGGCCATTCCACAGTTGAGTGGCACGTGGAAGGAAGTTCCTACGAAGCCGCAGAGTAGTAGAGTGCCACGTATCCAGATGGTGAGGATGGCAAAAGATGTCTGATTCGTTTGTTTGAACTAAATTATTAAACAAAACAATTATGCGGTATATATATGGTGTAAGTCAATATCGATCAAACGATTTAAACAATTCCCCAGAGTGAGGATCGAACCCACAACCTTCGTCTTTACAGTCCGACCTGACCTGTTTATGTTATATTTGACGTAAAAAGCAAGCAATCACAATAATGTTACACCGATATGATGTTCCGAGGTCAACAACCAAGCCCTTTTTTTCTCGTCATTTAAATGCGATAATAAAATTACATATCCTACTAATATTATAAACGCGAAAGTTTGTGAGGATGTTTGTTACTCTTTCACGTAAAAACTACTGAATGGATTTTAGTGAAACTTTACAATAATATAGCTTATTCATCAGAATAACACATAGGCTACAAGTTATAAAGACATTTTGTGAATTGAACAAAATATCAAGTAAGTTTCTTATGTTCAAGCCATTAAAGCCAAAATAGTGAACCATTGTAGTCAATAAGTTAATATTATGGTATATATATGCTAAATGCATATGTATACACGCTACATATACCAGAATATTATTTTTTGCTATTTTTGTGTCTGTCAGTCTGTTTGTTCCGGATAATCTCTAGAACGGCTACACCGGGGGCCTTTTTACGGGGCTTTCACTGGCAAATAGCTGATGTAAGATCTGTAAGACTGAAGTCGCGGGCACAGCTATTATATATATATACATACACATACAAATCGTGTATGTATGTACGACATTTGATTTTTTTTCATACAATGTCAACGAATTGTTTTATAATATTATTGTTTAAATGTTTCCTTATATATATTGAGTTATTCAAAATACACTGTTCAATTTGAACGAAGGTGGATTTGGTGTGAATTGCTTTCTTACCGAAGCTAGGTCTATTTTTTCTTAAAATATTATCATTATGGGTAATGTAATAATAATGAACACTCCTTTTGTATGATATTTTTTTTCTTACTGCATAACGGCGATCTGTTTAGAAAACAATAAGCCAGTATTTTGTTTGATACGAACATTTTTATGACAAATATGCGGACAGAGAATTATTAAATTTCGAATATAGAGCTTATGTTTTTTAATGTATTAAAACTATATTAAGTTATTAAAACAAATATTACATACTCTATTATATGTTTGACATACGAGTACACTTTCCTTGAAAGTGACAAACACGTTGCTAAGGCAACGCTTCGTATAAAAATATACCCCAAACAGAATTGACATCCACGACCATTACCGACCATTAAACTTAGTTATATTAGATACGGTGTTAAGCTCCTTTAAACGAAATGCAATTACTAAAGTGATCGGAATACGAATGCCGATGTCTGTCTAAGTATATACTTTATTATAAAAACATAATTATTAATAATAATTATTAATAATAAATAATTAATTATTAATAATACTTAATTCATTATAAAAACATTCATGCGGATAAGTTTAAAAACAAATAATATTGCTTTCAGTATTTCTTCGATTCACAGAAGTCAACTGCAATGTTTAATAAGAGATGCTTTGAAGATATATTTCATGTTTTAATTACATTTATTTACAAGAATTTTCTTCTTAGTAAAAACCTTTGTATTTATTCTTTGCCTTTGATCCATTCCAACCCATTAGTGTTTGCAGTATAAGTTTCATTTGCATTTAATAATATAAAAACGCATTTTTCCTTTACTAATAGAATATAAAAGCATGTGACACAGTGGTAGCCAATTTATTGTTTAGAGAGTCGCCAATTCGGTTTCTTTCAGATATAGCTTTTGCAGCTCTAACTTTTTTTCCGTATAGCTCTGCCTTTCGTCCGACTAAATTAATTTGTTTTTTTGCTCGACCGCGTACTCATTTAATCACTAACTTTGCTTAAATTTATAACTTAAATGGTTGTAACTTTTTTGTTTATAAACCGATTGAAACACACAACCAGACAAACAAATAAACAGACCAACAGAAAAAAAAAATCAAAATCATTGTTTAAGGTTCTATTATATTGATAAATGTCCCTTATATATTTTTTTGCCACATACCTTTAATGTACAGACGGTGATCAGTTACATTATTATATATATATATATATATATAGATGTATATATACTGTTTATTATGATTTGGCTTTTATCTTTTGTACGTCGATATATCTATACTAAACAAATATATGACGCAATCGTGATATAATTAGGAATTTTGATACAAGTAATGGTTGTGAGTTCGATCCCCACTCGCCAAAAATGTTTAATACAGTTTTTTTTTTAACTCAAACTCTTCGAAATGTTCGAGACGCACTCAAAATATGCAATAATCGCGAAACCCATAGATATTATTGTAAAAAAGTCTATTAAAAGTATTTTCGTGACGTGACGTGGCGTGATATGACGTGACGTGGCCCTGGTATTGAGTTAGAGTTTATTTGTTTGTATGTTTCCTTAATCGAGCTTATCTCTGGAAGTACTAGTTGCATTTGATAAAATATTTTTTGTGACAGCCACACTTACTCGTATTAGGAATAATGATATATACAAATAAATAAAATTACTGAAAAAACTGTCTGTTTGTAATATTAAAATAACCACTTTTCACTAAATGCATATATATGTATACACCAAAATAAAAAAAACCACTGTTTGTTTGTTTGTGTGTCTACCGGCTGGACCGATTTTGACGGAACTTTCACTAGCAGATAGCCGATAAAATAAGGGGTAACTTAGGCTACTTGTATTTCAGAATTCCACATGGACAAAGTTGCGGGATATGCTAGTAAAATATATATTTTAATTAGAAATATATTTCTAAGACCATAGCGTCTGGCGCTCTATCCTCTCAGACTAGGAATATAGCATGAAGCTAACAAAAATATTTTTCAAGTAAATCCGTGTCTATTTTAGTAGACAAGGAGTGATAAGTGGAAATTTACAATTTTCTATTTACTAGTAAAATTTAAAAGCGAGAAAAGGGACATACTATATTGTCAATTATACTACTCGCATACCGTACTACATTAAAAAATACATTTCATTATGAACACTGATACGACGGCCGTTCACTCCTCAAAGGAGACTCCTTTCTTATCAATTAGTTAATACATCAAATATTACGTAAAGAAACAATGGCGGCGTAAATGATTGAAAATCATCAAAACATTTTATCATCTGGCTCAGATTGCTTGAGAAATGTATAGAAAGCTATTCGTATACATGTGTAGGTAAAAAACATTGAAAGTGACCTAAATCAAAACAGTTGCAATTTTAGGAAAATCACTTTAGAATCATAGCATATTTTTTTTTGTAAAAGACATATTTAGAAAAGCGCAAGTTCAAACGCATGGCTTAGCGGTCAGAGCGCTTGAACGGTTTTCAAGAGGCGCGGGTTCAAATCTTGCTGCGTTCAAATGTTTTATACGTTTTCTAAATATGTCTTTTTAAATTTCCTTAGTGTGCGAATAACACTTTAAAAAATGTTAAAAAATATATATATATATTTTTGTCAGTTTTAAACTCTAAACAGCGTGGATATTGTTTTTTTTTATGTAAGAATATATTGATGAAACTTTTCCCCCACATAACAGAATAGCCTAGACCCCGACTATGTAATATAATATAATTTAACTAACAAAATCTACAGATAATATATAATTTTGTTTAAAATCAAAAAAGAGAGCAGAGTGTCTAAACACTAGCAAGCGAGCTGAACACATCGCTTTAATACATCGATTTAATAATTAAATAACGCACTTGTGTCACAATTGGGTATATGCTACTAGTTTATTTAGACTTTGGCGGATGTGTGGTTTCAGTCTTAGCATCGCATCGACCATGTGCTGGCGCATCGCTGTCGTTCTCGCTTTATCTTGCATTTGTGAGTTGAATATCTATTATATATTAAATACATTTGAATAGAATTATATTGTTTATTCGTAATTCTATTCTATATATTTTTTGTTTTTCTTTCATGGCGGAGAGAGAGCTTAGTGTTAAAACACACCGTTCTCGTTTATGTTTAGTTTGTTGGCTTAATGACAAAAAATTTAAAAACGATACCTTTTTCATTTGCGAATTTTATAGCCTTGCTATTATTATTTATTTATTTATTCTATGATTATTGATATATGTGTATGATATATTTAACAAAATTTTAATATAAGGAGCCAATCGAGGCCATCGTGACGCAGTGGAACAGCGTCTGGCTGTAAACACAATTGATCGTGGGTTCTATTCCCACTCGGAGAAATAATTATATTTAAATTATTTTCATTTCTCGTCACTTTGGTACTTAACGAATCGCAGTTTTAGTTTCGAGACTCAATACGCAATGTCGCGATTTCGAGCGGAAAACGGAGCCTAAAAAAGCGTGAACCTTAAAAAAATATATTCACTTTATATATAACTTTTAGTTATATATTATTATTCTATTTCTGTATATGTATATATTTATTTATTTGTTTTATTTTAAATATTCATACTCAAAATAACTGACGTTGTACTAAAAACAGATATTGCACGAATCAGTATTTATTATTTTGATATGTATTTATATATAATATACATATATATAAAAAAAACTGTAAAAGAGCACTGCGATATCGTTTATGTATATAATGTGAATGAGGTGATAAATCACTGTGTTTTTAAGTCGAGACGATAAATATTGACTGAATAAAAATGGTCCCCACGAGTAGGATTCGTGTCCACAATCCTTGCATACAGTCACATTCGTCCCAAATGTACCACAAATTCCCTTATCAGTACCGCCCACGATCAATTATATTATCATTTTGCTATATGTTGAAATATTTATTGTTCTATATACTTTAAGCTTTTGAAAGCTCAAACCCACTATACTGGAGTGTAGGCAGAAAATATGTATTGATAAGTCACTTCGCTTTTTTTTTAATTTAAGCTGGGTAGTAAATATAATGTCCAATGTAAATTGTTCGACATTTCTATGAACTTACAACAATTGCGACTTAAACATGAGTGTGGCTCTTTGTTTGTAATTTTTCATAATTTTCTAACGATCCGTTCTATTTGAAATAGTTTGACTACAACACTTTCTTAATGTTTCACTTATTATGGAGATTTTGATTCCTTGTTTAATTTGTAAACTACATTTAAAAATAGAAATATGTAGAAATAATACAGTATAAATTTATTATCTTTTTAATTACATAAATTTGGCGTACACTTTTGAATGTAGTGACATAATTGTGTTGCTAAGGCAACGCGTACTGTACTGTACTGTTTTTTTAATATTCGTATACCCGTATATGTAGCAGAGTTTGTACCCACGACCAACGCGCGTGCATTCAGATGCTTGTCTGACTCACAGTAGTGTTCACTTATAATTTTCCATATTTCAACAACATTTTATGATACTTGCAACTTTATATTAAAAAAAGAAACATTTTCATCCTCGTTCAAAGAAGGGACGTAAAACAAATAAAGGCTCAAATCTTTTAGTTTTGTTAATTTACAATTTGTACCAATTTCAGTAAACGCTATGTAAGTAAAAACTAAAATATATAATATACACTATTTCCTTAAGAATCTTAAGGCTATCATGGCGCAGTCATGTCATAGTTAAAATTCATACTTTAAATTATTTTCATTTCTCCACTCTGGTATCTAAGCTTAGGCAAAGCGCGGCGTTGAGTTCCGCCACCCAACACGCAATATCTCTATTGCAGGCGGAAAGTGGAGTGTCTTGATACGCGGAAAAAGTGTAAAGAAATGTTATTACTTTTGGTTAGAAAAGAATTTGAACTTATAAGTTTGTCTTACGTTTTCCATTTGGTAAAAAAACAATATATTTTTATTGAAATCATTATATTATACATTAATTATTAATTATAGTGTAAAAGATTTTTATAAATATTTTGACGTAGTAAAAGTGCCTAGTGTCTTGATTCTAGGTTTTCTCTCTGACAACCTAATCACTACTTAACTTTCCGCCCGAGTCGGAGACGGCGAGAGTGGCACTAGTCAACGCCATTTGTCCTGTCGCCAGAGTGAGGAAAATAATATAAATATAATATTTCCTCTAGTGGGAACCGATCCCACAACCATGGCGTACAATTAGAGGTTGTCACACTGCTCCACGATGGTTTCCCGAATGAAATATTTTTAAATTGATCTTACATACACAAATATTAGATATATTGAGTGAAACGGAAATTCATATCACTAAAGCAGTACTATTATAACGGACAATCAATTACTATTTTCTATGGAATTTCAAGATTTTCATATACATTTTTATATATATATATATCTATGTCAAAATAGATTAACAATTCATGTATGTATGAATGAATGCGGACAATTTTTAGATAAATATGTACTCATTATTCCGGCTTAAACTTTGAACGGAAACGATGAAGATAAAAACATCCTAAAACAAACACACATTGTTATATTTTACAAGTTTCTTTTAAAAATGTTTTTTTTTTATTAAAATAAGATTTCTTTCTAAATTTAAGTTGTTTAGTGCTTTTCGTGGAATATTTTCTCCCATTCTCTAACAATTAATTTGTCTGAAGTATGACAAGTGGAGAAATAGAGTCAGTATATTATTTTAATAATTCTACCATCTTCACACGATCGGAAGATGTAGGTTGAAGCTATCCAGATTTATAAAACAGAGAGTCTTATCACTGGGTTCGCTCTGACTCTAATGCAATGACTGAAGAAGCTTTATAACTTACAGTGGACTTTCAATTTATACATAACCGTGTATAACAAACACATGTCTAACAAACACAGTGTATTGTTATACACTGTGTTTGTTAGACAGTGTGTATCATATACACTAATGAGATTTTTTTTTTTACCTTTTTGTCCGAATTCGAGACATTTCATGTTTATTGGCGGAACTCAACACCGCGCTTTATCCTAAGATAAAGCGCGGTGTTGAGTTCCAGTACCTGGTACCTAAGTACCAGAGCGGAGAAATTAAAATATTTTCCGGTGATGTCGGACGGAAAGTGGAGAAAGTGTATTGACACTAGCTTCTCTCTGAATACCCTGATATGCGAGAAAAAGCATAAAGTTGTAAAAAAAATAATTTCATCTATTTGTAATTCTTTCATAAATAACTTTTATATTGTAATATATCATGTTATATTTTAATACAATTATTGTGTAAAGCTTCTTAATCAAAATGGGCCCTAATCTAATTACGATTTATAGAATTTAGTTTTGGCTTATCTATCTCTATTGTTGTTAGACATCGTGGGTCCAATTCGAATGTTATAGTGTAAATAAATATGACCCACCATACAAAATCTCTGTATGAGGATAAACTAATAAAAAATGTTGTAACTTTTTAAATTAAAAGCAAAAGCTCTATATAAAAATTTTACTAGTGTTTTTTCGCCCGCCCGCGTTCTCACTTAAATCACAAACTTTGCTTAAATGTATAATTTAAATGGTTGTAACTTTTTTATTTATGGACTGATTGAAATTAAATATACACTAAATGTTAAAGGAAGTTTACCAAAGTACAATTATAAACAATGAGAAAGAGCCGTTTCTGAGATTAGTGTGCGCAACCGCACAGACAAACAAAATAGAAAATAATTGTTTTGGGTTCTATTATATTCATAAATGCAGCCATTAATATATTTTGTCACATATAATCCATGTACAGACATTTATCAGTTACATTTTTATTATATCTTTAGATACATTATATATATTTCAAAAAAACCTAAAAGCAAGATATTTGATATATACTCGTATATATATAAAAAAAAACCTGAAAACCTTCTTTATATACATCCATATCCAATATTAAATTGTTTTTATTTGTTAAAGATATCGTCCAGGCGTGTGAACGCGATCAAATTCAGAATGGGTGCAAGATATTCGGCACAGCTTGCACTTGTGGGACCGGTTGCAAGACAGAGTTCATATACCGTACGAGGAGAGCTTGCCTTAATGCTTTGAGGGGTATGTACTGTAAAATAATACTTTATTTTGGTTTCAGTCAGTTGTTTTAGTGAAATACAGTGATATATATATTAAGATACATATATGTATACAATCACTTCTAAAGTCTCCGCCTGTTTACAGAATTTTTTATATTTCGAGATACATAAATTTATGTTACTCCAGCATTAAATTTTTATAATTGATTTAAACGAACCGAACTCTTAAATATAGTTAAAATTATATACCAATTATATAATTATTATATATTTTAAAAGAAACTATTTTTACCGGGTCAATTGCAGATATTTAACTTTTACTTTACAGTAGTAAAGTGGCTACAGTATTGTGGCTGAAACGTCGAGTTTCTAAAGTGTATTTTCAAATACCTAGACGAGTAAACCGAAATTTCAAATTAAAATTGTTTAATTTCAAATATGTAAAAAATTATAAAAACCAATGCATATTATATTATAATGTAGTTTTAGACGTTTTTATTTGACGTTACTACAGACAGGACAATAGATACTCTTAAAATCTTATATAATCCCATTTAAAAGACCGTTGGTTCATTTTCCTCGAGTGCCATTTCCCACGTACAGATATGCAATTCATATTTTTTTAAATGAGAAAAAGATATAAAGGAAATCAATAAAAATGGAAAACCATCTTGGCGCAGTGTTTGACTGTAAACGCGACTTATTGTGGGCTCGATTCAAACTCGGGAGAATGATTATATTTAAAATATTTCCAATTCTCCAATCTGGTACCTAAAACAATGCGCCGCGTTGAGTTCCGTCACTCAACACGCAATGTCTCGATTTCATAAAATCGAGAAAGTGTCTTGGGTTTTGACACTAGCTTCTCCCTGAGTACCCTGCAATTGATCCAGCCAAGATTCAAATATCTAAATCTATATAATATATATACCTATGTCTATAGAACTTTTGCATTACTAAGCCTGATTGACAGACAACTAACAGCTGTAACTACTGGGTGGCAGTAAAGTGTAAATTAGGATGTTCTATTCTACGATTTAAATATACGATTTCTAGAGTCTTTGGCGACTGTAGAAAATATCGAGTAGAAATCCCGAAACTCCTGCGGGAACATCGCACGAAAGACATCGCGAAAAATCGTTATAACACAAACAAAGCTGCAATTCGTATGAAATAATATGAAACGACAGGAAATAGATTAAAATAAACGTACTCGAAACGAAGCTAGAACATTTAAATTAATAGGCTTATGAAATAGATTATTGTTATATGTTATCTCAGAGGGATCGAATGGGAACAGTTCACTGACTGTTAAGTGCTCGCTGCCCATGACATATATTAGTGGCACAAGTTGAACTCGTTGGCGTTTCTCCTTTTAATATAGGTTATGCTCTGGCTTTGCTCGTTTATATTAGTATTGAATGGTGACTGGTATACAAACTGCCAGTGAATCTGAAACAACACTTTGTAAACACTTTTAGTGTCCAATTACTTCCACTTCGACTCGTATCCTACAAAAGACACTAAAGTGAAACTTAAGCGCGGTTTTTGTCTACACAAATGCTTAAAACAAAAACTATTAAACAAAACTTGCATTTAGACATACATATAAAAAATCGATTATACATATAAAACCGATTTACATTTAAACAATTTCACGGTGACAGTCTTGTACAATATTTAAAGAAAAGCGCTGTTTAGCTTCACTGGTCGCTGTAAGCGCGTTTTAGCTTCGATCAGTTCATCGAGCAAAACACATGATAAGAAATACACATTATTAAATTATCTCATTCAGTTTTTTATTATAAGCATATTACTTACATTTTGTGTGCATTCATTATTTAAAGAAGAGGCCATTGTGGCGCGGTTGGTTGTGTGTGTGGCGTTTCTCAACCCAAAACAATTCTATTTCGAGCGGAAAATGGAGAATCTAGTGTCGAGACACTCCGTTCTCCACCTCCCATTCAAATTCTAGACATTGTGTTAAGTGGCTGAACTCACCAAATTTTTTTTACAACACAAGCTTTCCCCAGATTAGGCATCGAATCCCAAAACTATCTCGTATATTGCACTTATATAAAGGGTAAAAATATTGCAGCGTTATTTTAACCAAGAGGGTAACTTTGCTTTAAAATCTGCATGAAAATGTGTCTGCATCTTTAAACTCGATTTTTACTCACTTTAATGCGTCAGGTGAATTCAAAACATTTAAATATTATCGAGGATCGACGACAACAAATGATTTAAAAAAAAATGTAATTGCAAGGAACTATAAAATTATTGGTGATTCATTTTATTCTTACATTAAGAATTATTATTTCTTTTAAGTTATATTACCTATAAATGCGTGATTTTCAGTTTTTTAAATTACTTTAAAAATAAAAATTTTAAAACTGATTTGTTCTTGACATATTTATACTTAGGTAAAATAATCTAATTGAAAATTGCCACCAGGGCCATAACAATTCGCGGTGCATTGTCAAGATGCGTGACCCAGTTACTAAACGACCACTTTGTGTCAATCAAATACATATAAACCATATTACATGACTTTGCTTGTAATTTTGTTGAAATGATATATTCGCAATCTTATAGAACTTGTTTAAATTTTATTTGAATTAGCATTTTCTACATATAAACACAGTGTAAAATCGCTTTTTTAAGTGTTTTTTTTTTTAATTTCATGTTTTTTACCGCATTCAGAAGTCAGTGTCAATACACTCAGATTACACTCAGCGTCGCCGTTTGTCTGATTATAGCACAGCGCTAAAATTGCCTTCTGTTATATTACTCGTAAAACATACATTAAGATTGTAACAAATAAACAATTATTAAAACAAAATATATAATTGCGTTGAGTTCCGCCAATCTTCCCGCAATGTATCTGATTCTAGCGGAAAGTGGAGAACGGAGTGTCTTTACACGAAACACTGAAACTGACAATATATATATATAATTAATCAATTTGAAGAAGTTAATGATATACCACGTATTGGTGAGTTGTGGGTTCAAATGTCATATGAGGGAATATTTTTAAAAAAGTCAGTTTGACAAAGTTTAGTCTTAAACTTTGCTAACACTAACTTAGTAATATTTACCATAAATGTTAAGCTTAGGTTTTGAGAAAAAATCTAAATCCAAAGTGCAAAAAATTTAATCGTTTCCTGTCACAAGCGACCAACAATTTGTTAATTTTTGTGTTAATACTAACAACGCTTTCCTCAAGCTTTTACAAGCTTTTGAATGGAAGTAAATGATGATTTTACTACAGCGAGTGTTTTGTCTTTTTTATTTTTTTTTAGTGCAATGTGGTTTCGCCGTACAGCCTAAGGTGCAGTTGCCATGCTTCAAAGTAGATTATGATTCAATGTCTAATTAATTATATTTATAGAAATTTTATTAGTCTTGATAATATCAAGTGGAGCCTTAAGTTCCTCCACTCAACATGCGATAGGTTCAATTCGAAAGGAAAACGGAGAAAGGAGGGTCTTGTCACTAGGTTCTTTTTAACCCCGCTATACCCCCAAAAAATGTAAGGCTGCTTTTTTTTGTTATAACACTGACACAGTTGTGCCTCATTAAAATCATTCAACGATTCGTGGGCAAATACTATTCAGATTAATAATATATATTTTTTGAATTAAATATAGGTTTTTATAGTTCTAAATATTTTTTATTGCATTTTGGTTCATTTTGTAAAAGTGCATTCAACATTTCATTTTAATCTTTTTTTCGTTTATTAACGAAAAATATATTACTTACTGCTTATTTACAGTTTTGTATTTATATATTATTAAGACCATCGTGGCGCAGTCACGCGTCCGACTGTATAAACGCAATGGTCGAGGGTTCGATTCTCACTTGAGTAAATAATTTTAATTTTTCCACTCTGGTGACGAGCAGTGCGTAGCGTTGAGTTCCGCCATTTAATACTAAATCTTAAATTCAGGCGGAAAATGGAGAGCGGAGTGACAATACATATAAAGGTCTTGGCACTAGCTTCACTCTGCCGACCCTGCTTTGACTCCACATAGTGTGAATCTGCAAAATAATATTAATCAGTAAAAGAAACATTTCTTTTTACCTAAATCACAGAGAGATATATAGAAGAAAGATACCGAAAGAAATTTGGCTCTGTTCAAATTTATACGGAAAAGAATTGAAGATATAAAATGGCGTATACGGTGCTAAGGCAAAACGTTTTGTACGCGTCAAAGGGCTCAGTGTTCATATTTGCTTTAATACAAAATTCAAATCTCAGCTTAATACTAACTGAAATATAACATTTTCATAACACAAGCTGTACTGTACACGAGTTTCTGTTCTCGAGAACGTTTGAACAATCTCTCTAAAGCTTACACTTCAAAAGCTCGAGTTCGATATTTCAAATTGATACCTGAGTATAATCTTCATATTGTATAAAAATAATATAAATATAATAAAAGTAATATTGAGACGAGACTTTCTAGCTTTCCATGGGGGCTGGGGGCGGTGCCTGGGACTGCGGCACAAGTGTAGGCCCCAATTGATACTACTAGTTCTAGACAATCTGAGATCTTTTAGTAGATATTAGAGCGATTTCGCTATAATTTATTTTATTATAAGTACCGAATTAACTTAGTGTAAATAAAAAAAAAAATAAGTCTTTTGGTTTTCGAGATTTTCACACATTTTGAAATAAATCTATTTTTAACTACACCTGTAGTGTTCGAAACGTCGGGTTTCTAAAATGCATTTTCGAATACCAATCATATACGCGATAAATTCGCTTAAAAATGGATCAAATAGAAAAAATATATTTCGACGTTTCGAACTCTTTACAGATAATCCGTGTAGTTTAAAATAGTTTCATTTCAAAATGTGTGAAAATCTCGAAAACCAAAGGTCTTATTTTTTTGTTATGTAATCTGTAACATATGACAGATATACGAAGTGTAACATGTATATATATATATATATGAAAATCATTAATTAGTCAGACCGGATTACAGTGAGACTACGCCAATTATCGAACTGGCTGGATTTTGTCAATACATTATTTATGGCTGAATGGATAATAATAGACATACCTGGTAATTTTGGAATATAGAAACGTCGATATTCAATACAGATATCTATGTCACTACATAGGTATGTATGTACGTATTTGCATTGTGCATGTAACTATTGTCAATTGTCAAACTATTGAAATGTGAAATATTATTGTCAGTAAGGGCGGGGTTGAGTTCCGCCAGTCGGAACGCCATTTTAGGGCCTATGCGGGCTAGTAAGAATCTGAATAAATGTAGTAGAAATTTGAATACATCTCAGTTGCTAGAAATCGCCTCAGTTATATATACCTATATTAAAATGTATTAGTTGGTACCAGAGCGGATAAATAATAATTATTTAAATATAATGATTACCTCGAGTTGGAATCGAACACACAACAGTAGCGGTCAGAGCGCTTGAACGGTTTTCAAGAGGCGCGGGTTCAAATCCCACTGCGTTCAAATTTTTATACGTTTTCTAAATATGTATTTTTCAATTTTTTAAGTGCGAATAACACTTTAAAAAAATACACGTAATATATATTTATGTATAATCCACGTTTAATACAAGTCTTCTTATTTTATACTCTCCAATGAAAATTCAGTTTATAGAAGGAAGTTATTACTATAGAATATGGACTCTTTCAGACATTTTACTAAGCTTATTGCATTGCAATAAGCGTATTGTATTGCATATTATTAAAAAGTTCTTTGTAAATTTCTAGGAATATTAAAAAAGATCCATTGAGCCCGTTGTGGCGTATTGGGAAAACGTCTGACGTGAACGTGATTGGTTATGGATTCGAAATTAAATACAAATTAAAAGTATAGATTATATCTTAAAACTAAGTCCATTATGTTTTAAGATGGATACAGCACGCGTTGATATAAGAGTTAACAAATTGCACTGCATAGATTCAAATTAATACACAAAAAAAAAAAAAAAGAAAACATTAAATGGAAAAAATATTACAAAAATCGTTATCCATACTATGAAAATGTTATAATTGTGTTATCATAGAATCCGGAGACGTAACAAATTAAAAAAAATACGTTTTTTTTAAGCTATACAGCTGAATGAGAGGTTGTTACAAAAAATACCTATTTACAATAAAAAAATTACAAGTTGCCTTGTTCTTGTCGACTATTTTATAAATAGCATAATTTGAATGTTCAGCTTCCCGCTTAGCGTGGTAGAAAAGAACGCAGAAGAAGGAAAGTATAGAGAACGTAATATCAAGACGCGCCATTATCGACTTTGCGCCCGAATCCTGGGATTCGGGCGCAAAGACCATGGCACCAGAGCGGAGAAATGAAAACTATTTAAATCATTCCCCCGAATGGGAATCGAACCCACAACCATTGCGTTTTCAGTCACTCGCTGTCCCACTCTTATTTAATATATAATATATTTATTCTTTATATTATAATTTGTATAATAGGTACATATTTCACAGAACGAAGCTCAAATGTGTGTTCGCGACTGCCTTGCGTTAGGGGTATTTGTACTCAAACCGTACAAGATCCAGGCTTCAGTTGCAAATGCGAGGGTACCGGGTTCTATGGACAGCGGTGTGAAAAAGGTAAAAATTGTTTATTTCTTTACTTAAGTACTAACTGCGCTCTTTTTGTCCACATACCGGGTGGTATGCAAATAAAATACATTATATAACAAAACTATATTTTGTATACAGACATTTCCCTGACTAGGATACGAACCCATAACAGTATAAATAAACACTGCAGTGCCACACTGCGCTACGATTCATTATGTACTCTCAACCAAGTTTGCGCTTGGCGCTTTGTCTCACCAAAGTGGAGAAGAGAAAATCATTTATATACCATAATTTCCACGAGAGGGAATCGAACCCACAACCATCGAGTATAGAAATGTACCTAAATAGTTTTTTCTTCTTTTACAGCTTGCCCTACAATAGCTGTACGCGGCCTGGTGTTCCCGCACGAGTGCATCGTTATTTGAATTTAATTTGTTATTTATTGAGGGTAGTGGATTCATATCCACGAAATAGTATAAGCTAATATACATGGTACCTAAAAGTTTATTAAAATGAAATATTTAATTATAAATAAATAAAAGCTTTTTAGCACAATATGGTGTTTTATTTTATATAGCTAATAATCTGTTATTCCTACAATAGAATTAATTATATGACACCATCATGGCGCAGTTGAAAGTATTTGGTTTTAGACGTGAGGGTTGTGGGATTTGATCCAATATGAGGAATTTGAAAAGGAAAAATGACACACATTGGATCCTAGAGCGTGTGCTGATTTAAACAAATAAAACGACAAATTGAGGTTTAAAAATTTCTTACATTTATAAATAAAAGAGTATAAAAAGCATGTTAAAACATTGTTGATTCTCTTAATCCCGCCATAACCAGATGGACACAATGCAGCGTTAAGTTACGTTGAGTACTTGATGTTTTTAAAACGTCCAAACAGTATGTGTACAAGTGTTTGCCTATTAAGGTATTGGAAAATCGATCCAGCAATTTAACTTACATAAAAAACCTAGATTAGATCGGTTTAATATTTCATTTTATTAGCAGGCAAGCACATTAGAGAAACCGGATACAGACTGCAGTACTTATATGTAAATACATAACCATCGAGCATATTCATATAGTTCAACGTTTTACTAGTTTTACCATATGGAGTAAAGCATTAGTTTTAGCTAATCAACTTATGTTGGTATTTATATACAAAATGCCTAAAATTTTCACATTAAAAAATGTAGGAAAAAGTTTTTTTTTTCTCTTATACTTATAAGATGCATTTATACATAATAAAACATTTGTATTTGTCAAACGCTAAACTATGAACTTACTTTGGTAGTATTAACAAATTAACAATTACCTATCGATTACAAAAATATTGTTTTGTTTTTGTAGGCGATATCAGCTCCATCTGCAAGTTGACTTTGTAAAATATAATATGAGTATTCTTAGTTAGATGGCAGTAGCAATTTTCACAGATAATAAAATATATTTTCCTATATAGATCTGTATTTCATTTCATTCCTTTGTCTTTGAATTAAAAATTAAAAAATATATTTCATTGATGAATGAATGAATGATATATTTATTTTAATGGAATTATAAATTAAAAATATTATTGTATTACTCATTATTATTATTTTTTAAATATTTACATACTTTAAGCAGATATCAAAACAATATTATTTGAATAACCAAATATTTTTTTTTTATTGTGTCTATTTATGACATTAATTTAAAATACAGGATATAAATCTAAATTCATTAAGAGCCACCTCATCAACAGTGTAGTAACTTATTTAATCTGTAGTTCCAATTGTCAAATTATATTGTCTATGACTATTGACTATTGTTATTTCACTGACGAAGACGGCGGCGTATGTTTCGAAATTTGTTAAATTTTTTTTTTATATACCTAATAAATACTCTTATTAAGGCAACTCGTCCACGAGAAAAAAGTAAGTTTATTTATTTATATACTATATAAGGAAGTAAATTATATTTACACAATTATTAAATTATTTACAAAATCAAACACGTACACTGACAAAAACTTATTTACAAAGTGTTGACGAAAACAAAGAATTGACACTAGTTATTTATATATTGTAAATATATCTCTTTTTTTTACTGTTTTAATACTAAAAATAGTATTAAGCAGAAATGTTTCGTATATGAACAGCTTACTTATTAAAAAATATTTATTTACCTAATACATATTTTATTAATTAATTATAAGTTTTCTATTATTATAATCGTCATATAGAGTCATGACACAGCAATGTTTGAATGTGTATGTTACAATTATATGTAAACATTAAATAAAATTTATAAACACCGACGTCAATAGTGTTATTATTTGTACTTGATACTTTGTTCAACAATCAATTCAAAAGTTTGCTGTGTAAGAACTTTGGCGTTTTGTTTTGAGTAATTTAAAAACGAAAATTCAATTCCTCTAAACTAAAAGTAGTTCAAGTGTTGTATTTACCATTTTGTGTTATTGCTTATGATTGAAAATGTTTGTAAGACACTTCCTACTAACAAGATAGAACATTTTTAAATGAACTATTGTGTTAGTATTAAAACTATACATTTTACCATATCATATTATTATTTTAGTCCACTTGCACATCTTATCAAAATCCAGCTTTGTTAATTATATTATTGTTAATAGCATGGCATGGACACGATATCAGAAGTTTCTAGCAGTTATGATGGTGATAACGGGTTCGATAAATAGCTTGAGTACAAAATGGGCAGACACTATGAATTCTAAAGGATCTGATGGTATTGAGAGAAACTTTGGACATCCATTCTTGCAGGTAAGGCATATATATTATGTATATATGTAATATATAGTATGTATGTAATATATGACGTCTTTGTGGTGTGTGGGACAGTCTCAGACAGTAACCACAATGGTTATAGGATTGGTATCCACTTAAGGCACTACATTTCTTTATTTCCTGTTATTCATTAGCCAGAGAGCGTGTCTGGAGGTTCTCTGTGTGTGCCATTTATTGCATTGCATTGTCACAGTTTTCATCTGAAGAAAAATAAGCTTTTCTTTAAAATGCTTACAGTTGTAATTTTAGTTTTCATGCTTTTGTAGTCAGAGTGAACCTAGTGTCGAGTCACTCTGGTCCCGACTTTCCACGCAAATACGAGACATTGCATGTTGAGTGTATTGTACCACAACATTGTAGTTCCTTTTGCTCACCAGAGCATAATTAAATTATGATCATTCCTCCTACCCCCTAACCAATCACAATTACAGTCAGATGCTGTTCCACTGCACCACAGAGGCCTTCTTTATTTTCAATTGATTAAAAATTTATTGACGTTTATAAATCAGTTTCACTTTTTTTTGTACTTCATCCATATATAGGCAGCAGCAATGTTCATTGGAGAAATGCTATGCTTACTAACATTTAAATTAATATGTTGGTGGGATAGGACAGGTGAAAATACTCTAATACAAGGCAGTCAAAACTTCAATCCATTTATACTGATGCCGGCAGCTATGTTTGATTTGGTATGTATTATAAATTTATAATTGAAGGTTTATAATTTTACCACAGTACCAGAAAGAATGAATTCGAGAAGTTGTGTGTCAGGCTTTGTCAAGACAAATTAAAATAATTTGAATGTCATTCATTCCTAGAAATAGAGATCAAACCCACAACCAATTGTGATTACATTTACCATTGTGCCACTGAGCATGATGGCCTGCCTCTATTTAGTATACATATTATTTTTTATTTCTTATTATGTACTAAGTATGTGGATTATGAAATATAAAAAAATTGTTTTTTTTTTTAGATTGGCACTTCCATCATGTATATAGGATTGACATTGACATATGTGACAAGTTTCCAGATGTTCAGAGGTTTCTATTATAGTTTTTTGTAGCTGTTTTGTCTACTACATTTTTTAGATAGGAAAGATTATTAGACGGGAGTGGATCGGCATTTGTAAGTGTTTTTTTTTTTTTTTTTTAGTTTCATAGAGTCTTTATGATACCAGATTTTGTTATACTGTACAAGTAAGTCATTATGTAAATATATGTAGTAAAAATATTATTTTTAATTATATTGTTATATTGATATTTATTTACAACATGAGTCACCGTTTGAATACAATTTGCTTAGTCTCAATTGATTATTTTATTTGTATGAGTAATATTTGACTGCTTTTATAATATTTTCTAATTTTAATAATATATATCAAATTAAGAAACATAATAATTTTAACTCTCAATTTTTCACCGTGTTAGTTACTTTGGGTCAAGTGTTGTAAGTTAAATTTGACTGGTCAATGCCTGATGTTTTGGTGACAATGTAATTTTATATAAGCAAAACTGTTAGTCTTAAAAAGCGGATGGCCCATTTTTGTACAATGCACCTAAAATGGGTATGCAATGAAAGGGTTTGACTTGCTGAAAATCCATCGAAAAGCTATTTTGTTAGTATTTGTAAACTTCACGTCTTAAACACGTTTATTTCCACTTAGCAGGGTAGTCAAAGAGAACCTAGTGTCAAGACACTCCGATGACAACTCCCTTTTCCGACCGAAGTCCAAACATTGAGTGCTTATTGGCGGAAATCAACTCTGGGCTTTGTCATAGACACCAAAACGGCGAAATGAAAATATTTTAAATATCATAAATCCACCGAGAGGGAATCGAACCAACGACCAATCACGTTTACAGTCAAACGCTGTCCCACTGCGCCGTGATGGCATCTTGGTATCGATCGATCGATGACAACTCTATTATATATGATCAGTATTGTTGTCAATCTAAAATGGCCGCTGCAACAAAATGGAGTATAACACACTTTTGTACAACCCACCCTATATGGCTGTCAAATGAAATGGCTTAATTTTTTAAATGTGAAACAAAAAGCTTTTCTTTTTTTTTAAGCTTCACGCTTTCTATAACAGAGTATTGATTTTAATAATTGTTATTTTACAGTAAATGTCCTAATAGGCCTGACAATAGTGGGTGTGACGGACGCCATATACAAATCAGAGGCGTCCAAAGGCCCTAACAGTGTGATCACTGGTGACCTGCTCATTATAGTTGCCCAAGTTATATCGGCGTGTCAAATGGTGTACGAAGAGAAATATGTGTCGGGTAAGCGGTTTTGTTATTTTTTTTTTTTATATTTTTTTTTGTTAAGAATTGAACCTTGTACTAAGTTGGTGTTGAATTTTTTTTTGTTTTATGTATATGCTTATTTGTCTGATTGCAAACTCGACTGGTTGTGGGTTCGACGCCCACTCGGAGGAATCCTTGTTTTAATTATTTTTATTTTGTACATTCTGGTGAGACAAAGCGCGGCGTTGAGTTCCGCTACTCAACACGCAATGGTTCGACATAATTTTTATTATAATAATAATATATATAGATATATATAAAAATTAATAATTTACTAGCTATATTTACAACTGTTTATTTTCTATATACCAAATACAAAATACATTGTAAAAGTGTATGTCGAACACATGGTGGTGTGTGTAATTTAAGTTTTATTAATTTAATAAATTTCTAATGCCTCGTTTGTAAAAAAGTATTAGCCTTCCTTCTTCATAGTAACTATAACTGTTTCAATATTTTAACAATTTGAAAGTGTCTGAAATATATAAAGTAAACTATAGCGCAGTCTGTATGGATATTTTCCGCATGGATTGCAGAAAGTGCGGCGTTAAGCCCCGCCATTAATAATATAAATGCGGCCGTCGTGGCGCAGTAGGGCAGCGTCTGAATAGATATTTAAAATATAATCATTTTTCTGCTCTAATGGTACCGAAAATGGTACGAAACAAAGCGCGGCGTTGAGTTCCGCCGCTCAACACGCAATATCTCGATTTCGGGCGGAAAGTGGCTTTCCTTTTATGCAAAAGATATGTATATTTATATTTAAGGTATATTTTGATATCGTTTGTCATTTTACACCAGCATCGCCCCCTATCTAGTCAATTTAGTGAATTGACTCGTCCTCACATGTTGTATTGGTTATTAGTTTCATTCATTTGAATGATATAAAACGGCGGTGGAACTTATATGGTTTTATCGTGAGTGGTATTCATACATTTAGTATAAGATCGATGTTTTCAGAAAACGTATAACAATTAGATTGTTTTGAAAAGTAATCTTTGAATAGCAGATATTTGTAAAAATCTCTTTAGAGATTGCTATCAACAAAAATAAGTGGTAACAAGCATATATAATATAAGGGTTTCGACGTAGTTGGATGGAACGTATGGTTTAGACGGCAGAGCTCTTGGACGGTACAGAAGAAGCGCGGGTTTGAGTCCCGCTACGTTCAAATGTTTCAAAATATTGTTCTTTGTTTTTTTTTAAAGTGTTATTCACAAATTTAGGACCTTGAAAAAAGTATATTTAGAAAGCGCATGGCTTAGCGGTCAGAGAGCTTGAACGGTACCCAGGAGGCGCGGGTTCAAATCCCGCTGCGTTCAAATTTTTAATAAGTTTTCTAAATATATGTTATAAATATAATTATAGTGATCATCGTGGCGCAGTGAGTCAGCGTCTTTCTAAACGTGATGGTTGTGAGTTCGATCCTCACTCGGGGGAACGATTATATTTAAATTATTTTCATTTCCCTGCCCTGGTAAGATCAATAGTTCTTTGAGTTCCGCCACTCAACAATATTTCGTATTCGGTCGAAAGGAAAAACGGATTGTCTTGACACTAGGTTCTCTTTTATATACTGCTGCTGCATAATTGGGAAGCTTTTATTATAACACAATAATACAGTTCAAATATAAGATTAAAGTTTATAAAATGTGTAATATCGACACTGTTACTACACGCATGAGTTCAATGACCTGAGTGTATTGTTTTGTTGAAATTTTATATGAGTATGACTATAATACTATAATGATACGACAAGTGCATGTAGATATGACTTTTAGACAATTATTTTATTATTATATAGAAATTCTACTTGTATACCCCCGTCTTTATGTGGCTCCCAAGTTGGCTGTAAACATCCGTTATAGTTTGATATCTATCTCTAAATATAGTTTAGTTATTTCAAAATCTGAAACTAACTAAAAGTCTAAAGATAAATCCGGCTATATTCCGTTTTACGTTTAAACAACGTACAGTTCGAAACGTTACGAACGTCCTATTGCTGAATATTAAACCAGTCAAGGGTAAAATCAGTTAGAAATCAATAGTTATAGACAGTACTGTTCGGACTTTTGCCATTATAGTTGGTGAATCCTAAGTCATGCCATTAATAGTCCGCGCCAGCAAAAATGCCGGTTAATAACTGCTCATTATGAATAAAATTCCCTTTTGTATTTTCAGGTTTAAACATTCCACCATTACAAGCAGTGGGTTGGGAGGGTGTGTTCGGTTTTTCAGTATTGTCAGTCCTCTTAGTCATTTTCTACTGGGTCCCAGCGCCGCCCCATTTCGATAACAACGCCAGGGGCACTATCGAAGATGTGGTGGATGGTTTAGTCCAAATAGGTAAGGTTTTTGTTATTAATCTAGTGTATTTTTCTTGGTAATTGTTTTGATCGGGAATAGAACGTGTGACCTCCTCACGGCATGGCGTGTTTCTTGGATAATTAAAGTATGTATATGATAATAAAGGTAGTATCATATATTTGTATTATAAAATATATTAATTGATTAGACAATTATGTAATTGTGCTCTAGAGGACATCGCGGCGAGTAACATGTCAGCGCGCAATGTCTCGAATTTGGACGGAAAGTGGAGGCCAAGCCACCTCCACATTAAGAGAGACAATTCCTCTTGAGTGGCGGAACTGCATGCCACACCATATTTAAATATAATCATTTATTCAAGTGGCAATCGAACCCATATCCATCGCGTTTCCAGTCGGACGCTGTACCACTGTGCCACGATGGTGATTTTTACTAAACGATTAAATACTGTTGTTTTATCGTCATGAATAATGTAATTTAATTTAAAAATATTCAACATTCACTTTTCAGGCAACAACTCTTTATTGTTGGTCGCCATACTGGGTACCATTTTGTCAATAGCGTTCTTCAATTTCGCGGGTATAAGCGTCACTAAGGAAATGTCGGCCACCACTAGAATGGTCCTGGATTCTGTAAGGTAATAATATTTTTTCGGCTTGAATTCGGCTTGAACTATTTTGGCACTTCGCCCGACGGCGTTCTCACTTAAAACAGAAAATTTGCTTAAATTGGAAATTTTATGCGAAGTTATAAGTTAAATAGAAAAGAAAAAAAAAAACATTGTTTTGGTTTCTATTACATTAATGTCCCCAATTATATATTATTCCATATATCTTCCATGTACAGACAGCGATCAGTTACATTTTTATTGTATATATAGATTTTACCAAGCTTCTATTTATATATTACACGGGTATATGTATTTATATCTATCAATGTAAAAAAAGCTTACAATCTAGAACCTTTTGTCGTCCGATTTGATTTGAAATTTGCACATGTGTCCTGATCGGTCGATAATACAATTTTGTCGTAGCAAAAAACCTGATGTTTTTTATCAGGGTGGATTATTTTTCATTTTAAAATTATTTAGTTGTTTATATTAAAAAATATATATTCTACTTCGAAATTCTTATATGCTTATTACAACTAACAACCTTACCTAAGTGACATTTAGATTTTTTCCTAAATGTTTAATTAATAGCGACGTAACCGGATATGTAGAACGCATGGCTCAGTGGTCAGAGCGCTTGGACGGTAATCAAGAGACGCCGGTATGAATCCTATTTCCTAAAAATATGATTTTAAATTTCCTAAGTGTGTATATAACGCTTTAAATATATTTTTTTAAAGTAACTAACAGGTTGTACTAAGAGGCGCGGGTGCGGGACCCGCTACGCTCAAATTTTTATACGCTTTCTAATATACATATGTTTATTTAGATACTTGTATACATTTAGCAAATTAATTTTGGAAAACTAAGTACATATATTTACAATAGATTACACTGAGGAATAAAAAAGGGGTCAAACAATCTGTGGCATTTATTTTGTTAATGGTTTTTTAAACATTTCTTTAGGATGTAAAGTAGTATGCATTTACTTTATTATGTATTGTTACTTTTTCGACTCTGGTTCTTGAGATAAACTTAACACAAGAAATAGATGAAAATATATAAACCACGCCTCTAGAGATATATTAATTAGATTTTAACCCACCAAGTTTTGTTATGAAAACGTTATACTAACAACCCTAATATTCTTTTTATCCTATGTACAAAAATGGGGATAAGGGCTGCGTTAATAACTGCATGCTTATATCAGTTCTCAGCATAATATGCAAAGTTTTTTAAAAAGTTCTTCATAAAAGATTACAAAGATTTCTTACATTACATTTTAACATTTTATTAGACCATCAGTGTGGTCTTAGGAGCCGTAAATAAGAGTCTAGATTAAGAACAGAAGACAATTTGTATCATCCTAGATCTCACTCAAGTATTTGATACTGTCTCCATATCTATTCTGCTTAAAATTTGAAAATATAACTACTCAGTAAGACGTCGGTAAATGGTTAAGATTATACTAGTGTAGAGGAATAGATAATATCTGGTGTCCAGCAAGGCAGTGTCCTTGGTCCTACCCTCTTATTACTACATGTCAATGAGCTTTGCAATTTGGCAACTTACATATGCAAAACAATAATGTATACTGATGACTCAGCACTCATAGTCTGTGGTAACGGCTGGTCTGATACTTGAATATTAAGAAATGACTTTTAAATGTCCTGCTATCGTTAAGTTATTCTGAGACAAAATATATAATATACCTTCTGTAAACGTACTTATGATGTTCCATCTAATTCTTTTAGCCTACAAATACAAACTAAATTGTAAAACAAATTATAAAGATTCGAGCATATTTCAATGCCCTCAATTAGAACCCACCCCAAATAACAAATATTTAGGTGACGTTTCCATATCATGGAAACGTCATATTGAAAGTTAATGTTTACATCGAAATGTTTGAGAACTTTGGCTGTTTTGTAAACTCTTAAAATGATTTACTACATATTTTGAAAACGTATAAAAATTTGAACGCAGCGGGATATGAACCCGCACCTCTTGAAAACCGTTCAAGCACTCTGACCGCTAAGCCATGCGTTCCACATCCAGCTACGTTGAAATTCTTATACGCTTTATTACAACTTATTTTTGTTGTTAGCATCTGTGTAGAGAGATTTTTACCAATTTCTGCTGCCCAAAGTTTATTCTACGAACAATCGTGACTAACAACAAATAAGTTGCGGTTATTTACTATTAAAAACAGACACTCCAATTTTATTTATTCGTATAGACTAATTATTATTTCTTAAAATTTACAGAACATTCGTGATCTGGATGGTGTCCCTAGCCGTACTCTGGCAAAAGTTCCACTGGCAACATTTGATTGGCTTTCTCGTTTTAATACTCGGCATGTGCGAGTACAACGGCATACTGCCAAGGTTCTGGCAAAGGCGGGAGGACGAGAGCCAAGTTGTTGACAGCGAAGCTGATAGATTGGAAGAGGCTTGAGTTAAGTGAATATTTTTTCCCTATAAATTTATATATATATATATGTATATATCAATTGCTCCTTTTTATTTTTTTTTAAATAATGGCCTGATTTAATTGCTATTTTTAAACAATTGCTATTATATAAAATGTCAATCTCCTCTTCAATCTTGGCTGTCCTCAGTGGCTAGTCCATTATGACATTGACAGAGGCATCGGCATATAACACTTCTCAATTTTGGATGTATAATTATTTTTTTGGATTTATTGTATTGGAATTCTAACATTGGTAAATGTTATTTAAGAGATGAGACTGGTTTCATGAAATTATGTGAACAAATATATATATGGTTTTAATTGTAAACTTTTAATGTGTTTATTATGTATGTATGTAAAGTATTTAAGGCTAAGCAATAATTGAGTATTTATTGTCGTAATGATTGTTTTCTAGATAGTTTTGTATTTAAAAGAATATTTCTAAAATTGTCTTTTCTATTTTTTTTACAATTTAGATTTGAATACACTAATTGCTTAGATGCTAATGTTTAATAGCGTTAGAAATGTATAAAAACAAATATGCAAATTTCATATATTGAAAAATAAGAAAAACCCTTAATATGTAAAAGTGGACTTTAAATGGAATCCAAAATCAAATTATATATAATAGAATATATTTTTACTATAAGGATATTCTGATATTAAATAATTAACGAATTTTACATGTGTTTTATATGAACATGTCATATCCCTTATATTATATTTCGCTATATATAACGCTTTTTCACGCATAGCACGAGACGAGAGGTAGTCTAGTAGAGAGAGCCTAGTGTCAAGACACTCCGTTCTCCGTGCACCGCACGCATTCGAGGTATTGTGTGTTGAGTGATGGAGCTCAACGCCGCGCTTTCTCTTGTTTGCTAGAGCAGATAAATGAAAATGATTAAATTATGATCATTCCATCGAATAGCAGTGGAGATCGAACTCACAACCAACCGCGATTACAGTCAGAGGCTATTACTGTGCCACAATGGCCTCACACAAATTAGTAGTCATGTAATTCACTTCATTCAACTTGTTAAAACATTCAATAGTCTTAATTTGAAAAAAATACTGGTGATCTATGGGATATGTATGTTTAAGCAATTAGCTCTATTATATACAACATTACATACAACTTATTCGCTTTACAAAAGTGGAGACAGATTACATCCTAAAAAAAAAGCATTTCTATATTACCTTCAATGAGCAAATATAACAGATTTAATAGTATTTAACCAGCTCAATATTTTTTTATATATAAAAACAATTCGCTCCATAGTGAAAAATTCACCTTCACCAAAGGCAAATCTACTACAGATGCGGGTGATGCACTTCCGAAACACATTTATGATATTTGGGAAAAGTCACAAATGCTATTGCAGTATTTTTAAAAAAAATTTAAAGTGTTATACGCACACTAAGGAAATTGAAAAATATATATTTAGGAAACGTTTAAAAATTTGAACGCAGCGGGATTTGAACCCGCCTCATGAAAACAGTTTAAGCGCTCTGACCGCTAACCCATGCGTTCTACATCCAGCTACGTTGAAATTCTTATATGCTAACAACAAATATAAGTTGTAATAAGCGTTTTTCATATATATATATTATAATATTTTGATTGTCCGACAACTTATCCAGTGTTATGCTAAAAAAATAAGTTTTTTATGGGTCTGAGTATACACATATTAAATAAGATTCCACAACCTATGCTAGATTCGCAACTTAAGAAATTTAAAGTCGAATACAATATTATTAATATATAATGTAAAGCTTATTATTACTCTGTAGAAAAATATTTAAAAGATAAAAATGTGTAAAAGTAATATGATTTTTGTTTGGTGCAAGCTAGCTACCACTGTATTAAATGATAAAATTGAAACTTTTGTATTTGAAAAGAGCAACTGTTGAGTTTCTCTGTGGCTCCTCTCGGCAGAACTGCCTTCCTAGTCGGTGGTAGCTTTATGTTCCTTCGACGATTCAAAAGTGCTTGTAAAAGTCTATTTGAATAAAGGATATTTTGAATATTTTAATTTCAAGTTTGCCACTGTATTTTTTTTATAATTTTGTCACCACTACTGGTATATGGTACTTGTACTTTACTTAGATGTACTTTATTTAGATTCTTTTTTACTTTTTTATAAATTGCAATTTTTTTTTCGTAACTATTACAGTACCTAACTAGTAGATTAAGTTTTTAAGATACATAGAGAATTAAGTGCCTTCATGTATAACCCTCTCACGAGTCCCGTTTCTGTAAATAAGTTGTCTTGCTTAAAACTTCACGTAACTTAAAGTAAATGTGCTGGGCTGTCTCCTCGAGGCTATCGTCGCAGTGGTGACAGCGAGCGTCGGGCTCACTCCCAGCGACCCGACCCAGGTACCTCCCGAAGCATCCATGCTCCGTGAGGACCTGCGTGGTGCAGACGTTTAGGACGCCATGACGTCTGTAACCACTGGCGGAACACCGGACGAACTGACTCGATTGTGCTCAGGCCGGCAGATGGTGTTGCCAGCCGGGACTCCCACGCATCTACTGCGGATACCCGTGCTTCGTCAAGTAGTGCTGGCTCTGCCTGGTCCCCGGACGCCAAGCCTCTATGCTGGCAATAGGCCTACGCCCGAGTTATAGTGTCCAGGTCCCATGCCAGGACTCCAGCCAACACGCACGCTGCCTCACCGTACCGTTCACCGTACCGTCCGGTACCCCCAAATCGCCCGGATGGCTATCACCCTCTGCGCCCGTCGCGGCCGCCCATACAGGGGCACCGTATAGGGCCATTGACCTTACCACTCCGGTGTACAGCCGACTGCTCGAGGCGCTTAGCCCACTCACATTGGGCAAAATATATTTTTTTATATACAATACAGTTTAATATTACACGTAAATCTATTACATATATATCTTATTATTATAAATAACATATTATTTATTTAAGGATAGAAACGGGATGTGGATGGTATTACCGTTTACAGGATGTTACCGCTTTGTTCCAATCATTTACGGCCATCTTCAAATTGTACTTCACAATGGCTTTGGTCGTTATCCCTGTTGCTTTTCGTATCAGTCTGTTCACCGCGTCGTCCTCGTCACCGCTGGAGTTGGACCAGTTCTTGGTGTGGCGGTCATCGGTTGTCACGCTGGCAGCTGGTCAGACCCTGGGCCTCATGGATCGTCAGTACCTTTGAGACCATACCCATGACGCGCACTTTGTTTTTTTAAAATTGTGTGTTTATTACAGTTTTAGTTTTTATTAGCTAGCTTCACCTGTATGTAAGATAATGTAGTAACGTTGTTTTGTGCTACTTTTTGTTGTGTGATTCGCATGAAAATTTGCAGATCTGTCCGGATTTTATATCGTATTGCCATAAATCGGATCGAAGAATATTGTCATAGCACGAATATGATGTCCTTGTAAGGACGATCAGGTACATTAGATAATAATTATAAGCGTACTTTTTTGAGTGTGTGTATACGCGATGGTTGTGGGTTCGATTTCCACTCGGGGGTATGACTATAGTTTCATTTTCCGGCTCTGGTTACAAGTTCAGTTTCACTACTCAACTCAACGCAATGTGGCGGAACATGAAGGACGGAGTGACTTGACACTAGTTTCTCTCTCTGGGGTAAAAGCGTGTAGCTGAAAAAGAAACTAAGTAGGTAACGTAATATTAGCAAAGAGATATACGAGTTATTCTTGAAATGAGCTCTTCTCGGTTATGAGCATGATAGAAATATATTTTCAATAAAGTTATGACATGAAATAGAACATACGTCCCGATAAAAGTTAAAAATAAAATGTTTTTTTAAGGCTTTGCTTAAAAACAGGTGAATAAAAATATATGTTTCGTTCAAAAACAGATTTGGCTTGTAGACATTTAGAAGGTACTATATAACATCAGTCTTGGTATCTATTTTTATTATTTATTATAATATTAGTTTCAATATTTTACAATAGCACTCATTATTTGTATAATTTCTCCGCATTCATTTACATTCATTATTAATGTTGGGAGGAAAGTCGCAGAGTGGGAGTGTCTTGACACTAGGTTCTCATCGACAACCCAGCTATGCAGGAAAAAACGTAATGCTGCAAAGAAAGTTTTACAATCAACAAAAAATAGATGGCATTAGTAGTGTAAGTTAAATCGCGCTATCGTTTCGTTCAAGTTGAGGTAATAAGGCATAATAAAGTTTTGTCTTCGTTACATTGGGACTGGAAGAATTCCTTTTTAAAGTAGAAATCTACCTTGCCGGTCGCGACTTCACGCCGCGATCGGTTTGTTTACATAGGGAATTTCCCCTCCCCCGCCTGTCGACGACGCAAGCCGAGGCTCGAGCTCCGCGGGGGGCGCCCTTGCGGTCGTTGACCTACGCTCAAGCAGCCACGGAGTGCTTGTATTTCGCAGGGACAGAGTACCATCTTCCCTCACCCCCCCGGTGTCGCTGTAAAGATCAATTGATCAACAGCATTAAATCAGTATCGAAAAAAAAAAAAAAAATGTTCGTTACTAATAATCCATATTTCTAATATTATTACATTTTATTAACCACGCCCTCCGAAATGGAAAGCGTGTATTATAAATTTATATACTTACATGTTATTAAACTTGTCTGGTTTTAACGTGTAAAAAACTCATTGTTACTGATGTTTTCGGTTTTCTTTATTGTAACATTTATAGTATAGTTTTCTGTATAATTGTTTATTATTTTATAAGATGATGTCGCATGTTTAGAGTTTCGCAGTTATATGTATAAATTCATGTTTATTTTACTAAGAGCGTATAATTTATTATCAAACTTAAAGGTCGCGTATTATTGTTGATTTTCTAAGAAAGTTTGCCATAAAAACATATGTAAAAAATAAGGTGTCTTGACACTAGGTTTTCTATGTCTAACTAACCCTACTATGCGGGAAAAGGCGTGAAGCTATAGAAAAAATCTTCTTTTTCATTGATTAGTACAGATTGTATCCAATTTTTTATGAATGGCAACATCAACGGACACACAAAACTACATACTCGTACAATTAATTATAAGATGAATTGAGTTGATATCGAGTAAACACAATCTAGAACATTCTTATATATGATGTGTTATAGTATCTAAGACTTTCTTAGTTTCCACAGATGCATATTTATTGTTATCATTTAAAAAATCTTGTGAAAATTAGTCTAATAATATTAAATAAAGTAAAGTTAAGGTATTCGTAGATGTATGTGGTGTGGTACTGGTAAAGGTTATCATGCTAATGTTTTTTACGACGCTAAATTATACATTGATTATGGAAAAAATATTTAAGTTATGTAAAATTATTAATTAGTTGCGAAATTGAACTTGGCTGGAGTTAAATTAAACAGGCGAGAAAAAAGGTATTTAAAAAAGAAAAAAATTCATAATTAAGTCAGCCATTTAGTTTGAAAGCAAGTTGAAGACAATAATATTTAAATATTAATTTATAATATTGAAAAATATTAAACAGCAAATATTTCTATTCTAATGCTCCTTTACTCCAATTTGCATGTGCAGTGTCAGCGGAATGCGCCTTTACTCTTCGTTAACTCTACCCTAAGACGGAAGCTGGGCCCGCAGGTTCCTTACTCTCCTCCGGGATTTACCGGGATAACTCTCCTCCGGGATTTTCGTAAATGCTTGTAGCTGTTCCAAATAATAACACATTATAGCAATGTTAATGTCAATGTCAATGATCAACGTAGGTCAGCTTGGAACATCCATGATGATAGGCCAATCAATTTGGTCCTCATCAAAGGGTCGAGTGATATATCTTCTAAGTGTATCTCATAACGAACTTCATCCATAAAGACTGAATTTTCCTTTGGCAATGGTATGATTTCATTTATAGTCATACTTTTAATATGTGTCATTAAAGTAGTATTCATAACTTGAACAATGGAAACATTTGTTATGGTAATTAAAACTATTCCTGATATCCTCTGATATCCAGTCTTGGTTCCTTGGGCATTGAGCCCTTATTATTTGCGCATCCTGTAAAACCGCCAGCCATGATTCAATTTCATTCAGGATTTCAGTGATCCTTTGTAGTTTTCCCAGCTTGAGATTCATGCGTGCTTCCGTACAGTTGGACCTTTTATGTCTAATAAGAGCAATAATGCAGTCCTCTGAATCATCTATGGTTTTAATTTCGAGTGATTTGCAGAGTATTAACCCTTCTGATATCCTTCTATTATCTTTCTTATATTATCTTCTTACATCCTTCGTTTAGATAAGAGTACCCTTCGTTAAAAAGCACAAGGAGCTTGGATTGAGGAATAATAGTTTATCAGGAATGGAATAAAGATGTTACGTTTATCAGGAATGGAATAAAGATGTACATAATCATCATATATATCAGGAGCAATGGAAGGAATTTCTAGGTTGAAAGTTAAGAAGGGTTCTGTACTATATGCTTTTACCGTAATCGATTGTTCGATTTTACATTCGATTATATCAATAAGACTAATATCTGTTATTTGTTTAAAGGAGTATAATTTTTGCATGTTTAATAATTCTACAATTAAATTTTTAGAGCTCAAAATACTAGGGTGCATTACACCTAACTTTTAAAAGTGCTATAGCATCTTCCAATAACATTAATCTATCTAAAATAGACTGTAAATTAAAGCCTATTTGTACGTATGATTGTAGAAAATGCAATTGATTAATAAAAGTATTAGAATGATTTTTATCTTATTATGACGGTTATCTTATTCATTGATCTAAAAATTAATTTATAGTTGAATTAGCCAACGTTATTGATAGTCGCTGAGAGTTTTGAATTATGCCAACAGAACTACGAATTTTATTAATTTCATTTCAAAATCTAATAGCATCGTCGTTGTCTAAATTTCCTGTTATAATAATCACTACAGAACCTAATTCATTTATAATACCACGCCCAACTCTAGAAATAGGAATATTAAACATTAACTTTTTATTAATTAAATCTAACTTATATAATTTGATCTCTATAGGCTTTATGAATTCTTTCAGATGACGGAATCACCTTCGCATCTTTAGTACTCGCATACAATGATGCAAGTTCTAGAAAAGTTACATGTAATTTTGTAACTACAAGCAAGGTTAAATGTATAATTTTGTTTAAGAATAAAATTTTCTTTAAATAATAAAATTCCATGTGTTTTGTTGATAGGGTCTATGCTTGGCTCTTGTCTGCAACACGAGGGCTCCGACAATGATGGTCCTGTCACAAGATTCGTAGCAGTAGCAGTGTTCGTAGCAGTTTATAATGCGCTCTAATAGACTTAGGAGTTCGGGTGATTTCCAATAATCTCCGCTATGTTATTGGGGTGCAAATGAATAATTTTATACGGACCTGGAGCCTTGACCTGGACCTTGGAGCCTAGTTTCCTTTTGTCGTTAAAAACAAACTAGGCTAGTCGTGTCGTTTGCTTAAAGACTGTTTCACGTACCTTGAAAGCTACTTCCTTTGCCGTTTGTTTGCTTTTATATATTACATGCTCCTTATTCCTAGACATGTTCTTAAACGGCTTCGGCATTACAAAATATTAATAATTAAATTATTTTGGGTAGTAGCTCTAAAGGAATTCTGGACGCTGTGTATCCAAAGAGCAATTGTGGAGTATTACTCAGTTGCAGAATGAATTGAGTTATTATATACAGAATAATTCATTATTAGTTGATGGAGTCATCTTTATTCGTTAATCTTTGAATTCTAATTATTTCACCTATGGTGGAATGGGAGAGTTAGAGTTAGGGTTGTACGGGGTTGGGAAATGAATATGAATACTATGTTAAACACATATTTCCTTTATGATGTCATTGTCAAACTTGCTGTCTGAGTCAGTCGTTATTTAGGGGAATCCCTGGTACTGAAAATACGTGTAAAAATGCTTCTGCTATATGAACACTACTACATGCATTTAGTGAGATTACTTGAGCTAATTTGGAAAAATTATCTATTATAGTTAAGAAAGTGCTCCTCCTGTAGAGTAAAGGTCGATGAACAAATGCTGCATGAGTTTAGTAGGGGTTTCAGTAAAAGCAAAAGTTGATTTTAATGGATTTCTATCATATTAAGCTTGTAGACAAATACTACATTGATTTGAGTATCTCTGAATAGTCAAAAGCATATTTGGCCAATGATAGTTCCTACGAAAATGTTTGTAGGTTTCGTTGAATACCACGATGCATAATTTTCCCTACGTGATATTATTTTATAAGGGCTTCCTGCTCCGATTTGTTTTCAACAAGGGTTACACTAGATGTACATTTAAATAAACTCAGGGCCTGTATTATTAAATATTGTTGTATAACTCTAGAAAATGAATTATATAATAGTTCATCGTAAAAGTAACAATGAAAAATACGATCAGCTATAGTGTGCCCTTTTAAGAATTGAACTATTTCACTCTCCGTATTATTAACTGGAATTTAGTTGATCTATTTTCCACTCTTTATTTTGAACCAGGTGTACTTCTCCAGTGTAACTCACTCAATTCCTCATTAAAATAAATAATACATCTATATCACGTCTATATAACTTTATTATCACTTGTTTTACAGCAATTCACTGTACAACGTCTATTCCCCTGTAGTTAAATAGTCTATTGTGTAGATGCGATAAATAAAACTATAATTATTTAATATTCACATCTTTACACTTACAATACGTGTACAGCTTAGAAGGCACAAGCATAGAAAAAGGTTTAAGCACGAGCACAGGAAATACATATAGCTTATACAATAAGCACATACAGGACAGTAAGAGAATTAATGAGAGTGAGGAAAGCAAGAGACATGAGCTCCGCGTCGGAATAAGCAAAGGACTGGTTTGACCGCTGCGTACGCGCAGGTAGCAGGGCACATACGTGACCTACTTACTTGAATGGTATCATTAACAAATAATAACAGAAAATAATTATAATTACATTATATTGGACATTATAAAAATAAGAAATGGAGTGATCTGATCAGACTCACGAAATTCATAGCAGAATACTAATCCACGACATTGACCTGTACATCTGTAACTTTCATCAAAATATTATACATAATTATAAACAATATTAATCAAATTAAAACTAAACAATAATAATTAAGTATTGTTATTAAAGGATCCATGATATTAATCCTTCATACTTAGATAAACGGAATTTGTTGACCAACCAACATTGGTCAAGCTTTATGGAGAAGTCGGGACATTGGTCATGGATCTCTATGACATTAAACCACCAACATACCTCTGATCTGACCCATTAAATTAGTCGTCTCAGTACACGCACAAGGCTTATGATTCTGACTTGTGCATATCAAGCCGTCATTACACCATTTCATCATAAATTTATAAATGCTTCATAAATCATTATTCTGAAATATATAATTATAAAATATTCATTATTACATTATAATATTACGATTATTCATTCATTATATTAATTGAAATAGCGTATTTATTAGTTTATTGTTTACGTAATTTAAATTGTCATTCATTTAATTCATGGATTCAAGCACTAGATGAACTTTTATTATGGGAGGATATTTTAGTAATTTCTGATTGACCTTCCATATCTATAGGTGTTTTTATTACTTTTATAACTTTTATATCTAAATCAATGTTATACCTACTAATTGTTTCAAAAACGATTCAGTTGAATCTCGAATCACATCATAAATAATTACAATAAATATAATTATAAATATTTAAGTGTTCCTTGAGAAGGGTTCAGACCGTGTCTCCTCGGTATGAGGATTTAATTTAGTATTAATACTTAGTTGTATAACAGGCAAATGCTCGTCCCATTTACCGTTCGGCCTGTCGTGGTTCAAGGCACCAAGTGCGGCCAAAATTGTGCGTTTATATCGCTCAAATTGACCGTTCCCTCGTTATGTTGCTACTGCATTATTGAGAGTATTGCCAAATTTTAAAAGAATAGACCCTTCTTCAGGTTTCAATTTAATGTGCATCTACTGCGCATCAGTTATCCGCATAAGTGTAATGTTACAACCCAAATCCGAATTTTTGTTATTAATATTCAAAGGAGTCCTGATAAGTTTTAATTCGTATTTTTTTTACTTTCAGTGAGCTTGTGTTCAGTTTTCTTTGGGCAACTAGACACTGTATGGCCCATTTATATTACAATTTCTACACTGTATTTTAAGCTTTTGGTAACGCAACGGCACTGGTGTGGTGGGCCCCGGCCGGCCTGACTGCAATGCCCTGTCCGCTCGGCACCTCTGCGGCTGCGATGTCTCGACCGCCAGGCACTACTGCGGCTGCAGATGTCTCGGATGGATGCCTGATAGCAAAGGCGGGTTATTTCGCGTTTTTTATCATTCATGTGGTCTTCATTCTGTTCTAATTTATAAAAAAGTTTAGATAAATTGTCACATAGAATAAAGATGAACAGATTTATTCTCTATTTTAAATGGTTGTAATTTAAATTTTGCAATGTTAGGTATAGTTCAGCTGTCGGAATTGGTTTGAAAGACTGTTTTAAATTTACTGTCTATCACACTGACAATGGCAGCAGGGAATGTTAACCCCTTAGACCAGATAAAGTCGTCATAAATGTAGCATCCGTCCGTATAGTTTGTTTTTTATGTTATTATTTTTTCACAGTTTGGTTCTATTCTTATGAGTTTCTTAAGATAGTCCGCTGTCGCTGTATGTAATATCTTATTTTTTAAATCTATGTTGCTAGACAATGATTGTAGTAAGTCTAAACCTATTCATCCTTTGTACGTACTTCGAGTCAAATTCTAAGATAAGAAATTTAAGTACAATATCGCTGTTAAATATTGGAGGTAAGGTTAAATTTACTACGTGGTCGCATGAGCTGTTTCGATCTCAAATAGTTCATTCTCTGCACAATTTTGAAAAATAGAATTTAATATAACTGCGGCTGATATTAGGGACCTAGAAGCACCTGTGTCTTTTAAAAACTTACCTTTAAATTCGGGTAATTCTATGTAATGTAAGTGATCCTTATCTTGATGGTTTAATTTTATCACGTGTTTTCGTCTGGGTATCTGCTCACCGTTAAATACGGTTGTTTGCTTGACTCTTCGTTAACAGGGTCATAAGGCTCCTGTTCATTTCGTAAATTATTATAATAATAGTACTCACCTGAACTGTAACACTGTTCGTCATTGAATTGATGTTCGTATGGTTCACCGGTATGGAAAAGCTCTTCAACAGCTAACTGCGGCTTTTCCAGCTTATTCACTGACCTTATAGTTTTGAAATGAAACTATTTTCACTAGACAGAGAGAGACTCTAGACAGTCTACCTGTGACCACGGACTACTGTAAAGTGTTCGAAACGTCGGGTTCTAAAAATGTATTTTCGAATACCGAAATTATACGCGATTAATCCGTTTAAAATATTATCATTTCAAAATGTGTAATAATCGCGAAAATCAAAGAACTGACCTCATAGTTATTTCTGACACCTTTTGTGACGGGTTTACTTGTTGTTAAGGGAAACTACCTCGTGAGTTTCTAAAAGAAGGTCTTAAGTTACCTGAAGGTTGTCTATTTTTCCAGGATAGCAAATATTGCGCCCACTGTTGTCGCTGTTCTGGTATCCAATTATTTAGTTTTGGTGTAAACTTGGAATTAACGGCCGTAGAGGGGTTGTGGAATTTCAATGTTGAACTTGGCAAAGGGTTGAAATTTTTATGATGATCTTTGATCTAACCTTACTTTGTGAAGTTGATGGCATGTTAAACTAATTATTATATCTATTGTTTGCAAGTCTAGCTTTCTCCTGCCTAGCGGCTACAATAGCTAATTCTAGTGTAGTAGGCCTAGTTAAACGTACACGTATTGAAGTTTGGAAATCAAGTTGATTAGTATATTGCTCAATTACCATATTTTCATAATATTCCTTATTACTATAGTTTCCAACCGACAAAAGTTATTTTTTAGTTATTACAAATGCTTTTCAGCGTCCTCATTTCTATTACGACGCATTCGAGTTAACTCCTGCATTCATTGAAGCTCGTTCCTAGGTTCGCCTAACCTTCTTACTTAAGCACTTTTAATATCGTCCCATGAATCGAGACTCTCTTCGTAAGCTATAGCATTTATTGCGGCTCCGCTGAGTCTACTTTTAATTAAACAAATATAAGCTGGGGGGTGTTTTGCTGTGCCCTCTATTAATCTAAATATATTGTCTACTTCCCTAATATAAAAAATGTAAGGTTTTAGAATTCCCATCATATCGTGGCATAAAATCCGATATTAACTTAAAACTAGAATTTTCACAATTTTCAAAATACATTTTAGCCTTACTTTTAAATCTTGACTTTAATTAAATTCAATTCGAATATTCGCTCAAATTGAAATAATTAAATATTTTTATATGATTATATTATTTTCTTTATTTATAAATATCAATTTAATTAATAGGTAAATGTCTACGCGATTCAAGCTATATACACAGATACATTTAAAATAAAACAGAAGAAAATATAGCAAAGGAACTTGGAATAACGAGAGTACTTACCATAGAAACCTGTGCATCTCCAACCGGGACTCAACTGTTTGGCAGAACCTCCGATGCTCAGGATGGTCCGCTGACCTCGCCTCCGCAGATTCTTCTTAGATAGATCGCGGTTATAACGATAGAAATCGTTCGTTGACCAAAGAGTTATATTATTAAAAAATTAATTATTTATAATTAAGATAACCTTTTAGTTTGAAAGCAAGTTGAACACAATAATATTTTAAATATTAATTTATAACAATGAAAAAATATTAAACAGCATATATTTAAAAGATATACAGTGCGGTGTCAGCGGAATGCGCCTTTATTCCTCGTTCACTCTGGACCTAATTTTTTTTTACATTAATGATATGTGGTTCGATATCCATTTTCAGACAATACAAATAAATGGTTTTTTTTTTTTTTTTTTTTTTTTTTTTTTTTTTTTTTTTTTTTTTTTTTTTTTTTTTTTTTTTTTTTTTTTTTTTTTTTTTTTTTTTTTTTTTTTTTTTTCAGAGAGAACCCAGTGGAGTGTGAAGTTATTTACTTAAGTATTATGAAATGAAGATTATATAAAATTGAAATGGCATTATTTGTTCAAATTCTAATAAGTTTTCCTAAATTATTGACACTTTTTTATAATGTAATTTAACATACGAGTACGTATGCTTATTTAAATTTTCAGTGATAATTCTAGACCTATGGAGGAGTGTGACAGCGTCTGACTGTAAAAGCGATGATTGCGGTTTCGATTCTCACATAGCGGAATGGTTATATTGAAATTATTTTAAATATAAGCAGGTCTGGTATCGTTGAGCTTCTTCTACCAATCAACACTCAATGTCTCGATCTAGGGTGGAAAGTGGAGAACGCAGTGTTTTTACACTAGGTAGTTAAATATATTAGTTATAATAAAATCAAATTATAAAGTAATCCCTTAGTTTAATATTATTAATTTCAAACCTTTAATGTCGTGTCTATTGTAAATTAGAATTGTGTTACAGGTGAATCTCTTTTCTACGTCGTTTTTTGTGTTTTTTACAAAGTAAAATTGCCGAAGTGACTTTCAACTGTTCAATTGGCACGTTCAAACAAGCACCATATTTAAAGTACTGAATTGAATATTTATATTTTAAATTTATTTTTATTGCATATTTTTGAGATAGAGTTTCCATCTCGATCGTCAGTTCAGTATACTACCTCACCTCCACCATGAGTGCCTCAGGGAAAATTAGGTATGCATTTTACTTAACAAACCTTTTTTTTATACCAATTAAATACTTAAACTTTATTAAAAGTGATGACAGTATGTAAGGTGGCTTGTTTTCTTCTTTAGTACTCTATTATTTAGATATGATTTTGAGTTCGTTGACACCTAAAATACATGTTGCCTAAGCAATATGTAAGTTATTTTAAACAAAAGTCTTGTGTAATATTTATTTTATTCATTGTTTGAAAACAAAAGTGGCATAAATTATTTATACCTAATATCATCTAACAGTTATGTAAATGTACTTGTAAGTTATAATACATTTAGAACTAGACGTATCTCAATTATTTATGAGCCATTTGATAGTTGTAATGGTTTATTTCATTTTTTTTACAGAAGACAAAGTGTTTATGTTATCAGCAGTAGTTTAACTTGAATAGTGAAACAGTTTGGTTCAAAATCAATTGTTGTCTTAAATGTAATGGAAGCAGCAGTGAACTTCAAGAAAAGCTCTCGTTAATTATAGATCAATGGTGATAAACGGTGGAGCATAAAAAGAACAATCGCCTCGTAGTGAACGAAACCCTAATAAATTAACTTTGATATTTGTAAAGGGCAATTGTTGAGGTTCTCGCCAGCTGTTCTCAACAAAAGGTGGTAGCTTTGAATTCATTCAATTTGAGTGAAACACTAAAGCGATAGTCATGGCGGGCAGTCTCCGGAGCAGAGGAAAATCTACGAGGTAAACCAGCTAGTTATTAGGGTTATTTAGACTGAAAGTACCTACTTACCACGTTATTGCAGGCAATTACAAATATTCAGAATATTGTGATTAAACAGTACCTTGAAAAAAAAAAATATTTAGAATACGTATAAAACTTTGAACGCAGCGGGATTTGAACCCGCGCGTCTTGAAAACCGTTTAACTTGAACGGTTCAACTTCAAATCCCGCTGCGTTAAAATTTTTATACGTTTTCTACATGTCTTTTTCAATTTTAATACTATTTTTGTTGTGAAGCCTAGACATTTGTGGAACGGGAGAATGGGAGCCGTTAACCGTTCCTTACACCCTGGCTGCAATACACGAAGGTTTAGTAAAAAAACGGTATAACGTGAAATTCAGATATGATATCTACTGCATTTTTGCAAGGCTATATTTTTATTAGGGATGTTACGGACGTAACATTTTGGATCTGGATACGGTTATGGGAAGAATATTTTAGCAGAGAACGGAGTGTCTTGACACTAGGTTCTCTCTTACTATCGGTTAAAAAAGAAAAACTATTTGTTTTGGTTACGGTTGGTTATTTCAGATGTATGTAAATGTTCAGCTGCGACCGGCAACGCTCGTACTGTATTGGTCTACTACCAAGTGATACTATAACCGCCATCTTGTTATTCCAGGCACCCGACATCGTGGTGCCGTCCGCTGCCCACCAGAGGTGCGAACTATCCTATCGTGGGATTGATTTTTCCCGCATAGCGTCGAAGCTGCCGTTGCTGTACTGTGTCGTGATGTGCTGCGTTGCGTCGCGTCTAGCTGTGGTTTCGCGGTTCAGCAGTCAGTAAGTAGTTTTAGAATGTTTGGCATATACTCCCTGTTCACAAATCAGGGAATCACGCAGTGTTAGCGTACGAAGCTTACACACACCCGCCCCAGCCGTAAGGTGAAGGCGGACACGCGACCACGAGTATGGATAACTTGAAAGAATATCAAAAGGAGACTTAACTCCTTCATTCAAGCCTTCCACAGGGAAACCCACCGTAGCCTCGTGAGCTTCGCGCTCACAGTAAAGTAAAACACCGTGCACTCCCCCCCTCCCTCCTCTTTTCAGGGTTTACCTCTATGCGCCATTTGGTGAGCCATTTGCCTAGACGGTCTGTAGCGACCTGCAGGTAGTTGGCTATATTGAACGAGTCGCGGCAAGTAGCTAATATTGCGGTGTCGTCCGCGAAGTGTGCGAGGTGGGTGCACGGGAATGCCACGTGACCATGGTTTTTTCAATGCTGACGCCAGTGAATTGGCAAACAGATCCAATATTAAAATTTGTTTGCCTCCTGGCGTCGAATCAAAAACGACCAATATCATGTCGTAATGCCGTTTTGTAAATTGGTTGTACAAGCAGTGTACCGCACGTACGGGAAGACTTGGACGCGACGGGAGATCTCGAAAGATAGTCTCGTTTTCTAATTCCTTAGGTACGCCTTTTATGACGACACGCAATTGGCGCTCGTTCTCTAGTGCTTACGTGAGGCAGTCCACGTTTTCAGCGAAGTTAGGCTGTGAGTTTACGGTGGTCGCGAACCGTAAAAACTTAAACGCGAATGGCTTAAATTGTTGAGCGGGCCGAGTTGAATTGGACGTTTATTTCCAACATCCATTTAGATATATCATTCCAGACGCTTTTTTTTTGTACGATGATCGGGGGTGGGAACCTATATTTACGGGTACCGGGCTTGCACGTGCGCAGGGTGACGCATACCTGGGAGGCGTAAGAAATCAGGGTGACTCAATAAAAGGGGCGGGGCTAGCTCAGCGGCCGGCTACCTGCCGTGAGGTTCCGGATTCGGGGTTCATAGTTTTATATCTACCTGCTGTTGTTTTTGCAGGTACGGGGTCCAGGCGAAACCGTCGTCCTGGTTTGCCGCGTGGCTAAAGTGTTCGTCGGCGTACGAACGCACGGAGTTTTTGCGAGAGCGTGTGATAGAATCACGGTCGCTAAGGGAGTCCATGTCTTCGTCGTCAGGTCGGGATTGAACCGACTCTGCGTACTGGACATACCTTTCGTCGGTTGTGGTTTCGCGGTTGTTTTGGAAGACGACGAGCACTTCCGGGAATTGGGTGAGTACCTACTTTGGCCTAATGCCTCTGCCGCGAGGCGGCAGGGATGTGCACCTAGTCTTATTTAGTGTACTCACGGATACCGGGTGTTGGGCTCGAAAGGTCACACGCACTACACAGTACTGTCACAAACACTTCACTCGCGCACATAGATTGCCGCTCACAACGTAGTGACGTGTCCCAACTTTCTGTCCGGTCCTCCTTGTCCTTGGTGAAGTAGCTCTTGAATAGTGTGTGTTATTGTACAGTTCCAGTAATATGACCATACAAAAGAAAAATATTGTACAAAAAAGCTGCATTGCCGTTTGAACATAGAGACGTCCGCTCGGGTCGGCAGTCGAAATGAGAATTCTAATTAATTTATTTATTTTTGCTTGACTGCTATATGTGTAGACTCCTCCCATATCCGAAATTATGCGAAACTTTTATATCGGATTTGGTTACGGATAGTTTCGTTTACGGTTACGGAGCCTAACATACCTGGTATGACCAGCGGTCACTTCGACTTTGTCGTGTAAATACTTCCCTTTCATCTTAAAATTATAGACATTTAAGTTTTATTTTTAATCCATTCAATACTTACATAATTCAACTATATACTTATTATAAATTAATGTAAGTATTGTTTTAAATTTGATTGACGAAAATAACCCATGATATAGGGTGACGGTATGATATTATATGAAATGTTAATATGTTTTATAATTGAATTATTTTCAAGCAATAATAGTTATTCTATAAATTATAATAATGTCGAATTTAATTAATTCAGTCCACACTTCTTTTTAGTACGGACCTAGTGTCAAGTCACCCGCTGTACCCCATGTGCAGCTTGTCTTGTGCATGCTTTTGTCCAGTCCGAATTCAAGACATTACGTGTCGAAAGGTGAATAGAGAATAATAAATATTTAAATGTAAAAATTCCCACTAGTAGGGATCGAACCAGCAACCATCGCGTTTTCAGTCAACCGCCTCTCCTCTACTGTGCCTTGATGTAAATAAAATTATAATAAGAAAATATTTTCCATTGTTAAACTGAACAATACACTTTTATCGTTTACTTCGGTATTTAGTTTTTCTATTGTTATAGTTTAATGGAGAAAAGAATAGTTTTATTAAAAAAATATATGTGCTAATGCTTCAATAGGTTTGCAATCACTTAAAATAATTCTAGAACTTATTAATATTATACTTTTGTACTTGAAACTATAAAGTCTTGAGCTGCAAGTGACTTTATTTCATACATTTCTAGTATGACATAGCGGTTTGATGTCCACATAGAATAGGGAAGCCTAGCCTTCGCAGTGGCCATAAGTTCTGTTTATGCTGTGGTAAATTATATTTTCGTTCTATTTGTTAGACGAAAAAGTTCCAGTTTAAACCCGTTCTTAGTTACAATGCGTTTTCTCTAGTTAAAACTAGATTTTACTAAACGCCTCTCTTGAAACTGGATTTAGTTAATTCAACTACCTACTCAAGTTTTAATATTTAATTTTTTATAGACAAAACGGGGTTTTCCGAAACGAATCTACTTCACACGGAATAAATCGAGATGATGGTGTAAGATATTTTTAAGTTAGGTTTTTTTTTTAAATTGAACTGATTGATTGCCTGACTCAAGAGATTTAAAATATATTAAACTAAAAGAATAGTTATATATATATATATATAGTCCTTGAATTAGCTTCCTCATTTAAGTCAATATTTCTTAAGCTTATGTTTAAGTTTGCCTTTAAAATTAATATTTCACCATAAACTGTACATATTTACTTAGGACAAGAAAGCAATGCGGGCTTAACTTTTTTTTATATTTCTGTTTGTAGCCGACCAGAATAACAAGGAAATACTTTTAAACATATACTTTTTAGTTTATATTTTAAATCCATTTGATATTTTCATTTCTACATAGAGCTATATTAGTATTTTTCTTTGCATATCTAAAAAGCATTCATAATTTCTTTATTAAGATTGTCCATATTCATGTCATAAGTGATAACTGATAATAGATAACACACTATCATTTATCTTTGAGTATTTATAAACAGATAATAATTCACTACTGACCGTCGGTTAGCTTGAAATATTTTGTATTATATTATATACTAGCGACCCGCTCGCGGCTTCGCGTGCGTAAACTACACGACTAAACTATTTAGTGTTCTATTAAATTTATGACTTATTTATTTATGAACCGATCGAAATTAAATAAACACCAAATGTTAAAAAAGTCTATTAAAATACAATAATCATAGTACATTTAAATCAGTTAAGCCGTTTCTGAGTTTAGCGTGCACAAAGAAACAGAAAAGAAAATTAAAAATAATTGTTTTGGGTTCTATTACATAAATAAATTCACCCAATAATATTTCTTTTTCATATATCTTCCATGTACAGACCGCTGTCTGTATATGAAATATGTATGTAAAAAATAATCATTTACATTTTTATTATAAGTATTAAAATTTTTATTTTTGAGGATTGACTACGCGTTGTCCATGTGTTAAATTTTTAACTGTAAAGGTGTTTTCTAAACTTGTCTTTTTCAATGCGTAAGAAATTTGTCATTTGCGATTTTTGTACATGTTTAATACAACTATTGTAACTTGTAGGTAGATGTGCTTAGATGATACTATATATGAACACACAATGATATGATAAATTTTCGAATACCATAACATACCTCATAAGGCAAAAAGAACTTCCTCGTAGTGTCAAGTAACTCCGCTACCTAGAAATCTCGAATCCGATACATTGCCAATTGAGTGTTGAGAAATAAAAATAATTTTAACATAACCTTTCCCCCGAGTGGAAATTCAACTCGACCATCGCGTATACGGCCAGACGCTGCCACACTGCGCCACCATGGTCTCTTGATTTGATTATATAAGATTATAATTCATTAAATATTATCATTTTTAAAACAATATTCCGAAAACAATTCAAGTTCATCGAGAATCAAGTGAAGATAATATTGCCATGAGACGAAGACATGACTTAGCTCAAAATAGAGGGTATATGTCGCGTTTTTGGATTTTTATAGTTCTATGCGTAAATAAATATCTCAAGTGCAAATGAGTAATAAGGTTGTATGAATCAAAAAAAAAATATCCCTTTAGAGTAACAAATTTTGATTCAATTTTTCATTGCAACACAACAATTATGTAAGGATATATTTTTTACCATTTTTTTAAAGTGTTATTCACTCACTAAGGAAATTGATTAAGACATATTTAGAAAACGTATAAAAAAATGAACGCAGCGCATTTGAACCCGCGCCTCTTGCAAACCGTTCAAGCCCTCTGACCGCTAAGTCATGCGTTCTACATCCAGCTACGTTGAAATTCTTATACGCTTATTACAACTTATATTTGTTGTTAGCATCTCTGTACATTTATACATTTAGAATGTGTTGAATGAACACATTAATAGACGAAACAAACCTTTCTAGGAACAATATTATGACCTCGATCAAGTTGGAAGCGCACGCGGCGTCGAGTTCCGCGACCCAACAGTCTACGAGAGATATAAAGGTATGACAAATTTTTATAACTTATAACATAAAATAAAGTGATTTAAAGCAATTTATATATGCAGTTGTAATAATAGACCATTGAGATTATTATTATTTACCCGGGCAAGGTAGAACGAAACGCGGCGTTTAGTTCCGCAATGTGACGTCAAATGGGGAACGGAGTGACTGATGGTATTTTTTTTTTCTAATCTTAACCAAATATGATTCGTACAAAACAACAGGTAATCTAAAGCAAATTATACACATGTGCAGTTATGAAGTTTATATATTTACGTATGTTTGTAGTGACGTCATCACTCGTTCAATACTGCGAATTTGCATACACATACATACATATTTTCTACGTGTGTATATTTATTTTGTAAACTGGTGACACACGGTCAAGAAATTGAGTGTTATTAAAAATATGTATTTTTTTCTATTTATACTTTTTTTTTTTAACTTAGTTGCAGTGCAGTATTTCATGGAATGGCCAATAATCGATAAACCAATTCGTGATATGGGTTGATTAGATCAATAAGAAATCGGTTCACAATATATATATATACGGCATATCGACCGAAAACGCCGTTTTGTCTTTTTGTTTCTATATCACTGTATATATAAACTTTTTTTGAATATATAGGCACGTTCTAGTTGCGTGAAGACTCAAGAGTCGAAACGATGAAATTTTTAAATAAAATTTAATGGTCGAAGTATTCATATGTACAAATTAAGTAGATACATATAATACACACTATATATATTTCTTATTATAATATTAAACTCATCACAAAATACTGTACAAAATAAAAATACACATTCATACGTACAATTCTAATAAAAACGCATAATTGACACTACCGATAGAAAACCGGGAAATGTGTGTTATATTAATTAATACGATAAAAATTACATTCGTTATCAAAACTCACATATCCATATTGCAGCGTTATTTCAAACCGACCATTCAACGAAGTCCTGTAAAACTAAGTAGTGTAAAATATACTTTATATTGTGGAGTTTGGAATAATTTTTCGCTGGAAAGGATTTCGGGCATGCGCGATGGCGTGCCTCTAAAATGATTTGAAGGTCACCTTGGATCCAACTTTTGTATAGCCATTGCTAGTCTCTACGTGGCCTTCCTCACGACACAACTTTGCTTGAAATAAGTAAGTTTTTTACGTACAAATTTCTCTTTTTACTTTTTCATTTGAAATGTGTAAAATTATGGATTTTATGGGTAATTTTATAGTGTGTGTTTTAGGTATTCGGATAAACTAAGGTTTGTTAAGAGGAAAGTTTTTTTGAATGACAAACTTTTTGTTTGAAATTTGAAAAATAATTTCATATATATTTCATTAATTTCCTCTATTATACGTTTATATATATATATGGGTAACAAATATTTTAATTTAAACTTTTGAAGCTTAAATTGATAAAAAACTGTTTCATACGAAATCATTATGAGGAATTTTTAATAAACATTGAAATTACAATCAAATTTAGGTTTTTTTTTAGATACAATATATAATTCATGTTTTTTGAGTTTTTGAGAAAGAAAAAACGATTTTAATTCCTGAGAAATAACAAATTTTAATAGACTTATTAGTATTATGTAAATTTGATTCATAAATTACAGCTTTCTCGTAATATTGACTATTTGTGCTATATTCAACAATAAAATGCTTTTGACCTTGATAGGTCATTGCTCCAGCGCAACAGATTTAGTGATAATATATATATACATATATCTTGTTAATAGCCAATTTCATAGTTCTGGGTTCAATTCAAATTCAATAAATGTTTATACTTAATACACTTAACATGTACTCGTATTTTACACATACAAATATGTAATCAAATTATACACAATTCGGCGATGTATATTACCAATGTACGTGCAATGTATCCAATGTATAGAGAAAGTGGAGAACGGAGTGATCAGACGTGAAATATCAAAATAATAGAAGCGGCGCGTACAATAAATTTTAGAGGAAACGCCTTTTAATAGATTTACCTCAATATAACTTGTCTAGATCATGACCTTCACATTGACCTTCTAAATGAATCACTAGTACAATCAAAATAGTTTTATCTTTTTTAATCCAATTCATTACAACAGCTGTAATTGTTGAGTATTTCTTTTTATTAATGTTTTTTTTTTTTTAGGTCTAGTCTAGATGTTTTGTTAGGCTAAAATTAAAAGACGCCTAGCTTTCTGTTCTTTCAGCACGCATTATCTGCATGTAAAAATATTAGAAAGCCACTCGGTTTTACTTAACATGCAATTATTCTAAATGTGCGGAATGCGGAGAGTGGAGCGATGGACGTTTCGTTATAAGTAGGTTTAGGGTTTTATATCTTTATATAAGGTAATAAAAATCTATTTAAGATTGCGAATTATTTTATGTGTAGTGGCGGAACTTAATGTTGCCTTTGTCTCGGCAGAGTTGGGAAATGATTATAATTTAAATACATATCATTTCCTCTAATGGGATCAAAGCGACTACCATCTCGTAAAATAGAGTCAATGATGAAAATAGAGTCCCACGGTCACCTCACAGACGGAATATAGAGAACGGAGCCTCTTTACATTAGGTTCTCTCCGCCTGTAGCACAGTAGTCATAATACTAGGTTGCTGAAAAAAAAAAACGTAATTCAACAAACTATTTAAAAGTAACACACTAATTAAAATATGTGGGACTTACATCGAATTCCAAAATAAAACGTTTACAACAAACCGTAAATAACGAAAGAATATCATATAATTCACTTTTTAGTACACGCTATATATTTAGTTGAATATTTTCAAAAGCTTTTTATTTCAAGTACTAATGTGCCTAAATTTAAACCAAATATTTGTTTTGAAGTAATTGAAATTGAGGCCATTTTTATTTATGAAGATATAATTTATGTTTCATGAGCTTGTGCTCTTCTGAAATAAAGTTAATATTTCCATCGTGGCGCAGTGGAACGGTTTCTGACTATGCGCGATTGATTGTGGGTTTAAACCCAACCTAACCCACTCAGGGGAATGATTATATTTCAAATATTTTCATTTCTCCGCTCTGGTATCTAAGAGAGCCGTGTTGAGTTGAGAGAGAATTAGGTATACCTCTGACACCCTAAATCATTTCATTTTTCCGCTCTGGTGATAAGACAAAGCACGGCGTTATGTTCCACCACTTAACACGCAATGTCTCGAATTCAGGCAGAAAGTGGAGTGAAGTGGCAATCACAGGGAGAAAAGTGTTTCAGTAACAATTTCCTTATATTTATAGATTTACTAGCTAACTTAGTAGGTAGCTAGTAAGTACCTTAGTAGTAGTAGTAACTAGTGTATAGCATATATACCGGTTTCTCGGCTGCCGATTCGTAAAACAATAAAGTCCCAGGAAAGACTAAAAGAAATGGGTATCTCTATATAAAATTTCAGCACAACCGGTTTAGTGGTTTCTCCGTGGTGACGTCACAGATAGACAGAGTTACTTTTAAATTTATAATATTAGTATGGATTTAAATGAGTCACTCATTGCCATTAAAAAGTGAACGAGCGGTGACGTGCGAAACAGCATGTTCATAGAAATCAATTAGAAAAAGCTAATAAGAATTATTGTAATAAAAAATATTAAAAAAAACAAAGGTACTGTAGTCATATACGAGCATGTTGAAAAACATACCGATTTTAATTCGTTGTTCGACTTCATTTGCTTGACGTAGATAAAGCCGCGGTAATAATATAATAAGTTTATAAAAAATAAATAGTTTGCTATACAAAAATCTCAACCAATTTTCGTATTAAAAACAAAATAAATAAATATTTATTCAAATAATAAATGAAATCAGAACTTAATATGCTCAAAGAATGTAGACGTGTAATTTGACATGTCCTTTTTGCAACCAATTTTATTTGATTTATAAAAAATAACGAGTTGCAGCCCGCAACTTCGTTTGCGTGAAATCTTAAAGTTATATTTTGGTTAATCGTTAAATATATATATATACCTTACATAAATGCTTCCTAATCAAATTATATTAAAACATTAATTAATATGAAATTTGAAATTTTCGATACAATTATTTTGTCACCTTAACAAAGTCGCTTACAAAATTTGCAGCCGAATCAATTACAAAACAAAAAGTAACTAGTCCAAGAATAAATAGCTAAATGCAATCAAAGAAAAAAAAATGCAAGTAGACGTGCGAATCGGCATGTGTTCCATACATTTAATTTAGGCAGACATCCCCACCACGCCGCTGACACAGTCGCTTCACCCTATATTTCAATAGTTTCGTGGCTCCCATTCATATAGTCGTGTGTTAGTAACTGCGAAAACAGGTTCCGTACTTATTTTATATATCGTCATTCGCTAGTGCCAGCAGCAACAATGCCAGCTAACGGTGTAAACGGTGCTAGTAAAAATGGTAAAGGAATTGTGTATATTTAAATTGTATTGTAATTCGAGGTAGGTAAAGTGAATCCACTGTTGAAACACTCTGTTCTCCGTAATTTCGTTTTAATGTAACTTGACATCGCGTATAACATTACTTATTATGTATTAACTTTGTGCATGCCATTAAATAAAATGCTTAGAGGTAGTTCTGTATTGTATATATATATATATATATATATATATATATATATATATATATATATATATATATTGTGCAATCTATATATTACACCTCCACCATTAAGATTACCCTTGTATAGAAGTTTCAAAGAACTTCTATAGTTGTAGTGTTTGTAAGATGTTTTCCCCAATAAAGCGTTTGATTAAGCTAAACTTGCACTACAGGTGTTACAGAGTGTCAGGTCAATAAATAAATATTATTTACAGATATATATTTTAACACTTTTTATTTATTAAATATAGTTTTATATTACATATATTTATTATTCGTGTAATTAAAAATTAAATTTTAAATTTAAATTATGCCTTAAGTTGTTTATTGTTTAAACTTGCGAAATATTGAATTTATATATATTTTTTAATTATTATTAAATTGCTTTGCGTATTTTTCTAACAATAATTAAATGAACGTTTATTTATTACTTCAATTACTATTTTATTTAGTGAACCATAGGGTTGTGTATATATTTAACATATTAACAATATTTTTATTTTAATTGGTACATTAAATACATTTATATATTTCTTTTCATTTGTAGCTTAGTTTGAAACTATCTCTCAGTTCTCCGCTCTCCTTTTTAAGGCAATACATAATGATATAATATTTTTTTCTTAAATCAAACGATTTGACTATGCATGATGTAATAAAATCGTTTCATGAGTAAAATTTGAACGTCAATAATTATATTGCAATTTGTGTGCGTAATTGAAATACTGAAGTATATTTATTGTCGGATAATTGTAATATTTTCGATAATATTTTGCATAATATTTTCCATAATTTAATAGGAATTAAAGAAATTGCGTAAGTTTGAATGAAAATTGGCTGATCAAATTGAAATTTGCTTTTTATATCATTATTCTTAATGATGTTTCTTGAGGCAACTCGGGAAAGGCTTTAAATACAATATATTATTATTAAAAGAAGGGAAATAGAACTCACTTGTATTTAGTATAGGTTGAATATTACCAATTGAGTCACAATTGTGTCTACTATTAGAATCATTATGTAAAAATTATTTAACATGTAAAGATTGAGGCGTGGAGAAATTTGTTTAATAATAAGTTTCCATGTTTTATATATATATATATATATATATATATATATATATATATATTATATACCTATCTGTAAGCATACAAAAAATGGTTCAGTAACTTCAATATAAAATCCAGTGATTTAACAACTGTCATTATTTTTTTTATTGTAAACGCGATAGTGCGTGTGTCCATTTGTCATTCGGGGGAATGTTTATATTTAAATGGAATATTTTAATTTCTCCGCTCTCGTACCTTAAACAAGGTGCAGCGTTGAATTTCGCCAATCAATACACGTCTCAATTTCAGGCGGAAAGTGAATACCATAGTGTCTTGACATTAGGTTATATGTGCCTACCCTGCTATGCGGACAAAAACGTGAAGCTATTCGTTGTTTTTTTTTTAAAACACGTTTAACAGTTCTGGTATTTTATTTAAATATAACATTTACTCGGTTTTTTAACACCCCTTATCTATCCCTTACTTATTTTACTGACAACTATTTGTTAGTTAATATTTCATAAACCACTTTTTTAACCAATCAGAGTGAGAAATTGGACATAGCATTGCGAGTTAGTATTGTAACAAGAGTTGTGAATATTATATTATAAAATAATCATAAAAATATTAAATTTCTATTATTATCTTTTTTACAGGAAGAATGGCAACCCTGGAGCAATTGTTCCAGCCAGTCCAACCTAAGACTGACGACACTGGAAACAAAGTGACAGTCGTCGGTACGGGACAAGTTGGTATGGCGGCTGTATTTTCTATGTTGACTCAGGTAAACTTTTTTTTGCCGTTTTGTTTTAATAATATATTGTTTTGTGGCGTTGCATCATATCGTTCTCCATTTTGAAACAATATATATACAGAATAAAGACACACAGAGAGGTCAACTCGCACAAGAATTTAATTAATTAGTACTTTAAACTAATATTATTTTTCTACTTTCAAATGGCTCACCAATTAATTTAGCTGATTGGATCGGCGCTGTATACGCCAGTACATATATATAGGTATCAAATAGATGCGCTATTACAAAACATATTACCGCACCCCTATTAACTGTATATGAAGTGGAACTGTTGGGTTGGTTGGAAATCAAAGCTGCTTTTTGTCTAGCCAGGCTTATAGTATATAAAAAAAAGACCAGCCATGCGTTCCATCTTGAACGGTTTTCAAGAGGCGCAGGTAAAATATGTATTTTTCAATTTCCTTAGTGTGCGAATAACACTTTAAAAAATGTTTAAAAAAAACTCATAGTATATTATTATATATGTATGCTGTATTACATTATATATTACAACAATATTTCAAAGGACCACTTTCGCCACGCCAGTCTTTTAAATTCTTATAGTTAAATATATTTATATATATTTAACTATAAGAATTTAAAAGACTGGCGTGGCGAAAGTGGTTTTTTTTTTTTTTTTTTTTTTTTTTTTTTTTTTTTTTTTTTTTTTTTTTTTTTTTTTTTTTTTTTTTTTTTTTTTTTTTTTTTTTTTTTTTTTTTTTTATATATAATATATGAACTTAGGTAATTATATGTTTTAATATTTCTCAACGAATTTTGTTAGTACTTCACCTTACTTCTATAGTAGTATTAATATATTACGTCATCGTCTCAAAGTCTGGTCAGTCACAACGCGGCGTTAGAGGCAAAATAAAAAAAAAATTAATAAACTAGCTTTTTTCGTCTACCTCGCAAAATATAACAAGACCTAGTTAAGTCATAGGAGTCTCAAAGTATCATCTTATTGCCTACTTTTATACGTAATATTAATGTGTACCTTTTTTTTTATTAACACACATTTACTTTGTGTTTTTTCTTAAAAGTACATAAGCCATAAATAGTAGCTTGTGGTTAAAGCATAACGCTGAAATAATCAAAATAGTACTGTCGTTATTGTAATAAACTAGCTTTTGCGTTGTAATGAGCGCCTCTCTCCCAAATTTCAAATTTGTAGCAAAATATTTTCATACTAACTTGCGAGAAGTCTTATGCTCCTTAATACGGCCCTGTCGCAAACAAACGACGTCCGTGATTTTCATATTCGTACGTTAAACGGTTTTCGTTATGAAGTTACCTTTGGCGTTTAATAAAAAAAAAATTAAGAAATATAATTTAAATTGCCAAATTAAATGGTAAATTATTAATTGAAAAGTAATGCAAAATAGTTTTATTTTAACTTACCTGTTTCAATGAGTCATACCGTCGGGACTTACTTAAGTTTCAATTCTATTTCATCAACCGTTGACGTCACGTTTCCTATACCGTTTCGAGTATATACAATATACACGTAATATTGTGCAATTTGTAAATACACTTTAAATTTAACTATGTATATATTTTTAATTTGTTAATTTTTATATTAATGAACGCTGAATCCATCATAAAAGATAATGCAGTTAGATTTAAGATTTAATCTATACTTTAAATTTGTATTTTATTTAATGTTTTTTTTTTTACTGATGGATCTAAATAAATAAATAAATAATTGGACAGAGAACTGAGAAGTGGTTAGTCACTTTAGAGACGAGTCCGGCTGCTTTGTATAATGCAGCGGAACCTAACTCCGCATTTTATTCAAACGGCCTTTTAATATATATTCAATAAATTAAGTTGAGGCCATTGTGACACAGATACAGTACAGCGTTTGACTGTACAGCGTTTGACTGTTCTCGATTGGAAGTGGGTTCGAATCTCACTCGGTGGATGATAACTTAATTATTTTCGCTTCACCGCTCTGGTGAACAAGACAAACCGCGGCGTTGAATTCTGCCACTCAAGACGCAGTTTCTCGGGATTCGGTAGGAAAGTGTAGAACGGAGTGTCTTGACACTAGGTTCTCTCTGACTACCCTATCATAAGTGAAAAAGCGTTAAGCTTGAAGCTATACATATATATATGTACATACACACAAATATACACATATGTACACATATGTGTGTAAATACACAGGAAAATGGAAACAGGGAAATTCCCTCTTACCGTTTATTTGGTTGATTCACCAACAATATTTACACTGTGATTAATTGGATTGTGTAGAAACACGCGTATATTGTAATATAAAATTCAAATTCAAAATATCCTTTATTCAAATAGACTTTTACAAGCACTTTTGAATCGTCGAAGGAACATTAAACCTACCACCAGCTCGGAAGGCAGTTCTGCCAAAAAGAGCCACAGAGAAACTCAACAGTTGCTCTTTTCAAATATAAAAGTTTCAATTTTATAATTTAATACAGTGGTAGCTAACTTGCACCAAATTAAAACTTAATATTTTATCCTTTAAATATTCATCTACAGAGTAATAAGCTTTACTTATTAATATTGTTTTCATAGTGGCTTTAAATTATATCTAACATAGATTGTGGGATTGTTTTATACATGCGTATACTCAGACCCATAAAAGACTTGTTTACATATTGGAGGCGATAACGGCGAGTTACAAAGCTTGTCTTTATTTCTCGTTCTGTATCTCTCTTTATATCTCATCGTATGTCTGTTACTGTATTTATCGTAAATCTCACCATTTTTGTAGTAGTTCCAGATTTTACACACAACATATACCTATATACCTATTAGAACAAGCTTACAGGTATATCTATGCATACCTACTTTTTATTACTTATTTATAACATTCGATCATCGATTGATTAATTGATTGATTGAGAACAGAAATATTTATAGTAACTAATATTTTTTTTATAATAACACATTAGAAAACCATTGAATGAATATAACAAATATTACACACACGACTACAATGTGTTTGTGACTACATACACTTTTGTGTAAAGTGACACAGACGTTGCTTATTATTATTATTATTATTTAATAATTTTTTTTAATGGCTTACAGGGTGTCACCAACAACATCGCCTTAGTCGATGTAATGGAGGACAAATTGAAAGGAGAAATGATGGACTTGCAACACGGATCCGCCTTTATGAAGAACGCTAAGATACAAGCCAGTACCGGTAAGTTCTTTTTTTGTTTTAGTCTTCAAAACACTCCGTTCTCCGTTTTCTGGTTTTTTTTTAAATAATTATTCTGAATAGGGATCGATCTTCAGGTAGTAAAGTTAGGTTAGTTATTAGGTTATTTTCCTTTTTGTTACCTTTCAAGGCAGACAGGTGGATGGTTTCCAATAGGCGCTTTGCGCGGGTTCGAATTCCGCTGGCTTTCAAATTTTAATACGTTTTCTAGAATTGTTTTTTAATTGCCTAAGCTTGTAAATACCACTTAAAAAATTACAAAAAGGTAGCCTTAGTTTAATTTAAAAAAAATAGATATTAAAAGAAAACCAATAAGTAATTTTGTGATAATTAGCAACCTACATTAACAGCTTTCTTTATTATTTAAACAAATATTGTAATTTTATATGATTTTTTTTATAATATAATTTATTATATATATATATATATATATATATATATATATATATATATATATATCATTTAAAAATTACCAATATTTCAGACTACGCTATTTCCGCTGGCTCCAAAATTTGTGTAGTTACTGCTGGAGTGCGACAGCGCGAAGGAGAGTCCCGTCTGGACCTCGTACAGAGAAATACAGATGTATTAAAAATTATCATTCCTAAGGTGAGTCAAAATTAATAATCTAAATGTAAATTAATTAAGCAGAAAGAGATTTCTGCTTAATTATCTTACATTTAGATTCCAATATATTTTGTGGTAATTTTATCAATAAATTTGATAATGAGAATAATGAATAGAATAAAAAAAAATGCCCGAGTGCGACTGGATAAATTTTCGCACTTTAAACTTTGAACGATATGGCTGGTCTTATATGCCATATCGTGATGTGGCCAATTTGACGATCGGCCGACGACATAGACATAACTCCTAAAGACAATGGAACCTATAACCATCGCGGTTAATTAGACTATTTCCTACTGCACTACAATAGCGAAAATAAGTTGATTACAAATTATTTCTCTGTAACACTACATTTTTAGGTTTGTGTTTTTAATTTTGTACCTAATAATTTCTTTTTTTCAATTTTGAACCTAAAAATCTCTAATATATAACATATTTGTAAATTTTGAACCTTTTAAAGCTTACGTTAGCTCGATATATCTGTGGCGTTACGACTCTATATATTATTGAAATCATTATAGATAAGTGTCTAGAGTGTACTAATTAAATGTAAATATTTAAATAAGAATAATAAATACTACATTATTATCTTAACGAAATATAATCCTATATTTTATAATATAATATATGCTTCCTTAAAAGTGCTCAGTTGAGAGAAATTGGCACTTTTTCGTATGTCAAAGGTTATGAATAGGTAGCTTTATTTAATTTAGCGTATTTATCCATAAACATTTTCTTTTTTCTTTTGGTTTCAAAGTACATTCATATTTAATGAAAAGAAACGCATATATTTACAATAATACAATATTAATGAAATTTTAGTTTGTTTTGTATTTGATTTGTATTTTTATTAAATTATTCGAAATACTTTAAAAATATTTTTGTTACGACATTATTAGGTTTCCGTCGAATAGATTTTTCGATTTCTTTTTGTTCTTTTTTACGACAACAGTTTTGATTTAATTTGAATTATATATATATATAAGTATATTTATTGTCGGATATTTGTAATATTTTCGATAATATTTTGCATAATATTTTCCATAATTTAATAGGAATTAAAGAAATTGCGTAAGTTTGAATGAAAATTGGCTGATCAAATTGAAATTTGCTTTTTATGTCATTATTCTTAATGATGTTTCTTGAGGCAACTCGGGAAAGGCTTTATTTTTTTTTTTTTTTTTTTTTTTTTTTTTTTTTTTTTTTTTTTTTTTTTTTTTTTTTTTTTTTTTTTTTTTTTTTTTTTTTTTTTTTTTTTTTTTTTTTTATATATGTATCTGGAAGAAAATATTATATATAAATATATATAAAAAAAAATTATAACTTTGTCATATCATGTGTCTTGTTTGTACTGATAACGTAAAGCGAAGCATTCAACAGTTCTTACCAGTTAAGTCTGGTTATCACCTTTTATTAGTATTGAAGTTTACATAATTTTGTATAATGTAAATTATTATGATAACCTATAAACCTGACGTGTTGAGATTTTTAAAACTTTTTTTGGGTTAACACCTCCGGGCTCTCTTTGCCTAAGTAAAGAGATCCTAGTCACTACGTTCTTCACTTTACAAGTAGCTTACCAATTTACAAATAGCTTTAACTTTTGGGACATAAAAAAAGACAAATGGAACAAAATGCTGTCGATATTCGCTCGGGATGTTAATGATTAATGGTTATAAACTAGCAGCCGGTGAGTTTCTGGCTGGCTCCTTTTAGCGGAATTGCCTTCTGAGCCGGTGGTAACTTGTAGGACTGACGATACTGACATTTTTAATGTTAACTGACACATTTTTTATGCTATTTAAATGAAGAATATTTTGATTTTTATTTAAAAATAAACAAAGCGCGATGTTGAGTTCAGTCATCTATCTGGTAAGGAATGTCTCGAAATATGAACAAGAGGACGGCATAAGTTATCTTTGCATATAATAAAAATGTAACTGATCGCTGTCTGTACATGGGAGTTATATGAAAAAAAAAAATTATTAAGGGCATCTATCAATATAATAGAAACTAAAACAATGATTTATATTTCCCTTTCAGTTTGTCTGTTTATTTGTGCACGCTAAACTCAGAAACGGCTGAAACGATTTAAGTATAAGTTTTGACTATTACTCAACATTTAGTGTTTATTTCATTTCAATCAGCTCATAAATAAAAGGGTAACAACCATGTAAGTTATAGATTTATGCAAAGTTTATGATTTAACTGAGAACGCGGGCGGATGAATAACGAAATAGTTTAGTCATGTTGAATACGCAGACGAAGCCACGAGTGGGTCGCAAGTCATTAATTTCTACTGTATTTCCCTCTCTCTCTCTCTCTCTCTCTCTCTCTCTCTCTCTCTCTCTGTTTTTATAATACAAAACAAATTTAAACACTTAATTACATATTCAACAGCTCGTCCAATATAGTCCAGATGCTGTTTTCGTAATCGCCTCAAATCCTGTGGACATCTTGACTTACGTCACGTGGAAGATCAGCGGCTTGCCGAAACATCGTGTCATTGGATCTGGCACAAATCTCGATTCCGCCAGATTCCGTTATCTGTTGTCGGAGAAACTTGGCGTCGCAGCTACTTCCTGCCATGGATATATTATTGGAGAGCATGGAGATAGCAGCGGTGAGAATTTTCTTGGTTATATTTTTTTGTTTGGTACAAACATATTTTAACAGGTTAATCGAAGTATTAAGGTATTTGTACGAACACGCCACTCTTGTCGATCTAAGTGCAAAACCAGAACTCTAATCCTATTCAATTACAACGAGGCGTGAGACAGAGAGATGTAATTTCTCCTGAACTGTTCATTATGGCATTAGAGGATATTTTCAAGCTTCTGAATGGAAAAGATACGGCATTAACGTGAACGGCGAGTACTTTTTCGCTTTTCCGATGATGTAGTTTTACTGGGACCTTAGAAGACCTGGACACAATGCTCGAAAATGTCAGCAGTGTTTCTCAAAGAGTAGGTCTTAAGATGAACATGGACAAGACGAAAATTATTGTGAATGTCCTTGTTGTACCTACTCTGGTTGGTATTATGAACAGTACTCTCCATGTTATTGACCATTACGTATACCTGGGACACACAGTCCAGTTAGGTAAGTCTTAATTCGAGAAAGAGATCTCTCGTCGCATTCAGTTCGGATGGGTGGCGTTCGGGAAGCTACGAAATATGTTTGCGTCAAATTACCTCAGTATCTTAAGAAAAAAGTCGTTGGCCAGTGCGTGTTGCCAGTATTGACTTGCGGAAGCGAGACGTGGTCGCTAACTATGTGTCTCATTAGAAAGCTCAAGGTCACCCAATGAAGAGAGCAATGCTTGGTATTTCTGTAAGTGATAAAATCAGAAATGATGACATCCGTAGGCGAACAAAAGTAACCGACATTGCTCGAAGAATTGCCCAGCTTAGGTCGCAGTGGGCGGGACACATAGCCAGGAGAACCGATGGCCGTTCAGGCAGAAAGGTTCTTAAGTGGCGACCATAAACTGGGCGACGATCAGTGGGCAGGCCCCCTATCAGGTTGACCGACAATCTGGTCAAGGTCGCTGAATGCCGCTGGATGCGGGAAGCGCAGGACCGATCGTCGTGGAGATATATGGGGGAGGCATATGTCCAGCAGTGGGCGTTGATATAAAAATTTGAAAGCTACGTTCAGAACGCATGGCTTAGCGGTCAGAGCACTTGGACGGCACAGGTTCGAATCGCGCTGCGTTAAAACGTTAAATGTTATATTTTTCATTTATTTTTTGTTGCTGATTGCATATATAAATGTAATTTAATTAATTCCACCTACTAAATCACTAAAAACATTACTAACTACATTTAAATTAAATAATATTTTGAAAAATACTTTCTCTTTATTACAGTACCAGTATGGTCTGGGGTGAACGTCGCTGGTGTACGTCTGAGCGATTTAAATTCCAAAGTTGGATCCGAAGGTGATCCGGAAAACTGGCAAGAATTGCACGAGATGGTGGTGAAGAGCGCCTATGAAGTTATCAAACTGAAGGGATACACGTCTTGGGCGATAGGACTGTCGCTGTCACAGCTTGCCCGAGCTATACTGTCTAATGCTAACAGCGTGCACGCTGTGTCTACTTATTTGAAGGTTAGTTGTTGTTTTCATACATCGAAATCAAAATATTGCGTTGGCCCGCTGCCTATAAGACAAGACTATTTTCAGAGGCAAGTGGGAAAAGGCGTGAAATCGAAGTATTTATTAAATGTTTTATATTAGTTATTTGTAATCGGTAGCAAATATGAAATTGTCAGTCAGTGTATTGACAGCCGCTAAATTCGAAGGATAACTCTGACGAAAGGAGCGGCTGGCAAATAAATAATTGCTGTTTGAATTTGTCAAAATAAATACTATTATAAAAGGAAAATATCATAAAACTTATCTATATATATTACAAACGCAACAACATATACGTATAAACACAATGGAATTTACAGATACATACAAATATTTAGGCTATTCAAAGGGTATGGGGATAGATCACACTAAGATAAAAGAAGAACTAAAGAAAAAGTACATAGACAGAATAAATAGAATATTAAGAACAGAATTATCGGAAAGAAATACAATCAAGGCAATTAATACTTTGGCTGTGCCAATTTTTACAAAGTCCTTTGGAATCATTAAATGGACAATTACGGACTTAGAAACTCTTAACAGACTGACTCGGACAATTTAACAAACACAACATACACCATATTCACTCAGCTATAGAAAGATTTGACCTTAAAGAGAAAATTAGGGGGTAGGGAAGTAATTGATATAAAAAATCTACACAATAAACAGGTATTTAACAATCACACATACATGCACAATGCAAAATTAATGTCAGTCCACTTTACACAAAGCTCTTACATTAATATCTACCTCAGGCACACCTCTAAAGTTAAATGACAATGACAGACCTACCGAAGAAATAGTAACAGATCAGCTAAAGCTTAATAATTGAAAGCAAACCTCACTGCACGGTAAAAAAATATCCCAATCAATTACGACAAGAACATATAAATAGAGAGGCATCAAACTTGCTGGTTGTCAACACCGAATTTAATGTCATCGCAAACTTTATTAAGAGCTGTGAGGGTGCTGTGCCCAAGACGGTAACCAGATTGGAAAGGGGACAGAATATTATTATTAGGCGAAAACCGGTACATTTGCTCATGCACAATACGTTCTAGGACTTTAGATAGGAAAGGTATTATAGAAATTGGTCGATAGTCAGAGAAGGATGTTGGATTAGATACTTTAGGAATAGGGATCACAAGTGCATGGCGCCAAGCATCGGGAAATTCATTAGAGGAAAGGGAGAAAAAAAAAATATGACACAAGACAGGAAGAACAGGAGTTCAGATTAACAAGATAATCATACGACGACTTGCTGACCATTTATAGCCAATAGCATCCGTTTGATAGCAATCACATACTTACGTACATCGTTTTGCAAATCTTTCGTAGCTTATCGAGATGCGTAGATAATTTCAAATTTCAAATATTAAAAAGTAATAGTTTCTTTATTTTCATCTTAATTTCAGGGTGAACTTTTTTGGCATTGAAGAAGACGTTTGCACCCTGCCCTGTGTACTTGGCAGCAACGCGGCGTTTTCAGACGTCATCCGCCAACCTCTCACTGAAAAGGAGCTTGGCCAACTCCGCAAATCCGCCCATCTAATGGCCCAAGTCCAAGCTGGCATTAAATTTTAACTACATTTGTAATTCAAACTAAACGTATTTGCAATATTTTTTTGTACTTCTAATCTAAAGGGTGGAGTGTTATGTCTCAATATATGTTAAAATGTACAGGAAAATTTTCAAGATTTTTAGTCATTTGGTTTGCGTGCGATGAGCTCCGTTGTATTAAATAATTAAATTTTAACTTTTGTATTTAAAGTAAAGACTGCAGCAGAACTGCCTTCCGGGCTGGTGGTAGCTTTAGCTTTTTCATTCTGTTTTTTTACTGTATAAAAAAAAAACAACAAAAGGGTCAGTAATGGTCAAGGACATTCGGTTTTATACTATTTTTGTTGGTAAATCTTAAGTTTTTATCTGTGGTTTTGGACTTTTACATACAGCACATTTGGCAATATTATTTAGAAATATTATTTTTATTCGTTCCTTCTGTGGTTTTACAGCATAAGGAAATTATTAATTTAAATAATCAAACGTATATCTCTTTTGATTTGAAGCACAAGATGTTGATAGCTATGTAGTAACTTTTTCTAAATAATATTTATTCTCTAAGCTTTTCTGAACGCTTTTACTATACTATTTAATGTTATTAGTATGTCAGGATACACATTTGAAATAAAAGCTAGTGTTGCCATCGAATTGAAAAGTGCACGAACTTTGTATGAAAAACTTAGTCACTATTTATATTTTCGTTTTACAACAATGTGTTTCAATTTCCTAAGTGTACGAATAACACTTTACAAGTGTAAAAAATATTTAATAAATAGCATTCTCTCTTGCCAAAACGATTGTTCGTAGAATAGTCTTTGGGTAGCAGAAATTTGTAAAAATCTCTCTACAGATATGCTAAAAACAAAAACAAGTTTAATTTCGACGTAGTTGGATATAGTACGTGTCAGAGCGCTTAGAGGTTAACGAATGGCGCCAGTTCGAGTCTCGCTACGTTAAAATTTTAATGTTTTCTAGAAATGTTTAATTTTATTGAAAGTCATTATATCTTTTAATTATAATTTTTGAATAGGAATATAAATAACGTAGAAGAAAAAGTACCTACATCAGAACTATTTTATTAAAATGTTTAAGATATTTTTAAAAATTTGTATTGAAATATTCTAATTTGTACTGCATTTTCGATAATATTTTCTTTGTAAGGTTTCGAAATATCTCTTTATATATATTAAAATATAAACAATGATATATTAAATTCATTTACAGTCTTAATCGTAGTTGAATAAGTAAAACCTATGTATATTATTTTTAAAAATCCCCGTAGATAATATTTTGGCAGATATACAGACAAAATTAACTTGCTATATTTATATTATTAACAAAATAATTCAAATAAAAGCATATATTGTAGATATGTTTTTTTTTGTTTTGTTATATATTTATATTGAACGACTGAATAATTAAAACTCATTGAACTCATAAGAAATTAGAAAATAGGCATAATTATACTGTAAATCCATTTAGTCCCAATATTTAATCAAATTTTTAAACGAGAACTGAACGTTTTGACGAATTTGTAAAATTTTGCATATTTGTTTTGAAATAAAAAGAAAATAAGCAACGGCCCCACATTTTCCTACATAGCATGGTAGTCTGAGAGAGCTTTCCAAATGTCAAGACACTCTGTTCGAATTGTAGACATGCGGCGTTGAGTTCCGCCACTGTACAAGCAATGTCTCTAACTACGGCGAACCAGGTTATCTCATACTACACCCTGCTAAGAAGCTGCTTTCAATAGTAGTCCCGTTGACGCGTACTCGCGTTGTCATAGCAACGTGTATGTCACTTTATACAAAAGTGTAAGTGTATACTATAAACTATACTAAGTCGAATTTCATACTTAACATCTGCATAATTTTTTTAAAAGTGATATTTTCATATTTATAGTATTTTATGTGTATTTGTAAAACTTTGTGAAAGTCTCTTTCTTGACGCATTTATTTACTGGCGATATTTACAACATCGTATAGAAACTTAAGTCTTGTAACATTTATAATATATTTACTTGTTTTTTATAATTGTGTTAATTGCGAATAATAAATACTTAAATGAATAAATGTTTATTTTTTTTTGTGTCAAGACACTCCGTAGCGTAACTCAACGCTGGGCTTTGTATTAGGTACCGGAGAGGGGAAATGAAAATAATTTAAATATAGTCATTACTCCGGGTGAGGACCGAATCCACAACCTATAACGGTTATCAACATCAACAGGCCACCAACGGACAGCGTCTGACTAAACGCGTTTTTCATTTCTGCGTTCTGGCAAGACGAAGCGCGGTGTTGAGTTCCGCCTCTCAACTTATTTCTTAAAACTTCATATATTTCATATTAAATGAAAGAAAGAAAATATACATGTCTCTTTTTTTTAAATAAGTCTTATTTCTAAGAAATAAGACTTACAAGCATTTATTGACGTCTAAACGTCTAATTTATCTTTGGAATACGTGGCAGCAGGACCACTTCTCCTTTAAACTTTCCAAATAAAATGGTCGAATCATTTGTCGTTTTCATTTTCCATCAAAAAACAGTATCAATTGATTTAAAAGACATCATATCGCCTGGTAACAATTGTTTTATCTGGAAAATTAATTATGTCAGATATGATGATTTTGAGAAACCCCGAATAGCCCGATAGCTGAGCCAGTTATAATTCAAAATGTGGTATTACTCTGTGGGAAAATACTTTTTCTGAGATCAACAATTTTCCGTGAAAACAGTGCCGAAATTGTCTGGCAGTTTAATGCATTTTCAACCGTTCCCATTATCTAGTAATGGTTCGGAAAATATTTGTACTGATGGATAATTTTGCAATTGTACACGCATGTTTATGGTCAATCGAAGCGTTTCAACATTTCGTCATAAGAATGATTGTATTAAAAATGCACTAATCTCATCCGCGAAAGTAGAGCGAGGTGTGGCCGATAAGGTCTGTCAGAAATCACCGCACAAAAAAATGGCACCTCAAATATTTATCATTGCCGTTTAAATCTTGCATAATACGCAATGCCTGGTTTGTGCAAAGGTTGGTGAATATTTGTGGGCCATTGTGCACCCTAAACTATGATTGAACTCTTCGAAACACTGTGGCATTCCACACGATTTTTTATTTAACATATTGCATTTGGATTATTATGAATGTCCTAATGGCAGTTTTGAATGTTGAATGTGCCATTGGCCCAACATCCAGCAATGCGACCATCGCACCGGTGCCACCCGGTGCGTCCGGAAAAAAAAAACCAGTCAGCATAATCTGCTCATATATAATTTGCAATAACAGTTTTTGAATGTGCAGACTACTTAATATATGGTGTATACACGAAAGAATAAGGTGGCTTGCAAGAAATCGCTATTTTAGCTGTGAAGTCATCTGTATTTATTTTTAGTAATGTCTCTTTTATAATGATATCGGAATATAATCAGTTAATTCTAATTAAAAGTAATTGACTTGCATACAATAAAGAAATAATTTGCAATAAAATAATTTTGTGACTATAACTTAAGACATAAGCTATCCTATTTTTTAAGTTGGACCAAACTGTACACGGTGTACAACATCGGTTTGGGAATTTTGGAGTCCATAGCGGACAAACAAGGTGACGCATTATTTATATATATTAAGATATATATATATATATATATATATATATATATATATATATATATATATATATATATAAACTAGTGACCTTCAAACTACATGACTAAACTGTTTAATATCGTTTTGCTCGCCCGAGTTCTTACTTAATTAATGATTGACAAAGCTTGCTTAAATTTTTAATTTAAATGGTCGTACAGTTTTGTTTATGACCCGATGGAATTAATGTTAAGGCAAGTTTACCACAATACAATCTTCTCTGAATAGTTAGTTCTGAGATTAGTGTGCACAAAAAAACAGGTAAACAGACAAACAGAAAAGAAAATTACAAATCATTGTTTTGTGTTCTATTATATTGATAAATGCACCTAATAATATTTTGTGTGTGTGTGTGTATTAGTAGTGGAAATGATAATAAAAAACATCTGTAATCGATCCAATAATAATTTAAATCTCAACACAAACTTATACAATATTACAAAGAAAACATATCAACCAGAAAACAGACCAAAAGTAACCAAAAAAAGCTAAGTCTTACAGAATTAGGCCCACGGTCAGACTTTTAACTAACTCAAGTAAGTGATGCGGAATTTTATAATGAAAGCGTCAGCTTTTTTGTGGAATCGGCTCAACTAAAACTCGCAGATGGTTACGAAGAAAGGCTATAGTTATGGGTTTAATTATGCAAGTTGCCGCGATGGCGTATTTCATAATGACCTATGTTTTAATTGTAAGTAACGGTGATAAATAAATCAGACCGCTAAAGACCTATTTCCATCAGTCCTTTCCTTGTCGATATCGATCAAAGTTTTAGCTGATTAATAATTAATATAAAAGTTTATTGGGTTAACCAACGAAGCAGTTTCATTTTTTTCCGTTTAAATAATATATTAAAATATGTTACTTCATAATAGGAAAATCTTGATACAACGAATTTTCAATAGTTTTTAAGTTTTATTCACACGCTTGAGAAAAAAGAAACATTTTTAGAACCTATGGATTAGTGGTTAGCGCGCATAGACGTCTTTTAGGAATAAGACTAAAAAGTGCGGCGTTCAATACTTAATGTCTCAATTAGACGAGACGGAAAGAAGAAAGGTTCTCTCAGGCTGCCCTGCTGTATGGGAAAAATGTGAAATGGCAAAACAAATGACGGAGATTGATCGAGTGAAGTAACGGAGTGTCTAGCTTCTCTGCCTACACTGACAGTGAAATTCAGGCTCTAAAATTTTTATATTTAAGTAATATGGACTTTCTTAAGGCCATAATGGTGCAGGGAGACAGCGTTTGAATGTAAACGCGATTTGTTATGGGTTCGATTCCTTAAAAGAAAGCGCGGCATTGTGGGACACAACCTTTCTTTTTTGCCAATAAACTACCAATATTTATAATATATATTTAATACACTTGAAACATTGTTTGTTTAGATTTAACAATAAATTAATAGTAAAATTGCCAATCAGGTCCAGAAAGGTAAGGATTTAAAACCCCATTAATCAAAGCTTCACAAATACGTTTCAATAACTTTCGATAACCGGCCCATATAGCTTAAGCCGCTTAAAAGAGCTTATGGAAAGCTCGTCAAAGGCAAAGTTATTAAACTGCTACTTTTAATCAGTGCTTGACGATATGAGGGTGAATTGAAAGGGTTAAATGAAAGTGTCTGCACAGAATTCTAATCTTTAAAGAGATACTTTTTTATCATTATTAAATTTTCATTTTGTAAGTACTTTCAAAAGGGAATGATTTTAAATTATTTTTATTTCTTCGCTCTGGTAACAGAAAGCGCGGCGTATCGCACCGCTCAACAATCGAAAATGGAGAACGGGGTGTTGTGTACACAAACTTCAGTTTGCCTTTCCTGCTGTTCGGGAAAACGGGTAAAGCTGAAAAAAAAACATTGTTTCATTCAAAACTTCAAAATAATATAAAAACTAGTATACTCTTTGTTTACGCGAAACATGTGTCGAACTGAAAAATATATATATGTTATATGTCTTGGACACTAGGTTCTCTCTGAGTCCCTGGAAAAGCACGAAGCTACAAAAAATAAATCAAAAGTAATTTAACTTTGATCTCTCCTTTCGACCTTGGAAGGGCCGTCGAAGGGGAAGGAGTCACCTTGAATTTACTATCAACTGCATTCAATCCATACTAATATTATAAATGTGAAAGTCTGTTTGTCTGTGATGCTTTCGCGGCTAAACCAGCGGGTCGTCTTGGATGGAGTTTAGAATCAAAATAGTTGAAGATCCAGGGCCATTTTTTTCAAAAATCTAAATAAAGGCTTGAAATAGGGGGTGAAAGTTTGTATGAAAACTTCTCACCGCTTCGGTGTATTTTCTCAAGAAGATTGTTGATGACGCAAGGTCTAACATAGGCTACCAATTTTCCAACCTCTCAGTGGCGAAATTGGGGATGAAAATTTGTATAAAAACATTGAACCGCTAAATAAATATAGTTGAAACCCAGGATTAACCGTAAGAAATGGTTTAATTATTCAGCGTTACAATTTAATTAGTGTAATGTTAAATTTACGTACAAATATATAAAAATAATCCTAATACGATAAACGATCCATCCCAGTTTTTCCAGGAATTTCATTGTTTTACGAAAAGGCTACTGAAAATACCAAACAGCTATAGTTCGCGGGCGAAGCTGCGAGCGGGTCGCTAATAAAAAAATAAACTAAATGTAGCTTGTGAATATGCTCCTATATAATAATTGGAGCAATTTTGTAAAATTACTAGAACTGCATTAATATATAATTGGTAGACTATGACGTCTATCGATATCAATCGATGGATCCCTCAGGCTTTAATCGATAATTTCATGGACAGATTTATCCATGCCAAATATATCTACAATATTAAATTCTAAAACATAGTACTAAAAACAAAATTTAAAAACAAAATATCCTTATCAATGGGGTGTTATAATAAAATTGTCAGTATTGTCAGTCCTATAAAGCTACAAAGAGTCCTATCTTCGTCGTCTAGTCCTAAGAGTCGACGACAAATTTAACAATTGCTTTTTATAATATAATTTTACAAGTTGATATTTCATAAGCTTGCCGATTGATTGATTGATTGAATAAGCATTTAATTTCAAATTAACATCCCAGGCCATATATTAACATTGAATTGCGGTGTGACAATATCTTGTGTGCGTACGCGATAGGTTGCGGTTTGATTCCAGATGGGTGGAATTATATGTAAATTATTTTCATTTCACCGCTCTAGTACCTAAGACGAAGCGCTGCTTCAAATTCCACCACTCAACACGCAATGTTTTGATTGAGGGCGGCGCGTGAAAAACGGAGTGTCTTGACACTAGGTTCTCTCTGACTACCCAGCGATGCAGAAAAAAGCGTGAAGGTGTACCCGTTTACTACGACTTCGTTTGCGTTTTTACTATATTAACAAAGAAAAACTTTTATGTGATTTTTATTTCTCAAAACTTCACATATTGCATATTAAAAGAAAGGAAGAAAATATCCATGTTTTTATAAATACGTCAAGTTTCTAAGAAATAAAACTTACAAGTATTTATTGACGTGTAACCCGCGTTGCCTTGGCAACGTTTACGTCATACGTCAATATATGGGAGTGTATCTTACATTGAGATTTGCAATGACTCGATTACGGGTAGAAAGTGGAGAAACATTCCATTCTTCATTATTAAGTCTCTGACTGCAAAAATGAGTAGTATGAACAAATTATCATATATTATATAGTTTTCATCGATCGCGTCTATTTTAATTTTATGCAAATTTCTATCGCTCATCGTATAATTTAAAACTAGGGTGAAATCACATCGACATAGAAAGGGAAAAGTTTTAGACCTGCTGATAATTTTGTTCCTCCTGTCCTGAATTATCCAGTGAAAGAAATGACTTGTATGTCCATGAAGTTAAACCAACTGGATGTCCGAGAAAGCAGCTGAAGCTGCGGATATACCATATGCGCAAACGTACAAACTTACAAATTAGACTAACCCAACCAAAAGGCAATTGCTTCCTGGCAATAAATGCCAGCATGAATATCAATTAGATTTTAATTCTAAGAACCTCATTGAAAAAATAATGAACAAAACAAAGAAATACTCTAGAAAACTTACTTTCTCGTCTACGTATCGACAACAGCAAATTTAAATTTAAATATTTAATGGGCAATATGCAGGCGAGGTAACCATGATGTAATTAAAAAGTCTTTTTGCAAACAATTATATATTATTATATCATCAAAACAAATATATTGGTTGTTGATTTCAACGAAAAGAGAAGGAAGAACTAATTGGGTGCCAAGTTCACGGTCAGTCCAGAAATTTATGTATAACAACGTTAAATATTTTTAAAACAACAAAAATCATTATCTCTTCTTATAACTTAGGAAAAAAATTATGAAGCCTTAAGTCTGATTTGGCTAATTTACATGTGTATTAACGCAACTATGCCTATGAAAAAAGCCAATCGAGCCTAAAAGTATTCGAACAAATAATAAGTATTTTGGACCACGTTGCACCACGGTGCCAACCACGGTTAAGGACATGCGCTTGTCTTTCTGGTTAAAGCAGCAGCAATATATCTGTTATTTTTGTCACTAAGACCTCAACAATTTGGTGTATAATTTTATATATATATAGACAAAATATCAGTTTACTTGTTTGTCATAAAAAAAAACGACATTAATTAAACCAGTATCAATATCGCCTTCATAAGTGAACAAAGGTCTTAATCATACACAATAAGTAACGTAATATTGCTTCATTGAAATAGAATATATAATTATACTATTATTCTGGGCCGTATCATATCATAATGGGACAGCGTCTATCTATAGACCTGACGGTTATGGGTTCCCACTCGATACAATATTTATATCATTCAAATATAACGCTATGAATATGAATATCTTGGCTTTCGTAAACAAAACGTTTCGTCACACAACATACAAACTTCTTCTGTTTCTTGGCTTTAATCCCTGAGCTTGACCAGAATCTGTCTTCCGACTAAGGCTTCTCCACTTGGCACGATCTTTGACATTCTTAGTGTTTAGCCCATTAGCTCTCCTATCCTGCTTCACCACTTCCAGCCATCGCTTCCTAGCGCATTTGGGAGGTCTTACTCTGAGCATCTCAAGGTATACTCTTCCGACATAGTTCTCAGGCCATAGCATCCCAGGCGACGGTCTTGAAGCTTGTCCACTACATGGACTCCAAAAATATCTCGAATTAATGTGTTACGTCCACCTCAGCATCTTCATCTCCATGAGGTGAAGCTCCTGAGTGTGCCGAGATAGTGCTGGCCAACATTCGCTGACGTGTAAAAGACCCGGTTGAATTATGCACTTGTATATCACTCCCTTGAACTTGGAACACACCTTTGACCTCACGCTGTTTGGCCCAAGCAGTGCTAATCCGGGCTTAGACATCGTGATCGATGCCTCCGGACTCATGCAAAACGGTTCCAAGGTTTTAGGTACCTTTTCTGACTTAACGACATATTAAGTGCTCTAGCACTATCCATATAATCAGTCCGGGCTTAGTTTAAAACCGCCGTTCTCAGGCTTCCAGAGATTTACTCTCTACTCCTCATCCTCATGCGGCTCTCGTCAATGAACGCTATGTCATCGCCATATATCATCAGCCCTGGAGGCAGGTTCTGAATGTAAGCCGAGACTGTATCTCACACTGTATGGAATAAGAACGCACTAAGATCCGAGCACCAAAACATTACTGAAGTCAGATAACGCCCACGTTGTACGTTGTTGTATTTATTTTCTAAAATCTCCTTTTGCGTACCGCTGTTGCTGTGTTGATTTTACCTCTCTATTCTTTTTTAAATTATCTCTTAAAAAAATTACCAGTGAGTCTCTTATATGCTGCATGTCCTAAGTCATCTTTTAAAATACGCGACATGTTTCTAGGTGCTATCTTCATCTACCGAAAAGAATCGTACGAACACGACGTGGACGCCCCGATATTTTTTTGTCACAAACAGAGGAGGTTTTACTGTACCTCGCAATAGCCCGGTACAAAAACCGAGGATTTAAAAAATTGTATTTTCCAACAATCACAGCGATTCGCTTCTCTTTATTACCCTAATCCATTTCAATAAGACAAAATATTTTACAATATATTGGCGCGAAAATAAGAAAACAAATGGACACTCATATAAAAATAAGGTTACAAATTCAAAACTAATATTTTGTTTATTCTTAATTCTAACAGTATTTATGGTCAGACTAAGTATATTCAAGAAAAAGTTACTATTTACAAAGTGTTTGTAATATATTCACACTATACTCATATATCATTAATAAAATAGAACTTTGAAACAAAATATAATAGAAATCAAGGTGATTTAAAAAATTTATTAATACTAGATATCCCGTTGCCTAGACAAGCACGTTGCCACGGCAACGCGTTTGTCACGTATATAAAAGTGTATGTAAAATACATCACGGTGGTATGGCTAATATTTATTTTAATAATTTAATGTATATCTGAAGGATAAAATTAGATTTCAGCATCTCCATACAAACTTAAGCTGTGCCAGATTTCATACTTCTCTGTTCCCACCATTTTCATAAAAAGGGGTCCTAAATTTTTATTCATATATTAATAGAATGATGTAATGTAAAAATAGACTTTTGAATAATTTAAATGAAACTATATAATTTAATTATTATAACTGATAAGTTTAGTTTATATTGTTGTTCGAAAATACATTTTAGAAAATCCGACATTTCGAGCACTTTACAGTTGTCCGTAGCCAAAGGTCGGACCTGTCTTCCTGTCTCTGTACGTACAGTACAGGCTATTGTAAAGTGTTTGAAACTTCAGGTTTACTAAAATGTATTCTCGAATACCAAAATATACTCGATTAATCCCTTTAAAACCGTTTAAAAACCTTTCAAAATTCTATTACATAATATGTATTATTAATTAACAAATATTAATCAGCCTGATCAAATAAACCGTGGTTTTTAATTCTGTAATTTTGTATGGAAATTAGCAGAAAAAAATATAGTCAGAGGCAACCTAATGTCCAAGACCCCCCGTTCTCCACTTTCCACCCGAAACAGATACATTGCATGTTGAATTTCGGAACTCAACTCTGCACTTTGCCTTAGGTACCAGAGCGGAGAAATGAAAATATTATAAATATAATAATTAGAAAGATTATCTTGAAATGATTGTAAATAAACATATTTAGAAAACGTATAAAAATCAACCTTGAACGGTTTTCAAAAGGCGCCGGTTCAAATCCCGCTGCGTTGAATTTTTTATACGTTTTCTAAATATGCCTTTTTCAATTTCCTAAGTGTGCGAATAACACTTTAAAAAAATGTTAAAAAATATGATTGTAAATATAATCCGCGAAGGAATGGAACCCACAACCAATCGCGTTTATAATCAGACGCTGTCACACTGCGCCACGATGGCATATGAAAAAAAAACACGCTTATACTGAAAAATGTTTTTAGAAAACGTATAAAAATTTCAACGCAGCGGGATTCGAAACCGCGTCTCTTTTAAGCCGTCCGAGCAGTCTGACCTCTTTTTATACGTTTTCTAGAAATGTTTTTCAATTTCCTCAGTGTGGGAATAACACTTCAAAAAGTTTAAATATAGCTTAATTATATTTAGTCCTTATTATGACCGTTCTGGTATAATAAATAACTAATAATGATACTCAGAGATTAAAATTAAGATCTAAGTAACATTTAAAAAATACAGATATACTAATTAAATGTTGCTTAAACGCTAACTTAAGCCTCTGAATACAGATTTTGGCCAAAAAAACAAAAAATTGTGCAAAAAAATCGCCATTTCCCAAATATTTTCACCAAATCTCATAGACGTATGACTGCACGGGTATATCTCCGGGGCTAGGAACAATTGATTACATCCTTTTTAGACTCAACGATATTTGTGGAATATCGTATATTTATTAATTTCAAATAAATAGAATATTTTCACCCAATTTCTTCAGTTACTTTGCGTGTTAGATGGCGGTGTCTAACGCCGCAGCTTGTTGTCCCAAAATGTTTTAAATTTACTCATTTTCCGAGTTCCAAGCTGCCATAAATCATGTAAAGTCAAGGAAGACATAAAATATGAAGGGGCTTCCATAGACAAATTCTTGAAATACATAATTACAAATTGTGAAATGCTGGCCAACATTCGCTGGCTGGCACATTCATGCAAAATAAAATATGTTATAAGATATATATTTTTTAAATGTTCAAGTGTTATTTACATACTTAGAAAATTGAAATACATTATTAGGATAACGTAAATCCTTTGGGTTGTAAAAAATTGTAAAAATCTCTCTACAGTGATTGCCAACAACAAAAATAAGTTGCAGGTAATGTCGACGTAGCCGGATGTAGAACGCATGGCTTAGCAGTCGTAGCGCTTAGACGGCTTCCAAGAGGCACGGCTTTGAATCCCACTGCGTTCAAATTTTTATACGTTTTGTAAAATAAAATAGAACAAAGTTATTATGTTAAAACTTTGCCGAAATGCAAATTAACTGATGATATATGATGATAAGAGACTTTAAAATCTCCGATTTAAAAATAGCATGACCAGTTTAAGTCAAGTCACTGAGTAACAGCCAGACAACGGACTATGGAAAAACAAACGAAGCAAACTAGTATTAAGCCACATGTGGTTGTGGATGGATGTCATTTGATATTTGTATTACTGATTCGATTTCTATTACATCATTAATATTTAAAATATATCATAAATATTTTTATTGACATACTAGCTGACCTGGATGTCTTCGTACCGGCTCAGAATAATTGAATGATGTGTCGAAAAATCGCAATATATACACATATAATTTTCATAATGATTGGGGATAGGACAGGGAAACTTGATTTCACAAGCTTCCAGCGATTGGCCTTGCGATTTGTTAATCGTCGTTGCAGATGCAGGGGGAGTTGTAGAGGCTTAAATCAAATGGTCCGTTGGAGTCACTCTTCTTTGCATTTTCCCCTGATGGTCGTTGATGAAATTAGTTTTTCCACATTCAGCCTTGTGTTATTGCACAATCAAAGTTGATTAATGTCACGAAGCTTGGTGATAGCTGATCTAAGTTGTGATTTGAAGTCCAAGTATCCTACAGAATCCAACAACTCTGGGGCATAGCTGACTACGGCATCTTGCTATATAACCGTGTCAACTGATAATGAAAAGAACTAATCCCCTAATCGTTGCATGTTTATTGAAAATGAATTATGTTTTTGTTCTCAAATATGTACAGCGCTTTTCGAATTTTCTTAGAAAGATAATACATACTATTTTACTTACGCTAGGTCTTTTAATATTCCATAGCCTTAGCTATTGTCTTTGTTCAATATTTAACTTCCGGTTTCCTGTTTGACTGATACGCGCTACTTGTATGGGAAATTTAAATTGGGTTTTTATTATTTTCCGTGCAATTTCTTTATGCCTTTTAAACCTTTAACTTTTGACTTTTGAGTAATACAATCGAAATAAAATTAGTTTACTAACCTATATTTCAATTTAAATATTCTGAATATGAATAGTATATTACATTTGAGGCAAGCACGACTGGTTGTGGGTTCGATTTCCACTCGAGGCAATGATTATATAAACGCTCTCTCTCTAGTGAACTTGACGAAGCGCGGCAAAGTCTTGAATACAGGCGGAAAGTAGAGAACGGAGGACCATAAATAATACGACTTTATAAATTAACATCACTGAAGCACACAAGATGCTTTATTTTGCGAGTTTTGATATTCGTTCGAGGTTATAATTATATACATCTTATATTCGTGTCACAAGTGACAGAAAGTGGAGAACGGAGTGTTTTGACACCAGACTCTTACTTGCAGGGCTTGCAAATTATACATTGACGACCTTTGTAATTCTTTTTTTTTTTGTATTTTTAAATCATTTTTTTCGTAGATTTGTTTTTTTTTAATATAATCTATGTCTAACCAATGAATTAATGGAATATCGTAATAGTATCGTATTAACAAAACGCCTCTTACCATGGGGTGGCGCAATGACGTCACGGTTAGCGCGCGCAATAGGGCTCATAATCATTCCTCTGACAACTACGGTTGGAGCAACAACCTCAGCTGACCAGTTAATTCAAAAGTTCCTATACACCGCACATACGTGAGTATTTCATAAATCTATTAAAAAGCGTAGATTTGTCACAAATATATAATATAAATATTATATAAATTTAATCCACGTTAAAATTTCTTATATATTTTTTTTATTATAGTTAATTCCTTTTTTTAATGTATTATTTTATTTTATCTAAATATATATAGTATTAAAATAAGTAAAAATTGAAATTGTTAAGCAATTTTTTGTCAGACGGGACAGCGTCGGTATGTGAACGCGATTAGTCGTGGGTTCGATTCTCACTCAGGGTAATGATTATATTTAAAATATTTTAATTTCTCCACCGTGGTAAGAGCAAGCGCGGCGTTGAGTTCCGGCACAACGCACAACTTCTTATTTCCGACGGAAAGTGGAGAACGGAGTGTCTGGACACTATGTCTTCTCTGATAACGAAGCTATGCGGGATAAAGCGAGGCTTAAAAATTTTTTCTTATATATCTATATTTAAATTGGCGTAATCTCGTTGTTTATCTCATTTCGCTGTTGAATTTGTTATCGTAAGGTGTTTAATCATTATTCTTCTTTGTAATGGAATTTTACCTTAACAGTGAAATTTGCAAGCGATTTTATAACATTTTCATCAAATTTTTGCCTTGTAAATATATTTATTAATGAATTTTTCATATATAAGGCTCTGTGAATGTAATTGAATTAATTATATAATAATTTAATATGTAAATATATTATATGTTCGCTGACAGATGTCGTCCTGTGTTAGCTAAGAAAACTCGTTTCGGGGCTTCATAACTATATATATATATATATATACTATGAAAATTACTTTTATATATAAAGATAAATAACGAATGTATTCACAATTAGAGGTCACGATAAAGTCGACTTGAGATAAACATTTACGCAATAAAACAAAATAATAACAAAAACAACGCCAGTGCGTGTTATTGTAAATGTTTAATTGAACCCGATTGTTACGGGTTTAAATCTCATTCATTTTTACTCTTAGGGTGGCATAATAGGGAGTGATTGCGTATTCACATAAAGAAACAGCGTAGATTAAACTGGGTTATCGAAAGTTTATTTTTTTCTTAAAAACATTAGGTTTTTCTTAATTTTAATTTTCGAATAGCCCGAATTGTATACGTTTTAAATAGGCATAAAAAAGTGTTTTACATTATTTGTTTTATTTATATTAAATAACACAAAAATGAAGGTATTCGGGCACGTTTATCGAAAATCACAAAAAATCGTTCAAAGAGCATGCGGCTCGTGTCCCGCAGTTTGGCTTCCCTTGGACTGAATATAGGAACTGTGTTTTAAACTAATTATAAATGAATTGTTTTTAGTTTAGTTTTTAGTTTTGTGTTAAGTAATTTCTTTCATTTCTAAGAATATACAATTTTTTTTTTTGAAAAGGCTTAGAGAACCTACCTACATGACATTTTTTTTTATTTTTTTAAGTAATTTAAATATTTTCATTTCTCCGCTCTGGTAATGTCTTCCGGTTTCCAACGCGGCCTTGAGTATCGCCACTCAGCACTTATTGTTCCGAACTTGGGCAGAAATTGGAGAACGAAGTGTCATTACAGTAGTTCTTCTCCGCCTACATTGATATGCCAGGAAAAAGCTGCCCGAAGCATATAACAGAATATCGGACACTTCGTTCCATACTTTCCAACCGATTTCGACACTTCACATGTTGAATGGCATAAGAATAATAAATAAATGATAAACAAATTCAAATCTTTTTGAAATAAAAACTATTTTTAACCGGATTTATCGCGTATATTTTTGGTATTCGAAATTCTGCAAGAATCCGGGGCAAACGTTGGCGGTAGTTTGATATAATAATTGTATCAACTGAGAATGCCACCTCAGTCTTCCTGTCACCACGGACTATTGTAAAGTGTTCGAAACGTCGGGTTGCTAAAATGTATTTTCGAATACCAAAAATATACGCGATTAATCCGATTCAAAATAGTTTCATTTGAAAAAGTGCAAGAATTGCGAAAATAAAAAATTCTAACCTTATTCCAGACCACTAGATCGATATAAATTATACATTTCATACAAATAAGGTCCTATATTTCATTTATTTATTATTTTCAATAGTCATTTCCTAGATACATACAATATTCAGATTATAAGCTACTTAGATAATTACTATTCTCGTTGCAATATTGTTACCTAAGAAAGGCAACATTCAATTACCGTCTCATTAACCGCGCGCTTTGTTGGCCAAATATTCACCGAGTGCGGATTGAACCCACAACCACCGTGGTTACACCAAAATACAGTCCCACCACGATGGCATGTGTGGAACGGGAGCGTATAGCTTTATTGAAAAGCGCTTGCACGATACCCGAGAGCACAGTTTCAAATTCAGCTAAGTTCAAAATAATTATAGCCGTTTGTAAAATTAAAATTTACAGCTCAGTTTCTTTTTAAAGTTAATTAACTTTATTATAAATATATATTATAAATTTAGCTGTTTCCCGCGACTTCGAGATCTGACTGCGAAATTTTAAGTTCATAGTAAACAAATAAAGGGATTTTATACTAACTTCCAAGAGACGTCCTCCCTAATTCAGAGCTGTCGCAAAAACATATCTCAGCCAAAATTCTTGTTGCTAAGGCGCGCACATTTACGCGGATTCTAATAAAGATATAGTATCGGACTATCCAGAATTTCAAACTATATTAATTTCCTATAAATAGTTATTCTTGCTTATTTTTTTATAATATCAAATATCATCATTCCCCCGAGCGGGAATCGAAGCCACAGACATCACGCTTACTGACAACGACATAATACTATTTGAACTTTTAAGGAATAAATTCGTGGCGATTGATTTCATAGTTTCGTATTCAAACCGCGCTCGAGGCAATGTTTGTATTTGTCAAATAACTGGTCCCCTCTTGTGTAGACAAACCCGCGGCGTAGGACTCCGACGTCATCTTTTTAATATAGGTACTTTGTATCTACATATTAATATATTTAATCCGTATTGAATTCTAGGCCATCGTGGCGAAATGGCACAGTGTTCGATATCTAGTCGAGTAATCATTATATATATATATATATATATATATATATATATATATATATATAGTTTTTAACATTTTTTTTAAAGTGTATTTTTATAATTAAACAACCGCGCATAGGAAATTGAACAAAAAACATATTTAGAAAACGTATAAATATTTGAATGCAGCAGGATTTGAACCCGCGCCTTTTGAAAACCGTTCAAGTATGTATTTACTGGTCCAGTGCGAAGGTACATTTCGCCCTTCCGACTGCCCTGCTGTGCTACTAAGTATATTTATAAAACATAAATATATATATATATAGTTAACAGTACCAAACCAAATATTCTGTAGATAAAAATACTTTGCTGGAATTGGATTCTGAATAAGAAAAAGACAGTATTATTTTTAAAAAGTTTTTGTCTTTGAAAACTTTAGCAATTTCAATAAATTTGATGGTTCATATATTTTTTATGAAGAACGATATATAAGAGGTGCGGGTTTGACTCCTGCTACGTTCAAATTCAATCACGCTTTTTCCCGCACAGCAGGGTTGTCAGAGAAAACCTAGTGTCAATGCACTCCGTTCTCCACTTTCCGCCTTAAATCGAACATTGTGTATCAAAAGGCGAATCTCAATCGCTTTTTCGTAGACGAAGGTAGAAATGAAAATATTTAAAATATTGTTCTCCCGACTGGCAATCGAACCCACAGCCAATCGCGTTTACAGTCAGGCACAGCCACAGCGCCACAATGGCGTCTAGGTTTTCTGAGAACACCAATGTAATAGTCCACTCTGCCTAGATTTGTTTTATTTCGTTTGAGTATTGCATATCCTTCAAATCCCAAAGCAATCAACCGATTGCCTTACCGATTGCTAAGAGACCGTGCGTTACGGGGAATTGATTAATTAATTGGAGTTAAATTGCAATTAAATGTTACAGATGCTACTAGCAGATTTTGTTTTATAGGTATTACTTTTTTAGCTTTACACTTTTTACCACATAGCATAAGTAATGCCTACTTAGAGATGCTAGTGTCAAAACACTAATTTCTCCGCTTTACGCCCCAATTCGGGACATTGCGTGTCTAGTGGTGGAGCATATCGCCGCGCTTTGTTTAGGGTATCAAAACGGAAGTTGAGCCCACAACCAATCGCGGTAACAGTCAAACGCTCTCCTACTGCGCCACAATGGCCTCGCCATAGTATTATGGAGTGTTTATTGGATGTAAATGCAAGGCCTTTATCTTTTTCAGCAGGAAGATTTTATTTTCAATAAACTTGGAGATTTAAAATCATTTTGAAATATTTTTTTTCTCTCACCTAAGTGTGTATAAAACATTTTTTTTTTAATAAATTGTAAATTTTTAAATTTCTTGTAATTATTATACTTTATACGGGTATACGAGGTGCGGGTTCGATTCCCGCTGCGTTCAAAGTTTTAAACATTTTTCTACAATATGTTTTTTAATTTCCTAGTGTGTGAATAACACTGATAAAAAGATTTTTACAAAGCCTCGCTACCCAAGTTTTGTGAAATCATAGATCGTTATCGAGAATATCATGATAACGAGTATTTCGCTATGTGTTATTATATTTTGACTTGGTTAGTGATAGACTGGTCCGTATTATTCAATTGAGTTTCGCGAATTGCCTTATAATTTTTCAGCTCCACTCTTTTTTAGACATAGCTAGACCGTTGAATACTAGACATTGCGTGTTGAGTGGCGGAACTCATCGCCACGCTTTGTCTTGTCACCAGAGCGAAGGCATGAAAATGATTTAAATTTAATTATTCTTCCGAGTGGGAATCGAACCCACAACCAGACGCGGTCACACTGCTCCACGATGGCCTATCTTGATCTAATCCTCTTAAAACGTGTTTTTCTTTGTAGAATTTCAATTAATTTATATGTCTTAATTATATTTTTAAAACATTTTCGCCCTTCTATTTAGTACGGCTAAATACACAAATTATAAAAAAATATAATTGCAGCCTGCGACTTCGTTCGCGTGGTTCGCGTAGACGTGAAGTCCTGTTATTGCTCGTTCTCGTAAGAATATAGATAAATCGCCCCTTATACATGATAAATTTCAATTGCTTACATACAGTACGTGAGTTATCAGTCAATCAAGCAGTTAGTAATGAAAGGGTTTTATACAAACTAGTGTCCCCGTTGAGGCGTTGATAGCGCGTTGCCATAGCAACGTGTATGCCAGCCACTATTGTAACAATTTTATATATTTTTCTTGAACTTTTTCGCTATATATACCATAACGGCTAATTTCATACTCCTAAGTTCGTCTCATTTTGATAAAAAAACGGTACAGAGTTTTTGCTTCACTAGAAAAAGAATATTTTAGATTAATATACCAAATTCAATATACCATTTTTATGGTACTCTACAACCACCATGCGTTATATTAATAAAAAATGAATGGAGTGTCGTATCACTACATCTCAACTGCAAATCACATATAGTACATTAAAAAAAAAGTAACTGACATTTATATATTTTTTTTGTTTTTGACGGTTCGATTAATCATAAATAAAATTTTGACTCGAGAACTGAACCTAGGACTTATAGAACAATCTCTTACAGCGTACCTACATAAATAGTTTAAAGTAACTGCATTCTTAAATGAATACATATTGTTCTGCAATTGGTATTGACTCGTTACAATGAGTCCCGTTGAAAGCGACCTTCTAAGAAATACTCTTTGAGAATTACAAGTTAAATACACTATAAAGCAGTTTTTTTTTATGAATATATAAACTTGATCTGCTCATTTTCAATATTGTCTTTACTACAATTTATTAATAAAACGAATATATTTATAATTTAGTATAATTTAGAGGCCATTGTATCCTGGCGCAGTGGGACAGCGACTTAGTAAAAGTGCGTTTGGTTTTGAGTTCGATTCCCGCTTGACAGAATGATTATAGCAAGACAAAGTCCGGTATTGAGTTTCGATAAACAATACGCAATGTATAGAATTGGGACGGGTTTCCCTCATAGCAGGCTAGGCAAAGACTTTTGAACTTTGTGTCGAGACACTTGTTCTCCACTTTCCGCCCTGTCTATTCACCAGCTACCACCACCAAGTCGGTATCGAATTCACAGCGATTGCATATCCCACCAGACGCACATACTGCGCCACGTCGATCTTTATATAATGATTGGCCAAAAACATCGATAAATTAAGGACATGGTATTTGGTAACAAGTGTCTCACACACACACACCTATGGACATGGCATGGACTCTCTTAGTAAACGATTCAATAATCGATTTCCGTAATCGAACGGTAAATGGATTTTCAAGCAATTAATCGTCAAAGGTTGGAATTGCTTCTGTAAAATAGGAATTTCGTATATGCTTGTGTATAAGATTATGAGATGGGATGTTGATATATTACGAGATATTTCTTATAGCATTTAGAACGGTGCCTAGTATTAGTATTTTTCCCTGTTTCTGCTTGTTGCCTGTTCTCCAAAGCACTGCGTGCTGAGTGGCGAAACTTAACGCCGTGGTTGGTTTTACCACAGCTGGGAAGGAAATAATTTAAAGTAATTATACTCCCTCAGACGGGGTTCGAACACGCAACCATAGCGTACTGTCCCACTGCGCCACGATGGCCTCAACTATATAGTTTTAAAAATTCCTTTTAATCCCATACTATATAGTTTCACAAAACATTAAAACTGACTACCAATAAGAGCGCTACGGACTAAGAAAGCAAACAAAAGCGATGTTGTAAAATTTTTTCAAAGACTTTACTTTATTTTAGAATTCCACGAGGACGAAGTCGAGGGCACAGCTTGTTTTAAATACGTCAAAATCAAAATATTTTAATTTTAATACACTTTTGAGCATATTTAAACAACAGTTTTAAGTCCATGGCGGAAGAAGGTTAAATAAAAGATATGTTAGAAAAAAGAACAGTTCTAGTCAGATATGAATAATAATTTGAACTTAAATTTTTTATTTTCATGTTTTTGATATTTTATTGTCGTTAAACCAAAATTATTTTATCTATGATCAAAACCCGGGCTACAAATACAGATGCTCCCCGGACACCTTGTCAACTAGGACAAATCCGGGTAAACCGGGACGGATAGCAACCCACACACAGGTGTGTGTAAAAAATAAAGATATTATATATATATATATATATATATATATATATATTTACGAGGAAGGGACCCCTCTATCGTTAAACTATGTATGTTATTTTTCAATGCGAAAACAGAAAAAAAACGCAAATATACAAAAAATATTACAAGTAAATCTTACTATATACATACAATAAAAATGTAACTGATGGCTGCCTGCACATGGAAGATATATGAAAAAAAATAAATATTAGGGGCATTTATTAATTAAATAGAATCCAAATTAAATGCAATGGCGTTTGGACTTTTGTATTGTCGTTAACTTCCTTTAAAATTTTGTGTTTATTTCATTTCAATCGGTTCGTAAACAAAATAGTTACAACCATTTAAATTATATATTTAAGCAGTTTGTAACTCAATTGAGAACGGGGCGGGCGAGAATAGTAGTTTACGCAGGCAAAGCCGCGAATGGGTCGCTAGTTTTAAAATAAAGTTGAAGGTCATTAAAATTTTTGTAAATTAAAAAAACTTCTTACTAATAGAACATTTCTATTCTATTCTAGTCTATCGGCCTTGCATGTGAACGTGGCCTTATGTTTTATGATGGTCGTTCGTTTATTTTCGTCTTTACCACTCTTTATGTGACATATTTGAGATTTTGTCACAAAAATATTGTGTGTAAATCGCCATTGGTTGGTTCTGGAGTCGATTTCGACTCGACAAGATTTAATTATTATCATTTATATTTAAACATTTTTATAAAGTGTTAATCGCACACTTGGGAAATTGAAAAAGACATATTTAAAAAAACGTATAAAAATTTACATTACATTTCTAAAACGTATTAAAATTACATTTCTTAACACTTTTTAAAGTGTTATTCGCACACTTAGGAAATTGAAAACTGTTCAAGGTTGAACCTTGGACGGTTTTGGAAAGGCGCGGGTTCAAATGTCTTTCTTTTAACATTTTTATTTTAGATTGTTAATCGCACACTTAGGAAATTGAAAAAGACATATTTAAAAACCTTTTTTTTAACTTTTTTTTATTATCATTTATTCGCTATATTACCAAGCCATTCAACACGAAATGTCCTGAATTGGGGCGAAAAGTAGAAAACGGAGTGTCTTGACATTAGGTTCTCTCTGACCACCTTGCTATGCGGGAAAAATTGAGGACTTTCACCCAAATGCTGTAACCATTTAAATTATTTAACCATTTTACCTGTTTCATATGGAAACTCAATAACACTTTGCTTAACTAAATCGAGTGTTAGCGAGAATATTTTTCACATCGACCCAAACCTACAGCTGTCAAGAAAACAGCGATGGCTTCTTATTACAACATTAATTTGTAATTAAAATTTTAAACTTAGGAAACTATTAAAAAGCCAAACTTCATAAGGAGCCTCGTTCAGTAAATTGACCTATTAAAAACTTCTATTTAATTCAAAACAATTATTTATAAGTAACGAACTGTTGTCCACAAGTTTCTTTGCGTGGACTTTTCTTTCCCTCAAGTATTATTTTAGTTTAATTTCATTTGTTTAGTAAATAGTACTATTTCCATATTTGTTTTCGTAGTTTCGTGAAACATCTGCCTTTTTTCCCATTGCCGTGGGCGTTTCCTAGTGTTACCAGAAATTCCCACGGAATTTACATGCTAAATATGTTCTTTCTAAGCCTAGTAGTTTGTTCTTAGTTAGTCAGTCAGTGAGTAACCAAAGAGATACATATTTTTCAGCTTCATGCATTTTTTTCCATATAACTGGGTAGGCAAAGAGATCGTAGTCATACATCATACTCCAATTACCGCCCGATTTCGAGACACTATGTGATGAGTGGAGGAACAATGCCACTAGAGCGGAGATATGACAATGTAAACAATCCCCAGAGTGAGAATCGAACCCACAACTATTAGGCATACAAACACACGCTGTCACGCTGCGCCAAAATTTACTCAGAGTTTTTCTAATTAATCTTTGGTGATACACCTACCATCTTAACACTACATACTTAAATATAGTAAATTAAACATTAATTCAACTTTTCACATTAAACTCATGAAATGTCTTCAGAATCGATCAAGCTTATAAACAAATTGTAAATACGAGTGTTCCTGAACATAAACACAATAAGCGTCTGACAGCAAACGCTCTAGGTTGTGGGTTCGATGTCCACTCGGATTAATGATTATATTTAAATTGTTTTTATTTATTCGGTCACACTTACCTTAATGTTGACCACCTATGCATTAGAAAATCTTAAAAAGTCCAAGCGCGACTTTGTGTGCTGCCTCACAACACGCAATGCCTCGATTTCAGGCCGTAACTGAAGAACGGAGTGTCTTGACACTAGGTTCGGGAATGTGGGAAAAACGTGAAGCTGAAAAAATATTATTTAATATACGTTTACATATATATTTATATTAATAAGCCAGATTCCATTGGATGTACTTAATAGGAATATATGAGCTTTTTTAAAAAAATATATTCATCAGCTGAAAACAAAATTACAAGCTTAAAGCCACTGTGGAATTTCGAATAAAGCTTGATAAATCTTTTGTTTTCATATAACATTGTTACATGGAACCTGAATAAAAAGGCAAAAATGCAAAAAGGATATAGTAGTTTATTATAAATATTTTAATTTTACTTGGTTGGGAACAGTGAGGGATATATTTCACCATTTCCAACTTGTTTAAAATTTACTTTTTGTAGATGAAGACTAATTAATCATATTAATGATTAATTATTGGATTACTTTAAATATATATATATATATATATATATATATATTAATACAAACATTGTCTAAATTTCTATTTGAACTGTACTGTACTTATCATGTATGTCGTGTTTTTCGTAGAACTCAGTACACCTACATTGGCATAATAAAAATATAAGTATTAAATATTTACAAATAAATCAAAATCAAAATTATTCATACAAAAGAAGGACGGTGAGCCGTTTCCTCCAAAAAGCCTATTTTATTTAGAAGTTCGAAGTAAAAAGCTTTATTTACCAACCGAAAGCCCATAAAAAGCTCATTAGCTATAATGTACAAAAAAGACAGCTTTTTAAAAAGTGACAATGAAATAAAATTAAGTAACAAGAAAAATATTACTAAGTCTAGCGACGACTCGTGTATTCCCTATGAGAGAATTTAAATGAATGATTTCAAATAGAGGGGAGGGGTCCTACGGGCATTCTGAGGCGTAATGAGTTCAGTTGTACTAGTTTAGTGTGAGTGAAAACACAGCATCCCTGCTCCAAAATCTTCAATGTACGTAAGTTTTAAATGATTCATCTCAATAATAATAACTGAAAAATATATAAAAAATTAGGGTTTTCTATAAAAAATATATTCTTTTAAAACATACATTTATTTAATACAGCTTTTACTTTGCAATGCGAATTTTTTTGTAAGAGTTTTAAATAGCCTGCGGTCTTTACATAACTGTACGTGTACTGTGTTTTAGTGAAATCGAACGGCATCGTCAATTTTGTTTGTGCGGAGCTGTAGCGATAAATTTAGTTTGTGGCGTGTTTTTTTGTATGTACGCAAGATAGGTATTTATAATATTTTAAGGTATTATTTATATATATTTTTTTATTTTACCCTCATCATCACACATTTACCCGCATAGCTGGGTAGTCAGAGAGAACCTAAAACCTAACCTAAAATTATATTTTTATTTAATTTAATATCAATATTGATAATTTTTTGAGCAAATAAATAGAATTTCATAAAAAAAATGTACCCGGTGCATTTGTGCTATTTAAATAATAAACATTTAGAAGTTTATGACTGATTTAGGTCAGTGTTGGTTTATATATATAAAATATATATATATATATATATATATATATAATATAATATATAATAGAATATTAATTATTACTTTAGAATCAAGCCTCTGTGAATTTTGTTTGTTGAATTTTGAAAATTAAGGACAACATATATTTTTCTTAAATTACATCACATGAGATCTGAATCCGTAACCGTGGGTATGTGATTACGTCCACTGAGCCCACTAACCAAAATAACATATACTTAACAAGGATTTCGTTTAAATTCGTAATATCAGCTTTATGTAGTTCTCTATTTACAATGGGTTAATAATACCATATGCGTGATATAAATTGAATATTAGTTTATATAAAAGCATATATAAGCAAAAATCTTATTTTAATAATTATATATTGAAAATGTTTTAAAACGCTTATTATATATTAAAAAGAGAAAAGGCTTCTTAAGAGGATTTTGGAGATGCGTCATTGTGATTTTGTCATTGTGGCGCAGTTTGACAGCGTTTGTCAGCGACTGTATACTCTATAGTGATGAGTTCGATTCCCACTCGGGGGGTTGATCCGCTCCGCTTTAGTAACAAGACAAACCGCGGTGTTGAGTTTCCACTCACCAGGCAATGTATCGGATTTAGGCGGTCAGTGAAAAACGGAGTGTCTTGACACTAGCTTCTCCCTGCCTAGCCTGCTCTGCGAATAAGCTTGTAGCCAAAAAACACTGAATTTAAAATACAAATTCATAACTTAATATATATATAATACAATATTCTTTTCTACGGATTCAATATGAAAAATATTTTAATTATAAAAATTGCTGATAATTCCAAGAAAAAAGCCTTCGTAATTTTATTATTATATTCGCGAAAGCCGATTTGCGAAAGCTTATTAAAATCTCTTGAAGAGGCTTAAGCTTAATTCTGAAAGAAAAAAACAATCATTTAAAAACATTCATTATAATTGTTATTTCAAAACTTCTATTAAAAGCTTCACCGGTTTTCCGTATAGCAGGGTAGTCAAAGGGAACCTAGTTTCAAAAATTGAAATTGAAACATTACTTGTTTCATGGCGGCGTGACTCAACTCGCGACGCAACTCAACGCCGCGCTTTGTCTTAGACACCAAACCGGGGAAACAAACATATATTTCAAATATAATCATTCCCCTGAGAGGGAACCGAATCCACAACCAACCGCGCTTACAGTCACAGGCCATCATACTGCGCCACACTAAAAGATGAATTTTAATTATAAAATAAGTAAATCCATGTAAAAATATAAATAATTTAATGTGTAAGATTAAGAAAGGAGTCAGGAGCTCACATCTTGTATGTTAAGTTATATATTAGATTTTTTATTTAAAGATATCTTTTTCTAGTCCAAGAAGCTTAAAGAAATGGCCGGGTACAGTGTTGATCCAGAAATGGATGATGAAAGAGCTGAAGAGAGGTGTGATGACCGTGATGAGCGTGATGACGCGGATGAGGAGAAGGGCGAGAATGTTCGACTGCATCCTCTAGGCGAGTCGTCTTCTGCTATGACCACTAAGTATGTTTTAATTTTTAATACTTTATATTGTATATAATTCCATCCAGTGTGACAGCGTCTTACTGTAAGCTCGATTGGTCGTGGGTTCGCATCCCGCTCGGTGAAATTATCATAATTTATTTATTTTGATTTTCTCTGCTCTAGAGAACAAGATAAAGTTGAGTCGGCGAATTCTGCAAATACAAATATTTGTTGGTGTTAAGGTCCACCACTCAACACTCAAGTCAGCCGCAATGTCTGGATTTGACAAAGTTTTTCAAAGTTTTCTCTATCTATATTTGTAACAAACTGCTATGCGGGAAAAAGTGTGAAACTGAAGTATATGTTTTTTTTAGCTTCACACGTTTTCCCACATAGATTGAACGTAGACCCAAGACACTACGTTCAACATTGTCCGCCAAATACCGAGACACTGCGTCTTGAGTACCGGAACTCAACGTCGCGCTTTTTGTTCCCTACTGTAACAAAGAAATGAAAATATATTTTAAATATAATCATTCCCCCGACTAGGAATTGAACCAACAACCAATGACGTTTATAGTGTCATGTCAGACGCAGTCCCATTACGTCACGATGGCCCCTATGAAATATATATATTTTTATATTTGCATAAAGAATATTTTATATTTGTAATTTATGAAATATTTGGCTGTAAATGCGATTGTCGTAGGTTCGATTCTCAGATAGTGAAAAGACATTATTTTGGTCTAGTTAGACGAGATTTAATACTGAACATACAGCGACTCTTAAATATGTAATATTAAAGATTAAAATGATATACTAAATAATCTCTCTTTATTCCGGCATTAAGCTAAAAAGGCATAAAACAGTGCCTGATAAGCTTATCTACGCTTATATGTGGACATAAAATTTATGCGTTACTGACGATCCGACTGACAACTCACTGACAGACAAATCGGGGATAATACTAAGAGATGATTTTTACGAAATTCCCACTTGAACGGAACCTTTTTTTTCTATGACACTGACTACATATATGCACAGCCAAAAAAAACAATCAAACATAAATATGTCATGGCCCCTTTTAGGTATAGGCTTCATCAGGTGTCTCCACTTGATTTAATCCTTCGCCGTCTCCATCCAATCTCTGCCTGCTAATTTTACTATTTCATTCCAACGAGCTATTGGTCCATTGGTCGGCCTTGCTACTTTTTACCGCTCGGACTGTACCATTTTGTGACTCCTTTGTGATTTGGTCTTCAGACTCCAGTTTCCTTTATATAGCCAACGTAAACTACTGTGTGCGTCTACTAGTAACATCTATAAGCCCATAAAAGAACAAAAATTAAAATTGACTTGGCGATATTCAAATAATTTCGTAATGAAAACGGTCTATTAGTACAGTTGCATTGAAGCGGATATGTGACCTCAAAAATGATCAATTCAGTTCTCCTTCTATCTATTGTATCATCGCACTTCCTGTTATATGCTCCTTTTAATAGATAGTCGCGTTGACAAGCCACTTAAACTTTTGTGATATCTGCGTATGAGTATCTAATATTTAAATATATATCACAATTTAATCACGCTAATATTCAATTTTATATTAATTAATCTGTACTTACAATGCTAGATCTAAACCATTGCAACGAAATAACATTCCGTTCTACAAAGTCCCCCCACGTGTTAAAGGCGGAAACGACGCCGCTATTTATATATTCAGACCGGTGAATCGAACATTTAAACAAATGTACATAATACATATATATATATATATATATATACATAAAAAGGCTTTAAAACTTGAAATTTCATTGAAACAATAAAACTACAAAACTATTTAGAATTGGTTAGGCATCTGATTGTAAGGCGGTGTTCAGTACGCAGTCTCTCAAATGCAGGTCAAAATATAAGAGAAGGGAGTGTCATGACACTAGGTTCTCGCCACTTAGCTTGCTACGCGGTATGCAACGTGAAGCTGTAGTCATCTTCTTCATATTCGTGGTCGTGGTCAACATGGTGTTTGAATGTGGAGGGGCAGGTATTGCTCGCCGTACGATGTCTCGCTATATTTCCCTGCTCAAAGTCAGTCTAGTACACTCGTGTATAGGTTTGACCACTAGCGACTTTATACGGTCTGTTCACTGTATTGGGAGCCTTCCGCCGTGGTCTAGTCCCATCTACTTTGCCTTGGACCACAAGACGTTCAATTGAGTGGTGACTTCGCCTCGAAATATGTCCAAACCAAAAGCTTTAGTATGCGAGTCTCTACTATACTCGATAAGCACTGGTTTATGCCGAGCTCATTTAAAATAGAAGTATTGGTACGAAATTTCGTCCATGACACTCGAAGCATCCTTTGAGTAAGTACATGAATATAATATAAATTGAAGTTAACAGCTTGTATTATTTCGCAGGGAGGTCTCTGAGGAAGAGGACGAATATGACCCACATGATCATAGACAGCTGTCAAAACCGACGAAGTAAGTTGTTCTTTTGTAATTTTTAAAACGTTCGCCTTTTTTGTGTGAAAGCAAATCGCTCGCTGCATCGCCCTTATAACCACTTGTCATTTATTTTTCTTCAAGAATAGCAGATTTGCCCGGATCTAATGATATTACAATATTTTCATAGCATAAACCTCATTGCCATAATGGCCAGAAAGTGTGTTTTTTTTTATTTACAAGCAAGCGTTATTAATAATAATACTTCTTTTGATACACAAAACGGGACAAAAAAAATTAATAATATAAATAAGTGGTATTTCACTTCAAAATCAGTCTATATAATCTAATTTAAAACCACATCGTTATTCGCTTATTACGAAGATATTCGAAATAAAGTTTTTTAATGGCCACAGAAGGAAAACAATTCTACAGAAAAGTATATAGTATCAAAACTACTCTTATTTGTATGGTTATTACTCCTAATTATAATTATAAGGACCTAACCTCCTAATTATAAGGACATTACTAATCGTATTGGTTAGCAATGTCCTTCATTGCAATATCACATCAATATTTTTACGAAAACTCCTTAAAAGAAGATATAATACACTTAAAGATTACTCAACTCACTTAAAGCTTGTTCTGTAGAACAACTCTTTATATTCACATTACATTATACTATAAAAATATCCAACTATTTAAAGCATACGGTAAAAAAACCAGTAAACTTTAAGAAATACGCCAAAGAATAATAAAAAACAAAAAATAATGAAAATTGTAGCCTGTATAAAAGTAGTAACTATCTAAAAATAAATAAAACTATACAAATTACAACTTTATTGAGATTAAATATTTATAACAAAGTAAAACATGATGATTGTTGTTGTTGTTGATTGAATGGACTTGCAAATGCAATTCTTGGGGTGGTAGAAGCATGTCGCTCAGAATAAGATGTATTTTATATTTGTTTCCCTGAATTTCGACAGACGTTTTAAAAATTAGCAAATTTCTTCAGTTGTATTTAAGTTTAAGCAAAACTAAGGATTTTATATTAAAAAGCATTTTTCAAACAAATGCGCCGAAATAATATCTACCTTAGGTTCGTTGTCCAATATTGAGCCACCAATATTAACCTGGAAGAACCAGAGCTCAATCTCAATCTCAAATATTATTCACCAGCAAGAGACAATTTTATAGAGAATGATACTGGAACTGAATTAACTATGAAAAGAGCAATAAGAAACATATTAGTAGATAGAATGAACAGACTTCATAAACAATTTTAACATTTTATTGGTATGAAAAAAACTAAAAACTAATTACATATACTTAAGTATAAATATAATAAAATTCTTAATTAAAATCAAAGGTTTTTTTTTCTATACACTTCACAAGAACTTTCATCGACTCTTTCATTAACTCTAGCCATTGAGGCCGCAATTGCTGCATTATTCATATTATATAATCTTACAAACAAGTTAAAATATACAAAATAAACAAAGTTCGCTTCTACATGTTTCAAATGTAAACAAACTTCGTCGTCATGACGTCAAGTCAAAGAAGTCATTGTAAACGTGAAGTAGATTCGTTTAGAAACCATAAGACATGTATATTTGAAATCGATAAAACTATTTAATTTAAATGAAGCTAATACTTTTTAATTTATCTCGTAACTAATTTTTTTAGCATTATTTTTATTTAAAGCAAATGAAACAATTTAAATTTCGATAAATAAACATTTTAACGAAATGTTAAAAAAATATTCACCATTCCATTTAGTTTTTGAACGTTATTTCAGTCGCTCAGTCCCCTCTAGTTTCGTTAGCGTGACGTCACGTAATCGTATGTTTATTTATCGGAATTGAAATTGCTTTATACGTTCGAAATAATGAAAAAACTAAATCATGAGTTACAAAATATATTAAAAACACATAAGCTTAAAGTAAATAGTTTTATCGATTTTAAATATACATGTCTTATGGTTTCTAGACGAAGCCTCTTGACGTTTGCAATTACTTGTTTGACTTGACGACGAAGTTTGTTTACATTTGCAACATAGCAGCGAACTTTTATTTGTTGTATATTTTAATTTCTTTTTGAGATTAAATACTTTTAATGATGTAGTAGTTGCAGATTCATTGGCTAGAGTTAATGCAAAAATCTACGAAAGTTTTTAAGTGTATAAAAAAAAACTATTTATTTTAATTAAGAATTTTATTATATTTATACTTTACATTTTACATAAGTAGTAGTAGTATGTAATTAGTTTTTTTTAACACCAATAAAATGTTTAAATTCTTTATATGAAGTCTGTTAATTTTATCTACAAATATGTTTCTTATTGGCCTTTTTATGGTTAATTCAGCTCCAGTATCATCCTCTATATAATATTTGAGATTGGCTGCTCTGGTTCAGCCAGGTTAATATTTGTAGCTAAATACTGGACAACACACCACAGGTAGTATTTATTCCTGCACATTTCTGTGGTGCACAATACAGCATGCTATCCTTGCTTCATCACCCAGGTCTTTCTGTAAGCTGTGTTATAATTGTCAGGGGGAGTGTTGTCAGCAGCACCCAGAATCAAAGTCATTAACCAATGGAATTACCTGTATCTTTCCAAATATTATATTTATTACTGACTAATGTAAATTACTTTGTAATAGAAAGCTTTACAAAAAAATTAATATTTTTATGGGACAGTGTAACATGTAATATAAATAGTTGTTCTACAGAACAGCCTTTAAGTGTGTTATATGGTGTACCATAATATTATATAATTAAATGGTCCTTACTCGCCTAGTTTCTTTTAGTATTTCTTCATTTACAAGTAAACTTGCGGTAAAAACATAATACAAAGGAGTATATTTGTACAGTGGTTGTCTTTGCATTGGGGATGATTTATTATTTAAATAATTTAAGAATATTATAAAAGAACAGGAATATAAAATAACAAAAAAATATAAAAAACACTGTTATTATTTTTAAAACTACAATTTAATATGTAACAAATGTTTTCTCAACGACAATTGTCCAGTCAAAAAACTTTCGACAATTCTCGATAGCCAGCCTTCGAGATTTACATTACCGTAAAGTTGTTTAGAATGATTTGTGGTACCAAAAGCTAGTTCTTTTCAATTCCTATACAAATTGCACTCGATAACGACTTGCTCATCGCCTTGTCTTTTAGCCCAAATGGGCGCGCGTAGGTTGCTAGTCTGAGCAGGCCATCGAGGGTGCTCACCACCGCTCCTGGGGCTCCTGCCGCCGGGGTTCACAGAAGACTCGCGTACCTGTGGCCTCGTTGGGTATACGGACGGCTTACATCTGCCAGTCCAAAGTCTACATAACCCATCAGAGTCCTAAAAAGGCACTGCAGAATAAAACAAAACAAGCTAGCTAATTTTTTTTATTAGTTAAGTTATTAATTCGAACGCCGAAATGTATATTGTTTAATAATAAATAAATAATCCTTTATGAAAATGCCAAACTTAATTAAAATAATTATTTACTTCAAAATAGTGATTTATATATATATATATCGGCCGGTAATCAGAATTATTGTTTAATACAATCTTCTTAATTAGATGTGCTTATTTGCCATAATATTACAGTTAATTAAGCTATATACAATATAAAGATTTTATAAAGCCTTAGTTCCCAAAGTGGTCTCCAGGGATCCATGAAAGACTCGACGGGGGAAGACCGATGAAGACGTCGGCGTGGCAAAATAATGGCGGTTCCCGAAAGCGGATCGCTTTCGATAGTGAACTAAAATGTTGGCTTGACTTCTTTAATGGAGAAATGTCCTCGAGATAGATAGAGCGCAAAGCAAACTTCCATACTTAAAACAATTTTTTTTGCATATTTGTTGGGTTTTGGAAATATTGTAGAAATGTAGCTGCACGGGATCCACTAAAACGACCCAAATTTTGGCAGTGGTCTATGAGACAAAAAGTCTGGGCATCTTTGGAGTAAAGTCAATGGTTGTAAGTTCGTTCTGGGAACTAATTAAATTTTCATAATTGCGCTAGGAATACGCGTTCTCACACCGTTGTAGTCAGTCAGTCATTCAATGACCTATGTCTTGAATGCGTGCAAAACGTGCAAACAGAGTGTCTTGACACTAGATTCTCTCTGCCTACATTTCTATGCGAATTATCTGCAATTTGATTATGCCAATGCCAAAGATTTAATTAGATATCAATTTCATATACTGTACCTATTACCTACATATTGCAGAAATATTACACACCATATTATTATCTAATTGCATCAATTTCAATACAAATCGTCATTTAATTTCGCCATATGCTAAATTCCCTTTCAATAAAATGTATCGAAGAAATACGAGGGTTCACACGCTATTAGGTGTAAGTAGCGATTGTTATAGATTTTGCAAAATAAGTAGAGCCCTCGTATACATACGTATTTCATAGACAGTGCGGCTCTACTTAAAATGGTAGCGTAGTAAATAAATCGGCGCATTTCATCAAAGCAAGTATTTATCATTCAAACCCATATCAAGGTTAAGCCAGTGAAAACCACGTCACATTTTGTGTGACCCAGATAATGAATTGAATAGAAGTTCTATAGACCACATTGAAAATGTGGTAAAATGATGAATTGTATACAAAGCACTACAACACTAATTCTATGTCATAGTGAGTCTAGAGAATGGAGAGTTGAGTGACTTAACATTATTTTTTCTCTCTTTATTTATTCGGTTTACCAATAATCATAATACAATAAAAATACAGAATATATACAATCGCTATTCGCTTTGTACTGTAACTTCGATAAAATTAAGATTTAAGACTTTACGCGTCAGCGTGACTACTAGTTTTTTATGGAGAATTCTCTCTGATTCCTTCTCTCTCTCTCTCTGTGATTCCCCATTATGTGTGAAATATAATGCAAGCCACTTGTATTGCATAATCTGTGATAATAAAAATGTAATACTAAGGACGTTGCAAGGTCACATATGGCTAGTTACAATTTATTCACACTAGCACTCTATAATTACTGATAGAAAACTTTCAACGTAGTTCCGAAGGCGTTTAGTAAATGCATAATTTGTACTTTAGACTGCTCTATTAACACTTAAATAGAAGCTTAAGTGGGCAATATCATTTCCTAGTGTAATTTCTTTATTTCTTTTAAAGTTCCTTTATTTTGTTTTTGATTAAAATGCAAATGGAAATTTTATTAAGTTATTATGACGTGTGCCTAATAAAACTTCACTCTCAACCCCTGGGTTGGGTTCCCTGGGAAGAGGGGAAACGGCGTCAGGGCTGAGCCCTATGGCAGTTATTGGCACCCAAGAACGAACGAACGAGTTCTTCTTAGTTAAAATGGGGGGTATAAGGAATAGCAGCGAGGGGGCTACTGGAGCACCTGGAGTAGACAGGTCCGGATAACTTGGGACCTACAGGTTTTCAGCGTGGCCGCTCCACGGTGGATGCCATACTCAAGGCGAAATCCTATGCACATGTCTTGGCGGTGTCTCTTTAAATCACTAACGCCTTTAACTGATTTCCCTGGCCCTGCATTGAGGAGGCACTTGCATGCCACAGTGTGTCTCCATATTTACGCTGCGTCATTGGGGCTTACCTGTCTCCCACTTACCTGAGGCCCATGACCTTTCCAGTGGTGGAGTGACCATGACCTTGGTGGAGTGGAAGTTGTCGTGTGGTGTTCCACAGGGCTCGGTCCTGGGTCTGCTCCTGTGGAATATTGGGTACGACTGGGTGCTGCGAGGTAGTACCCTAGGAAGAGTGGGAGTCCTCGGCTATGACCTTATATTGGTGCAGCAGAGGACCAATCGCGACGCGACGGTGCCCGCAAAAGCTGAGGTGGTCGATGTTGACGAATAAGGAGGCTGGGCTTGTTCATGCCGGAACAAGGCAAGGCACTATTTTCATTTGCACGCTGACGCATGGGCCACGCAAGGGCCCAACCATCAGATGCCCATATCCTCATCGCTGGCATCAGAATCGGCGTCAAACGGAGCATAAAATACCTCGGGCTTGTTCTAGAGTGTGAATGTGAGAATGTGTGTGAAGTTGAGGGTAACTCACCACCCGTGACACCGCCGGGGTTCAAGGAAGATTGTAATCCTGTGGCTTCAGCCAGTGGCGGTCGAGGTGGAGTCCGTTTTAGGTTTTAGTTGAGTATCGGGTATCCGTAACGGTTTACCTCACGTTAAAAAAAAAAAAGGAGGCCCAAGTTAGGTTTTCAGCACACTGCCACTCAGCTATCAGGTTGGGAAAGGAGTTCTCTGGGCAGACGTCTTTTGGTCGGGAAGTAAGTGCCATGGCGCGATGTCTCGAATGTGCAGATGGTCCGAGACATCAGGCGGTAGAATATGTTTGCGGCTAACCGGTGAAAGCATGGACCTTTGATTCAGAGGTCGCGATGGATAGTTGGGAATCTCGGAGCCTAAGTGGCGTAGCAGAGGGCTGTGTTTTAGACAACTTGAAGGTTGTTCCGAAGTGTTTCACTGGTGAGTGCGTAACAAGCCGGCCCTGCATGCGTTAGGTGGGGTCTGACGTACGCCCCTTGAACAGCGCGACCTTAGCACGCAAAAGAAGGGTGGACCTTATAAAGAGGCCGGAAGTGGGTGAGATGGACTTTGGCAGCGTTAGTCGCTTTCTTTAACTTATGAGAAACGATCAAGAGCATAAAAGATTGTAAATCGTTCAAAAGACTGTAAAAGCGGCAAAGAAAATTTAATAACAACTACACCGCAACTAGGACACGTTATTATAGGATTTGATATGTCACAAAAGAAAGTTATAAGCTTTACGAGGATTAATCGCAAACGGCCAACATCTATCGTGATGCAATTTAATTCTCCACTTACTAGATACACCTTTTAAGCATCAGCTATAAAGTTTAATAAGCAAAATCTAAATGATAAATTAAACACTGCGCACTTAGGTATTGGAGGAAATAAAAAATCAATTTTCCTTATAGAACATTTGTCACCGCTGAATAAGGCACTTCACGCTGCAGCAAGATTTAAGGCAAAGGATCAATTGTATATATACTTTTGTGGGTTAAACGTAGGTTTTAATTTTAAGAGAAATGGTAAATTTTACTGTAATATATGTAAACTTTTCATATTTCGTAATTGGTATTTTCGTAATTGGTATTTCTTGAAAAGCACTATATATCTTTTTTCCGTTTTCCTAGAACCTAGTGTACAGACTCTCGCTTTACAACTTGACATTCTAAGTATACTTTTAATATCGTCTTTATTTTCTTAAAAAGATTATCAACTTATTTTAACAATAGTAATTAGTTCTTTTATAATAATAATAATACACTGCAAGTAACAAACTACATCAGTCAATAAGGCAATATTTTTGTTTTCTCCTTTTTTATAGCAAATCTAAAAGGAAATAATGGAGTTTGAAAAGAATAGAATTTACATTGTTATAAATAAATTTTATAGTATTTCTGTAGACAATATTCTTAATAGAATTTTTGCCAAAAAAAAAGGAATTTGACACTTTGCCAGACATAGTTGTCAGTCAATCGATGATGTAAAATAATAATGTGAAAATATTTAGCGTTTCATACTTTCCAGCCAGTTTTAAAAGATTTCATAAAGAAACTACGTCATCGAGACGTGAAGGAAACTAGCTGAACGATAGATGTGGGTTCAAATTTGAATTTTTCACTTATATAAATTAAGGCCATCGTAGCGCAGTGGGGCAACGTCGGACTGTAAACACGAAGGGTGTGAGTTCGACACTCACTCAGGGGAATCATAGCTTTTAAAATTATCATTTTCCCTTCTCTAGGAAGACAAAGGAAGCGTTGATTTCCGCCACTCAACACGCAATTCCCCGACTTGGAACAGAGGGCAGAGGGCAGAGTGTTTAAAAAATAATTACATACATACCATATGTTATATAAGTATTATAAGAGCTTAAGAAACTTCTATGCGATATTTCATGCTGTCTTTATTGTCATTTCTGGAAAAAGAGTACAGTGTGACTGGAAATACTTAAAAGCTTAAAAATTTAAAAGATCTCCACTAAAACGTGATTCTTTCCCAGTGACGTGGAGACGCTGGTTCACTTGCTGAAATGCAGTTTGGGAACAGGTATATTGGCAATGCCGCAAGCATTTGCCCGCGCTGGCCTCGTCACCGGTATTATAGCCACAGTTCTAGTTGGCATACTGGTGACCCATTGCCTACATGTGCTTGTAAGTATATTATTATAATAACTATATATTATAATATTTTCCTGTCTGTTCTCTCATATTAGAGTGCTCTCTTTTTTCTATATTAGCAGATAATAAATTGAAGTGCCGTTTAAATGCGTTTGTAAACGCCCTTATTGTCAACTAGATGCTCACTTTAGGAAATGTTTGTGTGAGAACTATTCTGGTTCCGCCAATTTTATTAGACAAAGCGTCGTGAGTTTGTGTTTTTGAAATATTGTGAGGGTGTTTTAAATTCTAGCTCTCCCTCTGATTCAAGACCAGATTTTTTAACTTACACTACACACTTGAATCGACTTGTATATAATTTTGATTAGTAAATATATTCTACGAAGCCGTCGTAGCGCAGTGTGAAAGCGTCTAGATGTGTAGTTGTATACAGAAGGGTTGGGGGTCGATTCCCACTCGGGGGTATGATTATATTTAACATATTTCCAATTGTTCGCTCTGGTATAGGATTCGGGCGGAAAGTGAGAAACGGAGTGTCTTGACACTAGGTTTTTTCTGCCTACACAGCTTTAAAGGGAAAAGCGGAAGCAAAAATAACTAATTATACTATAATGAGCTACCTAAAATATACCTGCATATCAACAGCTAAATGATCAAGATTGTTAATTTGTTTACAAAACCCCTTAGAAAGGACTTTGAAGAGTCATTATTCACCCTTAACCCTTCTATCTGTTACAAGGGGGCCTTATATAGGGTGCGTATCTAACAAGAACAAGTTACAGCGCATATGGTCAATAGTTCGAATCGGCTTATAGTATAGGGGGTAGTACATTATGACGATAATCCGCAGTTTCAAAGCTTTGTTTGTATACTACTATTAGTATACGGGTGTGCTCACTTTGGTGCCCTTAAATTAATGCGTATGGTTATTAAAAAATAAAGAAATGAAACACAAAACTTTAAATGGCGTCGAATTACAGTTGAGTCTTTATAGTGAATTTTATTATAAATCGACTATTATTTGATATTAGTTTTATCGATATCTCTTTAAAATATGTTTACTAAAGTGCATCAGTACTGACACAGCGTTTAACTGTATACGATGGTTATGGGTTTGGTTCCCTCTCGGAGTAAATATTATATTGAAATTATTTTCATTTCTCTTCTCTGGTGACAAGATGGAGCGTGACGTTGACCACCACTCAATGTATGATTTTTCGGACTCGTGGGGAAATTGGAGAACGGAGTGTCTTGATATTAGGGTCTTTCTTTCTAAACTGCTATGCGGGAAAGGCGTGAAGCTAAAGTTCCTGATAATCGATTTAGAAGTTTATAGTTGATAACTTTAAAACAAATAAACTCATCGTATGTGTATATTTCATACATTTGATATTGTCTTAATATCAAACAAATATTAAAAATTTTCGTCAAATTTAGGTCAAAACTTGTAAAAATCTTGATATTATAAATTAATTCCGCCAAGTAGTTTTTACTATTCAGTCTAGGATAGGTGAGGTTAGATTTTGTACATTTAATATTTCTCTTGTAATATTAAAAAAATACCTAGATACGCATTATATTAAAAAAAATCACACATTTCTATTAACATATAAATATAAATATAAATTCAAATACTCATCTGCAAATTATATTGTAAAACTAGGTACGGTCACAATACGCTGCCTGTAAACGGATGAATGTGCCACTTCTGTCTTACCCGGATTCTGTGTCTACCGCCTTGGGTTGTGGTCCGTATTTCCTACGCCAGTTCACTAAACCCGTCGCTTTGGCTGTCGATATATTTCTAGTCGTCTATCAACTTGGCATTTGCTGTGTTTACATCGTGTTCATCGCAGATAACATAAAAAAGGTGAGTTTTTTTTTTAAATATATCTATGATCTCACATACCTCTTTTGTTTTAATATTATTCTATATCATCTCTACGGTAATACGATCGTAATTTTTATTACAATAAGTTTTTGTTTTAAATATAATTTTGTTTTTGCATTATCAAGTTTAAAAAAGGTACTCATGACGCAGTGGGACAGGGTCTGGCCATAAATACTAAGATTGTGGGTTGGATCCCTTGTTTCTATGAATGATAAAATAAAATAATGTTAATTTACTCGCTCTGGACGACAAAGCCGGCTTCAAGTTCCACCACTCAACACCTAGTGTCTGGAATTCAGGCGGAATGCCATTCGGCTCTCTATGCCTTCTCCTCTATCCGGTAAATGCGATTATCTTAAAAAATATATACTATAAGCATTTCTTAACCGATATTTGAATTTACAAGCATCATTTTCATTCTAAAGCTGAACTAAACAGTTGACCCACTTTTGACTATAGCAAATCAATGACGTAACCAATTGTCATATTTACATACATTTGATTTGTTAATTAACTGCCATAAAGACAATGACATCGCATCTATTCGTTCAATGCATTTCATTAAAGTGGAGCCACACCAAGATGCACTTGAGTGCACTGTCGTCTTTAAAAACTAACTGTAATATATAACTTTAACTATTTAGAGCTAAGTAATATAAAAATATTGTTTAAAGCTTCTGATTAAATGAAAAATAATAAAAAATGGGGGGAAAGGAACTAAAATATATCTAAAAACATGTCCAAAAGGCACTATTAACAGTGTACACTTGCAACCAAACTCCTTAAAGCTTTTTAATTAATAACAAATATATACACAGTTTTTCCTGCACAGTACATTAATACACTACACTTTCAGTCCCATTTCAAACAATGTGTATTGAGGTGCGAAACTTAACGCCTCGCTTCGTCTTGTTCAGCAAATAGGAGAAAAATAATTAAATAATAATTAATCTTCCGAATGAGAATTGAACCCACAGCCAATCGCGATTTCAGTCAGACCCTGTCCCAGTTCACCCGAATGATATATATATTTATATTTTATTATCACTTATTTACATTTTTTTAGAATAATTAAAAAAGCTTACCTAACTTAACCATCTTAAAGCTGAAACAAAAGCTTACAGGAATTACGGTAAAGCGAAATTATAATATTTTCAATTTATTCACTTGTCCAAGACGTCAAATATTTTTCCATTATGCCATAATAGAAATACCTACTTGTTGCTAAGAATTAAAACGAGAATTTGCTTCTTACGGCCTGGTAACAGTGATTTCATAATTTCAATTGGCCCTAATAAGTCCTCGTGTACAGATATAGGTCCTACAGTAATAGGAATGTACTGATTTAGTATAGCAATTTTAATAAAATTGGTACATTCAAAACCCAATATGGTGGATCCCCCAAGATGGCTGACTAGTAATTTTCAATACATGCCTACAATTATATGAAAAAGCTTGCTGTAAATAATTAAAAAAAAAACTTATTTAAAAAAAAGATTTCTAGTTTTAATTTATTTTCTTAAGTTTATACAAACTACAAAAATAGTAGTATCAAGACTACCATAAACTTTTCATATATTTAAAATGCGTAACTAACATATGTATATATATATATATATATATATATATTCATATATATATAAGCATAGATTTGAACTTGCAATCATCGCCGTAGCAACAGCCATTTGAGAACATCAATTGGACCTAATAGGTCCTTGTATACAGTTCCTAACCGCCAGGAATGTAATAAATTAATGAGGGATATGATTTCCTCTAGCTGGCTTTTACGCAATTGGTCTAAATGAACGGGCGGCAGCGTATGGCCGAGTCAATATTAATCAAAACTATGAAAGGTCTAAATAAACCTTGTATGTCGACAGCTAATAATTATTTTGTTTTAAAGTCTGAACTGATGTGTAAAAGTATACGAGATGAAAATAATGCGTTTAATTGATTATTATTGAAATTACTTCTTAAATGTTGAAGCAGGCGTTGTAGCGCAGTGGCGCTGCATCTGACTGTAAGAGCGATTAGCTGTGAGTTCGATTACCTGTCGGGAGAATGTTTATATAAAAAAGACGTATTTAGACACCGTATAAACATTTAAACGCAGCGGGGTCTGAACCCGCGCTTTATACGGCTTTTACCGCGCGGAATGAGAGAAGCAGCGACCAATATATTACTAGACCCGCGTCTCTTGGAAGCCGTCCAATTCGCGGGTTCGTATCCCGCTGCGTTAAAATTTTTATACGGTTGCTAAATATGTTTTTAAATATCCTAAGTGTACGATTAAAACTTTAATTTTTTTTAAGAATGTTTATATGTTCTGTAACTCAACTAAGTCAATATCTTAATCTTGTGTGGAAATCTTAGAACGGAGTGTTTTGACACTAGCGTGAAGCTGCAACAAGTTATTGAATATACTATAATGTCAGTTATTTAAGCTTTATAATCTCTTTCTTCAATAGTCTAATCATTTTATTGGAATTTTGTCGCAGTATAAACACTAGCTTGCTGTATGACGGCTTTGAATGCAAATTTAACTAAATGAGCGGAATGAGAGAAACAGCGACAAATTTATTACTAGACCCGTGCCTCTTGGAAGCCGTCCAAGGCGCGCGTTCAAATCCCGCTGCGCTTAAATTTTCACACGTTTTCTAAATATGTTTTTTTATAACAAATACTTGTACTTTTTTAATAAAATTTTGTAGTTTTTTAAAAATAAAAAAAACATATTTAGAAAACGTATAAAAATTAGAACGCAGCGGGATTTGAACCCACGTCTCTTGATAACCAAGTTCATCCCGCGCCGTTAAAATTTTTATACGTTTTCTGAATATGTTTTTCAATTTCCTTAGTGTGGGAATAACACTTTAAAAAATGTAAAAAGAAAATATGTTTTTCAATATCCTAAATGTTAAAAAATAACAAAATGACCACTTAATTGCCATTAATTATATAATATATTTCAGGTCTGCGATCCGTATTATGTAATGACTATTGAAATCCACATGTTGATTATACTAGTACCCCTGATGATATTCAACATGATTCCTTCCCTGAAAATGCTAGCTCCGTTTTCCGCGGTGGCCAACATCATGACATTCGTGGGACTTGGCATAGTCGTGTACTTTTTATTGACGGAGGAGAAATCAAAGAAACCGCTGGACCTTTGGGGGTCGGCGGAGACCTTCCCACTATTCTTTGGCACTATACTGTTCGCTTTGACTGCTGTTGGTGTGGTAAGTTACCTCGTTACCTATTATTAAATTTTGCTATGGATTTTTACCTTTCTTTATAAGAAATAATAAGTAAAGTAAAAGCTGTACATTTTTCGATAAAAATTGCGTGATTCGAGGAGTACAAAATTTGGCACAGCAATAGTTTACTCATATATAGAGAAAGAGTGCACAATACTAATATATTTTTTAAACAATGCACAAAAAATATTCTAAATTAGTAAAAAGAAATTAACACACACTACTATATATTTGACATACACTTCTGTATAAATTGACAAACACGTTGCTAGTATATTTAATAACCATATAAATAATTCGAACAGGTAATAGCTCTAGAAAATAACATGAAAACGCCCAAGTCCTTCGGCAAGCCGTGTGGAGTTCTGAATATTGGTATGACAATCATTGTCCTGCTTTACGTCTCTGTTGGGGCGTTGGGATACGTTTTCTGTGTGTCAGATTGTAGTGATTCAGTGACCTTGGACTTGCCGAAACATCCGTGAGTATTATAAAAATTAGTATATATATATATATATATATATATTTGTATATAAGATAGTATATATAGATTTTATATAACCTTGTCTGAACCTTGTTATGTAGTAGCTAAGATGCTGTATAACTTAAAATATAAAAAGTATCCTTAGAATTAAGATTAAGAAAATGCTATATTTGTAGTATTTGATAATTGTTTTGGGTAACGATTAGGCTGACATTTTTGTATTATTAATTAAAAATTCCCTAAATAAAAATAGATAAATAAATATATAAATATTTATAGAGATTGAAGCCATTGTGGTGCAGAAGGATATCGGACTGTAACCGCGATGGTTGTGGGTTCGATTCTGACTCGGGGGATGATTATGTTTAAATTATTTACATTTCTATGCTCTGATAGGACAAACGCGGCGTGGACTTCCGCCACTTAACATAAATATCTCGAATTCGGGAGGAAAGTAGAGAACGGAAACCTTTCCCAGTAGGTCTTCTGAATGCCCTGTTATGCGGAACCAAGCGAGAAGATGAAAAAATATATAATGGATACTTATTGCAATCCAGTCATATTATAAATATAGATTTAAGATATTATTTAAACTTAGTAAGAATTTGCGGAATAATGATCAACGACTTAATTTTTCTTCAGTCTAGCCATAAGCAGATTTAGGTCAAAACTTCATGTCATTGTCGTGGCGAAAGCTGGAACAGTCTAAAACTGTATACATGGCTGGCAGCCATGGTTCTGAGTCCTTTTTTATTTTGCCGTTTCTGATAGACAAAGTGCTTTGTTAAGTTTAGTCCCAATACCTAATACCTTAAGTACGCCGATATGACTTCTCTTTCTATCCACTATGATGCAGATGTGTATAGGCTGTATATTAAAAAAGGTTTAAATTTTTTTAATATATATTTATATATTTTTTTTTCCATATAATGTCACAGGTTAGCCACAAGTGTCATACTAATGTTTTCCGTCGCGATCTTCATCAGCTACGGTCTCCACTGCTACGTCCCGGTCGAGGTATTGTGGAAAGGACACATTCTACCGAATATGGGCACTTCGTCATCTGCCTTTAAATTGCAATGCTACGAATATGTGTTGAGAATTTCCTTGTGCTTACTGACTTGTGAGTATTTATTTGATTATTACACATGTACTCGTATGTAAAACAAATATAAATCCTACTAATATTATAAACGCGAAAGTTTGTGAGGATGTTTGTTTCTCTTTTACGTAAAAACTACTGGATGGATTTTAATGAAACTTTACAATAATATAGCTTATACATCAGAATAACACATAGGCTACAAGTTATAAAGACATTGTGTGAATTGACCAAAATATCAAGTATGTATCTTATGTTCAAGCCATTAAAGCCAAAATAGTGAACCATTGTAGTCAATAAATTAATATTATGGTATATATACGCTAAAAATATATACCATACGCTACATATAACAGAATATTATTTTTTGCTATTTTTGTGTCTGTCAGTCTGTTTGTTCCGGCTAATCTCTAGAACGGCTACACCGATTTTGACGGGACTTTCACTAGCTAATGTAAGATCTCCACGCGGACAAAGTCGCGGGCACAGCTAGTATTAATATATATATACATAGTGTTTCAAAATCGTGGCGCAAAAATGCAATATTGCAATATAGGTGGAAACGTTTATATTTTACTAGAAACCGTTTAGACAAGTGAATTACGCGTTGCCATCGCAACGTGTATATAATGTGTACTAAAGTATTTAAGTATTAATATTTAGATTACAGAAATTTCCTCGATCTGGTTAGATAGTACACTATTGAGTTTTAGCAATACAATTATTACAATTATATGTATAAAAAATTAACAAAACCAAATTGAAATCTTTGTCTACAGTCATCCTGGCAGTAGCTGTACCACGTCTGGGCCTCTTCATCTCTCTCTTTGGAGCTCTCTGTCTCTCAGCGCTCGGCATTTGTTTCCCAGCCTTGATGGAATATTGCATGAATTTCACGCAGCGTCCGGGTGCCGCTCGCACATTTGTGTTCGCCAAGGACGGATTCCTATTCGTTTTTGGCGTGGTGGGTCTAGTCGCGGGCACATATACCGCCCTTATGAGCATCATACGCTCTTTCACACCACCCGAGGAATAAGTGTTGACAATTTAGAAATGGTCAACAGCTTTTAGCAGCTTTTTTGTAAATGCACTTAGATAGCACTCTCGTGGAGATTTTTATCAAATTTTACCTACTATTTAAATAAATGTCGAGATTAAACGTGTGAAGCCAAAAAATGTGTTCCTAATATATGGATATTGTTTGGAAGTATTTAAATATACTAGAAGTTCTGTATAACCTTTTTTTAAACGCAGCAGTGCTTATATCTTACGGTAAGTCGTTTTTAAGAGAAACTGGCTCAAGTTTGTATACAACATTTCTAGTATTTTTGTAATGCAAAGTGTTTCGGGTACCATTATAAAAATATTCTAATATAAAGAATTTTTTTAAACAATTCGATACATTATACAGGTAATATACAACATCATTATACGGTGTCTTATATATTCGTATTATATATACACTTTCTAATGTGTAAATTATAGTAAATTTGGATATAAGCCCTTTTTGAATCTTACGCGAGAGTGTTAATCACTTCACGTGCCTCTCAGCTAATTAAATGCCGTTACAACGGTCGAGTAGTGGTAGATTATTATTTTGCACCCAATTTGGTTTTTTTTTTTTTCAAGAAAGAAAAGCTCAAGAAGGTGTTGAATGAAACCTGAATTATATTTAAAAGTATTAACTTACAATATAAAGCATTTATATGCAATAGAGAAAATGGTAATTATTAAAAATCATCTAAAACTTAAGATAATACTCATATTTAATCAAAATCTAATATTTATAAGTAAAATATTCCTAAATAAAGTGATATCAACTATTTTATTGTTACCATCGTGACACAGTTGAAAGACAGTCTAACTGTGCACAGTGGTCGTGAGTTCGAATCTCATAAGAGGGAGTTCATTATTTATTTATACACATATGCCTTTGGTCTGCAAAGCAAAGTGTAGTTGAAATCGACCATCGTGCTTCAAAATGAACGGAAAATAAAGAAAATAGTGATTTTTCACTCGATTCTCCCTCGTCGAATCTCGCGATATATATTAACTTCTAAAGTTTTAAGGACGTTACCCACCACGCTCAGAAGATGCTACAAAAATGCTCATTGGTTTAATAGAGGCTAAAGCCTAAAATCAATTAAATTTAAAATCGATTTGATTAGCGCATTGTACTGTGCCAGAGGTAACAAGTTCAATTTTACCCACCTTTAAATAATAGTGAAATGAGTAAATATTATGTAACATAAATAATATACTTGTACATACAATAATAATTGGCATAATATATAAATCTTATAACATCATTTAAAAAAAAACAACAATGTTGCTCACATTAAGTGTTAGTGAAATAATATGCATATGGAAAAATTGTAAAAATAATTGAGATTACATACTAAATAATTGAACAATTGTATAAAAAGTGCAACGTGGCGCGATAAGATCGTATAGCTTAGTAGTCTTGGCCAATATCTAAGAGGCGCGGGATCCAATCCTGCTTTGTTCAATTTTATGTATGGAACTTCAGTCATTTATTAAGTGCGAGATTATCACTTTAAAATTATTAAACAATACAAATAAAGAGAAGTATAAGGTATTGAGTGCCATGGAAAAAAATGTTGGTTTGTGTTTTATTATTTTGAATGAAAATAAAAATATAAAAACGTATTACTGTTTTATTTATACCTTATAATTTAATTTTTTCAAGTGAAAACTTCTTTTGGGTGAACAAAAATTATGGATATGGGTATTTGGTTGGAGAAAATCTTATGGATTCGCATCCCGACATTCTAATGTCCAATATAATTTTCGTAGCATATAAGTTTTATGTCTACAGATGTAATAACCAGACTTGTGTTGATAGTTTTAATTTAAACCTATGAAAATTCAAATTTTAGTATTAAAATTCTGAGTTATAAGTTTTCACCTTAATCGACAGTCCCTATGGCTGTTTTATTTAGTTGAATATTTTGTACAGCTAGCGAGTTCGATCCCATATAAGGTAAATATTGAGATGACGACTACCTTTGACTTTCTCTTCAATTCACTTTCACTATTACATTTGGATTTACTTGAAAATTTCACACCTATGGTAATGTGATGACAAAATAAAATTTACGTAGCGGATACCCGTTCTTATAAGGACGAAGAACGATTAGGATATCTAGATATCATATTGTTTTTTTATTTTTTAAAATAATCTGTTATATACATATTTTATTATATAGATAAGTTACAAGTATTATAAGTTGTCTATATATATAAAGGTCTTCATATAACGGTCATTATAAAATTTTGTTGCATATATTATTTTATACAATTGTTTTCAGTTTCATAGTGGCACAGTACGACAGCGTCTAACTATGATTGTGGGTTCGATTCCTGCACGAGGGAATGATATTTCAATTATCTTCATGTCCCCGCTCCGTTGACTAGACAAGGCACGACGGTGAGCTCACCCTCTCAACACTCACTAGGATGCGGGTGGAAAGTGGAGAATGGAGTGTCTTGACACTAGGTTCTTTTTGCGTACTCTAAAATGCGGATAAAGTGAAGCAAATAAAAAAATATATAAATATACTCGGTTCTTTCAATTCATCTTTCTTCTTTAATATTAAATCGCTTTAGCTTTGTATGTTTAATACAAAAAAAGAAAACATTCATATTTAATAACATCTTTCCTGAAAAGAAATATAATAATTTGAAAAATCATTAAAACAAATATACAAGTAAACGTTTTACGCTTTTGCTCTAAATCAATAATTTACAAATTGTTTAATTTATTCGTTTTCCTTGTACCTTTACTTACATACATTTGTTATAATATTTTTAACGGTTCTACAATACATATATTAAGACCACCATTTTTGTTAGCATATAGGTTCCTTCGGGGACACTTCGGAGGCATACGTGACACTTATAGGCACTAAAGGAGTAGCTCCCCACATTCCTATGATATTGTCGGCGATAAATACTTAAGTATATATAATATATAGACTAAACAGGTACTGTGTCTGTACGATAATTAAAAAATAATAAGGTAACCTCCTAATGCTATACTTTCTACTTCTATGATTCTTCTATTTTACTTTCTACGATTAAATAAGAAAGATGTTCCTTGAAATGTGTATTTTTGGATATATTCTAATGTAGTATAATATAAATAAGTTCATTATAAAAAATCTGTTAAATACAACAATTTTATTTTATGTATTATTATTGGATTTGATCGTGGACCATTGTCTAAATGTATTTTTTTTATATTCATATTTATACCTTAAATTTATATTTTTTAATGTTTGATTTAAGGTGCTTATAGAAATAATATTTTCACATAATTCACATGATTCTTTAGACCATTTATTGATTGTACCATTTAGTGTAATAAAAAATCAGAGTCAACCCAAGCGTTGCTGGGCACAACTCCAAAATAACAAGGGCTGCGAAATTAAAAGTCCATATTTAATCTATATTATGTTTAAACTTATTTCTTTAGAAAATAATATTTTATATAAGCGTTTTCGCGAATGGGCATCGAACCCACGACCTTCTCGTGTACAGCCAGACTTTTTCCATAACGGATTTGGACAAATTTGAGTATTTTGTAACGCTTGGGTGAGATATTATAGTTCATCTGAACCTAATATAGGTATATTAGGACTATGTCTGTAATTAAGCTGGTGTATCCGCCATTCAGTATATTGGGGAGTTCTCAGAGTAAGCCCACGCGTGGCGGGCAAAACTCTCAAAGGGCGGAAGGCAATGAAAAGTCAATATTTGTGCAAGGTATTGTTTACCAAGATTTATTACATACAACAGCGTTTGATTATAGCGTCACTAGGCGTTCGGCAAACCAGCGCCCCGGAACAATTAAACAAAATATTTACAACAATTAACGTTTATTTCAATCCATAGAACCATTATAAATTAAAATCAAAATACTACTTACATATGTAGCAATATATGTATGTATGGATGTATGTATGTATGTATGTATGCACGTAATTTTACAAGGCGTGGTGTTAGGGAAATTTAGAGGAGCGCCCGCGAGGACCGCGCTAGCCTATTTTAAAACGTCGCTATACAATTTAATTTAAATATATGTAATACGTTGTGTATATTTCACGTGATACAGTCACGTGACGACCAACACGCAAAGCTTATTTATATATATATATACATATACATAGCTTTCATCCTAATTCTATACCGTAAAAGTATATAACATTTACACGATTATTTTTTTTATTATGTAATGTAACAACAACAAGATGGAATACAAATACAAATGTGGTAAATTAGACAAGTACCACCTGATATGAAACAGATTTATTTATTTATTCATTTATTTATTTATTTATCAATATGTAACCAGAACGACCTGAAGTCCCTTACATGTAAACCTTTATAGAAAAACACATTTTATTGTTCTCGCGTGTATTCATAAAATACTTTGAAATGCACAATTTCTTAGTCTTAATTTAATTTATAAACATTAATTTCATTTCTTCAATTCAATAAACATTCAATTGACTCATTTCATCAACGACAAAAACCTACAAAAATATATATGTATGCTATAACATTAGCACGCGTCAAAGACAGTGCGGATGTAGTCAGTGCAGGGACGCGGGCGGCTATACGCGGGTCCTACCCGAGTCATCTATACACATATAAGAAAACAAAAAAAATATATATATATATAAACTTTTAAAATCGTTAACATCTACAGCCATAACAAAAATATACTAATAACAACGTATTCTACGGAAACTAGTAACTACTTAAACTATTTACTAAGTAAATTTGAAACGAAACTAGTGTTCGCTCACTACGGAAACGAGAGACCGGATGCAGTCTCAGTGGGAGAGTCTACGAAGCGAGCTAGAGCTAGGCGGGCGCGTGCCGGAAGTAACGGACTCCGGCAGGCTCGCATTACAACTACCTATATACAGTCACGTCACGCATCACGCAGGCTACAAAGCGCTACACTTGCAACTTGCATTAGCACGTACGCGAGCCACTTGAGCAAACGAGCGGTACCTGTGCCGGTAACATATAAATATTCAACAACAACTAACTTATCGCCGCGGGTAGCGACCGCTCGGGTATTTAAATTTGGTCCTTGCGTCGTTATTGACCCGTACGCGAAGCTGGAGGGGTCCGAGGTGACAAGCGACGAGTTCGCGTGGACCTTTGGTTCACCTATTCAACTAATATTAACTTACGGTAACTGTAACTCCTATATATAAACGAATAACTTAGAGGTGCGAGGGGACGGTTGGTGGTGGAAAGGGAAGGGAAAGGAGAGGGATAACTGTTCGATTCGCCGTATCACCGGCTCGCGTCCGCGCTTTTTGTCTATTATACTTGACAATTGGTTACAACATAAGTACTTGGGTACAGCGAATCGGTAGTTCGTGGTGAGTTGGTGGTGGTAATGGGTTAGTCAGTATTGTATAGTAAAGAACAGTACATTATAACCGAACATTTGAAAAGCTTTACAAATAGACCGGAGCGGTGTGCCCGAGAAGGCGCAACGCGCGACGATGCCCGCAACCTGGAAGCGAGAAAACACCATGTTACTTTAAAACAAGAAAATGGAGTTATATTGAAATTGATTTTTTATTAAATTTTGTTTCTATATTTGTATAAATAAGATAATATTTTTGAAATTGATGAAGTAAGAAGAAAGAAACATCTGTCTTCTAAATTTAAAGACAATTAATTAACAATATAATTTAGAAATTTGTAAATTTAATTTTGAAACTCAGTCACAGATTTCGTGAAGAAATAAGAAATATATATTTTTTTTCTCTATATATAAGTACTATTAGTAATAGTAACTTAAAATAAAAATTTTATATTACAGTATATACATGTGTTTGTTTTATTTTGTACACGCAATTCCCATTCACTGGGTAGATAGAACCTATAAATTTTTATCACCATTTTAACCAAGCGTAACCAAACGCTGCAAGTGTCAGACTGAAACTAATCTAAAATATAAACATTTTGGAGAGTCCGAATCGTTCATAGTAGTTTTTTTTTAAATATTTAATCAACCATTATTATTTGTTATAGACGGATAAAAACCTATTATGTTAGAACATAACACACCCAACACGCAATCTCTCTTAAATGGGCATTAAGTGGAAAACGTAGTGACTGATCACTAAGAAAGTATGTCTAACTTACATATGATGTGGCGCGTGTTTGTTTGTGCTGAGCGGAACTCGCTTATACGTCCGCGTACTTGGACAGCTTCTCGCGCAAAATGTGGTTCTCTTTCTTAAGCAGTTCCACTTCCCTTGCCTTGCAGGCCCATGTTCTGAAATCATTAGATTTTTTTTTATTATTACGAGTTTTATCAATTATTTTAATTATAATACGTTTGAATATCAGAATTACGTGTATATAATACAACAGTTTAATTTTGACGATTTGTTGAAGGTTTTATTGCCTCTCTTGTCAGTATTCAAACCTTCTGCTCCATAATGTCCGAAACCGTCCTATAGAAATACAAACAGAAGGAATACTATGGAGCATTTCCAAACCAACTTACCTCCTTTTCTAGGTAGCCAGCTCGAAGCGCGATTTGGTTTTCTTTCATGCGGCGTGCGTCCCGTGACCTCTTGGCTGCCATATTGTTCTTCCGTCGGCGTGCCCAGTACTTGTCATCTTTCAGGTCATCGGGCACGAACTGCCGACGACGTCGATATGAGGTTAACACGCCTCGACAAACATTCAAACCACCCTTCACCCAATTATCAAATTTTATTCCACTACCCCCCCAACCTGACATACCCTGCGTTTTCTTTGCCGGGACATTTGGATCAACGTTTTTTTAACTTATCCGAAATTTCATTCATACCAATTTCCAAAAAAACAAAACATGTTTACTTTTTTTATATACATAAGCTCTAAACCACACCCCCAAGTCTAATAGCAAAAACATATATACGTATATACAAAATATTTATTCTAAGTGTTTGTGCGTAAACCAATTAGTTGCAAGACGTCGGTAATGTTTAAGTGATTCAAGTGACACGTGATACGATATTCTTAGCAAGCGAGTACGGAGTGATAACACTAGTTTCTCTCACCTCTACCCTAAAAGTGGGCGAAGTCTGTAGATAAACTAAGCTATATTAGTTTAATTTTTTATATATGTTTTTTATGTTATTTTTACATAAAGAAAATAGCGTATCACGTGTTGCAATAATCATATAAACGTGTTTCATATTTTAACTAGTATTTCTTCTAATTTCGATTGCAGTGTTTACTTATAATAAATAAAAATTATTCTATTAAGTTATTAAAAAATAGTTCTATTAAGTGTACAAAAAAATAATATATTATATAAAAAAAACCTTCACCCATTTAACTAACGTATACAAAATCAAACATTCAACTTTCATCTATATAATTATCACGCCTATCAAAAGCTCTTCGATGGACAAACAGACAAATATATTTTTAAAATATTGCAATACTATATTAATATATATTTATTAATTAAAGGAATCTCAACCTGCACCCTTCGAAATTATAAAAGAGCTAGCTTTTTAATCTATACGTCAAATATAAAGACAATATTTATTAAATAACTTTTACTGGTAGCTAGCTAGAAGATGAGTCCGAAGGGTCACAGCTTCGATTCCCACAAACTTTAACGTTTCAAATCCATACTATGCCATAACCTAAAACTATTATATTCTATACTATTATTTTTATGTATGTAATTACATAGTTCTATATATACAAAGGTGTTAGTAAAAATTGACAAAGCGTTAGAAAGCGTTGTCATGCTGTATATAGTGTGTGTAATTGTGTAATGTGTAATGTGTAATATTATTTTGGTGTATGTATAATGTGTTATATGAAAAAAATACTAATTGTCTATATATTAATACGTGTAGGAAGAACTTTTTTTTTTTACAAAAACTATGGTGATTAAAGATAAAGAGTATGAAATTTTGGCATAGTAAAAATTTATGTAATAAAGTGTGATTAACCAAATAAATATTAAACACATTACAATGTGTTTAAAATACACGTTTGTTTTTACATATACGTTGCTAAGCAACGTGTATTTTACTCTTCAAATTACAACTTTACTAGTACACACTAAAAGTTTTGTTTATTATATACTAGAGGTTGAAATAAAATAAATCCATTTTCACAGGACAATGACAGTACATTCAGTTTTCAAAACAAAATATAATATACATGTAATAACTCAGGCAATGATTTTTGAGGTTTCTTGTTATTTTCTTTAACATCAAGAAATAATATAGTTGTCAAAAACGCTCTGATGATTTTATATGAAAATAATGTAAGTGCTGTCAGTTTGACGCCAAGTGAGATTACAGTCAAAGTAAGGCTTTGATTGATGCAAGAACTATATATATTAGTATGATGACTGAATGAAATATACTGTCGTTTTAAACGAAATCTATGGTGACTTCTGTTCGTGGAATAGAAAAATCTTATAGAAATTACTACCAAAATCTGTATATAAAAATAATATTTAAAGATATCATTTGATTAAACGCAGTGGTTGCGGGTTCATTTCTTATTGACATCAACACTTAAATTCAAAACATTTCCGGTACTAGACCAGACCAGACCTAGATTTATTTATACAAATCGTTGCGTCTCTTAATGAGTAGAAAATTACGACCAGAGTGATTAATGAATGTGTATCCGCTACCTACACCGTAACAATACAACCGTTTATCAAATATATTACATACATTCAATTATATATTATTAGCCAAATTAGTGTATATAGATAGTGGTTTAAAGAAATAAAACAAAACCTGAAATGATTTTGACACACGAGTACCGCGTTATTTTATACTTCAATTAACAAAATTAAATTGACAAAAGAACTAACGGCCTTATGGCGGTTTTGGCACGTATCAATATATATATATATGAGTATTATAGATACAAATACTACTGTGGTTATATCTAAGTATCTTATTTGTGTATGGATTTGAAATCAAATATTTATTATTTTGAATTGTATAGAGAGTGGGAGGGACTATTTTGTTCCTTTATGATAGAAGGTTAAAAGGCATTTTAAATTATTATTATTATATATTTTACTTATTTTTAAGATGTGACTAGTTCCTCTTAACAGTAGGTTCGACTTCTAATACGTCAATTGCCAAAATAAAGAAACAAATGTAAAAATTTTATTGAACAATCTATACGATTTGTTTTTTGACAAAATATCAAGGTTTTATTTTATTTCACTAAGTCCAATGTAAATTGGTGTGTAGAGAGTGGAGAGTGTAGAGAGTGTGGTGTTAAGTGACGCCGCACCCCGCAGGCAGTTGCAGCATGCCGCTAGGAATGATCAGCGCACTAACTTCATTTACCTGTTTCCTGGACTTCTTGATCATGGGCTGCGGCTTCAGCTCCTCATCGGAGAAAGCACGTGTCCGAGGGTCGAAGTCCCGACCTGATGACGCCATGGAGAAGGCTGTAATTAGATAGCATTGGCCGTGAAATTATCGCTGTAGTTGATATCGTCGTAACTTGGGAATGGGGAATTGCAGACAACGTGATTCAAATTGAATATTGATTGGAAATTTGTGAATTTTAGTTTAATTAGAAGTATTCATTTGGGTTTCAGTTAGTAAATCGTTCTACGATGAGGATAAGCAGCTAACTAATCGCTATAGTAGGGGAGCTATATCTGTATGCAAGTCAGATCACTACGAAACCTAAGAAATTTACTAATAATTCAATAATATCTAAACGAATTATAAAATCAACTATATTAAACATCCAAATATACATACTAGAGTCGGCAGGCGACAGCGGAGGGTTAATTGTGTCCGGACTCATACAATCTGATGGAGAAGGCGATCTTTCGCGCTTGGTGACAGGCGCTTGCAGGCCCAAGGCCAGGCCGGCGCTGCCACCGAAGGCGGAACCGCCCAGGTGGCCGCCGCCCAGACCCTCTCCCGGCATGCCATTCTCCGACAGGAACTCGTCTAAGTCCACGTACTGAAAGCAATTGATATGTTACGCAGCGCCACACACAGCGCCAGCCGTACTGCACAGCTACATCGCATTCGCAAATTCGCACAGGCTACTCTTATCCTAGTATATAGAATATAGAAAATATAAATAAAGAAACAATTACATTACAAACAAAATATTACAAAAAATAAAGCACTTCTTAGAGAAGCTACAAAGGGAAATGTCATATGCATTAGATATGATATTTCACTTAAGTCAATCATTAAATAAAAAGGACAACAGTGATGGACGGGAGTGTAGGCGGGTGAGCTACAATATTACCTAATGCGGAATGAAAGCTAGACACGTACACAACACGCAACACGCAATAGGTAATAAAGTGGCGATTACTGACTTCTTGTACCTTGAGATCTGGATCGTATGGGAGGGTCTTGTCCCACAGGTTGGGTCCGAGGAAGGCCGCTTGCGCCTCCCACAGCTCGCTGTCATCTTTCTTGTCTTCAAGCGCGTCTTTGCTGTTGACTGATTTGCCTGTAACAAGCGAAAGCCCGGTCACTGCAGCTCGCGCCCTTCAAAGCCAGTTTCTACCCCACATATAACTCTACAGGATCAGAATAGTGCCCTAGGGGATAAGATCGTGGCTGCGAACACAGGTTCAGGCTAGCGAATGCAATGTTTTATACTATATATTATATATATTATATATATATACTCGTATGTTAAACACGATATAAGTATTAAAAGACTCCTATATGTACATTCGCAAAACATATACAATTCGCATCGCACTACTTCACTTCTATAATCAATAAATAATATTTATCAAACAGTGATAAAAATATTTTCAAATACAATAAGCTAATCAAACAAAAAAAACCATTTAAAAACCGTTATTCTTAACAAATATAATTTTTATCATTTTCAATGAAGATAATGTAAAAAGATGAAAAAGGTTTTTTATCATCGGTCGTACTTGTATATAAATGAAGCGACTAGAGCTACACGTGCGTGGGGTGGTCACGAGGCAAGGCCCGTGGCTTCGCTTCGCCTCGTGATCGGACAAAGGGCTTTAGTGCCCCGAAAAACTTTACACCTATATTATATTAAAACTATCTTTAAACTTTGACAACGCAACATGCGTTGCAACTTGCCAGTGTGACCCAAAATATATAGATTTATACTACTTTACACCTCAAAATTGTGATTAACATACAAAAAATACTTTAAAGAGTTTGAATATATGATATACGTAATTAATTTAGTATCCCTGTGGCACAGTAGATATATCGAGTTCAGTTAGAATTATGAATGTAAAGGCTAGTTGCCTTTTTAAGTTGTATTTACCTTATAAGGCACGATTGACTATGATTCGATAGACGCTTGTTTCTAGCAAAGTCAAAGTAATATGTCGAAATACATATATATATATATATATATTCTTTAGAAAATCGAACCTGTAACATACGTCTAGTTACACAGTTGTATTTTCCATGTAATCATTCATTTGTGTATAGAGATATATATCAGTATATAAATTAAATATCATTATAAGTTCTACGAAATAATATGTGGATACGTCAAAGCGTGCAAGCTGAAAAGAAAAACAAAACATTGTCCGTGAGAACAATTCCAGCCATTTAATTGCTAATGCGTGTTATGTTGTTCAGACGATATCACGTGGCTGATGGACTGTAGGTCGCGAGTTCAGTTCTCGAATGACACAAAGAGTTAAAGTTTAGACTTCCTGACAAAAAATGTTTAGAAAATGTATTAAATTTTTAACGTAGCGTGTGTTTCGCATACCGTCCAAGCGCTCTGATCGTTGAAGTGTGGCCTTTTAGAACACTTTTGAACATATGACTTAGCGGTCGGGGTGCATCGACGGTTGCCAGGGGTAGCGGGTTCGTGATCCTCTGCGTTCAAATTTTTATACGTTTTCTAAAACTATACTAAGTGTGAGAATAATAATTTAGAAATGTTAAAATATGTTTTTTTGAAATAGCTGTTATTTGTCTGTATTGAATTTACGTCAACTAAATCTTATTAAAATCGAACCCACAACAATTGCATTCCTTCTTCAATTTTACATTAAAATCATTATAAGTAAAAAATTGTATTTTTGTTAGGTATGTGAAATATGCCGCCAGGGTTCACGGAAGATTGTAGTCCCTGTGGCCCGGGCACCATTGGCGGTGGAGGAGGAGCACCGTGAGGTTTTAGTGGGTAAACGGACGGCCCATATCTGCCGGGCCGGAGTCCCACATAACCGCGTCCGAGTCCCCAATCGAGCGGGTATCCGTAAAGGATTTCCTCTCGTTAAATAAAAAAAAGAAAGAAATGTGAAATATTAGCCAATTTCATTTTATGGATTGTGAAAGTTATTTTATTAGTCATATAGTCATCGCATCGGAATCGGCAAAAAATACATCTGGGACAAGGAAAAGTTATACACGTCATAGAAATGTATGCTTGTTTTAAACTATAATAAACCTTACTTGACGCAAAAGTTGTCGCCACTTCATTTTTAACTAGCAGTTTCGTGTAACTTCGTTTGCGTCTAAAATAAAACGTGAAATTTCGACATATCCCCTCATAGTACTTCCCTACAATCTCCAAGGAACCTATATGCTAAATTTCAGCTTTCTACGACAATGTCAGTCAGTCACATTGCAAAGTCTAGGAAAGAATTTCCCAAAAATATAACAAGAACGTGAAAAGAATTGTTTTTTTTTTTTACTTTTTACAGTACTCTACAGTATGGAAAATAAAAATAAACGAATAATGTGTGTGGGACAACCAGTACCTATTCATTTCCCAAGTCTAGACTGAGGCTAGACCGAGTAGGATTCTAAGTTCCAATGCCTAATACAATATATCGCCAAAAATAAGAATCCAATATACATATACATATATATATATATATATATATATATATATATATATATTGGAGCTGTTGTATATATATATATATACAGAAAAAAATGGTGTTAATTGGTTAAATAATCACATAATTAAAAGCGAATGTAATAGCAACAGTATTTCCTAGTGAAAAAGTTGGAAGCGAAGGAAATGGGAAGTTAAGTTACGTGCAGTTTCAATCGTTCCGGTGCACGCGTTAAGTGTTGTGTATCGTAATCTTATATTAGTTTTATTTTTAAATTGCATCACTTACGGTTTTTGAATTTAGATAATTCATATTTTTTAATCTAGATAATATATTTTTAGCTAGATAATATTATCTATTTTTGTTTATGTTCAAAGTAATATTTTTTCAATTCAATTGGGTATCCATTTCTCTATATATATATATATATAAATATATATATATATGTAAAAATATATTTATTATAAAGCAAACTTTTTTTTTTTTTTACTTTTAATATTTTACGAAAATCCACTTCACTCTCCAAAAAAACGACCAAAAATCACTAAACAAAAACAGGAGATCTCACAAAAACAGTGCCAAGTCACTAAGCTCTCCGCCCATTTATTTTACGTAAATTAAACGGAAGACGACAACAAAATGGTAATATAAAACGTAATATAGGTCATTTAAAACCGCGCGTGCAAGCTAAGATTGTAGGAAGTGAGACGTTCGCTTCCGGACCGCCAGTCAGACCACTCTTACTTACAGTAGAGAAAGTTAAATGACGCCATCGAACAGTATGCAACTATTATTTGCCTTTCCTTGCATTGATTTTATTTGTTTTGTAATTTCTTATTTTGGGCTAGTTCTATTCATTTATTTCTATATATTTAATCAAGCAGTTTAAATTAACTATGTTTTTGGAGTTTAATTAACGGTTATAAAAAAATAGATTTATAATAATTAGTATCGGTGTAGTAAGTTTAAGTGTCAACACAATTTGTTCTCCGTTTTCCGCCCGACATCACACATTACTTGAAGCCAATATTTTCTATTCATAAGAAATTCTAATACTAATTTATATATTATAAATTGTAGGAAATTGAATACTCATGTTTCTATATGAAACAGCTAAATATTATTAACAGGTGTAACAATATAGAACAAGACGTGAACAGGTGTTTTGAAAACCATAAAAATTTTAAGAGCGGAAATTTAAAACTTTAAACTACTTGAATAGCAGAGAACAAAAATAAAAACGTTAAATAAATCAATAGTAATGCACACCAATATAAAACTAAGTATTTATTATATAAAAATATTCATAATAAGTCAATCTATTTAAAAGTGAAATAGGACGGAGAGTTAAAACACTATGGAACAGTTAAAATTTTAAAAAAATATATTTACTATTAGGCAATTATTATTATAAAGTTTTCATAACTAATTAATAAGGGCAGAGATTAATAATAGAGAATTCAAACACTACTATAAACTCTACAGATATATATATATATATATATATATATATATATATATATATATATATGTAGAGTTTATATATTTATAGAGAGTATATAGTAAATATAAGAGCCGAATAGTCAAAACTTATAGTTGTAATAAAGCTGTGGCCTCAGGCGTGAACATTGAGGTACACCTAAGACGCATAACTTAGTATTCGGCAATGGATTATGGCAGAGAAAGTGTTCAAAACGCGACTTAACTGCCACTCTCACTGTTGCGGGAAAGTTGTCGAACGCCCGATTTGCCCTTCGCCCCGCAACGTTATTTTATTGCTTAGAGCAATTTGTGTTTTTGTACGTTAATTAGAAGGAATAGCTGCTTTGGGACCGTTTTTTAATAAGATCATGTTTTTTTGACGTTTTCGAATTCAATTTAAACTAAATATTGAATTTAATTATGATGAGATTTTTTTTTAATAGATTTAATATATATTTTTTCTACACGTATTTTGACAGTCGTATGATATAACTAAGTATGTAGACTTACTGAGCTATTAATATCTAAAATATTATTTTTGTCTAAAAATGTAAAGCAAAAAGTAAAAGCCCCTCCCATCTCAACAGTTTGTTCAATTATGACTAACAAGACTGATGAAACCCTTTTAATATGTTAATAATAGTAATCATTCCAAGATGTGGGAATCGAACACACAACCATCGTCTTAGTCCTAATTGCGCCACGAAGGCATATAAATTTGTTCATCTTATTGACGTCAGTGACTATATAATACTTTGTACTGTACGTACGATGGCTATAATATAGCTATCGTCATATTGATCTCTATTTATTATTTGATATTGATATATATTTATTAATTAAAACAATCTTGGATATACAATTTAATTACTTTTATATATATTGAAATTAGTTTAAAAAAATGTATAGATTAATGAAGTTCTGAGTTGAATATGAAATTCAACTTAAATATAAAAGAAAAATTGTTCAAAATTTAATAAAGTCGAGAATGGAGACTTGTATTGCTAAGATTTGCCTCATTTTAGCCTAGAAATGTGATTTAAAAAAAAAATAGAATCTAATCTTATACTACGTCCTATAGAAAAATTATGAAAATTAGTTATCATAATTTTTAGTACAAATAAACTGTCAGTATTTTGCTTGTTTAAACCAATTCCGTACTTGAGTCTAACCTGACTGGAGAAACATAAAATTAGTAATTTTTTCACGAGTAAGATTTGAAGCCACCATAAAAATCTCAAACATATTTCACAAGTAATATTATATGAATCTATATACAATTTTCATACTAGTGACAATGGTTCATTTATATTTGAATAAATTGTGAGTGAGATGGATTGAGGAAAACACGTGTACGAAGTAATGACTTAGCTTGCTTATGTTACCTCTTATATAGGCTGTATATATATTCTATTTTTCTAAGTCTAGTGTGAAGTCAGTTCTCTACTTGGCCACCAAGTATGAACTAATGGTATAAACAATAATTTAAGTAAATTGAATTTAATGCTACAATGATATTACAACTCATTAACATACACAAGTACATACTATAATATATTATATAAATAAAAAATAATAGGAAAAACTAATATCCATATAAAATCTGTCCTAAATGGAAATCCTGCAACTAAACGCTAACCACTAAACCAACGAGTATTTACCTCATGTTCATTGATACATAATAAGCATGAAAACTACTCGACAAGTAGTAAAGTTATTGGCATTCCAAGTAAGTACTGGAAAGCTGCGCTTGCGCAACATTACTTCCTAGTCGCAAAATATAGGTAAGGAGTGCCGGTAGGGGGTGGGGGTACTTAAGGGGCAGGGGAGGGCAAGGGGTAACTTAGAGAGGGGGTAAGGTAAGGTAGGGGGAAACGGGAAGTAGTTGCGTAACGGTAACAGTGAAAGTGTTTTCCGTCGTCGTTGTTTTGGTAGATGTGTGAATTAACGAAAGTTGGCTGTGAGGTAGGTATATGAAAGTAGTGCTTAGTAATGTCTTGACGTTTGTAGAGAACGAATGAAATTTGGCAGAAATTAATATTAAATATAATTTCATTTTCGATATTTATTTTTAATAAATGTCGTTATGGATTTTTACAACTATTGGATATTTTCATCCTTAAGTAAACAAACTCATTGATAAAGTCCTTTGGAGTACACAACTCTAATTTACTTGCGTTACACGTTAGCTTCTCGGCATAAAATTCTACTTAAACTGAATAAACGATTAAAAAAACATTTAAGCATTTCTTTAAGAAGAATTGTATTCGCTACCATTACGAATATATTTTCCCTTTATAGCTTTGGCAAACCACAGACTCTCGACTCCACTCAGTATTTGCTTCCAAAGGAAAGTGTTTGTAAACAAATGTATCAGGGCAGTAGTGCGGGCACGCGACGTCATATTAATTCAGTGAATCTATTTCAAACCTAACACATTATTTAATTTCGTATATTAATTGTAAGTTTATATTTTATTAGATATTTGGTAATTGGGTATAGATTTGGGGTATTGTCAAGAACAGTTACTTTTGTTTTTTTTCCAGCTCTTCCAGCTTTTCCCGCATAGCAGAGAGAACCGGCTGTTAAGACACTCCGCCCGAATTGGAAACATTTTGTATTGAGTATCGGAACTCAACGCCGCGATTTATTAGTGGCCAGAGCGCAGTAATGAAAATAATTTATATATAATAATTGCTCCGAGTGGGAATAGAACGCACAACCATTGCTTATACATTGCACATACGCTTCGCCACGATAGCCTGTTACTTTTATCTATTAAACATTATATTTTAACTTGTTATTTTATTCAATTTAAGCAATCTAGAGTTTTGACTAGAAATAATAATCATAATAATTTAATTATAACAATGCCCACTACGATAAAAATCGAAACAGTGTAGCAAGTCCAAGCAAACAAAACAGCAGCCGACAACTAGTCTAGAAATATTTTATACCAACTATTGACGCAAGTGTATAAAAAACAACGATCTTTTTTCACTTACAAGTATTTTATTCTCGATATTACTTATATTTATTGTTAATTGTCATTATAATGTAATTAATTATAGAAATAATAATGATTGTTTTTATTATATATTAAATCATTTATATATTAGATTAGCAATGGGACACCTTTGATTGGGAACGCATTTGGTTGTAGGTTCTAATACCACACGGGGGCATTTCAAATTATATTCAAATCATTTTCATTTATTCGCTCTGGTATGTTCCGCAACTCGACATGCAATGTCTAGAATTCAAGCGGAAAATAGAGTGACAATAGCCTCTCACTGCCTACACTGATATGCGGAAAAAGCGTGTAGCTATATATAATAAATGGTTAATAATCCTTATGTATGTGTGAAAATGGGATTTATACGGCGTTAGGACACTCACTGTCCCTACAAAGTTCGATTTCCGCTGGATACACCTATATATTTTTCTTTTATCTCTATGCGTATTTGTTTCTAGAGCAGGCTGTTAGAGCCCTACTTTAGAAACTCTGCTATCCGATATCCTCTGGTTTTAAAATCTATATACAATTGGAAACAGTAAAATTTTATAATGTATACATATGATAAAAATGTAACTGATCGCTGTCCGTATACATGGAAGATTTGTAAAAAATATATATTATATATCAATGTACTAGAACCCAAAACAATGAATTTTCATTTTCTTTTCTGTTTGTCAGATTGTTTGTACACGCTTATCTAAGAAATGACTTAAGCGATTTAAATTAACATTTCAATAAGTTCATAAAAAAAAGTTACATCTATTTAAAAAGACATATTTAGAAGACGTATAAAAATTTGAACGCAGCGGGATTTGAAGCCGCGCCTCTTGTAAACCGTTCCAGAACGGTGAGTGCATGGCTTAGCGATCAAAACCTTGAACGGTTTTCAAGAGGCACGGGTTCAAATGCCGCTGCGTTCAAATTTTTATACGTTTTCTAAATATGCCTTTTTAAATAGATGTAACTTTTTCAATTTCCTAAGTGTGCGATAAACACTTTAAAAAATGTTAAAAAACACATCTATTTAAATTATAAATTAGCGCGATCCGCAAGCGGGTCGCTAGTATAGTCAGAATTCATGACGAGGAACAAAAGTCATAGTGCAGCTAGGAAGAGAATAGTCGCAGATTCAATTCCCACTTAAAAGGATTATTGACAAAGCGGAAATCATTTTCGATACACAAAAGTTTTATTCTTTAATAAATCAAGCAGAGGAGTGTTTTGACACTAAATATTCTCCTATGTAAGTCGAATTTAAAAAAAAGAACAAGATAAGTGTATAAATAATACATTAAAGTTGTAATTTCACTTTTCATTTTAGTTAACGGAAAACTCTGTAAGTAAAAGTGGTTGCTCATCATGCAAGCCGCGTCCGCAACTCGAGATACATACTGAGCGTAATAATTTCTATTTCTTTTGAATATATATATATATATATATAATATTTAACAAGATTATATGTTATATTGCAATAGTTCGGTTCTAGATGAGAAATTTTATAAATGTATATTTTAATTTTAAATACATTGGTGACATTCCTAATTGGCTCGGAAAAAATGCTTGTTTCTTGATATCTAATAAGTTAAGAATGAAAGAAAAATATTAAAACGTACAGTACAGTCGAAGACAATTTTCAATTCAACATATCCAAAATATTGAATAATATAATGGAAATTGAAAGTTGTTTAAGTTACAAGTAAGCTTTACTTATTTAAATTTGAACAGATTATTTTGAACTAAGTGTCAACTATTACATAAAACGTGTATTATTATGCGAGCAAAACCAGGACAAGACGTGTATTAAATTTAATTAAAATTACGCGTAGGAGAGTAATTGTTTCTTTTTAAATGTTTATATAGCGCAGACCGACACATTCTGTCACTCACTGTGCATAATAGTGGATAGAAAGCGGAGACGTTAGTGACTTAAAAATATTTTTGACTTGTTTGAATCTATATGATAACAAGGTTTTTATAAAAAACGTAATTAGAATATAGTACAGTAATCCTTATATCATTTATATAGTCTATATGTCTTTATATTTTTTATATGTTATATATAAAGACATATATATCATTTATCTTAATATTAATTATACAGACAAAATTTTAATATATTTAATTTGCTATTCAAATATGTATAGAAAATATTTTAGAAAAACGTATAACAAATTGTTCGTAACAGGATTCGAACTTCGCATATTGCAAACCGTCCAAGATATAGAGTCGATTTCACATTCATAATGTATTTAGTATTGTCTGAGTATATGTGAAGGTTGTAGATTCAAATTTGTATATATATATATATATATATATATGTATATAAATATTGATAAAATTAAGTTAAACACCGTTAAAAAAAAAGACGAAAATTAAAATATGCCTAGAATAAATCGCTTTTTCGCAGGATATATTGAGAGAGCCTAGTGTCTAGACACTCCATTCTCCACTTTCCGAATCTCATTGCATGTTAAGTGGCGGAACTCAACGCCGCGCATTATAATGTCTCTAGAGCGGAGGAATGGCAATAATTTAAATACAATCATTCCCTCGATTGGGAATCGAATCCACAACAATCGCGTTTAAAGCCAGCACCACGATGGCCTAAATACAATATTTTTAGAATATTGTAAACCAATGAGCGTTCAAAGTAGCGTAATCTTAATATATAGAGATAGAGCAATGTGAAATTTGACATTGTAAAAATTGATATAGCGCTTGGTGCAGTTAGCTAATATTTTTTCAAAATAAAGCATGAGAAAATTATTAAATTAAAACAATATTTATTACACTAAGTACCAGTTGTTTGACATACACTTTTGTATCCAATGATATACACGTTGCAAAGGCAACACGTATTTACGCATCAAATGGGCTAATAGTTTATATAATTATATAAGGATATATTATATAGGTATATATAATACACGATCCAAGAAATTTCTTTTGACAGCAAATAATATACATTAAAACACAAATAGCTGCTAATTATTATGCATCTCTTTTCATTACATATAAATGTTAATTAAGAAGAAAGAGATAAAACATAATGTATAAATTAATACATAGGTATGCACAAAAAGAAACTTCGAAATATCGTAAAAAAAAATGTTTATATAAAATAAACCTAAAAAAACACTTTCTTATTTAGATTCTAATTTATTAATCATGCAAACATATTGCCATTTAAAGTGTTTCTGGTTTTACCTTTCTCATAGACACAAATTGTGACGTAGAGCCGCGTCACTACGCACGTATTACTGCTAAATAGACAAAAAACAGCGTCTGGCTTTAGGAAATGAGCAGAAATAGAAAAAAATAACTATTTCTTGGTAAATTATAAAATAAAGTAACTTATTTGGCTAAAACCATTGGTAGTAGAAAGTAAAAGGCGAGGGGCGATGGGCGAGGGGCAAGGGGATGGCGGAAGAGCGATGATTGCTTTACTCTCGCTAGCTATACTTTCGATTTCTGTGACCTGATATATTAAAAATGCTTTATTTTTACTCAATTCATTTCAAATTTTTATATACTTATTTATATGTATTTATGGCTGTTTATATCTATTTCTATAAGTCATGACTAGAGTTTGAGGTGATAAATAATTTATTTATATACTTTTTCTTTTATATAAAAATATTGTACATAAGTAATTTATAACTGAATATGTACCTATGACCGTACAATAGGTAATGTTAGGGCAAAGGGCTGGTTCATTGTAGTTATAATATGTAATAACAAAATATACTCGTATTTTATTAAAAAAAAAATACATATTTAATAAGAAACAATATGTCTAAAACATAACTGCCATATATTATACATTCCAAAACTTTGTATAATAAATTAAATTGTTTATGTGTGAGATTTGAATAACATTTCAAAATGTTTTAAATGTATACATAATACAATATAATTTATACATATGTGTAATATACCGGATGTAATTTTAATAGATTCAAAAAATAGGCTGCAACGAAACCTTCGTATGGCCTTAAAGCCCTTGCTTGTTTAAAGTACATAATTAAAATTGTTGGAACCATATTGTGTTGCTTAGTTTAGTTAAATATACTAAATTAAAAATTAAAAGGTATATATTTTTATTAAATAACTTCAAGAAACAACTATTCCGTTCTATAATTTATATACTGACGTATTTGTTAAAGTGATGAAGCAACTGCTAAAGTTCACCTGACGGTCGCGAGTTCGATTCTCAATCTCTATCACATAACACAATCAAATGTAAAAAAAATAGTATTAAAATTATAAATAAATACAAACAAAATACTTTAATACGATCCATTCCGGAACCGATACGCTATCAAATCAGTCAAAATTAAAAATAAATCTAATTTTCCGCGGTGACCCCTCGATACGCCGATATGATATATACAAGAATTGACATTGAATATTTTATATCTCAGGTCAAAGAGTTCACTGTGGCTGTGATAATATAGAGCTAGTATAGTTTTTTTCAGTTCCTCTTTCACACATGGTATTGTATACAGAGAGACAGAGAGAACGGAGTGTTTAAAATGACTTCGTTCTCCACATTCCGTTTGAATTCATATCCTGTCGTAACGCGTAATCAAACGCCACCTTTTGTATTACCAGAACGGGATAATGCAAAGCGTTTAAATATTGTCTATGAGTCGCATCAAACCCCAACCGTCGCGTGTATAGCCAGATTCAGTGCCACTGCGCCGCGGTGGCCTCAAATTGTCAAGTTTAAAAGTAAAAGTGGTCCGAACACGGAAGAACAACGGTGTAGCCGGTGAAAGTTGCTAAAAGGTCGCCCTGCGCTTTTCCCAAATATTCTAAGTGAAAGTATGAACGCTCGAATTGATAAAAATAACTACTGACTACTTGTTGTTATCTCGTTCTTGATACGTTTTGCGAAATGTAAAATTTTTTTCTTAAAATTTTAGTTTTAGTTTGTTATGTTAGGTATATGTATGTATGTTTATATATATATATATATCGTATTTTTATTTTAATTACAAAATATATTTTTGTACTCAACAATTTTTTAAATACATCAGTGTTTAAATTATTTTAAACACTGACAAATCATTCTATGTAAAATAAGTAGAAGAAAAATAAATTGTGTTTTTTTATAAAAAAGACGATCAAAACCCAACACGCTAAAATAACTTAATAAAACACATTAGTTGCGTTGTGTGTTTTTAACGGCGCTTGTTTCTAGTGAGTATTATAAAAAAATATAATTTATAAGTATTTAAATATCTATTGTACACAGTACTAGATTTTATATAGCTTTTGTTTAGTTTTATATCCACCATTTAATTATTTCCACACTCAATTTAATGGTATTTTAAGCCAATTTAAAACAAAAGAAAAACGAGTGTGCATTTTATAATATTTTCGAGAATATTGCGCTAAAACGTAGTCAATACAACGTCGCATTTCTTCTACGTGGAAGCCGTTTTTTGTATACTAAATAAAGCAATTGCTTCAACCAAATTAACAAAACCCACTGTGAGGTTTCGTTTCATTGAGAGAAAAAAAACAACCAAATACGGTTAAAAAACTTTCACTAGAAGTACACTTTCGCGGGTTAGCGTGTATTAATATATATTATTCATTATATAAAATAATTGTAATACAAAATAAATATACATACTAAGAGCCATACTTATATCTAGCTCGATATCGAGATCTTACACGGTAACCTTGCCTCTGAACCTAGTCTTGTATGGCTTCTAAACTCGCTTCTCAATACATACATTAGAATATAATAGAGCGGCGACTGTGCGTTCAATTATTTAACAAACGGTCTCTATTAAATCACCATTTTTATGGCCGTTGTAATAAATAAATGCCCATAACACAAAGAATATTTCCATTTACTATTTTCTTACACACACAAGTGTTTCTGCGTCAATAACAAATTAATACGGCAAATACATCCGTCTGATAAGGAGAACTAATCATACACTTTGACCTAGTGATCTAGTGCGTCCTACGGGGGACGATGGTATTTTGCGGCACGCATAGTGGACTAGGGCTTCCTGATACAGCTTTAATCGCCTTAGCGGCCGGACACACTCGGCCTTCCGCAAACACAGGCCTCACGTTAGTAATCTCTTTACTCTTTCCTTCGCGCACGTGAGAATAAATCCCAGATATGACATACGACATACTCTTACTTACAAGTTTAATAGATAATATCGAAAATTAAACATGGATAAAGATGATTTTAAAATAGATTTTCATATTAATATAGACGTATATCGGCCAAAAAATCACAGGAAAAAAACAAAACAGGAACGAAACGAGCGCAAAAACGGAACGCATCACCGATTCAACCAGCATTTCGGGCAATTTCTGCTCGCGGGCCACACTTTCTCTTTCGGACGGGTATTGGCGAATAAAGAGTCGGAGGTGGAGAAAGCGTATGCTGGACGCATCTGAAAACAAGACTGACCATTGACAAAAACGTGCTGTCTCCAGATGTGATATTGGCTCCATCGGTCGTCGTCCTGGACATGACCGTGTTGCAGCTGGGGCAGTGTAGGCAGCGGGGGCGGCGGCGCCGGCGGCAGGAGCAGCGGTGGCGGGGCCGGCGGGCCTAGCGGCTGGCTGACGGGCTGGTGCTGGTACTCCATTGATTCCGTCACTGATAACACATCGCGGCGTGCGCGAGTGGCGCGGCGTGCGAGCGCGGCGGCGGGCGGCGCGCGAGTCGCCCAGCTCCGGCCGCCCGTCCGCACCGTCCCCCACCTTGGAGGGGGCACCGGCCCCTAATGACATAATCACTCTCGCCAATCATAACCGATTATAACATGCGCAAACGCATTGTAAACAGACCCTAACTCCCGTTGAGAAACTGCTGACCCAAATCTAACCAGCCTTCCTGCCACCTTGTCCTGAAAATATTAGTTATGTTCATATTTTTTTTCTAATTTTTATATCGCAAACCGTTGTAAAATAGGACCGATTTTAATAAATACCAACAAAAAAGTATTTTATTTTTTAAAAAGATTAAAAACAAATCATATCTGTACATATTGCGCTTTATGTACACACATACACCAATTGCGACTGGAATGACGCGTTGAATTCTTCTGTATGGTAAATTGTAACGCACCAAATTATTTTGGGGGCATAATTTATTAGAAAAACAAATGTAAGAAACATTATATTTGTATATAATTTCCATGAAAACTCCATGTACATAAATTAGTACATAATTTCTCAGTTTTATTGGAAAATTGTAAAAAAAAGGTAATATACACGTCAGTGTAGAACCAATAGCATACCAACAGGTGCATCGATAACGGAAGAACAATAGATGTTTTGGTCCACAGATGTTCAGCGCAGCCTCCCTTTGTTTAAACTTAGAAACAATATTGCAACGATAGGTAACTTCGACGTCAAATTAATTCGTAAACTGTACATTTCCTGAACCTGTCAACTTTTTTTTAATGCGGAAAAATAGAAATTTAAGTAAGTACTAAAGTTAGCTTACACTTCGTAATAGCGCAGTTACAAAACACTGCAATACGGCTATGGGTTCAAATCTCATATGTGCGAATTTTTATCTATATGTTATACGTATATTATACGCGAGTTAAAACTATTAACGGTTTTTTAAAAAACTTACACGGACGGAGGCGTATGAAATATGGCACTTTATATAAAGGCAGAGCGCAAAATGTTAATATGTTTTAATATAATACTTAATATATGCATTAAATGACATACACGTTGCCAAGGCAACGCGATTTTTGCGCGTCAACTTGGTAGTAGTTTTCTAGTCCTCGATAGCCTGACAGAGAGAGAGAGATAAAACTATATTGAGAAGTAGTGCAGAAAGCCAATATCTTTCATAGAAATGATCATAAGTACATTTAATTAATAAAAAAGATATTACACACACTACCAATGTGTTCGACATACACTTTTGTATAATTGGACATACGTTACTCACACACCACGTATTTTACACGCCAATGTCCCCGTCGACATAATTACCAAGCAAGCGAAAGATAAAACATTCACTTCTAACTTAGGTCAGTTATTCCATTCATAGTAGGAGAATGTAAAATTCTAAAGAACAACTTGACATTCCACTGTGTGTTTTATCAACTTCAACTGATTTACTAAAAATTTGTACGCGTGTCCGAAAAATCAAAGACAATATTAAGCGTTATTAGTTTTTTTTCTAAACTAATTCAAAGACAAACAGATTCAGTTAATGAAATAAGTTTTTGAAAATAAAGTTAAATTAGGTTTAATAAAGTTATGGATTTTTTTGAAATAAAGCCTATTATTATTATTATAATTATTATTTATTATAATCGGATAAAAAAGAATAAAGTAATGGACACTGAATAGGGTGGAGTGGAAAACGGAGTCTCGTAACACTAGATCCTCTATCTGCCCTGCTATATACGGGAGCTGTGTGACTTTTGAAACACTACTTTTCAGGACTAGGATTTATATATAGATGTATCGGCAAATATACAACAAACTAACATTTTTAATCAAAACAAGAATACAATCTGTGAATATTATTGATTATTTTAATATAATAAATCATCACTACTTTGCTTGAATGGTCAGGGTCAAAGGTAATTTTTCTAGTATACATACTCGTACATGTAAATATTTTTACCTTATATTTTTATTTTTACTTTATATTTACGACTTTTAAGGAATTTAATATATATATTTTTTATTTTCTTTTTACTCTCTTTCCGCTGTACCGGGGCCTTAGTAGAGAGATAAGTTCACTCACCCTTCGTTCAGCATTTTATTAAGATATGAACGCAGCGGGATTCGAACCCGCACCTCTTGAAAACCGTTCAAGCGCTCAAAGCAAGAGGCGCGGGTTCGAATCCCGCTGCGTTCAAATTTTTATACGCTTTCTAAGAACATGTTTTTCAATACACTAAGTGTGTGATTAACACTTTAAAATGTTAAAAATATTTAAGCATAGCAGTGTAGTCAGAGAAAACCTAGCGTAAGTACTGTAACCACAATAAACTGCTAACGCAAGTTCAAGGGTGAGGGCCAAAACAATTATGAAATTGAATTGAATAACTTGAAGAACTAAAAGTGCGTGAAACAAATAAAACTCAAAGTCAAAACAAAATGCGCAAATATAATAATGAAATCGACTTAAATAACTTCGAAGACTTTGGAAGAACCATACGTCATTATTGTAACCCCCCCAAAATAGACTGTCAAAAGTTTACTCTTTTTTTTTTTTACTTTACGTTTTGAGCTTACGAGAAAGTTTCCTTTAGTTATTTAACAAATTCTGACACAATTTTATTGTTAAACAAATTGTGTTTAAAAAGTACTGTAATTTTAAGTTGAAGTAATACCTAGAAGGATTTTGCATAATTTTTATACAAATATAGGATAAAATGCGAAACATTCGTGGTGAAAACACGATTGCTTGCGGGTTCGATTCCCAATCGGAGGTATGATTTTATATTTCTCCGCCCCGGTGCCTAAAACAAAGCGCGGCTTTAAGTTCCGCCAAAACAGTATATCTCGATTTCGCTCGGAAAATAGAGAACGCGGTGTCAAAACACTACCTTGTCCCCGACTACCCAGCTATAAAAAAATATATATATATGCAATTCGGTACCTATTCACCTATTCACAAATGGTACGGATATATTAATAGGCGGAAAATATTCAACTTAGTGATAAATCTCTACATATATATGTATATATATATATATATATATATATATATATACATAAAAAATTAAAATTAATATCATACTACTTTTTAATAAGAATATATGGTTATTAGTGAGCTAATGTAACACCCAAGTGGATATTAGATGGATGCGCAAATTAGGTCCATGCTCCAAAGCGCTCATAACATAATCGAAATTATAGTTAATAGAGTATAAGTTATTATCACGAGTTTAAGGCCATTGTGACATATAGTGCTCGTTCGAGTTGTGGTCGCGGGTTCGAATCCCATCAACATATTAGGTTAACCCCAATGTATGTATGCTCCAATATTATTTAAAATAGCTTTTTATTTTAGCTGAATTAGACTTGTAGCTGTTAAATGATTCAATTAAGCCTTCACGGCGGAGTGGGACAGCGTCTGGCTGAAAAACGGGATTGGTTGTGGGTCCTATCCCAATTGGAGGAATGATCATAAGTCATTTATTTTCATTGCTGGTGAACAAAGTAGTGAAATACGAAAATGAATATAGCAATTTACATACGACATGGTATATTTATCTGTCTATCAAACGATATAATTTAAAATTATATATTAAAATTTTCTCGAGCCACCTCGCTACGGCGACGCATTTCGAACTTTCTATTAATACATTAACAAAATTTGAATGGAAACGTAAAATTTTAGCTCCATTTAAATGAGCCAAGTATCTCACGAGATTATGTTAGTTTAACTTAGTTATTGTTTGCATTATTTTTACACATCGCTCGCTTATAGCAGGGTTGTCAGAGAGAACCTTGTGTCAAGACACTACGTTTTCCGCTCATATATATTGTATATAATTTTGAAATTTTCCCCTAATCGAGATTGAACCCGCGACACTGCGTATCGTGCACTTCGTCACCATATAGACGAGTGGGGGATAGTGCGTTGAATTGTTGAAATTAATACAGCGCTTTATTTATTACAACGAAGAAATACAATTATGTTGAACCTTATGTTGTTCTTTTAAGTCGCAATCGAACCCAATAACCGTCGTGGTCATAACCAGACGCTGTCCCACTGCGTCACGACGGCCTCGACTTTATATATTTTTAATGTAGCCTTTGACAGTAAAAGCGATTGGTTGTGTGATAGTTATTATCTATATATATATAATAAAAATATTAGTGATCGCTGTCTGTACATTGAAGATATATGGAAAAAATAGTATTAGCTGCATTTATCAATATAATAGAACCTAAAACAATGATTATTGATTTTCTTTTGTGTTTGTTTGTGCACGCTAATCTCAGTAACGGCTTGACCTCAAGAAGACCAGACCTTTAAATGCATTGTGGTAAGCTTATTTTAACATTTAGTGTTTATTTCATTTCAATCGGTTCATAAACAAAATAGTTACAATCATTTAAATTTGTTATTTAAGTGAGAGCGCGTGTGGGCGAAAGAACCAAATAGTTTAGTCATGTAGTTTACGCAGGCGAAGCCGCGAGCGGGTGGCTAGTATTTAATGTGTTTTCATTTCTTCGCTCTAGTACCGAAGACAAAACGCGGCTTTGAGTTGCTCCGCTAAACACGCGATGTCTCGATTTCAGGCGGAGAGTGGAGAACGGAGTGTCTTGACACTAGGTCCTCTCTGAGTACCCTGCAATGTAGGCAAAAGCATGAAGCAGCTCTTGCTTATTATATTTTTAACTTAACACCTATGTAATGGTATTCCGATACTTAAAACCTACATTTTAATTCAAAAAACATTATAACTTGAAAAATATTTTCTTTGTCTTATCGGTCACAGCGCTTTGACGGTTTCCAACAGGCGCGGGTTCAAGTCCCGCTGCGTTCAAATATTTTTCTTTCTTTTTTTAAAAGTATGTTTCTTAATTTCCTTTGGTTTTCTAAAAGTATGTTTCTTAATTTCCGCTTCGCTTTTAATAACGCTGTGTTAAATCCCGCCATGCAGCACGATATATCTCTAAGCCAACCAAAATGATAACTCTAAACTTTTTGTGAATAAATATACATTAAATAAAACAACTATTCAATCTAATTCAATCAAAACAAACGGATGTCACACATTAGATTTATTATTTATTATTTTCTCGATCACGTGGCCTTCTTATGGTAGAACTGCAGCGGTCTTATTATTTAATGAAAATGATTCTCACACTCAGACCTATCAGGGTTGTGCTTTATATAAATATTTTCTAGGATTTTGTGTAGAATATGAAGAAAACCTACTGTCAAAACACTCCGTTCTCCATTTTTTTTATGTAATCACTAACCCACCTACGTCAGTACTCCTGCGTCCTCCGTCTCCGTCCTTCTACGGGCTTTACGAGTCAGAGAAAACATCAAGTAATGTCAAGACACTACACAGATTTTCGACGAATCGAATCGAGTCGAATTTGAGGCATTTGCGTGTTGAGTGGAACGCAACGCCGCCGCGATGTTTGTCTTGTGTACCAGAGTAAAAAAAATTAAAATAGTTATGGTTGAATTCGAACCCACAATCATTCGTGTAACACACCCTGCCCCACTGCGCCACGACGGTCAATTTACGGATGTAAATATAGCTAAATTTCAATGAAATTTTCACAAGTACTTAGGTTAGTTATGATTTTCTCTAGGCATATTTATAAATTTTTAACACAATAGAAATTTTTTATTATTCTTTTTATCAATAAAAAATAATAGATTATGGATTGATTGGGTTATTAAATGCTCTGGAGACCAGATTAACAAATTATATTTTGAGACCATTGTGGCGTTATCGCACAGCATTAGACTGCACGATAGTCATGGGTTCGATCCTCAGCCGGGGGAATTATTATAAATAAATTATTTTCTTTAAAACTCTGATGCTCTGATAAAACAAAGTGCGGGTTTGAGTTCCACAACTCAAAGCGCTATGTCTCGAATTTCTTAGCATTCCATGGAGTCAGACAGTGGAGCTCGAAGCAGTGCCTGGGACTTGCGAGCCAAGTGTAGGCTTAATGACCCTTCAAAATGCATTAACACTCAACTCCACGGTCCGAACTCCGAACCTAACTAAATTTGAAACGATCCTACTAATACCGCTTTCGAAATACGTGCTAGAAACTAGCTGATAATAGTTCTACACCGGCCAGGACCTTTTAGTAGTTTATAGAGACATTTCGCTATTATACCTCTTGCAATAACTCTACCACATAAAACCTTATACCTGGTCAGTTCTTTAGTAAATCCGAAGTATTTATTTAGTTTAAAGTGTTGGTCTTTAGGAATGTTACTGTTTTATGGAATTTTGAGGATCATCTCCCTTAGAGCTCCTCTAGACTCGTCAAGGAACATCCATGCCAAATATAAGCTTTCTATGCCCAGTGGTTCCGACTATGCGTTGACTGTCAGTCACTCAGTTAGTACCGGAAGTATTATTTTATGTATAATGGTGAAGTTTCTAATTAGTCCTATGTATCAACATAAAAAAATTATATGAGCACTAGCTACCGCTCGCAATCTCGTCTGCCTAAACACACGACTAAAGTATTTCGTTTATACGCCCGTCTGCGTTCTCATTTAAATCACATACTTCTTTAATTTATAATTAAAATTGATGTATTTTTTTTATTTATGGACTGATTGAAATAAAACAAACGCTAAACGTTAAGGAATGTTTATCAAAATACAATAGTCAAAACTGAAATATAATCAGTTAAACCATTTCTGACATTAGCGTGCACAAACGCCCAGACAAACAAAAATAAATTGTTTTGCGTTCTATTACATTGATAAATGGCCACAATATTTTTTTTCCATAAATGTTCAATGTACAGACATGTAATATGTATATAATGTATATGTATATAAAGATTCACTAAGCTTATTAGAAAACTAATCATAGCTAAATACTCATATAATTTGATTCCAAGCGACGACACGCGCAGGAAGTGGGGGAACCTGATAACCCTCTTATTATCAAACCGAACTTGAACCCACGAAACGTGTAAAATGACGTATTAAATGCTTAGATGTATAGGAATTTGTGAATATAGTGAAAGTCTAAATATATTATATATATATATATATAATACAGTAGGCTATATATAGCCTACTGTCTTAGGTGCGGTCGGTTCACGGAGGTTTACATTGAACCCCAAATCAAAACAATACGTCTTGAAGTGAGAATCACTAGAGCGGTGGTGAAATAATAATAATTTAAATATAATCATGCCACGAGTGGGTATCGAACCTGTAACCATCGCATTAGCGTTAATTACATCAAATAATTAAGGTCACGCAATTTGAAAAGCCTTCGTTTCGGCATTAACTCTAAGAAAGGCTTTAATTTTCAAATATCATAAAGAAAATATTATATTTTTAGCATTTGGGCATTTCACTGCGTTTGTATACGAGACCCAATAACAAAGTGCACAGAGATAGGAGAACGGAGTGTCTTATAAGCTTTATCATAACTTTTCTCTTTGAAATCTGAATGTTAAAACAAAAAACCGAACTTCCTAGCATATCACAATCGACCCAATTGGTTTATTCACATAAAAAATCGCATGGTATTTTTTTTATCAGATCGCTTTGTCTCGAGAAGAAATGGCCGAAAGTTGAAAGTTTATGTGGTAGGGGGTTTAAGTGGGGGGAGGGGAGGGGGGGTCTTACTAAAAAAACTTTTGCTTTCTCAAAAATATCAGCACTTTCACTAACGAAACTCTTGTAAGCCTTGTAACACTGACCGCTGGTTTTAAATATTATACGATTCGATTGAAACTAGGCAATATTGCACAATTTAGTTTTAATATTTATGCTGAGAGTATTTTTTGTTGGTGGCTGTCATTAGTGTAAGTTTTACTTTTTAATATAGGAATATGAATTATTAAATTTAGAAATGTGAATTTTAAATATTTAAACTAATTACGTTTACATAGAGAATGTTGACTTATTAACGATATATTATTATTATTATTTGATGAGGAGGGGAGAGGCGCTCGGACAGTAGAGGCGAGGGTTAAAGCGCCTTTTAAAGGGACCCTTAAGCCTACGCTGCCCCTAGATCGTTCCAGGCTGCGCATGGAGAATTCATATGACAGAATACTAAGGGAGTTTATTTTCTTAGTTTTTATTTATGGCGCAATAGTTGTAAGTTAGTATATTAAAGAAATTCATATCTTTCGTTTCGTTACATATAATGTGAGGTTCCGACACTGAATAGTGAATTTTGGAACAAATCTGGTGATCTGAGTAAATGTACATTAACAAGGTTTTCCTGCCTACTTATAATAAGATCGAAATGTGTATCGATTAAATAAATTTAATTAATTTAATTTCTTTAAGTATTCTAGAGTTCATAATTTTAAAATAAAATAAAATACCACTCTAAATAAAAAAGTAAAACTACACGCTATACCCCAACTAGCCAAAGCACGAGTTAATTAAAACACGTAATATTGTTTAAGATGAGAGAGACGCCACCCGCCACGCCATTTCTGAAGTTTCAAAATTTCAAACTAAATATTTTCTTAAGTGTACCATGAAAAATTACCTTACAAGAAATGAAGCGAAACTGAGATGTTAAGAATCAAAATAAGTAGATCTCGATTTTAATACTGGGTTAGTGAAAGGTGGCTGCCTGTTAATAAAAGTTTTAAAGGCATATAGCTGAATGCGATTATAAAAACATAAATAGCTCGTTCACGCATACATTTGAAGAACCAAAAATTCAATTTTACTAAACTTGTATATTGAAATTGCTTTGGGAATTTAGATTTTCTAATTTTTTTTTTTGTTAATAGAGTAAATGGGAACAAATGTGTATAACATTTATGAGTTTTGTTTCAGCTTCACGCGGTTTCCCGCATAGCTGGGTTGTCAGAGAGTACCTAGTGTCAAGACACTCCGTTTTCCACTTAACGCCCGATTCCGAGACATTGCGTATTGAGTGACGGGCCTTAACGCCGCGCCACCACCAGAGAGGAGACATCAAAATAATGAAACTATGACAAATCCACTGAGTGGAAATCGAATCCAAAACTAATCGCGACCACAGTCAGACTTTGGTCACACTGCGCCACGATGGCCTAGTATTACAAGATTTTCTTTATATTACTCTATATAATTTTAACATTTTTTTAAAGTGTTTGTGTGTTATTCACACACATAGGAAATTGATATACATATTTTTTGAAAATATTTAAAAACTTGAACGCAGCAGGTTTTGAACCCGCACCTCTTGCAAACTTTAGATGGTTTCCTTAGGAGTTTTGAAACGTTTTCTCTATGTAAGTGAAGATGAGAAAAAGAACTTGCGTGTTGATGAATGTAAAACCGTTTTAACAAATACTTTACATTACTTAATATTTATTTTATACAAAATGCCTTTCCTATATCAAAATAACATATTAATGTGTTAGAAATAATATACTTCTAGAATACTTTTTAATATTTTATAAGCCAAATTTACTTATATCCAACTTAGATTTAAATTGTAAATCAGAAGTTTCAATTTTACGCACTACTTCGAGTTTTCGGGGCATTCGTCATTGTAATGTATTGTAAAAAACAAAAAAGTACTAGTTTCTGATGCCATCGAGGCGATAGCACTGCACACGAGATTGGTTGTGCGTTCGATCCCAGTCAAAAGAACGGTGTCATTTTAAATATTTTTATTTCCACGCTCCGGTAAGATAAATTAATTTCCGGTGAAAAGCAGAGAGCTGAGTGTCTTCACACTAAATTCTCTCTGAAAATACGTGTATCAAAAAAATTGCGCATATATATTATTGGAAGAAATTGTTCCTTCTAAGCCACATTGTTATTATAATAAAGGCAGTATAATGTACTGAAGTTATTTATAGCCGTGGGTCGAGGTCGAATTAAAAAATATGATAATTATCATCTTCGTTTCGGACAAATGGCAGGATTTGTACAGAAGAATAATCTTTTCAACTTTCGCTGTTTATTTTGTGTGAATTAGGTACCTATACCTATATGACGCTATAGATGCGCAGTTTGAAAATGTGCAAGAGACCGCCTTATATGAAATATTCAAAGGCTACTTCAGCAGAGAGCGGAGAGCGGGGAAATTTATAATAATAGGATACTTAGTTACAGAGATTATGGAGATATATACTTAATTATATATGTATAAAAGGTGAGTTTAACTAACTTCATGCGATATCGACTTATATCGATATAAAATTTTCATTACAGTCGTCGATTTAAAATTATAATTTGCAACACTGTTTCTTTCATTACATTCTTTTAAAAAAAGTTAGATTTACTGGTTTTTTTTCTGTGAAACAACAATGCCTTAACTAACGTACATATAAATTGTTAGCAAGAGAGGTTCTAGGTTCGATTTACGCGCGAACAAACGTTATTTTGACATAATATAGTCAAAATCAAAATATTTCAACAGAATTACTTAACTGGATGTTTCCATACACACATTTATTCAAACCATACATAAAGTCAAAGAAAAGAAAATTTAAATTAGCCTTTTTTATTCAATTTTCGATTTTGTAAACAACTCCGTACGTGTTAGTTTTGAATACGTATAAAGCCTCGCTTTAAAATATTTAAATAATACGCTGTAGCGATTTAACCGATGCTCAAAGCGAGAAGAATGGAAATAAAAATTCAATATCAAGGCTTTTTTACACGTGCCCTGTCGTTTGACTTGACAAACGTGTAAAAATAATGTTTTAAGGAGATTTTCATGAATTATATGTCAGGAATTTTGTTGTACACGCAATTTTTTGTGGATAAGTTGCCCATTTAGAGGAAAGTTTCGATTTCAACAATAATTTCGTCCAGTTAGCTGTTAGAATTTCGGCGTCAAGTTCCGATATCTGACACAAGTTGCCAAAAAATATATTGGCAAAGGAGAACAAAGTGTCTAGAGACTACATTTTCTCAGCTAATGCATCTAAATATGCACTAACAATGAAGTCACTGATTCATTTTCAATGGCGAAACAAAATATTCACACTAGTGCCATCTAGTTTGAAATTGTTAAAACTTGTCAATAATTCTAAATAAAGAGTTATTTACATTTAATATATTATGTTATTTTAATAAAATGAACCATATTCTTAGAAACAATATTTTTGTGTATTGGGATTTAAAAGCTAGTTTAAGCTTTTATATCTCCATCGTGGCTCAGTGGGACAGCATTTGATTGTAAGTATCGCACTTACTAAGCTGTGGATTCGATTCTCATTTAAAATATTCTCTTTTTCCGGCATGCATCTTTTCACTGTTCGAAAGCTACATTTTTACTGAGTAACATATAGGCTATGTTCATTTCCAGAAATAATTAAGGATACGAAAACTTTAATCATGTAACCCAAGGTGGAAAAAAATGTGCTAATTTCTTATCGCATGCCTTTGCTATTATTATTAATGATAGAACAAAACAATGTATTACAATATTAAAAAGTCCTGCATACCACAAGCCTATCTCCGACTGATAGCTCACAATAACTGTTTTTACTACTAAAATATTAGATGAAAAAGAATAGATTATTGCGAAGCATACACAATTCATACGGTATTGATTTATATCTAAATAAATGTGTTTGTTAGAACGGAAATTTAATATAAAATAGTTGTGTTCTTAGCTCTAAATAGTTTGAACAAATATCTAAGAAGATATCGCCAAATAAAAATATTCGGGCGATAAAATAATTTCGAGCGCATTAGTCGTACGGTCCAGCGCGGCGCAAAGGTACATTAATATATAATCTATACCAACATTATAAATGCGAAAGTAGCTCTGTCTGTATGTGAAGTCAGACGACGACAACGCAATTATATATAGAGATACTTGAGCGTTTTGAGATGGACATGGATGGCTTCTTATTTCTCCCTTTTCTTTAGTTTTTCCAGGAACTTCATTGCTTTAGAAAATGCCGAAGGAAACACGAAACAGCTGTAGTTTACGCGGTCGGGGCCGCGAGCGGGTCGCTAGTATAATACAAAAATCTCTCCCAGCAAAAAAGATAGCCATTTTAAAAAAGATAAAAATAAATGATACCTCTACCTCATACAGCCATTGTGGCGCAGTGGTCCAGCGTTTGATGTTAAATACTATTGGTTGCGAGTTCGATTTCCACACGGAAGAATTATAATAATGAAAATATTTTTATTTCTCTGGTAACTAAGGCAAAGCGGGGCGTTAAGTGCCGCTACTCAACACGTAATATTGAGATTTCAGGCGGAAAGCGGAGTACGGAGTGTCTTGACACTAGGCTTTCTGTGACTTAGTAGCATAGTTGCTATACGGGACAAAATACTGATTTTGACTACTTCTAAAGTTGCGATAAAAATGAAAATGGTCAAATAATAGTAATTCATTTAATAGAAAATAAGCCATGCTCCTTCAATACTCTACATAGTTGAAAGCCCTGAACTCTTCTAGATAGAGTAATCACTTCGCAAGAGTCTATAAATGAATAAATCACGTTGAATCGTTGGGTGAGGGGACACAAATCGCGATAATGGCAGGATTGGATGCAGTTTTACATGTGAACTAACCTCTTGCAATTGCGCTGCTTCCTTATGTATTTTAAATATTTCTTTTACATAATTTTATATATATTACTAAGAATATGATTTGTTATAACTAATAATTTATTAGGAGAAATATTTTGTTAGACGAAACGCGGCGTTAGTTTTGGCCAACAAGCATGTCCTTGAAACTGGCGTATTTGACACTAGGTTCTCTCCAATTATTCCACAAAAAAGCGGAGATATTTCAATATCCTTGTATTGGTTGAATATGTGAAATTTTTTAGTAAAAATTGCATTATATTATATATTTTATTATGGACAGGTTCCTTTTTACATCGGAAAGTGCGACCACCGCCTACAATATAATACTTTCGCCTACACGCATTCCTTTTCTTATCAAACGAATGTTTTAAAAAGCTTTCTTTATTTTATTTAAAGTTTCAGCGTCACCCTCTTCCTCGTATAGCAGTTTAGTCAGAGAAAACCTAGTGTCAAGGCCCTCCGTTCTCCACTTTCCGCTAGAATTCGAGACATTGTGTGGTTAGGGATGGAAATGAAAGCCGCAGTTGACCAGTGCGAAGAAATGGAAATAATTTGAATATAATAATTCCCCCAAGTGGGGTTTGAACTTACAAGCAAACGCGTTTGCAGTCAGACGTCTGTACTACAGCGCCACGATGATGGCGATGGTGGTAGTTATAGTTTAAACTATTTTATCTGTGTGAAGTTTTTGACTTTACATGTGATTAATATAATTTTGATTTCTATTCATTGAAATGTATATATTTATTTTCTCATTCTACTTACTCACATTTTACGAAATATTGGAGTTATGAATATATAAACAAATATTTTATTTATTATTGAACGTACCTCGACTCTATAGTGTGAAATAACGTGTTACAATTTGGAAATTTCATTCCATGGATCAGTTCTCTAGAAAATTGGTGTGCATATTGGGTTTAGGGACACCGTAAATGCATTTAGAAGGCTTAACTGGTCATATTTCTAACTTGAAAATTTGTTTATTTTTTCAACTTTTAACTAGTCGCTGTGATGACGCGTAAAATACACGTTCGCTCAGCAAAGTGTATGTGAAACACATTGTAGTGAGTAATATTTGTTTTTTATATTTTGTTTATTTCTATTTCATAATTATAAAAATAAATTGTTCTTTTGCATTTCTTCACCATATATATTTAAGTTAGTAATATAAAATAACTGTTATATAATTTTTGCGACATTAGTATTACCAAATAAAGAACACAAACTAAACCTTTTTTATTAGCAGTTATTAAATCAAACTACTACATAAAACTTCTATTGGAGACCTGTAATTATTTTAAAGACAAATAAATTACATCTGTTTATAAGATATGTTCAATTAGTCCTATCTGGTTAGGGGGCAGTTGTATAGGATGCAGATTTGTAGGAACTCCTTCCTAAGAAGCGCACAAGGAAACAGGTTGATTGAACAGCCGATGTTTCGGACCCTATACCCAAATGTGGGTAGGACCATGAGTGGTTGGTGGGTTTGTCCCATCTCGTTAGTCACCCACGATTTAGTGTATGCAAATGAATGGAAAGAGAAAAAAGGACTATTTTTTTCCTTGCATATAGCAGTGTCAGTCGTTAAAACCTACTGTAACGATTAGTTAAATCATGAAATAATATATATTTGGCTAGCGTTAGCTTTTATTGACTATTAAACGTATGAACTAAACGCCAAGCTTACTTTACTTAGCCAGAGTATTAAAAATAATATAAATTACCAATTCTAAACCGATCATAAATGTATGACAAAACAAATGTATATCGATAATGAAGAGATTTGTAACTAATGCCACTGGCAATATATAGAATATTACCAGTGACATAGACAACTAATAGAAGTAGGTTTTAAGTGAAAAATGTTATGAACGCCCCATGTAATGGGCAGGCATTAAATGTGGAGTTAGGACTTAATAAGCTATTGCACTGACACGTGTAGAGAACTAGGGCTTCGCCGCAATTTTAATATATTGCGCTGTAATGCTAGTGATGTGACAATCACGATGTCACTCTGGTCTCCGTCAATTTAGATATAGTGATTAAACACTTTGCCGCTAGATTTGTAAGTTAATTTTTGCAAGAAACTTTCTTATTATTTAATAATAAGTACATTAATGTTTGGTATTTGTTATAAAGGTGATGAATGATAACAAAGTTGTGAAAACCGGATGAGCGAACTCTAGGTTAGTTAGTAAACCTTTTTGTATAACAAATTAAATGAAAAAGTTGCGTGAAGCTGCAATAAAAATATGTAGTGTGGCGGTGGGTACCGCCAATATGTGGGAATAGCTTAGGTTAAGCTGAGTGCGGTAAAAATAATATTTTCTATATAAACATGTATTAAATATATGGGAATATGTGCGGGGAACTTGTTGTTTTACTAATCATCTTATTATAAAGCTCTTCCCTGAAGTTTAAAAGGAATAAAAAAGCTCAGATAAACGAATGCCCTATAACGGTACATATTGAGCGACTAGCGCGTAGGGGTGTCTTGGCATTAGGTTCTCTCTGACTACCTTGCAAATTGGGAAAAAGCGTGAAGCAGCTATTATATGATAGATTAGAGGGCAGCTAGAGAATATATATAATGAAATCATCATCCATTCCTTCCCCCGAATGGAGACCATGAACCAAAAACCATCGGGTTTACAGCCAGACTCGATCCCACTCCGCCACAATGGTCTCTGCCTTATATATATATATATAATGAAAATAACATTCATTCCCCGAATGGAGATTGAACCAAAACCATCGGGTTTACAGCCAGACTCCGCCACGATGGTCTCTGCCTTATATAGAATTGATAACATTTAGTTTTGAAATAATAACATAATAAAAGGTGTTCAATATAGCAATGTTCGTTTAGAAACTTATTTCATTGATTTTATTATCAGGCATTTGAAATATGTTATATATTACACATTGTTATAAATTTACACATACATTTGGTTTGATCAATTTTGGTTGGTTTTATATATGTATGTATTATATTTTATATATGGTCTAAGTATAAAAAAGAGCGGAGTGTCTCAAACACTAGGTATATACTGTGCTCTATATGTATGGAAATGTGGAAAGCTAAAAAACTTAAGTGAACTCAAATGATAAAGTTAGTAGGGCTTTGTATGTACACAAAATTAGTTTGCAGCTTTTTAAATCATTTAAGTCGTAAATCTTGATATGAAAATAGATTTAATTTTCTTATAGAAACCTAGGTTCTGCAGACTTTAAAAGAAAGGATATTAGATTTCATTTCCGTTATGAAGTTCTTTGAAAAACATAAATAGCTTTTATAAAGCACTGCTTTATCTTCATTTCATGCTGAAGTACTTTTCTTTACGTAGCTAAGATTACAATATAAGGTATATTTATTAAGTAATTTATTCATGCTCCGATGGAAGGATAGACAGTATGTGCAACAAAAGCATGGCATAAAACTATATATAGTACAAAAATAAAAAACCTCGCTTAAAAGTATTTTCACACTAGCCTGGCAGTTCTGACAAGGATATGAGTTAAGCTTGAATGATGCATATTTTTAACAAATCAAAAGTTAGATGTGATTTAAAATAACATTTACCAAATTTTAGTATATTAATAAATAGATACATAGAGGTGAAGTTTATAATATTAATCGGTAATATTATTCTAGAATTCATACTAATCAAAACTATCTCATGCTTATATATATATAGCGTCAATATATAGTATGTCGATGTAAACCAAGTGTATCCATAATAAGAAGTTAGCGTCGTATCACTGAAAATTTATATAGAAACTGCTTAAAATATACATATATATATATATTCTGTAATTTTGTATGTAAATATATAATACCGACGAGATGTAGTACTACTTACAGCTTATTTACTATATGTATTATATACAGAAAAATTACTTGCATCATTGGTCGCTTACATGTATGTATACGAGCCGGTACATTAAATATATGATAGTAAAATAAAATGACATCTTATATACAGAATAGTATTTACATTATGCACAGATAATATATTATAGGAACTTATATATATTAAAAAAAAAAAAACACCAAGTAAAATTTAGAGCAAAACATGTTGCCTGGTATAAACATATTATGGTAATGGTATAAACGCCGCGCCGGTATCAACTTAGCGTATGTAAATAGGCAATAAATTTTTTGCTAGATATCTAGTCAGAATATAAATAAATAAATATATATATTTATATTTATATATAATATATAAAAAATGTAACCTACCTGGTATAAACATATTATGTCGTAGTGATATAGGGGCCGGTGTCAAAAAACATTTGTCAGAATTCGAGTCTATCCCCATGTCTATATAACCGTGTCGGTCTAGCCGTCTCGCCGGCCATATCCTCCTATCCTCGGTTAGATCAATGGTGATAACGCGACCGACCTCCAGGGTCGGTGCCGCGGGATTGAAAGATGTTGGACAAGGCACGTGCGCGTATCCGTGCTAGCGGCGCACGCCACGTGAAACGTGATTGACCTTGGTCTAACTGATAATAGTGTGGGGTTTTGTGTTTTTTCTCTCTCTCCCTCTCACTCTCTCTGTCTCTCTGTTTTCTCTTTTTTTGGTGGAAAGGTTAGGGGATTTTTAATTTTTAGTTTTTTTGTTTGTCGTGATCGTTTTTCGTGTTTACTTTTGCTTATGTGGGAAACCGGTACTTTCCCTCTTTTGTGGATATCGATTTTTTTTTCTTAACGTATGTTTTACTTTTGTTAGAAACCGGCGGTTCTTAATTATTTGTCAACATAATATTCAATTTTTCTATGGGATTATGATTTTATATTTATAATTATATTTTCTTAATATTTGTTGAGAACCCAAAACCTGCATATAAGTATATATAACGTATCGATATTTCAACCATTCAGCCCGCAATGCCTCGAATTCGGTGAAATATAGGATATATAGGAGTATCAAATAAATATCTATCAATAACAAATGTAATAAAACCTTGCAACTCTATTATAAACAACTTGCGCCTCGCCACGCCATAGGTATATACATACATAGTCGAAATTTTTCACACGACGGTCTGTACCTTGACGCTTTATACGTATCAGATAAATTGATTACTATGGATTTTTTAATTAAAAAATATTATGCATTTATTTTGTTAACTTCACCTGTATGAATCTATCTAAGATAGAGCTAATATAATAAATTTATATACTGATTTGAAAAACTGACTTCTGATTTGCTAAAAAAATTTCACACTTGACCGGAAACACAATATTTATATAGCATAAATCTGATATCTGTATAACGAGTGAAAACTTTAAAAAGTCCTTTGACCTATATTTAAGTTTTATAAAAGTAATTGTGGTATAATAAAATAGTTCAGTAAGAAGCCCAGAGGAAATATATGTTAGATTTTCTCTGTGTTGTGATTGATGATTTCTATTCATTTATTATTTACATATTAGAGGACATTGTGGTTTATGACAACTCAAAAAAATTGTCTTGTTTAAACTATTTTTATTTCCATGATCTAGTAAGATGCTGCACTGCTTCGAATTCAATAAACACACAATCTCTCGAATTCGAACGGTAGGCGATATATTTCTAATTTACGTGTTTTATATAGGGTAGAGTCAGGATAATTGCCTCAGTGCAATTGTTGCCATATACAATATTAGGTACCGTTACTGGCATATCTAGAAAACGTATAAAAATTTGAACGCAGCGGAATTTGAAACTGCGTCTCTTGAAAACCGTTCAAGGTCTGACCGCTAAGCCATGCTTGAACGGTTATCAATAGGCGCGGGTTCAAATCCCGCTGCGTTCAAATTTTTATACGTTTTCTAAATATGTTTTTTTTTTCAATTTCCTTAGTGTGGGAAGAAAGAACACTTTAAAAAATGTAAAAAATATATATATACGTTAGTGGCGTTAGCGTTTTACAATCATTGCCAGTACTCCTTCCAAGGACCTTCAGTCATTGAAATCGTCAGCATGTCAAGCGCAAATGTACCGCGGTGAAACTCCGACACGCTTTGATCTTATATTGGTATGTAATTTTTATTAAATTAAGTTTTTTATTTCTGATTATTTTAAACTGCTTTAGGAGCTACACCAGTTAATAGTTCTAGACTCTAATTTATAGCATAGTTTTTTTTTTTTTTTTTTGATTGTCAGACAAATTACAAACATGAATATACAAATTTCATACGTTCGCTAGAAAAAAGTTAATTCCACACAAATATCTATTCAAAACGATAATTTTATAGACGGTGCCGCTTTGTTTTGTCCATTCATTCTAGTTGAACAATATGCGTCGCAAATAAATTAGGGGGTATTTGTTGATGTAATTGCTGTTTCTATACGTAACAATACCTCTTCATGCTAGTAAACCGAGACAGAATTTTCCGCTGGCCGTTTTTTTGTTCATTTTTAAGTAAAATACCCTAGTAGTAGGTCCCCCCCCCACCTACATAAAAGCTGGAGACGCAGGGTCCTGAACGAAGTACCAGTTGGTTGGAACACAATGGTAAAGCTTCCTTAAAAATATTCCCCTAATAATTGAGACAAGCTGAGGGTTTATCAATTGAAAAGGTAGTCCAGGAATCGCGACATTATTTTTACAATTCTTTAATAAATATTGTATTAAATAATAAAAACTTATTAGTTCATTTTTATGTACGTTTGCTATTAATTTAAAAAATCATAGTGGTGCGTCTATCACACCAGGCAAGTATACACCTCAGCAGTTTTAACGTGAGGCGACTATCCGTTCGTTTAGAGGTCAAACAAACCAATCAGTCAATTATGTACACAAAAATAGGCTAATATAATAGAATAAAGGCCGGTGTTTTCATGTACATTATTTATAACAATAAAAAGTATATATCTCTATACAAACTCTCTCTCTAGACCATAGGGTATTTGCCTTAGTTTAAAAAAAAACACATTGAGTGGCAGAAATTGCCTTGACTGGAGGACGTCTCGATAGAGAAAAGAAAGCAGTTTCAAATATACTTATATACGTATGTAAAAATATTTCCCGAATGGAAACGAACCCACAACCATCGCTTATATATTTCTTTGCGTCACTATGGTATACATCAAAACTAATGTTCAAAAAGGAATTTGTTCCGCTATTTCATTACTTCGACGTAAAATTTTATATTTTATAATGAACCTTAAATAATTGAAATCTTTTATTTTAAACTAGTATTTTTTACCTTTATACAAAGACAAGCGTTAGGATTCCGCCAGCTATACGATATTCTGTATAAGTATATATATATATATATATATATATATATATATATATATATATAAAAGCAGCTTCACTCGTTTTCCCGCATAGCAGAATAGTAAAAGAGAATTTTACTATTCTGCTAGGCCATTTCTCCCTTGGAATCGAGATAATGCGTATGGAGTGGTGATGGTGATAAAAACAATTTAAATATAGTCGTCCCTCCGAGTAGGAATCGAACCTACAACGATAAATGCGAATACAAGGTGTCTTAAAAGAAAGTTTATATTAAGTGGATTGGTTAAAAAAATATAAGCCGTGTATCGAATTTTTTTTTATTATATATTAAAGTACACAATTTGGGAAATTATTTCCTAAAAGTAATATCGTCCCAATGTAGATCCTCGCGTTCGCGGCACTCTTTTAATCGAACAGTAAAATAAGTTATGACGGCTCGGCAGGTGGACTCAGTGATAGCTGCCATTTTGTGACTGATATTTTCTTTCAAATGCGCCAGGCAAGTTGGTTCATTAGATTTAAGATAACTCCATATGGGACAAATCAGAACTGCGTAGAGGCCTATTTATGTCACCTCTCCTGGAGTTCAATTTGCCTGAAAAAAATTCACGAACTCGTGGCAGAGACATATTGGACGTGTGTGACGTTGCTCCGTCCTGCTGAAACCATGCTCTTTGGTTATAGCCAGGAACGTTTTGCTGTTTAGGTACCAATAGGTCGTCTAACATCTCCACATTACGGTCTGCATTAACTGTAACTGCACGCCCCATTTTGTCTTCAAAAAAGTAAGGACCCATAATACATCGCGCCGCCACCACATCACCCATACGGTCACTTTAGGTGATTGAACGAGTTCCTGATGCTTACGATACAGATTCGTTGCACTCCACGGCAATTCTGCTCATTTACATCTCCATTAAGATGAAAATGAGCTTCATCCGAAAACAAGATGTTTGTAAACGTTAAAGAACGCTCAATCACCTTATTTACGAAGGGTAAGCCTCTTATGGCATCTTGGGGCTTTAATTCTTGCACTAATTGAATTTTATAGGAGTGCAGCTTTAGGTATTTGTGTAAAATGCGGTGAAATGATGATCTATGCATATTTAAAGCAGTTGTTCACTTCCGAATGGAAAGGTTCGAGTCGTAAAGAACAGACTAATTAACACTTTCCACGTTATAAGTTCTTTGATTTTCGCGATTATTACACATTTTTAAATGAAACTATTTTAAACGGATTAATCGCGTATCGGTATTCAAAAATACATTTTTACACCTGGAGGAGTCTACCTGAGACCACGGGACTACTGCAAAGTGTTCGAAACGTCAGGTTCTAAAAATGTATTTTCGAATAGGTAGTAGGTGGATAGTGTTAACATTCGTTCGATTCTCTGCCTTTACCCGCTCCTAAGTAGAGTTAAAAACAAATAAACATATTTTCTCTAAAACCACGCCTCTCGAAAACCTTTCACGCGGGTTCATATCCCGCTGCCTTCAAATCTTTATACGTTTTCTAAATATGTCTTTTTCAATTTCCTTAGTGTGCGAATAACACTTGTTTACAAATATTTTCTTTATTTTAGATGAATCTAGAAACCGTACCGTAAGCCTTCAGTCTCAATACCAAAATTTATTATATACAGGCAATTACAAAACAGTACCAGTAAAAAAGAATGCAGTAATCCCCAACTATATACAATAAAATACCCAAATTATTAAAATAAATATCATGCAACAAATAAAAAAAACAATTGAGTAAGTCATTTTTTTCTAACTGAGTTCCTAATAGATTAGTTTTGGCTGTAAGCTATTTGTCAAGACCATCTTAAAATGTTGTATGTGAAAGCTTTTGTATTCGTATGTTGTAAAAAACAAAAATTCCATCTCTAATAGTCGCACTTACATCTGTAATATATTTACTTGTACACCTATATTATTATTATTCTCCGCTCTTGTAAGACAGAGGGCGGCGTTGAGTCCCGCACAAAACGGAGAACGGAGTGTCATGACACTATGTTTGCTATAGCATGAAGTGTGAAGTTGGATATATTGTAGAAAAATGCATCAGTAACAGACTGACAGTGCATAGTAAAATTATACCAACATCTTTAGTACTGAATACGTACAAGTTTTTTAATACAATAAACACACGAGGTTCTATTCGTAGATAGAGGCATATATAGTTGACTGATTAGGTACACTAGCTTGGTGTTCGTAAATCTTACGGGCGTAAGTTCGAATCTGGTACCAATTTAAAAAGTTGGGGTTTATTTGTTCAAAATATATGGATAGTGGGTTTAGTTGGAGTAATTTATATAACGTTTAAATTTTGTATCTTGAGGTATATTTGTCAGAAATTGTCATTCATAAAAAAAGATTTTTATACAAAAGTTCTAATTACGTGTAATAGGTATTAGTAATTGAAAAAGACATAGTTAGAAAACGTATAAAAATTTGAACGCAGCGGTATTCGAACCTGCGCCTCTTGAAAACCGTTTAAGTTCTTGATATGTCTATTTCAATTTCCTAAGTGTGTTACACTTCAAAATATGTTAAAAAGAAAGGTATTAGTAATAATTAAATGAATTTGTAGTTCCAATTTTTTATTTCCAGAACTTAGCGTCAAGATACTCTGTACTTCACTTTCAGCTCGAATTCGAGACACTGCTCATTGACTGGCGAAACTCAACCCAAAGCGTGGGATTTAGGAGTAATCATTCCCCCCGAGTGGGAATCGAACCGATCGCGCCACTGCGCCATGGTGGTCTCATGATCACTAATATACAGGAGAAAAGAAAGCGGGAAATAGCCTTCTTTTTTCACAATTTATCATAGTTTGAAAAAGATGACCTCTCTTTTTCAGTATTAATGGAAAATGGGTAACTCCCAATTTTTTTATTTGTATGTATGTACCAGGTGGAAGTACGTAAAATTACATATATATAAAAATAAATAAAATTCGAGTATCTGTTTGTAATATTAAAATAACACCTTTTTACTAAATGCATATATATGTTTACACAGTACATATTTCATAATAAAATTTTTTACAACTCTGATGTGATGTCTGTCTGTTCCGGCTAATCTATTTCTCGGATGGATCGATTTTGATGCGATTTTAGCTGGCAGATATCAATCTGATGTAATAAAGAGTAACTTAAGCTATTTTTATTCTAGAATTCCAAGCGGATGAAGCCGCGGCCACAGCTAGTATATTTATAAATTTCAATACACTTCCAAACATTTCATTTATATGCACTGTATAAGATCAACATATTGGTATAGAAAATATTTTATTTCATTGCCGTCTTGTTGAAAGCAATTGAACTTCATTTAAAGAAGTCAACTTTGTTCATACATCCATACACGTAAAGTGCAGAATGCATTTTATTTATTTAAAATACAATTTTTATATAATTATATTGTTTAAGTAATACCTAAGCTAACAATTATTATAAATGTATTGACAAAAAACCTATTTTAAAAGAGCTATCATTGAGTTTCGTCTTTTTTCGTTGGATCTTTTCAACAGTACTGGATTATGTGCAGAGATGTTATAGAGCTCCGAAATTGTTAATAATCCGTAATAAATGACAATTCGTAACCGTAACCGAATTCAATATAAGAGAATCGGATTTTTGCAGGGTGTAAGTGAGCTCCGCCAGGGGTTCATGGAAGATTGTAGTCCCCGTAGCCCTGGCCAGTGGCGGTGGAGGAGGAGCACCGTGAGGTTTTAGTGGGTAAACGGACGGCCCATATCTGCCGGTCCGGAGTCCCACATAACCGCGTCCGAGTCCCCATCGGGCGGGTATCCGTAAAGGACTTGCTCACGTAAAAAAAAAAAAAAAAAACGGTGTAAGTGAGCTGTCAATAATAAGATTCTTTAAACAATAAAGGTATCTAGTACCAGTGATGAATTTTATGTCATAGAAAAAATATATATAAACTAGCTGCTGTATTTTGAAATGAAACTATTTTAAACGGTCAAATCAAAGAACTTATTAGCTATTTATATGACTCAAAAAATTAACCAAGAAATTAACCGAAAGTAACGGATAATCAATAATATTTTATATATATAACCGAAACCGAAAAAGATATAGTATTTTTTTGAATATCGAACTGTTACATCCGCAACTTACCTCCGAGTTTGTAGTAACTTGTCGAACTGACAATACTGACATTTTCATGTTAATCGACTCTTGCCTATTTAAATACAGCATATTTTGGTTTTGATTTCTTACTTCGTATTTTTTTTATGTTATATTATATTAATAAGCGAAGAAAAAATTTTGTACTCCATTTTTTAATATTATGCATAAAATTATACATAATTAATATATGTAGCAAAGTAAATAATAAATTAAATTATCAAAATAAATGTAGCACACCCGATGTGTTTGATACACGTCTCTATAAAGTGTTAAATATACATACACGTTACTATAGCAACTCGTATTTACGCGTCAACAAGGCTACTTGTATAGATAAATAAATAGTTATATATATATATACGTGAAATAGACAGGTCTTTTCATATTATAATAAAACATTGTTGATTAAATTTTTTATTGATGCTGTTTTTTATTATAATATAGACGATTGAAAAGAGCGTTTGTATTTTGCGTGCTAATTTTAATTGTAGTACAGCTTTTGCTCCTGGTAGCGCGGCGTTTGGTTTCGCTTTTTGAACCGCGTGCTTATTTAAAATTCACGATAAAAAGAAAACTTATAAAAACAACCCTTGTACCTCTATAAAAACCTTGTCAGATAGACGGCGTTAAACGACGCTGACATAACGTCTAAATCGAGTGAAATTACAAAAAACTTACCACAATTGTCTGCTTTCAATTCTTTTTTAAATTACATACATATATGAAATAAATATAATTCTTCCGCTAAATAGCCGACATTTTCTATACAATTACTCGTTAGCAAATGACTCATATCATAAAATCTAGTTGTGCACAAGAATAATATATAATTATATATATATGAAAATATATCATATATTTACACAGTTTCAAGGAAACAACGAACAGTCTTTGTATGCATTCGCAATGTCTATTTTAAGTGAGAAAATGAAGCTTAAAATATAAAACTACTGACACGCCTTACAAAATGTCAGTTGGTTAATTAGAATATTGTGGAATAAGGAATCATTTATGTTTAAAAATCAAACGGTACTAGGATTTGAATTTGTAACTGTACATACATCATAATACACTTTACGGCTGTTAGTTTTTGACATAATAAACGTTTTATATATATATATACTTTATACTTAATAAAAGTTACAGACAGCTGACATTTATATGTATATAATGGATACTAACCGTATTTCTTGTTGAAACTAGCCCCGTGACTCAGGAAATCTGAAAAGAAAAATAATGGTTTAAGCAAAATAAAAATTAAATAAAAACAAAATGTTCGTTGTAATATAATAAAAAGCGATGTATCTAATATGATATATTTGTCTTTTTAAAAAAAGAAAAGTGGTAGAGTCTTAGCTCTACTATTTTCTGTGTAGTAGTAGAGTTTAAGTAGTATGTTGTGGTAAGTATTTGAAAGTATCAAACATAGACAGTTTCAAAAAGACATATTTAGAAAACGTATAAAATTCGTTCGCGTTCGTTCGTTTGTAGAACGCATGGCTTAGCGGCCAGAGCGCTTGAACGATTTTCAAGAGGCGTGGCGTCAAATCTCGCAGCGTTCAAAATTTTTATACATTTTCTAAATATGTCTTTTTCAATTTCTTAAGTGTGCTAATAACACTAAAAAATGTTATAAAAATAGACAGTTTCAGTTTAAACTTGAAAAATAAATGTTATGTAAATTTTAATTTGACGCCATCGTGCCTATATTATGGTGTATATCATAGCCCAATCCATAGATTGACTTTGTAACTTTTTATGGGACATATTTGAATATATTGAAGTTTTGTTATATGTATATGATGTATTTGAAATATTGAAGTTTTGAGTTTCGCTGCGACATTGTCACTAAGTACAGTCCACATAAAGTTATAAGTGAACAGTAATTCGCATATTATTTAATTTCATTATAAACTACAACTGAAATAGATGTTTATATATAATTTATTTATATTAATTATGGAACGAGTCCTAAGGAAACAATAGACTTGTATATATAATAAAAATAATCGTTCATTATTATTGTTTTATATTTAGTTATTTGTTGCAGATATTACTTGGAAATAATATAGAATTCAATTAAAATAAATAAGTTATCTTATTTAATCTAATAAAATAAAGTAATGAAAAAAAATTTAAGATTAATGTTTTAAAATTAATTTCAACCCCATCTTTACGTACACATGAACACTACTATGTAAATAGAAAATAACAACTAACGCCATCTAGTTTGCAGAAACTAAACAAACACAACATAATGTCGTCACCAACCACCTGGATGTAGCGCTGAAACCATAATATACGTACTTAAACTAAGACCTCACCGTTCCTTATCATCGCCGAAACACCAATAAAATACGGAAATAAAACCCAAAATAGCAATTTAAAAAAAATCAAATTTAAAAAAATAATAAAATCTTATATATATTTCGGTAGCAGTTTACTTCAATCACATGTGCCCGGTATGGTCACAGAGTATAGTCTCGTGATTGGCGTGAACAGATCCGTCGATAAAGCAGGCCGCTTTCTGATTGGCTGACGCGTTGTGGGTCAGTAAAGCAGTTCCTCAAAAGCACGTGACAAGCACGTCTGTCACCCACATACTACACTCCAGATGGCGCCAAAACACATTTTGTTTACAATTCAATATGACATAATGCACATAATAAAGTGCGAATGACAAATAAAAAGTAACCGGTTAGATACATATTTGCCCGGCCTTGAATTGAATATAACATTGAAGTAGATGTAAATAACTACACGAAATTACATTGGTGTTGTAATTTAAGTTTCCGACGCAATATATTAAAATTATGTACAATATTTGTTTAAAATATTTTGTTGCGTTTTTCGTATTTATTATAGAGTTTCGTAAAGTAATGTTTTATTTTTTCAGGTTATCATTATAAATACTCGTAAGGAATTAATTATAACATGGTGAATTGAAATTATTATCGTGAGTTATTTTATTTTTAGTTTCATATATGTACTTGATTGTTAAGTCTATTACAATAAAACTATATTCTCCATATTTTATATATATGTATAATGTATGAAACTCAGTCATAACCGTACATACTATTTTGTAACTTCACGACTCTTTTTCCATAGAGTTTAGTAAAATCGAATACGTTTAGTCTATTTGTTTTCTAGATCTAGATATAAATATATATTAAATACATTATTTAAACATATTGCATATATGATTATGTATTACATATTCAATATGTCGTTTTATACTAGTTTTTAAATTGTATCAAAAGATATATTATTAGTTCTATTTACACGGAAAACACGACGTTTAAAAAAAATTAAAAATAATTTTATTTCATAATGAAAAGAAAATAGTGTTACATTACTCCGTTCTCCGCTCAGCATTTAATTTAGTGGCTTAACTTAATACTACAGTTGACGCAAGCGGTTCTATTTATATAAAATTAGGCTAGAATCGTGTAAATGCTATTAAGAACGATTTCACGCAGTCTGACCATCATAACAATTATCTTTTATGGGGCTTATAAGCATATGCGGGCTCAATGCTGCCGTTGAACACAAGAATTTTGTATTTTAAGCACATTTACTCGTAAAATATTACACAGTGTTTCTGTGTATATTGTACAATGTATACTTAAATTATATTAGAATATTGTCTTTTCTTTTTATTCTTTTTTAATTCTTACGTAGATTCCCAGGTTTATTTAAAAAAAAAAGACTTGAAAATAACGAAATGGGATTCTCTATCCCTATTCTCTACATTTTATCTGTCGTCTCATTAAATTCTTTCTAATCTATGATCAAAATGTATTTTATTCAAACAGGCTGTGTATTCGAGTGGCATTTCGGATTGAGAGTGGAGAAAGGAGTGTCTTGACACTAGTGTCAAAAATGAATAAGTGTGAAGCTGCTGCTATATTACAAACACTTTGAAATCGTCAAATAACATAATAATACTGATATTATACTATTCGAAACGATGGTAGCTTGTCGTAGGACTGACAATATCAGTATTGTCAGTCCTACAACTACTCAGCTACTACGTCAGCACTACTGCATTATTAAAACTAAACTCACATTAAAATAGTACAGCGTCTAAAAGAATGTATGGGATGAGACCTGAACAGTTTTTTTTCTAATGCGACCCCACTACTTAAGTACTTAGTAAGGCTGTCATGTCGGATTTCTCTCAAAGGCTATTATATTGATCCTTATGATTGATGGAGCATTACTTGTACGTTATAAAGGAAAATATTTCATATTTTTGCCTATAAGTATACAGAATACTTACATACTCGTATATTGTATACAGCTAACAGCTTATTATATAAAGATTGCATCTTGCCGTACACAGATTTGCTTCCAAGGTTTTGCTTCAAATGACAGATACATACAAAATAGTCAATTGATGTATTATTATATCCGATTCGTCGTCGAAATTTAAAGGAAAGTTAAATTCATAGTATATTTTAATTCAGTACAGCCGAAAACCCTATATTTGTTTCAAGCTATTTCCAAACAATAATTCATCCATCCTCATTTACATAACAAAGGTTAATTAAGTTGTACAATATATTAATTGTATTGAAACACCGGATTTAACTTTTAGGTCACGATGGCATAGTGGGACGGCATATGACTGAACGATAGGTGCGGGTTCGATTCACACTTGTAGAATGATTTAAATGAAGTCACGATTTGTCCCACATAGCGGGGTAGACAAAGAGAATCTTATGTGAGGATACTACTGCGTTCTCCACTTTCCGCCTAGAGGGAAAAAGAGGAGAGAAAAAGTTATTCCTTCGATTGAGGATCGAACCCACAAACAATTAGTTCGTTGTTAGCCCACCACGCCGGTCTTAATTATATATATATATATTTAAATAAAGACTTGAATTGTGATCAAAATGTATTTTATTTAAGGAGGCTGTCTAGTATATGATATTATTGCTCTTGTAAAAGGCAAAATGTGAAAAGTGGAGAACGGAGTGTCTTGACTAATGTCCTAGAGCCTAGTGGCTCTGTGGTCAAACCGAAATATATTAATATTTTATAACTTTAAATTCAAATTTGAATACAGCTAGTTGACAATACAATATAAAGCTAGTTATTTATACTTCGCCGAAGTTCTATCGGTAAATTAAACTGACGGAGTTAGTTAAATGCTATTTTAGCAGCTGCATAACCACTGTCTATCTGTGTTGTCATTTTGCTTGTCTGTTTTGAATGAAAATTTTATAATCTATGTGTACTTTCCGAGCTTTTGGTATACGCATATCGCGGGGCCATAGGAATTAACATAAAAGTTTGCTTACGAATTTCTCACTTGGGGAAAAAAATCAGCTCTGGCACCTAAAACAAAGCGCGACGTTGAGTTACACCACTCAACTTGCCATGCAACAAATTTCGAGCGACAAGCAAAAAGTAAAGTAAGGAGAACAGAGTGTCTTGGCACTAGGTACTCTCTAGCTACCTTGCGAACCTAAGAAATAAATTCTATCGATTAAAAACGAAATCGACTATATTCATTTTGAAAGGAAACTATTTTAACCGGATTAATCGCGTATAATTTTGGTATTCGAAAATACATTCCACGGACACGGACTACGGACTACTGTAAAGTGTTCGAAACGTCGGGTTCTAAAAATGTATTTTCGAATACCAAAATTATACGCGATTAATACGGTTAAAATAGTTTCATTTGAAAATGTGTAATAATCGCGAAAATCAAAGAACTTATTACGACTATAATCACCTATTTTTTTTTTGACGCAGATATTGAAGCATATTGAAGCACCAAAAAAAAATCTATCTAACACTTTTTTTAATTTCTAATCATCCCATTCTATAGTAGTAAAGTCTTGCTTAGATACAATTTGGCTAGTAGTGCCAAAAGCTTACATACAACAAAGTGTAGTCGCGCGTACATTCCCGTACGACGCTTGGTCATCAACCTTTCTGGTTTCGAATTTCACCTAGCACTAAATTACATTACATTGTTGTGTATAAGGACTCTTGTCTCTAATGATATATCATTGGTCAGTAAGTGGCATAGCTTTGGACTTTTGTTTTGTCACATATCTCTCCGGCAGATAATAAAGTGTTCAGTCACTCCTTTCTCGGCTTTCCACCCGATTTCTCTATCCCCGATCGATAACGTCTAACTTACTGTAAATTGTTAAAATTACATGTTTTAGGAAGCGTATAAAAATTTGAACCGAACCGAGCGTTCAGAATTTCCTAAGTGTGTGAATAAGACTTCAAAATAATGGTCAAATTTATTGACATTATTTTTATTAGTAACTAATACAACGGCGTTGAGTTCCACACTAAGCAAGCAATGTCTCGATTTAGTCCGATAAGTAAAGAAAAAAAAGGCAAAAGAAAAAGCCTGAAGCTGAAAATAAAAATTGAAAGATTTCACCCATGTAGAAGTAAAATAATCGAACGCGTTATTCAAATAACAATAACACCAAGGCTTCTCTATTGAAAATCGCCCTTTTATGAAGCGACACGTGTCCGTTATGTCAGTACAGTTCGCTATATAAAACCATATTTCCTTTGGACGTCAGGACTGTCAATTGCGTTACAGACAGGTCGAGTGTATGCAGGTACCAGTTATAAACTTGCTAGATATTTAAAAGGCTATTACGGTGTGTCGCATTTATGTTAGCAGCAAATGGAACTCCATTATGCAATTTAATTAACAGAATTCTCTATATTTGTGCGTAAATATAAATGTGAATGCTTTTTTTCTTTAAATGTTACGGTAATAATAACATTATTAAGAGACAATCTGAAGTCCAAGACACTGTTTCCCACTTTCCGTCCGCAATCGAGAGATTGTGTGTTGTATTGCGGAACACAACGCCGCGGTACCAGAGCGGAACGGAATATATTAAATACATAATCGTTCCCCAAGTGGGAAACAAACCCACAACAAATCGCGTTTACATTCAGAACCTGTGCCACTGGGCCACGACGGCCTCAGTATATTCCATTAAACAGATTTAAATCAATAATTAGCCGTAATTGGTTCGAGAATCATTTAATGCATCATGAAAATTTGTACCGTTGAATTACAGTACGTAATTATATTAATCCTTGACGCGTCAAATAGGCGCTGCTTTAGCAACCTGTATGTCACTTTATACAGAAGTGTATGAAGTGTATACAAGCACTACCAAGTGTCATGGTATGGCTTGTGATATTCGATTTATTATATAAATTATTTATTATAAACATATTGACTTTCACTATATCAAATTTTGTACGCTTCCATTCAAGTGATGTTAGTATAAAAGCCTTCTAAAATATTTCCTTCATTTATTATCTGGAAGATATATGAAAAGATATGTTATTAGCGGCATTTATGAATATAATGTTCTATTATGTCTAACAATGACTTTTAATTTTCTTTTCTGTTTGTATGTATGTATGTGTACACTAATCTCAGAAACGGCTTAACTGATTTAAATTGCAATTTTAATTATTGTTTTGTGGTAAACTTCCCTTAGCATTTAATCCTATCGAAAACTTAAAAAAGTTACAACCATTTTAATTATAAATTCAAGCAAAGTATGTGATTTAAGTGAGAACGTGTGCGGGCGAAGAAACTAAATAGTTTTTCATGTAGTTTACGCAGGCGAAGCCGCGAGCTGGTCGCTAGCTTATTAATATATAATGATCACCCAACACGGAGTTACTTGAAGTAGAAAGTCGAGATAAGAATGACTTAACCAAAATCTCTACGCGAAACAGCGAAAAAAGAATATAAATACTTAAAACACATTTAAAGAAAACGTACGAAAATTTGAACGTAGCCGGATTAGAACCCATGCCTCTCAAGAACCGTCCGCAAGGTTTTTCGTATACAAACTGTGTGAAAATGTTAAAATATCGAAAAACGACTTGTTATGTAACCACATTGGTTGTAATTTCTAAGTAAACTGAGTTGTTTCCACCGATTTAAATATATGCACCTCTATTATCTCTATGGTAATATCAAATGTTTCAGAAACATTTTTGCAAAGTGCTGTCCGATCGCAATGTGTGAGCTGTTACATAGTTCGTTTTGTTTGCACATCTCTATCGAGTTTGAAGGGTACTTTGAAGTGTGTCAAACGTCGCCATAGCTACGGAGCACTTTTATTCGCAATTCAAGAGAATGATAAAAGCGAAAATTGTAGAGTTTTAATGATATTTTGATATTCAGGGACACAGTTCTCCATATTGGTTTTTAAATATGCGGTATTGCTTTCGATTCGTAGAATCCATTTGAATATATATTTTTTAATATGACGGTATATATTTAATTAATCAGTATAAATAAGGTATTCTTATTTTATATAGACATAAATCTTACATAGCTCACTGAGTGAGTGACGGACAACGCAACGAAGCTTGCTAGCTTTGGGGAGCACTAAACGCGATTTTTTTAATATAATGGGGAAATATGGACACTGGTAAAACAATAGGTATTCTAAGGCAAGAGTCATGAAGGCTGTAAAAATTAAGATGCAGGCGAAATAAATGTATAATTTAATTTTACAATATATCACAGTTTAGAGACATTATGAGTTAAGTACGGAGTTCAACACCGCGCGTTGTCTGACTCAATTACAAATTCTATCAGACCCGATATCGTGTAAAATAGGCGGCGCTTTATACAAAACTCTATGTACGTCTAATAAATTCTAACTTCGCCAATTATCACAATCCTCCGTCCGCATAAGTTTCGTAAAAATTTCCCACTAAACATAATCCATCGCCAACAATCAGTGGTCTAAATTAATTAGAAAGTGGTTACATCTAAAATACTCAGCAACTTCACTGACGATATTTATGTAACAAATAGCATTTAAAGTTTGTCATTCAGTAGTGTTTTATCACTCACTCTATCATATTGTAGGCAGCGAGAGCCTAGTGTCACTCCGTCCACTTTCCCCCCGAAATCGAAACATTGCGTGACATTGAATGGCTCACATCCGCATTTTATTATATAATCGCGATCACTTGCAATTAACGCTCTATTTCCGTTTGTATAGAGTGGAGTATTTATTCTCTATATTTAATTTTTCCGTCATTCAACAGAATTAAGATTTTAAATTAAATTATATCTGTTTTTTCCCTACATTATAACTCTTAGTGTTACATTTTAAGTTCAATGAAGCTGTGACCTTGACCTAGAACCGCAGCTGCATTTTTAATACCCGCCCCATTAGCGTATCGTGCGGGAACCGCTTATTTGATACATTAATTATCTTTTGCTTCAATTTTATTTAAAATTGTAATACGTAATACAAAAAAATACATTTATTGTGTACACTTACACGTTAGTAGCGAGTTCGAATCCTGATTAAGAAACATTCAAAGATGTATATCATCATTCAACTTTTATACCCTCCCTACTTATGATATTACAACACGTTTGAATTATAACATTTGTCTTGAATTTTCCTTATATTGCTTTATAAAAAATAAAATCCATTTCACCTTTGATTTATATATATCTATATATATATATATATGTATGTATTATTCGTGATGATTGTGGGTTCGATTCCCACATGGGTAAACGATTATATTTTCATTTCTATGCTATGGTGATAACACAAAGCACGGCGCGGAGTGACTTGACACTTGACTAGGTTCTCTCTGACTACAGTGAAATTGCGAATTTTCCGCCATAATATAAACATTCCGTGAAGTTTTTCAGTAAAACGTAATGCCGGTTTTCAAAGCGAGAATGCCTTTTGAATTCCCCTTCTAAAATGAAAGAGCAAGCTTTGCTACATTGCAAATAGATTTTTTCTTTTTAAGCTTCTTATAAATTGTGAACTATTTGACGGTGTTAGAGCAAAAATGTGTGGCGATAACGAAGCGATTCTACGTATTTATTAGAAATACGAAGGTTGTCGGTTCAAATCTCATTTGGGCCATTTTATAAAAAAATGTATGTCATACACATGGTAGTGAGTGTAATATTTAATGTATTTCTAATGAGAAAACATTAAATCTATTTAACTATTAATAAATAATACAAAATATATTTATTGTGTACACTTTCTTTACACGTTAGTAGCGAGTTCGAATCCTAATTAAGATACATGATGATTTTTAAAATCAATAATATAAACTTTGGCTATGCCAAATTTCATGCACTTTTTAGCTTAATTTTAAGTATTATTATTACAGTTATTAATAAATTAGTGCTGTACGTTAGTCCGTAATGTCACAAAGCCGTGGGCGGAAAGAGATTAGGTTCAAAGTAGACGGTGCGCCAAAATCAATGCCAGCTTTAAACACGTTCAAAAGTTTTACAGTTTTCATATGGAAAATGTGTTCATTGTGTGTTAATTCTGAATTCAAATTCAGTTTGGGGCAATAGTTTCATTATAATATATACTTTAAGTATGCAAATTTTCTCCTTTAAATTATATATTATGTTACTTTGTTATACGAGACGCAATTTAAAGCCGACTGTCACGCGCCAATTTTTCTTTTGTAATTTTCTCTTATATATTTAATAGTACCGCACTGGTATCCTTTAGAATTTTTATAATTGATACTAGGAAAGTATTGACATAAATTGATAATTTTAACGAGTTTATAATTAACTACACTAATAAACAATTACTTATTGACGACGTTTAGTTCTGTTACCATCAAAGTGTAAATTTTTTTTTAATTATTTTTTTTGTCATATAGTGTGGTCTAGTCAGAGAGAACATAAAGTTAAAACTCCGTTCGCTCCGTTGAGTTGTGTGTTGAGATGAGTTGAGTGGCGGAGTTGAGTGGCGGAACTTAACGCCGCATTTTGTCTTAGGTACCGGAGCGGAGAAATTAAAATATTTTATATATGAGCATTTCTACGAATGGGAATATACTTTCTCAATTTAAGAATAAACTTATATTTACATCTATACAAATAAATATAATTTGACTGTCTGTTTGTAATATGAAAGTAACCGCTTTTTACTAAATGCATCGTTATAATATTTATGATGTTTATATACATGATACTCGTACATATACAAAAGTATTATTTCTAATATTTTTTTATTTTTTCTGGCTTATCTCTTGAACGGCTGGACCGATTTTGACGTGACCTTCACTGGCAGATAGCTGATGTAATAAGGAGTTACCAAGGCTACGTTTATTTTGAAATTCCACGCGAGTGAAGTCGCGATCACAGCTCGTATACTATAAAGATTTAGCCGACTCTAGCACATGGTTAGTTAAATGATTAATCATAGAGATCTCGAACGAACGCTTTCGAGTTAACAAATGCTCGGTCACAATAAGTTAAACTAATTAGCCTAGTTCCAATATGATTTATGTTCTGATTTCTTTCATCCTTTGGTGGTTTAAATTGGAAAGAAAACGATTTGTGCTTTTCAATAAATACTCCACCAAATTTACTTAAAACCGTCTGTAGTACTCTAGTTGGTTATGAGATCGACTTACATTTTATAGAAGACAAAAAATTAAATTAAAAAATAAAAAAAATTATAAGATATATAAAAAAAAACGTTTCAAAACGCGGTATAGGCGTAACGTGACTTGACATTGGGTGTTGAGAGGTGGAACTTAACGCCGCGTTTGTTTTTTTTGTTCAGTTTTGACACTCATAATGTAATTTGCATGTTTTGAGTGGAAATTGGGATCGTTTTTATTATAACTATGTTCAAAATAACGGTGAGTGGAGGAAAGTCACAAGGAAAGCCTACCCTGGTGATAGGTGAATTTGAAATTGAAAGCTTTAATGCAAAATTTACCAAAATATAAAACCATATTTTTTCACTATCTGTGAAATAATACTTAAACAATGGCGTATTTTAAAATATTATAACGATTTTGTACTCGAGTAAGTTGAATCACCTTTATCAATTTACGTAAACGCTTATTTTTTTAAAAAAATCGGCTTTACAGAACCTACTACTTTCGTCCGAGTCTGAGATTTCAACATTATCTTTGCCGAACTTTGTCTTGTCACCAGAGCATGTTTTGTTAAATTTATTTCGCTATAACTAGTATAAGCAAGAGGTATTATAAAAGTGGCATACAGTTTAAATTGTATTTTATATAATTACTCATATTGGCGAGCTCATATCACGACGTTGTATTAAAATTATATTTGAGTATTTATTAATCTCCTAGTATTTATTAATCTTATTAAGGTACATTATACGTTAAATATATGATAATTTAGTGACGTGTATGTCACTGTGTACAAAAGTGTATGTCAAACACACGTCAGCATGTGTAATATTGAGTTTATCGATTTATTTACTGTATATTTTAATTTTTTCCTCTACGTCATATAAGCTAAAGTATTTATGTATACTAAATTTACATCCACATAGTTTTTGTAAAACCAAATGTAAAGTTTTCTTCAAGTATTACGATAAAGTTATTTTAGCCCTTTTATTTTATCTTAGATTATTTATATTTTAAAATATAGTAACGAAATAAAGATAAATAGCTTATTAGAGCAGTTAAAAGAAAATAATTTTAATGTTTTCTCCCCCCTGTGTGATTCGCATCCACAACCGCGCTACAATGGCCTGTCTATATAGACAATTTACATGACGTCACACTACAATAATATTCTATACAAAACCATTCAGCCCGTTAAAAGTAACAATCAAAAGACCGTGACCTAGTCAGAAATAATTTAAAAGAACACAATTAACTAGAAAAAAATTGTAGTAGTAAAGTACGTTTTTCTAGTATACAAGTTAGGGCTCGTCACGGACTTGTAGACTTGCGACCTAGTTTGTATATATGTAAAGTGTTTAATAAAAGGCACACGAGTAAAGTCTTCAATTTCATGTCTATGTGACAGGGCAAACTAATTTTCATGGCTTTAAAGTGAAAATACTAAACATATTTACTAAATATGTACATAAATTTTATTTCGTTTTGATATTTGATGCGCTTACAGAATTTAAAATTATGTTTTTACCAGAGAGGGCTAATGAAAATAATTTAAATATAATCAATTTTTCTAGTGGGTATCGAACCCACAAACCATCTCGTTTTCAATCAGATGCTGTACCACTGCGCCACAGTGGCCCTCCGGAAATAAAGTTGATGTTTTCATATATTTTTTTTTATTCCATAGACAAGGCAAACGAGCGTTCGGGTCATCTGATGATAAATGAACACCGCCGTCCAACACCCCGAGTAAGCACCAGAGGAGCTATTGGGATGTTGCCGGCCTTTAAGGTGGAAATAGACGCGCTTTTTGAAGGTACCTATGTTGAATCAATATTTTACTTCATGATAATTACACAAAATAAATGATTATATAATATTTCTATTATACAATATTTTAATTATACATATATAACTTAAAAGCCAAAGCAGGAAATATGAACCTGCAACTCCCATACAAAGTGACAATTAAGCGTACGTCAACCACGACATCATCACGTCAAATTATATACTATGGTTTCTTTTGTCTATGCCATGGGGTTTAATTAATACAGTTTGATTCTAGTGTAGCGTAATTAGTACTTAATTAATGGTTGGTCAAGTCTTTTGAATTCCCATATCTCTTGAAGAAATGTACAGCTCAAATGCAAGTATCCTTTATTAACGTGGACTTTCGCAAGCACTTTTTAATCGTCGAATAATTATTGAGTTGCCACTTGGCCACTGACTCGCATTGCAGTTTTGTTAACATTTTTTAAAATGTTATTTCCACACTTAAGGAAATTGAAAAAGACATATTTAGAAAACGTATAAAAAAAAAAAAAAAAAAAAAAAAAAAAAAAAAAAAAAAAAAAAAAAAAAAAAAAAAAAAAAAAAAAAAAAAAAAAAAAAAAAAAAAAAAAAAAAAAAAAAAAAAAAAAAAAAAAAAAAAAAAAAAAAAAAAAAAAAAAAAAAAAAAAAAAAAAAAAAAAAAAAAAAAAAAAAAAAAAAAAAAAAAAAAAAAAAAAAAAAAAAAAAAAAAAAAAAAAAAAAAAAAAAAAAAAAAAAAAAAAAAAAAAAAAAAAAAAAAAAAAAAAAAAAAAAAAAAAAAAAAAAAAAAAAAAAAAAAAAAAAAAAAAAAAAAAAAAAAAAAAAAAAAAAAAAAAAAAAAAAAAAAAAAAAAAAAAAAAAAAAAAAAAAAAAAAGGAAGTTTCAACAAACTTTCTACAATTCGAACAATTTAGTCTGCAGTTTTTCTATTACGAAATTAAAATTAGAACAATTAACGCTGGGTTCAAAAGCACTTGTAGTTTGTCGCAAACACACAAGTTAACTAAAGCTTTATTTCTTTTTATATTGCTTCGCAGTTCAGATTTCTAACTGCCCATTTTTAACATGATTGAAATGGTCCATAATAATACAATGAATACTATAATTTTTAAGGTGGAAAAATATCGGCGACGTATTTGTAATGAAGATAGGAATTACAAGAAAATAATTTTAAGCATATTCCGTTTAGGTACTTAAGCTTAAGCTAATATGTTATTTTTGGAACTGCTTTAAGTAGTGGTGTAGGTAGATATTCTTTATATACAAATTAGTATTAAATTATAATATTTATTGCATTACACATTGGTCATAATTTACAAACGGAAGCTGGAGCACTTAATGGAAGTAAATTTCTTCTAAACAGTACACTTATTTATGAACTATAAGTTATAAAGTATCCTTTAAATTGTTTTTGAAAAAAGTCAATACACGATAGGTGATATTTTTTGGGTATTGATATGTGGTCTTAATATAAACAATTTACAATTCAAATTGTAAAGGAAGAATTTTAGGAAGTTTGATGAGTACTCATCCATCAAGAAAATATAGAAAATAGATCTTGTATAATATTAAAAATATAATACTCTAAATAAGACATATGTAAAGCTAAAAAGAAACCGTTAATTATTTTGAGAAAACGTATAAAAATTTCAACTTGAAACTGCGCCTCTTTGAATCCGTCCAACCACACGTTTCCAAAATGTTAAAAATAAAAGTATGTATTGTAATTTGCTTAATCTTATTATATACAAGAGAAAACTTGTAAGAAATCTTAAACTCATCAGTTTCTATACTTCCTATAATAATAATAATTTTACCTCTTACTTGTACTTACAAGTGCCCGGTAGAAAATTAAAATTTTTGAATGTATATTCCCACTGTTTTCTTTGAACAAATAGTGTAACAGTATTTGCTAGTTTTAACGGACTAAAGTATGAAAATTCATGTGAATTTCTAAATAAATCCATGCATTTAGTACAACTGTACCGCCGCTTTCTTTGAGATACTGTTTAGTTAAATATGAAAAATATATTTTTATCTCCATGCTATATTAGTAAAATAGAGAGAAAGAAGCTCGAGGAATGGTGGCCAGGCTTTATATATTTTTAAGGGGCTTGAGCTAGAGTACACTAGAGCTGCAAGTCCCAAGCACTGCTTCGAGCTCCACAGTCTACAACACGCAAAAGCAGGTCGGCGAATTCTTGAAACATTAAGGCGTTTCTCTTCTGTTATGTATAAATATTCCAAGCTAAGTGCGTTGTAGCTCTGTGCACGCGGTGTTGGTTCGATACGGTATCGTTGTGGTCAATAGATTAATTATATAAAAAAAAATTTGATTTCGAAATCATCGTGGCTCAGTGCGACAGGACTGACTTTAAACGCGATTGGTTGTGGGTTCGATTGCTACTCAGAGTAATGGTTATATTTTTATTTGCCCGCTCTGGTAAGTGCTGCCGTTCAATACGCAATATTACTATTCCACCCGCAGTTTTGTCCAAATTTGGCAGAAAAAAAGATAAAACCACGCGATTTAAAACAAAAGTAAGGTTCCCCCATTTAGGCGCTAAACCCATAACCGTAGAGTATCGACAGTAACTTTACCACTGCACATCAAAGGCCACTTTAATGTGCAGTGACTAAATATATATTTCCCAATTATACATAAGTAAACAACTTTTGAACTCGTAAAAATGTTATTTAAAACAATAGATGGAATTTCAACGGCGTATTGTTTTAGTTTCTTTTGATTGGGTCTTTGAAATTTATATTGTTTTTTATCACAATTTGCAGACTGCAGGCTTGCAGGTTTATTGAGTTTTTTTTCTCATTAGAGTGTAACAATTTTTTAGATACTGTAATTTTTGCCAACCGATATGTTTGTTTTAAACAGTTCTTGGTACTTCTTTGTTTTTGAGTTTTGGGTAAATTAATATAATTCGGTGTGAAGAGTGTTTTGCTCTTGTCCGTCGTAGAGACTGCTAAGTGGAAAATATATTTGAGCATTTCTCTACGACGAATGAGAACACTAAAATGAATGAGATTAGAACGATGTCATTTGATTTTATATTGTTTTAAAGATAGTTATATTATTGCAGCGACCCTTTGCGCTACTAGGTATTGTTTAAACGAAAAAAATTACAAAATCTAGTAATTTTTTATTATATTTCTTATTATATCTGGACATTTCAATTTTTTTTCTTATTATAGTAGTAGTTATCTTTTATTTTTCACTCACATACATATGTATATTTAGTTGTCTCTCCCCGGGGATCAAACCTCAGATACAAAACTAGCTTTTTTTCACACTGCAGGCGCCAGCCTAGGCAGGCAGAGGACCTAGTGTGAGTTTTCTGTTTTGATATAATTAGTTTTGACCTAACTCAACGCCGGTTTACCTTACCAGAACACTAGAGCGAAAATAAGTATCAATATAATCATTTCCCGAGTAGGAATTGAACCCATACTATAACGCGTATACAGTCACCGCCCCACTGAGCCACAATGGCGACACATCAAATCCTTTACATATTACAAAAGTCTATAAATATACATATTTGAGTTTCACCGATACAAAATGTTAGTTTATATAAAGTGTGAAATTGATGCAATGCATTAAACTGTACCGTGGTCATTTAAAGCATCAATCCATTTATAAAGAGTTACGGGAGTTTTACGATTTATTTACAGACTAAGGTGTGAGCTGTCGGTTTTTATTTTCAAATATTATTTGTTTGAAATGCTTTTACAATTTGAAATATTTAATTTAAATTGATTCTTTTTATAGAGATAAGAAATAAATAATTCAAACATGAACTTTTCAGAACTAGTAATGTTTTTTGTAGAGTTTCCTTTTTGTAGAGTGGTGGAACTTAATGAGGAGTTTTTTTCAGAACAGGTACATCAAAATAATTTATTTATAATCTTTGTCCCTAAGTGGGAATCGAACCGTCAACCATCGCATCACTCAGATACATACTCGTTTACTTATTCTTAACTTACAAATATATAAAGCTGCAGCTTCAAATATAATGTGGCATGATCATTGTATTGGCTATACCTACATAGATTGTAAAAGCGATTAGTTGTGAAGACGGAGAAGACAATGCACGGCGTTGAGCTCAACCACTCGTCAGACAATTTGTAAAAGACATATTTAGAAAATGTATAAAATTTTTATCGCAGCAGGATTTGAACCCGCGCCTTTTAAAAACCGTTCAAAACGCTCTGACTGCTAAGCCGTGCGTTTTTGAAATGTCTTTTTCAATTACCTAAGTGTGAGAATAATAAAATTTTAAAAACAAATCCTAAAAATAATCAGACAACTTCTTAATTTCGGGCGAAATGTGGAAAACGGAGTGTTTTGGCACTAGGTTCTTTCTAACTACCCTTATATGCGCGGAAACGCGTGAAGCTATATAAAAAAGGAGAATTTCCGTGTATTAGCGGATTTTTCAAAAATATTTCACAACATTTGCCACTTTTCAAAGCGTTTTAATATTATTAATTTTGTCTCACAATTTCCTACGAAGTATCTGTTTACTTTGAACAAAGATTTTCATACTACAATACTGACGAAAATGCTTGACTCAATTTCTAGTTAAACAGCCGACTCTCATTAAAACAAAGCTTATGACTCGAACAGTTTTATTACTTGTAAAATTTTCATTACTATTTATACACGAATAAATTATAAAATTAAGCTAATAATATTATTTTGTACTACATTATTTTTCAAATGGCGGCTTTAAGTTCCGTATCTAGAGTGGAACTTCTAAATCACTGAAATCATCAATCAAATACTATGTGTGGAATTAAAATATATGAATAAAAAATAAAAACATTTGCCAATTTATTATTCATAGCTATTCATTGTTACTTTAATATTTATTATAACATTATTCCTCTCGAATTTCCACTCATATACCCACCCAGTTTTAAACGGAATTCATATTTCCACCGTAAAATACTCTTTGACTAAGGCAACTTGTTTGTTATTTTATACAAAAGTGTATCACAAACACACCATAATTTATGTAATAACTATTTTAACAATTTAATATAAAAAAAATATTGGCTTCCACCTGGATTCGTTGTGTAAATTTTTACTAGGTATATCAAATATTATATTCCACATCGTATTCGGAATAATTCTTTGTCCATAATAATATTAATAAAATAGTGTAAATTACTAATTTATATATAAAAAAATATATATACAATATATATAAAAGAAAAAGAATATTTAAAGGCCCCTGTTTGAGATAAAACTTTCAGTTAGCCGAAAACAAAAACAATATTTTGTTATTGATTATATCTCTAATATATATAAAGCATAGTCTTAACATGTCAGCCATATCGCGTTTTAATTCCTTGCCTACATTTGGTATCTCTGAATATATTAATTTGTTCTAAGCACACGCTACAGCAGATTTGAAGATAAGATAGCTACAGTGCAGGCAGTGTTAAGTAAAAATTTTGAACGGGACATTTTTTTAATATGGAACGTCGTTTTCAAATTTTATCATAGTTAGTGGCAGTTGTGGGTTAGATCCTGACTTGTGGCAACGTTTATATATGAATTATTTTCATTTAACTTTCGCCATCTTACTACTCTGCTGTGATAAAAAAGTAACTAACGTATTGCTTAGTGAATTACTTTGATTCGTCTTATGAAATCGGATTTTTTTTAGCTACTCGCTTTTCCCGCATAGCAGTCAAGTCAGAGAGAACCTAGTGTGAAAACACTCCGTTTTCCACTTTCCGCCCGAAATCGAGACATTGTATGAGGGGTGCGCAACTCAACGCTGCGCTTTATCATAGGTACCAGAGCGAAGAACCATTCCTCCGATTGGGAATCGAACCCACAACCAATCGCGGTTTAAAGAATATAGAAATAATAATATTTTAAGGAAACGTATATAAATAGAGATCAAGTTTATACGTTTTTTAATAAAAAAATCAATTACCTCAATTAAATATATAATAATAAATTTAAATATATTATATAAAGGCATAAATAACATAGGTTCAATCCGGCCCGAAGGACCATACAATGAGCTGGATTATGCATGTAGCTTCTAATTATATTATATGAGGATGAAACATAATTAAACCATATAGTTGTTTCCAATGAATGCAACCACGCGTGTACGTGGGCAGTGCACAGTTTTCAGTACCCTAGTTAATTAGGAATAATGATTTATAGAATTAATCCATATTGGTGCATAATATATATTATAATTTACTAAAAGATGAAAACTGAGTCTGTTTGAAACTATCACTAGTTCATTTCTAGTACACATTTTCAAATTCGCGTTCAGTACAGTCACTAGTTGCAGACATTTCTCTGAGCTTTTCCCTTTACAGCCCAATAAGCTCGGGACCCGCTTTGTGAATCCATGAAATGATAAGGAGCATCTTCTCTATATATTAGATTTTCAATATTAAAACGGCGGTCGGCTGCGCATGTATCACAGTATACTGACAATAGATGGACCATTTAAGCAACGAAATGGAAGGTCCCAATCGGAATGAGGGACGTTGGTAGACCAAATAGTCGGTGGGCTGACAGTATTAAAAAAGTAGCTGGACAAAACTGGATAATTTTGAGGAAAAAACAGAGAGTTGTGGAGCGAAATGAAGGAAGCCTGTACCCAAGAAAATGGAATCCATATATCAAAAAGTAATATTAATTATAATAACTAACAGAAAATTAATTAAAGTTCCTTTTTAAATTTATTTCTACTCATTACATTTTGTGTTACTACTATATTGTGAAGATTTTAATAATATATTAAAATTAAACTATTAGTATTTTAAATTAACTTAATCTCTGGTAAGATGCAGGGTAGCAAAAGAGAGTATGATATATCAATCTGATGTCCAAATCCCGCCCATTTAAAATGAAATTTAAATACCCAAATAATTTTAATAAATTATTTGATATTTAATCCCCTTTTTAAATATTTAATTATATTTCCCATAGTAGAGTATTAAAGAAGTATGGCGTTAAAAGCAAATAAATAGCAGCTCCGACATCCGGAGGTTGTATGAGATTACTTTAATATAATATGATATGTGTAATTTGGTGTGTAATGAAGTAAAAAAATCTTAATATTAGTTAATCAGACTATGTACTCTAAAACAATGTATGAACAATAGGTTCCTGTTCTTCATTTAGTTGTGAATGAATTATATATACCTATTTTTTATTTAGACAAACAAAAGCTATCAGGTGTATAAATTAAAAAATTATTGGAAATTTTCATTTTTTTTACTGAAAAATCCTTTAATCTCCAATTCAATCTCAGATCTTTTTATTCAAGCGATTAATTTTTATATTAATTTATGATTTTAAATCGATTGCAACAATCGTATATTTCAATTAAGTAAGTAAGTAAGGTCTATGAAGACATTAAGCATTATTATATTGTTCAATTAACAATTGCATTTACCTTAGATCAATTTAGTAACGGTATATGGATAGTTTATATATACGTCTCTCATGCACGAGGAAAGCTAATGTATCTTAGCTAATACAACTCAATACAATGGGAATTCAGTTACTGAATATGTCCGAAAATGCTTTATATCACAATTTAAAAATTTTGTGAAAAGACGTTTGTGTGTTAAAGGTACCTAATTAACGATTTTAGAAATTATAACAAGTATTTCAATGGTATCATTGTTCCTAATAAATCTATTGTATTAAAAAATAAAGCATGTAACTTCTTATTTCGAATAAAAATATTTGACTTTGATAATATATCACTCAGTTCAGAGTTCTTGACAGTTTCTCCGGGTTCAAGTGTGAAGGGATTTTCTAATAGGTTTATTAAGAGAGCGCAACTCAACGCCGCGTATCATTTTACACGAGTGGAGAAATAATTTTGCCGATCGGACATCGAACCTACAACCATCGCATTCACGGTCAGGTTCTATTTGATGTGTTTACATATCTGGGCGTTTAATTCAGGTATTCAATATAAGAAAAATGTATGTATGAGATTACAAGGTTATAATATTTGAGCTGTCGTACTTGAAGTAAATAAGACTATACAACACATTTTCACATGTGTGTTTTAATCATTTCCAGCTTTTTAGTCCTAAAAGACATCAAAAACAGTTATTAACACTTTAATTCGTTCTTTTTAGCTCTTTTCTATGGCTTTCTTTCAAAAACTAGCTATATATACATATACATATAGCTAAGTTATCAATATAAATGTAACATAGCTTGAGAATTTATTTGTTGGCTAGTACGCTTACAAACTTGAAATTGGGCAGAGAGATGTCCATAACTATGCAGATGAAGTTGCGGACAACAGCTAGTAATAACATAAGCTGGAAGTATCTCCATTCAAGGAGGCGAAGAATTTATGGGTTTTTTTTTAATACCATACAATGATTAACAGAAATAATATGGCAAGGTTCATAATATAACGTAGTTGGGAGCAGAAACTAGTGTGTATATAACATTACTAGCTGTTACCCGTGTCTTCGTCCATAGCAATGGTCAGAGAATGGTTTTGCTAAAATTTGCTAGAGGCTTTACACCTCCCCAATCCGGCCCTGTAAAAGCCTTTACCTTTAGCTTTTTCGTATATATATATATATATGTATATAAAAATAAAATATAATATAAACAGATGATTAGTATTTAAAAATCCCCGTAACACTAACTCAACGATGGGCGCCATACTCAAACCGCAGCTTGAATTCTTTGCAAATGTCGAGGCTGTTCTATTTTAGTCTTAACCTAGATTTGAATGTGCTTCCTTTTACACGTCTACGTGCCTAATTGTTTGATAACACCTGTATTTTACACGTTCAATATAAATATTGATATCACATTTCATCCCGCATAGCAGCGTATTCAGAAAGAGCCTAGTTTCAAGACACCCTTTCCCCCTTTCCACTCGAAAATCGAATAATTCTGTGTTGAGTGGCGGAACCCAACGCCGCGCGTTGTTTTATTTATCAGAAAGAAATTTTTATTTTATTTTAATTTCCCCGAGCGGGTATCGAGCCCACGACCAATCGCGTTTACAATCTTAGTCTTTTGTATTCCTATATATTATTCACAGTTTTATTGTTATAGCTTATATTGTGTTATTTGCGAAGTATATGATTGTGTTGTTTGGTGCGTCTGTATTGTAAACGCGATTGGTTGTGGGTTCGAATCCCATTCGGGATAATGATTATATTTGAAATATTTTCATTTCTTCGCCCTTGTACGAGTAAATAAGACCGCCACCGTGTGAAAGTGAAAGTGGCGAAAGGAGTAGCTTGGCACTAAGCTATTTCTGACTAACCTGCTGCTAAAGCTGATGATTGTATACGGATTTAGAGACGAACCTAGCTCGGAGAAAGTGCAGGTAGGTAAAATGCAGCGTTAAATCCCGCGAACAACGCAAAATTGCTAAAATAATCTGAAAGTAGTCGCTAAAATAAAAGGAATCATCATGATTCATTTCAGTCGTGTAATTCGTCTATGTTATTTTTGAGACATTGTTAATTAAATAATATTTAAATAAATTACTTGTAAGTTAGAAAATATAAGTAAAGGAGGGAAAGCATATTAAATATAACAAATGATATTTTTGGTCGCACTAAGTTATATATATATATAATATTATAAATGCGAAAGTAGCTCTGTCTGTTTGTTGCGCGTCGCTAGTAGTTAATAAAGCTTATTCAAATATATTTTTTAACATTTTTCAAAGTGTTAATCGCACACTTAGGAAATTGAAAAAAACATGTGAGAAAACGTATAAAAATTTGAACGCAGCGAGATTTGAACCCCGCTCCTCTTGACTACTGAACAGTTTTCAAGATGCGCGGGTTCAAATCCAGCTGCGGTTAAATTTTTATGCGTTTTCTGAACATGTCTTTATTCTTTATATTTGTTCTATAAAAGTTTCAATAATATTTAACCAATTTAGCTATATTTAAATATTATTGAATGAATTATTTGTCCGTGCAATTTGATTTTATATAACGCATCGTTTGTCAATAAATGTCAAACTTGATCGCGCTATTCATAAAATTAATTCGAGCTATTCCAATGTTATATAAAATTGTATGGGCAAAATAAATTTACAATATATTTTAAAACTGTTTTTTTATTCTAAAATATTTGTTTTTTTTTTATTTTCATTTATATTCTCATAAATTCAGTTCATTTGCTTAAAAAGAATATAATAAATTTTCAACATATGACAATGACCAACGAATGTTTTCATTTATATATATTTTTTAATTTCACACATTTTCCCACATAGCAGGGTAGATAAAGAGAGAAAACACTCCGTTCCCTACTTTCCACATAAATTCGAGCGCGCATGGCCTTGTTCATCAGAGCGCAGAAATGAAAATAATTCAACCACGATTTGAAATTACTCCGAGTGAAAATCGAACCCACGAAAAATCGCAATTAATTTCAGACGCTGCACCACTACGTCACGATGACCTCATGGATGGATTTAACATGTTTCATAACAGAAACAGGAGTGCCTTGACGCCACATTCTCCGCAAAACCCGAGAAAACGGTTAGAAATCCACTAATAAATACTAAAAAAGTATTTTCCAGGATTTAAAAAAAAACATAACCCAATTGTCCATTTCAGTGCTGTAAATTGCGTTAAGCTCGAAAGCATATACTCTTATATGCTTTGTTTTCACCTGAATTCCTTAATTAATCCTAATGCAATTTGACATGCACGTATTGAACGAAACTAGAATGATTTGCTAGCGTTGCCTTCGACATTTCCGTTAACGTGGATTATTTATTGATTATATATAAATAGGTATTTTAGTATATATATATATATATGATTTACACTTTTTCCGCTCAGGTAATAAAAAGTGCGGCGTTGAGTAAACGCATAACGCATTGTGGCAAGAGTGTGGCATTGCGTCTTGATTTCCGGCTGAAATTAGGTCTTTAATATTTATTTTATATATTATCCCGGGCATAATCAATTGAATCTAATATCTAATATAGTAACGATATAAAACTCTGACCTAAATTTTACGTCTAGCTTTTCAGTATTCATTGCTGCGATGTGATTGATGCCGCATTTTATGTAATGATATTTGATAATATTTTTTTTTTGGGATCATACTTAAGACCTGACAATATACAGCCAAATACCATTAACCGTTCTGCATATTAATAACCCTCAAACGACATAAAATATTATTTCAAATTAGGTAAATATTGGCTTTTAAAATGCAAAATATTTTCTATATCGAGTGTAGAGTTTCTTCGAATACGATTGACAATGAACTGAATGGAAATACGCCGCATTTTCTAGTAGTTCGACTCCGATAGCTATACTTCCAGGAAAATGTCTCGTGAATGCACCCGATATCCGACACCGCAATTTCTTGCACTCCACTGACTTTTAGATATATTTATATATATATATATATATATATATATATATATATATATATATATTTGTATAACTAGACTTATCTATTTCTATCCAATCGGATAAATAACAAGAAATAAAATAGTCTTATGATTTATTTTAAAAAACCTTTGTAATAATATGTATACATATAATAAATAGCTGTTTGTACATGGAAGTTATATGAAAAACAATATCAATGTAATAGAACCCAAAACAAAGATTTTAAATTTTCATTTCTGTTTGTCTGTTTGTTTGTGCACGCTAATCTCATCAACGGCTTAACAGATTTAAATGCTTTTAAATGGTAGTGATTATTTCATTTCAATCAGTTCATAAATGAAAAAGTTACAGCCATTTAAATTATAAATTTAAGCAAACTTTATGATTTAAGTGAGATTGCGGGCGGGAAACGAAATAGCTTAGTCACGGGCATTAAGCAGGCGGAGCCGCCAGCGGGTCGCTTTTTTGGACAGGCCATTGATAAAGTATTTGACTGGGCCGTGGTTGTGGATTTTTCATTAATTCCAATAATAATTATTTAAAGTCATTTTCATTTCACCGCTCTAGTGAAACGGACGGCACTTTCGTCCACTTAACACGTATTGCCTAGAAACTAGGCGAAAATTGGAAAACGGAAAGATTAGCACTATAGCAGTAATGTCGTCTACGTCCTGTTGCTATCCTTGAATAATAATTATGTAAATTGTAGTTGTCAGTATTAGTTATTTCTTATTTTCTTTTTGCTTTATGTTTTTTCGTGCTCATCGGCGTAGTCAGAGAGAACTTGGTGTCAAGATACTCCATTCTCCATATTACCCCCGAAATCGAGACGTTGAGTGAATCCGCATTCACACACACTACAATCCGCACACACTACAAGAACTGTAATATAATAATAAGCTTACAAACCTAGTTTTAAGTACTGAAATTGTTAAAAAAAATATAATGTACGGGCCATATGTCTATACTATATTGATAATAATAAAAATACACTATATTCTCTTTCCCTACATTACTTTATACTAGATATACCTAAAATAACTTACAAACATTCAAAAACTTTCAAAAATCCTATAATAACCTTTAAAAAGCAACACCGCAATCCCATACAACCTTTCTCATCTTTTTTGTGTTGAGCAAACTGGATTTCAAATTCAATTGTATTTCCTCCGGCCAAATCAATTCTTTCCGATGGGAATATGTTCCCATGTAAACCGGAGCGGAATATACCTTTAGAGTTTTCAAACTAACGACTGTACATAATGTAAAGCAATAATAGAATGTAAGGCGAGCCGATCTCGATAGCCACCAATTACTCGATTGCATTCGTTATTAATCCACTGACCAAGAAAACTTGTGAAAGGCTTTTATGCTTTTTAATTGAGCTTTGACGTTAACTCGTATATACACTGATAAAACATGTTAGGTTCATTACCATTAAGCGCCTACCGTATTATGCGGGAGATAAGGCACTCCTTTCTCCGATCTTTGAATCATTTGCATATATCTCTATTAGAGGACTTTCTGGCTCAGTGGGATAGTGTGTGATGTTAAGTGAAAGTTGCAGATTCAAACTCCACTGGGGGGAATGATTGAGTTTATATGATTGTCCATAACTATTATAGATTCAACCACTATATTGTTATTAATCGACTGAGAGAGTCAATACGTCAATATTTGTTGAGGTTCTCATTCAAGGAAAAATTTGTGATTTCGAAAGAAAAATTGGGCTATTAGCTATACATTAATGTACAGGAGTTAGCCATGGATGTTATTAAAATTTATTTACAAGATAACACGAGATTAGGCAAAATATTGTTATAATACTTCTATATTTTTTTTACACTAAGGAAATTGAAAAAGACATATTTAGAAAACGTATAAAAAAATTTACGGAACGGTTTTCTAGAGGCGCGGGTTCAAATCCCGCTGCGTTAAATTTTTTATGCGTCTTCTAAATATGTCTTTTTTATATAATACTTCTAATATGACTGTTTTTAGTCTCATTTTAATACTTTTCAACTATCAAGGTAATATTTGATGGAAACGAGCAACGTGTGTGAGCCCTTCTGGCGTGCGGTTCTAAGTTTCTTAGTTGTAAAATTCTAAATAGAGTCCATATAACAAAATAACCAAACCTATATCCAACAATAAGGTTCTATTTTTTTACTAAGAAATATATAATATCTATAAAGCCTCAGTACATTACGCATCGGCCTTGCCTGTATTTTGCTTGTTGTTCCTCTTATCTATCATTTGTATGTATCGCCGAATCAATCACGAGTATATCTTTGCTTTATGATAACATATATATAATCATTCGATTAGTACAACATTTTAAACGGTGGAAAACGTCAAGGATAAAACCAATTTGTGGTAAAATTTTGTTAAACTATTATAGATTTACAGTAATTCGCTTTCGCTTCACTTTTCGCTTCGCTTCGTACATGGTAGTCCGGGAGCAAACACTTCCTGTCAAAACACTCCCGTTCCATGCTTTAGCAGAGCCGAGAATTTTATATTATTTGAATATTCCTCTGACATTTGCAGTCACATGCCTATCCACTGCGCGACGAGTGCATCTAATGTATGTGTTTTTCTTTCTGTATTTTATATAATGAAATAAATATAGGAAACTCTATCGTATCGTATAGTATTACAGTTGGTGAGTATCCAGCTGTTTAAGCGATTTCAGTGGCTTCGATTTCGTATATATATAATAAATTTCGTATATACTATAATATTAATATTTAAAATAATATTTAAAACAGTTTGTACTATATATAATATATCAAAAACAGCCGAAAAATTTAGATTTCTGCACACTGCTGGAAGCCGGACCAGAAAATTAAGTCCAACTTTTAAAGAAGACAGTGTCTTAAGGCACACATAGGTATATATACGAAAAAAAATCTTTGATCATATTACATTTACTTCACTTAACCAAAAATCGAACCTACGATCACCTGCCTGCCTTATACACAGATTATGAGCCTATACTAAAAAAATTGTAAAGCTCCTAACACATGTATACAAAAATATATGTATGGAAAATATAAAAATAAGGCGACGCGACGTATCTCCATGACACGCGTCCGTGAACACGCTCCTAGTGCCAACGAAGAGGATATTGGTTTTATATTCTAAATCTGTCTGATATGCATTGAAGAAGGAATTCAATCTTATATTTCATTTACAGCTTCACGCTGTCAGAAGGAACTTATCACTCTGTCAAGACACTCTTATGGAGACAGTATTTAAGAGAAAGCGCGGGATTGAGTTCCGTCACTTAACACGCAATGTGTCTATTTCGAGAGTTACCGTCTAAAACTGCGCTTCGTCTCAGGTACCAGAGTGGAGAAATGGAAATATTCCGCAAAGTTTTTAGGTAACGGTCCCAGGCGGTAGAAAGTTTCCAATCGTCTTCTCTATTGAAATTGGTATGTTTTCGGACCTTAATCGCCTCGCAGTTCATATCAGGGTTATATAGGTTTTTCTTTGCGAGAATATAAGGCTTATCAAACCTGATGAAGTGGTTGGCTTTGCCCGTTGTATGCTCAGACACAGCTAACTTCAATACACGCCCATTCTTGATATTGGAGACGCGTTCCTTCACCCTAATACCGATGCCTCTCTTTGTTTGATTAATGTATATTTTAGATTTCGGTTAAAATAGTTTCATTTAAGATGCAAGCATTAAACAAGCATTTTATTGTGATTTAAACTAATTTAAATGTAAGTTACGAAATTATAATTTTTTGTCTCAGTTTCTAAATTACTTGCGTGCGTGCCTACGAAAAGCGTGGGTTTTTGGAAATAGGTATATATATATATTTTTTTATTTGTGTGTCACTACGGCAGTTTTATCTAAAATGGTACAATAGCAGATATAATGGTAAAATAGCAGAATATGAAGAAAGATATTATGGAGAAAGGTAGTATGGTATATAATACTAGCGACCCGCTCGAGATTTAGTCCGCGTGAACTATAGCTGTTTCGTGTTTCAACGGCCTTTTCTAAACTAACTAAAAAATTGGGATATAAGGCAGTCTATTGTCATCCCGAGTCCCTCAAGTGTCTCTACATAAAATTTAATCACAATCGGTACAGCGGTTCGCCCATTCCCATTAATAATATTAGTATAGTAAACTAGATATTGATATAATAGTATATCAATATATATATATACTATTATATAATATTGATATAATAGTATATATATATATATATATATATATACTTATTTTAGATATTGGCAATTACATGAATTGAGCTATTATGGAATAGAGTCAATAGGCTATCATGCATCGATGTGATAGCGTGTTTATCAATAGTGTACTTAGTTGACTTTCTGTATGGAAGCATTCGGATGGGATCGTAAATTCGAATTATGTTCGTATTCTACAATATGCACAATTATTTTTTTTTCAATTTCAGGTTATTTGCATTTCCTACATACTGTGTCTGGCTGTGTACCACCAGTGTAGGTATGGGGTCCACACCCATACTAATGGTATACAACCACCAACACCCCATTCGGATTTTGGCTATGCTATTTCTATTTACAAGTATAAGTTAGAGATAAAAATAAACTCTATATACTTACATTAGTTCAATAAATTATTTCTTTAAAAAATATTAGATATTATACATGTGGAACGTACCTATCAGCGTAATTAAGCTATACGTCAGTTAATGGATTAATACCCGGTAGGGTTATAAAATTAAATCAAATATTAAAAATAATTTTATGACAAGAGTCGTATGTCGTAGCATATAGTTTTATGTCAATAAATGTAAAAAAACCTGATTCATATTGATAGTTTTAATTTAAACATACGAAATTACAAATTTATACTAATATTATAAATGTGACAGTCTGTCTGTCCGTGACGCTTTCAAGGCTAAACCACCGGCCCGATTTGGATGGAATTTAGAATGAAAAGAGTCAGGGTCAAGCATAGGCTACTTTTAGGCAAAAATCAACCCTTAAAGGATTACAATAAAGGATATAAGTTTGTGTGAAAAATCTAAAACGCTTTACCGATTTCGATGAATTTACTCAGGAATGGGTCTCTCCCACAGAGACAAAAAACCCACCATTAATAAATTCTTTACAATTTTGGGTCAGTTTCAATGCCAACATGTACTAAATGGAAGTAATCCATACTAATATTATAAATGCGAAAGTAACTGTATTTGTCTGTCTGTGACATAAACACTACTGAACCGCTTTAAGTTTTTCCAGGAATTTCATTGTTTTACGAAAATGCCATTGAAAATACGAAACAGCTACAGTTCGCGCGGGCGAAGCCGTTAGTGGGTCGCTAGTTTTATTTTATTACTAAAATTGTAAGTTATAAGTTTTTACTTCTATCGACAATCCTAATGGCTGTCTTTTAAGCTTAGCTTTATGGTTGACTACCATATATGAGAGCGCATATTCTTTTATTATTTCTTCTCACTCATATATCATATATGTCGAAAATCCGACAATTCGCAATAAGGCTGTAAGCTAAGATCGCACTGTAAATAGTGTGTATAGATAAAACAATCTCGTGCGTAGTTTGTATTGAACTAATCTTATCATACTAAAATAATTTCTTTCCGCATTACAACGCTGTTTATATGGTACAAAAAAAAACAAATATTTAAAAAGTGTATTTTTTTATATATTATCAAGAAAACAATGCGTCAAGGCAGCGTAGATCTGACGTAGGATTTATTGAGATGGATGTAGGTGTAAGGTCGATTTATTATTTTTAACTTCACTATTCTTTATATATAGTAGGGCAAAAAGAAGGAAATTTAGTGTTTTGAAACTCCGTTTTTTATTGTAATAGACACATTAAGTTTCGAAATTAGACACCTTGATTTGTCTTATCATTAATTTAATTAATTAATTAAATTCACCTAGTGACTTCGAATTAACAACTGCCCTGTGATCAGCCAGATACTATCTCTGCGATACTATATACAAAATATAGGCGATGTAAGAATATAACAGTATTGAGTAATTGATTTTAATTTGATTTGCTTTTTTTTTAATAAATCTATCCGTATATATGACTAATTTAACACGTAGAATATAAGTCCTACTAAAATTTAAGTACAGTGAAACTATATTTTTTTAATTTACTTTTCTCCATTTTCCTATCAAATTTGATTTCTGACATTGCGTTTTCATTATACCAGATCGGAGAAATGTAACTATATTAAAAATATAATCATTCCCCCAAGTGGGGGAACGAAGCCACGACCAATCACGTTTAGAGTCCACCCCTGCGCCAAGGTGGCCTCTTAGTAAGTTATTAGTTTTAAAATGTAGCGTATAATTTGCTCACCGTTTTAATAACAATGTCAATATCTCACGCAGATTATGCGAGCTGCACCACTAATGCAGCAGCATCTTCAGAACAATTATTATTATACGAGTTGTAATATATTACAAGCTCTGGGTTATCAAATATTATATTACTCGGATGTTTATATTATTATATTATTATTACAATGTCGACGTTTAACTTGTCTTATTATACAGGTAGTGTAGCTGGGTAGTGATCGGTCACTCTAGCTGTCTCCCAAAATGAGCGATCCGCAATACGAAGAAAGTAGAGAATTGAGTGAAATAGACTCTTCTTAGACATTGTTATTGCCACAAAAATCGCACTTCATTCAACGTTATCGTCAAATCGAATTTATTTATATACAATATTTTAACGAAAAGTTATAGATTATAAATATAATTTACAAGGAGTGCGTAATAAGCCTCTTTAGAACCATATTAATATGTTATCTTTAGTTGATGTGATATTAACAGCTGATTGCAATGCGACATTTACGCAACTATATATATATATACATACTTCTTTCGCCTCGTCCACTATCATCAACCTCTTTATACATACATATATGTCCTCCAGGCTTTTTACGTTACGTCAAGGAAGGTATCAATCTATATCGTGTTCTCGAAGGTTAACCAATGTACGAGAGTATATCTAACTTTATCGAGAAACATATAATATAAATATTATTATATATTGATGATATTTTGAAACAATTAGTGGTTAGGCTTATCAGAAGTAAACTTTAAAATATATTTAGATAGAAATAATTATAGCCTCGTAATTTTAATTTGAGCAATGAAACTTGCAATTTTTAGTTTGTAACTAGAATAAGTTCAAATTGAAGTTGGGGGGAAATTTTATATATTGCGAACAGTGATTATATTGAAATCGGCCGACATAATGTACTATATCTTTCGCTATATCTGAAATACGTAAAATGCGTACCGATAAAAAGCATACAAATGTTTGTAGGTTACATACGTATGTAAGTTAAAAATTTCAAATAATGTATAAACTTGATGTTTTTGATTTCCAATTTCAACCTTTTGATTTCGGGTCAGTGGAAAACGGATAGTCTTGACACTAAATTCTGACTACTCTAAGATGAGAGAAGAAGTATAAACTATCTAAAAAATTATATATATATACATATATATATATATATATATATATATATATATATATATGTATAAATATATAAACATATATTATAAACTTAATTACTTCAAAATAAACATTTTGTTCCCAATGTTGTCTTAATGTACGCTTTTCACACAAAGTAAAAAGGCAATGACGTATATAACTAAAGAAATTGATCTTGGATAATATTAGGTAAGTTTGTAACTTACACACTATTTCATCTCATTTGCTAGTCTGTGTATAACTGTGGAAAATTAGTATATGCGTTAAGTTTTTTTTAATGAAAACAAACAGTGCATAGATTTAACACTATACTTTATATAAAAATGCATAGAAATATATTGAATTAATAATATAAATATTACACATGCTATAATGTGTTTGACATACATTTCTGAATAAAGAGCCATCTTAGCCAGCTTATTCTTCTTTAAAAAAATGGATTAGAAATACATAAAAATTGTAAAAGAAATATTACACATACCGCTTATGTGTTTGATATACACTTTTGTTTAAGCTGGCATACGTTGCTGAAGCGAAGCGTATTTCCCGTATCATCGGGAACTACTCGTATAATTATTTGTTAAACGTGAAATATAAAGAGATTTATAACTCTACTAGTATTAATTTTTTTTATTAACAACGTTCTTATAATAGTAAAGTCTGGTGGGGTGAGACCTTGGTCACACTCATTTCGTTGTAATTTTCGAACTTAACAAACATTATACAAACAAAGCTACTGTTCAAATTCGACCAGATATTATCAAATGTATTTTTGGCACCATTGTGGTGTATTTGGATAGTTCTCTGATTGTTTCAACGATGGTAGCGGGTTCGATCTCCACTTGTTAAGTGTCTGAATTGTCAATAGGTGTTTTAGCTTCAGGCTTTGTTCAGGCATATTTTCTTTTTTAATTTAATATGAATGAAAAGTGTAGAAGTGGAGGACACTTAAGATCTTTTTCACTTTGTATATGACAAGGTAAACCATATGATAAGCCTAGTCTATAATATGTAAATACATATAAGTTATCTGTTAAGATTTGTATTCAAGGCTAAACATTGAAAAAGTCTTACATCATATTAGTATTTGGCATTCATACAACACTCAGTGCACTTTAACCTAAAAATAAAGTTTTTGTTTTTTATTTATTTCTAACGTACCTTCGTACAGTGGATGTGTTGATAGAAGATAGAATGACGTGGCATTTTCGAAATTTACTTGTTTTACGATTGTCTAATCTAAGCTTTTATTGTATGAGTACGACCTCGTTTTAATACTTGAAGGAATTTTTTTGGAATACTTTGAACGAAAATCATGAGGTCTGAAGAGTAAAAAATTTGTTTTGTTCTCCATATGGCATATTCAAAGTGCATATGGAGAAGAAATGCAGAACGTCCTTTTATAAAAATGCATTTACAGGTACATGAAATAAAAAAAATAAAGTGTACACACAATACTATGTGTTTGACATACACTTTTGAATGACGCGAGGTTGCTCTACAATATGTGTACAAGAGAATACAATAGAATATGTGTAGAATATGTGTACAAGACAGCACAGTGGCTTGTTTCAGAAATGACAGACCGTTACATTCTACGGTTATAGGTTCGTCGTTTGCATGTTGCATGTTTTTATTCATAAAAAAATTCGTTTAAGATTGATTAGATAAATTTCATTGCTCTCTTTTAAAGCGTGTTGAATGACTCACTCAACACTGTACTTTGTCTTACAATATCGGCGAAAATAGTACGAATAAGGAATCGAGTTACGATCGAACCCACTACCACCGTTAACAGGCAGACGCTAACACACTATGCCACAATGGCTTCTATATAAAAATAATTTACTACTAAAGTATATACAATTCGCGTCACGACAGGAAATATGTAGTTGTCGTCGTTATGAGGCATTGTTTATACTAATTTTGGTTTAATTTAAATAGCTATAGGGACACAGACTGTTGTAATGTAAATATATTTCTAGTAATAGTTTTTAATGGTCTGTGAAGAATAATTTTATTAATATATAAAGGGACAGCTTTGGACCAGTTTTTACGAAAATTAAACTGAAACTGAGTAAGTTTAGGCGTTGAGTTCCGCCTCACGTAATACTAAATATAACTAAATGTACGAAAAGTGGAGAACGGACTCACTTAACCCTAGATTCTCTCTGTCTATTCTGCATATCAGAAAGAGGCATACAAATGAAAAATATAAAGCTATATAAAATATAACAATACATAATTATAACATAATTTAAATAATGGACTGCATTTTAACACGTACAGAGGCTTTTGAGGTGGAATTATAAAATAGTCGATTTGCAATTGAATTGTAAAATGTATTGTATTACCTTTGGACGTTAAAATGTATTTTGTGTTACATTATAAATTGAATATTATTTGTCAATTATTCATATACGAGAACACATTAATGTATTGGTATGTACATGTGAAATTAAAATAAATATTAAGTTAATATATGTACATACATGCATATGTGAAATTTTTTATATATATATATTTTTTACTTATAAACATTATGAACAAATTAACTACGGGCATTGCCTCAAGTTGGAACCGAACCCCCAACTACAGCCAATTTAGTACATTAAATAATTTAATCTATATAAGAAATAATCGTCAGCTGAGTAGTTAGTGAGTTGAAGTTCGTATATTAAAAACATCTATTAAATGGATAACGTATTTATTTTGAAATTAAACTATTTTAAAATAAATGTTAGAAATACGTTTCGAGCACTTTACAGCAGTCCGTGGTCACAGCTAGAGTTTCGAATACAAAAAATTAATTTCAAAATTTTTAATACTCGCCAAATCCAAATAACTTATTATGTGAACCAGTACGGATTGGAAAACGTATTTAATTTCCAAAAATAAACCTTCTTCGATCGAAAATCGAACTCGCACCCATTGAATACTAGTCAGATTCTCTCACTTTGCGCTACGAAATCCTCATCATTAAATCTATTAATTTAATTCCGAAATATCAATGACAGTGTTATAAAACCTCGTTAATTAGTAAAAAGCATTCAACAAATTACACTATTCAGATTAATAATTTAAGCAAATTCAATGATCATTTGCTTCACTGAACCATATGATGACTGCCGTTCTGGTTGTACGGTATTTTTGCGTTTAAATTTACCTTTGTTAATGGTATTTCAACCTGTAACTGTAATATTTGGGCACACCTTCACTAAACGTGTAAGTTACTTTGGACAAAAGTGTACGTCAAACACACGGTTGTGTGTAAAATATTAATTTTAATAACTTAATATACATATTGCTTTGGATTATTATAAAAAATATATAAGAAACACATTACAAAGGAGTCCAAAGTTTTTCCATCACCTCTGAATTTACTATGAGAGCTAACATTAAATCTTTACAAACAGTATCATTGAGAACAATAGGCTAATAGAATATAATACACTGTTGCCTAATAATGTGATTAGTGGTTCTTTGGAGTACAGACAATATAGTGTCAAGTCACTCCCATTTATTTTTAGACATTTGTCTATTGACACAGTGATTTATACTCCTCTGTCACACTCGGATGTAATAAACAAAAAAACGAACAAAGACAAATGGCTCTTGTCGTTTTTATTTACAATTATTTAGTTTATTTACATATACCTAAATCCCGTGAGCAAGTACCATTTAGTGATATGTGACATTCAACTTCACCTTTCCTACCGCATTGCAATGTAGTCAGTGAAACGAAGCTAGTGTCAAGACACTCCGCTCTCAAATCTCCACTCGAATTCGATACATTGCGTGCTGAGTGGCGGAACTTATCGCCGCGCTTTGTCTTGTTCCCACCGAGTGGGAATCGAACTTGCAACAATCTCGTTTACAGACCAGACGTTGTCCCACTGATATCTAATTAATATTTGTACAGACACCCTTACCTGTTTATTGGCTTGTATCTAGCTATGTAAGCAGGCAAATTTGGATACGTGTCCAACGGCAATACAATTTTCATAGCTCGAACCTTGTATCCTAGTCAGGCTGATCAGGATAACTATATAGGATAGATTGATAGGACTAAGAACAGTTTTAAACGCGTCTTTTAAACTACTTCTTATTATATTATTTTACGTTTATTTAATCTATAAAAGCTTATTTAAAGTATCTTAGCTCTTCTCTGTGCATGCGGGTGAGTGTAAAATAAAAAAAAAAAAAATAGCCAATTTCAAAATACAATCCTGTCTCAAACATTAGAAAATGTACATTTTTATTTATAAGTCAGTTGTCGGCTGGATTATTTGCGAGATTTGTCATAGAATTTTCGTCCGAATTAGTGATATTGTGTGTTGAGTAGCTTACCAGAGTGAGGGAATGCAAATAATTTTAAAATAACATTCTTAAAGGGAAAATCGAACTCACACCCATTGAATACTACAGCCAGACTCTTTCCCTCTGCGCTACGTAGCCAGAATTATGGCTCGTAATGATATAAATCTATTTATTTAATCTCGAAATAGCAAAATAAAAGGTAAACAAAGTAAAATTATTATAAGATTGACTTTAAAAGTAACATACTATTATGTCTCCATTAATTATGAGGTATTGTTACAACTCAAAAGTCAAAAGCCTTTCAATTACCAGCTTGACATTTTCAGTATGAATTTTTCAGTGCAACGCTTAGGGGTGGTTACAGGAACTGGTATCCGAACCCTAGTATCGTTTAAATACACAATAATTACACTAATAATACAGTAGTGTCGTTTAAGTCGATTTACTAAGAAAATGACATTAACGTAAGTAGTGTAATTTGTCATTGTTTAAAATTAATTTCAATTATAAAATAAACTTTATACATATATCAGTACAATTTTCGTACTTGCAACGTGTATGGGATGTCAGTCAGTCTTTAAGATGCATGTTAAATATCACTACGTGAGCGCAGTGTGACAGCGTCTGTGTACAAGATTGTTGTGGGTTCGTTTCTCACTTGGAGGAATTATAATTTTTAAATAATTTTCATTTCTCCGCTGTAGTGACAAAATATAGGGCGGCGTAGAGTTCCGCCACTCAGCACACAATATCTCGAATTGGAACAGAAAGCACAGAATTCAGTTTTTCAACAAAAAGATTTACTCATTAGTCTCTAATCGGTATCTTTCTAAGCTCTTTCGCTAACCTCTCTGAAATCCTTGCAAATTTTGCACTTATAAAAACAAAAAAAAAACCAGTATCCCCCAGAGGGCATCACCTAAATAAGAAACTAAAATCGCCGAATGCGTCCAACCGCGCATAGCGGTGTGAACTTAGCAAAGTTATAACTTAAATTATACAATTATTTATTACTCGAGTCGTTTTTATTACGTCTGTACTAGCACGTTATCGGTTTTTTGTGGCCATATTTCAGTTTTACAGGCCTATTTATCATAATGTATTTTTTAAAGCATTCGATAATATTCCTAGTTGTAGCCTAGTTAAAGTTGTAGAAGTCGTTTTTGATTTGTATTAAATGAAGACAGGTTGATTCGACGAATTAATTAAAAATATCGTGTGACAAGTAACTATGCAATGTGGCATAGTTTACGTAAACACACTAATAAGGTCATATGCAGTGTGATCGCCTTTGATTGTAAACGGTCGTGGGTTCGACTCCCTCTCGGGGGAGTCATCATATCTTAATTATATTTATTTCTATTGCCTACGCTCTGGTATGATAAATCGCGGCGCCGCATCACGTCACTTGACACAAAAATGTATCGAATTCTGGCGGGAAATGGAGAACAGAGTGTCGTGACATACTTAGTTAGGTATGATTTTAAAACCGGTTTTCAATCCGTAACCCACAAAAATACTGTTTATTTCTCATACACTGTAAATGTATTAAATGTTACATTATTAGACCTATTTACATTCCCTCAATTACAGTCTGCACACATAAGATAACAACACAACTAGAGTATTATGAAACGAATAGAAGTGGCACAAATATTTGTGTGCTATTCAATACCTTATATATAACTTAACGGTGGTGTAGTGGTAAATACATTTTGTGGGGTTATAGGTTCAACTCCTTAAAACTTAACAAGTGAGCATACTATATATATTTATATAACTGATTACATAAATAAATTCTCAAATTTTTATATATATGTGTATGTAGGTATGAATACAAGACCCCAATCTAGACCAACTAAACAGACCAGTCTAGGATTTTAGCAAAACAAAAAAATGTTTTTTTTTAAACCACGATTTCTCTATGAATATTGTAATTTTAATACAACACATACTACATAAATTTTAAATTAATTGCAACAAACATAATTAACTATAACGGCCCGCCCGCCCCAACTGAGCATTGCGTCTATACACATATATAGTGGCGGAACTCAACACCGCGCCTTTCCTCACCAAAACAGGGAAATAAAAATAAATGACATATTCAGAATACCTATAAAAATTTGAACGCAGCGGGCTTAGAACCTCGCCTCTTGAAAACCGTTCAGGCGCTCTGACAGCTAAGCCATGCGTTCTACATCCAGCTGCGTCGAAATTCTTATACGCTTATTACAACTTATATTTGTTGTTAGCATCTCTGTAGAGAGATTTTTACAAATTTCTGCTACCCAAAGATTATTCTACGAACAATCATTTGGCAAGAGAGAATGCTATTTATTAAATATTTTTAACATAATTTAATGATGAAGAGCCGCGGGTTCTAATCCACTAAAAAAATATATTATACGTTTTCTAAATATGCCTTTTTAAACTTCCAAAGTGTCCAAATAATACTTTAAAAAAAAGTGAATATAGTTTTATTAAATCTTTCTTTAGAGCTGGGTTCGATCTCACAATCAAAGAACGTTTGCAGTCATACTGTCCCCACGACAGCATCTAATAGCATTATATATATTTTTAAATATATAATAATATATTTATATATTTATATGTTATGATGATATGTATAAAATACACCGCTTTACCGATTTTACTTCCCCTACACCTTACAATTGCCTGGCAGATATCGCCTATAGCTTATATATAAGGCTGCCTGCTGTATATTTAATTTTCTTTTGCCAAGTTTTTTCACGTTTTTTTTCCTCTACCTTCCGGTTAAAACCGACATTAAGTGTTGACAGTAAGTCTCAACTCCGCGCTTTGTATTGCCACCAGATCCGGAGATACAAACATAATTTAAATATAATCATTACCCCGAATGGGAATCGAACCCGTAAAAAAGTTCAAATTCAGACTGCCGCACTGCGCCAGGTTGGCTTCTATTACAACTAATAAAATATTTTTTATTTCCCGAGTCGTATCAATATGTTATTATTATATATATGAATGGACGATGGATATATTATCTAAATTCAAAATGTATTCTAGCTATAGCTAATTCACCCTAAGTAAACACACCCCTTTGTCTGTCTTTCTGCCGCCACCGAGTCCGGCGACAGTGAGTCTCACGATACAAATGTATGAAATTTGAGTTAATTATAGAAATGTAATATGCTGCGGAATTTGTTTTGTATAAGTTTTATTTTTTATATTTTAAGGACAATAGAAAAAACTCATTTCTCGTGATGAATCTCATGCTCTTGGAATGTTGCGGCAAAATTAAAATATAACAGTTCTCAAAGCCGATAAAGGTAACGCGACGGGGAAACTAGACACCGACGAGTATAAACAAAAAATGTCAATATTACTATCGGATCAATAAACTTATAAAACTGTTGACAAAGACCCCACAACAAAAACACTTAAAAAAACATCCGTTTTCATATCAAAACATGCGAAGAAATTACATCTTGACATTAAATCTCTCGTGCCTAGTTGTGTAAAACCTGCAAAATTGTATGGGTTACCAAAAATACACAAAAAAATGTACCGTTTCTATAGTAGTTAGTTTTATAAGTTAGTCCTATAGTTAGCCAGACCGATACGCCGACGTATAAACTGGCACAACACGTCGCGAAAGTCTCCTCTACTGTCTCCTCTATGTGGCCGTATCATACCATTTTGTTAGCGGACTGAAAGACCTTAAGTTAGCTAACAATGAAACTATGGTCAGTTTTGATGTCCAGCCGCTGTTACCAGTATACCAATAAAGGACTGCATCAAGATTGTCAAGAGGAGTAATTTAATGTAGTTAGCATTGCTTTAAAAAAATATTGGTTTCCTTTATTTCTTCTAAATACAAATGCTGTATGTAGCTTTCCTTTCACATGTGTAATGATAGTTTAATTTTAAGTAACTAATAGACTTTCAATGTGTATAACAGATTTCTATTCCAAGCTTTATCTAAGAAAACTACTGCTGACTTTGAGAAAGCAAAAATATTTTCCTCATTAGATTAGATGCAAGCAAAATCGTGTCAATGTACCACTAAAGTTACTATTAAAAATAAGGCTTATAGGTTCCTTACTGGACTTAAGCCTTAAACAAGACATTGTATACTCATATTTCTTCTTCATGTAAATTATACGACGAAAAGAATACTTTTTTGTGATTCAATATCACAACCGTTTTGGGATTCAAACCAGAGTAATTAAAAAAAAAAATACTATACCTTACTATACATCAGCGGCGAGCAAACCCGCGGCCCGCTTAATATTTTTATTAAACCCGGCCCGCCAATTTATATAAACAAATATATTCTCTCGCTAATATGTCAAATTAATGCGACTTGTTCCAACATGCAATATGATTGCAGAGTGCATATTAGGTTGCTTTATATTCGTTCATTTAATTTTGTATGTAAACATTTTGTGTCACAAACAATGTTTTTTTAATCTAGTGTTTATAATAAAAATACTATTTTAGATACTATTAAGAAGTGTGATTTTGGCCGCCAAAAAGATCTGAATTTGGACTAAAATTATATATATAAATATTCTACCGTTGCTAAAAGATTGATGTTTTAATATGTATTTTAAGTAAAATATTTTCTATTTCTAATTAAACATCTCTACTATTTATTTGGCTTTTGATTATTTGAATTGTGTAGATGACTGCTTCGTGCACTAACTGCTATGTAGGTCTTACCTGAAAAGAAAAAAAAGTTGTACTATTAATATATATATATATAATAATATATACTATATTATACTATATACTAAGTTGTTGATATGATAAATTCATCAAACTATAACATAAACTTTCAGAAACACAGTATAAAATCGTTTAAGCATATATCAGAGAAGGCAGAAATTACCTAGCGTTAAAACACTAGCCTAATATTAGAAACATTGCGTATTGAGCGGAAACTAACGCCACGCGCAAGACTAAGGAAATTCAAATAATATATTAAATTTATATATAATAATTTCGCTGTGTGAGATTCGAACCCACAAGCATCACGTTTACAATGTAACTGTACTATCAGGAAGTTCTACGATTGATTCATTGTGCCATATCGCAAAATCAAATTTAAAGTGATATTATATTTCGCAAATCATACATATTATATAACCGGTGACCACTTGTAGAAGTGTACTTGCCTGTAACATGCTTCTAATAGAGAGCATTCACTCTCTTACCTATGAACTAATACACTTTTAATCTAATAATCTAGATTATTTTACTATCCCACTTACATAGATCTAAGCGATACGTGACTGAAGTAGCACTTTCAGGCTTTGTCTACGCCTACAACATGTATGTCTATAGGAACATTACACGACATCTTGTTTAATATTGTATAATTCACTTGCGTTTAAAAATAATAGACCCACTTCGCACACTACAGTTTAAGGCTGATGATATGAGAAACTAGCTATTAAAAATTAGAATAAAAAAGAAATCTGGAAGGTTTCTTGAGGCTGAGCTCTGGCACGAATCCTTCTCTAAACAATGTCCCATAGATGTTTAATGGGATTTACATCAGGACTTCTTGCTGGCATATGTAACATGGATTTCAGTCTCGTAGATATTTAAAAATTATTGCGGCAGTGTGTCGTGGGTTGTTATGCGTAAGGGTGAAATCGGTGACTAAAACCAGCGTACGGCATAACATCTTGTTGGAAACTGATGGATATAACCAGATATGAACTCAAGATCAGTTCTTCCTTCTAAATTATTAGAATGTCTGATACATGTCGTTGATTAGAGAACAAACACTTTTTAAATAACGTAAGTACTGCGCCACGCTCAACACAAAAGTCTTTTCTAATAATCATCAATCAATCAATCATCGTGGTAGCGACACTTGTCAAGTCAATATTAAAAAAAAAGAAGAGCTTACTCATGTACTATAAATAACTATCAAAAGAAAGATCAGCCCAAATGGTTCATTATTACAAGGTGGAGCAAATCGCTCACCCTTTGGTACACTTTTCTACATCCATCGTTTCCATGTAGAGTGATTTTACGCTCTACCTAGAACAGTTTAAGCCTAGCTTCGCTTAGCTAGCTTTTTCGAGCGACCAATTAACGTGAGAACGAAAAGCCGAAGCCGCATTTGGCGATGAGCAGGAGTTATTATATTCATATAGACCTACTAGCCGGAACAAACAGACTGACAGACACAAAAATAGCAAAAAATAATATTCTGGTATGTGTAGCGTGTATACATACATATATATTTTTAGCATATATATACCATAATATTAATTTATTGACTACAATGGTTCACTATTTTGGCTTTAATGGCTTGAACATAAGATACATACTTGATATTTTGGTCAATTCACACAATGTCTTTATAACTTGTAGCCTATGTGTTATTCTGATGTAAAGTTTCATTAAAATCCATACAGTAGTTTATATTTAAAGAGTAACAAACATCCTTACAAACTTTCGCTTTTATAATATTAGTAGGATTTGTGGGTTTGTATGGATGTAATCCTCTTTTAACAAGTCTTCAGCGTACATTCAATGTACTTACTTTGACATCACGGACGTCGCAGATGTCAACACCATAAAGCGGTCATCTTGCTCTGACGCGGCCCGATTTCTTCCTGAACCCGGCCGTCTATTAAAGCTTGCAGTCTCTAGAAACTTTCTATACGTCCAATCATACGACAGAGTTTAGCTGCGATTCGTTGACTTAAGTCAGCCTCAATCAATACCAGTACTTGAGCTGCCTTATATAGATAAGTTACCATTTTCACAAAGAGTAATTAAACTTAAGCTCTAAATTAATAACCTAAAAATTTAGATTGAAATAGAGAAAATCGATTTCTAAAATAACAATAAATTTTTGAAAATGAGTGATATGTAAGTAACTAAAACTCGAGTCGCGGTAGTTAACAAATTCCTTTTTGTCATATTTGAAGGTTGGCTATAAAGTTATATATACACGTTATAATATTTACTCATTTGTAGTTTTATACACACTAATATTCAGAGAAATTTGTTATAGTTTTTTTATTATACATTTTTATTAATCCAAGACAGCCTAACTGGGTACCAAACCCACAATCAATGCCTAAACAGCCAAACACCACTAACCCACAATGGATACGCCCCTAATGACTAAGGCTAAGCGGTGTATACACACATACGTACATACATACATACTCTCATAGAGATATACATATAAACGTTTCGTGCATCTAATTTGTATACAATTGTAGTAAGAGAGCTATTCGAAGTAATGGGTTAGATTGCTGAATTATTCAATATTCTTAAGCATAATAAGTATCCTTTGGATAATGTATGTTTATATTAACTATACGGTTGTAGTTAAACTGTGAACATACTGCTAGTGCAACAGTTAACATCAGTAATCAAATTCTAATTATAATTAATTGGGATTAAGTCATTATAACGCATTTGTACAGATTTAATGTCAGTTAAACGCAAATTAACAACTCTTAGTGCAGTTTTAATATATTTGCTATTTTTGGATCACAAGTGTATACATACTTAAGAATTAAACTCGTAACAATATTACTTAATATATTCTGGCAATTTGCCAAATAGAGGTAGGTCAAAAGGAATTTTACTTTAGAATCTCCACAATAGAGTCCGAGACACAATAACCTGCCAAATTATATGCCAATGACGCTTGGGAATGTTGATTTATAGCATTTTTGTCAATTAATATAAATTAAATATTACGAAATTAACATAACAATATATGAGTAGGTGCTAGATGCATATAAAATGTTGTCAATGTTCAAAACAAACGTTTCGAAATAAATAAAAAAAACTTTGAATTATACGATCTTAGATTTTCGCGATTACTAGTAATCGCGTGGTCAGAGGTAAGAACCTGCGACCACCGACTACTGTAAAGTGTTCGAAACGTCGGGTTGTTGTAAAATGTATTTGCGAATACCAATAATATACGCGATTAATCCGGCTCAAAATAGTTTCATATCAAAATATCTTGGCAAAAAGTGGAAAACGGAGTGTAAGCACTTGTCTCTCTCATAGAGATATTTCGTATAAAATTAAAACATTTCTTGTTTTAATATGTATTTTTTATATATTACTGTTATACTGAGATATATAATACATTATATAATCACACCTAGAGGCGATATAATAGTTCAATTGAACTTCTTGTTGTTAAAGCCAAGGTATAAGGCACTATGTGAAAGGTCACCAATGCGGTGGCCAGATCAAGTACATTTGCTAGTAGGTGGGTGTTGGTGGTGGGTGGGTGTTGGTGGTGGGTGGGTGTTGGTGGTGGTGGTAAAGGGTGTACCAGAAATAAGCTTTAAACTGGGAGAGCGCGGGCTATACCTGCCACTCCGAATTGAAACAACATATATTTTTTTAACATTTTTTAATGTGTTATTCGCACACTAAGGAAATTGTAAAATACATATTTAGAAAACTCTCGCCTCTTGAACGATTTTCAAGAGGCGCGGGTTGAAATCCCGCTGCGTTCAAACTTTTATACGTTTTCTAAATATGTCTTTTTGAAACAACATGTCGACCACGACCACGAACACTCAGCCAATAGTGGTATGATAACAAAAACATACAATTAATAACCAAACATCTAAAAACTGAAATGGTTTGAGCCGATGTTATAATTGCATGCGATCATTAATAAAATTAAATAATGTTATTTACAGTATATAATTTTTTTTTATTTTTTATTTTATTGTAATTTGTAATTATTTTGAAATAGGCTAAGGTGCTGTAAGTGTTATTAGCTCGTATCGTGTACAATTGGTTATGGGCGTTGGTTTGCGTATACACAGGGTGTATTTTATTTCAGCTCCACTGCATGCCTTGCCTTTCCCTGCATATCAAGGTACACAGATAGAGCATAGCCTGCCTTATAGACATAGACACTCTGTTTGTAGGCAATTGAAAATAATTATATATCATAATTAAACCGAGTGAGAATCGAACATACAACCAATCGTGTTCACAGTGGAAGCGCTGTCCCACTGCGCCACAATTGCCTCTAGATGTATGTTTTATTACAGGCTATATTATTTATTATTAGATTAAAACTGTATATATACTTACTCCAAAATGTAGCGTCCTTCAATTAACTACTAAATAAACAAACAAAGTACTTAAACGATACAGCATTATTGTACGTGTGTTTATGAAACGTCGTACTTTAAAACCAAAATATATTCTAACCAGTTTTTTCCCTAGACACCACACACGGGCAAAATAAATAACGCCATTAAAACGTTCAACAATTTGGACTTACAAATAAAAAGTCGTATTAGAGCGGGAAGATCAATACTTCTATGGATTTAAAACCTTCCAAACCCAGGTGTATGTTACTTTAAAATTATATTCTTTTTAAAGCCATCTCGATTCAGTTGTTAAAATTTTTTAAATCGCCAGTATGAGTCTAATTCGCTATTTCTATCAACTAATTGAGTCATCGTGGCACATCTGACTGTGAACGATGGTTGTGGGTTCGATTTTTCCTCGAGAATATTTGCAGCAGCGGTATTTGCACCCGCACATCTTGAAAACCGTTCAACCATTCAAGGGGCGCGGGTTCATATCCCGTTCGTTCTAAATTTTTATACGTTTTCGAAATATGTGTTATTTCAATTTCCTAAGTGTGTGAATAACACTTTAAGAAATGTTAAAAATGATTATATTAAAATTGTTTTCATTGCATTCCTATAATGTCTTTCCAAATGGAAAGTTCAAAACAAAACGTAAAGCCCGGACTTCTTAACACTAGAATATTTCTGCATACAAACTAAATAACTAAGTATTTAGTTCTACAATACAATAAATGTTGCAGTAAAATATTAGGTAGGATATCAGTTGGGTATATAATAATATACAAAGACATATTTAGAAAACGTATAAAAAACCTCTTGAAAACCGTTCATATTTTTATACGTTTTCTAAATATGTCTTTTTAATTTACTTAAAAACATTTAACACTTTAAAAAATGTTAAAAAATATAATAATATTGGGTATATTATTGAAATCTGTTTTAAATTCCCCGAATCGGATGTTGTATGATTAAACCAATTGATTTGTTCCGCAAAACTGAGTAACTGAAATAGGTAATGCAGTCACCACACTCCTTTCTCCACTTCCCACCCGAAATCAATACATTGTGTGTTGAGTGGCGGGGCTTAACGCTGCACTTTGTGTTGCCAGGATGAAGAAGTTAAATTAAATAAAATATAATTACTCCACCGAGAGGGGATCGAACCACGACCAATCGTTTGCGCCACAAAGGCTTCTTTGAAATAGTGAAACATAATTCTGAAAATTAAAGTCAATCGCATTGGTTCAAAAAGGAGGAATTTGAAGTCAATATTATCAGGTTATCATAACATAACAAGTTGAAAAATTTCACGAACGTGAAAATGAGGTGGGAGAAAAATATAAAGTTCTTCATTTGTATAATATTTATTAGCTCTGCCCATATCAATTTAAAACTTCATACGGTTGCAAGGGAAGCGGTGGAGGCTGATCATCTACTTCAGTTGCAATGCTAATGCTGACCACGACCCTCAGTCACGAGGGACCGACAGACAGACAGACAGAGAGAGATACATATGTTGATTTGCTTGAAAATTTGCACCCGTGTTGGAATACTATGACAATGCATTATATTCATAGCGCATTCATTATATATCATGATAGGAAATGAAAAAAGATTTATTTTCATTCATTCAACTAATAAAATAAGGTTTTTATTATTAAAGCTTCTTTAGTAGCACTCCGTTATCCATGTTTCTCACAGCAAAATAAAATTTCAAAGAACAAACAACACTTAGTCTAACAAGATTTTGTAAAACACGGTAATTGATAAAAATAATTTCGCTACAAAAATTGTTCTAGCACTTAACAAGATAACTAGTCTTCATTCCATTTCCATTTCCGGTCAGCCATTTTATAAAAATTCTAAAACATAAAATCCTTTTGCCTTGAGTCTATTTGAGAAAAGTTGTAGTTCCTGCCAGTAAAGTAATAGCCAGACTGAAATTTTTGTCAGTACAATTTTATACAACACGAAATTCAACTAATTTATTTATAAATATTTAATTTATAAAATATATATATATTGTTATACAAGTAATCTTTGAAAAATATTAAATTATTATATATCTAAGAGTCGCTTCATACGCCCTTTGGTACTCGTTAGTCTTGAATCAATTTCCTACATCACAGGTATTCGTATTTATAGGTAGATGCGATAAATAAGGCATACATCATATAACTTATATACTGTAAGTGTAAGGTAAAGTGTATATCAGTTTACACTAAAGTGTATTTCGAACACATGATATTTGTGTAATATTTATATTATTAATATATTGAATTTAACGGAATCGAGGCGATAATTTGACGCATATCGTGACGAGCGAGCAATCCGTCCTCTAATTAACACTTGTTTTAGATATTGACAGTTAAAACAGCGGAACTCAACACACCGCGTTTTGATTTTTCTTACCAAAAATGAGTTATGGCCCATGGAGAATCCGCATACCTTTCCCGCAGCTTTTTCCAGTATAGAGGTTATCTTAGATTCAAGACTCTCCGGCCACCTATCGCTGGAAATATTGCGTGATAAGTGAACTTAAAATAAATAAAGTCTATTGTTAAATATAATATCTCCGTTTAGGAATCGAACCCTGGACCAATCGCTTTCACAGTCCGACCGCTCTACTTCACCATAATGGCCTCAGATAGCAACAAATAATATCAAAAAGGCACAGTTGGACAGCGTCTGGTCTGGTACCTAAGACCCGATCTAGCATTCAGTGGAGAACGGAGTGTCTTGACACTAGGTTCTCTCTGATTACGCATATGTGCGTAAAAAAGCGGAAGCTGCAAATAACAAATTAAATACATAACAGCACACAGCACAGCAACAACGTTACGGTATATACGACAAAATAAACCTTAATTTACATAAACAAACCGTGCATCTCTGGCGTTCAAATTAAATTACCTGATACAAAATGGACGTGGACAATTTAATTACTTTGAAAAGTCCATTTTGTATGTCTAGAACAATGTGAAAATGGTTTTTAGGCGTATTAATGTTTTGATTTAAACCGCTGTGGTCGTGGGTTCGATTTCCACTAGAAATCTTTATTAATGTAATATATAATGCGGCGTTTGCGTCTTCCATTTAATAAGGATTCTGATATATTGGTCATTTCTTTATTTTATTTCTTTAATAATGCAGTAGATGTTTGAAAAATATATGTAATATATATTAAAAAAGTACATAGAAATAAAAAAAGCTGTTTATTTAGGAAAATTTAAATTTGCTATAGTCTAATTTTATGGTTGTATATAATTCAGCTTATTCATTAACTAGAGAAAATATTAAATTTACTTAAAATAACATCATTTTGTACAAACGTGTTCATTCTAAATGTAGATTTCCTAGTATCTAGGTTTAATTAGTATACAGTTGCGGTTGACTGTACCAGAACTTCTATTTCGGAAACCCGTGCAATATTAGTTATTACCATAAATATATACTGTATTGATAAAGTAATATTAGATTTTAACAGAGTGGTACCTCAAGTAGATTTCTCAAATATTTGAACTTGATAGTATATACTATTCAAAAATACGAACATTTTACACATGCCTAAAGGCACTCCGTTCTCCATTTTTCTAGTAAGACCAATCGCGATTGCAGGCAAACGCTATATATATATATATATATGCGATTCTAAACTATCTAAAAAGATCTATGACAAATAATCATATATTGTCCATAACCTTCCTTTAGCTGACAAAACTATTTTTTGTATTCCATTTTGTCTTGTACATACAAAAAGTGAATTAATTTCAACCTCATTGAAGAGTATGAAGTGTCCTCCTGGTAATATAATGTATTGTATAAAAAAAACAATTAATTTATATATGTATATTTCAAAATACTGAATATTTTTTTTTTTATAATATCATGTTTTTAACCTCAATTCCACTTATTTTTAAGCTTTCATTGAAAAGAAAGGAAAGGTAATACATAAAATCTAATAAAATAGTCCGGGCTTAGTTAGTTAGTAGCAAGGCTTCCGTCACTAAGGCGCCACGCTGTAATTCAATAACACAGACGCTCTCTTCGACTTACAAAACTTACTTGTTCTTAATTTCCGCTGGTAACTAAAGGCTACATCCCCATTATAAGGCCAAAGTCTCATAATGGGGATGTATGTCCCCAAAATACTAAGAACTACAAGTCCATAGTAGATACCTTTTGTTACCTATTTCTTATTTTTATATTTTTTTTGCGTATTATATAACTAGGCTAAGAATTAAAATCTAATTATTCGTAGATAAGTAGTTTCTGAAAGAATCCAAAATATTTGAGTTGCCTTTTTTATCTAACTTTAATATTACTTTTATTTAAATGCAGTGTAGTCATAGAGTCAAGACACTCCGTTCTCCACTTTGCTCTCATAATTCTCATATGGCTTTGCGTGCGGACTGGTGTAACTCAACCCCGTGCTTTGTCTTGTCAAGAGAGCGGAGAAATTAAAATAGTTCAAATTTAATCGTAATTATATCGTATTCGTATTAAGAAATGATTAGTGAACAATCACTACGCAATTTTATTTATGAAAAAATCATTTTCAAGGTTCACCCTTTTACTGTGTTCGTTGCAGCTCGCTATGACAAGACCTTGTATTTGTTTTTAATAGCAGGCTAATATGGTCTGCTATAATGGGTATGTTTGTAGCTAACACAGAGATCGTGAATTCGATTCTTAAGCCAGACGGATATTGTTTTCTTTAGATTTTATGTGTATATATAATTAGCACTTAAAATATTAAGAAAACATAAAATTAAGACCATTGTGGTGCAGTGGTGGTGGCGCGTATTGGTTCGATCCATACTATTTTCTCTCTGACTACCCGGCTATTTGGGAAAATGTAAAAAAAATAAGAAAGACTTATGGAATCAATTAATAATTTAATCACGAAAATGTTATGCAGCTTAGAATTCATTTGAATTTCAGCTTTTTTTTTCAGCAAAAAAAAACCTAGTGGTAAAATATATATGTACCTGTAAAGTATATGGATTTATTGTGTAGAAAAAAAGACATTTCTTTTTCGTTAGAAGGTCCTATTTTATTTCGAACCTGTGAACTATATTAGTTACTACGAAACTAATTTCAAATATAAATAAGACGCTTGAAATTAACTGTAAATAAAATCTTAAGCTGCGTATAGGAATTTCGGGTTTTGAACCCAATATTGCACAAAATAACGTTGGATATGAAACACTAAATTCTCTTTACCTAAAACCTCTGTAAAGCGTAAGCCTAAGATGAAATAAAAAACTTTATATTAAGATATTTGCTACATTTAAAACAAAACCACGAACAAAAGCCAGTAAATCAAATCTTTGTCCCAGAAGCATCGTTACGTGAAATTAAACTATTTAATTAAGTGCCACATTTTACGGTAGCGTTGATTTGTTTTTATATACAGCAGTGATTTTTATTCAAATAGATAACGGAGACCGGAGTGTTATGTCACTAGCTTAGCCTGCTATGCGGGATATAGCGTATAGCTATATGTATATATATATATATATATATATATTTGATTTTTATTACATCTGTTAGTCTGTTTTAAGCTTTTATTATGTTAATTTAGTTATATTACATTAGGGAAATCCCCAGGTAATTTGCTGATCATTCGAAATAAGTGAGTTTCCAAGAATGAAAACAAAAGGAAAAAGACAGAGGTCATTATTGAGCTGGTGGGTAGAACCTGGCTGTATACGCAATGTTTGTGATATTAATTTTTTTTTTAATCAATAAACATATTGATTTACCACTTGATTCTCCCTGGTTTACCATTTATCCTGAGTAACCTCAATAGCATGCAGTATTGTGTATTGTATTAAACATATCTATGTTTTTTTAAATACAGTATAGAAACTAAGAAAATGTTTGCAGCCGCAGCTCAGTGGTGAGTTCGATTCCCGAGTGGTGAAATTAAATTATCATTATCATTCATGTCTCCGATCTGGTGAATAAGACAAAACGCGGCGTTTCGGTCCCCCACTCAACACGTCCTAAAAAACACTACTTACAATATATATATTACTATTCTTTTATATATAAAAACCATCGTTCTTTGAATATTTCATACAGGCAGTCGTACATTTTCACCCCGTACATATTACATTCAACATGAGATTACAAATGCATCGTATCGTATTAACACACGACGCTCGAAATCGACCGTAGCGATTTGCGTATCGAATTGTACACCAATTACGTATTGTTTCTAGCTATTGCTAACGTCCGGCTCAGGCTCAAATTGATACTGTAGTACATATTAAAAAAAAACATATAAAAATTAGGCAGCCCATTTAAGCTCGGAGGAGTTTAAATGGGCTGCCACTGCATACACTTAGGTCCCAAGAACTCCCCCGAGCTCCCATCTGTGCATTGCGATAGGCATTTTGAATCGGCGAATCTCTGAATAGCTAAGGAGTTCTCCTCATAATAATGACAATATATTATTTTTAGCGGCCAACGATTTTAGTTAGTTAAAAATAACGTTGGCCCAACATTGGTGCCATCAAGTCACATGATTTGAATTTGAGACAGGTCACGCTTACACCCACTACAAAATGACGGAATTCCCATTAGTATATGCAAAATAAATATTTGTTACTGTATATATATTACACTTTTTTAGATTGACAAACAGAATTGAGTGTAGACACTGTGTTTTTACATGTTTTGCCTATTTTAGTGATACAGCTTTGGCATATTTGTCTAATTACATAGCGGAAATCATTATTATTTTGAAATTACTCTAAATAGGCATCGAACCCACGACTACTGCACTGTCAGATACTTACTAAACAACTATGCTGCGACAATGTGGAAAATTGTTCAAATAAATGTTAATTTATTTTTAGAACAAAAACCAAGCAATTGTGTTTTTTTCCACACTCTCGCTGAAAGTTGTGAACGGAACGCGATAAAAATCTGTATATTCGTATATAAATTTTAACTAATCATATGTTTTTGAATATCTGCCAGATGTTTAATTAAGAGTAATTGCTTCATAGATAAGATGATCGTCAATCTATTTTCGATAGAAACACGAAAATAAATAAAAGTCCGATTACATTGTCCTTTATGTTGTCAAAGTAAATAATTAATTAGTACATTTTTTTAATATTTTACTGAGTTCAGGAGCAATTTAAGATTTTTAATGCCAATTTATAAAAGTTCAATGACCTTTCTTTGGCAGAATAGTGTCAAGTCAACAAAAATAGTAAAGCAGTGTTTCATACTTATTGGAGCTAAATATTATAGAATATGCAAATTGTACAAAATAATTAATTTTACATATAAAATATATTTAATATATATCAATTTTAAACGAATGGCTAACCAAAACCAAAAACGCCATTGAGGCGCAATGGACAGCTTCTCACTATAAATAAACGTGATGGTTGTGGGTTTGAATACCACTCGGGTGAATGATTATGCGTAAATTATTTTCATGCAATGCTCATATAAAACTACGAGTAAGTGCGGCCGAATTCTATCACTCAATCGCAATATCTCGATTACGGGCGAAAAGCGAACAAATGACGTTGGCTTTGCTTGGCTTGACCAACCAAGCTAATCTAGTAGCAAAATTTTCCATTTTACAAAACTAAGTATTTAACGAAAAACTTCTAGGAAGTTCCATTAAATAATTACTCGATTTATAGGTAACGTTTTAGAAGAACGGGCACATCGTTCGGACAAGACGGAGCTTAACGCTGCAGCTTAAATCTAATAAGGTCAGCGTATCGATCCTATATCAAAGCGCAAGTGGGCAATATATATTCAGATTATCTACATTTCCCTGAATCAATAACGTTCTAGTAAAGCTTCATCGAGCTAAGCTATTCATGCATCAGGTTTCACCAACAGCTTACAGACAAGCAAGCAAGTTACCAAATACCAGAACATATTCTAGGATTTATGGCATTCCATATTAAACTAGTTATTCAACCTTGAAGTTTGTTAAGAACATATGCAAATGCATGATATATGTTATTGGCTCAGTTTAAATGAATTTAGATATTGCCAACGTTTAAGACAAAAAAATATTAATAGTACTAAGAAAAATCTAACTCGTATATAATATCATCGATCCCCGAACGGAGATTGAACTCACAATCAGTTAAATTTACAATCAGATTCACTGCACAGCAAGAACTTCTCAAATGAAAGCAGGACTATGATTAATGTTAAAAGCTTAAATTAATTCATATTATTCAAAATAAGTAGTTACATGTTCCATTATTTGAACGACAAACCATTTACCACCGACATATTTAGAAAACGTATAAAAATTTGAACGCAGCGGCATTTGAACCCGTGCCGCTTGAAAACCGTTCAAGTGCTCCGACCGCTAAGCCATGCGTTCTATCTACTACGTACGACAACTTTACAATAAGTTAACAAAAATATTTTTATTTTTTTTTATTTAGTTTAATAAAGTGAATGCCTCAGACCTAACAAGGACCGGCGCAAGAAACTCAGCGGGCTCTATTATTTTTCAACTCAATCTACAATTATTTAAATCGCCTACGACAATGTCTTGCGCCGCCGGCTCGCGCGCATCATTCAGTGCCTAACAAAATTAATCTTCATTTATGTTCCAACGTTTGTGTGCCACAAACTCTATTTTTTATAAGCTATTTGCGTACTTATTTTTTAAAATATATGTCCGTCCTATGTTTATTGTGTTTTCTATATCTATGAGCTTAAGTAGTGAAATCGTGTAACTTTATAAATAATTAATATATGATGTAGAACCAATATATATCCTTTAAATATATATAACTGTAAACGTTGGGTTGGTTGTTCGTTCATTGATCATTTATTCATTAATCAGATAGATTCATTTATCCGTTCATCATTTGTTAATTTATTAATTTGGTCTGCCTTCATACAATGCCGTACTATGACATAGTTTTAAGCCTCAACAGGTATTCTATCAGAGGTATTCTAACCTACATATTGATGAATTTTAGTGTAATGTGCAAAGAGATATATATATATATATATATATATATATATATATATATATATATATATATATATAACAACACTCGTTAATTGTGAAATAAGGCTTAGTGACAAGTTAAATATAAGCTGCCCTTTTAAAAGGATTGTAACTCCGAAATATCAGATTAAGGCAGAACCGTTTACACCTTCGCCTCAATAGAATGACTTAATAAGACTATATTTAGAATCAACTATTGTTGTATGAATTGATTGTCCTAAGTTTATCTTATGAATAAAAATTATATGCATATAAATGAAATAATATCAAAATTGTATTAACAACTTTAACGCTTGAGCGCAAGGAAAGCATGGCTTCGCGGTCAGAGCTCTTGGACGGTTTCCAAAAGGCTCGGGATCGAATCCCGCTGAGTTAAATTTTTTATACGTTTCCTAGATATATGTTTTTCAATTTTATAACTGTTTAAAGAATTATCAAAATTGGTCTAGTCTGTGTTGAATAAAGCACCTCCTCCCTTTTTAATGTCGGGTAAAAAAATCACGCTTCCAATGATTATATCGATATCCTAGTGATACGAAACTATAGTACTGTTATCAGATCCGGACATATGTACTATTTTTCAAGGTCAACACATATGTCAAAATAGCATTGCAACGTTTACTTAACTAGATAGATATAAGTGTATCACAGAAAATGATTCAATTATTTTTTTTGATACCCAACAAAAATAATATTGTGCTAAGAGCCACTGTACTGTGGCATATCTATCCTTTACGTATGGCTGAACGAAATTGGTAGTGGGTTCGATTTTCACTGAGGGGGGAATGATTATATTTCAATTATTTGCATTTCTCCGTTCTGGTGATATGACAAAGCGCGGCTTTCGATTTCAGGGCAAAAAATGGAGAACAGAGTGTATTGACGACAGGTACTTCCCGAATATCCTGCTATGCAGGAAGAAGTGTGAGAAAAATATATTTTCCAAACAAAATAAACAAAAAAATCCAGTGCACAATGAGTGTCGAAAGACAAACAAAATAACGATAATTAGTTCTTTGGCTACTAAATTTTATCTCGACGACCTTCGCTTAGTTTTGTAATAACTACTTTAAAGTAGTTTGTTTTCATACATATATATACATATATAGTATAAACTTCATTTTTTTTATGTAAAGCAAAAAATCCTTATTAGTACATTATATGGCTGTGATTCTGGGTTCGATTCTAATTCGGGAGAATTATGACAAAGGGGGACGATAAGTTCCGACACTTTACACCCAGTGTCTAGAATTAAGGCGAAAAGTGAAATAAAGAACTTTCTTGACATTAGGCTGTCTATTATTAATAATAAATGTTTCAGACTTAATTTGAGGTCGATTTACAAACATAGGTTATAAATATATACATTTCTACATAGGAAATTAATAAAATTACAATAATAAGTTAATTTAACATTGTATTCGTGAATCAATTCGTTTCAACGTTCAATTCATGTTCACTAATATAGTTTTATAACTGTTAATTTAAGAAATTATCCCATTTTAAAAAATCGCCTTATATGATAATTATATTAATCGGTCTTATTTTGGTACATATTGTACCGGGCGAAAAAAATACCATTCACAAATCACATCAGTCATACACTCTCCGCCCATCTATATATAATATAGTAGTGTATTTAATATTTGTTTTATTACTTATGAAAAAGAATTGGTTTTCTACAATTCTTCTCCATATCAACTAAATTTACTCATTAGTTAGGAATTGGCCAAAATTGTATTATTTCATTAAAAAAAAGGAGAGCTAAGTGATCTGTCAGTTATTTTCTCTATCTATCTGTAAAGAGTTACAGATAGTGACGTCAAGAATAAATTAAAAAAAGAACAAAAAGCGTTTTTTTATAAGTATATAAAATAGTTTTATAAACAATTATTATCACATGATGTGTTTTATACGCACGAGTTAAGTGGTGTGCGTTGCGTTACATAGAACAGTTGCTTCAGAAGTGGTTTAATTAAAAAAAAAAATTGTTGTAAAATCTGAAAGAAGTTAGTAACCTGTCACTCTTTTTTCTGCCTTTTATTTTATTTACAGATGTCGTGTGTCGGGTGTAATATAAAAGAGCACTGTTTGTAAACACATTGATAGAAATGACTTATCTAGATAGGATTATCATGTCGCGATAGCGAGCACCATTAACCGTTATTGTCTGACCAGCTGCATTATCGAAGAAGAATGGCATGTGCCAGCAAAGTCGTGGAGGCCATACGTAACCCTATACTGTATACTATATAAATCTATAACATTTTTACAATTTTTAATTATAAACTTGTGTTTACTATCAAAATTATTTCTTGCGTGAATTTTGGGACACCTTTATTATATAATTAATAATTATATTATTTTCCTAAATGATATTTATACTTCTTTTATTGCTTATTACTTACTGCCTTTGCAAATTTTTCTTTTATTGTAATTTTATTTTATTAAGCAGCTTACAACTAATATATATATATATATATATTAGTTGTATCTCTTATATATATATATATAAGAGATCCAAAACTTAATACTACAATATCTCTGCGAAAATTGCAAAATGTATAAACGTTATTAGTAGAGAAAAATGCCACATTGACATTTAGCTCAATACACAGCCATTTTTTCCAGACTACTGGTAAATGGCAGAGTCTTGAAATATCTATCATATTTAATATAATATAGTTAAATATAATAAAAAGGTTTTTTTTTATATAATTTTAAAATTGGAACCTAGTAATATATAATTCCATTATTCACATGCCATCTATATTAAAATTACAGCATATTTTACGGATCTTAACGCCGCAGCAAACGAAAAAAATCGTTGAATTTGACGTCCAGTATTTGAAACCTACAATCATCACATGTACTTTCTTGACTTCCAATTTTGCTACAAATATTTTGACTTTTTTAAAATCTAATTTGTCTTAACATCTTGATGCCATTTACTTCTATATAACATTCTTAGTGACAGCTAACGGTTTCAATTGTTATATTGGGTGGCGAGGCCAAGGCTGTAGCTGTTTGCAACTCGAATGACTGACGGAACTATGACTATCTTAACGAACGAAAAGAACAGAACACTTTTGACTTTTTTAATTTTAAGCAAGAAAATTAAAAAAAAATATCCTTAATATTAGATAAATATTTTTTAACACGCGTTTGTTAGCTCTTGTACTCCTGTACTTCGATGACAATACAATGTTTTCATGTTAATAACCTAATGCCCTTGCCAGGACAATTAGGATGAGGAGCTAACTAAAAAAAGTTCAATCGCGCGGCGTTGAGTTCCGCCACTCAACAATGTCTCAATTTCGGGTGGCAAATGGAGAACGGAGTGTCTTGACACTAGGATATATGATTATTCAAGTTGAATAACTAATATACTCGTATAATTATATTTTGAAATGAAACTATTTTTAACCCGATTAAACGTGTATATTTTTGGTATTCGAAAACACATTTTAGAAACCCGACGTTTCGAACACTTTAAAGTAGTAGGTCACAGGTAGCCTGAAGTGGCATTTGTCTGTAATTTGATACAATTATTATATCAAACTACCGTCAAAGATTTCTTAGTTGCCTCGAGTACTGCCCTGGGTTCTTGCAGAATGAACTAGCTGTGTCTTGCTCTCATCAAAATTGCAAAAATCAAAGATTTATTATCGTATATTTTTATTGCTTTGATGTTTGGTTTTGGAGACACGTATTTATTTCTTTACTTACTTGTTATCACACAAAATCGTTTATCTTATCAAAATCAGGACAAACTCCATTTTTAATAACATATTCAAGAAATATGCTTCACACGGAACCTACGACCCCATTGTGCACTAAGTAGTGACTCTCAGATGTGTTGTGAAAAAAAATAAAAAATATGTCAATTAAGCAAACTTTTTGTAAGGCCACGTAATATTCAAATGAGCATAAATTAGTTTTAAAAAAATAACCCCTCACATTTTTTTATTTTCTGTGAAAAACATGGTTGAAAAAATTAAAATATGGTTTATAATATTAGAAAACATTGTGGCGTAGTGGAACAGCAACTGACTGTAAACGAGACTAGACCAAGGTTCGATTCCCACTCAGGGAAATGATTTTATGTAGAAGACACATAGCCAGGAGAACCGGTGGCCGTTGGGGTTCTCGAGTGGCCACCACGAACCGGACGACGCTGAGTGGGCAGGCCCCCTACAAGGTAGACCGATGATCAGGTCACGGTCGCCGGATACCGATGGATGCGGGAAGCGCAGGACCGATGTGGAGATCCTTGGGGGAGGCCTATGTCCAGCAGCGGGCATCGATAGGCTGAGAGAGAGAGAGAGAGAAGACAAAGCGCGGCGTTGGGTTCCGCCACTCAGAATGAAATGTCTCAGAAGTTGAGCGGAAAACGAAGAATGAAGTGTCTTAATACAGGGTTCTCTCTGCCGTCCATGTTATACGGAGAAAAGTGTGAAATATATACACGTTTATTATCATTTATGTTATACTCTAAATGATTCATATTCTATTATAAAAAACATTCTCTTGATTATATTATATTATAAAAACAATAGTGCAAGAGTTTCAGAGTAAAAACAGATATGTGAAAATCCTTTTTCATGCATCACGCAATATGACCGTGCCAATTTTTAGCTCCAATGTCATTTCATTTTAAAAAGAAAGAATAATATTTTCATAGAAAAGCTGCTTATTGTTGTAAAATTAAATAGTAGATTCGTTTCTCACTTGAAAGCCATTACATATTAAATATAATAAAAAATAAATGAAGGTTACTAAAGTTATTTATAGTAACGAATTTTATATGAAATTATATTATTTTAGCTTCGCATGAATTCGAGGGATCGTGTTTTGAATGGCAGTGCTTAACGCCGCATGTTGTACCAGAGCGAGAAATGGATAATAATTTTAATATTTTATTCGCATTTACGTTTACTAATATATATTTTTTGTTTATAAGATAATTCTTATTTCTTAATTAATTAGAAAACCTTGTAGTTTTAATGATTCATAGGCACTATAGCCTAGGAAGTGCTAGTGCGAGCCCTATATTGCACTATTTTGTATTAATATATCGCATAGCAGGGTCAGTCAGAGAGAAGCCAGTGTCAGGACACTCCGTTTTCCACTTTTTGCACAAATTCAAGATATTGTGTGTTGATTGGCGCAACTCAACGACACCATTTGTCTTGAACTATGTTTTAAATGGAAACAAAATGTGTACAAGTATTTCTGTAAGCATTGTGTACGAATAATGCATCCACTGCAAAAAAGAAAACTTGGTTCCTAAATTAGAGATTAATTAAAGAAGATTACAGTAAAATATGCAATTTATCTTTACACTAAATGAATTAAACCAAAATCATTCTCATTTATTTCGTCAAGTCAAGTCAAGAGCTCAGTGCCAGCAGTTTACGGATAAGTGTTTATTAGGGTGTTGCATTCGATTGTTCGTACACTTTTGACAACAATCCAAATTTCTTACATAATATACACATACACACAAACATATCATATATATATATATATATATATATAATATACTGTGACTGGTTGTGGATTCAGTGCCCACTTGGAGTATTAATTATATTCAAATTATTCATATCAGTTTCCTACTCTGATAGGACAAAACACAGAGCTAAGTTCCGCCACGCAAATATAGTTATATACTCGTAGTATATATATCATAAAAATATAGTAAAATAGTTTATATGGTTAAATAAAATATTTTTTGACTTTGACTTGGCAACACACAATGTAACGAATTCAAGCGGAAAACGAAGAATGGAGAGTCATTACACTGGATATAGTGACTGAAACTGACAAAAGAGTGGCGATTCTGTAAATTGAAACCTATAATCGAATACCTGCAGTTTTTTTCTTTATTCCGTATTTCCTCTGAATTGAAACTCAAACTAACCGGCTTTATGTGTCTAAAACTTAAAGTTTCTTGTTTATACCATTATTTAAAGTGTTATTTTCACACTAAGGAAATTGAAAAATACATATTTAGAAAACCAACGAACGAACGGACTACATTGAACGATTTTCAAGACACGCAGGTTCAAATCCTGCTGCGTTCAAATTTTTATACGTTTTCTAAATATGTTTTTTTTAAACTGTCGTTCTCATCTAACCTCTAGGTAGATAATAAAACGCTAAAATCCCTTAAAAAAAAATACAATATTCAGGAGTAATGCAATGTTAATACATTTTTCAATAGATATAAGATATAAGATCTACGATGTCTAAATAAATTATGAAGAGTGGAAGGTATATACGTACCGCATGCATACTTTTGTGAAACTTTAACTGGTCTATTTCCATTATTTATTTTGAGCGTCAGAAAATGAAATGACGACTTGCAGAACATAGACTAGGATTAATTTTAAACTGTTCACTGCTTTATTTTTATTGTAAGGCCGCGCAGCCGACTGCCGCGCCAACGCGAAGTGAATCGCATTGATATATTGCTAGGACTTTGTGCGTTTACAAAATATATTAACAATTCAGTAAAAAAACCGGTCTGCATTACCTCAAAAAACTGAAAATGTCAACAAGTAACTTTGTTTCAATGTAAATTTGGATTAATTATATTAAATAGATTGACTAGTTACAGAAACTTGGATTAATATGGAAATTGAGTCTTATAAGCCTAGGTAAGCAATAAAAAGGATTGATTCAAGATTTCCATAAGAGATTCCCTTTTAAAAAAAAAAACCAAAGACAAATTATTGGAATGTTTGTTTTTTACTTGTTTTTATATAAAAATTGGCAAAGGTTCAGTTTGATGATCACTTGAAGACGTGAATGTTGTATCAGTATTATTTATTGACGTAAATTTCGTTTGCAATCGTAAATGTGAGTCAAGAATGATACAATATCAAATATGTTGCGCGTGTTCTATTGCGATATAAATCAAGAGCATGTGCCGAGACTCTACACTTGGTACAGAAATGCCAACAAAGCATCTTATCTATATATATATAACCTGAATAAAAGAGTTTATATGTTTTTTTAATTTTTATATATAATTATTTAGTAATCTATATATTTTGTAATAAAACAATTTTAACCGGCGTGTGTTTTTGATATTCTAAGAGTTTGAAAAAATCGTTTTGAACACTTTACAGTAGTCCGTGGCCAGTAAGGCTACTGTACTGTGGAAAATAATTATAAGCTATCAATCTGGTTAAAATAGTTTCATATCAAAATGTGAAAAACTGCGAAAACCAAAGATTGCTTTCGTTTTGCTGATTAAGTAGAGTTAGCAAAATATACTCTAATTTCGATCCATTGAGTGTTGGGAATCGTTTCATTCGTCTACTATAATTAAAAAAAGATTTTTTTAATCCTATTTCCGTATTTCCCAAACAGGGATTGTACCCACAACCATCCGGTATAGTCAACATGTGCCATCTATGTCACTATTGCACTATAATTTTTTTTCGGCTTCACGTTTTTCCAGCAACAGGGTTGGGTAGAAGAGAGAACACATGTGTCAAAACTTCTCCACTTTCCACCCGAATCCGAGACATCGCGTGCTGAGTGGCCGAACTCAAAGCCGCGCTTAATTTTGTCACTAGAGAGGAAAGTTTAAAATAGCATACATATAATCAATCCGCCTGAGTGGGAATCGAACCCACAGTCATCTCGTATACTGTCAGAAACTGTCACACTGCGCCATAATGGTTACCTTTGCATTGCATTACGCTTTATTTAAAATAACAATACAATTCTAAAGCATTATTTATTGAATCGCGTTTCGAGTCATAATTTGTAGAGGTCGTCACTGGATTTATGTAGAGTTGGAAAATCAATCTAATTTGTTTCGTTGGCGATATCCACTCCATGAATCATTTTGATAACCGTTTTCTTAATCGATGTACAATATACATCAATGATGGGCGAAACAATATATTTTAGATGAATTAGACTTTTATATATTTGTATATAGTTTACTCTGGTGATTAATATAATAACGCCAGCGATTAATAAATTTTACCATAAAAATATATGTGTATATATATATATTTGACATTTCATCCAAGCACCTTAAACATCTACACAAATAAATAAAATTAGAGTGTCTGTTTGTAATATTGAAATAACCGCTTTTTACTAAAGGTATACACGGTTTGTTTGTTCCGGCTAATCTCTGAAACGGCTTGACCGATTTTGACGGGACTTTTACAGGCAGATAGCTAATGTAATAAGGAATAACTTAGGCTACTTTTATTAAAATTCCACGGCACAGTTACTGCAGACTATAATTGCCTTAGATTTGTAACATAAAAATGTTTCAAGCTCAACAATTATAATTTTAATTGACAGTAAAAAAAGGTGATTTTCGTAAATTACTCATTAAGCTTGTTCACAGAGCGCCATTTAATAACCGCACGAGATAATTATATTGATGACGAACTATCGTAAAATCAATCAGTTAAGATATTTTTGGCACTTTTCCAGGAACCGTGAAAAATAAAATAATACTCCGCCATTCGGCTTATATTATTTTGCTCCACATCGAAATTTCGATGTGTACAGCTCAAGAATACCCAAAAGTAAAAATACGCTTTTGTTCAAAGCACTCGCGGTCTATTCGTTTTCTTACACTATTTATGCCAAGCATACATATTTTATGTACATTTATTAACTGTACATAGGTGAGTGTATGAAATAAATGTTATGTGTTTATGTGTACTATATATATATATATATGTTACACATAGTAGTAGAGTTGTAGTTTTTTTTTGTTTGATTTATTATGGTTTTTCGTCTTGGCTTGCAAAGTTGTGTGTTCAATGATCAAATACAGCTTATCTAATCAACCAAATAGAGAAATTTATTTAAATTTAAATTAATGTAAGAATTTTTAACTACATTTGATTTTATAGTTGGCTTATTCAATCATACACATTTCAACTGCAATAAGATAGCGTCAAATGATTGAGGTAACCATTGAAAATCTATTTATTTGGATATAAAGAATAGAGTCCAAACAATGTTCACTTTATAAATTATACTTGCATTAATAAAACTAAATTTACACTATAAGACTCTACATATGACCAATGAACAAACAAATTGAAACACATTCAAAAAACAACTATAATATTCTAAAACGTAAAATTAATAATAATAATTATACTTAATTATAATAAAAAAAACCAACTGTTTGTTGCAAAATATGCTAAAAATCAATAAAATAATAGACATTCGGATGCACGGTTGAAATCTCAATGAATGGCTTCTAACCGTTGCGTATACGTCACTCCGCTCGTTCTATTTTTACACGAGTCCCGTGACCGATTCTATAGTTTAGACGCCGGTATTTTACACGCGCTACTGTGCGCGTGATCAGAAAACCGAAAGTGTATGCTGAACGCCGATGCTGTATTCAATATTGATGGCCATCCCATCCAGAGATTAATATTATTAATCATAATCAAACTCAAGATATAAAACCAAAAGCCAAAACAATATTAATAAATTTATAGCCTTTATATATATATTTATACTGGTGACCCGCTCGCGGCTTCGGCTTCGTAACTACGGCGTTAACTAAACGGACTAAACTGTCGTGTTTTCGCCCGCCCCCGTTTTCACTTAAATCCCAAACTTTGCTTAAATTAATAATTTAAATGGTTGTAACTTGTTTGTTTATGAACCGATTAGAATGAAATAATCACTAAATGTTAAAGGAAGTTTATCGCAATACAATATAGTTAAAATTGCATTTAAATCAGTTAAGCCGTTTCTGAGATTAGCGTGCACAAACAAACAGATAAACAGACAAACAGAAAAGAAAATAAAAAATCTGTGTTGTGGGTTCTATTACATTAATTACTGTCTCGAATAATGATTTTTTTCATATATGCATGTACAGACAGCGATCTGTTGTTATATTATCATATGCAGTAAGAGACTTAGGGGAGGCCTCGTAGCATGAGCATGAGGACCCTCGGAGGGTGTATATGAATGTCGATAACAGTGGATGAAGCGAAACAAGTATGTAGGGACCGTTTATTCCCTCCCTATAAGGATAAAACGTGAAGGAAACAGAATTATCGTGTAATATTGACACCATACCCAATATAAGTTTTGTAAATTCGACCCTTGTAAGGATGCTTGAGTTTGAAACATGTATTAAGGTAAATAGTCTAAAAACGAAATAAAATATTTTTATTTTCTAGCCGAATTAATAAATTTGAAGTAATATTTAAATAATATACAGTAGAACCCCTTTCATACGATTACCATAGGGACCTAAAAAAACGCGTATTATACGTGTACACTTATTAAGCGGGGAATAAAAAATGAAATTTTCTATAGTTATTTCTTTGAGTTATACACTTAATACAATTAGAAGTAAATATTGGATAAACTAAGCATATATTCAATTTTATTATAGTTTTACATTGTATCACTGTTATTTTCGAATGTAACAAAGATGCGTCAAATTGTCACAGCGACGATAATTGCTACGCCATTTTTCATTTAGCAAAATTCGAGTCGCGTTTCTTGTTCAACATCATCCAGGTACCATTTCTGTGATTTAATCACATGTTCAATTAGCGTTATATGTTTTCAATACATTTTGGAAACATAATAGATAATTCATTCCAATACGATTGTCAATTTTGCTTACGACTAACCAAGAGTGAGTAACTGGCTGTAAATAGACTTAGAATTTGTGGATCAGCTAGTCATTGGCCGCTGCCATTACAACATAGACAGCGTATTAAACGGGATAAAGACGGTTCTTTGTCCTGTTGTATTTATTTATATTTAGCGTGGCAAAATGCAGGGACTCGCGTTAATAAGCGTATTATGCGAGTTATACTATATGATATATAGCGGGTTTTGCTATATATTATAATAGTAATTTTATTATGTAAAGTCTAAAAGAAACCCCTCTGCAATAAACCTATAGATAACATTTTCATACATATATATTAACCTTCTATTTTATTTTATAAAGACAACATTAAAATATAAATACATCAAAGTATAAATACATCATCCAAATTGCCTCCAAGTTCAATAGTTTACTCAATTTATAAGCTATTAAAGTGATTAATTTTCAATCAGAGAAAATTACTTCGAAAGAAAACTTTACTTACTGAACTATTCAATGAGAGCTCGGCAATTATGAAGTAGAACCAGTACTGAATAAGTTACAAAAGGTGCAGTTGTAAACTTGTAAAACAAAAGTCTCGTTGTTTTTCTTGCGCCGGATCTTATCAGATCTGAGGCTTTAAATTAAATGAACCGCTGGAAACACATTTGGCATTCACAAAATGGAGCATGTACCTTCTTGTTTTAAATAAAATTATTTGAATTTGTATAACAACTTTAAAATTAGCAGTATTTTAAAAGAAAATTAGAGTTTCATCACTCATTCATTCATTGGATAATTATGAGATTAAAAAATAAATACTAAGAATTTTTAGACGAATGTGTATGAACCAAATATGTATAAGTACATAAATAATTTACGAAACCTCAGCGTCCTGGTCACTCTGAGCCTAACTCTACATTAATAGTTGTAGGTTCGAATACTTCTATACTGGAACTATTTGCTAAGTAATGCCACGTCTACCATTTGATATTTCGTTTGAGCTGAAAGTGTAGAACAGTGAGTGACTTGTCCAGTTAACTCTTCTAAAATTAAAAAAAATACACACCATCACACTAAGAAGGATTCGACCACACGACCACTGTTCCTCTTAACTATATGTATTATAATTTTAAAAAAAATTCAGCATATGAAAAATTTACCGTCACATGTTGTCGTGGATGACGTTTGGATGAGCAATCGGTGATCATTGCCAAGTGACCGATATATGCTATCTCTATGCAAAAAAAAAAATACCTTCAATTGTTGTACTGTGTTTTCTTTCAATACTGTACTAGCGGTGGCTAGTACAGAATTGTAAGAGCTACGAAAGAGGCGTGTTTCAAGTTTAGTTATATGAGTATAAAAAGATAATTCTTTCCTATATATTACTTAATTAGTTGCGTGAAAACACTACTAACGACTTAGCTTTATTTTTGTTATCCATCACACCTTTTCCTGCTTATGGAGGAAGACGAAGAAAATCTACCTTCAAGAAACTCCGGCCCTCTGTTTCCGCCGGAAATCGACACATTGTGTGTTAATTAGCGGAACACTGTCGTACTAGAGCGGTGAAATGAAAATAGTTTTAATTATCCCGAGCGGTAATTGCACAATGTTTACGCTTATACAATAGGATCTTAGAAAACGTCCGAGAACGCCTCGTTTGTGTTAACACACAAACGTCTCTTCAGGTTATTACCTAATTAACGATAAATTCGCCTTGGGAATGAAATACTCGCTCCAGCCTATTTCAAAGGTATCATTGTCACTAATAGATATATAAATAATTAATTGCAAAAAAAAGTAGTCCCGCTGAGTCACTTACGCCGATTCTTTTCAGGTTTGAGGCTTTAACTTTAGTGAAACGGTGGTAAATTATTAGACGTTCAAAAATGGACTTCGTATTTTGAATAGAACTATTTGACTTTGACTTGATTCACACCCATTGCACCATTAAGGCGATTAAAAAATTAATGCAATATATGCATTGAGTGTCGTAGAGTCTGAGGCTGCATGTGGTGGTTGGGAGTTAGATGCACACTGATGGACAAAAAATATATTTTAATTGTTACCATTCATCAGAACGCCGTAAAAATAATGAATTACAAGTAAAGTGCAAATGCGATAATTTATATTTATAAACAATATTGAAAATGTTATCAGTTTCTCTGTCTACTTAGACTGTAGAGCGCAATGTCTGTAAAATGGACATTTAGTGGAAAACTTAGTAGTATTTCACAAAATTTTCTTCATATACCATATGATGTATGAGATACATCTTGTATAGAAATTCAATATTATATTCTTATTGATACTCGTTTATTATTTCTTATAAAGAGCTCGTTATAGTCGAATTGATTGTTAGTTCCAATTTATTGTAACGGCACTCGCAATGAGACACACGTCGTGTTAATGAATTGAATAACTCTAGGTCAAGTTGAATTAATATAGTTTACGTTTGTATATATTTGTATGATAAAATTATTTGTTTTTAGAAATATTGAAAACAGATTGAATTGTTGGTATCCATCAAAATCGATTTTTTTATTCATACAAAAAATATTTACACATTTCTGGCTTTTTGTGGGGTTATAAACTAAATAAGACCATCGAAGCCAGGTCATGGCTTCAGACTGTACACGCGTAATTCGCGGTTGTGGATTCGATTTCCGGTCGAGAGAATTAATGAATTCACGGCAGGTGGAAAGCAGAGTGTCTTGCCACTAGTTTACCTCTAACTACCATGCTATGCGGGATCAACAAAAAAGAGTAAAGAAAATATTCGTATAGGCGAAGTTGTGGAATCTAAGACAATACTTTGTTTTAAGAAACAACGTAATTTTGATTTCAACCCACTACTAACCTGTGCTAAACACATAAAAAAATCAATGAAAATAATAATTTATATGTAATTGTCGACATTTCGGATTGTTTTAGATACAATGCGTCCTGGACATTGTACACCTATCTATTCAGGCAAAGAATTACAAACTTTACTTCAAATGGAATCCGCCATGGCACCACTGTCGCTTACAATGAGTGATTGTGAGTTTTATAATACCATTATCACATTAATACGTAAAAGAAAAAAGTATATACAAAGCTTTAAGAAAATTTTAAATAGCCAATATATTAATTAATATAACAAACTTTCGCCACACTTTTATATAAAGTGACATATCCGTTGCTAAGCAACGCGTACTTTACGCATCAACATGTTTAGCAGTTTAATTGGTATAATTATAATATTTTAAAACGATGCTAGATGAAAATTATAAAAAGCTTGCTATAAAACTAAACTAGAGCAAAGTGTAAAACTTTAGTAGTTATTTATAAATAATTCAAGGTAATCTAATAATAAAAATTTTAAAATTTAACGCAGCGGCATAGCGACTTGCTTAATGAGACGAAGGTCACGGGTTTGGTGCCATTAAGGTGGATGAAATTATGAAAATTACTTATTACAAATTCTATTATTGTCTGTAAAATCTATGGAGTACAATTCATTGCAAAATACAAGGGAATATTGAAATCTCTTTAGTTATATAAGCCTTCTCGCCAGCTGTTCTCAGCAGAACTGCCTTTCAAGTCGGTGGTAAATTCCTGTACAGCTGACAATAATGACATTTATTCATGATTTGAAATTGTATGTTAATAAAAAAATTCATATTATTTATTTTAATAAATATTTTTTATTTTTGATCTTGAATGTTCAAATAAAAATTGAAAAACAAGTTTTTGCTTTCTACAAATATGCAGGTTTAAAACATACTTTTAAGTAACAGTCAATTCTTACCATATACTAGTTTAATAATTGATTTTTCGTAAATTTAACTGTAAACAGAACAGTTTTAACTTTTAATAGACTTTTACAGTAACATTTTAAAACAACTCAGGCAGCCTTTGTACACATTTTGTGTTAGAAAATCCAATTATCCACTGTAATCGAAGTAAAAATTAAGCACGTACTATGAGTACTCTTATACCCATTCGATGAGCTGTCGCTATCGACACCATTGTAGAAAAAGTCTAACCTCTCTGCTATACATTTTTCTATTATTAAATAGATTGTATGAGACTTGATTGGAATTTGAAATTAAATTTAGTTTAAACATTTTTCAGTGTTATTCGCACAATTAGGAAATTGAAAAACACATATTTAGAAAACGTATATTGCGTTGAACGCATGTCTTAACGGTCAGAGCGCTTAAACGGTTTTCAAGAGGCGCGGGTTCAAATCCCGCTGCGCCTCTTGAAATGAAACTTGAAATGCTAAGAACGCATGGCTTAGTGGTCAGAGCGCTTGAACGGGGCGGGCGCGGGTTCAAATTTTTATACGTTTTCTAAATATGTCTTTTTCAATTTCCTTAGTGTGCGAATAAGACTTTAAAAAATCTTAAAAAATAAAAAATTCTATACGTTTTCTAAATATGTCTTTTTAAATTTACTTGTTAATGAAAACTTATGTAAAAAAAAGAGGAAACGTCGAATTAAGACAGTCCGTTCTCCAAACACTTATAATAACTTCTTTAAATTACTTTATTGTCAAGTATTTTTTATCAGCGCGCAATTACTAAATTTTTATACGATAATACTTTAATTAATATAATTATATCTTAAATGGGAGACTTATTAAGAGATGTGCAAAATGTGGCAAAGAAATCTCATATTTTTTTTATAAATCTCACATTTTTTTTATGACCTCTAATACCAAATAATATTATGTACATATATTTTATTTCAAACATACTCTTTCATCTAACCTTCTTTATTAGTTAGCTTTTGAATTACGTCATTTCCATATACCTTCATGAAAATTTAGATTTTTCTTAATTATAAGGACTGGATACCTGGGACTGGATTTAGATTAGTCTAAACATGACAAAATAGAAAAAAACTCGTTTAAAAAATCATCTACTCCGAAATTGGAACTAAAAAACAAACTTGTCCAACATAAATACATTGATAGTACAATAAATGTATAGAGCTTCCTCATCGGCACGATATGTTTGGACTTTGTAAATAAACTTACTGTCACATTGAATACTGTGAGCTTTGTCTATAAGAATTGTTTGGCCATTCTCTTACAGCCAACTTATATTGTAAAAACAGACAAATAACTAAGGATTACTCTCTTTTTATAAGAATTTATTGTTTTTTATATGATGGCAATAGAATTATTTTTGATTTTATCAGTCAGTATATATAGACATCGTGACGCAGTGTTGCAGCGTCTGTCTCGTCTGTCTGTCATACAACGGGCGGCGTTAAGCTCCGCCACTCGTCACGATATAACACTAGGTGTTCCGTCTACTTTGTTATACGGGAAAAGACTGGGGAAAAAAATACTTGAAATGCGATATTTAGTTATTAGTCTAGTATACGCAGAAAGTCTTAGTCTTTTATTTTCCCATTACTTGCACTAATCCGTTTCTGTTAAGACTAAGCTCCTTTTTCAAAGGGTTGTATGTTACAGGTTGCTTTGAGCAATATGACTGCCATTTCACGTATTAAATAATAATATATTATATTAAATTATAATTAGTACATATATACATTTGTTGTGTAATTTTAATATCAAGTAATTAACTCACGTAAAATAAATCTAGTTTTCTTATCTTTTATATAGAAAATTAATGTTTTACATTTCAATAGCTTTAGACGAGGACTATACAGTAAAGAGTGTACTTACAGCTCTTGCAACCAACAAATCCATCTTACCTGTAATAACAAAAAAAATATAAACTTTTTTGTTTTATATTAAAAATAGGCCTTTGTAGCACAGTGGTAAATACCATTAAATCTTACAATTAACATTTGAATAACGTAATTATTTGCTATACAAAATATAATTAAATATATGTTATATAAGCTGTGTTTAATAGTATAACAATATCTAGACATTCCGTTTCTTATATATAAACTAGTTACTATTTTGCATTTTGGGTCAAGGACAGTAAGGTCGTTAAACAGAATTCCTAGAATTTTTTTCTCATAAACGACTTTCAAAATCCGGTAAAGTCCCTGAAGCTACATTTCTACCACGTTTCAAAAAATCAGCAAAAGAAGTTTTTATAAGTTGTACTGAATATGTAATAAGCAAGCTTTAACAAGTAGCAGTCGTTGAGCTTTTTAAAATTTATTCTGCCTACATTAGTTGGTGCAGTGCAGAGCTAACATTTTAGTTCATCACTATCAAAAGAAAACAAAATTTCGTGGGGTCCAATTTCGCTTACGAGTTTTGGACCCCCGTTTTTTGACGTAGCAACCCACGGGGCTCCACCATAGATCCACTTTGTCTAAACGAACTCTCGTGTGTACACTGAGACACTTTCAAAATATATCGCGTATAAGAGTGGGAATATTTTTAAGGATGTTTTAATAAATTTGTGTAAAAATATTGAAAAGTCCATTAAAACACATGTAAGTATAATTTTTTCTTTTTGTTCCAGAACTAGCTACCCGCTCGCGTCTTCACCCGAGTGAACTAAAGTTGTTTTGTATTTTCGGCATCGTTTTTGTAAAATAATGCAATTCCTGAAAAAAAAAAAACAAAAAAAGAGTAGCCTGTGTTCATCTCAAGACCCTCAAGTATCTCTTTATGAAATTTCCTCACAATTTGTTCATCGGTTTGGCCGTGATGACGTCAGATACATACACAGCGTTTGACGTACACGTTGCTAAGGCAACCTCGATTTTACGCGTCACCGGATTACTAATATTGATATATCTCAATACTGACCCTGAAAGCATTCTGTTCAAATTATTGTTGATTTACTATCGATTCTACAAATTAAATAAATAGTTTATGAGTAAAAGCTTTTTACAGATTTAGTGAAAACTTTTAGTTGATTTATGAAAACCATATGTTTTTTAAACGGTTTGTTTAAATCATATATAGAATATATGATTTAGTGGCGAATCACTATTTTTTATAATAGATACATGGATAGTTTGTTAGAGTGATCGTGCCTTAGTGAAGACCGACTGAAGACGCGATGGTCGTATGTTCAATATTTGTACGTATGAAGAGAATGTAGACAGAAAAAAATACAATAGGTAATTTTTAGCCTCACGCATATGCAGCAAGCATATGCAGGTAGGCAGAGAGAACCTAGTGTCAAGACACTCCGATCTCCACTTTCCAACCAAAACCGAGATATCGAGTGTTGAACGGTGGTGGTCTTATCACCGGAGCAGAGAAATCAAAATAATTTGAATAAATAATTGCCCCGATTGGGAATCGAATTCACAATCATCGCGTATACGAACAAACGCCACGATGGCCTATTATATATTTTTCTTTATTTTCCACGTAAAGTAAGTAAACACACTACATCTTATTGGATTTAAACCCAAAAAACCAATCTAGCGTACATAATTAAAATTTCTTCGTAATTTCTAAATTATTTCTTATTAAATGTACTAAAAATAAAATCGAATACGTGTCTATTAAAAAGTCAAATTTATTACAAAACACAATTGAGTTTTACCCTGGCTATTTATAATTGTATATAAAATACGACTTGGTCATACAATTATATATTATACGCATGCCTTCATGCCATGACAACGGCAGGTACAATAGCAGTGCCAAATACCAAAAGCCCTGCATAACTCTAATGCTGCAGCCACTATCATAATATCGATTAATTAAAGTGGTTTATGTGTGTATATATATATATATATAATATATATTTATCAATTTCCTAAGTGTGTGAATAACACTTTACAAAATGTAAAAAAAACAGTAGTTTTACTGGAAGTTGGAAGGAAAGCTGAAATTTTGTATACAAATACAATGGTTCCTTGGATAGTGTAAAGAAATTGAAAATAAAAAAATCTGAAATGAAGAAAAAAAATCCACGCAAATATAAATTTATATATTATAAGCAAATATTTATATATTATAAAAGTTTATTATCATTTAGTCCTTCCATCACGTCCTATGTTATATATGTCCATATAACATAGGACGGGTAAAAAGGACCTAGGGATACTAAATTCGCAATTTAAACATTCTGGCCATTTTAGAGATATTACGAACTTGGTAGCGGTACTTAACGCCGCATTTGTTGTACCAGACTGGATAAATAAATATTTTTAGGCATTCTACCGAGTCAGTATGAATCCACAACTATGTACCATACACTACTATACAGTGTATATATTATATAGGCAAAGACATATTTAGAGAACGCATGGTTTAGCGGTCAGAGCGTATGAACGGATTTCAAGAGGCGCAGGTTCAAATCCCGCTGCGTTCGTATACGTTTTCTAAATATGTATTTTTCAATTTCCTTAGTGTGCGAATAACACTTTAGAAAATGTTAAAAAAATATATATATAGGCAGTCGACTGAAGTATTTCAATTCTAATTTAATAATCTATTGCACGAAACCAGACTACAAATAAAGCGGCTGTAACAGCCGTATAGAAATTAAATAATGCAAGATGTGTACAGCTTAATTGGATAGAGTGCTAGGGCGGTCTCTAAGAGGCGATGTTTCAAATATTCTATGTACCTCAAAGGATGTTAGGTGAAATTATACAATTTAAAGCAAACAGATATTCAAGTATTCATCTAACTAACAAAAGGCTAACAAAAGCTACGGACAGACACATTTTAGACAGAACAACAACGTTATTGGACAGCCGGAAGAATTATTCTAGGAAAGCGCTGGGAAGACTCCGGAATATCTACACTTGGGAATTGCAAACATGTGACATGAAATAGCTAAATTCTATATAGATTAAATTTAGATTTAGAATAGTTTTTTTTTAAATCTGTTCTTATTTTGAAATAAAACAATTTTTCACCTGATTAATCGCGTATATTATTGGTATTCGAATTATATATAGATTTTAGAAACCCGATGTTTCGAACACTTTACAGTAGTCGACGGACTATGTGTTTTATTCAAAAATGTGTAGTAATCGCGAAAATCAAAGACCTTATCATATATTCTTAGTTAACAAGGTATATTATTATATTTCTATGTGACAGAAGAATGTGGGTACCCTTTTTACTACAATTGTTCGTACAGAGGACAATGAAATTTGGCATAGCTTAAGTTTCAATCGAGATTAGGTACATAAATCTATATTTTATAAGTGATCCATCAGAAATACATTAATAAATATTACCCACACTACCGTATATTCGAATGCACGTTTGTTTATATAAAGTGACGTATACGTTGCTAAGGCAACGACGAGTTTGCGCGTCAACTTACGCGGTTTAGCGCTCAGAGCTTACCAACAATCCAAGAGCTCCGATCCGATTCGAGATTTTCTAAAAAACCTCTTATTTCATAAAGAGCTAAAATATTTGAAAACTTTTAATAGATAAGAATGAAATAACGTAATAACATAACAATAACAAAAAATAATCAACCCATATTGAAAGGACTATAAAGTTAGTTCACAACGCCAAATCTCACCCATTTTTTGTTTTTACGTGAGGAAATCCTTTACCATATACCAGATACCAGCCCGATTGGGGAGTCGGACGTGGTTATGTGGGACTCCGAACTGTCAGATAGGCCGTCCGGATACCCACTAAAGCCTCACGGTGCTCCTTCTCGACCGCCACTAGCCGAGGCCACGGGAGCCCCAGTCTTCCGTGAATCCCGCCGAAATCTCACCCATACATTAGTTCGTCGCTCGCAACGTTACTTTTGACAAATGATATAGAGACAAAAACAACAGATATCTAAAATACCTATACATATTTAATTCAGTGCGCATTACCATAATACGGTAGAGTCGGAAAGGGCGACCTTTCGGCGAAGTTTATTAGAAACTTCGATATTTAGAATACGAATTTGTATTATTTGTTTAGTCTTTTGATGTATGTCCATAAATAAATATACATATTCACTTTTGTTTTTGTTAAGGAGTTTAAGTTTAGTTTTATTTAATATATCAAATGAAATATCACGGCCGTCGTGATGCAGTCTGGTTGTAAGGCGATGGCTGTGGGTCCGATCCACACTCGGTGGAATTATATTTAAATTATTTTCAATTTCTACACTGTCAAGAAAAACGGGGCGCTAAGTTCGCCACTCATCACGCAATGTCTCGATTTCTGGCTGATTTTGGAGAACGGAGTGTCTTGTCACTAGATTCCTCTCTGTCTCTGTTAAGACAGACAAAACCCTAGTGTTACAGCACTAAGCTCTTATTTCTGTATTTAAAAACATTATATTTTAGCTAAGTGCCACATTTTCCTTGCTAGAACGACGACCAATTGCTTCAACTACTTGAAGGAATAGAACGCACAACCTTTGTAAGTGCAATGGGATAGACTCCAAATGGTCTACTATAGCACCCTATTTAAGTATTATAAGATAAAATAATGATAAAAATTCTAAGAAACTTTTTGAAATTATTAAAATGAAAAATATCTTTTTACACAAGAGTTTATAACTTTGATTCTTAGAACCTTTTGACTTTACAAATTTCCTTTACAAATAAACAAAACTCCTCTGTTTTATATAAAGAATAACAAAGATTTTATTAAAGAACTATATTGGTGTAGTTCAATTTGTTCGAACTGTACACTGAGGGGTTAACTCTTTAGGTTAGGCATTATTAACCTAAATATAAGACTTTTTTACACCTTTTTTTAACTCTTTATATTCCATAAGTGGAGAGGTCTGAATTTTAAGTCACTGCATTGTCCTTTAAAATATATTGCATGTTACATCAAAAATAAAACAAATGTTAATTGATTTTGAGAAATAAATATCTAAAATATATATGCAACCGCCATATCAAAATAACAGAAAGATCTTCATTGTAAATGTTTCCCCCATAACAAAATCGAACCCACAACCATCTCTATACAATCAGGTACCTCCAAAAATAACTTTTTTACGTCCAAAATAACACTTAGGCTGTAATCTCATTTGTTCAACCATAATTAATTTAAAATATCCTTAACGCTTCAATGGCAGGTGGCTGTAGAACAATAGTCAGGTGTACGAGATAATAGAGTTTGCTCGCTCAGAGCCGACAATTAGTGTCTTGTTAAGACTAACAAAGTCTTACAGAATGGAACCCTTGCCAACCCTCTACCGGGTTTCATTACGAAATTAAACTTGTAACAACTTAAAATATTAAATTATATGAGGTCATAGTATCACAGTGGTTCAGTTGGACTGGAAGCATCGATGATTGAGGATTCAATTTCCACTGCTAGAGCGACAAAATAAAATATACTGATTATATTTTTAATTTCTTCGCTCTAGTGAGACAAAGGTCACACGCAAAGTCTCGAATTCAGGAGGAAAATGGAGAATGGTGTCCATGATACTGAGTTCTCTCTGCCTATCTTGTTATATGTTCGAAACAAAGGTGGAGCTGTAAAAAATCTGATTTTATTAAAAATTATGAGAATGAATAAAGCAAATTCATGATTTTACAGTCCATCTATGTATGTACGCATAGTTTCTTATTAATAGTTTTTTTCATTTCTCCTGTTATTATGGATGGTGCAGTGCATGCTAGTAGCTAGTCACTCTGTTCTCCGTTTTTTCCTCCGTGATTTTATCGTGTAAAACGGAACGCTGCATTTTGTATAATAAACGTATATTATTGCCAAAAATCCACTCGTCCTCTTTCTACAATTAGTAATACATATTAATTAAGTCAATTTGCACGAGTTTTCCGAAAGTAATTGTTATTTTTCAGGCTAACGTTATGAAACTTTCAATATAAAAACCATAACTTGTGTAGATTTATATTATTATTTATATCTGAAATAAGACATTACAAAGCTATGGACAAAAGAACAAAATGATCTTTTTTAATATCTATCCAGGCATTAACTGAGAAAATCTGGCCAAAGTAAATCAAATAGCGCTACAATTTTCTATAAGCTTCATTAGCTCATATCTATCGTATCCATACAAAATTGGAACTAAACTGGCATAATATCAGAACAGTAGTATTGTATCAAACGTTTCTGACAAAATGTAGTTGACTTACGACAGCGGGTCACGTTAGGAAGGGTGGATCGCCCCCCTCACTTGTAAAAACTTGATCGAACGTTCGCCTTCCACACGGTTGACCCAGAAAGAATTTGCGCCAAGTCAAATCTTTAATAAAACATTGTAATTAGATAAGAGCACGTGTGTGTTATTAATTTCAATTGGAATTAATAAAAAAAATGTCCTAATAATATTCATTTTGTAGGTAAAAATATTAGTTATTAAATCGCCTAAGATTTTATTTAAATGACAAACTTACAGACCAGAGCATAATTGGTGAGTAAGCCACCAAAACTGGTAAATCCTAAATATCAATGAAATTCTTCTGTTAATATAACTGCTGCATAACATGCATTATACCAAAAGAATATTGCTAGTTTTCTGAAAACACTGTGTTGAAATAATTCGTATTTTGTAACAAACTAGAGCATAGATATGTACGGTCCAAGCGACCGTCGCCCCAACCCTAGGTGCCCCCGTTTTACGGGTTCCACAGACAGCGGCGCGCCGCATATAAATATAAAGTATAAACGTATATGGCTATCTCTTAGACTGCCGTAATTATGTCTTTTACACCCGGGGATACAATAATATAATATTGTTCTGAAGTAGTAACAATTGAACCTTGCAATTCTGTTTATTGAAAATACAATGAGAGGTTTCAAAAATATTTATATAAATGGCAAAATAGACAAAATAAGTAGTGAATCCAATCGTTCGCTGACATTCGCTGGTTCTTCTTGGGCGTGTGTTTTATTTCTGAAGGTCAAGCTCGCTCTGGTAAGCCTTAATGGAGGAAGTGAAATATTGCTTCAATGCCATATAAAATAAGGCATACAAAACCGGAAATCAATATCTTGATTGTAAAAACTTATGGAAATCAGAATAAAAAATAAACTAGCCCACTACACTACTAGCACCGCCAAAGGCATTTAAACTCGTGCACTTGAATATTTGATCAACCCTTGACCCTGATTCGGACCTGATGTTTGAATTTGACCAATATCATCATATTAACCTTGAAATTCGGTTCGTTAGTATCAAACGAATCAAATTAATGTTAGACCAACGATACAGTGATCTGGCCGCTGGCAGGTATGTAATTGGGTTAATCAACGTCTAGAACGATCCAGCCACCATCCCGTCTTATTCCGGGACGTGCCAATCTCTCGCCTCGCTGCGATTTAGCACATTAGTTTCCTGCAATAAGCGCTTGGTATTTATTGTCTTCTAGAATAGAATAGAATAGAATATTGTTTTTATTGCATTTGAAATATATAAATGAATATACAAGAAAAAAAAAACTGTGTTCCTCTTGCAGTAGTCAGAGAAATCCTAGTGTCAAGACATTTGGTTCTCCACTTTCCGTCAGAGGCCGAGACATTGCCTATGGAGTGGCAGAACTCAACGCCGCATTTTAATTAGGCACCAGAACAGTTAGAAGAAAATATTTCAATAATAATTCCCGCAAGTGGGAATCGAGCCCACAACCAATCGCGTTTACATTCAGAAGTTGTGCCACTGCACGATGATTGCCCCTCACTGTCTTTTGTTTTCATATATTAAAGTTATGGTTTAATACATTTTTGTGATTTATAGTTAAAGTTTGAAATGTGTTTATTTAAGCTTTAGGTAACTGTTATTTGAAAACTACTGGGCAAATACTATCACTATCCACAGTTTATGGAGTATATATATATATATATATGAAACCTAATAAGAAATCACTTCGTTCTCCACATTCTACTTATCTTAGGAGATAACAATATTTTCCAAGTGAAATATGTGCCTAAGATGAAAACAAAAAGCAAGTCCCAATTGTCGTATGACATTTCATTAGTATAACCTATATACATGTATCAAACGAAATTGCCTCTCATTTATTTTAACAGATTCCAGAATGTGCTTTAGATTATGATTTTATTACAAGTTATAATTGTTTTATTGGACAGCGTACTTAATTTTTTTCCTACACATGTATTGGTTTGTGTCTGATAATATCATACAATATGGGAATGAAAAGTTTCAGTGAATAGGTGCTCCTTCTAACTCAGAAAATACGAAAAATGCCAAGACCAAGATCGTCAACCAAGGGCAGGTTTCAGAGGCCACCGTGGCTCAGTGAGACGATGCCAGATGTAACGTGAGGGTTCCATCTCCACTTCACTTTCCACAAGCAAAATGCAGTGTTAAGTTCCGCCTCCCAAAACTATGTCTTCAAAATGGGAAAAAACAATCGACAGATGCACTAAGCTATCCTTTGTTACAGCGGTAATTTATAAATTACTTAAGAAAACGGATGCAAATCATACCAAGTGTAACTGTGCATTGAACTGTGGTCTAGATGGGCTAGATCAGGATCGATCGGGTTCACTGCAGTTTTTTAAAGGGCTTAGCTTCGTTTTTACTTATCTAAAACTTGTACAAGGTTTTACAAATTGATTTATATAGGATATCAATAATATTTATATAAAACGATGTTGCGTCACTGACTGACTGACATTCAAAGCACAGCTGAAACTACTAATTTAGTGCCTAGTAGTTTCAGCAGACTAGGTTATTTGTCGTATTTTCCTTCATACTATTATCAACCATAAGTACATTTGTGATCACTCGAAGAGGATTTCTAGAATTCCTACGAGAACGAGAAAATACAGCGTTTTATAGGAACGAAATTGCAGGCTACAACTAGTTTAACCAATTTTTGAATATAAAACTGAAAAGAACGGAATTTCTTGATACTAGTTTCTATATGCCAGGTCTATAAACAGGAGAATGATTATGCTAAATAAGCCATTAGAAGTAGTATAGAATTGTCAGTTAAATAAAAAAATGTCAGTATTTCGGAAGGACCAGTAAAAATTTCAGTACTTTCTCTTTTTTCAAATAATTTAGGTATGGACGATAAATTTCTGGTAATGATGTATTGAATTGTAGAGGTAGCAGATTTCGGGTTCAATTCCCGTTAGAAAAAGTATGTATGTATTAATTATTTATTTTTGAGTCAGTTCAAATGATGTGCGGCGTTGAGTTCCGCTCCACAATCCGTCAGGTTTTCTCCGCGTATCTAGTACTGATAAACAGATGTACGAATATATAATTTATTTCAAATCTATATTGTAAAATAAAAAAACGTATAATATATTCTTGAAAACTGAAGCTGTCAAAATGTCTAGTAATTTATCATTGACAGGCTAAAAATAGTTAAAACAAAACGCTTCCCCATAGAAACCATGCCAAAAGAAGTGGTGACGTGTTGAAGAGCTACACCTTGCAAGTGGCCGTTAGTTCAGCGATCCTAATATAATTAGCTGCCAGGAAATTATTTAATTACCACCATCCAACCATCCACTCCATAACCGTCTCTGGCCTACAATACCATCAGATTTTAGTCCATCGTGGCGCAATGTCTGAGCATCTAACTATATACGATGGTTGTGGGTCACTTCCCACTGACGGGGGAAGAATTATATTTGACATTATTTGTATTTCGCCACTTTGGTAACAAGACAAAGCGCGGCGTTGAGTTCCGTCACTCAACACGCAATGTCTCTGATCCATGCTGTAAGTGAAGACCAAAGTGTCTTGACACTAGGTTCTCTCTGACTGCTGTGCGGGAACGAGCGTTAAGTCCTTATAAAATAAAAAGACTTTTGAGCATGAATACCTTATAAAATAAATAGACTTTTGTAGAAATATTCACATATTTTGACTAAAATAATTGCGTTTTTTTAAGAACAAGAGTTTTGAGTGGAAATACTCAAGGCATTGTGCGATCGTAAATTAAAATATTCTAATAAGCTTTAACATTTGAAACCGAATCTTGCTTTAGCTACCCGGAAATGACTTATCTATATGACATTAGTCATTTAAATTTAAACTAGGGCATACGGCCAAGTTCGTCTAGCAATAACCGTGTAGTAACAGCGTCACGCTATTTCCCGCATAACACGGTGAAAGAGAACCTAGTCGCCGCATGGTGATGCGTGAAGTGTGTTAACTTGCTCTGTATATTTTACTTATATATATATATATATATATACTCGTATGCGAACAGTAAGCCAGTGACGCCTGGCACTGTAAGAACTGTGACACGCTAAGTGAGTGTCAAAAAAATCTTGGCAACCGTCGCTCTGAGGCCGGATTTCGAAACTAAAGTATAAATATAGATAAATATCGTTTTCTAACCAAATTCAGGTAGAACTGGTGGAGTTTGAGTTTTCTTTTAGTCAAGGTCAAAGTTGATTTCTATAGAAAATTGGAGATTTAGCCTATAGTTTATGTGACATAATTCGGTAGGGCCTAACTGAACACTCGATAGTTACAAGTTTCGGTTTCTCCTTCTGGTTTTGTTGCCTGGTAATATGGCTTTCTTTGAATCTTGACCAATTACTAAGCTATACATACTTACTTCATTTAAAGTAAATTATAAAACGGATTTACTGATATAAATGGAAAATATTTCTTAAACTTTTAACAAGCTATTATTTAAATTGTATCAACGACTAAAACAGGGGTAAACAACACACGGCCCGCCAGCGTTTATTTATATTACAGACTTGCTGAGCCTGCGACTTCGAACACGTGGAATGCCAGCCAGACCTGTCCAAATCGGCTCAGCCGTTCCAGAGATTATCCAGAACAAACAGACAGATGGACAAAAGTTGTAAAAATAATTATTTTGGTATATGCACCCTGTATGCAATAGTGGATTTAGTAAAAAGCGAATATTTTAATATTACAAAGAGACACTCAAATTTTATTTATTTACATAGATATAAATATACGAGTAATTTTGTGCGGCTTGTTCCAACATGCAACATGCTTGCGATATATTGGGTTTTTATTTATTATATTCTCAATTTTTGTATGTATTTATTTCGAGTATTGTATTTTTTTGTAAGCTAATGTTTATAATATGAATACAATTTTAGATACTATTAATAAGCGTGATTTTGGCCGCAGAAAATTTCAAAACTTGCATAGGACTTTTGCTACAAAAGGTTGCTGACCCCTGTTTTAAAGTTTTCTATAATTATTTAAAACGGAACAATATATGCACAAATTTTAAAAAGTAACAGAAACAAGTGTGAATGAAATTTGAAATATTTTTAATATAGCACAAATTTGAATAGGGATGTTCGCGTACACAAATTCCTACAGGCGAATATTTTTGCGACAATTTCGTAAACTACAAATGAATATGTAAAATGTATACAGATACGAGTTTCCCATAATTTTAGTTCTCACTTTTAAAAAGTTTATATATTTTAAAATTCTCATTTGATTTTTTCTAATTGTTAGCAAATTAGTGAGGTAGTGTTAAATTACTCTCATTTTCTATATATAATACTCCTAACAAGATAATATTACCCACTAAAATTGGTTAAAAATGGAGAACAAAGTGTCAGTACTAGAGTATCCCTGCCTACCCCTGTAAATGTTTTAGATGCGTAAAGATAAACTCGTAAAAATATATAACCGAATATACCAGAGTGTAACGCGAAACGAACAAAACAACAAAATAAATGGCCATTCGGAGTCCAAGCGACGCGAGCAATGTAACGCGGGCATCGATCGGCTACCGACGTGTGCTGAATGTGGAAAAGGCAAAAATTCATTATAAAATTTCGACATTAGAATATTTTATTTGCACATTCGGTTCATCGAATTGCAATAAAAGGTTATTTGAGGACACATTAATATTTATGAAAATGTGGGGTTGTAGGTTCTATTCTCAGTATTGTTTATTTAATTCTCAGGAATATTTATTTAAAATGAAGACTCTGTCGTGGTGCAGTGGTACAGTATGGGTTCCATCCTCAGTGGGGGAAAGATTATATTCAAATTATGGTCCATTTCGATTTTGGATTTCGGAACGTGGAAAACAGAGTGTTTCAGCACTAAGCTTTCTATAGCTACCCTTCTACAAGTACGTTCCTAAAAAAATATTTTTCTATCGTTTTATAGTCTGATAAGATAAAGTCCAGCGTTTTATATCATTTATTTCTATATAGACATCAAGGCTAAAATTGCCAAAAAAATCTGGATCACTGCATGTTAGTTTATAAAAGCTAATTACATTACATTTGTGATTTGGTCCTAAATTCGTTTTTGTTTGAACATTTCATACATAGTTAGACTCTTTCAATATTGTTACAAATGACCAAACACAAAATGTTAGTTCCACTTTTTTAATTGGTTTATACTATTCTATAAATAATCTCAATATGAAAATAAAAACAATCTAAATATAAAAAAGTCTTAAAAGGATCATTACATATATATATATATATATAAAAGGGGTATTACATTGAGAAGTGATAATTGAGTTAGCGTGAATTGGCTCAACACTAAACAACATGTATCTCGATCGTATACGATTTACGCTATAAATTGGTAACTAAATATATATTTTACGAAAATGAAATATGTAAATAATTCGTTATCCGATATTAGATAAGAATAGTTAGACGGCACTAGGAAAATATATGACTACACACAATAGTTCTGGATTCGATCCTCTTGGTAATCTTATATATTTAAAAATGCATAATTGCAATAATATACTGTTCTGATTTTATTGTCGTACGTTTCGTCAACTTATGACTTTAAATTACAAATAGAAAGTGAAAAATTAAATAACTTAACACTAGTTACTGTCTGGCAATTCCGTAAAAAAGCAGGAAATGAGTGAAAAAGACTAATATACAAATACGTATAACAAAAAGCTCGTAACTTAATATAACCATAAAACATGAAACGCTGATGGATTTTAACGTATTCAGCGGTTCCAAAATCTTCTCAACGGTATACCGTGATCCCATTTCTGGCCCATTGCGAATATCAAGCCAAAAACTTCCTGTAACAAATTTCACTTAGCACAATCATCTAATACATACATTACAATGCCTTAGCCTCAAGTATATTCAGGGTCCAAATTTGTTGAACTGCTTACCATCATAAGAAGGACTTACCCCGAAAATCGGCTGAAGTAAAAATGTTAGTGGAAAGACATAGCTATCTTTAGTACAATGGCATAAAAGACTTGCCATGCGACCCTTTTTTCGTGGACGCAATATTTTATTTAAACGAACGGGAGCGTCCGGTGGGAATTCCGAAACTGCCCCGGACTTTAAACATTTTTACTTGGTGATTTAGTCAAATTGTATGAGAAACGATTATCATTTTTTTTTTCTAACTCAATGTTTTTACTTAACTGAGTGTCTGTCTTTGTAGTTGATTCGTACTTGATGCCATCGCGGCTTAGTTAGAAACATTTTGATAGACAAGAATCTCATCGAGGAAATATATGTATTTAGGATAAACATTTTAAGAAAAAGAAATGTTTAGAAAACGTATAAAAATTTCAATTTTCTAAGTGTGTGAATAACACTTTAAAAAATGTTAAAAAATATTTTAAGAAAACGTATAAAAATTTGAACGCAGCCATTTTCCAAGAGGCGCGGTTTCGAATTCCGCTGCATCCAAATTTTTTACACGTTTTCTAAAAGATTCAACGATTCAAAAATAATTGCAAAAGTCAATTTAAATAAAGGACATTTTGAATTTGAATTTGAATACAGGCTTTCAGGTATTTTAGACCTGCATGTGGCCAATTACATTTGCTAGTAGTAGTAGAAACCAACCACTTCACTAGGCACAAAAGAATTTAGTGTCAAAACACTCCGTTCCCCACTTTCCGCATGGATTCAAGACTTAGTCTGCGCTTAGTCTTGTCACTAGCTCGGAGGAAATGTAAATGTTTAAAAATAACCATTCCCCCGTGCGGGAATCGAACCAACAACCATATACAGCTGCTACTAATATTATAAATCTTTAATATTCAATTACCCAAAACTGATTAAACAGATTACGATACAATTTGTCACACATATAATTTATAAACATGGATTATCATGCAGGGAACTCTTCTTTCTAACAAATGACAGAGCTTAACGGCTGTGATTTATTTTAACTCCGTAATGGCGCAATTGAAGGAAACCGAATACAGTTATTATAAGTTCAAATCTCAGTTGATTTTTTTAAAATAAGTTTAGCCATCATGGAGCAGTGGCACAGCAGTGTAACGGCGATGATGAGTGTGGATACGATGAACACTCGGTCGAAATGATTATATATATTTAAAATTATTCTTATCTCTGCTATAGCAACCCAGTGCATCGTTGAGTCCTGTCGTTCAATACAGTCTCGAATTTGGATGGAAAATAGAGAATTTTTGTGGAAATATCCTCTCTGTTCAGGAAAAATTATATAACTGGTACTTTATATTATTTAATATAACCTTTTATTAAGCGCTATACAAGTGTTTAGTTAGCAAGTGAATATAAATGACCTCTATCATATATAGTATTCATCACGTACACACAACCTTACACTCGTATTAAATCCAGCTCACCTAATAACATTACACAAATTGAATGCTATTGTCTCAATAACGCATAACCTACTGGACTTATAATAATAATTATCAATTTTTCAATTTTAGAGCAATTCCATTCTTTAATAGACAGCTGACTAATAATCTGTTGCTGCCTTTATTGGTAATCTAACTCACGACTCTAGTTTCTAAGTCACAACAAAACTTTTCAGTAATAGGCGCTAGCCAGAAGCTGGTATATGAAAACTGTTTTAAGAACGAAACTATTTGAAAATATTCTTTTGTATTCGGACACTAAGAATAAAAAAACCTTTTTTGGAAAACTTAATAAAATTTGAACATAGAGAGACTCGAACTCGCGCATCTTGAAATCGTCCAAGCGCTCTACTGAGCCATACGTTGAACTTACTCGTATTGCTTATAGACTTATCCTACCTACTACATTAAAAAATATATGTTTTCTAAAATGGTTTTTCTATCGATAAGCCTTTTCACTTCGCATTTCAACTCAAGCAGCTCTACTTGAGAAATAATTTACATTGAAAATGCAAATATTAAATAATTTCAATTTCCATTGAAAGGCATCTTAAGTTTCTCAGTTTTACAAGTTAGCAGTTGCGAAAGCTTAGTAGCTGTACAAACTCATCTATACAACTTTGGTCTTTTTCAATAAGGTCAGACTATAAATAATAAGCAATATTTTTTTTAAATTTCCTTTGCGAGAGCGTAATTCGGTCAACACTCAACACGCAATATCTGTAATTTGAAACGTGGAGAACGGAGTGTCTTGACACTAGGTTTTCTGACTAACCCTGCCGTGCTAACGGAAGCGTGTAGCTGCAAAATATTAATATAATTTAATAGCTATAAAATATATATTTTTTAATTTCTATATTAAGTGTAATCTTTGCTTACTCGGTTTCCAAGAGGCGCGGGTTCGAGTCCTGTCGCGTTCAAATTATTACGTCTTTTTTTAAATGCTAATCATACCCTATATGCGTGATTGAGGCTTTGAAACGTGAAAATATTTAATATGTAGCGTTCTTGTTTGCAAAATGACTGTTTTAAGACTGATAAATAATTTGCTAAAATCTAAAATACTCAAAACAGCAGCATTTCGAAAAAATCTATTTACAGAAATAACAAAATTGTGTAGGGACAGTAAAAATATTGTAGATTTAAGACACGCCGCTTTCCGCTTTTGATATCAATTCAATGATTGCTATTTTGTCTTTCTCATTATAACCTTGAAACAGAAAGGTTTAAAGCAAACTCGATGAGTTATTATGTGGACGGATTAGCAATTGAAAATGTTATTTTAACTATTTTTTTCATATATAAATATATATATATATATATATTAACTCATATAATTTAGTCCGCTTTCCGAGAAATCGAGTAAACCGTTCATATGAAAATTATAGGTTTATATTCCCCCTCATTCCCCCGAGGGGTATATAGATTTTGCGGTGCGAGTTAATATAATGCCAATATATTTTCCGTCTGGTTAGACAAGAATTGCTTTGAGTTCCGATACTCTACACGGAACGTTTATTAATACGCGAGAAATAAAAAAGACGTTATTGATCACTAGATTCCTGTCACTATCCCCAACTCTCGGTCACTAAGTCACTAGTTTCTCTTATAAAGTAAGACAAATATATCATCAAGCGAAAATGCCATCAAACTAATATAAACCCGCAACTACACTAAAAGCGAGTAATCTATCAAATGCAGAGACGTATCGGGACAGATATAATTATGATTTAGCCACAGCTTAGTAAATCTCGACAAAAAACTTGTTTATCTTGTTTAAGGAAATATGGGTTACACGTTTGCTAATGGATTTAAGTCCGCTCCCTTTTAATTGTATTACATCATAACTCAATTATGAATTATTGTGATTCTCATTCGAAAGCTTTACGTCCTTGGGGGGTATAGCTGTTTTGTTATAGCAGGCTAATTTCAAGCTAATTTTCAGCTTCTTCCCTCGTAGCACAGCAGACAGAGAGAACCTAGTGTCAAGACACTCCGTTCTTCACTTTTCGACTGTATTCGAGACACTTGTTGACGATGAAGATCAACGCTAAAGCGGAGAAATGAAAATAATAGAAATATAATTTATTTATCAAACTCAGAACCATCGCGTTTCCGGTTAGACTCTATGTTACTGTGCCTCGATGTTCTTAAATATTTAAATCTTCTTAAGTTAACTATATGTTTTTTCTATCTTTTCATTTTTAAGACAATTCGACTGAAGAACTAAATAAACATCAGTCGGTTTTTTATTTTATGAGCATGCAGTCAATGCGCATTGGATGTCTATATAAAAAAATTAAATTTTCTTAATTTGTTTAAGTGGGTTTGAAACTCAGAAATACCATGTACCAAGTCCCAAATTTTAGAACACTTCTAACTTCTTCCACAGTCAAAAGGATTAGGAAAAAATTGTCATGTGAAAATAAAATCCATCGTGGCGCAGTGTGATAGCGTCTGAAGCGCAATTGGATGTGGGTTCGATTCCCATTCGGGGGAATGATCAACACGCAATGTCATAAAACGGGCGTAAAGTTGAAACGGAGTGTCTTGACAATAGGTTCTATTTGATTACCCCGAGCTGTGTGAAAAGGCGTAAATCTGTAAAAAAATAAAATAAAACTATTTTTCAAATAACTTTTATGATAATATTTATATTAAAATTTCCTTAAAATTTTACGATTAACGTAGGAAGACACAGCGGAGTTTCGTTATCAGTAACTGATAACCCTGACTGATGGTGCAATGTATAGCGCGTGTGACAACTTGGCATAATTAATGAAAATTACTTTGTTAGTCTATATACGAAGTATATAAAAATATATTATGCACAAGCGCGCATTCCATTCTCACTCGGAGTAGAGTTCCGCCACAAAGCATATAATAACTCGATTTTAAGCGGAAATTGGAGAACGGAGGGAGTGTCTTGACACTAGGTATCTCCTTAACTTCCCCTGAAGCGGGTAAAAACAATACTACTTTCGCTATGATAGTATTTTTTTCATATATTTAGAAAACGTATGAAAATTTGAACGCAATGGGGATTAGAACCCGCGAAACTAGAAAACCTTGGTCCAAGCGCTCTGGCTACTAAACCAGGCGTTCATCATGGGTTCAAAATTTTATACGATTTCTATATATATATATATATATATATTTTTCAATTTTCTAAGTGTGTGATTAACACTTTAAAAAATGTTTAAAGTATTTTTTTCGTTTAAATATAGCTAGATAGATTGCGGCGTTCAATTCCGCTAATTTCCATTTTTAACAAGTAATTATATTTCTTACATTATTAAAATTTATTACGGTATCTTCTATCTATATCATATCTTTATTGCAGTATTAGCAGTGTTTTAAACTAAAATTTTATTATCATACTCCTATATAATTAATGTAGCTATCGTCTTTTAAACCCCGGTCATGTTATTTTTTTTAATACTTGTCCGATTAAATTGTTATCTTTTGATAGAACCGTCGTTATCGCACTATCTCAGCTCTGTGGAATATTCTCTAAACGCCTGTAATACGACTTAAATCCAGATTCCACTAAACGATAAGCTATACAATTTATTTTTGTTTATTTATTCTGAATTTAAAAAAATGTATCTGAAAATTCCAAAGCGTTGAGTTCCACGTCTTACAACACCTTAAATTCATGTAGTAAGATGCGATTCATGTATTAAGAAGCGGAGAATAAAGTGTTTTGACACTAGGCTCGACTACCTTGCTATGCGGGCTTTTGTTCGTGAAGCTCTAAAATCTCAACTGCTATTTTGTATTCACTTTAGAACTGAAATGTGTAGAATAAATTGCTTAAGATATACATATAATATATATTAATAAAAAAAATTGTTTAGCATTTACATGTAAATAAAACTTGTGTGCGATGGAGGTGTTAAATCCTACAGAGAGAAAGGTTTAAATTTAGCGCCCTACTAAATAAGAAATCACATAAGTTGTTATGAGAAAAAGCAACTTTTGATGTTATATTAAGCAATATATTTTCCATCTCCTATCGAAAATATTATATTTATGTAAATATCAACTAATAATATTATATATGCGAAAGTAATTGTCTGTCTATCGGTCTGAGGCGTTATCACGGCCAAACCACTTGTGATGAAATTTAATAGAGACTTGAGGGTCTTGGGATGAACATAGATTGCATATTTATCCCATTATTTTAGTTTTTCCAGGAGTTTCATTGTTTTACTAAAAGGCCGACGAGCATACGAAACAGCTATAGCTCACGCGGGTAAAGCCGTGAGCAGGTCACTAGTACTTAATAATCACAAAAAAACAAATTATAAGTAATATTACATTTAAAATAATTAACTATTGCTAAGCATCGTAATTTTAGTGGACGATTAGCTTTTTAACGCTTTATAATACTTAGGTATATATATATTCTTAGTCAAGTTACACATTCAATAAAGTTACATTGAAAATATCTTTGGATAAGTTATTTAACACTCATACATAGATTAAGTAATGTTCTAATAAATAAATGATTGATAGTATGTTATTTATTAATGATTTAGGCGGTATTGAGCCACTCCACTCAACGGAACAAAAGTGGTTCTTTCTGGTATTTCTGGTCGTAGGTCCGATTCCCACTTGGGGTATCGATTATATTTAAATAATTTTCTTTTTCTCCGCTCTGGTAAGACAAAAAATCGGCGTAGAGTGCTGTGAGTGTCGTATGGCAAGTGTAGAACGGAGTGTCTTGACACTAGATTCTCGCTAATTACTCTGCTTCGCGGTAAAAGGTGTATGAGCTAAGTGGATAGTTTCAATTTTAACCACCTACTCATCGTATTTTTGGAAATTATAAATCTATTATATATAAAATAAAAATGAAACTGATCGCTGTCTGTACGTATATAGAAGATATATGAATATATATATATATATATATATATATTATGTAATAGAACCCATAATTAATGATTTTTAATTGTTTTAATGTTTGTCGCATTAATAATAATGATCATCCCACAACCAACCACGGTTACAATCTGTCCAGGCTGTCCCACTGCGCCGCAATGGCGTCTAATATTTTAGCGTATATAGTACAATTAATTTTTATTATAATAATAACAACAATACTTTTTATACAGAACATACTAACATGACCCAAATATATATATATATATATATATATATATACATATTTGCTGTACTTGCCAAATCTTTCTAATCGATACAACCGCGTGGGGTTAAGTTGAATAGTTTGCCTGACAAGTATTTCCAATTTCGATACAGATTTAAAATTATTTTATACCAAATGAAAGCAGCAAGTGTTATTAAAGGTTTTATATTTTATTAATAAATTGAAATAGTAAAAACCATCGTGGCGCAAGGGAATGGCGTATAACTGTAAAACATGATTGGACGAGTTCTATTCCCACTCGGGGATATATATATATACATATAACTTCTTTTATTATGGTACAAAACCAATACAAGGTGTTGTATACCACCCTGTACAATCGATTAAGTTCAAAGTTACGGAGAGTTAAAACAATATAAAGCCTTTCTTTTTCTTTTCTTGTGACAAAAAGATATATTTTTTCTACAATAAAAAAATACATACCTTTTTTATCACGAACATAGAAGTTAAACAAAAATTAATGACTCAGAGATAAGTGTGTTTTAAAATGATTTACTTCAGTTACAAATTCTGTCTGGAAGTTGAAAGTACGGGGGTTACTTATCGATGGCCGCCATTGAAACGTTGCCAAATTCTACTTCCAATGGTTTGTACTTCTCGAGACATCTCAATTTATTGCAAACTAGCGACCCGCCCCGGGCTTCGCCTGCGTGAACTAAATGACTAAACTATTTCGATTTCTCTTGTAACTTTTTTGTTTATGAAACTATTGAAATAAAATAAATACTAAATGTTGAGGGAAGTTTATCACGATACAAATATCAAAATTATATGTAAATCGGTTAAGCCGTTTTTAAGATTGGCGTGCACAAACAAACAGACAAACTAAAAAATAAATAAAAATTATTGTTTTGGGATATATTATATTGATAATAGCCCCTAATAATATTTTTTGTCATATATCTCATAATATACACACAGCGATCTGTTACATTTTTATTATATGTATAGAATTTGTTATTTTTGCTTCCTTCAAAAAATACATTGCCGCTTCCTTTTATTTGCACAGAAACTTGAAGTGTATTAAATCAACGTTCTTAGTTTAAAATATATATTTAAAATATACTCTACGTGCCGTTTTCTTTTGTACAAATCATCTGTTTAACAAAAAAAAAATCGGGAAGAATAAATAGAGATACTCCCAAAGCAAACTTGGTCCGTTTAGAAATTCCCTCAATAATGATTTAAGCCCGCGTACGTAGGCCTTAACATATATACTGGAGTGTAAATAAGACTTGAAATATTTAGGCTATTTTCAAATCATAATGTGTGTCGTTATCACTTATCACATTAAACTCCGACCTCCATACTACGCGACATTGATCCAAAATATAAAAATGTGTGTTTATGCTATAATAATATTTATAGTATTGATTATTACATTTTTTTCGATTGTGTAGTATGCGGTAGGCCATAGGCCTCTTCAGCGTTACCGGGTTTTTGGGGAGGCTGAGCTAAAAGAGTTCCGACCTTGGCTTGGAGACCTCGAGAGGAAACCATCAAATTAGTTCCACAGATACTACACGAAGGTCATGGATGCGAGTACATACGACGTTGTAGACGTTATCTTTCTAGGCGTGTATAATATAAGTGAGTCCAAATTTCAATTTGAAAGAAATTGGGTCAGTATGTTTTCTCCGCTTATTGAATAAAATTGTAGAGTGAATTAAGGAAAACGAAAAAAATACATAAATTAAATAGCATATTTCGGTTTTTTTTCCACAAATACTCACACAAGATATTTCAATATTCTCATAAATACATAATGAGTACCTACTACAATAAAATATATTGTTTTAAAATATTTTCCTTTGTATCTTTTTTGAGATTAGAGAAGCAGTGTATTTTTTTTTTCAAAATACTCCGAAAATAGATCTAAACTCGACAGCTTTGTGAAATATAAGCTATTTCAATTATATTCTTCAAACATTCTCGAACAGATAGGTGGCAGGGAGAGATGACGGAGTGACTTGACACTCTGTTTCATTCCGACCGTGTTGGGTGGCAGAACTCAACGCCACTCCCTCCTCTCAATTATATACTAAAATTATAAATACCATATATGTATATGAAAGAGTCAGTTTGTTATTCACTTGTAATAAAAACAAAGACGATCATATAGTGATAAGGATGTCTAATATACGCAAAGGTTAATGGTACAATTTCGCATTAAGTTACTAACAGTTTATATATTAGAATTAAAATTTTAGATATTTCTATACAAATAAAATATAAATATTTAATAATAAAAACTTTTGATCACACCCCCAAGCGACATTCCCCTTTCCGTTATTTATTTTTATTTTTCTTTTTTTTTTTTAAGTTTCGCTAGTGCACGTTCTTTGCTTGTATGTGATGTGTTTAAGTTATATATTACACATTAAATAACTTAAACACAATATTTACAAAAAAAAAAAATTACTTAGCAATGCATTACCATAGACGACACGCATACTAATATACTGTATCCGGTTTCACATTTATAATAAATAAATTACATAGTATTTTAAAATCAGCAAGCAAGGTCACCATCACGATGGACCGATCAAGTAAAGGAATCATCATCTGGAAGATGCTTTTTGATGGTGATGAGCTTGATACGGCTGCAAGAGAACCACTGGACGGAAACCGGTGATGGCGCATCAGCTCCAGATGCAACCCTGATGCTCACCACGATCCTCAGATATGACGGACCGACCGCAGAACGAGAGTATTTTAAAAAAACACACAATAATTTAATTACATGTATAACATATTATATTTTTGTATTTTATTTTTTTTGCGTTTTCTTAATTTTTCTTTTTTTTTTTGTATTTTTGACACTACGTCAATAAATATTATTTAATTGATGAAGTGTTCACCTTAAATACGATTGTATACATTGTTTTAAGTTCATCATATATTAGATTCTATATTTTTTATAGTCTTACAATTCTTATAATGAACCTAATAAATAAAAATAAATGAGTTATTTAAAAGAAAACAAAAAAATCGGCAAAACCAAATGCAAGTAACAAAAAAAAACAAATATTACAATACTAAATAATTGGTTATGTATATGTTCGTTGATTGATTACTTCATATCAGTGTTAGGGAATAAAAGTAATATAATTTTACATATAATAATATATATTAAATTTTATAAGTTTTATTTAGTTAGTGAGAATTATAACCACAACCAGTCGAATTCACACTTAGAGGCTGTAAAGCTTATTTTTCTGTTTATTTCCACAAATCAGAGAGTAGATTCTTTACTTTAAGCTTGAAAAGAAATGTTTTTTTTGAAGATAAATACATTATAATACGTAATTCTTTTAGTATGATAAATCAATATTAATATTAATGCATCTTCACGCGTTTATCTGCAAAGTAGTAACCTTGTGTCAAAACACTCAGTTCTCTATCTATATTTCGCCTGAAATCGAGACAATACATTTGTTTTACACGAGCGGCTAACGAGAGAAAATTTAAATATAATAATTCCCCAAGTTCGAATTGGAGCCGCAACCAATCGTGCTAAAAATGTACCGACGCTGTACCACTGCAGAACGGTGGCCTTTATTTTTGTATTAAACTCTCTACAACACTTTAAAAAATATATATTAATAATACAAGCAAAGAACCCAGTGTCTAGACACTCCGCTTTCCATACGCTTCACGTTGCTAGCTGTGTGCGAGTAACTAATTAAAATATACCAATATTTCGATATAACTTGAATATCGCTTGCAAATAATTATATGAGTGAAATTGCAGCGGATATAAAATTATATAACTATTATTACTAGGCGAGTACAGAATTTATACTAGCCGCGTCCCTCGACCTTCACCTAGCTTGCCGCAACAAGCCTAATTGCATCCTGGAAGAACACTTAGGGCGATTACACGTGAGCGACAAATGATTAATTATAATATGTTTTTTTAAATATTATTAGAGAGAAGCCATCGCGGCGCAATGGAACAGTATCTGGTTGTAATCACGATTGGTCGTGTGTTCAATTCCCGCCTGATGGGATGCTCGTGATATAATTATTTTTTTTTCTAGAGTTTTCTCAACACGCAATGTCTTGAATACGGGCGGAAAGTGGAGAAATGAATGTCTTAACCCTATATTGTATCTGAGCTTTATGCGGGTAAAAGCGAAGCGAGTGAAACTGAAAACGAAAATAAAAAACACAACACGATAAAAAGTTCGCCTTATTATATTTTTTTAACATTTTTTAAAGTGTTATTCGCACACTTAGGAAATTGAAAAAGACATTTAGAAAACGTATAAAAATTTGAACACCACATGGCTTAGCGGTCAGAGCGCTCGAACGGTTTTCAAGAGGCGCGAGTTCAAATCCCGCTGCGTTAAAATTTTTATAGATTTTCTAAATATGTCTTTTTCTCTTTCGCTTGTACGTGGCAATTGTGATATCATATCACGTATGAGAACTTGTTTGTTTTAATCAAATTAAAATTTTTAAAAACAGCATTAGCAGGGTAGAATTTTAATAACAAAGTGTCTTGCTCCTACATTTTGTTTCATCTTACATATTTTCCTTAACGTTTTTCTTTTTTAGTTTTGCTAATTAGCTGATATTCGAAAGATATATATTACAAATGTTACTTTACAATTTTCTTGTTCTGTCAAATTTGACAAGTCTAGAAAGAAAAGCCAAATTAAAAGCCTTATAATAAAAGCTTAATAGTATTGAACATTTATTTATATATGTATAACTTGAATATATCACGAACGCATAACAATAGTTATATTAAAATGGTAAAAAGCTCCATGCTTTATCCCTAGCGGGGTAGTAGGGGCCAGGGGTTGCCAAAATGGGCAAAAGACTTCAGCCCCTGCAAATTTCTTTTCTCTTATCAACTCCTCTTCCTAATTTTTCAGTGACATTTCTCTATTATCATCGAGGTATGTTGTTGAAAGTCAACCGAGGTCTCCCAACATTTGAACCGTAAAAACTAAATATAAATAAATAATTATTTCAACGAATGAATTAAAAAACTCAGTTAAACCAACATGACAGTTCATTAAGCTTTTAAAACATTCCCCCAATTGCTATACGAAAGCGTCACTGAGGTCTTAAACTAAATAAACTTTGATGTTGCTTAGACGAAGTAGGGCTTTCGTCGGCGTTAGGTGAAATCTCAAAATGAACACTAGCAAAGTGAGCTATTTCAAGAAACCGTTGAGTTATTTAATCCTGAAGTAATTAACCGTTACTTAATTTATATTAGAAATTCTCTTCAGCGAGAAATAGCTTGAACTAATTATGAATAATTTTATAAGGTAGCGTATCTACTAGATTTCTAATATAATTTAGTGTAGGTGACGTGGAAGAAAAGTGGCTGTCTGTACGTCATAGAGTTTTATTTTTTGTTGTAAAATTTAATATTGGTAGAAATTAGATACGAGACTTTAACTTTGATAATGGAGATTATATCACAGTAGCCGTTTAATTTTTAGATTGTTATATCAGTTTCAATAAAAATCGTCGGCAAATGTTTACAAAGATAAGTTTTCATTTTAAAACTATACTTACTTAAATTATGTCACATGGAAACTGAATTTAGCTTACAGCTACACTCTGTGTCCAACATAGTCAGAGAGAACCCTAGTGTCAAAACACTCTGTTAACCACTTTGTGCCCGAAATCGAGACATAGCGCGTTGAATTGCGGAACTGTACGTCGCGCTTTATCTTAGATAACAGAGATATAATATAAGCTCTCATAAATAAGTTTCTGATACATTTGTTCCACTAATATTAAAAAAGAACAATAGATTGATTTGATGTTTGCTTTCTAATCATAAACCATAAAAATAAATTTGGCTTGGATAAAATGTACCGTAAAAGTAATATAGAGGCTAGATTAACACAAGACTATATAGAGTAATGTATAGTGCTTGTAAGTTGTAGTTAAGTAAAATAGAGAATTTAAAAGAGATGTCTTAAAAAGCATATTTTTTGTGCCGTTATATTTCTAACGCTGGTTAATAAAGTTAAAAGGAATACTATGAAATAAAATAATATACGATGGAATTGTGCGTCTTAGAAATGCTTACAAAATAGTTTGCGATGGTATATGTCTATATATAAAATGAGGATAACAATATCAACTCTTTATCCTTTTATAAAATACGATATGTTTTTTTCCGCATAACAAAGTAATCGGAGAGAACCTAGAGTCTAGACAATCTGTTCTTTCACTTTCTGGTCAAATTCCAGGCATTGCGTATTCAGTGGCGGAAATCAACGCCGCGTTTTTACTTACCAGAGCTAGAAAATTATATTACTTTAAATACACCTATTGCCAGATTATCCATAGATACCTTACCTTATATTGTAAATGTATAATATACAAAAATAAATAATAAACTATCGATATATAGTTATTGATAATTATTTCTTAAATGAATATAGAAAACAAATAATATTATAAGTTTAGACTTAGTTATTAAAAAAATTGTTCCTTTAATATTTCCTAAACAAAACGTTCCAGAGCTCAAGCTGGAATCCTCAAGGTTGTTATCACGCCATGCACGATCGATACCGACTGCTGCGGCACATATGTTTTAGGATACAACACAGTGGTCGTAGGTTCAAGTTCCAATTAGAATATTTATATATATAATTTTACTATGTCTTTCTTTCTTGTCTAGTTGAACAGCGTGGCATTGCCTTTTGCCTTTTTAAATTTTATCAATCTACGTATTGAATGCGGGGCGCGTGAAAATAATTAAGCTACTTGCAGCTGCTTGCATTTTCCGCATAGCAGGGTAGTCAGAGAACCTAAGAACCCAAGACACTTCGTTTTCCTCTTTTCACCCGAAACATGGTGTGTTGACTAGTGGAACTAAACGCTGAAACTTAATATCTATTAAATGTGTGATAATCATATCTATTTAGTATATAATAATATTAAAATTTTGATACCAAAGAAAAGGTATTTTAAATTTTATACTTGACGCTACGAAAATAGATATGGAAATAGTACTATGACGACGTGCAAAACGTCGACGTAAAGGAACGGGTTTCATCTCGTATATTTACTGAGCGTCCACAAGTGCATTGAAATGTTTGTGCTACGAACAATTTTGTGTGTACAGTAGTTAGGCGATATACAGCGTTAAATGCCGGTACTATTAACAAGAAAATTATATAAAATCAACAAGAGTTAGTTAGAGAGAGACCATGACAAATATAAACACACTCGTAGTTTCTCTATGAACTCTTTGATTTGTGAAGTTAAAATACATATTATGTCGCAAGTGTATAGTACGCCTTATTTTCTGCAACAGTTTAGATAGCGTTAATGGATTAATATACAGGAAATAAAGTAAACATTGTACTTCAGATGTTGCTATGTTCGTATGTTTGTTTGTAATAATAATAATAATGATGATAAGCCCTTTCATTAAATATATACAAAATGTCCCTGCATTCAGCGTGCCCTTTGGCATAGATCTCTAATATATTCCATTGCTTTTTGTCATGCGTGTTCACGCATGGTTCTCCAGCTCCAGACGCAGGTCCTAAAGTCAGGTCGATTTCGTCCCCAATCTGGTATGCTGCCTCTCGCGACTTCGCTGGCCATATCTTGGAAACCATTCTATTGTCACTTGGCTCCTCTCGTGTCTCGCATCATGTGCCCTGTCCATTTCTATTTCTGATGGTCTATTATATTCTATATCATCAGTATATCCATTTGTTTTGTTCTGGCTCAGAGTAAAAAAAAAAAAAAAAAAAAAAAAAAAAAAAAAAAAAAAAAAAAAAAAAAAAAAAAAAAAAAAAAAAAAAAAAAAAAAAAAAAAAAAAAAAAAAAAAAAAATACAATACGTTAAATTAATAAATGAAATATTACACACACTTTTGTATACAAGTGATATATACGTTGCGCAAGCAATATGATGTAAAGTAAAGGACATATTTGGAAAATTCCTAAGTGTGCGATTAATACTTTAAAAAATGTTAAAAAATATGATGTAAGTGCGGGATCGGTTTTGCTTCCGTGATGCAAATTGATTGATATAATATAAAAAGTCTCTATACAAAATAGTTTATTACTGGTTTTAATAGATTAAATTTTTATGTTTCTTTTTAAATTTAGACAAATATTTGTAAAAGACATATTGAGAAAACAGCGGGAAAGCAGCAGGATTTGAACCTGCACCTCTTGGAACCCATGGTTTAGCGGTCAGAGCACTTGAAGTGTTTTCAAGACGCGCGGGTTCAAACCCCGCTGTGTTCAAATTTTTCAAAATCCGTTCTCCGCTTTCCACCACATTGCGTGTGGAATGGCGGAACGTTGATTTCCGTGCTTCGCTGTTAACAGATCCGATATATTTTTTTAAATAATACATCCCCCCTGAAAGTGGATCGAACCCACAACCAATGCTTTTACAGTCATACACTGTCTCAATGCGACATAAATATTCAACATAAATAATACTTTGTCATGTAGAATTCGAATCCAAGACTTTCACTATTCACAAGACACTTGTCACAATTCTTTAATATTTGATTAAAATGTTTTTTAATGCAAAATATAACATACACTAAATAGGTATTAAGCTTAGAAAATAACAAATGTTGATAGCAATCGCTACATAAAACAAACCTACGGCCTTGAAAGTGGCCTCGTCAGAACTATAGACGCGCCGAGTTAGCCAGGCACAATAAGCGAAAGTATTCTCAACTATTCGCTTCTATAGAAAACCTTCTTTTATTTATAAGCTGCAATTTACATATATATATTTTATATTTCAGTTTGTTATTTTCCAATCAATATTGCAAGTAATACTTTTTTTGCTTTCGGTTTCCGCCCGAATTAGAGATATTAGTTGCTGAGAAGCAGAACTCAACGCCGTGCCTTATCTTATCACCAGTGCGAAGAAATGAATTCCCCGTATATAATGGGAATCGAACCCACACAATCGCGTGTAAGTCAGACGTTGTCCCACTGCGTCACGATGGCCTTAGTCTTGGTAACTTTTTATTTTTGAAGTGAAAACTTCTTTGGACGCGCTGAGCACTTTTTGGGTGAACCAAAATCATGGATCTCGCTTCATCGGCACCGCACAGATTGATGTTGATAGTTTTAATTAAAGCATATGAAATTACAAGTTATAATTTTCCACTTCTATCACCTGTCCTATTAGCTGTTTTTTTTTTTCTCGTCATTACACTCTAAGTATGTTCTAAAAATGTATGGTACAAATAGATGTTACAATATTTACTTAAATGAATACCATTATAAGTTAAAGTGCATGTATGCATATCTACCGTACACCTGGTCACCGCCAGATGTTCATATAAAACCGTCATATTAGACGCACGTATGTTTTAATTTTCACTGTTAGGGAAAATTGACTGCAGAAATTCCTCAAAGGCAAAATTGCAGAAACACCTGACATACCATCCCGTATGTTTTCAGATTCCAATACACGAACACTGTACGTATAACAAATATTTTTTTAAACTTCAATTCTTCGTATTTTAACCAATTCAACCCACTTTGCTTTATTGTACGGAACACAATAGTCCATAGTTAAGTAAATGACATGCAGTTCGTACCCACTAGGTAGGAATGTTGTTATATGAATTTATATGTATATTGTACGAGCTGTCGCCTTTATGACCCTCCTCCTGTTTTTATCTCCCGTAGTCTACATTAACAAACGAAATATTCCGAATTTCTCATTATTTAAATAATTTCTGGAAATCCTCTATTAGTGCTACATTTCCCAAGGAACCTATATGCCAAGTTTTAACTGTCTACGTCCAGTGGTTTAAAATGTACGTTATCTGTCAGTCACTCGTTGAGTAAATAAAGCGTTTTGAGGTAGGTTTTCGGTTCAGCGTTTTCTGTTTTGGTCATTTACCGTGTCACTTACTGTTTTACACCAAAATGTCCGTTTCTTGCTTATATCTTATATAGACTTTCAATTTGCCATACCTGTTAACAAAAAAGAAAGTTATTAGAAATTCATTTTATTGTCGATTAAACATATATAGTATTTTAATGAAAAACAAAATGTAATCAATTATTTATAAAAATAGAAATACTAATCTTATAGAAAATACTGTGAGTATATAGTATTTATTTGAGATACGTCTTTGTTCAAGGAGTCAAGGAGCTCAAGGAGCTTCAAGAGGAATCTAAACACTAGACAGACTAAAACCAATGTTAATGTTGTCTTTCAATTTCTTATGTGTGAAGAATAGTATTGAATTCTTTTTAATTTCTAGACTGATTCCTTTGATTGTGAATTTGAATTTCTTGCCCAAAAAAAATACAATTTAAGGAAACCTCTATTATTAAAAAACCAATATCAATCTCTTTCGTGTGTCCGTTCGTCATTCAACGAGACATTGGCGAAGTGGTGTGTACTCTACTGGCCAGTTAGTAGCGTAGCGTCAAAACTAAAGAACTCAATTGAAAAGACCAATGTACACACAACGTTTGATCGGCGGTTTGATCCCCACTCGGGGGAATGGTTGTATCTATATTATTTTAATTTCTCTGCTTTTCATTTATCCGCTTTGTGTTGAGTAGCGGAACACAACACCAAGCCTAGTGTGGACTTCCGCTACTCAACGCGAAATGTCACGAGTTTTCAGCGAGTGTTTTGACACTAGGTTCTCTCAGACCACTAAATATTAGATATTTATCTCATCCATCTAAGGACCTACATATATATGTTGTAGATATTTATGCAAAGGTCAGCTTAAGGAATACGACATATCGATGTAGACTCTGCAAATAGAACCTCTGTCAATATCGCTAATTACATATGAGGCAAATATTTTTACGGATATTTCAATAAATTTGTGAAAATATTGAATTCAAGTCCATGAGAACACATAATATTTTTCTGTTTGTGTCCGAGTGAACTATAGCTGTTTCGTATTTTCAATAACATTCCTCGAAAAACTACAAAAAATGGAAGAAAATAGTATATCTACGTTCATCCATAGACAATTAAGTATTTTATATAAAATATCATCAGAATCGGTGCAGCGGCTTGGCCGTGATAATTTCACTGACAGACAGACAGTTACTTTCGCATTTGTAATATTATAAAAGTTTCATTCGAATTTGTAATATTATATATAGTTCACTAATCTTTTTTTCCACTTTTACGCTTTTTTCTAGTATTTAGAGAGAAACCTAGTGTCAAAACACTCCGATCTCCACTTTAAAAACCAATCATTTCTCTTATTATATATTTCAATTTCCAACTCTTAACAACTGTTTTTGAAACTTTAACACTTAAACAACGAATAAAACCATGCAACGCTTTTTCAACAAACGTCAAAATTGGCATGAAAACTTGACCGGAACACGTGTCCAGAACTGACCGGAAACTGCCGCTCTTTAGATCAGGTAAACGATAAAAATTTTTAAATCTATTTCTTTCTCTTTAAATTATTTATTTACTGCTTATTTATATACAATATGGTTCTATTATTATATCACATGCATTAAACGATGTGAATGTAATAATTTCCACGTGGAAGTAGGGGCTAGGGGTCGTGTCGGACAGTGCTTGTATAGTTTTATGCATAATTATTTACTATGGGAATTAGAATCTATCTAATGGTGGTACTAGAGTGTTCAATAATTATAAGGTAAAAAAAAAGACATATTTAGAAAACGTATAAAAATATGAACGCAGCGGGATTTGAACCCGCGCCTCTAGAACGGTTTTCCAGAGGCGTGAATTCAAATCCCGCTGCGTTCAATTTTTTATACGTTTTCTAAATTTGTCTTTTTCAAATTCCTTAGTGTTGGAATAAGACTTTAAAAATTAAAAAAAAAATATTATAAGGTATACCAATATTGTAATAGGTTAATATATAAAAAAAAAATACAAAGCGAAATTCGATTCCGATGTTTTAAATTAGCCGGTGTAATTTAACGCCGGCACTTAGAGTAACTGATTGGGTAGATTAAAACATTTTTAAATAGAAGCTTTCTTTTAAACGCTAGAACGCATGGCTTAGCGGTCAAAGCGCATGGACGGTTTCCAAGAGGCGCGGTTTCGAATCCCGCTGCGTTCAAATTTTTATACGTTTTCTAAATATGCTTTTCAATTATTTTATAATTGAATAATTATTAGAACGCATGGCTTAGCGGTCAGAGCGCTGGAACGGTTTTCAGGAGTTTAAATTTTTAACGGTTTAAATTTTTTTACATTTTCTAAATATGTCTTTTTCAATTTCCTAAGTGTGCGAATGACACTTTAAAAAAAATGTTAAAAATGCTTTTCAATTTCCTAAGTGTATAATTAACACTTTAAAATTTAAAAAAATATTTCTGTTAAATGTCTGATGGAACCCACGACCGTCGTGTACACAATCAGATACTTCTCACCTGTTAAATTGAAATTCTAAATATCGTTTCTTTAAATAGATTTTTGCAAGCACCGTTCTACCATCGAATAAGTATAAATCTACCACTGGCTCAGAAGGCAGTTCGGATGAGAAAAACCGGCGAGAAACTCAGCAGTTGCTCTTTTCGGGTGTAAAAGTTGAAATATTGTTACTTCTGCACATTTTTTAACCCTTTATATATTTTTCTACAAACTATTAAGCTTTACTTGTTAATTTTGTTGTATAGTGGCTTTATGTAGAATATTACATTAAATTAGTATAACAATACAATACGCCTATGATATCTGTCAAGTCAACTACTATACCATATACATAAAGCAGCTATACGCTTTTTAACCGCATCGCTAGTGTCAAGACACTCTATGTCCGCTTTCAGACGAAATTCAAGACGTTACATGTTACATAACGGAACAAATCCCGCTTTTTTACCGAAGGCAAAGAAGGATATTTAAATGAATTATTTGATTTGTATTTCTATTTCTACTAAGCCGCGACGGCCTCAAATATGCAAAGGACTTATACATATTTATTAAATTTTACAGTTCCACGCTTTTTACCGCATAGAAGCATACTCAGAGAGAATCTAGTGTCCAGACACTCCGTTCTCCATTTTCTACCCGAAATCGAGACATTGCGTGTTGAGTGGCGAAACTCAACGTCACGCTTTACCTTAAGTACCAGAGTGGAGATATTAAAATATTTTAAACATAATCAGTCTCCTTATGAGGAAACCCACGACCAATTGTGTTATCAGACAGACGCTGTCTCACTGAGCCACGATGGCCACATATAATTTTAATTCAGATAAATTGCAAATTAAAAGCTTTTCTTCGAAGCTAACGAAACCTCGCGAATTCGAGTTCAGTTCGCTTCGATGACACTTGAAATTGAAATAATGATTTATTTAATACTTGGTCCTCTTTTAAATAAAGGTATACTATTTTTAAATCCAGAATATCGAAATAGTATCTGTCCCGCTCGTTTTGGATCAAACCGACCCAAAGTTTATTTTTCTATTCTTATTCTTATATTAACTCAACACTTTTCCTATATTATATGATATACACTTATATAGTATATAAGCAACATAATGTTAAAATATAACTTAACGCTTTGCAGGATTTGAACCCGCAACTTGAAAACCGTTCAAGCGCTCTGACCGCTAAGCCATGCGTTCATAGACGAGTTCTTATACGTTTTCTAAATATATGTTCTTCAATTTCCTAAGTGTGTGAATGACACTTTATTCACCTGTTAATTAACAAGTGTTATAAATGTTAAAACATTTTAAATGTAAATAAAGCTACAATTTGATTGAATAGTTATGTTGGACAAAGTTTCGCGAAGTGTACAGAAGTTCTCGATATTCAATACAGGATTAACTAGAAGTTTTCCCAACAATACATCTACTTTGTTTCTTCTTGTAACTTGTACTTGAAATTGGTTATCGCTCAATTTAACTTAGCTGGACTTTGTAGCTTATTTTTGTTATTAAGTTCATTTTTAATTATATTCTGAGGCGAATTTGATTGTCATAGGTCCATAATACATTATTGCAGCTTCAAGTTTTTTGCCGCAAACAGCCAGAGAGAACTCAGTGCCAAAACACTTTGTCCTTTATTTTTCGCCCCAATTCTACTCAATTAGTGGCGGAAGTCAACGCCGCGCTATACATTACCAGAGCGGCGAAATGAAAATAATTCTACTCAGCGGCACAGCGTCTGATTGTTAGCAGCGATGACTGCGGGTTCGATTTGATGATTTTAACAATTTTTCGCATTTTTAACTGTTATTCGCACACTTAGGAAATTGAAAAACATATTTAAAAAACTTTTTTTTTTTTATATTATATTAATTAATTTAGGCTTAGCGGTCAGAACGCTTGGACGGTTTCCAAGGCGCGGGTTGGAATCCGGCTGAGATTAAATTTTTATACGTCTTCACAATGTTTTTTTACGTGGGTTCGATACCCGCTCATGGTTATATTTTTATGTTTTTCATTACCCCGCTCTAGTAAAACAACGCGCAATTAAGTGTCACCAGTCAACAAGTGTGTGTCTCGATTACGGGCGGAACGTGGAGAACGGAATATATTCTCTCATTTATTTCTGACTAACCTACTATACAGAATACAGCGCGAAGCTGAAAAAGCTACAAATCGGAGCTTTGGTTTTAAAGCAGCAAAACCCCCAATAAAAAAGATGCGAACTTTATTCAAACGAAAAGGCAAAAGATATCGAAAACAAAGAGTAGTACAGAATAATTACTAAAAAATAACCATCAATTGTTAAAAGTTGAATTATTCAAAGAACACTTCTTTTACTGGCGCCTGTGCTTTCAATCTATAGAGTTAGGGATATACCCGTATTTATGTGAAGAGAGTCTTGTAAGGGGAGGAAATCTAGTATGAAAACCCTCCTTTCTCCGTTTTTAGCTGTTTTGAGCCTAGTGATTGTATTTTTGGTGATGAAACAATAATTTACAGTAGTTTCACAACTTCAGACTTTTTAACTGAAAGAACGGATTAACTCAGTTGTCACTGGCCACCTTAAATTATATAATAAAATAATAAATAAAATAATAGCAAGACAGTGGTGCTTCGTACTTAAGTATTTATTTTGACATGATTGAGCCTTTAGCTTGTAAGTCAATGTATTGTCACCATTTGAAGAGAAAGTAGTGCCCAATTTTTCCGTATTTAGAAATCGTATATTGGGCCGCCTTTATACTAGACGGTTGTAGGTTCAGTTCCCACTCAGGAATCGGTTAAATTTATCTCATTTTCTCGCTCTGATAAGGCCAACTGCGACCTTTACTTCCGCCATTAAACGTACAACGTTTTAGATTTTAATGGAAAACTGAGAACAGTGTTTTGACTCTACATCCAGTATGTCAAAAAACTTGAACATATATACCTGCAACATTTTAAAAACACTAACTATAAGCAAATTTCTACCAATTCCAAACCGCAAAAATGAGGCCATCTGTTCGAAAAGAAATTCCATTTATATCCCTACTGTTTCTAGCGTTTCAGCATGAAAATATTGGGTTTTTTGTTTCAAAGAAAACAGATTTACGTGAAATATCTGAGCCAATAGCTGCAATAAAAATGCGGTTCGGTTTTTTCAAACGCATGTACATTTTCAAGCAGAACATTTGTGTAGGGAATGTTTGTTCTATCGTACTTATTAAATACAATATTGTTTTATTTTCTCATAAAAAACATATTAGCGTCAAGCGTTATTAGTTGTGTTTTTATATTTTGGTCAAGATATATATATCGAACACTCTGTTACCGAAACGGTACACCATCACAGGTAGCAGGTCACAGGTTTGGTGGGTACGTAGTTCAATACCGATTGCAAAGAAATTTGCTAATGTTGCTGGTATCTTCGACTGACAACTTTGTTTTCAGTTACCTACAGCGATAGCTCTGATTGACGCGTTCAATTTGCCTTTTATTTTAACATAATTAAAGTTAAAATCTATACATATAATAAAAATGTAACCGATCGCTGTCTGTCTGTACATGGAAAATATATGAAAACATATTATTAGGGGCTTTTATAATAATAGAAACCAAAATAATGATTTTAAATTTACTTTTCTGTTTGTCTGTTTGTTTGTGTACACTAATATCAGAAACGACTTATCCGATTCAAATTTTAAATTTTGTTTTTGACTATTGACGACAATACTGTCGTAAGCTTCCCTTTACAGTTAGTGTTTATTTCGTTTTCATCGGTTTATAAACAAAAAAGTTACAACCATTCAAGTTATAAATTTAAGCAAAACTTGTGATTTAAGTGAGGACGGGGGCGGGCGAAAAGACTGAACAGTTTAGTTATGTAGTTACGCAGGCGAAGCCGCGAGTGGGTCGCTAGCCATTAATATATTGCAATTTTTACTTTATATCCGCTATTTTTTTGTCATAAATTCGCGTTTCATTTCATTGCCTACAGTACCAATTGTAGGTAATGAAATATTTATTGTTATTGAGCGCAATATTGAAAGTGAGCATCTTATGTCAAAACAGTACCTGAGTTAAAATGGAGTGGCGGATGTTTATTGAATTACATGTGTGTCTATTATTAAAAAAAAAGTAATAAAACACTCTATGCTCAGTGATTAGGAAGTAATTTCAAAAACTTCCTGTTAATGCCAAAGTTAGTTCTATTTTCGTTAAGTTTATATAGATAAATCAAAATTTGATTTTTAAAGTGTTATTTTCGTTATTAGCACACTTAAAACGCGCGTTGTCTTAGTAACGTCTAATTCGCTGTATACAAAAGTGTGGGTATGTCAAACACATGCCAGTGTGTTTTTTTTTATATTATTAATTAATTATTTCTAATACATTCTTACGAATTTAGCAAAAAGAAAAAATCTAATATTAAAGATTTGTTGGTATACCAAGATACAATTCGCCTATAAATATATTATTGATATTTAATAAACAGCTTGCCATATGAAGTAGTATTAACGAGGTTTTTGACCCACTTGCAATTTCCAAGGTGAGTTTATTCTATTACAACTACTTCATACATACATACATACACGCACACACACACACACACACACATACCTACCTACAATGACAGGCACCTGTCAAACAATTATTATGTATTTTCTTTTACTGAACGACGCAGAGCCTAACGCCGCATGTTGCCTTCCTTGATCGATGAAATGCAAATTATTATTTGAGTTCGTACTGAACCCACTGTCATCGTACTTATAATCAGACCCAGATCAATGTGCCATGATAGCGTTGTATTTGTAATTTTTTTTTAATTCATTTAATTCGACCTCGTGTCAATCCTTTTAGTTCTGTATTCAAAATATAATAAAGCATATTATATATTCTATTGAAATAAACAAAATAATTAAACACAAATTGAAAACAAAGTTAATTCCGTTTTTCATGGCGTATTTTACCAATATTACACAAGTTAAGCCTTTCATGTGATACCCCTCCCCTATTGGTTGGGCTAAAAAATGTTATCCGCCATTTTGTTGCGGCGGCCATTTTGGATTTACCAATTTGGATAACAATATTGTTTACATTTAATTGCATTGTCATGAGAAATAAATGTAAAATCAACTTTCAGTTCCAACGGAACCTGGTAAGTCGGTCAAATATGCATTGCAAGGTTTGTCCTAAACTAACATACTACTCTAAATTAAATAGAAGCTTGTATAAAAGGTTAGTTACTTTTTTTCGGCTTCATCCGAATCCCCGAATACGAGACGTAATTTAAATATTAATAATTTCCCCGAGTGGGAATCGAACCCAGAAACGCGTATACAGTCATACACTATCCCACTGCACTATAATGGCATCGAAGGTTTATTTTTACTAAAAACTATTCAACTAAGCTCCAAATTAGATTTAGTATTTGAAGTTTAAAATTTATTGAAGTGTTATTTAAGAATTATGCAAGTAGTTTAAGTGAACGGTAGGTTAGTTATCAGTTCTAGATATTATATAAATTGTTCCAAATTATAGGCATCATGGCGGTGTGGCAGAGTCTGTTTGTAGACGACAGTTTTGAGTTCGATTGAAGCGGAAGTCTGAGAACCACATCAATACACTCCGTTTTCCACTATCCACCCAAATCAGTGGTGGTTTTAGGTACCAGAGCCGAGAATTGAAAATATTTTAAATATAATCATTCCGCCTAGTAGGAATCGAACCCACAACCAATCAAGTTTCGAGTCAGATGCTTTTCCAATTGCATAATTCCTATTACCCCGGGCTGGCAAAAAAAAGCGCTGCGTTAGGTCTCTCGTCCACGTGACTCCCAATGTTTTTGAAATGGATGAAATAAGGCGAACGGAACGTTTTAACACTACGCTTTTCTAAAACTGCCTAAAGAAATTTAAAATATTTTTAATTCCAGATTAGAGACAAAAATTTTAAACGATTACTTTTAAAAGAGTACCGAGACCGTCCTATCTGCAAAAGCAATTTGTACGAGCTTGTAAAATTTTATATAAAATTTCATACTTGCCTGGCATCCATTGGGAATGTAAATTTGATGCTACTTTAGTGAATTCCTTTTAAAACTAAGCTTTAACTATTCTTTTACATGGACAGAAAAGCTTTTACTATTTTTCTTGAAGTTTTATTTTTCCTTTCTTGATTCATTGTAGGCCATCGTGGCGCAGTGGCAGCGGCGACCGCAACTTTGATTGGTTGTGGGTTCTTTATCTATTTCATTTCTCTAGTAAGACTTCATAGTTTTAGGTGCCCCACCCAACACGCAATATCACAAATCCAGGTGGAAGGTGTTGAACGGAATGTCTGTGATTTCGCCTGTTGGGTGACGGAGATTTAACAGTGCTACTTCTTACAAGGTCAGTGACTATACTAGTAGCTATACTATACTAGTAACTAGGTACGTTCTTTTCTTGGATTAATCTTCAATCAAATAAAACATTGAAATATCAGCTGTAAAAACTTTGGTATTGTTAAAAATACATCACTATAAAAGATGTGAAAATATATTTATATATACCAATATATATATAAATAACAAATTTAAAGTTGTTTTAATTAGAACCACGTTTGTATGCTACAGTATCTCTCTAGATACGGTAGATTTATGCTAATTAAATACTTTAGATTAGAACCTATGACCTAAATTTGACCTTAAAACGAATTTGGCGGTCACGTCAATCAAACCTCTACAAATACTGCAGTCTTAATCAATAACGGAGGTATATAATCTAAGTTAGGTTCCTTCATCATGCGATTCAACTTGAACAAGTCAAGTATTACCAAAGTAATAACCGTTAATTTAGTAACGCTCGTTACTAGAGAAATATATAATGGAAAGGCGAATTTATATAACGAACACATTATTTTAATTAACTTCACTTAAATTTATATTATGTTAATTCAATCGGTAAAATTATAGAATTCTAAAGTATTTATTTATATCAAGCTTCAAGTTTTTTTTCTAAATAGCATCAAGGAAAACGTAGTTTCAGGACACCATTTGGCCCAATTCGCCCGCATTGTAGATATTCTATAGTGAAGGACGGTGTGTCTGGACACTAGGTTCTCTATACGACAAAAAACGGGAGCTGCTTTTGTGTTAGAATACTAGCGGTGAATCGCGTTACCTGACACCGCGTTTTCTTTTACTACAACAAATAAAGAACAATATTATAAATATAATAGCCTGGCTAGGACTTCAACCTGCAACTATCGCTAAGCATCACATCTCGACAGCTGGAGATGATAGATTTATAGAAAAGTTCAAAGTAACTGGAGCCCCGCATCCATTCCGGGCTTAAGCCAAATCTAAATATATATTATATCTTTCATCACCGAACGATACTAGCGACTAGTAACAACGCGTCGTCCAAACATAGCTTTCTGCCAAAATGTGAGACGTTTTCATATTAATAAACCTATTAAACTATACGGGATTTAAAAATTATAATTACTAGTAGAAGCTGTATAAAAAATTAAACGACGATTTGACCGCTAAGCCATACGTTCTACGTCCGGAGACGTCGAAATTCTTTTTTTTATACTATCTGTGTAGAGACATTTTGAAAAATATATGCTATTCTCATGGATTATTTCTACGAACAATCGTTTGGCTAGAGAGAACGCTATTTTTTAAAAATATTTAAATTTATTACATTACAATACATTAATGTTTATATTTTTAGAAAATGTATAAAAAACTTTACGCAGCGGGATCAGAACCCGTGCCACTTGGGAATCAGTCGCTTGGGCGATATTTAAGGGTCGCGCATGTTAATACATTTTCTGTAAAAGCGGAGTGTCGTGACACTAGGTTCTCTGCCTAATCAGCTATACGGGAGAAAGTAAAAGATTAAAAAGAAATAAAAATATTCTATATTAAGAATTTATTGCTCAATAGTAATTCAAGTTCATAAATAAATCGCTTTACCGCTTATAATAACTCATTTTAACAACATTATGTTGATTGGAAAATTGTAATATTTATACAGAGTGCTCAAAACTAAATATATACATTAAAATAAATCCCAATATCCATTTTATTCGCAATCACAAACATGTACCAGCGTTTCGGACTCCACTTAACACCCAAAGTCCAGGGTTCAATTACGCGTGACGTGAAAACTAATTTGTGTTATAAATGCGTGGCGTATGTCACAGACATACACATACCGCTTTCGCCTTTTTCCGCATAGCAGAGTAGCGGGGGAGCCTAGTGTCCAGACACTTCGCTCTCCCCTTCCACTCATATTGGAGAGGTTGCGTGTCGTGTGGAACTCGACGCCGCGCCAATTGTATTATGAATTGATGAGCTATGTACGCCAATTTGGTGTTATTTGCTTGTATATTTATAATTCTGACGAATTAAAGTTGTATTGCAGTTGTAACATACAATATACGCTTATAATCAACATATATATAAGTGTTGAGTCATTGACAGACAACGCATAGCTGATACTACTGTGCGCAAAAGGCTGAAAATTTTTATAAAGGTTACTTAGGGATTATAGACGAACGAGCATGTGGACACGATTCTTTCAAAACTCCAACGTTATCGGGAAATCACAGTATCTAATGTATTATAGTGTTGTGGGTATGAATTAATCTGCGTATATAAAAAAGCCTATTTAATGAATACTTAGAGAAACCAATCAGCTAACACTTTAATTGACATTAAGCCTGGGAGAGTTAATTTAATGTCAATTAACTGTAGCGGAAACTGTGAGTATGACGATCAAAACTTGCTACTATAAACTATAGCTTTTAACCGCAACGAGTCTACTTTAAAAGCGAAACATAATTTAAATTGTGGTCGGTCAAAGAAGCCGATGCATTGCGGTCATTTATATCTATCTATTATTGAGATTATAATTGTATTGCATTATTTTATGTGGCAGAGAGAACGACAAGAACGATAACAGAGATAACAGAGAGAACGATAAGACACTGTGTCATTAGAGCGGAGAAATTAATATAATTTAAATTTCATCGTTCCCTGAGTGGGATTCGAACTCACAACCTTTACGTATAAATTGACCTCTTTATAACATGTATTTAGAAAACGTATAAAAATTTAAACGCAGCGGGATTGAACCCGCGCCCCTTGAAAACCGTTCAAGCGCTCTGACCGCTAAGCCATGTGTTCTACATACGTTGAAATTACACGTTGAAATTCATATACGCTTATTACAACTTATATTTGTTGAACGGTTTTCTAAATATATGTTTTTCAATTTCCCCTTAGTGTGTGAATAACACTTCAGAAACAAATGTAAAACAGGAGCTCTTGAACATTTTTCAACTAAATTCTCCACTGATTTAAATTTGAATTTACTACCATCGCCTTAAGTCAAAAATTCACGAATCCTCTTAGCTCTAATCTGTGTCAGAATATCATAGTACCACGCTATCGTATATTTTAACTAATAGCTAGTTTAGTAACTTTACTCTAATATCTGGTAAGCTACATGAATGGCCCAATTAGTTTCTAAATAACGCCGTCGTGGCGCAGAGGTTATATACCTACGAGTATATATACGCAATAATTGCTGGTGGAAAGGAAACAAAAAATATTCAAAATTGCATGTGCGTTTCTGTAAAAGCCCGGTAAATCCTTAAATCTTAAGGTGTTTTTAAGTAAAACTTACCGAGATATATTATAATGAATGAAAACCATTGCTGATGGAAAATTTTAAGTGTTAGCCGATAATTTAAAATTAACATATACATTTAAAATTAAATTGTATACAATTATAATACAGATGCGATTTTTTTATAAAAACATCCAAAAAACCTATTTTAATATAGAAATTTAAATACGTTCTCGTTTTAAATACGTTCAAAGAACTTTACATATACTTTAGCATTAAAATTACATTATTGCGCAATGGCAGGGCTTAAGGCAATGCTTATATTTAAATATTATTAAATTATATTAATTTCCTCATTCCGATTAGACTAAGCACAGCTCAGGCCACTCAATTCATAGTGCCTCGAGATTGGGTGGAGAGTAAAGAATGGAGTGTTCCAACACTGCGTTTTCTCTAAATACACCGTTACTTGCGTGGAGCAAAAAAAAGTATATATATATATATATATATATATATATATATATATATATATATAAGATATAGGTATTATGCATACATAATGTAACGCCACTACGGAATTACCAATATTTTATAGGATGACAGTTGATGTGGAAATTTATGTGATTAAACGTCAGATAGTCTTTTTGTTCGAAAATACGTTATATCGGGGGCAGGTTTTAAACGAAACAAAATGGATAAATTATATTTTTTGTTACTTTGAATATACGAGTTTTTTTTATATATCGTGCGGTCTTTTGATGGAACCTTTTATTTCTATCTATTATGACGGAGGTCGTGAGATCGTTTCCAGCTGGTACTTACTGTTGTGTTTGTGTAGACAAAACTGTACATTCAATGCTTCTGAATTTATAAAATAAATTTTATATATAAAAATATTTTTTTGCCGGGCAGTGGACGGAGAGTTTAGAAATTAAATTCTTTCTGATTACCATGCTATGCCAGAAACAGCGGGAACCTGTATAGCAATATAGTCTCCGGTGTAGTTATACAATGCGAGACACAGAAACGGCTATTAGACAATATAATTTAAAATAAAACATTAGTTCTTACATAAATATTAAATTAAAGTATGGCATTTCTATTCATTAAAGTCTGCTTTATTTCGCTACAAAGCTTAAATACCTACTGAAAGCTTAAAGACAATATGGTGAAGCTTATTCTTTCTAACATTCATTATCGAAGGCATCGAGGCGTTTGTACCAAAGACTGTTTCTATAATACTTTATAGAAATCTTGGCTGGATTTGCTTGCATCAGCTCTTTCTCGCTCTTTCACTATGTTTCTCGTGCAATACGTGATAAAAAAAAATATGGAAATTAGTTTTCTCGATTCGAACAACCTGCAAAGAGCAAAGTTGAAAAACAAAACTCTACTGCAATCGATGTAAGAATTGTAATTTCTCTTTCTAAAGCTTAGTTATTTCATAAAACAAGATTTTCAAACATATTAGAAGCCCACTACAGTTTATATATAGAATATACTTTGCCTGTATATTTTTTTAACATTTTTAAAAGTGTTATTCCCACACTAAGGAAATTGAAAAAGACATATTTAGAAAACGTATAAATATTGAACGCAGCGGGATTTGAACCCGCGCCTTTTGAACTCATGGTTTAGCGGTCGGAGCGCTTGAACGGTTTTCAAGAGGCGGATTATACGTTTTCTAAATAAGTCTTTATACTTTGCCTGAACTAAACATGCTCAATATGTATTGAATTCAAGCGGTAAGTGGTTCTCGGATTATTTTAGCACTAAGTGCCCTCTGACGAATATAGTCATTTAAATCAAAAACACTTTAAATCCCATCTTCCGTCTATTTCAATGACCCAAGACAAATTAAAAACTGTCAAATGCACGCGCTTCAACGAACCAGTTCAGTCAATGGCACGAATGGCGAAAGCCAATAGATTTTTTTTGTATGCTGAAATTGACCTCACAACTTTATCCAAGTTCTTTAATGCTACTTCTTGAAATTAATCCCTAAGGCCTACTATACTATATAAACTCAAAAAATATGAATATTAAGACAATGGTGGTGCAAAGTGACATCGACTAACTGTCTACACGATGGTTTGCGGTTCGATTTCCACTTTAGGTAATGATTATATTAAAAATGTTATATTTTTTTCACGTTTCAACCAGCAATGTCCCGGATTTGGGCGGAAAGATGAAAGAAATGCTTGATATTGGGTTCCCTCACCTACCTTGATAGGCGGATAAAAGCCTGAAGCTGATAAAAAATATTACGAAAATTATAAGAAATGCCACCTTGATATTTGTTATTTTCAAATAATCGCTTTATATTCCAAATATATATATTACATGCATTCAGTTTTATAATGCAAGCAGATCGTTAAAAAGGCACGCTTCAAGTCTCGCGTTTACTTGTGGATGTTGCAATGGTATCATTTTAAAATTTTAAATATTCACAAGAATCGTTTGCTTGTATCAGAATAATTGTATATGGACATTTGCCTTCCAAAAAAATATAATTTAAATCTGTATTTTGTTTAATTTTTTAAAGTTAACTCAACACTGTGTACAAGAAGTGTGTCCCTGATAGGGGTTCGAACTCACAACCATCGAGTTAACAGACAGACGCTGTGCCACTGAGCCTTATTCGCTTACACGATGAATTTGAACCTACTTCTTTCACATCTCTAATTCGCTGAACTACATGCACTGTCCCGCAGTGCTCCAAATTACTGCACCTGATACCGTTAAGCGATAAGTCGATGATATCATTGATTCTAATCCAAAACAAATCACGATACTTTTATATATTAAATAGCTAATTTCACTTCGATATATTGTATTCAGAATATTGCTTTTTGAGTGGCGGAGTTTAACGCCGCGTTTGATCTTAGGTTAGGTTAGCCGATCTTGCATACGATTTTAGCGGGTATACGGACAGCCTATCTGCCAGTCCGAGTCCCCAATCGGACTGGTATCCGTAATGGATATACTCACGTTAAAAAAAAACCATGCATCTGCAGGAAAAGCGCAGTATTTGAAATCATAATGTTCAAGTAATTCATAATTATTAACAAAATTTAAATCCAAAATCGAGACATTGTGTTGATTGGCGGAACTGAACACCGCGCTGCGTCTTAAGTACCAGAGCAGTGAAATAAGAATATATTAAAAATAATCGGGGCAATGAGCCCCGAGTGGAAATCGAACTAATAACCAATCACAAGATAAAGCCCTTAATTAAAAAAAAAACCAATCGCGTTTACAGTCGGCCACTGTAACACTGCGCATGATGGCTCGAATTGGAGAACGGAGTGTCTTCACACTAGGTTCTCTCTGACTACCCAGCTAATGCCCGTAAAAGCATGAATCTGGAAAACAATTATACCTTCGAACTCTTCAATTTTACCAGAAACACTAATCATTTATAGCAAGAATACGCTACCAAAGTTCCACCCAGTTTATTTATCGTTTGGTATTCGCTAGTCGCTAGATAAAGAGATAGTGCGATAATATTATAAATTGAAGTGCCTTTATAACTTAGTTTTGCTTGAAGACGTCTCGTCGAAAACTGCACCGCGGCTCAGTAGAAATTTGCCGATATGGTTGTGGGTTGAAGATTTCAATAGAAGACTATTTGTATGCGTCATAGATGCTTCAACTGACTAGTTCTTTTAATTTTCACGCACGATACGAGATATAATGGTAAAATAAATAAATAAGGTTATTTTTAATTTTAAATAAGTTTTTCAAGAAATTAAACATTGCGTGTTGAGGCTTTTAAAGGATTGGCGGAAATCAACATTTTGTCCTACAAGTACAGAGAAATGAAAATATCTATACATATAATAAAAATGTAATAGATCGCTGTCTGTACTGACATGTTACAAAACATATTATTCTGGGCATCTAACAATGTAATAGAACCCAAAACAATGATTTTTAATATTTTTTCTCCTTGTCTGTTTGTCTGTGCGTTTGTGCACGCTATTCTCAGAAACCGCTTAACCAATTTTAATAAAATTTTGACTATTGTAATTTGGTAAACTTGCCTTAAAATTAGGTGTTCATTTTATTTCAATCAGTATATAATTAAAAATGTTACAACATTTAAGTTATAAATTTAAGCAAAGCTTGCGATTTACCGCGGGCCGACGAAAAGACGAAATAGTTATAATTGTGTAGCTTACGCAGACGAAGCCGCGGGCGGGTGGCTAGTTTTAAATATAATAGTATAATAGTTCTAGAGTATAAAAGTTCTAGAGTATAATAGTTCTAGAGTATAATAGTTCAAGAGTATAATACTTCTAGAGTAGAGTGATCATTATAAGCGAGAACTAAATTCACATTCGCTCGCGTTTACTAAGCTTTAGACGCTTTCGAACTGCGTCTTCAAGTCTTTAGTTTGTTATTCCTTTGAGAAATTGATATTTTTAAATATTATAATATTTTGAAATGAACGCCTTCTAGTACTTGTCATCTGCCTTACATTTAATATACTTGCAAAATTAAAATTAAAATATGATATAAAAATTAAAAATGAACAAGATTTCTTTTCAACATGAAATCTTATTTTACACGCTAGTTAATTTTTTACTTATTAAAACATAATTAAAACTAATAGAGCTTTTTTGCATATTTATACTGAATTTAAAAATAAACTTCATTCACGGTCACACTTAAAGACGTCTATTGGAATTTAACTAACATCAAATGTATTTAACAGAAGTTAAACGGTAATTAGTATATCTGAGTAAGGTTAAAGAGAACCTAGTGTCAAGACACTCCGTTCACCACATTCCGCCCGAATTCTTAAGGAATACATTTTAAGCTAATTTCTAAACAAAAGTATATTTTATTCCAATAATTTGTATCTACAACCATTATATTATTAATCGTAAAGGAAAATATTTGGACCTTATTAAAGGAAATATGCGGACAGACAGAATACGACATGCACTTTGCTAAGGCCACTCATATTTTACGTGTGAATGGAGCTACTAATTATTGTGAATGCATCAATAAATTTGAACTAAAAAAATATTGTAACAAAGGGTGTATTTTTCCATGAACCGTATTCCATGTGGCAATTTTCTATGCATTATTACAAGGCTACTGTATATAATTAAAAAAAAACATTTACCATCCATCCAAAGCTGTAATTTTAATAAATATGTACGTTTAAATTATATTAGTATATTATTATATTATATTAATAAAGTTTTGTTTTTATATTCTTATATTTCTACTGCATATTAAGAAAGTGCTTATAGAGAATTGAATGTGTAGAATTTATTGTCTTAACTGACGTAGATTTTCTTAATACAATATAAAAGAAAATAAATTGTAAAACAAAAAGATATCAAAATATTATAGACGCATTTGGTTGTGGGTTCGATTCCCGCTAAAGGGAATGAATATACTTAAACTTGAAAGTCATAGCGCGGCGATAAGTCCCACTCAACACGCAATATCTCGAATTCGGGCAAAAAAGAGAACAGAGAACGGAGAGTCGCGACACTACGTACTTCCTGCCTACAATGTTGATAAATCAAAAAGGTGAATAAAAACTAACTAAAACATAACAGTAGTTTATAAGAATAGAATGAAAATTAAACCTAAGCTAGACTTTGTTACCTGCCTAAAATTAATTAGGTCTTTGGCATTCGAGCGACTAAGAGACGGACGTTTCATTAGATGACTCCAAAACTGTCGGTTATTGGTATAGCTTTCAATATCCATCCAACGTTTCACCGAGTCTTAATACTTATATAATATATGTATATACAAATTCAGGTCGTCGTGTCGCAGGTTTGGTACAGCGGTAGACTGTAAACGCCTTTGGTTGTGAGTTCGATTCTCACTCCAGGGAATTAGATTTTTTAGATTGGATAAATATATTTTTTTTTACCTTTACGAATTATATTTGTATATGCCTATATGCCTATACCTAGTGTTATTAACATTTTTTCTCCACTTTTCAGCCAATACCGACACTTTATGTGTTAGAAAGCGTGTGTTAGCTTTCTAGAGCAGAGAAATAAAAAATATTTGCATTGAATTATTCCGTCCTATATATCGGAGCCACGATACGTTTACACTGATACCCCACTGCACCGTATTTCATACACTTGTGACAGCTTCACGCTCCCCCCCCCCCCCTAGGCAGGACAGTCAGAGAGAACCTAATGTCAAGACACTAATGTCTCCACTTTCCGCCGAAACCGAGACATGTCGTGTTACGAGGCTGAACTCAACGCGTTTTATTTTAGATACCAGAAGAATAATTTAAATATAATCATTCCCCCGAGTGGGAATCGAACCCACAACCAGAGCATATACAGTGAAACGCTGTCACGCTGCGCCTCAATAGAGTCTACTTGCATTTGCATGTTAATCACATTACTCTTTGCTACATTCTCCGCAGTCGGATACCGATCCTTTACTATATATAAAGCCTGTAAAGCTTCAACATAGCGTGTTTGTATCAAAGGCTGGTTAGCTGGAATCCGATATCTGTGGTATACTGGTATCCATATATATATATACAGAAAGTTTCTATATATCTATATATATAATATGGATAGTTTTGTTTGAATATTTTTTTAATTGTTTTTTCAACATTTTGAGAACTACTGGCCGCAAGGAGCTGTAATGTGTGATATAGGTAGGTTCCTTGTTCGGTGTAACGAAGTAAAATTGGTTTTATACAAAATAAATTTCAGATTTAAGGACCAGTAAGCGCAGTGGGCCAGTAGTTGACTGTAAGCACGATTGGTTGTGGGTTCAATTTCAACTCGGGGAATAATTGTATTTAAATCATTTTCTTTGTATGCTCTGGTAACTGAGACAAAGCGCGTCTTTGAGTACCGCCACTCAACACGCAATGTCTCGGTTTTGGGCGGAAAGCGGAGAACGAAATGTTATGATATTAGGTTCTCAGCTACGTTCAAAGAAGCTGGCAACATTTTCAATCAGAATGTATATTAAACTTGAAATTAATATTATTTAAGACTAGTATGAAAGGAAAATGAATATTATATTGAGTGATTACAAGTTTCTCTTTGAAAGGGTGTTTAGTATAGCAAGCACTAATTAGTTCGTGGGACAGATGAGGCGACGTTCCGTACAAATTGGCTGCGTAAAGCTTTCGTTTTGCTTATGTTCAATTTGTAAGCTCACACCAACTGTGTTGCTTTTTGCAGAAAAACGGGAAACGCAATTTTTTTATTTATATTGACGCCGTAGCTTATTTTTTTTAACACATTACTACGGTCAATTAGTGAGTGCCTTTTTAAGATTTTTTTTCCTTTTTTATAAATTACATTTTTTTATTTCCTAACAATTTCAGTACCTACAACTAAGGCTTATAAGTAACATAAACTTCTGCTTTCAGAAGATAATTTTTTATGCAAAAGTCAAATATTTTTTTCAAAATAAGAAGTTACAGGCGTTATTATTTGAACGTCAAACAATGTACCACCGGTTCACTAAGGTAATACCTCAGACCTGAGAAGAACCAGCGCAGGAAACTCAGCGGGACGTCTATTTCTTTTTCTTCCAATACAATAATTTACAAATTTATTAGTGACAATGATACTTTTGAAATAGACTGGAGCGAGCGTTTCATTCCCAAGGCGTGTTATCATTTATAAAATCGTTAATTAGGTAATAACCTTTAACAAACAAACGTCTTCTCATAACTTTTTAAAATTGAGATATAGAGCATTCTTGGAAGTTTTCTGGGATCCCATTGTTTTACAATAATTATGTACAAATTGCCTGACAAAATAATAACAAATTGCAATCGAGTTAAAGGCGCGGTAAGTTTAAGTCTTTTTCTAGTATTGATATTAACATAACCTATTTTAGAAAAAATTTTAATATATTTCTTAACACAAATTAAATTTCCAAATATGTATTGAGAAGCATCAGTCAAAAAGCCACATTTAGAAAACGTATAAAAATTTGAACGCAGCGGGATTTGAACCCGCGCCTCTTGAAAACCGTTCAAGCGCTCTGACCGCTAAGCCATGCGTTATACATCCAGCTACGTCGAAATTCTAATACGCTTATTCTATACTCTGTAGAGAGATTTTTACAAATTTCTGCTACCCAAATATTATTCTACGAACAATCGTTTGGCAAGAGAGAGAGAGAGAGTTTCTTAAGTGTACGATTAACACTTTAAAAAATGTTAAAAAAGCAACAGTAAATACATTAATTTCTTTAAATTTTTGCCTTAAGGATTATATCGGGCCCAAGTTATAGATTGCACAAATAGCTCGCTTCTGCGAAAAATAATTGATTGCAGCTGCATTACTTTTAAGTATAATGCCATAGGAATATAAAATATAACTAAGGTAGTATATCGATTAGATAATATGAGAACATTTAACTTAACATTAGTTATCAGTTTCGTCTAATCCGAGAGTAAAATGATTTAATAAAACACTTATATAGGAGTGACAGTTCACTTAATTTCATATCGAATAGGAAGGATATAGTGATGCATTTCTTCATTATTTGCTTTTATCTAAGCTTTAGATATAAGCCAAAGTCAATTTTATTCGAAGTAAGAAAGCACATGCTCCATCATATACTTCTTCTTAATCAAAAAGAACCAACGTGAGAAATTGCAACTATTTATTAGTGACTCGTGCCAATATTTTATTCTCAATGCGCGTTAAAAATGAAAGGCGGAGTGACTCGTCACTGAGACCTCTCTATTTATTCCGCAACGAGCATGTTTGAAGAATACATTAAATATATAACAAACATAACTATTGTAATAAAGGAATTCCATTAAAAATATTATTTATACGAGTATAATATACACACACACTTTAGCAGTACTGTAATAAAATTATATTTTAGGTTCACTGTAAATGGACTGCGAATTTCAAAATGAAAGTAAAATACTCTGCAAACAGTTTGTTTTGATGTTTTATCAAACGCCATGCTCTATTGAATGCAAAAGGTTTTCAATTCTATATTTTAATACTGAATAAGCTCTGTATTGGAAATAGTTACTTAAAAAGCGATAAATCTGTATGAGTGAAGACAAGAAGGACTGTCTTAATATAGTGTTGATGAAATATAGAGAAACCACACATAGGTTTTTAATTCTATCACTGACAGAACAAGTGTCAGTTAGTTCAGTGTAAGCAAAGTGTCATTGTCACAAATATAATTTTTCGCTACAAACGATTTTGACTATATTGAAGTAAATTTATATTTAGTAACTTTCGTATCGGCTACGGCTGATATAGCGTGCTCCAGTTGTTTCTGTTCTAGCTTTGATTTATGATGTACGTTGCCATTTAAGTCGATATGTTAGCTTATATATGTCAAAATATTATTATTGAGGCCGTAGTGGCTCAGTGGAATAGCGTTGTACTGGAAGTCTATTAATTGTTGGTTCGATACCCATTCGGTACAGAAGTTGTATTTAAATTAATTTCCTATCTCTGCTCTTATAAGAAAAATGTCTCGATTCTGACAGAAAGTAAAAGAAGTGCCTTGACACTAGGTTCTAGGTAGGTAGGTAGGCCTGACTTTGCTGAACAAAAAGAATAGTTATTACTCAACAAGTAATAAAAACTTCTGTGATTTCCACAGGGCTTTTTATATAAAAGCTATTTGCTTTCGATTGCTATCTAGCTTTTTCTGTGACGGCACGGTCGCTCGAACGAACCATCATTGGTTGATTAGTTTTACTCTTACAATGAAGTAGAAGAGAGGTTTTTGTTTGCATTTGTTTTAAAATGCTCCGTTTGCGACTTTTCGCTTGAAATTCTAAACTATAAGTGTTTAGGGGCTGAACTCAACGCCGCACTTTGTCGTACCAGTAATTTAAGTTAAATTCATAAATTTTTTTTAAAGAACGGATTGTAGACGCCAAATTCCAGTGGCTGTGTATGATGCTGCCTTTTCATAAACGCGCTTTTCTTTAATATATATTATCGGACTTAAAAGCTTGCGTTATTTATATTTGAAATATTTTCATATCGCTTGGATTAAGCAGGGCGGGAATAGAAAACATAGTTTATACCATTTTTTGAAATATTGTCCACATCATAAGTAAATTGAAAAACATTTTTAGAAAATGTATAAAATTTGACACCGACATTTGAAATTTAAACGTTTCCTAATTAACTTTACTTTACTTAAATGTTAAAAATATTTAATAAATATACATTCTCTCTCGCCAAACGATTGTTCGTAGAATAATCATTGAGTAGTAGAAACTTGTAAAAATTTCGCTACAGAGGTGCTAAAAACAAAAATACATTTTAATAAACGTATAAGAGTTACCGGATGTAGAACGCATGGCTTAGCGGTCAGACCGCCTGGACGGTTTCCAAGAAGCGCGGTTTCAAATCCCGCTGAGTTCAAATTAGTATACGTTCTCGTAAAATGATGTTCCAGAAAACCTTGTGTTAACACATTCGATTTACACCTTTACCCACTCCTGAGTAGCGGACCAAACTGAAATGATTTTAATATGAACTTAAAACCTTCGTGTATAGTCACCACTGCGCTACAATGGTATAAGTGAATAAAAAATATAATATAATGTCTGTCTTTAGATACTATTAGCTACAAACTTAAGTTGAACTATTATTAACACTTGGTTTTATATTATTCGCACACTAAGTAAATTGAAAAAGACATATTTAGAAAACGTATAAAACATTTGAACGCAGCGGGATTTGAACCGGTGCCTCTTGAAAACCGTTCAAACGCCTTTTTTATGTTTAACTAGTCTACAATATTAAATCAAATGCGCAACCACGAAACTTGACCGATTAGCGGCTAGTCGCCCGTCTTGACGGTAGGAATGCGGTGAGTATTGAAATTGGGAATTAAGTTATATTAATTTCATATGAAGGAAACATATAGGGTTCTGGTTCTATTAAGTGAGTAATGGACAATTGCGACAGACTATATATGAGCAAAAAATTTAAAGTCACACAGCCTTTTTTATTAAAAAATATGCTTTCAGTTTAGATTTTGTTGGTGGTTTTTGACATTTAAAGTGTCATTAGCTCCGAAATTCAAACAATCACACCCATACTTTTCTGTTCACTTATGAACTATTGACAGGAAATAAACTTGTCTAACCCTCTAAATTCATAAGTCATCAAATCAGTATCTTTCTATGGAAACTTAATGGAATAGAGGAAATTCTCCTTAAATTTTGTTATACATTACACGACTCTCGACGATTCGAGTAAGAATATCTAATTATAATGCCATATATTGGCGATGTCGTTATCCAATTTCTATCAGATTGAAAATGTGGAGCATACCTGTTAATAAGATATCCATTATCGATATCGATATAAAAATTATTGAGTATTGAATAAAACTAATATTGTTCTTATTTCTAAGACTAAGCGCGGTATTGGCTTTGTATGTTTTGACGCAACGTCGTGAAATTGCAAAAAAGTTAATAAAAAATGTTAAAAAGTCGCTCAGCGGATATCGAACCCGCGACCATAGCGTGCTGTTGAATAGTTTGTTTCGAAATTTGAATTAAAAAACACTATTCTTAACGCATCATGCGATATAATAATTAATTTAAAATAACAAAGCATACAATTTTTATGAATATGTAAAAAACTAAGAAGAATAAGACTGTGCTGGTATTTAAATGAATTCATCGTTGTTTATACTACAGTAAAGTTCATGCCAGACGTATGCAGCCGTAATCCCAACCTCACACAAAACCTCAGACAAAGGAAAAATTTAAATTCATTTCATTTCATATTTAAAATGCAGTGCAAAAAAAAAACAAAAATAAGAAAAATCTTACAACAGACCCAAACGAACAGAAGTGACGGCTTAAATATCCAATTTTAACTTTTTTTTACTTTGCATCGGCTTACGTATACGATATTCAAATTAGAATTAAAATAATGGAGAAATAGATTTTAAAATAATATTAAAATAGGCTTTTTAACCGACAAAATATGGAAAAGGTTCTCAATTCGACCAGTATGTAATGTACTTGTTTTCGTTGGACCACACCCAACTTTTTACAGAGTCGACCAATTTTGATAATTCATCTTTTAATGGATACGGTACAGTCCGAAGTTAGTCCCATACATTTTGAACCAAAATTCGAACTCTAAGGTCAGAAAAATAGGGGATGATTGTGTATTCAGTTACTCATCGGTTTATTTTTTTATTTTTGTTAAAAGGTTACGCCTTTACTCGTATATACCATTAAACATAACCGGAGTGTCTGTTTGTAATATTAAAATAACCGCTTTTTGACGCACTGGCAAATATTTTAGAGCTCCACGCGGATCTATCGATAAGCTAGCAGTGCCCAAGACTTCGTCCGCGTCTGATATTGATATAAGATAAATTTGCAACGCTGTTTTGACCCACATTATATTGAAAAAGACTTATTTAGAAAACGTATAAAAATATAAACGCAGCGGGATTTGAACCCGCGCCTCTTGAAAACCGTTCAAGCGCTCTGACCGCTAAGCTATGCGTTCTACATTCAGCTACGTTGTCTAAATCGTGTTCTAAATATGTCTTTTCATATTTTAATCATTTAAAAGTACTAGATTTTGAATATTGAGTAGTTTAGTCAACGCCGCGCATTGCCATAGCTAGCATACTCTAAAAAATCATTCCACCGAGTGGGAATCAAACCAATCGCGCTTACAGTCAGTCGCTGTCACTGCACCACAATAGCCTCATGTATATATAATAATTATTACCCACTATATATTATTATATACGAAATTATCGTAGTAATTACGACAGGGTTTGAAATCCCCAAGGTTTAGATGTCGGAAATGAAATACATCTAGGTCAATGCTTACTAGGCAAAGGTATATTCATTTAATAAATATTTACAGTTATACTGTGCCCTTGTATACAATTTTTTTTACTACTAAATTCCAAACTATTAATAAAATTGTCAGTAAAACTTTGTTATCTAATCGACAAAAATCTTAGGTCCTTTGGGAAATGAGACGACATATTTGAACCTAATGTCAAGATAAGTAATCCACTTTCTGCCCTATTTTGAGACATTATACGTTGAATGGCGGAACTATACGCGGCATTGTCTCTAGAGGCTCATTTTGTAGTGACAAGTCATTACATTATAAAAAAATTTTCAGCTCACGCTGTTTCCCGCACTGCAAAGACGCCGGCACTCCGTTCTCCGAAATCGAGACTTTGCGCGTTGAGTGGCGGAATTAAACGTCACACATTTTCTTAGATACCAGAATTAAAAATAATTCAAATATTAAAATTAAATTTAAATATTATATATATGTACATATATATGTATAAAATAACAGTCAGCAAATAAAATTTGATATATAAACCGTAATGATGCCATACAAAATTTCAAATTAAATATTCTAGACGTGAAAGCCTTTGGATCCAGAACACGTACAGCGCGGTGTGAATATCATGTGTGTATCACAAACTAAAATAATGTCAGTAACGCTATAAATATATAGACGTTTTCAGCTAAACCTAGTGTGTAAACACTCCGCTTTCCGCCCGTCATTCAAATTTAGAATAGATTTAGAAAGATAATAAAGAGAGTGTCTTGACACCAGGTTCTCTTTGGCTACCCTTTTATGCGGGAAAAAGCGAGTATATTCATTACCCAGAGTAACAATGTTACTAAGAGACGACAGTTTTAATTAATACACGACGCGATATATAATTCCTGCTCAATTTGTATTAACAAAATAAATTTAAGAGGTATGTGGGATGTGTGTAAATCTCTTAAGGGGTAAAGACTATGGTATGCTTAAGAACTGGATTAGGTCCACCGCTTAACACACAATGCCTTGAAAATCACAAAAGCTGGAAATCTACCTAGTTTGCTATACGGAAAAAGTCAAGCTAAAAAGTAAGCCATTAACAAAAAAAACAACGTGTTTAGTAAACGCAACGGGACTCGAACCCGCGCCTCTTGGAAACCGTTTAAGCGCTATGACAACTAGGCAGGTTTGAAACACGCTGCCGTCAGATTTTCGAATGATTTCTAAAAATTTTTTTACAATTTCCTAATATATTTTTTAAAATAATGTTATGAAAAGCGATTAACAAATTAAATCGAACTAGTTACAAAAAACGGGCAATAATATTCCATCATATACCGCACTGCGCCACTAAACTAAGATTATAGAATAGATAGAGTAAAATACGTATATTGTTTTGTGCTTATCATGGTCTATGACAAATTTGTATTGATGTGGGACATTTATAAACTACTTGAAGACAGTGGTTTAGCCAATTACCGTGAAAAGTTATTGACACTCGTAAATTGAGAAGTGAGTGATGAGACTAAGTACTTTTTTTTTTTTAAGGAAGAGCCATGGCAAAGGTTATAAAAAATGAGAAGTGAAAATGGTTTTAAAAATATAATAAAAGTATACTACTCGTGGCATTGATATCAGGAGGGGCTTAAATATATGAATAATCGCAAGCGGACACAATTTACAAGAAATAAAGAAAGATTTTCTTAAATACACTAATAGATATATACATATATATATATATATATATATCTATTAGCATATGGTTTAAAAAACAACTTCAATATACAAGATAAAGACGTTTTACTTTTTCTTATCATGCTTATTTCAAAGGGATATTACAATTAAGAATATGTTTCGATAGAACCACAGTACTATCCTATTAAATCAACCATTATAAACAAATTTTCTTCTATCGACGGTGACTCGAGACTCTTTGAAAAAGGGCTTTCAGCGTACGACTGAAACTATGAGGTTGGTTGAGGATGATTTTACTACAGAAATAGTTCAAATTAAGTGTTTTCGTGTGGCTCTTCTGTCTCTAGGATATAGAAATAAAAAATAGTAATAAATAATAGGCTTAAAAATATTGTTAGAATGTTAAATATATATATATTATTGTAAACGAAACAGTTTTTGTTAAATGAAATATTGTTTTTTGGTTTACTACAAGATTTTTTCTCTCTTTTCATCTCCCGTATTACGTGTTAAGAGCGGAGAGTTTAGTCCAGATCGCTCTGCTCCACATTTCGAGTGAGAATTAAAAAAATATCTTCTCGAAGCCAAACTCTACCTACTACAGAAGATAGCTACGACAGCCAAAATACAAAATCGATAGTCAACTTCGCCGCAGCAATCTATCAAAATGTCGGTTGGAAATTTCGACGAAATTTGTTATAAACTTATACTGCGACTTGACTTTGTGTATAGAATGGACTAGATGGACTAGACTATGAAAAGGTCGCTAAGAGGTGTACACTGTGAATATAGGTGCAGATTGAAGGACTCAATTTAAAAAGTTGTTGAAAATATAACAATGGTGATTGAAGTAGAACAAGCTGTAGTAGTGGTTGAAATTTAATGAAGAAAAGTTTAGTGAACAATTACATTATTTCCATTTCTCTATTACAAATACTTGTCTTTGTCTAAGTAGACAAGACGAAAATACTCTTACATAGCTTTTCCCCGGATTAGAATTGAACCTGCATGTATCTATTAATACGACTTTTGGGATATCTGGTTGTAATTTGAAAAAAATAAGTAACGAGCTGTCATCGTTATAATAAAAAAACTTAATCTCGAGTCTGATGTCAAATTTCAGTTTATAATAACAATTTTACACTATCGTGGCGCAATGGCAGTGTCTGAATATGAATTATAGTAGTGAATTCAACGTCTCCGCTCACGCGTCAAAAAAAACCAACATCAAGATAGCCCATTATCCAATTTCCACCTGAAATCAAGATATTGCGTGTTGCGTGGCGGAGTTCTACGCCGCGCTTCGTCTTACCCAAGTGAAAAAAAATATAATAATAGTTATTCCTCCGACTAGTTATCGAACCCACGACCAATCGTTAAATTGAAACTTTGCCCCACTATACCACGATGACTTCATGAAATCTTTCTTATATGATTAGAGAGTTCTAACACTGCGTTCAAGTAAAGATACTTCAAGATATTATTATAGATATATACTCTTTCATAGAAATCGGTTATTACAATACATTCTAACCTCGACTACTATGAACTGTGTAACTTCGCGCAGCGACAGATATCAATAAGAATTTCCATAAGAAAGACATACATGCTAATTAGTTAGTTTTAACTAATTATATGTAATTTGCGCGTAAATGCTAACGTCGTTTTGAAATATGTATAGGTCGGTCCTAAGTTCCATTTCGGGTTGGGTTAAAAATAAAAATAATTTATCTTTTAACAAAAATGCTGAATACTTAGAAATATAAAGATTTTGCATAGTTAAAGTTTATATGGAGAAGCCATTACTTTATATAATAACTAGCGGATGCCCGGGACTCCGTCCACGTGGAATTATAAAGTAAAAGCCAAAGTCTAGTCCTTCTTACATCAACTATCTGCTAGTGAAAGTCCCGTCAAAATCGGTCCAGCCGTTTTAGAGACAGAGACAAACAGACAGACAAAGAAATAAAATGTAAAAAAAAATATTTTGATATTTGTACCGTTGGTATATACATATGCATTCAGTAAAAAGCGGTTATTTTAATATCACTAACACTCTTTTATTTATATAGATACATAATTTATATATATATATATATATATATATATATAAACCATGTGATTGTAATAATACATTTTTGTATGAAGTACGAGCGTTCATATAAAATATAAACATTTGTTCGATACAGGACCGGAGCAACTCTTAGAACTCTTAGCATTTAAAATTCACATTAAAAATCTATACATATAATAAAAATTTTACTAGCAGTCCTCACATGGAACGTAAATGAAAAGAAAAATGGGGGTCATTTAATAATGTAATAGAACTCAAAACAATAATTTTCTTTTCTGTTTGTCTGTGATCAGAAACAGCTTAACTGATTCTGATGCAGTTTTGACTATTTCATTTTGTCATCGTTCAACGGTTCGTAAATAAAATTATTGCAAAAATTTAAATTTACGCAAGCGAAGCTTGTCACTAGAATAGAAATAGGTCGTATAACATATATTTTTTTAACATTTTTTGTTCACAAGTGTTATTCGCATGTTATTTGCACAAGTGTTATTCGCACACTTAGGAAATTGATAAAGACGTATTTAGAAAACGTATAAAAATTTCAACGCAGCGGGCTTTGAACCCGCGCCTCTTTAAAACCATTCAAGGTGAACGGTTTTCAAAAACCGCGCCTCTTAAAAACCATTCAAGGTGAACGGTTTTCAAGAGGCACGGGTTCAAATCCCACAGCGTTCAAATTTTTATACGTTTCCCAAATAACATATTTTACCTTAGAAAACTTTGTTTTAGTACTTTCAAGAATTTTTAAGTAAATTTTCTAAAACATTTGCCTATAACAAGGATACGATAAATTCCTTTAGATGGAATTTTAAGACGAGAAATAACAAAGCTACAAATGAAGCTTTCACATGGTGGAGAGAGAGACAACAGTGTCAAGACATTATAGCGTAGCTAAACGTCGCATTTCGGAGTTACCAATGAGGAGACACTAAAGAAATGTAAATATAACGTCCCCGAGTGGGGATCGAACCTATAACCATCATTGCTTATTCACAGGCAGATGCTATTCCACTTAGAACCGATTTTTAATAGAAGTCTTGATTTATGATATAATTTTTGCATAAAAGGATCTTTGGGGTCAATGTAACTTATTGTCACTTAATCTGACAATATCACTTTCGTTGTATAAAATTTAAATTGTGCCTTTGATTACAAAGGAAATGGTCTCATTCAAGATGCAGCTCCTGTAAGGTTTACACTTAAAGTGCAAGTTTTTGCAAGAAATAGTAACAAATAAGAAATAAATCAAAATACGTTAATGTCGGTGACGTGTTTAACGCGTCTAAAGAAATTTTCCCTTCAAAAATAGAGTAAAAAATGGTTGAACAAAAAAAAATTGCAATAAGCCTATAAGAATTTCGACGTAGCCGGATGTAGAACGCTAGCTAGAGGTCAGAGCGCTAGGACGGTACGAATCCGCGAAGAAACGCGGGTTTGAATCCCGGTACGTTCAAATTTGTTATTATTTTTCTTAAAATATATTTTCTATCTCTATTCTATATTATATAGATAAAAAAGGATATAGACACTATACATTGCAAATATATTAATTTTGTCCATTGATCGTAAAAAAACATAAAACTTCAAAATAGTGGAAAATACTTGAAATATTCATTGTTTGATATTTCTTTAAAAAAACATTACCCTATTAACTTCTAAACGTAAGTAAGCCAAGAACTTCTACATGACAAATCCTTGACTCTAAGCTAGTTTTCGTTATTCAAAACTGGTTATTACTGGTTCAGACTAACATATTGTAAGGATTTAATCACATTTAAGTGGTGATAAAATCGATTATATATTAGTATACGTATAAAAATCGATTTTTACAAGAAGATAAAACCGATGAATTTAAGCCTAAGCCTGTTATATAACAATTAAATAAGACAAGTTCTTTTGTAACTTCTTATTACAATCGACGTCACTTACATCTTAACTAAAAAACAAATAGAATATAAATCTATGTAAATAAATTATAAATTATTACAATATATTTTTTTGGTTACGAAGCTATTTAAAAATCTGCTTACGAAGGTTATACAAGCAGTATATAAAATTCCTTTGTTTTTCAGCTTGAAGTTTATACCGCAATCCAGGACAAACAAGGAGAGTGAGTTGTTAATGGAACCTAACCACTAGTGCGAACGGGGGTCCGATCCCCAACCATCACGTTGACATTAGTACCAACAATATTTTTATTTCCACAAAATTTTTGAAATTAATATTTAAAATCTTCATTGTTTCCTTGCGTGTGTGTTAGAAATGCGTTAAGTGGACTAACAAGTTTGCAATTTGATACCATTGCGTCGTGTATATTGAGAATGTCTATTTGGCAGGAATTTTGACAGGAGACTTCAAATAATATTGTTTAAAGTAATATTGGTATGTATGTAAATTGACGAATAAAAAACATCTAGCCTCAGCAATGTGTATGTCTCTTTACTAGTGTGTATGTCAAACACACGGTAGTGTGTATAATCTAACTAATTTTTATTGTATATTTGCATAATTTTCCTAAAACGAAGTCCAAAGTCTTAGTATTAATATTATAATAGTATAATTTGGTGTATCCCTTCTAGTTTGACCATATGAGGCGTTAAGTTACGTGCAATATCCTTATAATAGACTAAAAGTGGAAAGTATTCAGTTTTTAAAATATAAAAATATGATTATATCTATGATTGAGGCAATTCGCGTTAAGTGAATGAAGTAATTACCATAGGTTCTAGTAGAAATGTAAATTTTAGACGAGGTCAGGTCATAAAATTAACACACATACATATATTCATTCAAAACAAGACAGTGATGACATTTTATAATAATTTTTTCGCTTTTTTTGTTATATAAAGTCTTTTTCAATTTCCTTAGTGTGGGAATAACACTAAAAAAATGTTAAAAAAAAATATGTAAAACTTTCGGGCCTATTACCAGTAGGCTGACCAGTAGTATCACTGGTAATGTCGCTTTTAAAAGACTTGTTAGGAATTTTAAATACAATAGACTTTTATTGTTATGATCAGTCCTCGTTACAGATATTAATTTATAAAAAATAATTATTATGAATTAAAAAAATATATCCGCATTCCGTCTTACAACCAGCAAGTCTATTGGGATGGTAATTGCTTCTTGCGACATAATTTTAAGCCCATTTCTTTCGAATACGTGTCCGGTTCCAATACAATATTTTGTCAGCGTGAAACTGATATCTTGACCAGGATGGCCATTTTTTTTAACTAATTTGCTATTTTGAGTCAATATATATTTTTTTAAAGTCATTAAAAATACTGTTTACAATCGAGCCTATACCGCTTTTTTCTTTTTAAAAGGGATCCATATTAGCGTTAAATCGCTTTAAGCTTTAGCCATCCTTACTGGGTTGGTGGAGATGACACATGGTAGTGTGTAATTTTAATTTTATTGATTTAATGTGTGTCCAATGCATTTTTTTTTAAATATACCCTGTTTTCTATATTTAAAATGTTGGTAAAAACTATACCTTATCTCGTACACCGTCCGTATTTTTCAGAAAACCATCGATTTTGCATATATGTTACCTACAATGGAAATTAAACCCAGAATAACTCGTTCTGTACAATAATTAACCTTTACAACATATAAAAAGACCTTTCCAACTACGAGTATATATATATATATATGCATGTAATAGTAAATATTTAACAAATTGCCTTGAAAAAGTGACATCATATGCAATAGAAACTACTAGTAATATAAATTTATGAAAAAAAAAAAAATATTTAAAAGCAGACGCGATGTAATCATCACGCCAGTGGCACAGTTTAACAGCGTGTCTACAAGCGATGAATGTGGTTTCGATTCTCGGGTCGGATTTGACAAACAGTGGCGTTAAGTTACGTGTAATATCACTGAAACGTTCTGACGTCACATGATGCGCAATTGCTTTACTTCAAGGCGTATGTTAAGAAAAGTCTAATCTAGAACGCGACGGCGGCACGACCATAAAAGACAGGAATGAAGCGAACACGTCTACCACCATGGTGGTCTCGCCATTTTCCCACCACCAGTTCCATCACACCGCAGCTCAACGAAACCTACATGTGGGTGTTTTATTATATATTATAATTAAGCAAAATAACTATGAATATGTATAAAATTGAAATATTTTTATATTTATATTTTATACTAGCGACCCGCTCGCGGCTCCGTCTGCGTAAATTACACGATTAAACTGTTTCGTTTTTTCACCCGCCCGGGATGTCACTTAAATCGTAAACTTTTTCTTAATTTTTTTTTTTAAATGGTTGTTTTGTTTATGAATTAATTACAATTAATTAAACACTACATGTTAAATGAAGCTTCCCCACAATACAATTATCTAAACTACATTCATATCGCTTAAGTCGTTTCTGAGATTAGAGCGAACAAACGCACAGATAAACAGAGAAGTGAATTAAAAATGGTTGTTTTGAGTTATATTAAAATGATAAATGGTCCCAATAATATTTTTTCTCATATATATATATATTCTATGTACATACAGCGATCAGTTACATTTTTATTATATATATAAAAAGGGTTAATAGTGTAATGTTATTTGTATAGTTCTAATTAGTAATATAAGTAATTATTATATATCTAATAATGTCAAGGAAAAACAGGATAAAGTACAGGTATCTGTGTTTATATATACAAATTAAAAAAAACTTAAGATTAGTTGAATTGAATCATTAATCAACTATACAATTGTCTGTAGGTCCATCATAATACATGTACTAACTAATTGCCTAGTTTAATGATATTTTTTTGAGCCTTACATTTTCCCGCATAGTAGTAAAGTTAGATAGAAGCTAGTGTCGAAACACTCCGTTCTCTCCGTTAAGTGGCGGAGCTCAATGCCGCGCTACATCTTAACAAAAGGGAGTAATGAAAATAATTTAAATGTATCCTTCTATATAATTATAAAAAATCTATATAATTTAAATGTCCTTCGAATGGAGATCGAACCCAAACAATCGCGCTAACAGTGACACTTTCACTGTGTCACAATGGATATGTTTTAAGCTATTATCTATATACACTAACTAACTAACTGTTTTAAATTTTGTATATTTTGTATATTTTCCAAGATATATTAATAAAACTGATTTGCATAATTGTTCAAGCTTCCTCGAATTACAATAAGGTCACGCGTCTCTTCTCGTCGTTTAAACAAAACACTTATATATTATAATGTATGCATTAAGGAAAAACTTCCATGAGACTGTTAGGAATAATGGGAATATGGGCGTATTCGTTTGAGGGTAAAATAGTGGGTAAAGTTTGAATCCCTCATTAATATATCAGTGTTTCAGTATAGTTTTAATGCGACATCATTACCCGCCACTTAACGTGGTAGTGGGGTTCCGTGTGAGTAGGTCTTTGTCATTTGCACATTTTGAAAAAAAATTACATTAAAATGCGAAATCTCGTTTTACCCTGTTTTAATATGAATTTTTCCATCTCGAAAGAGAGAGCAAGCAAAGATTTTCGTCGATTGGGCAAATATATAATTTTAAGACGTTCGGCCACGCGGGCCAGGGACTTATTGGAACAGCTTGTGGCTCACACACAAGATGGAGAGATCTGATAAAGTCCTGAACTCAGAAAGAATCCTGAGAAATCTCGCAATCTCGTTTTAAAATGGTAAAAACATTTCATGACCACGACCACTCCGATAGGACTGTACGGAGAACAGTCCCAGTGTTGTCTCTTAGTGTTCCCTTACATTCCCCAACTTGACATATCTACGCGCAATAGGCTTCGACTACATACTACAATTTAAAAACATATACACATAATAAGATATTTGGTTTTCGCGATTTCTACACATTGAAAATACACTTTAGAAGACTTAGACTTTACAGTAGTCTGTGGTCACAGGTAGAATATACATATCGAATCGAATCTCGAATCTCTATCGACTCGCAAATCGATATCGAATATATATAAATTATTTGTATTGATATTTATTGATTTAATTATGACCGCGCAAAGTTACATCGTTATCGTAAAACACATATTTATATGAGAACGACAAACATTTACGCCCTAACGAATGAAACTTGCAGCGTTTAATTAATCGACATGTAATTTCTACCACACCTGTAAAGCTTGATGCATTTCCAAAGAAATTTGTAACGTCATTTGTTACATTCCAGCTTATTGAGTGTGTATTGGTGAAAACGTTTAATAATGAAATAATTAATAAGTTCTTTGATTTTCGCGATTATTACACATTTAATGTATTTTAACCGGATTAATCGTGTATAATTGAAACTATTTTAACCGGATTAATCGTGTATAATTTTGGTATTCGAAAATACATTTTTAGCCCGACGTTTCGAACACTTTACAGTAGACCGTGGTCACAGGTAGACTGAGGTGGCACTTGTCTGTTATTTGATACAATTATTATCTCAAATAGATATAATAGTAAATAGAGTTTTTAGAATGGAATTATGGGTTCGATTCCTTTCGGGGGAACTTAAAATATCTTCATTTCTCTGCTCTAGTAAGACAAGTCAAGTGAGGCGCTGTGTTCCGCTACACGTAATGTCCCTAATTCGGGCGTAAAGTGAGTGGCCTGCTTTGTGGAAAATGCCCGTAGCTGTTTTTTGTTTAAAATAAACAGTTTTATAATCGGAGTGTTTGATGAAAAAAAAATACAGAGAGTTTTGTCACTGTATTCTTTGCATTATTTTATGTGTAAAGTGGAAATATGTTGAGTTGCTTAGATCTTTTTAGATTTCAGTGAAAATTAATATTTATTTATTTCAAACGTAATGTCTTCAATTCAGACGGAAAGTGTAGAACGGCGTGTCTCTAGACTTTAGGATCAAAAAGATACATCACTCCGTTCGAAATAAAAACAAAAATAAATAAAGATATAAAAAAAAGCCACAGCGAGCCACTGACTCTAAGCGCAGTGGTGGCAGGTTCGATCTCCATTCGGAGGATTATATTTAAATATTTTCCCGCTGTTGTAAACGACGTGATATCTATAATTTATTTATTTGTTTAATTATTTATTTCTCTCCGCCTAACCTACTATTTTGGGCCCGACACAACGTCCTGTTAAAAGTATATAATAGGATTGTTGTCCAATTGTAAAACTAGATTAGCCAGATGTAACCGGCTGTGGCTTAGCTTTTTGACCATTTCTCGTCGACCGTATCCTCATTAAAGCGTTAAGTATTATTTTACAAATTAGTCCGCTTAAAGTGAGGACAAAGGTGAATTTTATAAAACGTTTAAAATAAGAAATGCTTGTCTATCGTTTTTTTTTCTGAATTAACTTGAACTGAACTCTTGTGTATTACCCATATTTCAGATAACATTCACTAAGGACACTATTAGCTAAATTAGAATTCAATATATTACTTTTAAACTCAAAACACTGATTTATCTCATCAAACACCCTATATATAAATCATATACAAGTCACATCACGATCTAATTCAAAAATTTCATTAACTTTGCCAACTTCATTACTTTATTTCAGTTATAAATAATAAATTTAAAAATACAAACTCGCATCTAAAATTTAACGAAAATAAATAAAATTATATATAAATTAAAGAAAAAAAGAGTTATTTAGAAAACGTATAAAAATTTGACCGCAGCGGGATTTGAACCTCCCTGAAAGTGGAGAAAGGAGTGTCTTGGCGCTAGATTCTCTTTGCCTCAAGGCTGGTATACGGAAAAATCCGTGAAGTTGAATGAAAATTATAAAAATATATAAAAATACTTTATTATTACTATGGTTTTGAGTTCCAATTCAAATCGAGATCAATATTTGTAGTTATTGAGCTCTAGTGTTTCCCACATAGCAGAGTAGCCATATAGAAGCTAGTGTCAAAACACTGCGTTCTCCATTTGCCACCAGAATTCGAGGCTATTACTTTTAAACTTAGGCTTACGTGTAAATAAATAAACACTCGTATTGGCTAAGCTCTAATAAGTTTGAAAACCAAAGATAAGATTTTTTTTATTTTTAACAATACATAGTGCCACAACTCACTTTTGTTTCTTTTTCATTTATTAAGCGAGTCTTGAACAAGTCTATCAGACATTGCTTGTTGAGATGTGGAACATACCAATCGTTATTAAATAACAAATATATTTTCCCTATACAATTTCTAAAACATCATTGATAAATACTTCCGTCGACATAAAGCTTGAGAAAAATTACATACTGATTATTAAATAAATCAGAGCAACCCTGTTATAAACATAACCCCAAACGTGATTCGAACAGGCAATCCTCACTTATAATCAATATTTAAAAAAAATCAATTGCTATTGCCACACTTAATAAAATAAATTCAAATTTAAAAAACTTATAAATATGTAACGCGTGGCTTAGCGGTCAGTGCGCTTAGACGGTTTACCAGACGCGCGGGTTCGAATCGTCGTGGAAAATTAATGAAATTACGACGGCATTTCGTTACACGTTACTATTAAGGCGGATTACGAGAAAATACGCAAAACCTTATCAGTATTGATAATACGACTATAATTGTCGTGCAAATCACTTGCCTCCCAACACGATAAGGTAACATGAATGTAACAGTTTTGATAACAAAAAATATGGGCTAGCAATTTGTTTTCTTATTTGGGTAAGCAGAGATAAAGCGGCGATAAATCACCTAGTTTGTCCATATTACCGCTTATATATATATTTTTTATACAAATATATCTTAACATACGGCTCGGATTTGAATCCCAAACTAGCAAGGCTTTACACATATATATATATATACTTTTTGTTTCTGAAAAGGTCTTGTGTCAGACCTATGCTTGACAATCCAAAAAGCAACACGAAATTTCTCCAATAATCCTTTTCCGAACGAGCCTTTCTTTGGAACAATCTCCCCATGTCTATCCAGAAAAGCCCAACAGTTGCATGTATCTTTTAAGTCTTCATTAAAACTACTTCCAATGGTAAAATTAGACAGTACTTAGTAAAATTAGAATTAAGGTATCTATATTGTACTTATATTTATGTGCGTGTGAGTATATATATATAAATGTATATATATTAAAACGAAAGGTCACAACACGTCGTAGTTAAAAAAGATAAAATTACACAAAAAGGTAGTGTATAATTATTTGACGTGCACTACTAACGTATTTTCTGACAGGGCCGGATTAGTGATATCTAAGGGTTTTAGGAAGTTTGTATGAAGTCCATAATGATTAGGCGTCAAACTCAAAATTTTGCAAAGAACTATACGGACTAGTATTTAAATAGTCCCAAATCTTGGGAAGACATAACACGGAATTAAGTTCCATCTGAAAATGGACAAGTAATCTCTGCCCGCTCTAACTATTCTCGAAAAAAAAAAACAGCAATTGCGTCACGAAACTGCAACTCTTTGAACATTTTTAGATGATCCTCGTAAAATCTAGTTCGATCGAGAAACCATTTTACAAGTGGTGCTGTAGCGAGTGGGTGTTCCAAATTAATCTAATCTTCAGTCACGATTTGTTAGTAAAATAAGATATTGCACATTATAAGTAAGGTGTATTTTAAATATAACATCGTTATAATATAGATTTTCACTTCTGAAATCACTAAAATGAATGGTGTCAAACCTCACATCTATATCATCTGCGAGAACCTCACACACGCTGGTGTGCAAGGTTCTTGTTGCCAATTGTCAGAAAATGGGAGTAGTGCAAGGATAAATTAATATTAATAGTATCTGTGAATAGAAAATATATTTTATTTTTATCGCAGCGGTATTTGAACCCGCGCCTGTTGATCAAATGGCTGGTTCAAATCCGGCGTTATCTAAATATATGTTTATCAATTTCCTAAGTGTGTGAATGACACTTATTATATAGCTAATATTATTAGACTCTTAGTACTTTAGCCTGAACCAAGATTTGAATCAAATATCCTTATCCGCATACAATTACCAATTTAAACCACATACACATAACCAAAGACATTCATTAAGGAAAAGTCATGTACAAACTAAATATTGTTTTTTCCTTTTAAATCATAACTTTATGAGGCAACCTCATAACAATTACTATTTCGCATGAGAGTATTTGGCAGCGCGATTTATATCAAGTGTCTCACAAGGCTGTTACTTAGTTAACTATTTTTTTTGGCTTGTCAAAGTCATTGGGCATTTTATACTTACATTTGTTTTTAAATATGTAAATTATTTTTTTTCGTTTACCAGTGGACGTGTCTTAAGGTAATCTAGACAAGATTACCAGTATAAGGATATATTTTAAAAGATTTTTACCTCATCGATTTCATAAATCGATTTTATATTTATTTTACCGATTACAAATTTGTTTGATCTATAGTTCACATAAAATAAATATGTTTCCTTTAATTTATAATTTACACGTACGTTCAACTCCTTTTATTTTTTATTTGTAGGGACTTCATATATTCCATTTACAAGAAAACAAATAGCTAAATTGATAAGAATAAAGTATTTTTGTCTCACATCGTTATCAAAACCAAATTTCAATCCCATAACAATAGCGTTTATGTTGTCACATTGAACTAATCAATTTAATAATTCAAGTAATTAACGCATGTGCTGACGTAAAGAACGCCCAAAGTAGTCTACAGCTTGAAGCCCTGTCACCGCTATCTGATAAGATCTAACATATCTGTATGAAAAATGTGTTCTTGATTTATTTTAGTAGTACAATGCGACGTGTAGAGAAATCGATAAAAAAATTGGCCGCAATAAATCTATTTAAAAGTTATTTAGTTGTAATGTTTGTGTTTTTTTCGGAATGTCAGAACCACATTGAAATATTCAAGTAGCGGAAGGCGATCTAAATATATCTAAGTCGGTGTCGAGTCGAAACTCTAAACTATTCGTAAGATTATTTACGAGCGTCCAGCGGCGGCCCGTCTATTGTACGAAAATTCAGTCGCACCAGCTCAGCTGAAGATGTGTTCGGAAAAAAATTTGGGGATCTAAGGTCGACTATCGATCCAAGATTGCTGGAAGTCGCACCACGGCGCCGACTCATTCCGCATATTAGTACTGTACACCCAAATCTTAGCGTAAGATCGATCTAAGCGAAATGCAAAACACCGAATGGGGAACCTTCCACAGCCGTGGTTAGAGTTTGCTCCTATAGCATAGACCTATAGAGCGAGTGATACTGCGGCAAAATTTAAATGTTAGCGGAACTTTGGTAAACTTACCGTTTCCGTTTATGAGGGGGTAGTCGTCGTCGTGCCGGCCTATATATGTTTTCAGCGGGGTGTCCGTGAGGGAGGGCGACGACCGGTCCCTGTCGCTCATAATAATCACTTAATAACACTCGCAGGTTCGATAAGGAGACGGGGTGACGCCGGCCCCGCGCACTGACGACCTACGGCCCGCGGCTCGCGCGGCGAAATAATGGAGCAAGACAAGTTCTTGTGAAATCAATTTGTCGCTATTGCGCTCCTACATGAAGAGACATCTCTACCAGCAATCCGGAACTCCCGATTCGTTATGTAGATGGCGCTGAGGGTTCAATTGTCTAGTGGAAATGTCAGCTTAGTACTTGATTTATACTTTTTAGTTCCGCGCTGTTTGGGTTTTACATTAATTTAAAACAGATTTTAAGTATATTTTATTATTATTTATTTAAATATTTCAAATTCGCATATATTTTTAGTATTTCTTAAACGTTACATTATTTACAACGCCATCTATATCTAGAATAATGCACTTTCCGTTTTTATTTATTCAAATTTGATGGTAATGGAAATTTTAATTAAAATACAACAATGTTGATATAATTCTTGAATTTTAAACCATATATTTATATCATATTACCTTAGAACAATTTTTTTTCATTTGTTGTTATTTAACTTATATATTTAGTTTTTCGTATGAAATATTTTTTTGTTTATATGTAAAAGAATATAATGATTGCCTGCCTTCATAGTGTAGTGAATAGCGTCTGACTGTAAACGCGATTGATTTTGGATTCGATTCCCACTCGGGGGAATTTTAATCAAATCTTTTTTATTTCTTAGCGAAGAAATAAAAATTGCAAAGGTTTTTCGCAATTAAAAAAGGAAGACAAATAACTGAGACTGATACTACCCGTCTAGTTTACTTTAGCTATTTTCATAGTATTTTATCTAATGGAATGATATTATGGGCCGCTAACATAAATTCAATATTATTCTTCAAATTTATTCTTCAAAAAAGAGCTGTGAGACTAATTTATAATTTTAGAGTTAGAGATTATTTGCGAGATATTTTTAAATACATAGATATACTTACAGTTGCTTTGCAGTATATATATTATAATATTTTGTTAGTCCGACAACATATCCAATGTTATGCTAAAAACAGTGACAGATATACGATAGGGAAGAGAAAGAAAGATAAGCTTGTAACACCAAGTTACCGAGTCCAAAAAGTAAATAAGTCTTTTCTGAGTATACGCATATACAAGGTGGGCCAAAAGAAATCACCCTATTGGAAGATGCTCTTGTTCTTGCAAATGGTGGCCAATGTCAAATCTGTTTTGACATTTGTGAACAAGAGAGATGTAGAATACAATTGAAGAAGCCATGGAGCGATACAGTCCCCAAGAACGCGGAATAATCGTGTCTATACTTTTGCGTAACAATTCGTCTGTGGTGTTACTTATTTGTTAATGGAATTCCGCCCATTCCCGGGTCGTCCAGCACCGACTGCGCAAACACTGCGCCGTTTGGCCACTAACCTTGGAGAGTATGGGACCACACTAGACGCTGCCAAGAATGGCCGGTCCCGGAGCACCTGTTCTGCCGAGAATATCGCCGCTGTTGCTGAGGATGTCGAGCTGTCGCCAGAAACATCGACCAGGCACCGTGCCTCGCAATTAGCCATCAGCCGGTCGTCCCTAAGGCGATTTTGGTTAAAGACCCGCGCATGATCCCGAACAAAGTCCAGTCCGCGCATCGGCTGCTGCCTGTCGACCGCCAAACGCGTGTAACCTACGCCCAAGCTATCCTCAATTTCGAGGACGAAGTGGACGATTTTTCGACCAAAATCATAATGAGCTATGAGGCTCAATTCTACCTCAGCGGGTACGTGAACAAGCAAAACTATAGCGTGTTCACGCGCGTAAATGTTCACGCTGGAGGAGTCATCGAGCCCTTTTTTCGAGGACGCCTCTAGTTAAACGACAACAGTGGACGGTGCGCGCTATAGGGACATGTTAATTGAATTAGGACTGGAGGATATGTGGATCCAATAGGACGGAACAACGGCACACACTGCGTGAGCCACAACCGATATTCTGAAGGCGGCGTCCCGGGTCGCCTCATCTCTCGCTTTGTCGATTTGCACTGGCCCCCAACATTGCCCCATTTAAACGTCCTAGACTTTTTTTTGTGGGGTTTCGTGGAGGCCCGTGTTTACGTGAACAAGCCCTAGACCCTGGAAGCCCTCAAGGATAACATTCGACACCCAAAGTACTCGCCGAAGTGATGAAAAATGCCATAAAACGAGCCCGTACAGCAATCAATTCGACGGCACCCATTTGGCCGATATCATCTTCTCGACTTGACCAGTAAAGTTCTAAAGGTTCAAAAAAACAATCAAAAAACAGAATAGAAGCTTGTCATTTAGGAAAAAAAGAGAGCCAAACAATATCGGCCATCTTTTGTCGCACCTTGTACATAAGATTCCACAATCTATGTCAAATTTGCAACTTCTTAGATAGAAATTTAAAGCCACTATAAAAACAATATTAATAAGTAAAGCTTATTACTCTGTAGAAGAATATTTAAAAGTACAAATATGTGGAAGTAATATGATTTGAGTTTGGTGCAGTTTAGCTACCACTGTATTAAATGATAATAATGTAACTTTTGTATTCGAAAAGAGCAACTGTTGGGTTTATGTGGCCCCTCTCAGTATAACTGCCTTCCGAACCGGTGGTAGATTTATGTTCCTTCGACGATTCAAAAGTGCTTGCAAAACTATTTGAATAAAGATTATTTTGAATTGAAATTAATTGAATGAATTTGTAATTCATATTTTTAACAGTTTCCCAGTTCTCGTATTGCAAAGTAATCAGAGAGAACCTAGTGTCAAGACTCCGTTCTCCACTTTTCTCCCAAATTTGAGATGTTGCGCGTTGACAGACGCAAATCAACACCGCCCTTTGTCTTAGTTACCAAAGCAGAATTATTTTAAATATAATCATTCCCCCTAGTGGCATTCGAATCCACAACCAATCGCGTTTACACTCAGACGCCGACTCACTGCGACACGGGAGGCTCAAATTCTAATTCATTATCATACAAAATATTGGCGGTACTTTTCTCTACACATGTAAGCTTTTATTCTGTGAAATATCGTACTCCTTCGCATAATTATCGTTAAAGTTCTCGATTTTTTTTCTATATGTAGTAATATACATATTGTATAATGCAATTCGACTACCATATGGCATAACCAAAAGCTACTAAACTTACAAATAAGAAAATCTCTCTATAATATTTTAAACAATTTATCATAGGTATTATAATAGGAACAAAGGAATATTTCAATTTCGTTGTACTGCTGTGCAATATGAACCTGTTCCATTCTTCCTCGAAGCCAGGGTCTACAGCATCCGGGGGGAAAGTTACGGCAAAGCTCGTTGTGTCCGTACGCCGTTGACTGAGGTAGGCTTTGATTTCTCTCACAGCTACACTAGATACCGTAGTTGTGAGTGTTTCTGCAATCATCATAATAATCATATTCATATGCTTTATACTGTAAACCTAGTCTCATTGCAATAAAAAAAAAATTAAGCTGAACGAGAGACGGCTTTATAGCTGAAGCAGTGATCTCTTCCAGGTACCCTTAAGACACTGGAAGTAAAGCTAAGGAGCTGAGCTAGGTTGAGGGTATGAGCTAGCGATGCGACTCGAGTCCTCTTTTTACCCAAATCACTCGAGTGAATTTGTCAACATCGAACTCGATTGAAAATAAATAGAGATAAAGAGAGATACAGCCTAGGTATGTTTTTTGCGAATGTAGTATGGCATATCGGCAACGCTTAATACTATTGTATTAGATATTGACGTGATTGATGTTTTATGTTGAATACGTCCGGCGTATGTCAGTAGTGAATAGGTAAAAGATGTGCAATAAAAAAAAACCTGTAATATAACTTCTGACAGAACACAATTGTTTATTTGTATATGGCCTTGTAATATTGTATAGGAAGTAAAATTTAGTTTACTATATAAACAAAAATTTATTACAGTCTAGTCTGGTACAAACTAATAAACTGGTAATTGAAATTACATAAAACGTGATTGTTGTTGATTAGTCGTCGTCCAATTACAGAAATTTTATTATTCTTAATTGTTAAGAAAACTTTTTTTTAATTAAATAAATTGATTATTTAAATAAATTATATGTTACAACACTTATAATGTGTATCATATTTCATAATACTCCACCCATTACAATGGCTCTATTTTAATACAGATATTTGCCTACATTTACTAAAATATACTTTTTAATCGAGTGAAGACATTTTCTACTCGAATGCCTCGAAAACTTAAGTATGACTCGAGTGACTCGAGTCACAAAATCCTATTCTAGTCGCATCACTAGCGTGAACAGTTGTACTTTACGAGTTAACGTAGAGAGTAGAGAGTAGAGTAGACTACTAATCTTTAATGTATTTTATATACAAAATAGTATTAACCGGTATTTGGTAGCAATTCTGCATTGACAGAAATATGTGAGGTTATTGTTTTGCGAGTGGACAGTGCCTATCTGTATACCTATGCCATAGTAGCAGGTTCGATTCGATGTTTATATTTACAACACACTCATTTCCAACGTCTAATTAGATAGAGTAAATGAATAAAACGAAATTATTAAAAATTAATATTATACTAGCAGAGCGAAGAATTGTACATATAATGTAATATATATCTATGTAAAAAAAAAGACATATTTAGAAAACGTATAAAAATTTGAACGCAGCGTGAAAGCAGCTTGAATTTTCATACGTTTTCTAAATATATGTTTTTAAATTAATTGTGTGAATAACACTTTAAAAAATGTTTAAAATAAAAATAAATAGCATTCTCTCTTGGCAAATTATTGTTCGCAGTATAATCTTTGGGTAGCAGAAATTTGTAAAATTTCTCTACAGAGATGCTAACAACAATTATAAGTTGTACACACATGGTTTAGCAGTCAGAGCGCTTGAACGGTTTTCAAGAGACGCGGGTTCAAATCCCGCTGCGTTCAAATTTTTATACGTTTTCTAAATATGTCGTCTTTTTTCAATTTTCTTAGTGTGCGAATAACACTTTAAAAATGTTAAAAAAATATATATCTATGTATAATAAACCAGTTAAAAAGTTAAATATATTTACGAAAAAACAATTTAGGGTGATGTAAAAATAGTAATAGAATATATAAAAAAAATTATATTATATTATTATATATATTTTATTTTATGCCACGATTGACCAGCTTAACTATAAGAAATAAGTCAATGCCGCATCAGTAAAAATTGTTCAGTGTAAAGAAATAAAATTCATTAAACTTTGCGGCCGCCGTGCCCTGGTGGGGTAGTGTCTGACTGTAAAAGCGATAGTTGTGGATTCGAATCCCACTTCAGAGAATCTTTTTATGAAAGTTAAGCGCAAAAAACAGAAGTTTAATATGCAACGTTTTGAAATCGGGTGGAATGCTGAGAACGGGGTACCAATAGGACATTTCTGCCGAGAGCGAAAAGCGTGAAGCTGTAATAGTTACAATCGTCTTATTTAGGATAACTTGAAAAAAAAATACCATTATAAAAAAAAGTAATTATAATGTTGGGTCAGTTTCAATGCCAACATGTAGTAAATGGAAATATTCCATACTAATATTATAAATGCGAAAGTAACTGCGTATGTCTGTCTCTGACGTCATCACGGCCGAACCGCCGAAAAGCGATTGTGATGAAATTTTATACAGAGATACTTGAGGGTGTAGGGATGAAGCTAGCCTAGGCTTTCTCTCCTTTGTATATATATAGTTATATATATATATATATATATATATATATATATATATATATATATATAACTATATAGCTAGATACGCGTCCTAAAAGCGTCTATATAACACGATTCCCAACCTTTATAAATCATAATAAATAAACAAACTATAAATAAATATAATTATTTGCCTTTATGTAACAAAAATCTATGTCAATTGATACAAGACAGTTTCAACGTAAAATGCATTCTCTTTACTCAGTAGTTTTACATACAAACTGTATTCATAGAACTTCAATATTTTTTTAACGTCGGCTTAACTCTACAAATATTTCACAATTCGCCACTGATACATATAATAATTACTATAATACAAATTCAACCAAGGAGACCAATGTAGCGCAGTGGGACAGCGTCTGACTGACGTGGTTGTAGGTTCGATTACCTCGGGATTGCCCAGAGGTAATCGATTCGAAATTCGAAGAATCGATCGATTATTTTTAAAATATTTTCATTACTCCGCTCTGGTGTTTCGGCAGAGCGTATCATTAAAATTCACCTATTAACACGCAACGTCTCGGATTCGGGCGGAAACTGGAGAATGGAGTGTCTTGACACTAGGTTCTCTCTAACTATCCTTTTATGTGGGAAAAGGGGAAGCAAAAAAATAATTCAATTAAGCTAGAGTGCTCGAACACGGATTCCGAGGACGGATTACGAGTTATAAACAAATATAAATAACGTGGCGCAGTGGTGACGGTGTCTGATTGTAAACGAGAGTGGTTGTGGGTTCGATTACCAATCAGGGAAATGATTATATTTAAATTATATTCATTTCCCCGCTCTGGTAAGACAAAGTATTTAATGCGGGCAGAAAGTGGAGAACGAAATGTCTTGACACTGGGGTCTCTCTCACTAACCTGCTATACGGAAAAAAGCAGAAAGCTGCAAATAAACATTGTATATATAGTTTATTATAATAATGTATTTCTATGTAAAAGTAAAGCTTTGGATATAATATTACAAAAACAATGCCGACGGAGGATCCTAAATTTTGGCACAGCTACAGTTTCTATGGAGAAGAAACGGGCAAAACCTATACTCTTGTGAACCCGTGAGCTTTTTCGAAAGATACATACTAATAATAATAATATTTATTCATTTCAAATTCAGATATTAACTACATTAGTATAGAACTGTATATTTTATGCGACAAAAATACTAGTATAATAGATGATTTTGGATTGAAAGTTTAATTAAATACGAATATATTGAATAGTAGATCTAAAATATTTATCATTTTAAATGTCCATGCGTAGGAAATTTTCCTTTATGTATTTTATAGACAATACACATATTATAGATATTTCCTCGATTTGGGTTAAATACGATGTTTAGTTACGGCATCCAGCACTATGTTTTCCTAAATAAAACGACTAGTTCGACGAAGCTAGCTCTCTCTCTCTCTGCCTAATATCCAAAGAGGTAATAGGAATAAAATACTTAGACTTGCCACATAAATACTGTTATAAGTAAAAATAAACAAAATAATATAATTATTATATGATTGTTTATTGTGTTTTCTTATTTTCGCGCCAATATATTGTAAAATATATTGTGGTATTAAAATGGGAGTGATAAAGGGAACCGAATCGCGGTGATTGCATTTAAAATCCTCCGTACGCTTGGTATTTATAAGTCAAATATTTGTGTACCGAGCTATTGATAGGTACAATGAAACCTCCTCTGCTTGTGAGATAAAAATGTCTGTCCGCCCACGTAGTGTTCGTACAAAAATAGCGATCTAAGCTATAAGGGAAAGAATTCGAAGAAATCCTAGCTTGTAAATACCATGTTTTATATTTTAATAGATGACTTAGCTTTGCGGCCGATAAGAGACGCCCTGGTCTTTTTTAAACGGATCATTTAAAAAAGTATATGGTGGTAAAATTCCGACAACTACTTAAGCGGTCTGTAACGGGAGGTCACAGAATTTTTTTGTTTACAAATGAGCATACAGTTTTACAAGTCAACAGAATACAACGTGGGCATTATCCGACTTCAGTAACGATTTAATGGGGCCTTAGCTATGAAGGAGTACCATATTTTTGTGAAAAAGTTATCAAAACATCACCACAAGTGTATACGATCTTGAGAAGGTAATTAAGCCCCTTAACAATACCATATTCAATAACCAAGAATGGTCCTTTCAGCAAGACTCGGCGCCGGGTCATAAAGCTCGATTCACCCAATAATGGTTAAAAACAAACGTTATGGGCTTCATTAGAACTGAAGACTGGCCATCATATAGACCTGATCTTAATCCACCGGATTATGATTTATTGTCAGCGAGTAAGGCTTGCTCTAAACGCTATGATAATTTTGAGTCCATAAAACAATCCATTCTATTGACAATGAAGAATTTTCCTATTGAAAGATTAGCCTCTACGTTTAAAGGACTGTATTGCAGCCAATGGAGACCATTTCGAATAAGCTTTATATATTTTTAATGGTACTATATTAATGTATTAAAGTAATATACTGTAATAGTAATAAATGTTACGTACAATAATAAAATATTGTTTTGCTTTGTAACAATATTTATGGCAAGACTAAGAATATATTGTCAATTCTGTATATATTGCCAGTATGGACAGCGTATAACAATTAAAAAGCACAATAAAAATATAATAATATTTATATAACAAACAAAAACTGACAAATAACTAAAACCATTTTAAATATTATATTTACATCAAAACGTGTACTAGCATTATCCAGCAGGGAGACATCAATATAGTCACAGACCATTTCCTCCCAATTGTCTGTGAGATCCTGGATGCTTCGCGCCCCAGATACAAGCTTATGCCTCATTAGCTTTTTGGCTTTCGCAACTCTCTCGGAAGAATCTTCGAAGACCTCTCTTGCACGCAATTGTACTTGGTCGTTTGGCTCTACCAGAACCATAGTTTGCATTTTTGACGTGACTTGCATTAACACTGGTGGTTTAGTCGTCCATGTAACGTTTCTCACACTATCTTTCTTTTTGGACTTCAGAATGGATAGCCTAGATTTCTCCGCTAAGGACATATTAGATGATTTTGACGTTCCGTTTTCCATTTCTTTGATTATACTGGCAGTAGATTTTATATTTTGAGTTATTTCGTCAGATGGTTTAAGTTCTATTTTGGCACGACGACGACTAGTAACAATATCTTCGAGTAGTGTCTCGCTTGATGACTCCGTTGAACTATTTTCCACTGAACACACAAACCTACTGTTAGTATTGTTCACAATATGTATATATTTATATTAAATCACTAACACACACAAAAAAAAACACAAATAATAAAAAAAATGTCTGTATGTTCCGACAAAGCGCATAATGATTAGAAATTTCCGATATTCTTATATAGTCTTACGTAAAATGTTATATTTAATGAAATAATAATAAAGTATATTACCTGTAGTACGTCGCAATAGATCTGGCAGTTTATGTTTAAGATTATTAACCCTTTTCATATCGACATATTCATCGTCTTCAGCGTAATTCTTTAGATTGAACTTCCGTCTCTCTGGCTCAGACGATCGTATTCTCGGTGTATTCACTTTCCGTGGTCCATCAACAGGTCCTTCTACATCTTCATCAACATGTCTCCTTTCTAGGTCTTCGTCAGAGTCGTTACTTTCTATTCTTTCTAGACTTAAGGTTCTATCTCGGACTTTTCTCCTTATGATTTTTTGAGTCGTATACTTGAAATCAAAATCTGACTCCACGTCAATATCATCTTTTTGATTTTTAGGGTAATAATTATTTAAATCTACATCATCATATTGCCGATCAAAATCTCTATATCTTTTATTTTCAATACGTTGTTTACTCTTTGATCGTCGTTTTAGAAAGCGACGGTTCGATCTCAATTTTGGCATTTGTATTAAATTATCATTTGTGTTTAAATCCACTCTGACATCACTTAATTTCGGTATTTTCTTTTTACTGCTTCGCTTACGCCAAGATTCTTCTTCAGCTTCTGTTGTGTCTATTCTATCTGAGAATAAAAAATAATTTTATTATACCAATATTTTTTAATGTTCTGCATTGAATATATATAACCTTGAGTGTCATCTTCGTATCGATAATCCAACGACGGCGCAGCATCCGGTGAATGATCTTTGTCATCATTTGATAGTGGCATAACTTCTGAACTGTAATATTCTATATTGTATTGTGGCATTTTGACGCCCGAGTAATCACCATAACGCGCAGCCCCAACAGACATCAAGCATACCACTCCTACCAACCAGCTCATATTATTTCTGCTTATAAAATATTACTTAACCGCCAAATGTCTTACGGTTATGTAAAATTTGTGTAAATAACAACATAATTCAAAGCTGTGACTACGAATTTGACATTAAAATGTTTAATGACTTCAGTTATAAAGCAGGTGCTACCTGTTTCGTTACATTTCTTTTTAATATATATATATATAAAGCCAGTATTTGCATCAATGCATTCGTAAAATTTGTTAGCTATTTTTGGGCATATATTTTAATTCGACTAACAAGAAGTTTATAATTAGGTGTAGATAATTTAATACGCTGCATTTATATAATTAACATTTACACCCCAATTTATAAGACAATAGAGAAAATATTAAAAACGATAATTATTAAAACCGACGAAAATGATACCTGGTTGAATATAATACGTCTCCTGTCAATGTCCAAAATTCTTAATAGAATAAAAGATATTTTGTTATTTTTTTTTTAATAATTTCAGAAATATGTAAAATAGTCAAATTATCAATGTATGTATTGTAAATAAACATTCCCTTATATATACAATGGATTGACAAAAATAATGGTTGGTGATAAAACAAAAGAAGATGAGTGTAGTGACGCTAAGGATCCCAAATGGGAATGCCCTCCTATTAAAAATGTAACCCATCCTTTGGTAAGTATTTTGCCATTTTACTACCAAATGACCTAAGCCTAATAATTTTGTCATCGATGTATACAGCTTCAGTTACTCGCTTTAGTAACTAACGACAAACGGCCTAACTTTTTATTATTCGCCGTTTTCTAACTACTGTTTGTATTTGTGTTTTAAAATTTTTATAAATTATATAATTTTTTTCTAAGAGATTTCTAAATTTTGATTTAATTAATTTTTTTAAAGAAAGCTTATTGCATCCAAAAAAGGTAATGTGGTTGTTTTTTTTTTACTAAATACTATAATAATTATGTGCAAACGTTTCAGCGTTACTACGAATTTAACCCCGAAGAAATTAAAGCTTTAGAAGAATGTGACAAGGAAAGTTTTTATCAACGTTGTTTACCCTTCAGTACGCTACTCGGGACACTCACGTATCTAGGAGTAAAAAATGGTGAGTTTTTATAATTATTCCAAAACCAATATAGCCTATATACCACCTAGCCTACATACCAATATAGATACATTTGAAAAAGGAGGTAGGTAAATGCCTGTCAATAATTATTCTTTTATATCTTTATTCGTCTAATACGCTATGAAACGAAGTACGGTTTCATATTTGTGACAACGACTACAAGAGGTATGTAAAATTGAGTAAGATTATTTAATTATAATAAAATTAGTTACCATTTTATTTTGTAAAAAGTATGTTTTGTCACAATTATTGTGTTTAATGCCTAACAAATAATAGCAATATTGGATTATATTATAAAAATACACTTGGTAGGGACGCCATAAGATTTTCATAGAAGTAAGAAGAAAAATTGTTTTATTTGTTTGTATTTTAACAATAATTTATAATTTTCATGTTAAATTCTTTTAAAAGACGTCCCCTCCCAAGTTCTTACTTCTGTGAATGTCTTTTTTTAGGCTGTTTGAAACGGAGTCCACATTTTGGTGTGTTCCCTAAAGTAATCCTGGCGGCTTTGGTCGGACACATCTATGGACGACTGTCGTATATACCAGATTGTGAACGTAAGCTTCGTCGCCTCCCTAATAACAGTCATCTTGGCAACGTTATGAGAAAACATTATTTAGAAAATAACCCACCAAAAAATCCTAAAGCTCGTTGATTTTGTTTGATTAATAAATTATATTATTTTTTAATATTCATTTTTATTTTCTAGTATTAGTATATTAGTTGCATAACTGTAAGTTAAAGTCAATTTCATATATTTTTTATACAAGTGATTTGTAAACTCTAAAAACGTTTATATTTCTTGATAAGAATATAATTATAGCACATATAATTAGAAATTAAATAAAAACTCATAATATACATCAGCTCATTTGACTAATGTCTGTGCCTATGAGAATTACAAATTTACTCAATACTGTCAAATTCAAAAACCTAAATGTCATAATTGTCAGATAAGATAACTCAGATTTTTACTTAATTCTTGCATATTTCTCTTTATTCTTAAACGTCTCTACTAAAGTTAAGGTTTTTATTATAAATTTAAGATTATTTCTTAATATAATGGGCGATACTAATATTTATGGACACGGTGGAGACGTACCAGTTGGCCCGCGGCCCCCGGTAAGGTTATTTTACGGCATTTTTTAAACTTCAATCGTATATCGTCGCGAGATCGGAGTATCTAAGTATTTTTTATTCAGACGCAGCACAAATTTTCACAAGATGAGCTCCGAGTTCTCCAGGAATGTAATACGGAAAGCTTTACGCAACGCTCCTTGCCACTTGGAACCGCGTTCGGTCTTAGCGCCTTCTTTGGCATTCAAAAAGGTATGTTTGTGCATTTTTAAAACTTACATATAAAATAAACGAAAAGAACAGAATGTATTTACCTACTGGTTTTGTAAACTCCATATTTTTTTTAAATATTATTTATTTATTAGAAATTACCAAATTAATATTTATCAACATTTAATAAACTACTTATGGAGCCCATTATTGTTTATTTTTTATATTTCTTGTTATGCATTTTATTTTATGTAATCTTTGGATAAAAAAAATGTGTATTTTAGAATAATTTGTATTTTAAAAAAGATTTTATTTTCAGTATGTCTATATTTTGTGTTTATTAATTTATACATAATGAAATTATAATAACTTTGATTTCTTAATATTTGTCTTTGCAAGTTTAATTTTAATTTTATTTTTTTTTTATTTTTTGAGATGTCATGACTTCAAAGTGTTTGTTTATTAGTGCAGAGCTCTAATCCTGGTACTTATTTCTTTATATGCTTACTTGTATATGCCTACTGTTCTTAATTTATTTAAAGGATAATATATAGTTCTTAAATATAATACATAATAAAATGAAATTACTCACATCTATAAGAATTTCCCCACATTTTTACACATAAATTTTTTTACAGGTCATTTAAAACCCAACCCTAGATTTGGAGCAATACCCAAAGTGACTTTAGCTGTCATTGTGGGCTATTTCATTGGAAAACTGTCATATCAACAAGCATGTGCGGAAAAACTTATGGCATTACCTAATAGCTATATAGGACAGCTGCTGAAAGAAAAGAAGGAGGGGAAGTCTGGGTAAGAATGTATCAAAACTTTACTCAATTTGTTTAAGTGGGTGAAAATATTTTGAATATAATCATTCCCCTGAGTCGGAATCAAACCGACAACCAGTCGCGTTTACAGCCAGGTGTTGTACCTCTGTGGCACAAGGAATAGAGAAGTGAATAAGGAGATAAAAAAGAATAAATATTTAAAGGAACAAAAAAGGATGGATCTAATTTTCTCCAATCAACTCTATCCTACAATGCAATTTCTATTTTACCTAATATACAATAAACAATATTATTATTACAGCACTTTCCCAACAAGTCGGACACCTACAATGTATGGAGTGACCTCTGAGGATGTATACTCTGATGCAGGTCCAGGCAGCTCCCTGGACCTGGATACTGATAGGCCGCTCTTCAATGATGACTCGTTCAGGCCTGGCAGTGATTCTGGTAAGAAAACGTTTATTCACCAAAAGAAATTGGTATGTTTAACATAAATGCTTTATACAAATCTGTATTAGCGCTTCCTCTTTCTCTCCGTAACCATAACCACCGAATACAAAAGGAAACTAATAAAAGTATCCCAAAAGTGAAAATGGTTTGAAATCTCTTTAATTTTTATTTTCCAACTTCAAGCTTTATCCCACATACTAGGGTTGTCAGAGAGCACCTAGTGTCAAGACATTCCATTCTCCTAGCACCGCCCGAACTCGAAACATTGCGTGTTGGGTAGTACTCAAAATCACGCTTAGTCTTGTTCACCAGAATGAAGAAATGGAAATAATGAAATTATGATCAATCCGCCGATTGGGAATCGAGCCCACAACCTTATTTTTATAATATAAGTATATAAAAGTATGTAAACTTTTTTTTTATATGTAAAGTATAGTAGCTGTAGAGTTACAAATTTAAATCTAAACTATATATAAAATATTCTATTTTATATATATATATATAGTTGCGAGATAATCTCGCATTGTTGCGTTACGCTCGCAACTCAAAAATAATAATTAAAAATAAGATTTATCATATAATTTTATTGACTAATGGTAATGTATATATTTTTTTTAATCAAGAAATTGTTATATATTCCAGGACATCAGGCACATACTAATCCAGATGTCGCACCGTCCAAAGCAAATCTCTCATACGAAGAATTGAGACTCAAAAATCGTGGTGAATACACAGATGCGAGGCAAGACCCTTATAGGTTTGTACAAATGAATAAAACAAATTGACTTTATTTTGGTTTCACTATTGGAAGCTTCACATTTTTTCCCGCACATTGGGGTAGTCCAGAGAGAAGCCAGTGTCTAGACTTCCGGTCCTTCCTGTCCGGTAGCTTCTCCACTTTCCGCCTGAATAGATATAAAAACAATAGATAGATAGATAGATGCCAATACATTTTACATATGTTGCTATGTAAACAAATTGTGGCGTAGTGGAACATTGTCTGATTGTAAATGTAATTAGCTGTGGGTTCGATTCCCAATTGGGAGTTGGTACCTAACACAGCACGGCGCTGACTGGCCACCACTCAAGACGCAATATCTCAATTTTGTATGGTGGAATCATGGAGTGATTTGACACGTATGTTTTCTCTGTGCGTGAAAAAGCGTAAAGCTGTTTTTTTTTATATTCTATTAACACTTGGCTAAACTAAGAACAAAGGTATCGTATCTGTGAAATATTTTCTGTATCCAGAATAGTTACACAAGAAATTGAAACGATAATTCTTTTCACAGTACTTAATAATCTATATATATTTTTTTACTGTAAACTGTAAATTCATGATAATTTATGCTATTTTATAAGGACATTTTGTTTTGTACTGGCACAACTAATATAATTTAAATTTTTAAAGCTCATATTAAGGCAATTTCTTAATTTATTACATACTAATGTCTGCCTGCAACTTCATTTGCATTGATTTAATTACACTTTCTACCAAAATAACCATCATGCTGAGAAACTGTTGTTAAGGCGCAATTTCTTTATATCGACTTCCACTCCACTATTATAAATCTATAGCCTATGTCCTGCCTATGCTTGAAAGCTATACTATAAAAAGAGTTTCATTCAAATATGTCCTGTACTTCCGAAGATGTGCATGTACAAACATTCTGTTTGTACTGTTTCATTATAGTGAATACATAGATAAATAATTAAAAATTGCAACTAAACTTCCCCTAAATATAATAGTAGCAGTTTGACAGTGGTGAAAACTATACAATATACTCAAAAAGTAACCATGTCCTTAATTATTACAATCAAATTATTTTAATTATAAAAACAATTTTTGTATACTAATTCGAATATTTATCAAATATTTTTTTTCAGAGTGGAATCGAACCCCGCGCCGCCTATAACCAGAGCGAAGCCGCAGTCTCAATCAACTAACAAGTATGGAGATGTAATGGAATAAAATATTTAATTAAAGATGGATACATTTTTATACAAATCCTATTTATTATACAGGTATTTAAATTCACGCTTAGCACAAAAAAATAGCAGTCGTTTAAAACAAAAGCCTCGTATTTCGTCATATAAAATAATGTAAAAATAAAAATATTTTTTATATATTTACATTCGTCCATAATAGAATAGATTTAAAAGTTTTTAATTTAATTATTCGAAAGCATTAAATAAAGTATCTATGTCATATGGATTTATCTGTCAAAATAAAAAAAAAATAATGATAGTGAATGTTAAAATTTCCGAAACAGTAAAGAAGTAAATTGTTTAAAGTTATAACAAATCATAGCAAATAAAATATTTTTTAATAATTAATTATTTTTTATCTATATCAACTGAAAGCTATATACATACATTTATGAAATCGTTACGGAATAACCTTGTATTTGCAACTTTGAATAAAATACTAAAAAAAAATGTTCAATTAAATATTGTTGAAAGTAAAGTTTAATGTTGCAGATAAGGTTTTTAATCCGTAGCGTCGAAAAAATGTTAGCAAAATAACAAAATAAGGTCTATATGCACTCATTATATAATATGATCAATAATATAAAATATACTTTTTTAATTTAAATTTTAAATAAGTTAAGCTGTTTTTTTTTATATAACAATTTTTTTATTAGAAAATCTTATAGTCTGATTTTTTGGTATTAGAAAATGTTATAGAAGGCTTACTTTCATTTTGAAAAAAATATAAGCTTTCAAATCCACTGTTTTGTTATTTTGCACAAAATTATCTTTTCATGTTTATATATTTGTATGAATAAAATAATTAAAATTGTAATAATATAAAAAATAATTTAATAAGTGTAATAAATTAGTTTAATTCAGTTTTTTTTGCTCAAAAATATACATTATTCCTTAAAACTTTTAACTATGTAAAACTTTTAACTATGCATGTATATAAAAAAATATATAGAAAACTAATAATATGAATGAATTTTTATAAGACATTGGTTTAATAGTTTAAATAAAAAAAAAAGTTTTAGTAATACTAAAAATAAATAAAGCTCTTTTTAAGAAATATCGCCACAATTAAGTATATAGCGTCATTCAATTTTCATTATTACACTTGTATTGATATTGATTGATTTCTTTTCAATAGTAATGTAATAGACAGTGTTATTGTTTTTCTTTTTAATTAGCCATATGTATTGGAAATTTGGAAAATATCAACATTCTAAACACTTATTTCGATTGATTGTAGAGAATTTAATTATATAAAATACTTTACATAAACTAAAACAGAACTTTTTTAATAACACTGCTATATGATAATATATATGTATATATTATTGCTAGCTGTGCGTCAATGAATCAGTCAGTCATCTATTATGTCAGTCATTGACTGCATTTTAAAAAATTGTATACCAAATTAGAAAACAAAATGCTTTTGCGAAGTCTTTATTTTTCATAGCGACTTTATTATGTAAAGGATTTTCTATCGTAGTTGAGTATTATCGTACTGACTAAGAATTATAACAAATATACAAGCTTTGTACGCTATTTGCTGAAGCGAAAGTATATTTCATTTTAAAAAACCTTTATGATGTGCCTTTTAATTTATATTTATATAATAATTAATTAAAATAAAACTTATTTTAATTATTTAATAATATTTTTTTGTATAGAAAAATACATTTTCATCCAGCCAATATTTAGGATTTGTATGAAAATGGTCATCCAAAATGCACGCTTGTTATTATTATTAGGCTTAGAATCGTGTAAAAACAAATAAAATATATAAGGGATTTTTATATTCTTTTATTTATATGCATTTTTTGTATACGCGTTTGCGATTTAGCTACAATTAAAGTGCTGCCTTGAGTTCCGCTATTCAACACACAATGTCTCGATTTTGGGTTAAAAATGGAGAATGGAGAAAGTTTTGTTGTCCAAATAAGTTTTATATGAATTATTACCAAACTCAATTTTTTTTTTTGCTATCTGTACTTTAAAATAAGCATTTTGTTATTTTTCTTAGCAAATTAAGACGCTTTTAGTATATTAGTGGTTTGTGGCACGCGCACAAGCGATTTGTACGATACAATATTGCTAATGGATACTGCAAGTGGGTTCGGAATCCACATATGGTTTTATATATATATATATATATATATATATATATATACCCCGTTACAAATAAAACTTCTACGATATGAACACTTTTCATATCAATAAAGTGATACGGTATTTATGTTAATATTGTTTTGGAAAATTGCCAGTTGTACTTCTGGGAAGAGGCGGTGTCGAGTGCTATATCATATTTTCATACACTTTGTTTCATTGGGCCTAGGATATGGGTATAGTTTTTTACCTTTAAATGTTACCTTCATAGTTCTTATTCATTTCAATTAGACAGTGTTGTTTATATTTTAAAGTTCATATCTCCTAAAATTGTATTGTATATACAAATTTCCATAAAATAGAGATTTACTGTAATACTAGCGACCCGTTCGCGGGGTCGTCTGCGTACATTGCTGTAATTGATTATTTAGCTTTTTCGTCCGCCCGCGTTCTCACTTAAATTTCAAGCTTAGCTTAAATTAGCGTGCACACACGTATAGACAGACAGCAAAATAATAAAAAATACGACAATAACTTGAAGAACGGGACGTCTAAACGCTAGCTTCCCTCTGCCTACCGTTTTTAAAGCCCGGTCATAAGAAAATGCAACGGACATGTCGTGAAATTTCATATTATAGAATTGAGGATATCATAAACTGGCCGTATTTCCTAAAATTACCAACTGAATTAATGTATAAATTAATTAGCGGGAGCCTGATGTCATTTTCAGGTGAAAGGATAACGTAATTTAAGGATGTTGACAACCTTTCAGTTGCCAAACGATTGTTCGTAGAATAATCTTTGAGTAGCAGAAATTTGTAAAAATCTCTACAGAGATGCTAACAACAAATATAAATTGTAATAAGCGTATAAGAATTTCTACGTAGCCGGATATGGAACGCATGGCTTACAGGCTCTTGAACGGTTTTCAAGAGGCGCGGGTTCAAATTCCGCTGCGTTCAAAAGAATTTTTATACGTTTTCTAAATATATGTCCTTCCAAGTCCTAAGTGCGTGATAACACTTTAAAAAATGTTAAAAGTATTTAGGAAGTTCCTTTAAATTTCTTTTTTAAATGAATATTATATAATATTTTTATAGTAATATTTTGGTATATGTTGTAATAATAAGTATATATTAAATTATACAGCAAAAAACCAGCTACACGCTTTTTACTGTATAGTCAGAGAGAATATAGTGTCAAAACACTCTGTTCTCCACACACACACACACACACACACATATATATATATATATTATATATATAACTTCTTTAGATTTACAACAAAAAAGCTAATATTCCGTTCTTGTTTGTAAATTTTTCTAATAATTATATTATATATAACATTTTATTATATAATAAATTATATTATATAATAATTGAAAAAATTTAGCTTCCCTTGCAAATAAACAACATAATTTTACTTTTTCAGTATTTTGTTTACTTACTGTAACTGTGTTGAAGACTTGGACAAAAACTATTCAACGTATTGGTCTAATTGGCCAATGGCCCTAAGCCAATGCCATGCCAAATTCATTTATTTTAATGAGAAAAATATAATTATTACTTGCATTATTATGCAAGGGAGTCCTTATATAGATAGAGTTCTTATAATATTTTTCTTAATTGTAACCTCTAATTCCAATTTGTTCGGTAACAATCTGTTTTTTTTCCATACTTAATTATGCTTCACTTTTCACATTCATGAAGTCAACACATTTAAAGCATTTGTTATTGGCTTATATAATTTATAGGTATATATGGTCAGATGAATCAAATTACTTGAATTATGAAAATTATTAAAATTTTAGTTTATTTCTTGGTTTTAAAATAATTATATTATATAGGGGTTATTGCTAACTATATATAATAATTTTAAACTAAAATACATTTCTATATTCCTATTTAGTCAAGGTAGTCTAAATGATTGGAAGTCTAGAAATATACTCCGGCATTACTGAAATTGTCACACTCTAAAAGGTTATGTTGGAATAATAATAATACAATGTTACAATATTATTAAGAAAAATTATATCAATAATTTGTTTTTTAATTCAAAAACTGAGGAAACGACTTGCTTGTTCTTAATACTAATTACTTTTAAATATTTTAGTACAAACCTATCCAATATATATACAAAATACCTAACCTACAAGGTAAAATAAAAAGGCTCCATCTCTGAGGTTAGTCTTTCATGTCTGAAGATTGTGGCCATTGTGGGATGTGAGTTTGGAATGGATGGACAGTCTCCAATGATTCTAGTCAGTTGCAATGTTAGCAACAGTGTAGAAGTTTTGTATCTGGATTTTTCAGTTGCTGCATGAAAAGGCTAATCTAGACCTAATTTACAGTTTACACTAAATTTATGATTTATTAACCTATTTCAATATACAAAAGTAGCTTAGTTTTTTAATCTTACGGTATTAGCGACCCACTTACTTATTTTTTAGTGACTTTGTAGTTTTACATAAGTTTTAATATATATGTTTATAATGGATAGGTTTTAACTTTTTAGTTAACATATACTTGTATATAAAATAAAACTTTTTAAATACTACTCTGAGTCAATTTTAGAAGAAATATATATAGCTTAGAAACAAGAAAATTACTGTTTTATGCTTTAAATTCATATTCTTGACATTCAAATACTTTTTAGCTATCAAATTCATTGCTCTCTCAAAAATATATGAACAATTGTCTTACAAAATAAATTTATGGTCAAACTTGAAAAATATATATATATTATATATTGATATATTGAATACTTAATTGAGATACCAAAGATGCTTTAAATACTGAAAATATTTCCAATAAGCTATTCTTCTTAAAATCTTATTAGCAAGTTTTTAGGCTCACAGAATTACTACTGTAGTACATGTTTCTTATTTTTTCTTTGTTAGTCAATTAATTTACTAAAAGGTGTATATATTAAGAATATAGCCATGTCTTTTTTTTCTAAGTAGTGCATCATTCATTTAAATTGATGAAAAAAAGTTAATTCATTATTTGTATATAATTTTATAACTTCATTGCCGCAATCTCTCATTCTAATATCTCCTTTGTTTATTTTATAATTAATTATATTACTTTTTAATTTAACTTCAATAAGTCAAGTTTAAAATCTTTGAATTAACGTCTTCGGTCTTTTAAGTTGACATTTTACTTACAAGGGAAGCATTTGCCATAGATAACAAATGTAATAAAAAGGTGAAATAATTATTTTAAATATTTTATTTATTTCGAACTTTCTACACATATATTGACAATTGTACATAGAATTACACATAGAGACAAAATTCTACACACATAATTGAAATTTGAAAGACATTAATAAAATTGCTTAAACAGTGGCAATCCACTGGATAATTTCTTCCAGGTCAGAATCGTCGCTGTCATCTAAGAATGTAGGGCAGGTAGCGTAGCTCACTCGTAACGGGCAATTGCGGAATTCAAAGGGCTCCATTGGGATGCTGTTCCTCCTATCACGCGTCGTTTCCTTTTTCTGCTCGGATAAATATAGTCTGTATATATCAATTTGTTTTTCAAGGAATCTGCCTACTGACCTCCAGTCAATCATTGGCAAATCGTCGTGTCTGTTGCATACGAACAAAATTGGCAGGCGTTTCCTCCTAACCACAGGATCATTCAAAATCTTGTACAAATATTCAGCTATACGATATTTGTTCTCGTTTATGGTGTTCAGGTCGATGACGAAGATGATGCCTTTTATGGATTCCTTATAGCGATTGAAGAACATGTATTTGAGGCGGCCCTGGCCAGGAGAGTCGACAATTCGCCATCGTCTGCCCATTGAAAAGTATTTGTCAATCGTCTCACTGGGGGCGGTGCCTATAGCCCGGTATCGGGAGTAAGCCATACGGTTGAAGATGGCTGTCTTCCCGCATCCAGGCAAGCCAACGAGCACGAGAGCCTCCCGTGGCTGATGAGATCGTCTAACGCAGTGTACAATAAGCAGACAAAATGAGACGATTATAATAAGTGCGAAAATGATAAAATATGGATTATTTATAAATTCGTTCTCATTTTCACCCATTTTTGATGTTTTTGAGATGAATTTCCTCAAGCTCTTCGCGTTTAGATGATTAGATGATATTTTCTTAATCAGAAGTCTTCACTTGTATAGTGGATAATGTGTCCAATTCGAGTACTAACTGGGTATTGGTTCTGGGAGCTTCGCTCGATTGATCGGCTGCGTTTTGTAAAACAAGGGCATGCTGCTGTCCCGCGCTTTATTTGGTTGTACTTGTTGCACACTTTACCGATTATTTATTATCTGTATTCACATAAATGTCAAGTTTTCTCCGAAAATAATAAAGAATCTGCTGTAAAAACAATATCGAAAGCATTTTCAAAGACCTGTTTAACCATTAAATAACAATTAAAATATAATTTCAAAACATAACTAATTAATTTTGTAGTTTTGAAAATTTTAAAATGTTTCTCTACGTTTGCAGTATAAAGAAAAAAATATTATATTTTTAAACTGATTAATGCACAGAATTGTTTCAGCCTTAAAATCTAATTTTGTTTAAAATAATGGTAAATCACCGAAATTTCACGTAACTAGTCGGTAAGTTTGGGAGGAGTTTAAACTGCATGCGCGAAGTATCGATTGATCTCCCGCCAGATTCGCAGCAGTTCTAGGAATTGGCTCGCGTTATTTTACTACATACATATACTACTTCAGTTATAGAACATTCGAGAACGTCCTTCATATACAAATCAATATTGCAACTGCGCTAGTCTATGCGTAGAAGCTTTAAATTGCAACAGTGGTCAAAAAAAATTATGATTCTAAATTTGTTGTATATATTTAATTATGAATTATAATGGTATAGATGGCATACTGTAGACGGTTTGTGGGTTCGATTCCACTCGGACAAACGGTTTTATTTGAATTATTTTCATTTCCTCACCCTGGCTAACAAAGCGCGGTATTGAGTTTTGCCCGAATTCGAGACATTGCAGAAACTGGAGACCTGAGTGTCTAGACACCAGATTCTCTCTTTGCTGCTATTTGCAAAATATTTTGTCTTGAGTCTTGTTTGCTCAATTTTAAGGTGTAATTTATTCAATTTACTCAATTTTTATGTTTATAGACTACAAAATTTCTATAGAGTTTTGAGGCATTTTAAATTTAAGCTTTGAATAAATATAACTATTTCCAATGTCTGTTTCACGCTATATCGGGGTGGGCAAAAAGAACCTAGTGTCAAGACAATCCGTTCTCCGAATCCGTAAAATTGCGGAGTGAAGCGGAACTCAACGCCGCGTTTCGTCATGTCATTAGAACGGAGATATAAAAATAATTTAAATATAATTCCCCCGTGTGGGAGTCGGATCGAATGCAACTGCGTTTTGTACGTTTTCTAAAAATTGCTTTCAATTTCTCAAGTGTTTGAATAAGATATGACAAATGTCGAAGTTTTCTTGTGAAATCAAAATGCAATTTTTAAAGAATGAATACAAAGATTTTTTCAAATAGATGAGAGATTTTTTTAGTGTCTTGACACTAAATTCTCTGAAAACTGAAAAAGCGTGAGCGTTTGTAACAAAGCTTATTTTTAGAAACGTATAAAATTTTTAACGCAGCGGGATTCGAACCCGTGCCTCTTGGAAACCGTCCAAGTCTTGGAAACAGTCATGGACTAGAGTAAAAAAAAACTACACTAAAACCCCTTTTGATACGATTTCATTAGGTCCCAGACAAAGCGCGTCTTAAGCGTGAAAACTTGACAAGCGGGATTGGTACAATTAAAAATATTAGAACTTTAATATATTGTTAAAATAATAAGTTTTATAAACAACGTTGTATCATTATATTTTTTAAATATCTATCTATACATTGAATATTTTTAAGAAAATAAATTTAGGCGGATTTAAAAACTATTACAAAATATGAATATATAATTATTAAAATTTTTAAATATCTGTTAGTCTGTTTTAAGTGTTGTTTGTAGTTTTCGTTAAGAAATTAAATTCAACAAACTTTGCGGCCATCTTGTCGCAGTGGGATAGCGGCTGATTGTAAACGCAATATTTGTGGGTTCGATTTCAACTTGGCGAAATGGTTATATTTATATTATTTTAATTTTTTCCCTCCAGTAAGAAACAGATGGGCGTTGAATATCGGCATTCAATACGCACTGAATCTCGTAATGGATCGTCTCGGAGAGAGAAAAAACTTAAGGGAAATTGATAAAAATACTACAATCGTCTAAAACATATGATTAAGTATGAATTGACAAGATTAAGAGATAAAAAAATTTCATTCTTTTAGAAATTATTATAAATTTTGGCCTAAATTTAAATTGCAACACTATTTTATTGTATGAGTAGTTTTTTGTTGTATAGCTTTTAACCCTGAGCAGAACTTAGGGTATACTTAATTTCGAAGAGTAGAACACCTGATGCAGGATATGATAAGACCAGCTTCTTAAAGTTTGTAAGAAATAAGTAAAAGCCTCCTTATCACAATTTTTACCGTCTATGACAAAATATACGAATTAAATATCCAGTGCAACTGAAGGAGAACCATAATGGTCTAGCTAAACTATAAGAAATAAGTAAATATTTAATTAGTAAAAGTTGTACAGTTATACTTTGCGGCTATATTGGCGCAGTGGGATACGTCAGACTGTAAACGCGATGGTAGTGGGTTCGGTTCCCACTTTATATAATATAATTTATTATTATCTATATAATATAATTTATTTTTTCTCACCGGTATGACGATTGAATATGCAATGTGTCACTGGGTCCTTTGTACCGAGAGAGAAAAGCATGAAGCTGGAAAAGAATTATTTTTTTTTGTCGGTTTCAGTCGAAAGTAAGTCTGTTTGTCCGTTGAACCGATTGTGATGAAATATTATGTAGAGGTACTTGAGGCTACTTTTTCCCCTATTTTTTAAGGCCGTCGAAAATATGTAACACTTAGTTCTCACACAGGATAAGCGGCAAGCGGTTGCTTCTAGCGGGCTAATTTATTTTGGTTGATAAATATATATATATATATATATATATATATATATATATATATATATATATAAGTATATATATATATATAAAATATATATATACTACCTGACGCGGCAAACTTTATGCCGCCTGAAAATTAAATAATGTATGAAAAATCAATAAATAGTAACTAAAAAACCAAAAATTCATTCATAATGATATTTTCATACACCGCATAGATGAGGGAACTTAGTGACTTTTTACTCCGTTTTCCGCTTTCCATCTATGTAAAGACAGTATATGATTGTGGAGCTTATCTTACCAGACTACAGAAAACAGACTAGCAAAAATTATATGTCAAGTACAAGTTCCACATGTGAGAAAATGGGTGCAGTATACAGTGAGACAGTTATTAATGACCTAAAACATTTCATAAATTTCTGATTTTGTATTCTAATTTTTTATTAGGGTTGTTTCGGTAATGTTACCCAACATAAGGACTCCAGAAATTGTTTAAAGTATATAGTATTAATATTTCTTGTATAATATATTTTAACAGTTTATGAACTGATAAATTCATAAATGCGTCTGCGTAAACTTCACGAATCTATTTGATTTCTGAATCTATTTCGCCCGCTCGAGTTCTCACTTAAACTTAAACTTTGCTGAAATTTATAATGTAAATGGCTGTAATTTGTTTATTTATGAACCGATTGAATTGAAATGAAAACTAATCGTTACTACAATACAATAGTCAAAACTGCACTCAAATCGGTTAAGCCGTTTCTGAGATAAGCATGCACAAACAAAAAGACAAACAATAAAAAAATATTTTTTGGGTTCGACTTTTACGATAATATTATATTTCATATATCTTCCATGTACAGACAATCAGTTACATTTTTATTTTATGTATAGATATACAAATATTCTATTATTAGTTTGAGAGGTTTATAAATAAAACAAGCAATAAAATGAAATATTTAAAACACTTTATTACTTAAAAAGGAACCAAACTTCATTTAAACAACAGTGACTGTTTTTTTATGACCATCTTCTAACTTCTTATAATAATATTGCAATATATTGCTAGTGCCAGTTTTTAGAAAATTGAGAAGAAAGGATTGTTTTGACACTAGACTCTATGCGTCCTGTGCGATTTAAAATATTAAATCAGAATGTCTGACTGTAACTTTAAACAGTTATCATAAGTAATTCTAAAACAAACAGACAATAATAACTAATTAAAATGACGTCAAAATTTTGAGCTATTTAGTTATAACAAACAGTTTCGGAAAAAAAAAACATTTCATTTCAAATTTAATTTTAAAAATATATATTATTTTTAATTTATTTTCTATAAAATGGCAAAAGCAATACTTCTTCGTACCGACATGATCCCTAAAATTGAGATGTTTAAGAATCAACATAAAATATTCATAAAAATAAAACTAAACTCGATGTCTTAATTTGTTATGAAGTGTGTGTTCACTAGTTCCTTACGAGAAAAATAACTCCAGTGACAATTATTTCTTTTCTAAATTGGTAGAAATATAAAATTTAGTAAAATATAGAAAATTCAACTTTTACAAAAAATAATTTAACAATAAAACGGTTTATATTTTAAAACGTCTGTGACTTGTGTAACACAATGGTCGTAGGTTCGATTTTAGTCGGCTGCTTTACGTAGTTTTTTTAACAAAGTCCTAAGGAATCCACCAGGATCTTCGGGATGTCGGAACATTTTTTTCCGATCAATGAATGCTAGATTAAAATAAAACCAAATATAAAGTATATTTCGTAATACATCTAAAATATTTTTTGTTACAAACAAATATATATATATATTTTGGTATCGTGTAGCTGAAAACGTAGTGTCTTGTCTCTGCCTTATTGAATTTCATTCTAATCAATATCATTTAAAACCACATGTTTATAACCAGCTACTCACTGAAGTTAAAATGAAAAAAAAAAATAGCTATTAACAAATGAAGGTACAAAAATGCTTTAATTAATATATTTCTAATTCACAATAAAAATAAAACCACCATCTCTGGGTATTTACCTTTGTAGCCACAGCCTCAGAGATGGATCCCGGCTGATGGGTTAAAACATTTTTATATGTCCCAAGGCTCCTTTACGTGTTGAACCTATGACCCCACGCAAGCCTTCCAAAGGACCGGGTTCCTATCAGCCCGAGAACTCCAAAGAGACACATCATAATAATAATTACTAAAATAGTGCAATTAACTAAATATTTAAATAAATAACATGTACATAAATTCAAATCCAAAATGACAATTCATAACAATTTTCAAAACAAAATTTAAATAAAAAAAAAAAATATCACCTTTTTAAAACTTATATTTAAATTAATATTACTATACATATAAAAATAATAACTCATTTAAGATGGTCATAGTCAAGGATTCGAACACCATAAACTCATAGCTGCGAAAGTATCATCACACTTTGATGTTAAAATTTACAAGAGAATTTAGAAAAAAAAAAAACTATTTTTTACCTTTCGTTTTAATACATTTCCCCACATCCAGGGTAGCCAGAGAGTAACTAGTGTCATGACACTTCGTTTCCCACTTTCCGCGCAAATCCGAGACATTGAGTATTGAATGGCGGAAATCACGCCACGCCCTCGCCACACTTTGCCTTATCAAACCAGGGGGAAATGATAACAATTCCCCCAAAGTGGTACTGCCCCAAACCCCCAAAACCCCACTGCGCCCTCAAAATGAATTATGCATTACTAAAGCGACCTTTCTTTTCGAATTTATCATCATGTTATTTGTTACTTATATTCTTTTTAAGCTGAAGATTTGAAAGTTAAGACTTGAAGTCCGTTTAAGATAAAACATATAAAAAACTCTATTTAGAGAAAACGCGAAGAAGTTTATAAAACATAAAACTGAAAAAAGACTAACAAAATAGTCAAACGTGAGTTCTATAAATTTCAACATCAAAATGCGAATACAAGAATACTAAATGAATATAATTCTCAAACAATGACTACCAAGAGCGCGAGTAAATGCTTTATTATAATATGTATAATGAACATTTAAACAACAAGTGACGTCATTCAAAGAAGACATTTAGACAAGCATAAGTTTTTATTCCGAAAAAGAACTAAGAGTTGGTTTCTCATTTACTTATATATATATATATATATATATTTCTTACAATAAACGCACAGAAGACTATACATATGTGTAATTAAATTCGGAAGTTCCAGAGACACCTCATACTAGTCAATTGGAAATTGACTTAAATTCTGTGATTCTAAGGAAAAATAGGCAAAAAAATTGTCGAATATTAGGTAAAGTGTAATTATTCGAAAATTATGTACAAATACATTAAAATGTTATTATCGGAGTGAGTTATCTGGATTGTAAAGTTCTACTTACGGTATAAATAAAAAAAACTGCCAAAATATACCGAAAATAAACAATTTCAACGATATTATGTCAATTTAAATCTTAAAATACGTTTTTAAAGTCTTTGTATATGCAAAGCTGACTGACTGACAATTGTGGATTTGCCATTTTTCTATAGAAATACAGATTCATTTTAGAATCAATTATGTGTTGTGCTTAAGAAATCGCGATAACATATTGTAGAAGCAAAGTCATTATATACTAAAAAATTATATAATATTTACAACATTTAAAACACTACACATCAATATGAAACTGTCCTTAAGAAGAATTTTATTTTAGTTGTTTTAAAAATAAAAACAATTTCAACTCTCATGTATATACATACTTTATTACCCAATTCTTAAGAATTCTTTCTATCCGAGCTTTTATTTAAATATTAATTAATAAAAAATATATTTGTTAATTACTTGCATCTCCATAATCAAAAAAAATGTAATATTTTTTTTATCCAACTAGATTTTTTTTAAAAAACTCAAAATGTCAAGATTTTTTTAGAAAAAATCAACATTTTTAGAAAACGGACAGTTCTTGTAAAACATCAATATATGAAGCTTATATAATATGCAGTATATAAATAACCTTAATAGTAATTAAATAAGTGTCTATAATTTTTTGGACAACCAAACACAATGGTTATAAGTAGGGACTTATCTGAGAGATTTTGTCTAATTTAACTAGGGCAACTAGGGAGTGTCCCTAGTCAAATTAGACAAAACACCATGCAATGTAGTTTTCCAGGGGCAGGGGAGGGGGGGGTTTATACACCCCTCACCCTATTCTACAATCATCAAGAAGGCAACGAATATGTGAGAATTAAAAAACATAAATAGTTATTCTAATTCAATAAATGTATATAAATGTTAATAAATGTGAGTCCTAAGTATTTTATATATTCTAGAAGACTACCAAACACGAGGCCCTTTTCCAAGTTAAAATGTGGATAGAAAATATTTTGCATTGTAACCTCTTTTATTATAGTAGTGATTATATTTTAAATCTTGTTTTTTTTTATTTATCCATTTTATATGAATTGTTTAATTTTTAGAACTCTTATTATAATTATAGGGCCTCTAAAATTGTTTATATAAAAGATATACTTGTAAATATTAAATGGATTAAAACTAAAATTAACGTTCAATTTCTACTCCTAAACTATTCTTATACTACAATACACGTAGAATATATTATGATAATAAAAAAAAATGCGATAAACATAAAAATTTTAGTTTTAAAAATGGCTCATGGCTGACTATTCATTTAGTTAAATAATAGTTTTTTGGCATTTACCAGCGTATGACTGAGCATTTCTTTCGGAGGGACGCTTGAGAAAGATATCAGTTTTGACAGGGACTTCAGACTGATAGAGCTGATAGAACCTGACACACGCTTATCATGAGAAAGAGAATACATCTATTTATGCCTCCACATCTAAAGATTACATTAGAGAAGTGTAATATTATATAACACAAGTATTCTTATACAATACGTCCAATAAAATTATATATAATATATTTATGCAAAATTAAATAAAACAATATACAAATGAAAATATAAACGAAAATATAAATTGTTAAACACAACATGCTCGCATCCATGAACTCCGGTAACTGGCCCAAAATGGACATTCACAAGTAGAAACGTCGTAAACAAAATAAAAACAAGACAAACCGTTAACAATCAAAAACGGAGACTATGGACGCAAGTCAAAATAAAAAATCTAAGGTAGGGGCCAAGGTAGTCCTGAAAAGTTGACAGGACCGCCCAAACCAGCGTCTGCTTCTAGCAGGCTCATTATAACAGCCATAGCAGCTTCGCCGTTCCCGTCCAGACCTAGTGGGGGAAGTGGGGGGGATGCTGATGGGGGGGTAGAGGATAGATCATTCGATTCCGGTAGAGGGGAACTCTCACCGCCCGCTGAACTTAAGGGGACATTGTTTCGGACGTGACTATTGTAATTGGGTATGTCCATGCCAAGGATGTTATCGACGAGTGATGGCTGAAAAAGAAAAATTATTACATTAAAGTATTATGTGTATATATTTTTGGAGAAACGTATGACAATCCAAATAATATATATTATATAAAAGCGAGTTCCTATCGCCCTGTAATAAGTACGAGGTAGCTCGACAGCATAAATAAACTTATAGGTTAATTAGCTAGATATAGAACGTATGGCTTAGCGATCAGAGCGCTTGGAACGTCGAAACGAGAAGTGAACGTTCGAGCCCGCTACGTTAAAAATTTTGTACGTTTTCTACTCATGTTTTTAAAGTGTGTAAATAACATTTCGATTTCTACATATTATAAAAAACTTGTCCCCAAAAGCTGTCTTGTTTATATGTGTTGATTTTCTTAATATATAAAATAATAGTGCAATTCTCGAAGAAAGTTTACAAACTTATGTAAATTGACCAAAATATAACGATTACTGTTGGAAGGAAATTTAAACCGTATTAAAAAATCTTGCCTGTCAGGAGCTTTATACGCGTTCGCCGCGTTAGTTTACGCAGAGATATACTAAAGTAATGAAATAGAGAATTGTAAATCTACAAAAAATTTTTTTTAACATTTTTTAAAGTGTTATTCGCACACTAAGGAAATTTGAACGCAGCGGGATTTGAACCCGCGCCTCTTGAGCGCTTGAACGGTTTTCAAGAGGGGTTTTGCACACACTTGGGAAATTGTATGCTAATTACAAAAAATAAATTGTAATAAAAGCGTATAAGAATTTCGACGTAGCCGGATGTAGAACGCATGGCTTAGCTCGAAACACGAACGTTGCGTTCAAATTCTTAAACGTTTACTAAATATGATTTTCAATATTACGTTATTTTCTTCTGTCGATATTTATGCGGTTCAAACTTTGTGACACACTGATGTCCACGCGATTAAGTAGCCGCAAAGCCGCGGGCACAGCTAGTATAAGTGTAAAAATAATAGTAAAATAGTATATTACAATATACATACCTGTTGATTAAAAACAGCATCTTGCAACAAGTCGACGGGCAGATCGGGCGAGAATTCCGAAGGCGACCGCCTTAACGCCTCCTCGGCGATGGTGGAGCCGATTTTATGCGAACCGATTTGTGAATCGATAAGTGTTTGTATTTCGATATCCGCTTCTGAAATTGCAGTATCGCGTAGTGGCCCGCCTGCGGACAAATTAACGCATGGCGGGCGTGGTCACATACGTCAACGGGTTGTGGGTTTTAGTGTTTGTTTTTTTTAATATAGCAACTTCTAGCTTATCCGGAATAGCACAATGGCAGGGTTAGAGAGAACTTAGTGTCACGCCACTCCGTTCTCCAGTTTCCACCTGAACCAGCGACATTGCGTGCTCAGCGGCGCAATTGAAGCTTCGTCTTAGATAGGGGAAATGAAAACAATTTAAATATAATCGCAATTAAAATCGCGTCTATTGTAGCACGACGGCAATTACGTATCTAATATTTTCAAATATTTGCTTAATGAACGGCACATCTCAATGTAATACATTACAGATATATAAATAACTAATAATACATTTTATTAGTGTTTATAATAGAATTATATTACTCTCAGAGAGAACAAATAATAAATGGCAAACATAAACTACTAACAGCGTTGAGTTACGCTATTTATAAAATACATATATAACAAATCTATGCATACTTTGCTTATACATATCAAAGTGTTGAGAGCCGTCTAATGGCGGCTGAATGAAGTCGTCAGTGACAACAGTATTATTAGCAACGAGACACTCCACGTCTTTTGTCCAGGGATTCCTGAAAATTAAAAAAGAACTGTTTATTATTAGGAATCTCGTATAGCAAAATCAAAGGAATAAGATTTGGAACATTAAAACGTGTTTCTCACTTTTTTTTGTATAAAGTGAATAATTAAGTAAATGAAAGTGCTTTGTGAGTGAACCGTATAACAATATTGGTAAAAACTGCCAAAAGCCTAAAACTTTTAAAAAGAAAAAGTCCGATTTTACAAGTTTTCCATACCTGAACGGCTTAAAATGCGTTTCCATTCTCGCGTAAGACCCATCTTTTCGCCTAAAACAGTACGGCGGAGTGCGGAGAGCTGCCTTTCGCAAGAGAGCTGCCTTGTGGGTTCTGGCAACTGCACCCAGTTCTGGTGCGCTTACATATTCATAGAGACTAGTGCCTAGTAACTCTTGGGGTAGAAAGCCTAGGGCTAGAGTTACTCTGGAAATAAACAGATAAATATATTAAAAAAAAAACCCGCAGAGCAGGGCAGTCAAAGAAAACGGAGTGTGAAGCCACTCCATTGCAATTCACCGCCTGAATTCAAGAAGTTGTATGTAAGTGGCGGAACTAGGCGCCGCGTTTTGTCTTATCCCCAAAGCGGAGAAATAAAAACAAATTAAATACAATCATATTCGGAAATTAATTAAAATTAATCTTAGGAAATTGAAAAAGACATATTTAGAGGCGCGAGTTCTAATCCCGCTGCGTTCAAATTTTTATACGTTTTCTAAATATGTCTTTTTCTTTAAATATAATAATTTTTCCGAGTGGGAATCGAATCCACAACCCTATACAGTCAGACGCTGTCACACTGCGCTAAAATGGGCACGAATGGACGAAATAAAATAAATATAATCAATTATTTCATTAAGTAATATAAAAATGTTTACAAAGGGCATCTTCCGATTACATTTAGATATATTTAGGTAAAGTAGGCAGAGAGAACCGAGTGTCAAGACAGAGTTGAAAATAATTGAAATTACATTTCCCGGAGTGGGAATCAAACCCGCAACCAATCGCTTTTACAATCAAACACTGTTTTACAGCGCCACTATGATTTCAAACAATGTCAAATTGTTAAAATACATACACGTGTATGTATTTTACACATACACATACATTTGAAATAAATTTTGAACAAAAACATTGAACCTACTACCTACCTCTGGTCAACAAACAGAAACTTCCCATCCGTAGCGTGTCTAGATATATATTGCAAGTGTCTAGTATAGATAGCTGGCGGTGACTGCGGCGCGATGTCCGTTAGCGCTCTACCGACAGCGACAAGACACGACATGTTACAAGCATCTCCGTCATCGACAGTAGTGTCAGTGCTGTTACCAGCTTCGGACATGTCAGCTGGTGCCCAGGACTTTAGGTACCCTGGAAGTTTTTATAATAACCTAATTAGTTTTTTGATTCCTGATGGCGATGGCTCTCTGGCCATCTCTGATCGTATAGCAGGATATGAGGGCCAATGGACTGACCACTGGTACTGGCACTGCAATGTGGTGGAGACCAAGTTGGAAAGCAGACCCTGGCTAGGCTAAGATTATCAAGGATTGGTGAAAGAAACGTAACAGTAGAGTGGTCTTTTCTAGGTTTGTGGGTTAATATTACTTTTCAAACAAAGATTGCTTTGCAATTCGACGAAGATTTTTATGGCTATTACACATTAAACGTGTTTTGAATGTTGTGTAATTTGAACTGGCAACTTTTAAATAAATGCGTCCATATATTCACGCGTACTTCATATTTTCTATAGCACTAGAGAAATTCAGTCCAAAAAACATGGTCATCTAAGAAATCCTGCTATTGTCAAAAATGTTTTGCGTAATTGTAATATCTATTAAAATATCTACGGAAACATACAAAAATTTACCCGAAAAGCCAAAAAAATACCTGCCATACCTGTGCACTGCACAACACAGTATTTCTTCTCACTGGCTTGTTTCTTCCTGAGCTTTGCATTTGGTTCATGCTCTTCCTTGACTTCGCTTGTGGTTTGATTAGGTGTATGACTTGCATCATCTACAGCCACTCTACATTTGATGCGACAGAAGAAAGATCTACGAGCTCCGGGGCAAAGTCTGGACGCGCCGCTTACCACATCGGTTTTTACTGGAAGCATCGCTGAAAATATAAAAGAAGTGCAGTAGTATAGAAGAAAATAGAAGCCAATTAGCATACCAAGAAGTCACCATGCTTGGAATTCCAACCAATGCGTCATGTGTGGTGCAACTCAACGCCGAGAATTGTATTATCAGAGCACAATACAAAGAGGTTGGATAGAACTTTGGGCAATACTTTTTTTTGTGGTAAGGATTCGTGAATTTCGACATTCATTTGAACTTTCAATTTTGGCGAAACACGTTTCCAATTCCGTGCAAAAAGTTTATGAGATAAGCTTTTGTGTTTGGTTTGTTAGTCATTTTTGGGTGAATAATTTGGCAACGTGGTTGAAAAGTTACGAAAACAATAAGGATTGATTGACATTTAACCTTAAATATTTGGACAATACAAATAAATTCGCGTGTTACAATTAAATTTTAACTTTAGATGAAATTTCCATACGATATGATATAAGTCATGGCAAAGTATTTGTTTTTTTCAAAATGTAGTGACGTTTTCAATATCGTGTCCTTTACGTTCAACGCGACGAATACTAAATAAACAATATATAAAAAAAAATATTCAATCGCTATCATTAGTTTAAATTGATATGAATATTAGTTTTTTTTTGTTAATATTAGAAAAATTACGCTTTTCAGGGAAGGATGTGCCATTCCTTCAGAAGCATAATTTACTTATATATATTATAATAAAATTATTGTCTTTCTGTTCAATCAACGAGATGGGCCCAAAACCCTTGAAAACGCTTATAATTTAATTACATAAAACTAAGCTCTTGTAAGTTTCATAGAGAGCTTTTCCACACATCCATTCATGGTATACTAAACAGTTTAAATACTTTTATAAAGCTATTATTTCTCTATCTAAAAGAGATATTGCGCAATTTAGAGTTCGTATATAGAAAACGCGAAGTTCTTTTATTAGCAACAAGAGGATAACCACTTGACTTAGGTTTGTCAACAAAATTTGTTGATTACTTAAAAATATATGTAAATATAAAATTTAGATTTAAATTTAAGATTTAAGAGATAAGATAAGAGATTTAAACTTACTTTTTGCATCTATAAGTCTCTCGCGTGGGCTGAGATCGGATGACGACAACTGTTCCTTCACTTTGGCCACATCTTTCGGATGGAGGATGTCAAATAAGCTTTGCCCTAAAAGTTCTGACTGTAAATAAGAAAATGTATGAATTAATAATTGCATATGCATTCAAATATGATATGCTAATTGCTTTCTTCAAATTTTACTAGGGAGTTCTATATAGGTACTTATTCAGTACATCTAATCACCGTATAACGCGATTGGTTTTGGGTTCGATCCCCACTAAGGGGAATGAATGATAGGGGGGAAAAGTTTATTCCCCAGTCAATATAGCATAGCAATTTCCCCCTTAACTCGAGGTATCGTGTCTTCAGCGGCGGAATTCAACGCCGCCATTTCTTGAAAAAAAAGTAAGACTAAAAAGAAACAAAGAATACCTAAAATAGTAGTAGAAGTATAGAATTCATATAATTTAAATATTTTTTACATGTATAAAGTAGCAGCTAGCGTATTCGAATATAAATACATAATAATCATATGATCAATTCATATGAATATTATAAATACGGAAGCAGCTCTGTCTGTCTGTCTGTGACGTCAACACTACTAAACCGCTGTACTGATTGTGATGAAATTTTGTATAGAGATACTTGAGGGTCTTAGTTATTACTTTTTAGCAACTTCTTCTCCCATTTTTTAGTTTCTAAAATACGATACAGCTATAGTTCACTCTGCGAGCTGCGAGCGGGTACTTAATAAAATTGCATATATATATATATATATATAATAAGTACTAATATTTCATTTCAAAATATAAAACATCTTAATAGATATTAGCATACTGAAAGTTTTCAATAGTAACTAGTCATTGCCCGCAACTTCGCGTGTGCTGACTCTAAACGTAATTTTCGTTAAAATGGGTACCAAGTTTTCCATCACTTATTAATATAATGAAAACACGCTAACACGTCCTTAAATTGTCTTGCCCTTATTCTCATTTTTCCCCTTGGACACCAGATTAAAAGAGTCTTATTCCACTTCTCGATACCTCTTGTGATATTTCCATTAAAGCTTACATTCTAGTACATGCTAGCGTTTAATATATTTTTTATATATTAAACATATTTTTTAAATTTAGTTTTAAGATAAATATATTATAAGAAAAGAACACTAACACTCAGCACTTAGGAGGAACTAAAGCAACATATCAGCAAGAATTATTTAAATTAAAATAATTTTGACAAACATACACACATGCAATCGCAACGCAACGCCACACAATAATCGCAGTTAAAAATCGCAACCCGAAACGATAATAGATCTCAATGTCACATCCCTTACCTCTGTTTGGATTTTGAACCTGCTACTATCTAGACCTAAAGCACTCGACATGACATTTTAATATGAACACTGAGCCACTATTTATATGATAACACATAACATAAAACAATTTTTATATACATATATTATATATAATACAAACTGTCCGTCTACTAAAACTATACTTACTTGATCATAATGCAGTAGCTTAGTAACCGACGCGCTGACGTAGAGTAATCTCCCGCGATCGCAACCCACGACCATCAAGAAGCAATCGCGAGCCGCTTGCAGCACGAGGGCATTTAACTCCCTTTCCGACAGGAATGACGGCCTAGGCCTCACTGTAAGAGGACCAGCTGAAAGGGCCCCACGGATCGAGCGTAGATGCTGTACAGCCATTCGGAGAACTGTCAGCTTATCCAATTTCCTGGCCATCGCTCCACACATTGGCACAATCGCGCTCAGCTCTGATATATAGGTGTTCATTTTATCTCGCCTGCGTTTTTCAATCTCGCTGTGGTTTTGTCTGTAAATTTACGGTAGTGTGTTTTTAATACGGTTGATTTGTTTTATTGTAAGTTTATTTTCTTCTCCCAATAATAATAGGCGGAGAGAAGCCAGTGCCATGACAATCCATTCTCCACTTTTCAGCTTTTTCATTCAGAACAGTCCGTGTTGAGTGGCGTAACTCAACGCCACGTTTTGTTTTACCATAGCGGGGGTATGGAAATAAATTATACATAATATTTTCAAATTAATTTTAAAGACAGACGCTGTGCCAGTGGGGTCACCTGAGAAATTTAACACTGCCCTATATTCAACAAGAGTGGAAAAATATCTACATTATAAATATAAAACATGTTGAAGTAAGCTTTCAATCCAAGTTCCAATAAAACAAAACATTTTCAGAAATCGTACGTACGCTTTCCAAAAACTGCGTGTTCGAATCCTGCTACGGTCAAATATTTTAACGTTTTCCAAAAATAGTTTTCCCATCCGAAAGTGTATCAAATATTCAAGTTTCATTGTATTATCCAATTTTCATATAATAACCATAATTGAATTTGCGAAATTCAATATTTTAAGCGCCCTGATCAAATTTGTAGAGGAAATACCTATTTTCCATAATGAATGATTGATATTCTATAATAAAATCAACAATATCAATGACACCCGCAGCAAAGCTTTGGATCATTTAATAATATTGAATTTGTATTTAGTGTTGCTGTTTGCTAAAAAAACTACACACAATAAATTAAATTCATATACCAAAATAATGTTTTACAATTTTAGTCTGTCTGTGTATTTGTTTTCGTTAATCTCTGGATTGGTTGCAGCGAATTTGACGCGACTTTCACTGACAGATAGCTGATGTAATACGAAGTAACTTAGGCTAATTTTCAAGGCAATCGGGACCTCTTTGATACGTCTTAAGTACTAGAGCGGAGAAAATATTTTTTTTTTTTTAAATATAATCATTACCCCGAGTGGGAATTGTACCCGCAAACAATCGCTTGTCGAAATCTCTCTATATTTTACTATAGATTACTAATAAACTAATGTTCCTGTAAAAGCCCTACACTAATATGAAAAACTATAAGATTTACAAAAAATAACTTTAGCTTTATGAAATTTAACAATAAAAAAAAAATTCTAACCGAACATTACCATATCAACATTTACCGTGTCTCTTATCAAAAGTAAAAGTTTTAACAGGGTATAAAATCGAATTTGACATACATTTTAGTATAGTGACTCGTTGCTATAGCAACGCCCGTTATATCCGCCGACTGATTTATTAGTACTAATCGATATGCAAACTTCGATTTGCATTTTAACGTAATATGTTACATCATTAAACTAATTAGTTATTTACAAATCATTATAATATAATTGAGCACATGTTTATTGCAATTGTTTACATAAATTTTAATATAGGAATTAAACCCGGGCCCACCCGATGACATCTAAAAGCTATAACCAATTAGCTATAAGTTATAGCTTTATAGCCTATAAGTATAAATCGTGCCACTTCTATATAGTTGTTATAACTTTTCCTCTCAATTAGCTCCCCTCTAGAAAGTGAACAAAGTTTCACATCTCGTAGTATTATTAGCTTATTTTTTATTTTTTTTATTACAACAAAATAAATTTGAATTTAACATTAATTGAGATTTTTCCTTTATAAGTACTTATAAATCGCCTATCGGAACAACTCTCGAAGGTTCACTCACTTTTCCCGAAAATGTGTGGAAATAGTCAAAGTTATATAAAAATGTTAGTCAAAGTAAAAAAAAAACTTACTTCTTGTCGGGCAGAGTGCGGCTAGAGCGTGTGTCTTCACTGCCATCATCATCATATGCAGTACCAGCTCCACTGCAATATTAAAAACTTTATTAGTAACTAGCGACCCGCTCGCCGCTTCGCTTGCGTCAGCTACGCGACTAAACTATTGAACACTTAAATCACAAACTTTGCTTAAATCTATAATTTAAATGGTTGTTTGTAACTCCTTTATTTAGGAACCGACTGAAACTAAACAAACACTAGATGTTAAGTTAAGCTTACCACAATACAATAGTCCAACCTGCATTCAAATCGGTCAAGCCGTTTTTGATACTAGCGTGCACAAACGCACAGACAGCGATCAGTTACATTTTCATTATATGTATAGATATAAGATTATAAGTAAAACAATATAAATATCTGTTAAATAAACTTAAATACGTATTTCTATTTTAATCACATGTGATTAAATAAATATATAAATTAAGGTATCATTAAAATTTAGGCGCGTAGTTGAGTTCCGCCACTGAACATGAGGTCGAAGCCTTGACAATATGCTCTCAGTACCTGCCCTGATGCTGCTGTGGGGAGAAGGTAAAAAATTATACTCTTATATATAACTGATGATAAAAAGCAAATGTTAAAGAAACATTATCCTGACGCATTACACACATTGTAAGGCGTTAAATTTTGTCATAATAAATATCTGTATAAATGAAATAAGTGAAAATAATATACTAATTATTCGGCAATAGTAAAAAGTAGGAAGGCTAGAAGTTAAAAGGTTTTTAAGTCAAGCCGTTCGTTTGTCTGATCAGATACTATACAGTATATTAAAATCGAGATTTTTATATTATTTGTATACGAAAACCAATAAACATATATAGAGGGAAATAATGAAAAACTAATTTCATTTCTGATGTCGTAGCTTAGTAAAGGAATAATCAGTGTGGGTGTATGTAATTGTGGGTGTGGGTGGGTTACCTCCACTTATCACCTTAAATCAAGACATTGCGCGTTGAGTGCCGGAACTCAACGCCTCGCTTTGTCTTTGTTACAAGAGCGGAGAAATGAAAATATTTTAAATATAATATAAATATTTAATTTATTATTTCTAGATACAAAATAAAATATACGTACGTATTCAATTTTTAAATGTTTTTTTTTTTTTTAAATATTTGGAATAAAGCGTTCATATTTTAACTAAGTATGATAAACTGACATACTGTATGTCCCTTGGTTAGTCGTTTCGGAGTATTGAAAGGTGATTTACCGATATTACAAAGGTTACAGGCACTTTACATTTTACCGTCAAAGCTATATAAAGAAAAGAAAAATTTGTATGGAAATAGTACAAAATACACGAAGTAGCGGGCGGGAACTTGTTATATATAAAACGTTTAGAGACCAAGACGACACAGACTAATCAAAGTCACATACCCATGAGTATTGACACATTTAGTCACTTTTGAAACCAATTATAAACGGTTTTAGGTGGTTTTAGTTAACTAATATGAATATACTTATAAATTGACCATTATTATGAGAAGGTACATTAAAAAAGACATACTCGTATTTAGAAAACGTATAAAAATTTTGGACGCAGCGGGATTTGAACCTGCGCCTCTTGAAAACCGTTCACATTCCGTGAACGCATGGCTTAGTGTTCAGAGCCTTTTTCTAAATATGACTCTTTCGAATATTAAAAAATATTTAATAAAAAACATTCTTTAAAGCGTTCCATTTAGGAACGAACGAGTACTTTATTTCGAAGAGATGCTATTACTAATACATAGCTACTTTAGTATACGGTCTCGAACGTTTATTACTACAGGTAACGTATATATTTCAATCTAAATCACATTTAAGTATGTACAAATAAAAAGTTTTCGTTTTCTACTTAGATTACAAGCTATGACTAGCTACCTATACTATTTGTTTTTGCTTCAGCTTCACGCTCGAGAGGATATCCTGGCGCAGTGCGACTGTAATCGCATGCGGGTTGTGGGTTCGATTTCCACTCGGAGGAATGTTCATAATTTTATTACTTTAATTTCTCCGCTCTGGTAGTAGGAACAACACAAAGCACACAATGTTTCCATTTCGGGCGGAAAGTGAAGAAAGGAGTGTTTTTACTCTAGGTTCTCCCTGACTACCCTGTTATGCGCAAAATGCTCAGTCGTTTTCAAGTGATATAAATACACAAATTTATATTAATAAACAATTTTCATATAAAATGTAGTATTAAAACGATAACGTTCAATATCTACGTCTAATGTCTTAAATAAAAAAGGAGTTCTTGTATTCGAAGCCATTGTCGTAACCAAGCAAGCTGATGATTGTGGGTTCGATGCCCATTCGAAACAATGGTTATATCTATCATTGTTTTCCCAGATCTGCTAAAAAACCGCGCGGTTCAGTTCCGCACTCAACACGCAATGTTACGAATTCAGGCGTATCGCGTAAAACGGAATATCTCGACATTGGGTTCTCTCTAGTGCTGCAATTGTAACAATCTACGCGTCAGTTTTGAGGAAAAATAGAAAAATAATATAAATAATGGTACCTTTTTTATAACAAATACGATGTTATATTTCTCCTTGAAACGATGACACATCGTTTGGTGTTTATATTTAAACTAAATTGTACCTATTTGGTTTACAAGCCACCTCAATTATTATATTCTTTCACGTAATATAACTAACTAGCTTGCCCGTGTGGCTTTGTTTGTGCGGATTACGTAACTTTATAGTCTGTAAAAGATTTTCCCCGTAATTCTTGTTCTTACGGTACAGTACAAAATAGAAAACCGATTTTTTTTAATTTTATTTATTAGTTTAATCCAACAACTTTAGTCCATAAAGCTTTGTAAGTAATATAACTTTTTAACCTATATACTATATACTAATATAGTATACTACTTCACTGTACATAATTCAAGTACCCTCCATAGAAGGCTGTATGGCAGATATTCCTCGGTCCATTTTACAAACCAGTGTGCTAAGGAGACTGTTAGAAATGCTTGTGTGTTCTTATACTGAACATCCAAAGTCTACAACTTTGCTTTACGACGCGTAAAATTGGACCGCAAATTATACGTGTGAAAGTTGATTGTGGGCTTCAAATAAAACTAACTTCAATTTTACTGTACAATGTGCAAATATGCGGGCCTATATAACATGTTGCCTCGAACCGACAACGCGCTCCGTTACTACATGCCCAAGGTGGATGGATACTTGCCGCATTTGAACTCCATTTCGCTGGATTTTGGAATTATAACAAGTAGTTTTGATATTTCCTCTAAAGAAAATAACTTCACTCATTCTACTATAACTTCCATGCACCTCCCATGCGCATTGTTCACAGGACGTCGTATGTTGGCCTCACATATATTTTGGTCTCTTCAATATTCTTTTACACAAATGAAACGGAAGTTTTCACTAAATAATTTTAATATATTAATAAAATACTATATAGGAAAGGGGAAAATATAAGTAAAGGCTTCGACCGCATTAACGCCAATTTGTCCAAATGTTTGTTACATAAGTGTAACGGTTCTTATTATTGATCTTAGACCATTCCAACCTTCACATGAGGTCAAACTAAAAAACAAAAAAAAAAAGTTTTTAAAAATCTCATTTTTTTAAGACATCTGTCAGTGCAACCCGCTTATTTCACGTCGATCCATGCACAGACTAAGAGCTAATACGCAACCTAAGCTCTATATATAGCAGCGGCTAACCAAAAACTAACTGGCCGCTAGAGCACTCGCATTTAATTTGTAAATTATTCTGAGACTTTATTGAAAGAAAAACAGAATTTGTTTATTTAATGAGTGATTCTCTAGGTGATTGAAAGAAGTGCCAACTTTTTAGCAATTATCATAGCGAAAATGTTTATTTTTTCTTTTCAGTTTCACGCCTCTTTCCGTATATCAGGGTGGGCAGGGAGAACCTAGAGTCAAGACACTCCGTTCTCTTTTTCGATGAATTTTGTGACATTGAGTGGCGGAACTCAGCGCCACATTTTGTCTTGTCAGAGCAAAAGAAATAAAATAAATTTATATATCTTTTTCGTATTCCTCCGAATGAGAATTGAACCCACAACCGTTTCGCGTTTACAGTTAGACGCTATCCGTCACCAGGGCCTCTGTGATTAAGCTCAATTTATAAAAAGGTATATAATTTAATATCAATACGAAATTACGGAGACAATATGTGTATACAAAATATCAATTAAAAAAAAATACATTCTATACATTCTACAATTGTTTTCGTACAAGCCGTAGAAGCCTCACTGCGCCGGGACCCCGAGACAGCAACAGGTCAATCTCACGTCGAGTAATTACCATCGAACTTTAAAGGATTCTACGAGTTTTGGACTATTATGGCATTTGATTAATAATAAACAATTTTGTTGTATGTATTAACAAGGACCACTACAGCAACAACACCAAAAGAAAATGCAGTGGGATTCGAACCGAGCATAGATATCAAATTTTATGATTTTAAGATATCGTCGCGCAAATGCAATATTAATATTTAATTAAACACGATGGTTGTAGGTTCAAATCTAGGTTATAGTAAATAATTATTCTTTTCATTTATATATTCTATACCAGTGGCCATGTTGACGTGTAAAACACATGGTAGTAGGGTGTGTAATATTTATATTAGTAATTTAATGTGTGTTACTAATACATTATTATGACAACTTCTTACATCAACTAAACTATGCCAAATTTCATACTTCTTCTGGAGAAATATACGTAAAAAGTGGTGAAAATGTTTTGTTCTCGTATCAATATATACACATCCAGAGTCCAGATAACACAAGTCTTCCATAGTAAAGTTAAGAATCACGCTATATCCTCAAATGAGCGAAAAGCTACATACGAAATAATTTATAATTAGGACGGAAATTCAATGAATTTCATTATTTTTCAAATAATTTGTCCCTACTCAATCTTGTAACTTCACAGCGAAAGTAACAAGGAACAGTTTCAAATTTACTAGGCTTCTAAACAATAAGTTCTTCAAATCCTGAGTTGTTCGCAATAATTGTGTTTTGCCTCAAAGGTGTACTTGAAAAGTGTCCGTTTAATCTTAGAGCTTAAGACGAGAAGCGCTAGTAATGTAGTTGCATTTTTTAAAAATTATTTTCTGTTATCAATGTAAAAGTACTAGTTTCGTAGAGGCCATCGGGGCGCAGTGTGGCAGCGTCTGTGTGAATACAGGTTGGTTGTAAGTGTGATCCTATTCGGGGCAAAAATTATATTTGAATTATTTTCATTTCTCCGCTCTGGCGGACAAGACTAGAATGGAGTAGAAACTGAATAAGTAGAAGTCATTAACTGAGGCTGGTCAACGACATTCCGACAATGAGAAAACTGAGTTGAAAGTTTTGCTTCAAATCTTTAAAATGAACGTTAAAAAAGGTTAAAAAGGTAAATTTATATTTTTTAGTTAAATTTATATTTTTATAGTAAATGGTTTTTATTAAACATTAATATGTCATGTTGCTAAATAAAAAAGCGAAAAATAAAGGTTTCGGTGTTAAGGCATATGCACATATAACCTTCATATTTATATATATATATATATATATATATATATATATAGATATGAAGGTGATATGTATATGGTATATATACAGAAGGTATATCTAGAAAATATATATGTAGAAAAATTTGAACGCAGCGGGCTAAGCCATGTGTAAAAGCGGTTTAGAGGTGAGAGCGCTTGGACGGTTCAAATTTTTATACAACTTCATAACACTTTTACAACATTTAACTGTACCCTGACAAAATATGCTTAAAAAAAAATTAAAAATCACTTTGCTTTTGGCTTAAATATAGCCAAATATCAATCAATCAATCAGTCAATGTTTATATTAAAAAAAAACACATTGACCAATCTTGTTAGAGAAAGCGCCATGCCTTCCTACACCTGGCATCCCGCCTCAAAACCATTTGAAAGCATAAGAACATAATGTAATTAGGCAAAATACTCACTATGTAGACGGCTTTCTTTTCCTGGTAGCGCTCTCCGGTTCCGGCACTGGGGCGGGCGGCCTCGACAGTGGTACATCACAGCTGGCCACGTCATAACCGTCTGGGCTAAAATTTAAAAGCTTGTAATGGTAATGTCCTCACTATGATTACTTAAAAAACTATTATTATTATTTCAGCTTCACGCTTTTTCCCGCTAGGCAGGATTAGTTTCCTGTGTCAGGACACTCCGTTCTCCACTTTTCCGCCCAAAATGGAGCCGTTGTGTGTTAAGTGGCGAAACTCAAGGCCGCCTTTTTTTTTAACAGGGCGAGCAGTTTTTTGTATACAATAATTGAATTATTGATTTGAGAGTATTGAATTGTAATTTAATCAAATATTCTTGTAATCAATATCAATTAAACAATAATAATAAGAATTTTAAGTAAAAACCATCTACATTTGTAAGACAAATACCAATTTAAATGACAGACTTACATATATTAAAATACACATTATAAAATTCGCATGACAGTGTAATTTATATATTGATTTCAGTACTGAACTGTAACACAGCAAATTCGCGAAAGCGGGCATAGAAAAATCCCCCAATATTGTATATCCTACAGAATTGCTATAGACAATTTTTCTATTCTATTGTCTGTATTGGCCACGCTTGGTCTTGGTCACTAGAGCGAAAAAATAAAAACATGAAATATTATCATTCCTCTGTGTGGGAATTGAACCCACAACCATCGCGTACATACAATGGCCTCAATGGCCTCAATTCAAATGAATTATTATGTTATATTAAATTACTTAATACTAGCCACTAGATAAATGAAATAGTGGTGCAGCTAGATTGTGAGTGAATGAAGAAGTTCTAGCCAAGATCAATGCTGGCTCTTAGGCCTGTTTATGTTAAAAATTAATTAATTTACAATGCGGTTCGAAAAAGTTTAGTAGAACTAAATACATGAAAATGGGCGGCGATGTGAAAATAAATGTTTCTATATATTACGTTCTTTATTAGTAACTAGCACATACAAAAAATATGTATTAACTAGCACAAAATTCGCTCAGCATTAAATCACAAGTGTTCATATATATTAAGAAAATAAATAAGATCTCACCTTAAGCCTAATTCAGTTATTACATCGCAAATATGTCTTATAACATTTGCGCTGAGAGAATCGATTAATTTGTCCCTAGGTCAATTTAATTCTTCTTTAATTTGTTGTTAACTGGTTAGTAACTAAGGTCGTATATTAATGACTTCGAAATAAGAATTAACAATGGCGGTCCTAATGGCTGTAGTGTAACATAAAAATTTGTTAATAATTGTTTTAATACAGCAAAAGAGTAGACAATTTAAAAAAAAATTAAGAGTGGCACGCTGGGGGGAAAAGTCGTTTGCTATATGCAGCTAATGGCTCTAGAAACGTTTGAAAACCTATAAAAGCCCCCCTCAAGTTATTTATGTTTATTCATACGCACTAAATATATAGTAAAAACAGAGTATTAAATTGAAATTAAATTGAAAATACTACATCCCATGTATTTGAAGGACATTATATACTTAGAGCCAAACAAGGCACAAAACAACCCTTTCACTATCTCACAAAAAAACACAAAAAAAAGAGAAGGAAATTAAACAGACAAGCAAACAAAACCAAACAAAAGCTTTATGTATCACAATCAAATGACAGGAGTCGTTTGGGGCTTACAACTTACTAGGGGCTCTTCCGTTTCCTGGGGTTGAGTGTCACGTGCGGCGCTGTGAGCATGGAGTGGGCGTCGCAGGGCGGGACGCCCTCCGCGCCCGTCGTCAGCTCGTAGGCTGGCGTAACTCCCGTGGTCGACCGGCAAGAGGAATTTAAAATTAGGACTCATAATATATATTTCACAAATCATTTCCAAATAAAGACCGGTTAAGGTCCGATATAAAGTAGCGACTGGTCCGATATAGAGTGTAAGGTTTTCTTTACCTATTTCATGGGAAATGTGTGGAAATAAAGAAACAGGTTGTGGAATTTTGCATTTCACCTGTTCAGTTTACATTTTGGTTGCTTTAGATCTATATCTAACAGCTTCTACTATAGAAGCTGAGTATATTTCGTAGTATTACGAAATTGTCTTTTTGTTTTATTGGACTCAATGTTCCATGGATAAGATTTTAAGATTTTAACTAAATCAGATATCTGGTCAATTTGATAGCGTGCATTATAAAATTAAAATATGTCGTTATTTCTTTGTAATATATCAAAAACAATCCGTGAGTAATATTGTCAAAAAGTTTTACAGAATAGACCAGTAAAAGCTTCCCTTTGTCCAGCTCATTAACTTTCGTTCATAATATAAAAGATAAACTTATTAAATTAAAATATTTATATTTATTTTATTGAAAAATGGTTAGCTAGTATTGGAATGAATATGTTATATACGTATATGTCGAGTACTCTATTGGTACGCTCAAAGCGATTTCGCTTAAACACCAAACTACATGTACCTAATTCGATTTCGATCGATTCAATAAGGCCTGCACTACTTTTTTAGAACTGTAAATACAAAAAAGCTTGTATATCAGAGGGGTTAGGCAGTCTGGGAAGTATCAAAGTATTCAAAGGTAATTGTTTGATTGGCTCTCTTTCTATATTACGATAAAAATTAAATTATAACTCCAATTAAAGAAAATTATTAAAAATTTCAAATACTACGAATCACACACAATCAGGGAAAAATAAAAAATATTATTTTCAATAAATAAATTAAAGCAAAATAAAATAAATTAAGTTTCTGATTTCAAATCAATAGCATATTTTTAATGACTAATTCAAATGGTATTTACATAATTTATACGTTAATAATATACCTAATAATATAATAACAGTGGGATGACGCCCGATTGTACCCACTCCGATTCTGACATTTAAACTTACAAAAACAACAATACCTAAAACAACGATATCTTAAATTAGGTTCTCTAGCAACAGAGCAATAAGTGATAAAAATATACTATTAAACAATTCGATATAATGGGATCAAGTTTAATACAGAGGAAACTTTACATGTATTATATTACAGGCAACATCACCAAAAAGTATGGCAAGTGGAGATTTAGACCAGATTAAGACCAGAGTGTCAAAAGTACGAGACACCTAAAGAAAAATAAAGCGCTCATAAAATAGACACACTGCTATCAAGCGATACACACACAAAATGGCATTTAATACCTAACGTTACTATATATCGATCTTACCAAGAAATACCGACGCAAAATTACAATGGTGAACTGTACAAAATAGATCAATTCTATTATATACACTTTTAACTATAAAACAGTTATACACAATAACACAAACACGTATATGTGTAAATTATTAATTTTATTAAAAATATATATTATATATAAATATACATATATGTATAATAAAATATATATTTTCCTTAAGAAATATAAGATTATTTAATTATTAATCTATCGATACTGTTAGAGCGAACGTCGCGCCTGCGCACGCGCAACCTTGACTTTGAAACCTAGCACTTGACAACGTCAGCGCAATTACAATAGTAAACATGATGGAATGAATAAAATATAATTTGCGTATAAATTGTATAGAAATTATTGTTGTATTATTTTCTGAGCCAGTGTCAAGACACTTAGGAGTCAACTTCGATATGTAAGATGCACAAATGTATTTTGTATATAGTAACTGGTTATTTATGTCTGCCCTGTAATATGGAAGAGATGTAAAACTGGAAAGTTCTATATGAAAATTTCTTTAATAATTTAATTTATGTTTTATATTTGTTGTTGGCAAAGATTATTATTATTAAAAAGAGCTCGGTATTTATTAGAGCAACATTTGATAGAGCCTTAAATTAAACATAAAACAATATAATATATATAAGAAAGGTAGGACCTTTGAGAACACAGTATCAGTAGTATGATACTGGGTACAATATAAGACCACGAGGATCACCAGGAGGGCGAGTATGAAGAGTTAGATGACAGTGGAAGAGGCATGAGGGAAAGAAGTATGCATGGACCAGCTTAGAGACTGACTGCCCCGCTAGATAACAAGAGCGAAATATTTTTTTTTCTTTTAGTATGTATAACAATTTGAACGCAGCGTGATTCGAACCCGCACCTCTTGAAAACCGCTAAGCCATGCGTTCTACATCCGGCTACGTCGAAACTCTTAGACGCTTATTACAACTTATTCTTGTTCTTAGCTACTCTCTCTGTAGAGAGGATTCTTAGAAATTCTATTACCCAAAGATTATTCTATGAATAATCGTTTCGCGAAAGAGAATGTTGTTTATTAATTTTTTTTACATTCGTAAAGTATTATTCACACATTTGGGAAATATAAAAACCTTTTTTAGAAAACGTATAAAAATTTGAACACAACATTTCAAATTTATGTAAATGTTAAAAATAAAAAAAAATGTCATGTATAGTAGTAAAAATATTTAACAGAGTTATTTATAATATATATATATATATATATATATATACAGAGTTATTTATAATATATATATATATATATATATATTTATAATTCACAATTTAAAGTGCTTTAAAGGTTTCCAATAAGTAAAAATCCTGATATAATTAAATTTTACAGGTAAATTCATTTCGTGAATTCAAACAGAATAATTTTAGAAATTGTCATTAAATGTAAAAGAAACACCACAAACACAAAGTACAATAATAGTTTCAAGCAGGGGTAAGCAACCCACGGCACTAATTGTATGCGTTTATTTATATTACAGATATTCTCTAATTCAATGGTCAAAAAAATTGGCTTTATTATTTTCTTAATTTTTGTAAGTAGTAAATTTTTTCCATTTCTTTTTTTTTGTTATCTAATATTTATAACATGAATACAACTTTAAATAGCATCAAGAAGTGTAATTTTGGCGCCCGAAAAATTACATAATTTAGATAAGTCATTGCTTAAAAGGGTAAACGAGTTTTAAAATATTTCAACTATTATATTCAAGCTTAACGCGTATATCTCAGCTCAATTTTCTTCTTATAAAGTTAAATGAAGTTCTGTAAATAAAAAAACCTAGGACATTTCGACATATTAACCATTACTTGACTCAGTCAATTAGTAATAGTTTCACAAATTAAGATTCGATTCATTTCATTCAAGTCATTTGGCTGCAAGATTTTCAGCTGTCCACTTCAAATACTTAGACTTTACATACTGTTAGCTGCGTAACTCAACGCCGTAAACTAGATCGACAAAATATCAATGTTATATATATATATATATATATATATATATATATTCCCACGAGCAGCGTTCGATGATTTGCGCTTTGCAAAGCACGCATTAATAGAGGCACATCCTTACTCGACATGCTCGCCATCAAGGACATCGACGTACACAATAAAGGTATGCGGTAAATAATGGAAATATACAATATAGTGGAGCAAATAAACATAAATACAAACACTAAGCAAACATAAAAATCTAAACACAATATTGCAAAGTAGTATATAAAATATTACTTTATGTTTTTGCTTTGGATAAGTTTTTTAAACACAATGTCTCAAAAATGAACATTTTTGAGACATTGCGACCATTTATCTAAATAGACCGAGGTGGACGATAATATTTATATATGAACCTCCCCTCTGTAGAGAATCGAACCCACAACCAGACAGATACTTCTCAAGTACGCCACGGTTTCTTCTTACACCATACATTCATACAAACTTTCAAATATGCCAACATACAAATTTACAAGCAAAGTTACAAATACACTTAGGAAAAAGAAAAATATATGTGTATACATATATTACATTATATGTATCAAACTTTCCGGCGTAAGTAATATTTAGTTTCGTTCGCAGGCGCGTCTTTTGCAAGGCGGTCACTGAAAACCAGCGTTGCTTCTCATCGAGTGTGGCATATCATGTGCCAACATTTATGCTGAGTGGCCTACATTTACACTTCACACTACTGTATATACATATAATAAAATTTAATGTTTTTTTTGTGTTCTTTTTATGGTACTGTATTTTGTTTCCTTATTTAATGTATACTGTATTTTTTTTATTTGTAACACAGTGTGTTGTTGAAATAGAGCTTTCACTTACATACTTACTGTATCAATCAAAAATATATACGTTTTCTAAAAATGTTTTTCAATGATATAATTTCATATCACATCATATCAACAAGTGGGAATGGAGCTTACAATCATCGCGTCTGTAAACACATTGTCATACAATAATATACTAATAACTAAAGCAATAGTTATTCATAGGACGTGTCTACACATATGGTGTAATAGCAATAACATTATTAGTTGCGTGGCAATGCATGAGTTCACGGCCGAGGTATTTCGTAACACACTATTAAAACTATGGGTTTTCGCATACATATTGCAAATGGAAAATAATTTTATATACAGGCGTTTATTTGTACATTATTAACTAGTTGTGCCCCACGCCTCGGTCCACGTGAAATTTTAAAATAAAATTGGCCTTAGTTACCTATTATTATATATCAGCTAACTGCCATACTTAGCATTTAGTAAAAAGCTGTTATTTTAACATCACAGACTAATACTATTTTTATTGATTAATGAAATATTCTAAGCAACAACAATTAAAATTAAGCTGAGTTCTTTAAAGAAAACTCTATTACTAAGTACTGAAGGCATCGTGACGCGATGATTATGGGTTCGATTCCCTTAGAGGGAATGATTATGGGTAAATTATTATTTATGTTTCCGCTCTGGTAATATTAAGCGCAGCGTTGAATTCCGCAACTTAGCACGCATTGTCTCAAATTCCGATGGAAAAGAAGTGTAGAGACTAGGTTACAAAGTCAAGTAAAAGTCAAATAATTATATTTAAAATAAGTAGTTACAGGCGTCATTTTTTGAACGTCAAACCCTTTACCACCGGTTATTAGTAACAATGATACCTTTGAAATAGACTGGAGCGAGCGTTTCATTCCCAAGGCGTGTTAGCATTTATAAAATCGTTAATTAGGTAATAACCTTTAACACACAAACGGCTTCTCATAACTTTTTAAAATTGTGTATTTTCAGACGTTTACTGGCTTCCTATTGTAAAAGCGTACACATTGTCTTATAAAACTATTACGGATTCGATGCAATCGAGTTACAGGCGCGGTAAGTTAAGTGTAGACACTAGGTTTTACATTAATACATTAAGTCACACATCATTCTAGATGGCGGTAACCAATAATTTTTTATATATTTATTATGTAACATTACTTTTAAAAAGGAACTACATTACAAGACTAAACTAATTCACTTTCGCGTCAAAAAGAATAAAAAATGGCAGTACAATTAAATATTCTTATTATCAAGTAGACCATTATTATATGTATTTATAAATTATCTATTTATATGAAAATGTCAGTATTGCCAGTCCTAGAAGAAGTTACCACCAGCTCGAAAGGTAGTTTTTTAATAGCTCATATTGCGTTTCAAATAAAGTACGGGGCCTCTGGCGCCAAGCACATGACGCACCAGACACACTTCTTCAAATTACACTAAAACAATACATAGATATAGAAAATACCATCGTGGCGCAGTGGACCGGGGTCTGACAGTAAACGCGATAGGTAGTAAGTTCGATCCCCTCTCGAAGTATTTAACTTTGTGTTCATCTCCGCTATGGTACCTAAGATAAAGCAATGTCTTGATTTCAGGCGGAAAATGGAGAACGGAATGTTTTGACACTGGGCTCCCTCTACCTTTGCCATAAAACCTTCTATTTATGAAACTCTAAAACGTTTATTAATTAGTTGATAAATAATGCTTTAGTTTTAGCTTATATTTTCAAAGTTGATATGATTTGCGCAATAATATACAAGAAATATGAATAATATATAATAACTTTTATATTTTAATATTTTATTATAACTTAACTTGTTGTATAAAACACTAAGTTGTTATAAATTCAATATAAGCGATATTCGGGATTTATCGCCATCTTCATAGTTCAAGTCTCAAGATTACGTCATAAACGCGGATATTAGGTAAAAAAAAATGATATTTTGAATGAAATCAGACAAAAAATCATGTGAAATGACGTACAAATGTTCTAAATGTCGACATTGAAGCTCATTGAAAGTGTGTTTCTGTAATACATTACCTGTATAATAAAACGAATGCGTCGCTAAGCGTGGCCAAACATGTGATATGTGCATTTGACTCAAATCGCAATTGAAAATGTAGCAATGTTTGTATATATTATATAAGAAAATATTATTTGTAAACAAAAAAGAGTTGAGTTATCGGCTAATTTTAAATATATAATTAATTTACAATATATATGTATATATTATTCTAAAGACAAGGCAAACGAGCGTTCGGGTCACTTGATGGTAAGTGATAACCGACCGCCGCCCAACACCCTGTGTAACACCAGCGGAGCTACTGGGATGTTGCCGGCCTTTAGGGTGAAATACACGCGCTTTTTGAAGGTACCCATGTAGAATCGATCTGGAAACACTGCCGTTAGTATGCCATTCCACAGTTGAGTGGCGCGTATCCATATCACCATCTGGTGAGGATGGTATTTCAGTCGGCTACGTACTGTGACCGGTGTACCGGTTAGAAAATTCAACGGCAGGAATCATGTCAAACAGTTCCCCAGAACACTCCCCATGATAGGTTTCAACTATTTTCATTTCTTCGCTTAGGGACAAGACAAAGCACGGCGTTGAGTTCCACCACTCAACACAACACAATTCTCGAATTCGGGGGGAGAGTCGAGAGCAGAGTGTCTTGACACTGGGTTTTCTCTTTGACTACTCTGTTATGCGTGAAAAAACGTAAAGCTGATTATATATAATTTTAAAAAATAATCGCGTTTAAGTATTGAAAAGTCATATAGTATATAGTGTCTTGTACATAGATGCCCGACATTTAATCAGATATATAATAAGAATTTACATATAAATGATTACATATAAATGACCTACGGTAAATGTAGCGACTTGTTTACAAGGGCCGTTATTGCAAATTAATTTAATAGCATAATGTTAAAATTATATTTGTCATTTAAAATCATTATTTTAATACGTGAAGGAAAAACTTTGGACCTTTTATTTACGAAAATTGTGCGGACGAAACGTATGAAGTTTACATGCAAAAATAAAATGCGGAAAGCTATCATTATTTATAGTAATCCACCAGAAACATATTAAATTAATAAAATAAAAAGTACCCACACTACTATGAGTTAAACACACACGCGTTGCTATGGTAACGCGTTGTTTACTCGTCAACGGGCCATCTAGTCCATTAAAAAAAAATATTTACTCGACATTAAATTTATTTACTAGATCAATATTTATTTCAGTCACCACACTCCTCTCTCTACTTCCCGCTGAATACCTGAGTTGAGTGGCGGTACCTATCGCCGAAAGTTGTCTTGCTAGAGCGGCGATATGCAATGATTTACATATAATAATTTCGCCGAGTGGGGATCGAACCTATAACCATTGATTTTCTAGTCCTACAGCTATCCCACTGCACCACGAAGGCCTTGGATTTAAGTAATCTAAATCTTACATTTATAATATTCCCTATGCTTGGCGCTGTCCCTATAGGGTCCAAACAATCTAGGGTTGAATTAGAAAACGTTTCCAAACTTGAACGCAGCGCGCAGTTAGCTCCGTTTAGTTAAGCACTCGTAAACTTCATTTCACACTTCATACGATATAGTTATCATTTCACATAATTATATTGAAACTACGATATTTTTGTTCATTTTAAGGGAAATTCATTTGTTATCCATCTGGGCGGCGAGAGGGCGGTGCGCGAGGCGGGGCAAGACACGCCTATCCAAACACTGATTACTTAAAGAAACAGTTTTATTTATTAAACGTGTACTTTCATTTAACAGAAGACGTTTTCATTTGAACGTACTCTTCTTGTTTTAATTAAAAACGTTTTAATTAAATCTTAATGTGAGTTGATAAATTTAAATCCTTTCAATACATTAAAATTAAGGGAAGCTTATTAAAAATCTCCCTACAGACATCCTAGCTAAGTATTAGAAACTAACAAATTACAATAAGGACAGAAAGATAAAGGACATTAAAAATACGATTTAAAATAACAATTCGCACTATTATGTGAGACGTTTAGTAAGTTTTCTCCGTTCTCTGTTTTTCCTTCAGTTAGAAAACGTGTAGACTTACTAAGAGCAAATTGTGGCGCAGCGGGACAGCGTGACTGCGATCGTGACGACAGTGGGTTTGATGCCCATTTGTGTAATGATTATATTTAAATTATTATCATTTCCATGCTCTAGTAGAAGCCGGGAAACGGACAACGTAGTGTCCTGGCACTAGGTTCTCTCTGACTACCGTACCATCCTAAGTTTCCTTAAAATAATTTTGTACGTACAACCACCACCTCGACAGTATATGTGCTTATTCTCGTATATGGTGTTAATTTCAATCTCATATGAATTCTTAGACAAAATTTTCATTCTCAAAATTTTATTATAAAGCTACTTCTACTGATTAATATCCATTTGCGTTTATAAATTGGAAAATAAACGAAAGAAAACCATCTGCATTCAGAAATTTCATTGACCCTTCAGGTACTCTTGTGTCTTCTTTCAGCTAAGCTCACATCCGTCACAGAGAAACGTCTGAGTAAGTTAATAATTCTGAAATCTTGCAACATTTACACAAGTTACACGCGATATAAGCAAGAAGCCTTATGCAAACTTGTCGACTTTCCTGGATACACAAGTAATCATGCTTTAGAAAATGAAAATTAACATATTGTAAGCTCTTCTTAATTTATATTTAATTTTATTATTTATTAGTAATTAAATATCTAATCAGTCATTTTTGGAGTGGAATTAATCTAAATCTATGCATATATATGCATAGATAACGCATATGCGTTTAGCTTTTCAGCTGCACGCTTTATCCCCCATAACAGGGTTAGTCAGAAAGAACCTAGTGTCAAGACACTCCGTTCTTCGAGACATTGCATGTTGGGTTCCACCAGAACTCAACGCCGCGCTTTATATTATCAGCATAGCGGAAAAATCTAAATTACTTTGAACATAATCAGTCCTCCGAGTGGGAATCTAACCCACAACCACAACCAATCGCGTTTGCAGTCAGACATTATGACACTGCGCCACGATAGCCTCAACAAACAATACATTACAGAGTCAGCATACAACTATTCTTGGTCCTTTCCTCTCTTTAATATATATAAATGATTTACCAAACCTGGTGGAAAGAGCTATGAAACAGTATTATTTGCTGACGACACTTCATTGATTTTTATAATGAAAAGTCGACAAAACGTATATAGCCGATGATAGGTAATGCACATCATATTAATACTAGAAATAGGCTTAAACTTACAGCACCTGTAACTCGATTGCATAGAATACTTCGAGTTGGAATCGAACTTACTACCTATCGCGTGTACTGTCAGACCCCGGTCCACTGTGCCACGATGGTATTTTCATAATAAAATATAATATTACATGTATCTATGTATTGTTTTAGTGTAATTTGAAGAAGTGTGACTGGTGCGTCATGTGCTTGGCGCCAGAGGCCCCGTACTTTATTTGAAACACAATATGAGTTATTTAAAAACCACCTGTCAAGCTAACTTATTCTAGGACTGGCAATACTGACATTTTCATATAAATAGATAATTTATAAATACATATAATAATGGTCTACTTGATAATAAGAATATTTAATTGTACTGCCATTTTTTATTCTTTTTGACGCGAAAGTGAATTAGTTTAGTCTTGTAATGTAGTGTAATAAGCGAAAAGTATAAAAACTTTTGACTGACGGCATCAAATTTGAAATTACGGAAATATACAAAATGTTTCCTAAATTTCTTGGCGCTCGAGCTATTTGTTAAGCAAGACAAATGTCCAAATGTCTTGCGTAATAAAATGCAAAAGTAAAGCACCGTCCAATGCTTTACCCGATTGAACATTTTTAGGGGCACCTGTATGTTATTTTATCTTACAATGCGGACGGAAGGGGGTCTAGTTCTTATGTAATATATATACATATCACTACACACACACTCAAATTGGCAGCATAAAAAAAACTTACTACTACTAGTACAAAAGGTTTATAAATAATTTATATCACAAGGTATAATATCACGTATTTCTTGTGACATAAATGATTTATTTGCCATTCATACGCCAAATGTAAGAGTTTATTTTTGCTTCTTGTATTATTACTAAATATTAAATATGGGGAAGGGAGGGGGGGGGGGGCAGTAGTTCCTTTTTAAAAGTAATGTTACATAATAAATATACAAAAAATTATTGGTTACCGCCATCTAGAATGATGTGTGACTTAATGTATTAATGTAAAACCTAGTGTCTACACTTAACTTACCGCGCCTGTAACTCGATTGCATCGAATCCGTAATAGTTTTATAAGACAATGTGTACGCTTTTACAAAAGAAAGCCAGGAAACGTCCGAAAATGCTCTAATGTCAATTTAAAAATGTTATGATATTTTTTTTATTTTTAAGCATCTTCTGCATATGAGTTGCATTGCAGATAATCTAGTGCCAAGACACTCGGTTCACCACAAATAAAAACAATACAAAAACAGTCAAAAAAATTAAAAATAGCCACATTTTTTTTTTTTAAAGTTCCCTAAACGAGTATCAAACCCACAATCTTTACAATCGAACTGCCAAACCAGTGCGTTGTAATAGCGTTGGAACTAATCACATTTAAATATACTACGAGGGTATAAATCAAAAAGAGAACCAATAAGGATTCAAAGCGGGTACAAAATATAGAATTACATTGCATTTCTGTCCGTCCAAAAGCGAGACGAGGTTGTACAATTAATTAGTTTTATTGTATTAAGGTTATCGATCTCGTAACGAAGCCCTATACAATACTGTCAAACTAATTAGTAATTTCAACTGCTAAGTTTTAAAGGTACTTTTGGAGTTATTGGGAAAATCACGATAGTTCTGAATTCGATTTACGCTCGAGCAAATATTTGTATGTAAATTACGTTCATTATGTCACCTTGTCATTGAGAACAGAAAACGGAGTGTCTTGACACTAGGTTCTATCTGTATACGGTTGCTATGGGTTATTTTTATTTCACGCGCAATGCGCGGCGTTTGGTTCCGTTCCCAATACGCAAATGAAGAGAGGACAACGGCGTGTGTAGAAAGGATAAAAAAAAGTGAATGTCAACAAACGTCAAGTAACACGGTACTTTACAGTACATAATTGAACGGAAGTGCCAATGCACTTGCCACAATGACATTATATTCTTCTTGTGAATGGCTCCAATATTAAAATTAGCATTCCATTCTAAAGTAGAATTTTATTTGAGAACGCATTAAAGTGGAGATTCGTTTAATTCATTTGAAGCTACAAGATGCACAGTGTTTCCAAAATATCCTTATACATATAGAACACGTACAGTTATAGGGGTACGTACGGTACGAGTACGGTACGTCCAATTTAACTTCAATTTTACGCCGCACTATGGTTATCTAGACAAATGTTTAATATTATTTCTTCTACATAAATCTATTATATAATCGAAACTTTACACTACGTTTAGTCAACCGGAAACTCGAACATATTTTTAAAACACAAATGCCCACATAAGCGGGCATCGAACCAACTATATCTCAGATGTAAAAAAAAAACGAAAACTACAAATCTCGTTGTATCTTTCAAAACTTTCAACGATAACTTTACTTTAAATATTACTTCGGCCATTATTGTATTACAATATCAATACTACGAATAATTCAAGAACTTTACTTGCAAAGGCCAGTAAGAAGTAAAATTGACCTAATTTTGCTAACGTAATGTTGGAACATATATAATACGAATCGATAATGCGAAACATCGATATCATATAAATATTTAAATCGGCGAATAATTGAAACGAATGGCCTAGACTGTACACGCCATGGCTGTACGTTTTAATCCTAATAGAAGTCATATTTATATTTTAAAATATTTTGATTTTCTTATAGGACGTATCAATGCATAAGCCGTTAACAAAAGAAATATAGTTAATGGGCTGTGTATTATTTGTTATAAGCCTACAAAAATATAAAAAAGAAGTATTGCCACCAATATTCACACCAACAAAACAAAATATAAATTCAGACTATTACGAAACAAAAAACATAATCAAGGTACATAAATAGTGTTATAAATTCTTTGATTTTCGCGATTATTACACATTATGAAATGAAACAATTTTAACCGGATTAATCGCGTATAATTTTGGTATTCGAAAATACTAATTGTATCAAATGACAGACAAGTGCCACCTCAGTCTACCCGCGAGTGTGACCACGGACTACTGTAAAGTGTTCGAAACGTCCCGTTCCAAAATGTATTTTCGAATACTAAAATTATATGCGATTAATCCGGTTAAAATAGTTTCATTTTATAAATTGTGTTGTGATTCTTCAATAGATCTCCTTCGGCGACAATACTCACTTACAATGAAAAAGAAAATCGATATAAAATCGAAATAAAAATTTAAAATGTGTCCTGACATACGTTCATACATAGAGTATGTCTAGAGGCGTCTTTATAGTAATTTTCTGAAGTGGTCGATTGTCTAATCTACGCGCTCGTACACGGCTCATATGTAAACTATTGTGTTATAATATCTTCGATGAATGAATCAGCTTATGTAAGACGAAGTTTATAAGACTTTCTTAATTGCTTTTTCGAACTGTCAAATTAGTGTACCTGAATTGGCGAAAACTGCACGAGTCCCCTGCATGTTTAATATTCTAAAGAACGGATTCTATCTGTGCATATAATAAAAATGTAACTGATCGCTGGCTGTATATGGAAGATGTGTAAGAAAAATATTATTGGTGTCATTTATTAATGTAACAGGACCCAATATGTTTGTAAGTGCACGCTAATATCAGAAATTCCTAGATCTATTGAAAAGCAGTTGTTATATTTTGGTAAGTTTCGGTTAAAATTTACTGTTTATATCTTTTTTAATCGGTACATAAATAAAAAAATACAATTTTAATTATAAATTAAGGTAAAGTTTGTGATTGAAGTGGGAACGCCGGTGGTTGAAAACACGCAATGCTTATAGTCGTGCAGTTTATTCAGGTGAAGCCGCGAGCGGGTTGCTAGTCTATTATATAAATATATAGAACACTTTGGTTACTAACTGACTTACTGTCAACGTACATTTAGGTTCCTTTAAAAGAGTAGAGGACCACTATGATTTTATTTGCCCGCTTTTTCCTGCATAGCAGGTTAGTCAGAGAGAACCTAGTGTCAAGACACTTCGTTCTCCACTTTCCGCCCGAAAACGAGACATTGCATGTTGAGTGGCGGAACTCAACGCCGGTCTTTGTGTTACGTTACGAGTGGAGAAATCGAAATATTTTAAATACAATCATTCCCCCGAGTGTACATCGAACCCACAACCAGTCACGTGAGATGATTTTTATAAATTCGAACGAAGTAGCAGGTAACAACTCGTATACAACAAGTGCCATTCATTATTATTTACAATGTATTGTTGACTTCATGTAATTTTTCACTATTACTGATGATATAACTGGATAAATTACCACTTGTCAATCGAGTTTTTATAATGATTTCCAATAGAAAATCGATTTTAAAAATATAATGCGCATAGTATTGTTAGAATACCCATAGCATTTGTATATATATAGGTATCAAACGAATCATCAACATTGTATTAAATATTCATTAGTACCTGCTCCATTTTACGAATATTTATCGATCAGAGTAATATGGAATTGGCCATACTTAAAGTTTATATGGAGAAGTGCTAGAAGTCAATAATTTTTAATAATGCTTTAGAAACACTTAAAATAGTACGATAAATATTACACATACTGTTTGTTTGTTATACACATATTTTCCAAGGCAACGTGTATTTTACCCGTCAACATGTCTACTAAAAAGTATATAAAAAATATGTTTGCTCATATATTTATTAGACTCTGCTTCTTCCAAATTCAAAATCCAAAACAGGATGAATTTCTTTAAAATCGATTTAGTACATTCATTGATATCAAGTTGTGGCGCAGTGGGACAGCGACTGACTGTAAGCGCTATAGGTTGTAGGTACGATTCCCACTCGGGGACTATTTAAAATATTGTCATTTTTCCGTTGTGGTACATTCGACAAAGCGCGGCGTTGAGACACGACACTCAAAATGGTGGAAAATGGAGAACGGAGTGTCTTGACAATAGCTCCACTGACTGACTACGTGGGAAAAAGCGTGAAAACATATCAAGATGTGAGACGCAGCACGTGTTTCCAAAGAATAAAAAACAAGAATGCATTTAATATTCCGCTATGAAAAGCAGCTTCATATAATATCAATAAGCCGTGTAGATATGAAATATAATTAGCTAAAGCAAATAACCAATGTTGTAGGAAAATAGATTTATAAAATATCCAGATTATTATGATTTTTAATATGCACCTTTATTGCCCTAAAGCAATTAATAGAAGTAAGAAAGCAATTTATCGCAATTAATTAATATAAGTTGAAAGTTATTATCTTAATCAAATACAAGAAGCTATGTTTCAAATGATATCGGTACTAAAAAGAAAATTGATAATTCCATGATCAAAAGTCATAGTCTACTGTTAAAATTGTCAAACTGTCTCTACTGCGTAGCGAGAAATAAAAGGTATTGTTTATTTTTTTATGCCAATAGCCTGTGTCTAACAGTCCGAGGGACATGTCGCCGCCATCCAACATGCAAAAAATATGAGACCATACCTAACGAAATATCAAACGTAGTCCGTCCAAACTTTCTTTTCAATCAAATCAGTGCATACAAAGTTCACTATGATATATGTAAGCCTAGCGTTAAGTACTGAGAATCGTATTTAAAGGTACGGACCATTTGTCCGTAACGTGTTAATAAAATATAATTTGAAAGGAAAATGTCTATTACAACCTTACAACCCTTATTTGCCGTCGGATTTGATTGAAAATTTGCACAATATCCGCATTCTATGGGAAAACAATTTTTTTATAACTTGAATCTAATGCGCTTGCCGGAATAGAGACTTTATTTTGCCGCTTCACGCTCCCCGCGTTAGAATAGAGTTGGAAGACTTTCTGTTTGAGCCCTCCAACATTAAAATAGATTGTTACGTTCAAGGGAATTTAGATACGCTTTTGAGCTTTGAGACTTGCTTGCTCTTTGGTAGAGTCCAACGGCTCGATCTGTATAATGAGACTGGTAAAATACCTAAGTTATAATGTTATATTTGATAATATTAACAAAATATATATATTATTTTTATTTACATGGTTTAAATATTATTAATTAACAATAAGTATAGCGTTAGGTTACGATAGGTTAATAGGCGGAAGTGGAGAACGGAGCCTTTTTAACACTGGACTAATTGTAAATGCAATGGTGGAGAGTTCGTTTCCAACTTAGGTGAACTTAAATTATTTTTAAATTATTGTCATCTTTACTTCAAATATAAAATATCTCTTAAAATTTATCACATATCGTCCCTTAGCAAACAACATCGCTGATGTAATATTCACGAGCTTTACAGGAGACACAAAAAACTGGTTATTTTAAATAAACTAGGTTTTATGTATATTTTTTAACATTTTTTAAAGTGTTATTCCCACACTAAGGAAATTGAAAAAGACATATTTAGAAAACGTATAAAAATTTGAACGCAGCGGGATTTGAACCCGCGCCTCTTACAGAGACGCTAACAACAAATATAAGTTGTAATAAGCGTAAAAGAATTTCTACGTAGCCGGATATGGAACGCATGGCTTACAGGCTCTTGAACGGTTTTCAAATCCTGCTGTATATATATATGTATGTGTATGTATATATGTATATATATATATATATATATATATGTATATATATATATATATATGTATGTATAAATATGTATATATATATATATATTTGCTAGAAGAAGAAGTTTGAAAAAAAAATATCACAGCGATTCACTTAATAAAAATATAAAAACACTAACTCGCTACAAACCAATTAAAGAAATGATAATAGGCAATCCTATTAAAAGTTTACAACTTTATCTTTTTATTAGTTTCAGACAAGATTCTACTTGATTTAAAACGTAACATTATATAAAAGATTTTAAATTAATGATGTAAAATATTATACAAACAAGAATTTTACAGTTGCATAATTCCAACCTGCGCCCTTGGAAAAATGGAATTCTGTCTAAGCACTCTAGCTAATTGTACAGTGAAATGAACAAAGGAACGGTTGGACAGTTTCCGAGAGGAGCGGCTTCGAATCCTCATATGTTCAAATATTTCAACGTTTTTCCAAAAATGGTTTTTATACTAAGCGTGTGAATGACGCTTCAAAATATAAAAATAATATGAATTACTTCAAAATAGAGTAAACACCACCCTTGATATTGTATACAATTAATTAATTTAATAAACAAAAATTCATATTTTTACATAACTTTTAAATCTCACTCGCCATCGTGGCGCAGTGGGACAGTGTCTGTTTGTAAACCTGTCGGTTGTGGGTTCGACATCCACTCAGGGGAATGAATACATTTAAAATATTTTTTTTTTTTCGCTCTGGTACCAAAGACATTGAACTGCTTGCAAATGCAATGGTTGAGTTTATTTCCAACTAGGGAGAACTATTATATTCAAATTATTATCATTTCTCAGCTAAAACATACCGCAGCGCTGAGTTCCGCCACGCAACACGCAGAATATGTTGAGCGTAAAATTTTAATATTTTTTCACTTGTTCACGCTTTTTCCCGCATATCAGAATATTTAAGGAGAACCTAAGTAGTCAATTTTCTTCTCCATCATCTCCAACGTGCATTGGCGAAGTGATTTATGTTCAATTGGCATGTTCGTTCGTTCGTTCGCCATAATTGAACAACTGAACTGAAGGTATTGGATAAAAATATAACTCAGAGCCTTCTGAGCGAGTCCAACTCATATATTCAAATTGATAAGTCTCAGAATGTAAGTCAAACTCTATATAATCGATGAAACAAAGCCACTGCTACTTTGATTTCCGATAACGTGCAGGTGTGCATATTGCTAACAATAAACACAAGTAAGTCACTATTTGAAAAATACATATTTAGAAAACGTATAACAGTTTGAACGCAGCGGGATTTGAACCCGCGCCTCTTGAAAGCCATGCGTTATACATCCAACTACGTTGAAATTCTTATACGCTTGTTACAACTTATATTTGTTGTCAGCATCGCTGTTTTTTTTTAGAGATTTTTCCAAATTTCTGCTACCCAAAGATTATTCTACGGACAATCGATTGAATTCAATTTCCTTAGTGTGCGAATAACACTTTAAAAAATGTAAAAAAAATAAGTCACTATTTATTACATTATTAACTATTAGGTAATATTTTATTATTCAAAATATTTTTATTTCTCCGCTCCGGTACCTAAAACCGTTCAACACGCAATGTCTTTGATTTCTGGCGGAATGTTGTGAACAGAGTGTTTTGACACTCCGTTCTCTTTGACTACCCTAACCTACAAATAATATAAAAGAAAGAAATAGAAAGCATTACGATATCGCGCCACAGTTTCTCCGAGTTCTGCCATTCAACAACCAGTGTATCGATTTCGGGCAGATAATGGAGAACGGAGCGTCTTGACAATAGATTATGAAAACAAAAGAATAGCATGAAGCTTAACAAAACTTAAAAGCACAATATTCGCGTCCTTATAATAATTAAAATTTGGGGTATTTAAAGAATTTAGCCAATATAAAAATTGAAATGATTTTATATTTGCACTCTACTATTTGCATTGTTATGTCAGAAGCTAGCACCACGCCGTACATTCCCAAATGTACACAATGAAATAAAAAAAAACCAATAAACACCCAAGCGAAAAATACAATACGAATATACAACCAGCGTATATAAAAATCCTATTAACAATAGATATATCAGCCAGCTTCCATTCAAGATCACGTCTATAAAACAGGTTTGTTTGTCTTATTTGAAGATATATGCTTTTGAAGCCTCGAATAGAACTATTCAAGTACTAAGTTCTATTGACACCTCTGTCAGCAAAGGGCCAGCTCGGCTTTCACACAAAGAAAGTGATTGCAATTTAGACGGTATGTATCGGATTGACGATTTTGACAGTCATTCAAAGCGGATTTTGACATACGATAGGACACATACCTTTAAGTCAAACGACAGTATTTGTCAAAGACTGATTAATTAACAAATATAATGCACCACGGTGGGCCAGTGTAACAACGTCTGGCTGTATGCGCGATGGCTGTGGGTTAGATTTCCACTCGGGGGAATGAGTTCTGCCACTCAACACGCAAATTTCAGTCGGAAAGTTAAGAACGGAGTGTCTTGACAATAGTTTCTCTCTGAACAACGTCAACGAAAAAGTGTGAAACTGGTTTTTTTTTATTGTAGTAGATTATTCGCTATGTCTAGACAAAGTGCGGCGTTGAGTTTCACCACCCAACTTGAATGGATTCGGATTCAAAGAAGAGAACGAAACGTCTTGACACTAGGTTCTCTCTGCCTATCCCGCTATTCTAGGAGTACCAATAAATTGAAAAAAATATATAAATAAGAACATCAACATATTCAAATATTTAACGGAAATTTAGCTACTAGTTATTGTAACGTTCATTCGCTATTAGTAATAAGATACCTTGGAAAAGTTTATAAATATATGTTATTTACATGAGTGAGTATTCTTTTGAAAATAGCAAAACTACCATAATATATAACATGTATATCTTAATAATTTACTAGTATATTCCCAATATAATTGTTCCATTATAAATATTTTTTTTTCATACATTAGGACCATCGTGGCAGAGTAGATTAGCTTGTGACTGTAAACAAGCAATAGTTGCGGGTTCGATGCTTGCCCGAATGGATCTCCTAAATTATATCCAAATTACTTTCAATTGCCCAAACCGATAAGACTACACGCAGCGTTGAGCACCGCCACTCATTCGGGCGACAAATTTAGAACTTAAAATTGATGTACCTAGATATGACATGCTAAAACCACTATATTATTCAATGTACGCAAAGTTTGTAACAAACAAAAAAGTCAAATTACGTACGAAATCGTATCGGTTAGAGAGTTTCAAATATAACTGGGCCACTTCAAATTAAGCTGAATTTGGCTTACAATAGAGTGAGCTATGAAACCACTGAAAACAGCAATTAAAACCTTTTACACGTAGAACTCGACCTAGATTGATAACGTTTAGGAAACTGTTGTTAGTTTTTACTTCATTTAAAATTGGTTACTTATAGAAGCGATTGAAATTACCTAAAAAAATTATATAGGTTTTCAGGTTTATACTTTTTCCCCGTATATCAGTGTTGGTAAAGAGAACCTAACGCAGTGTCTGTAATGGCGGGACTGAACGCTGCTCTCGATCTTACCAAAGCTAGGAAATTACAGACATTTCGATATAATCGGTCCCCTTATTCGGGATCGCACCCACGACTAATTGGATTTAATCTTGTTTTCAGTCAGATGCTGTCGCACTCGACCATGATGACCTAAAAATAGTTAAAAGAATGGAGCGTTTGAACATTAGATTTTCTGTTTCAATGTACGCGAATTACAATAAAGTTTTTAACATTTTTTAAAATGTTAATCACACACTACGGTAATTGAAAAACATATTTTTAGAAAGCGTATAGAAATTTGAACGCCGCGGGGTTTGAACCCGCGCCTCTTGTACAGTAGCCAAGAGGTGTGGAATCGAAAAATCAATGCTCTCATTACGAAGCCTGAGTCGTACTGTGAATACATGCAGTTAGAAAATAGATACGTAGGTAGAGTCTTCAAATAAAAACTTTCGTACTATAAGTGATTTAAAAACACCCTAAATTTAGTTAGAACTAGCGCGGCGTTAAACCCTGCCACCCAATAAATAAGTAATATGGCCATTCCTAGTCCAAAACACTAGGAAACTACAAAATATTTTACATAAAAATAGGTATAACATACAAATCATATTTCCTTTAGTATACCAAGAAAAACGGTACATCGTATATTTACGAAGCCTTTTTAAAGCTCACGACAAGAATAAACCTTTCTGTAGAGCTTTACTCTATCACTTACCAGAAAATACGTAAAGCTGGTTAGTATCAAATTTATTTTTCACAAATCTTAAAATATATTTTGCATTTAATATTATTTCGTTATTAAACAAATAAGCTTTTTTATACTTTCTGAATCATTTTGGTGCATTTTGGTTCGTCAGTGTCATTTGGTGAAATATCTATATTTAAGACAATTGTCGTAGTTCTGCGTTTGTTAGATTTATGCCAATATCGTAAAAACTCTAAAACGTCAAATCTACAAAAAATTGGAACAAAGTAGTGAAATATAGTGTATTTATTATTCTTTGTAAAATAAAGAAAATGTGTGAAGACAAAAAAAAATCAAAGCACTGGTTAGCCTTCTTACTTTGTAATTAGTACCAAATATAATAAGCACAATGTTTATATTTAAATAATTTACATTTATTCGCTCCGGTGCAGGAAAAAGCGCGGCGTTTCCAATTTGGGAGGAAAGTGGAAAACGGAGTGTCTTGACTCACTGTGGTCTTGGTTCACTCTGGACTACTGGCTGCTACATAAATATTGATTTCGGTGTATCGAACCCACAATTACCGTGTAAAGTCAGAAGCTTACCAAAGGCGCCACGACGGTGTAAACTAATCAATCTATAATACAACCGTTTGACCGTTTTTTATAAAATAATTAAAATAATCGATATTGTCATTATAGTTTATAAGAACGTGCCGCGTGAATGAGAATAATTAAAAATAACAAGATACCATATTAATTAACAAATTCACCAATCAATCAGAACATGAATTTACATGAGACGAAAATTATTTTCTATTTATATTATTGCCTTTACGCATTTCCCCACATAGCAGGGCAGTCAGAGGGAACCTAGTGTCAAGACACTCCGTTCTCCACTTTCGACGAAACATTGCTTGTTGAGTAACTAAGCTCAAAGCCACGCTTCATCTTACCAATTGTCTTGACACTAGGTCCTCTTTGCTCCACACATAAAAAAAAATACGAATCGCATGCTATGCATGCATATAGATTTATATAATTTACTAAGCGACTTCACGCTTCGTAGCAAATAGCAGGGCTTCCGTTACGTTGAGTGTCGAAATGAGAATAATTTTATATATATACCATTCCTCCCAGATCGAACCCACAACCAACGCATTGACAATCAGACGACTGCGCCATGATGGTCTCAGTACCCCCTATAGTTTAATAAAGGTATATTTTATAACATATAGTAAAATTCGTCGTATCGTAATAATTTTAAAACTATTATATAAACTTCTCTTAAAATTTTTCTGTACTGATTTTTGTAACTAGTCTAAGCCGATATCAAAGGTCTGTTGCACATAAAACAGTTTCTATAAAACAATCGCTTACAGCATATTTAAAATATACTCTAAGCAGACGGAAATTGAATAATCTATTTTTATCATATACAAGTAGAGGTCGAAAATGGGTGTCTGATAAGAAAATATTTTAATATTGCTTATGGCGCTTTATCTTACAAAAGCGGAGAAATTAAAATAGTTTAAAAATAAAAAGCCTCTGAATGGAGATAGCCAAGCAATCGCTTTTGAAGTCAGCCGCTGTCTCACTGCGGCACTATAGCCTGTATTAATAATTAATTTAATTATATAATTAAAATTATAAATAAAAATTATAAAAAAATATATAATGTGATATAATGTGATATATAATGTGTATATAATAAATAATGTGATTCTATCACAACTATTATATTTCTTTTCCCACATTTAAGATGAAAATCAATAAGACAAATGTTAAATTTTTAGGCCATCGCGGCGGAGTTGCTGTATCCTCGATTGGTTGTGGGCTCGATCTCCAATTGGAGATAAGATTAAATAAAAAATAAAACTAATAAAAAATAAAATTTCTCCGCTCTAGCAAGGCAAAACGCTCCGCTACTCAACGCGTCAATCTCGATTTCGGGCGGAAAGTGGAAAACGGAGTGGCTCAGCCCTACATTCTTTATGACTTAACGAAGCGATAGCATACAACTAGAGAATACTAACCCACACTAGTATACACAAAAAATACACAGTATATGAATATATACCGTGTATTTTTTTTTGTTTGTGTAAATTTTAAATCTAGCTCAATATTTGGATAGTGTTTCGACCCTCTTGGATTTACTCGAAGCACTCAAGCCAATCCGAATGAATATACACAACTGTTAAAAATCTAATCGACATCGAGAGTTGAGTACGTGTTGCGTGTAATTGGTTAGGTAAGTTTTAATTTACCGAAAGCGTTTGTACAAGTGTAGCTTGTAAAGTATTTTTTTAAATTCATCAAATATATTAGTAATGCAATGCTTAAAAAAATATTAGCTTTCCGTACGATTCATATCTAAGTAAACTTTAATTATGGAAAACTTTTATAATGTTTCGATTTAACATTTTTTGCCGTAAAAATATATTTAATTGTTTCACGTTTTAATCTATACTAATATTATAAATTTTATAGTACCTCTGTCTGTCTGTGACTTCATCACGGCTAGAATCCTAAATCTTATATTAGAAAATTGGAAAACACTTTCAGAAAATGTACAAAAATTTGAACGCAAATTTTATTTAAATTTTCATTTTTAATTTTTATACGTTTTCATAAATATCTAATCTAACACACTACCGTTTGTCTATCTAAATAGAAAAAATAATTATTAAAAAAAAAAACAAGGTCCCACAAGTAGATTGTTGTAAAACCGTCGCGTCCACTTACAATTTAGTTATAAAACAATAAATTCATGATACAATTACACGATTCAATGAATTGTACCTAGAATTTATTTCACGGGGACTCCATACGCAACCCTTCACCCATCAACTGCAGGAACTTCATAGTGTCAGTACAATACTACTCTTTAGTTAGTGGCTGTTACTATAAATAAATTCTTTTTTGTTATGAATATTTTAAATACGTAAGTTTTTATTAGGAAGCAGCATCGCGCACTCTTGCCACAAAGTCAGTTGGAACCTAGTGTCACGACACTCTACAATTTGCTTATTGAAACTCAACGCCGCGTTTTGTGATATCATCATTTCAAACATAAATATTAGCCAGCAGCCATCGTGTTTAAAGTCAAACGGTGCCCCACTGCGCCACTACACCACTACGCCCTCAACAATATACAAATAAGCCATCTTACATTATAAGTAGTACTTAAAAAGTCAAAGTGTTACAGTAAAAATAAATAATATAAGAAAGTTCTTAATTAAGCAAGAAGTTTTCCTCACAGTTTCAAGCGAATGGTATTTGACTAATTGATTAAATACAAAGGTGAACCGTTCCCAAAGGGCGTATATAGTGTAGTGGAAATATGTAAAAATAATGTAACGGACTAAGGACATTGGTTCTACACACAACCGTTTACATACAATCAATAAGAGAGTGTAGTGATTGATGAGTTTAATTGACACAGCTTCACACTTTTTCCAGCACATAAGCGTACGTATGGAGACCATAGTGTCAGGACACTCCGTTCTCCGCTTTTCACAAGACATTGACAAATCAAGTAATGCATAAAATCACGGTTTGACAATATGATCTCAGAAAACGTCTGAAAATGCCCGACATCACAAATTAAAAACAATGCCAAAAGACGTGTGTTAAAGGTTATTACGTAATTAACGATTTTTATAAATGATAACACGCATAGAGAATGAAATGCTCGCTCCAGTCTATTTTAAAAGTATCATTGTCACTAATCAATTTGTAAATTATTGTATTGGAAAAAAAAGAAATAGACGTCCCGCTGAGTTTCCTGCGCTGGTTCTTCTCAGGTCTGAGGTATTAACTTTAGTGAACCGGTGGTAAATTGTTTGACGTTCAAATAATGAAGCATGTAACTTCTTATTTTGAATAAAATTATTTGTATACAAGGCATTGTATATTGAACGGCGGGACTCAACGTCTCGCTTTGTATTACCAGAGCGAGAAAATGAAAATAATTTAAAATAAAAACACTCTCCTTAGAGGGCCACAACCATTGTCGTTACATTCAGATGCTCTGATATCTGACTTCTTAGAATAAGGTCGTGAAAACAATAAATCTATATGAATTAGTACGGTATGTATATTTTTTTATTACTCAAAATCAATTTCTGGCTGATATAAGCCATGAAAAAAATATATATAATAGGAGAAAAAAATATTGTTTCAGGTACAACAATAACCAGTAAGAACTTAAAATTATATAATGGTTTTCAACCTACTGGAAAAATATCGACTGGAAACCTACTGGAAAAATATCGTGGAACACCTTACCGTGGGTTCGTCGATATTCCCAGTCTCGTTATATAAAATACAGCTATCTGTATTTTATATAAGGAGACTGGGAATTTATATACATTATCTTATAATTAACAAATATAGTTTTCACATAAAATACAAATTTCAAATGGAACTCTTTTCACGGAATTAATAGGTTACATCGTTTCGATCGATCGATCGGCATTTACATCACAGTCTACCTGTCACCACAGTACAGTGTTTAGAACGACGGGTTTTCTAAAACATATTTTCAAATACAAAAATATATGCAGTTTTTCAGGTTCAAAAAGTTTCGTTTATAATAAATATTTCTTAAACCTAAACTTCTAATCAAGTCAAAAGTTCAAAGCTAAGATTTTATTTCTTAATCTGTACTAATATTATAAATACGAAAATAAGCCGCTGAGCCGATTGTAATGAAATTTTATATATAGATACTTGAAGCTCTTGGGGTGAACTATAGGCTCCTTTTTTCCCATTTTGCCTGGAATTTCATTGGTTTACGAAAAAGCCGAAACGAGAATATGTAGCTAGTAATTTTTAAAAACATCATACACTTATCTATTAAATTTTATCAGATTTTTGCAAAAGCAAAACTGCCAACTGCACTCTGTACTGGTACATAAGTACTTATGTTATTGTAAGCTTGTTTTGAATAGTTCGAGAGGATTTAGCGCAATATTACAGTTTAAGCTGCTATTATACTGTGATGTTAACGTGAGAAATTTAAATACGGGATTAATTAAAAAATATTTATTTATTACACTTATATAAAGGCCATCGTGGCGCTGTGGAACAATGGCTGACGGTACGCGTTCGACTCGCATTCAGAGGTTATGATATTATGATTACAATTAAAAATTATATATATATATATATCTCCGCTCTGTTACTAGGTTCATTATGTATGACATCCCTGCTACAGGAGAGAAAGCGTGACGCCAGAAAAAAATTAGACCTATTACTTAGTCTGTTAATACCGGACTAAAAGGCGTTCCTTTTTGACTCAACTCCCGTCCATTCAGAACAAAGTGGTGGTGATTTACCAATGGTGGAGTGCTGAGTGAGAGTTAGTGAGTAATAGAGTTTTCCTGAGTACTCTTAAACCAACCTTATCTTTCCGGCTAGTGACTTAACACTTGATGGTAATTTAGACCAAAATTTAAAAAAAAACAATTTTTAACTAACTTTTGTATAGTTTGGGTGATTTATGCTCTACTGAAAACTCAAATTTCTGACTGAAAATCTCAAAATGTTAAGTTTACCAAAAAGTAAGCTGATCATTTTGCTGAAACCAATCAGTAAAATTTGGGGCAGCAAAATATTTAGTTATGAATAGAAAATTACATTTATAAGGGTAAATCAATAGTTGAATAGTAAAATAAATTAAATTAGTCTAACCTAGCTAATTTTATATTCAATCAAAGTGACTGTCCGACGTTACCGCTCACTGTGAACTGTTGAACTGATTATCGAACTGCCAATTCCATCATTTTTATCGCAGATTCAATTACAACACAGACAGTGATTTTCAAATTGGTTGAAATATCTCACCAATTTCAATTCCATGACGTGCATCAACTTGCGTTTCTTTTCAACAGACAACTGATCGTTCGCGCATAGCAGTATAGTCAGGGAGTACCTAGTGTCAAGACACTCTTCTTTCCACTTTCTGTCCGAAATTGAAATGTGGTGTGTTTTTAGTATTATAAGGCAAACGAGCGTTCGGGTCACCTGATGGCAAGTGAACACCGCCGTCAACTAACCCGTGTAACACCAAAGAAGGAACGCTACAGGTGCGTCGCCGGCCTCTAAGGTGGAAATGCACGCGCCTTTTGAAGGTACCCGTGTCGTATGTACAAAAACCCACTTTGAACATGGTGGTAGTGGTAGGTAGATGCCGTGAGCGTGCACTTAACCTTGTCCAACGCGCAGTTCTGTGCCCTCCACAGAATTCGACGTCCTGAGCTTGTGGACTCAGTAAACGATTCTCCAGTATCAGAGATGCTGGCACCCTTCTCGGATAGCCTCTCTTTTAGTACCGCAGTCATATTCTATGAGAGGTTTGGGATTTTGAGCGCCAGAGCTCGACAACTTTTTGTGGCTATCTCATTTAAAGTATAAGATAACACACAAGAAAGACTTAACGAGCTTTTTTTTTTTTTTTTTTTTTTTTTTTTTTTTTTTTTTTTTTTTTTTTTTTTTTTTTTTTTTTTTTTTTTTTTTTTTTTTTTTTTTTTTTTTTTTTTTTTTAATATATATATATATATATATATATATATATATGTATATATATATATATATATATTTTGAAAAACAAATAAAGTAATTCAAAACTAGAAAAACTACTACGACCATTTTTTAATTCTTATCATTCTAGTGCTAAAGACAAGAAAAGGTCTGAGAACACTCGAGTAATTTAACACTTGACGCCTAAACCGATGTATATAATATAATACAGATAATGTATTAAAAATGAACATATGAAGAAAAAAAAAATATGCATATTTGAATATGAAAAAAATAGGCCAAAAATATAGAAAGCTGGTAAATATTTATCAGAAAACTATCAACTACTCGATTATGTGAAAGACACAAGTTTCAAAGGTTTCCCTCGCGTTATACAATAAGCTAATAATATGGGGACGACGCTATATAATTGGCATACGGTAAACGGCACGTGACGTAAAAATATATACATATAAAATTTATAATGTAAGTTGAAAAAAAAAATATAAAAAAAATAATAAATGTTGAAATTTTACTAAGCAATTTAACGAAAGTATATTTATGCAAGAAAAACAATCGTTATTTGAATATAGAACATAATTAACTACATATCTCTCCGTTCTCTGCCTTTTAAGCATTTACGGGGGCATTGGGTTGTAGAATTTGTCTCATAGAACTAATAGTTTACACGTTTACACGGATGTGAAATTTCTTATTGATATAATTTAACACATTTAAGAAATCGAACTCACAACCACCACGCTCAGCACATACATATAAGAATTAAATAGCTTCATTGGCTCCACAATTAAATTTCAAAATCCAAATGGTAATTTAAATATAATTAAATGGCCTTTTTTACTACACTAACATTAACATATGAACATTAACTAAAATTGTCTAAATAATAACGTAATGAGACTATTTACAGGAAAAAAATGATCGTTTAAATTTAAAGGCTAAGCCAAATAAAATGCATAAAAATGTAATTCATTCAAGTGGTATGTAATATATGTACAAAATGCGTACAATAGATATTACCGTCATGGCACAGTTGTTAAATATTTAACTATCCACAACGGTCGCGAGTACTAATTCTTATTTAAAAATATTTTTTTTTCACGCGTTTTCTCGATAGGGTCAACAATAAATCGGTTAAAATTTCACCATCGACCACACATTCTCTAAACAACAGCGAAAACTCGAAAACGGAGTGTTAAATCACTAATACATGTGAAAAACAAAAAACAAAACACGATTTAAAATCAAAGAAAAAAAAGCAAGACATAAATAAATATACTTGAGGACTTAGCGCAAGCAAAAAAAAAAAAACACAAAGGAAATTTTTGAAATTTCATACAAAAAAAAAAAAACGTTGAACAAGCGTAGTGACTAAACTCACTGCAAGTCATACGAGTAGTGATACAGCATCGGCGCCGGCTGCAGCTCGTGTAGTTGCAAGTAATATTCGTTCACTGCGTAATCGCGCGCCATGGTGCGACGCGGCCGCTGGGCTTGGATGCCGCGCGAGACTAAAGTCGCTCTAAACCAACCCACCCTTGCTTTGCAAGTGCAACGCTACGTCCTTATTGGGATTTAGTACAACTTATAATATATTATGATCAGAATCAGAATCAGAATAAGTTATAATATATAGTCGCTTTTTTTTTTGGATATTAATTATAATAGACTGATACCGGTTACGTGGTGCCTAAGAAAACACGCATTGTCGCGATTTCGGGCGGAGAGTGGAGAACATGCTGTCTTGGAGTTAGGTTCTCTCTGACCGATGTGCCATACGGGTGCTCATGATGCTTATATTGTTTGTTATAGGTACAAATTGGTTTTGGGGAAATGTTTATTATTTCATATACGAGTATTGTCGTTCGTTCAGTCTGGTTACACAAAGAGCGAGGTTTTGTTACCGAATATGCGTTGTATGCACAAAAAGAAGAACGGAGTATGCATCTGTGTGTATCCAGCAAAAATGTTTTAATACATAAATAAATATTATACTTATAATTCATATTATACTTATAATTTCTAATCTTGATTTTACAGACCTCAGAATCGACTTTCATAACTTACGAAACTCTACAGTGTAGGTCTAATTTTGACATCACCGTTTTCTTACATAGCAGAGTCAGAGAGAACCAAGTGTCAAGAGACTTCGTTCTCCACTTTTAAATATTTTTACAGTAAAATAATTGTGAAAGCGAAACAAATTACAATAATAAAAATAACGTACGTTCCCCCGCTATGGTAACACAAAACGCGGCATTGAGTTCCACTATAGCGATGTCTATATATATTTTGGACTAAAATTGGATAACGGAGTTGTGGGTTCTAACGTGTGTGTGAAAAATGAAACAGAGTGAAGTGGCTTTTTAAAGATGTTTTGACTTAAAACTTGAAGTAGCTGGCTTGAACGGTTTTCAAGAGGCGCGGGTTCAAACCCCGATGCGTTCAAATTTTTATACGTTTCCTAAATATGTCTTTTTTCAATTTCCTTAGTGTGCGAATAACACTTTAAAAAATGTTAAAAAATATATATTAAAACTATAGGGTTTCAATGTACTGTATAACTTTAAAATGATTTAAAACCTTATTGTGTAGCAGTAATAAATGAATATAGCGTTAATTCTATACATCGACTCCATCAAGCAGTTAGCGGTTCGAATCCCGCTCGGTGGCACATTAATATTTAAATTACTGTTTCAATTGGTACCGACAAAATGCAATAAATGGTAACTTCTAAGAAAGTCACTAAATACAGCTGAAAATGGACACCAGTTTTGTATACAAGGAAGGTACTTTATATTCATTTCATTTCAAACGCACAAGATGCTGTATCACAAAAGAAAATTAAATAGATAGTTTGACGTCATAATATTGAAAGCACTTCCTGCTTTCATATGCCAGCTACAAAGGCACCTTTATGAAATGGGCTACAGTTTACAAAGAAAGGTTCAAAGTAATTGAGATTCTAGCCAAATTAATATTAAGCTGGGACTTGAAATTTATTAAGTACATCGATTACACTTACGCTCATCAGGGCAGCTTTTTTTTTAATGTACAATTTGTAAGGACACAAAGTGGAAACCTGAATGTGTAAATTTTTTTTTTTCTACTATCAAAACACTTCTACACTTTGCGCCCTAATTGAGTGACTGAGTGGCGAAATTCAACGCCGCGCTTTGTGTTACAAGACACCGAAGAAATGAAAATATTTTAAACCTTTCGCCTGCGCAAACTACACGACTAAACTAATTCAGTTTTTCGCACGTCCGCGTTCTTACTTTAAGCACAAGCTTTGTATAAATTTATAATTTAAATGCTTGTAACGTTTTTATTTATGAAACGATTTAGATGAAATAAACATTAAATGTTACGGAAAATTGACCAAATAGAATAGTCAAAGCTGCATTTCAATCGATTAAGTCGTCGAGATTAGTATGCACAAACGCATAGACAAATAGAAAAGAAATATAAAAATCATTGTTTTGGGTTCTATTATATTGATAAATGCAACTAATAATATATTTCTTCATATATCTTTCATGTGCAGACAGCGGTCAGTTACATTTTCATTATCTGTACAGATTTACTCGTTATGTTCATTGTATATGTACTTATTACAACGTAAGGCTAACGGCTTAAATTTTGTTCCACTTTCAGTTTCTAACTGAGAATATAATCAAATTCTGCGAACTGAAAAAGAGAAAACATATAAAAACACCCCATTTCTATATATATACATGATAACCTATATTTCAAATACTTAAATAAAAACAATACAAAGACAGACAATATATGCAATTTTTTTTTGTTCTACATAATAATACATAATGGTTGACTTAAGAACTGATGATATTCCGACGCACAAGGACTTAGATGACGAAACCGTGTTAATATACATGTATAATTAGTTTCCTCATTTAACATAAATAAGTTATAATTTCCTGGCTGTATACATTTTTCACACCTTGGCCCGAATTGGCCATAGATAAGCTTATGTCGACCGGGAAACGAAACTCAACGCCGCCCTTTGAGTTCCTCTAGCGAGAGCGGAGAAATGAATATGATTTAAATATAATTAATCCGGGGATCGAACCACTACCAATCATATTTACAGTCACACGCTGCTTTACGATATCGCCATGTTGCTAAATCACTGATTCGACTCAAATCAAAACACAGATCGCAAACAGTTAAAGTTTGTATATACTTATTATATAGTCAACAAAACTTATCAGTCTTCTATTTTGCGATTAACTCTTGCACCATATAACTAATAAACAATTTAACCGGCAAGTTAATGGATGGCAACAATAGCTGAAGCTACCGTGGCGCAGTGGGACACCGTCTGACTGTAGACGCGATTGGTTGTGGGTTCGATCACCATCCCGAGATTTTGTTATATTTAAATTAATATAATTTCTCTCTACTCTCTCTACTCTCTTTATGTGGTTGTTTTGTTTAGTGAAAACTTACTGAAATCTCCACATTTTGTTCACTTATAATTTATACATAGAAGAATATGAATTATTATTTAGAAACGTATACATTTTTATTGGAGTAAGCTGAATTAGAACCCATACTTCTTGGAATCCATACAACCACCAAACAATTTAGCCATACGTTCTCGTAGAGCCACGTTGAAATCCTTACAAGTGTTTGTTGCAATTTATTATTGTTTTTAGTATCTCTTTAGTAAGATTTTTTATTTGTTTTAATCTTTTTTTAAATAAATAAAACGAAATGTCATAATATATTATTTTGACAGTCTAAGTGTTTGTAGTGTTAAAGTATATATAAAATTACTGCTGCGCCCCCTGGCTAGTTATCACGGTACAAATTTAAAACCTTTCACTGAACCGCATCAAACCGGACTAGTAGTTTTGGAGATAAATTGCACAAACAAACAAACAAGGACCTCTCATCCCAAATGCATATATTGTCTCCGTACCGTAGCGAGTAAAAATGTGAAATCATATTTCGTCTGCTAACCCATATTTGTTTCCAAGTTACTACTTGAAATTCATCATTATTATACAAGGAAACCCATATTCTAACCGACCTATTTTAGAGACTTTGTATGTATGTTACATCATTTTCATTGGCCTTTTGTTTAGTTACTTAAACTGGTAACCCACTGGTCGCTGGTTCGAATCCCGCGACTCGGATAAGAGTGTAGAAAACTTGTTTATACCAGCCTAGTTGAAGAATATCTTGACAAGACTATACAATATGTATTTTGTTAACATTTTTTAAAGTGTTATTCCCACACTAAGGAAATTGAAAAAGACATATTTAGAAAACGTTTACGTCATATTTAGAAAATTTTTATACGTTTTCTAAATATGTCTTTTTCAAAGACTATACAAAAAAAAATAAGACTGTATATTTCGTTCCATATTTTAGTTTATATTTAAACGATTTTCTTTTCTCCGCTCTCTTAAGAAAAAGTGAAAAAAGGTGAAGCTGCTTAATAGTTCAATATGAACCTACAACCACCGTGTACAACTGCGCCATAATGATCTTATACAATTACTAGCTGTGCCCCCGACTTCGTCAGACGGACAGACCAAACAGACAGACAAGAATTATAAATAAAATATGTTACTATGTAAACCGTGTATAAAAAAAACTAGTAAAAAGCGGTTTTTTTAATATTATTACAAACAGACTTTCCAATTTTATTTATTTATATAGATAGATACGTTGTTAAATAAAAACGCAACAAAAATATAATTTTAACTAAAAATGATTCTATTTAATTACACGAGCAAAAACTATTATATTACAAAGTCCACAGTTTATTTAATATCATATAAAATTTTTATTATAATTTTTTTCAGTTGAATTACCATAAAGTTCAATTGAGAATTGGAGATTAGAGGCTGTGATGGGGCGGCACTGACAGTGTATGTGTGTATACTAGGGGCAGTGTCTCGGATTCGGTCAAAAGGTGGAGAAGAGTGTTTTGACACTACGTTCTATTTGCCTAACCTGCTAGAAAAAGCATGAAGGCGTAGGAATTTGTGTGTTCAAAAGTGACAGCAAACGCGCGGCTATATATTAGTATAGATTTAATTTCCACACAAGAATTGATTGCATTAACAAAATTTTTTTTACACATTTAGTAAAATCATTTTTAATGTTCAAATAGATTGTCCTGCATTTTTTGTGCCTACTTTACGCTTTTCATGCAACGTTAAGTGGCAACAGAGAACCCAGTGTTAAAACACTTCATTATCCGCATTCCGCCCGAATTCGAGAAGTTACAAATTGAGTGGCGGAACTCAATTTCTGCCGGTAACGTACCCAACGTTTACCACAATACAATAGTCAACATTGCATTTCAATTAGCGCGCATAAACAAACAAACAGATAAACATACAAACTTTTTTTTTTTTTTTTTTTTTTTTTTTTTTTTTTTTTTTTTTTTTTTTTTTTTTTTTTTTTTTTTTTTTTTTTTTTTTTTTTTTTTTTTTTTTTTTTTTTTATATATATATATAAACGTACGCCTAGAAGTTAAAAATTCTTAGTAAATTCCTACCAAATGTAAAATAGAAGGCATAAGTAAATATGTATGAAGAAAAAAAATAAAAATATAATAACAATTTTTATTTATTTTGCCCGTTGGCTTCATTTCGGTGGAAAGCATGTGCGGCAAGTATTTCGGAACACTAGTGGCGTACCCCGGGTTTTCATTTAATTATTCAACTAAGTGTAGATTTTACTTTACGTTGTTACCTAATTGAGGCCGTCGTGGCGCAGTGAGCCAGCTGCCACTTTACGCGATTGGTTGTGAGTTTGATTTCTACTTGGAAGGAATGATTATATTTAAATTATTTTGATTTCTTTGCAAAGACAAAGTGCGGCGTTGAGTGCCGCCATTTAATACGCAATGTCCCGAACTCGGGCGGAAAGTGGAGAACGGAGTGCCTTGACACTAGGTACTCTCTGTCCGCCCCGTTGTGCGGTGAAATGCTGAAAAGAAAACTATTTATACGAGTATTGTAGCACCGTTCATATGTGTATGACTATTATTTCTTTCTCTTTTTTTAACTCTATTTGGTGGTAGATTTCCACTTGACTCTCAAGATATGGTTTAGTTTAGCCTCTAACGCGGAATATTTTAAATTAAATTATTTATTTATTAAATTTACATTATTATCATTTCTCCGCTCTGGCGATTCGGCACTTAATACACAATGTCTCAAACTTGGGCGGAAAGTGCAGAACGGAATATTTTGACACTAAGTTCTCTATGACCGGGAAGCTGAAATATATATATATTGTTAACATTTTTTTATAGTGTTATTAGCACACTTAGGAAATTGAAAATGGCATATTTAGAAAAGTATAAAAAATTTGAACGCAGCGGTAAGCTAAGCCATATGTTCTAGCGGTCAGACCGCTTGAACGGTTTTCAAGAGGTTTTTTTTTTTTTTTTAACTGCGTCATAGTTATAACAACTTTTCACTTAGCTCTACTAAGTGAAAGGTCAGTCAAGTGTTTGAAGTACTTACGTTTACCTAGTCTGCGCGCTGCGAGTTCTAGCCCAATTTCACTACAGTGTCTGTAAAACGTGATATGAAGTGTTATGGAAGAGGGCCTCCTGACACAAGTTCTAGTAACTTACTACCTTTTACATCCTATGTAACTAAAGAAAATGTGCAACTAAAATATATGTATATATATATATTTAGCGGCGAACATAGCTATGCCCAGACCACACAAAAGATGAACAAATTAATTGTGAAACTTTAGTTAATTCTGTTGACTCTGTCATTCGTGGGCCACAATGACGTCTGTGTGACTCGAACCTCGAGTTTCGACCGTCCAGCGGACGGGGAAATATTGACTGAATAGAGATTCATATAAATCTATTAATATCAGCCAAAATGAATTATAAACTAAATTGACAAACAACATCTCTACGTAAAATCGAAATTAAATTTTCTAAGTAATTATTGACGATTCTTTTTTTTTTATTATTATTCTATAGACAAGGCAAACGAGCGTTCGGGTCACCCGATGGCGAGTGACCACCGCCGCCCACGACCCCGTGTAACACCAGAGGTGCTATTGCGGATGTCGCTAGCCTTTGAGCGGCGGAGCTCGGCATTACCTAATGCGAAACGCAGTGGCACAATGCCACCACTTGACGCAGGTTTTGAATGCCGAGGGTGGTAATGTACCAGTCGAGTCGGCCCATGCGTGTTGCCATCGCTGGCAATGTGACTCTCCCACATGTATTTTAGTCACCTCTTACTACACCTCCAATACCAGAGTGATCCTATTATAAGCTGAGCTCACACGACCATCATAAATGTATTATAAATGGGTAAATGTATATTTTCAATGCAAACAACAATTTGGGCTGTGTATACGATTCAACAGTATCGATAAAAATACGACATCGGTACTTATTATTCACACGTTTATTTTTGACTAGCGACTCACTTGTTGCTTCGCCTGCGTAACCTACAATATACAATATATAATATATAACATTATATGTAAATTAACATTAACACAATATTTGTACAGTGAATTGATTAATGTTTCAGCCGATGTTTAAATTGTTGAAACCTTCTTATCTATGAAGCGATTGAAATTAAAAAAAAAACATCAAATGTTAAGGGAGGTTTACCAAAATAACATACAAGAGTCAAAATTGCATTTAAGAGGGTAAATCATACAGAAAAAAATTAAAATTTCATTTCATTTTGGGTTTTGTTACATTGATAAATGCCCTCAACTTTAGTTGAAATGTTTTCTCACATATCTACAGAGAGGTATTAGTTACATTTGTTACATGTATAAAGACTAAGAAGTCTATATGTATATACATATAAAAATGCAAATATATATATATAACATATATTTTTATACCTTTAACATTTATATTGAGAACTCAGAGTGATAATACACTCTGATGAACTATTATTCTATTTTCTTTATATTTTATGTCTTATAGAAATAAATGCTTCAAGTTGTATTTGAAACGGTAACTACCTAATGCAACGAAGGTTCACATATTTGTTATTATACTATTTTTTAAGTCATATTAAGAAAACGTATAAAAATTTGACCGCAGCGGGATTTGATCCCGAGCCTCTTGAAAACCGTTCAAGAGGCGCGGGTTCAAATCCCGCTGCGTTCAAATTTTTATACGTTTTCTAAATATGTCTTTTTCAATTACCTTAGTGTGCGAATAACACTTTAAAAATTAAAAAAATATATATTTATTAAGTGTTCTTTACAAATTTAGGATAATAAAAATGTTTAAGATAACTTTAAACAACATTAACAACTTTTTTTGCAACAACTATTTTGTATATTTCGACCTTCCTCGATGAGAACATATAGGTCAATAGGCTTGGATAACTTGTAACAGGCGCTGGTTCGAATCCAGTCATGCTATATTTGATACATTTTTCTTAAATATCCGTCCTAGTTGAGGCCATCGTGAAGCAGTGAAACAGCGATTGGTTGTGGGCTCGTTTCATATTTAATTAAAGGTAATATTTAAAACATTTTTATATGTCCGTCCTGGCAGGATAAAGTGCGGTGTTGAGTTCCGCCACTCAACACGCAATGTCTTGACTTCGGGCGGCAAGTGAAGAACGGAGTGTCTAGACGATAGGTATCCTTATGAGGGGAAAAGCGTGAAGCTGCTTTTTTGTACTGTAGTCTCAGTTTAAATAAATTTTATCACAAAATTACATTACGCGTATGATACATTTATTCCACTTAACACGTTTTACGTACTGAAGATTATAAAAAATACTGAATTCCTCGAAATTAAAACGGATCAGGATTGAACCCGCGACTCTTAAAGTACGAAAGACTAGTGCTATAAAAAATTAAATGACACGACTTATCGAGCTACGTCGAAATTATTATACTAAGTGCTAATTTAGTAGAGAAGAAACTGTTTAGCATTTCATGCATTTATGGTGCGAGTGCCGGGCCCATTGCGTAGCGAGGAGAGCTAAGCTCTGCGTAAGGTAGTGGTCGGGACTTGCCCAAGTAGGACTTGGAACCAAGTGTAGGCTTAAGGGAGACACTCTTACCTAAGCTTAATTTATAATACATCTTCAAAACACGTTCTAGAAAAATTAACTGACGACAGTTCTAAACAGGTCGAGATTTTTTTTGTAGATTACAAAGATTTCGCTAATATACCGCTCGCCCCTACTTCTATCACGTGCAATGGTAACTCTAAACCTATTCTTGGTCATCTCGTTTGTCAATTTGATGTGCTTGTTCACATTGAAATTATGGTTTTTATGTCATGCTTTAGGTCCTTGCCCCGCAGGGGGTGCCCATGCGATCGTTGACCCCTCTCTCAAGTAGCCATACAGTGCTTGTATTTTTGCAGGGATTGAGCACCCTCATCCCTCACCCCCCGGTGTCACTGTCAAGACCAGTAAGGTCAACAGCATATAGTTATTTCAAAAAAAAAAACAATGATGTTTTACCTACATAACTGTAAGTTCTACCAGTATTACGCATTTTAGGTTTCATAAGTTTCCTAAAACTATTAACAGTAATGTATAAAAATTTTAACGCAACAGGTTTTGAAGCCTAAATATATTTTTTTCAATATCCTAATATGTATGAATAACACTTTATAAAATTACAAAAATAATATTTCATTAATATTTTTCAAAGTGTTAGTAACACACACGAGGAAAAAGTATTAAACGAGGCGCGGGTTCGAATCCCGCAGCGTTCAATTTTTATACGTTTTCTTATAATGTTTTTGTATGACTAATACTCAGTATACGAGTAACCATTTAAATTATATATACAAGTTATATATACAATCATATAAATATTAACAATATATTTTCATATGGTTTGTTTGTAACTAAACACTTAAGACGATCACAGTCACGTGTGTCGCCATTTAGAATAAAGAAAACGTTTATGATGCTATGACCCCAATTGCTAGAGTGCACCGGTAAGTAAATATATATATATTGGTAATTCATTATAGAATACAATGGGTTCATTTTATTCTACCAAACATATATTGGGTTTTAAGCAGACAAAGCGCAGCGTTGCGTTCCGCCACTCAACACGCAACTTCAGCAATTGAAAGACATATTTTCAGAAAACGTATAAAAAAATTGAACACCGCGGGATTCAAACCCGCGCCTTGTGGAAGCCGTCCTAGAGTTCAAGTCTCCCGACGTTCAATTTTTTATAAGTTCTTAAGTTTTTTTAAAGTAAAATTTCTTAAAATAAGTTTTTTTATAAGTTTTCTAAAAATATGTTTTTTTTAAGTTTTCTAAAAATATGTTTTTCAATTTCCTAAGTGTGTGATGGACATTTTAAAAAATGTCAAAACCTTAAGTTATTAATTTTGTATGACATGTATGATGAAAATATCCATATATTAATAATCATGCACTAAATATAAATAATCCTTTGATGTTGAATATGAACCTACTATAATCCCGTTCCAAGCATATACATACAAAAAGCCTAAGATATTTGATCCAAATAGTTACAATGCACCGGTTAGTAAATATTCGTGTTTCTTATACGTATATATATATACATTAGAACATTCGCACATTCGCATCAACACATGATAAAAACACTATTTTACTTAAAATGATTTTCATTTTTCTTCTCTGACAAGACAAAGCGCGGCGTTGAGTTCCGCCACTCAACTTGCAATATGTAAATTTTGAGCGGAGTGCGACACCAGATTCTCTCTGACAAAAAATATGAAATAAAAAAAATAAATAAAGTGACACTAAATTTTAAATATCATTTACTAGTGTAAACTTTACATATTTATCAAATATATTGATATTGGTATTGCCGGACACACGAACACAAAATAATTTTGGTAAAGAGTGCCAATAAAACGTCGGCTACAAAAAATAACTTCTAAATATCAACAAATCTATTCGTACCTGTAAATGAGGATCGAATTAACACCCATCACGTGTAAACGAGTGTATGACACACTGAGCCACTATGGCTTTAAATATGCCTATACATATCGGTTATATTAAAAATCCATACAGTTGATGCTTAAAATTAAAAAGTGAGCGTTCCCCTTCATAACTTTTTGTTGTAAATTCAAAGGTAACAATGAGGGAAGCTATACAAATCAATATCTGAACAAAGGGACTAATGAATGATATACAGACACACGTATGTATGCGCATACGGACATGCTATTGCAATTTGCATCGTCCGAAATAATACAAAACGAATGTAGGGAAATCTGCTTATAGTAAGCTTTTTCTTTTTTATATACCAGGTAGTCGAATGAAAATAATTTAAATTTAAAACTCTCCCTGGTGGGATCAAGCACGTATATCAAAAGACTCTAGTCTTACTGCACCAAAATAGCCTCAAGCAAAATTATGTGCCTATATAAAACTACTATTTTAATTAGATATTTACATCTTGTATTTATTGATTATTTACAGTAGTTCTACTTAATAAATATAAGTATTTTGACTTCGAAATATATATATATATGTATTGTAAGACCAAGGAGTGATAACCAAGTAGGCGCAAGTACCGCCCACGCGACACGCCCCTCGCCTTACACGCGACGGATATCGCCGAAATCGACACGAATAAATGGATTTTTTTTTAACATTGGATACATACTAGGTTTGTGCCGGCTTTGTGTAAAATTAAGATAGTTTTTTTTATCTATACTGTAATAAAACAGTAAAAAAAACAAAATGTTTGCACCTTCGTAACTAATGGACAGATGTGAATGAAACCTTTTTTGCTATATTACTTTTGAGCTTCAGCAGGACTTGGGTTAAATTTTATTTTTAGGTGTGGAACATTTGATGTATAGCCATAACAGTACGGCTGTACGTATATGTAAAAAAATAGCGCATTGACAAAAACTTATCTGCGTGATGGCTAGTTTGGGGGAACGGATCATAAGACCCACGCAAACGAAGTTGCGGACAGCTACTAGTATATAATAAGATGTTAAATTATAAGCATCTTGAGAAAATTACAATCTGGACATTAGAGGAGATGGCAACATTTACATGATAACACTAACAAACTTATATTAAATATATAAACAAGCTTATTTACTAAAATATTTTGTATTTTTTTTTTATTTCGCTAATTTAAACGCATATATATATATTTCCAATATGATAACTAGTAATAATATACCAGAATGTGTTATGCACATTTGTCAAACAATGGTAGTGTGTGTAAAATGTGAATTAGGAACTTAATGTATTTATATATATTGTCTTAATAAAAATTTAATTTATTTTTAAATATTTCGAGAAACCAAAGTGTTTTCTTCAAATATTTATATTCAGTTTCACGCTTTTTCCCGCATAGCAGTCCAGTCACAGTGGTCAAGGTGGTCAGAGAGAACTTATATATGTATGTTGGTAATAAATTATGAACTTAATATTTATATTGTCTTAATAAAAAAATAATTTATTATTAAATATTTCGAGAAACCAAAGTTTTTTTTTGAATATTAATATTTAGTTTAACGCTTTTTCCCGCATAGCAATCAAGTCGTAGTGGTCGAGGTGGTTAGAGAGACCTATATATGTAGATCGGTATATTTAACTGGGTTTGAGTAAAATTAAACACACAGTTTTGCAGACTACTAACACATTTTTTTAATCTGTGAATTTGAACTCATATGACAAGATATCTAAGTTTAGTTTATGAAAAGTTATAACAGTGTTATTCGTGACGGGAACTAAGATTTTTTAATATTTAATTGAAATATTCTTGATATTTGTATACGTACGTACATACTATAAAATAGCGGCGAATATATTTTATATACGCTAAATTTCAGATTTTTACGTCTAGTAGTTTTAAACCGTGCATACATGCTTGTATCTGATTTTATTACAGTACTAGCTTTGCCCGTGACTTCATCCGCGTAAAATCCTAAGACCCTTCGTACACGAGGCTACGCAAACCTTCGATACTAATGTAGTAAACTTACGTCGCGCTACTTATCTTTGGCGTGGTTCGTACATGCTTATTGCATCTTTCATCAGTGAAAGTTCCGTCAAAATCGGTCCAGCCGGAACAAGAGACAGACAGACAGACAAAAATTGTAAAATATGTTATTTTGTACCGCGCACATATTCCTTTAGTCAGAAGCGGTTATTTTAATATTACATAGATATAAGCTCTTCTCTGAGAGGAATATTTTAAAATTAAAACAAGGGGTTCACGCAACATAATACAAAAATAAATAACAATTAAATTTTCACTTTGTCTTGAGTTCAACTCTACTTCAAACTAAAACCCAGAATAAAACATTTGTTTAGAAACAATAAACAAAGAAATTTGATTAACAAATAAAGAAATTTGTTTCATTTACAACTAGAAAATAAATAAATTACAATTTATATTCATTGCCTAAGACCTAATAACGCCCCCGCAAAAGTTTATAAATTAATTTCTATTTGATTATTAGAAAGCCACGGACAATGTCACAAAATAGTTGTTAGTAGTTTGAAACATAGCTTTTTGAAGATATGATTTTTCGGGCCTACGGGCCTTATTGAGACCCCAGTGCCAAATAGACAAGCTTTTAAAAACCTTCATTCTTTTATCTTGTTTTTTGTATAATATTTATATATGCCTTCAAATATAAAATGTTTGTTCAAGATAGCTTAAAAAATAACACATTTCCTGAAATTGATTTATAAGGATTGCCAAAAATCCGAGGCTTATTAGGTGATTTTATCTAATACAAACATATAAAAGTCTTGGCACAGTGGGACAACGTGTGACTGTTATGGTGATGGTTGTGAATTCGATTCCTATTAGGAAGAATGATCATATTTAAATTATTTTGAGTTCCGCCATCCAATACGCGATTGATCGATTGCTGACAAAAAGTGTGTTGACACTAGGGTCTATCTGTCAAGCTACATTAAAAAAAAACTATAAAATTCATATTATCTATAGTTAAACCATTACGATATTTTGATAAAAAAAACCAAGTAAATACAGAAAAAATAATGTAAATATTCTCAAAGATGTTCTTTAAAAGGCACACGCGTGACCTTCATATATATGAAGGTCACACGAACAAAAGGACAATCGTGAAAGATGTGAAAAATGATAAATAACCCACATATATGTAATATTATGTATATATAACAAAAGAAAATCTATTGAAGAAGATTACTTAAGCATAATATGAAGAATTTACGAACAATATGAAGAATTTACAGTGTTTACAAAAAATAATAACCAAATTCTAAACAATGGGACAGTGCCGACTGTAAATGTGATATCTGTGTGTTCGATTCCTATTCGGTGAAATTATATTTTAGAATTATATCTATTAGGTCTGGTAAGACAAAGCGGCGAGTGTCTAAATCAAAATTAGGCGAAATATGGAAAACGGAGTGCCTTAACACTAGGTTTTTTCCGCCTACGTTGCTAAGCAGTAAAAAAGCGTAAAGATGTTGATTCCTCTTTTTCTTCTTGGCATTAATCCCGGCCTAGCCAGGGTCTGCCTTCCTACTCAATCTCCTCCACTTTGAACAATCTTTGGCATCTTCAGTGGTTAGTCCATTGGCTCTCATATCCTGCTTTACGACATCCAGCCATCGCTTCCTTGGGCTTCCGGGGGGTTTTGCTCCAGGGACAGATATGTCAAGGCATATTCTTCCAACATAGTTCTCAGATAGGCGCGCAACGTGGCCATCCATCTCAGGCGAGGCTCTTTTAGCTTGTCCGCTACGTCACGGACTCTAAGACTACCTCGAATGAATGTGTATGCTATCAGCCCGCGTTACGCCACACATCCACCTTAGCATCTTCATTTCCGTGACGTGAAGCTCCTGATCGTGCTTAGACAGTACTGGCCAGCATTCGCTGCCGTATATGAGAACGGATTATGCTATTTTATTTATTTATTCTTGTATTAGCTTCCCTTGAGCTTAGGTCGTATTCTGTGGTCGCACACCACTCCTGTGACCTCACGCCATTTTGTCTAGGCAACACTTATTCGGGCTTGGACATCGTGATCGATGCCTACAGACTCGTACAGCATAGCTCCAAGGTACCTGAACTTTTCCTACTGAACGGCTGATTAAAGACCTATATGCATAGTGCCAGAGTCCGGGCTCCAGCAAACGATGTACTCGGTCTTCGATACATTAAGTTTAAGACCACCGTTCTCAAGCGTTGTCGACAGGTTCACTCTCTACTCCATCGTCAACCGGCTCTCGTCAATGAACGCTATGTTATCGGCATACATTATCGTTACATTGAACAAGAACGGGCTAAGAGCTGAGCCTTGGTGAACTTTTACCGAAATCGGGAAAGGTTTCGTATTTTTCATCCGTAAAAGACAATCTGAGTTTCGTCAGGTGTTATCGGGGCAATAAGTCCAAGATTAGGAGGTGGGTCGGTTGGAAGACTGCACGGGTGCTGAGTATTCTGCAGCTCCTTGAAATAGCATCTCTATTTCTCCTTCAGAGGCATGATTACATAGCAGCGCGCCCTGGGAATCTTTGACGCAAAGACATTTTGTAATATCTTCTCCTCCCTCCTCACTCCTTAAAGGCAGCCTTCTTTTTACGAATCACCTTCTGCACTTTGCCCTTCCACCACCACATCTCCCCGTCGATGATTACAAATTTTCAAGATCCATTTATTTTCTTACTGACCTTTTCTATCAATAAATTATGGCTCCTAGACATTCTACTAGCTAGATAATTTTCCACAAAATATATAGAATATGGAGAAGTTCAGAAAGTCAATATTATCCGCAATAATGCACTAGTAACATATTAAAAACTATATGTTTCACATGCGAATTATAATTATTTAATAATTATTAATAATAATTATTTCATCTCACTAACAATTGCGCTATAGCATATAGCGCAAAGTCTAAAATTAGTAATAAATATAATAAAAATATGTATATGTCGTCGGTCGATCGTTTAATTGACCAGATCACGATATGGCTGGGCAATTCATAGAACGACGGCACATGACTATCCAGCCACTCCGTCCTCAATGAAATATGAAAATGAAATAAAACTTAAGTGTAAAATATATAAATTCATACCCACAATAAATAATCCATCATTTAGAAAATCACGCGAATTTTCACTTCATGAAGCCCCAACGCAATTGATAACTGAAACGCATGCAGGGCCCTGAACTTGACCGAGATATATATATATATATATTATTATACATTTTACACTAGCACTGAGTAAATAAATCGTAATAACTGTGTCGCAAATAAACGAAATTATCGTATTTAAATAATATGTAAATATAACATATTATCATGTCGGCGATCTGGTAAACAAGACAAAACGCGGCGTCGAGTACACGCAACGTCTTGATTTAAGGCGGAAAATGGAGAACGCTGTCCTTGACACTGGCTTCTCTCTGCCCACCATGCTACACGGAAAAAGGTGTGAAGCTAAAAAGAAAATCATCATTATATTTAAACGAGAAGTAAATATACTATGGATCCTTTTTTTTTAAACAATTAGCTAATGTGAGTTATATAAAAGTTTACAAGCCAATAATTGTTATTGAAATATATTAAAATAATAAAATAAAAATTAAACATGCAGTGTGTTTTAAGTTATACTTTTCTTATAAAGTGACAAACACGTTGCTAAGGCAACCAAATAAAGAGCTACTAGTATAAATAAATATATAATTTAATATGACATATTTTATATCTTTTAAATCATATATCATACAATGTGGAGCAGACGAGACAATTAGTCAAGCAATTTAGCCTAATTTCTGCAATTCGACATTGCGCGTCAATTTATCACCGTACTTTGTGTAACTAGATCAAATACTCAATGATGGATTCGAACCTATTTCCATTGGGGTACAATCAGATATTTGACAACTGCACTACAAGGATCTGTATGATGTCATAGTAATATATTAAGAAAAATAAGAAAATATACTATTTCCAATGCTATATCCATTGTCTCTTTATATAGATTTATGCATACAAAATCGGAAACTAAACACGCAGTGTAACTGCATACATCTCAAACATAGAATAAACAGCCATTATAAACCCATTATATCCTTGTTCAATTTTCCACGTGTAGATGTCGTAATCAAGACTACATAATATTATGTAATAACAATTGTATAGGCAGGTGGGTAATTGGAGGACGGAGGATTTCCTCATAGAACTTTTATTGTATTTCTTAAATCACTTGTATAATACATAGAGCATAGCTTCGTTATAGTTCTCGATTCAGTTAGCGAAGCACGAAAGTGGGTTAGGTCACTTAGAAATCTCAATGTATCTTATGCAGACGCAGAGTTGAGACCGGAGTCACTAAAAGCTAGGCTTATAAATTAAAACTTATTAATACATTAGATAATTTAAAATTATGTTTATCATTTATTAATTATATATGGTGTGATCGTGGCGCAGTGGGACAGCGTCTGTCTGTAAATACGATCTGTTGAAGGTTCGATCTGCACTCGGAGGAATGACTATATTTAAATTATTTTATTTTCTCCGCTCTGATCCCTAAGATAAAGCACTCAACACGCATGTCTCGATTTCGGACGGAAAGTGTAGATCGGAGTGTCATGACACTAGGTTCTCTCCAACTACCGATGTGATGCGGGAAAGGGACTTAAAGATGAAGTAAAATCTTAGCTATAATAAAAAATTAAGAGAATTTTTTTGTGACTCAAGAGCAACTTATCAATCCAAGCTACTCTGATAAGAGTGGTATGAAAGGCGTAGAATATTCGAGAATTTTGTAATGTTTTATATATGTACATTTTGATAGTGACGCAGTACTGAATCTAAAAACAAATTTTGAAACAAATTAAAATATTAAAAGACATTATTTTTTGTAATAATAATTTTAACTTCGCCTGTAACTTGGTCTAAGTAAAAAGATACAAAAATATTGGTCTAAATCATATTTGAAACAAAGATTGCCGTTATGCTATGGTATTTTTAAGTCAAAAGGAGAATCTAATGTAACACTCCGTTCTCAGCTTTCCGCCCGAAATCAAAACATTGCGTGTTGTGTGCAAGAACCACTCCACGTTTTGTCTTGCCAGAGCGAGATATTAAATTCGTTTAAATATAATCCCACGAGTGGGGATCAAAGCTGCAACCATAATAGTTTTACGTTGTGCCACTGCGCCACAATGGCCTAAACTTTAATATTTAACATATTAAAAATATTTGACTTGAATCCCATTGTGGCGCTGTGGGAAAGCGTGAAAGTCCCGTCAAAATCGGTCCAGCTGTTCCAGAGAATAGCCGTTACAAACAGAGAGAAATTATATTTTGGTATAATTTCTATTTTATTATATTTTAATATTACAATCTTCAATTTTATTTATTGTATAGATTATTTTTCAAATATGTATGTATGATTGTATCCCAGAGAGAGATACCAGTAGTTAATCATACCCATTGTCTAATCAATCGGATACAAGCGAAAAAATTCCCTACACAGAATCGAACCCGCATACACCAATATTTGCAACTGCGCCATACACTGTTCAATTGCAATTGCAATTTGCACTGTATTTAATTAACAAAAATACATTCAATGCCCTGAAGTGAGGGGGATCCGTAATGGAACGCTCTAGGCGGTATGACCAGTTTTAGTATTGGACACAAAGTATAGGCACGTGTTGCACCCTAGTATTTGAGAAAGTACTTTAATAAACCAGGCATATTTTTTAGTTCTTTACGCCAGAATTCTAGACAGTGCGCATCGCGTGGCGGAACTCAATATTGTCTTTCTAGGGTGGAGAAATGGGAATAATTATTTCCCCGTCTAAGAATCGAACCCGCAACCAATGGTATTTAATCAGATACTGCGCCACGATTGCCACAGTAGATGATAAATGATAAATAAATTGGCTTTACCAAATCGGCTACATCATTATAATGGTAATTTTCCTTTGAGATGTCGTTAAAGAAATCGACAACCGCGTAAGAGGAGCTATAATTGGTGTCACCGTACACCGTGTAATCTAAGTTACCCGTATTCCAGTCTATAAGACGACAAGGTGACGGATTTTTTTGTCAAATGATTTTTGCCCATAGTGGCGCAGTGCGACAGCGTCTGTCTGTATATGCGATGGTTGTGAGTTCAATTGTCACTAGACGGAACGATTATATTTATATTATTTTTAATTCTGTTGCCTGCCGTGCTTTGCGGGCATAAGCGTGAAACTTGAAAAAATGTTTTCGATGAATACTATTTACATATATATTCTCATAAGTGAGTATCTCTCCCAGCAGAGAGAACAATGTTAAGACACACCGAGTGACAGATAGACATTGCGAAGACGAAGCTACTGTATGTAAAATACTCCCTAAGTAGTAAAATATAAACGATATATTAAAAATAAACCAATAGCATTTATATACGTTTTCTAAATATATATTTCAATTTCCTAAGTATGCGAATGACATTATAATTATTTTTCTTTAAATATGAACCTATTACCACCGCAAGTGACCTGGTTAGGAACGTACTACCTCCGCCACAGTGGCATCTTCAATCTCAATATTCCACATTGATATAAAAACATAATTATACAAAATTTTCATACACTAGCTTAATAAGTTATTCGCAAGTACAATATATATCCATGCTAAAGATTGATTTTGAAAACCGCATCACAAACGTTGCTTGTACGCTACATATTTGACTTTCACTATACACACTCTTGATATGTTTGTATTTATGTTTACAGAGGGGATGAAATCAAATTTTAGATAATAGATAGCCTTTGACGGCACCGCGGCGACGGACAACACTGTCTGGCCCTATCTATAGTTATGAGTTTTGGTAATATTTATATTGTCATACGGCAGCGAAACGTCGGTATGTCAGAAGGAGAATGAAAGAACTACGAATGCTGTGGAGATACGATCTCTTCGTAAGTTGTGCGGAATTAGATAAAGAGATGGACCGAATGGCAGGCGTAATCGGGGATGTTTTAGTATGAATGAAGATATAGTAGTATGAGTAAATGAGTTACGAAAGGAATTTAAGAAGCAACGTTAAGCGGTAAGCGAGGCAGAGGGAGACCTCGGGTGACCTTGGAGAACACAGTATCAATAATAATGGGGGGGAGTACTTAAAACTGTGTTTTCAATTTATGTGTTCATTGCATTAGCACCCTTTATAAATATATTTAAACTCAACGCACAAATCTTTAATATATTATAAATAGCTCTAGAGTTAACAACCGTTGATACATCTAGGCACTTCCTTACTGCGCTATAATGGCATTTAAACATTTAGAAATTATTATGTATTTTTTAAAAAAGTTGAACGAGCCCAGATTCTGACCCACGCACCTTGGACACCGCCCAAGAACTTTAGCCAATTACAATGTTTATAGAGTTTCTTAAATATTTTCTCGCGAATACTTAAAATATTTAAGAAACAATATTTTTGCTGAGACATCGTGGCGCAGTGGACAACTGCGTCTAACTGTAAACGCAATTAGTCCAGGGTTCGACTCCTACTCGGGGGAATCAATATACCAAAAAAACCCATAACTGTGTTGTGCAAAAAAGCGATCGCGATTTCGCGTGTAAAATGTAGACCGGAGTGTCTTGACACTAGGTTCTCCTTGACTAATACGGAAAAAGGCGTGAAAAAAGTGTGATATTTTTGTTTTTAGAATAATAAAACAATTACTAACTTTTATAAGATCAAAATCAAAATATTCTTTATTAAAATAACAAGCACTTTCGATTTTCGATTTCGATATAGTTAAGTGTAGTAAAATTTATTTACTTTCTATATAAAACTCTATGAACCTCCGTCTACGACTGCAAGGTATTCACACTAGCGAGAGCAGAGGAATTTAGTCTGCCAATATGTGGTCGTTTGTTTATAGTGATAAATTATACCATGTAAAGCATAAATTAATGGATTTTTTTATTATTATTATTTTAAAATGATTTTCATGTCAAATAAGTGCCGTATAATACCTTACCTCCCCTCTGAGACCCTCAGGCAAAGGTAGGTTTGGAATTCACACATAATTACTATTATTATATAATGATAATATAAAAAATATATTATATCTTTTTATACATCTATAGTAGAAAAAGGTCGTAAGTAAAGCATATATATTTCTATTCTAGAACTAGACCTAAGTGGATCATGTCATACTATTACACAACCTAATACTAAATAGTCCGCAACTGAACACCCCTCGCTGTCTTTGACAAGCCATTCTTGTTAAAATAGACAGCTCTAAACAAGCCCTGTGCGGATATCACGTTATTTGTTTGACGCCGTATTATAACTAAATATCATGTTATTAGTATATAATTTATATGCTTTTATTTAAAAAAAATATATATTTATCATTTTACATAGACTTTTTACAAATTTCGAACAAGACCGGAAATTGAATGGCTCTGCTCTGATAAAACTTAGCGCGGCCTTGATAACTGACATTCCACTAATAATGTCTCGAGTATTTATTTATCGAGCTTTTATATAAACTGAATGGACACCTGTGCATTAGATCCTTAACAGAGGCTAAAATAATTCATAGCGTGTTGATATATTATTGGACAAGTGTTGTAAATTTACTTATATTTCGTTGCCTTGGCTCTTGAGATTCTTAAACCTAAAGAGCCAGTATTTTCCTTTAATACCTACCTACCTACAAAAAATCCCGCAACTGGGAATCGAACACACACCCATAACACGTAGTTACTACTAGTAATCAATATTTACAAGGGACAGGCATAAACAACAACGTCCAGCGCGCATCCCATTAAGTTGTCCGTCAAATGCCCCCCCGCGAACAAAAAGATTGTCTTGTATTGATACACGGATATTGTACAGACTACGGATACACTGTAATTTATGTTCCGCTTTGCGCTATTGGCTTTTATCTAAAAGTGGACTTTTTTTTTCAGCTTCACACTTCACGCTTTTCACGCAGTGCAAGTTAGTCGGAGAGAAGTTCTCCACTTACCGCCAGAAATCGAGACATTGCGTGTTTTGTGGCGGAACTTAATGCCGTGTCTTACCTTAGTCACCAGACCGGATAAATCATAATATTTTTCGATAATCACTCTGCCAATTGGAAATCGAGCCCTCAAATTAAGTTAAATTTATTGTATATTGTTACAGAGCAATATAGAGCGTCTGCCTGTAAGCCCGATGGATGGTTTCAACGATTACTCGGGAAGATAATTGGCCTCAAATTTAGATAGATAGAAAAGTACATATTATATAGAGTGGCCTTATTGAGCCAATTTTGATAAACGAGCTTCAATCGTTTTGTATTCACAAGTGTCATTGCCCATTATGCATTTTAAGAAGTTGTATTGCGGTCATTGTGTATTATTGAAAAGTATATATATTAATGCGTACACGATAACCAGGAGGCGCGGCTTCAAATCTCGCTACATAAAAAAAAATAACCGACGAAAAAAATGGAGGTTCTCAATTTGACATGTTATTTCTTTTTTTGTTGACCACGCATAACTTTTTACAGAGCATACCAATTTTAATATATTTTTTGAAAAAATTAGGTTTTCTCCGATTTTAGTCCCATAATTATATTAAACCTAACCTAACCCTAAATGTCGAAAAATATGGAATGATCGGATATTTTTTTTGTTATAAAATTATTATTCTACGACACACAGGGTGCCGAAGCAATCGATACTTTTAACTCAAAACATAGTTTTAAGTACTCCTTATAAATGCAAGACAGTTATTCAGTAAGAAATTTTACTAATAATTAAAAACGACATTTTTTCGAACAATATAAATAATAAAATAATCGTTATAAAATCAAGCACCATTTGTTAGGTATGAAGCAAGCGAACACTAGCCCGTCAGAGCGGCGACGTCGCACGCGGTCTCATAGAAGAAACGGAGTGGTGGGTAATGGCGGTGAAGCGATATAACGATATCGTACAAGTTAATACAAGTACTCAAATATCAACTCACAGAGCACTACAATAATACCACATAACATAAAATACAACTGTTGGTTACAACTACCTCTTGCACACGACGTTCGACGGAACTTCTCATATTATCTAAATACCTTTTATTTAAGATTATAGTTTAATTTATTACGTTCAAATAATATTTAAAAGGCAAATTATGAAACATTTTTTAAAATATTTTCCATTTTCGTAAATGATCAAACTAAATTTTTTTTAATGTCTAAGTTATCTCGTAACTAATGTAAACAATTATAACTTACACTTATTTCTCCGATACTTTTTAAATGAAGTCGTCAATAAATAATTTTGTAATTTCAAAATATAACATGGCGGCGAGTGTAACTCCAAGTACGTCCACCCTTGTCTTTCGCGCCAACTTCACGACCAACGAAAATGGTATATTTTGACAGGAGTGCAGAATAAATATGATTATGACTATAAGTAAAAAAAAAATGCATTATTTTAGATTAAAAATAATTAATAAATGTCATGTAAGATTTTTAATAATTTCTAAATAATTATTGTACGTCGTAGTCGCAGTTACATTTTTAAATTCTTGACTGACATCTAATTATGTGTGTTCTATTCTTTTTTTATGACAAAGATATTAAATAAATCTACATAATAACCAAAGTATTATACATAAATAAAAGAAAATCTTTTTAAAAATCTATGCTCTATCTTACTAAAATTTTACTATTTTTCCTAATTATCTGAGTAAATTGTATTTGGCAATTTGAATTGTTACCACTGTTACTTTTCAACAAATTACTTTATTCGTGAAGTGTACGAGTGGTGCTTGTGATTGATTATTGAGTAAATTTTAAAGTAAACGAGTATATTGCCGTGTTGTTGCCGCATGTGCAGTGCCCGTAGGACGACATGTTTAAAACTAAAAAATATAGACTTTTGAAAATATATGAATATGATAAAAGCATTAACAGTTGTAAAGTGCGACGTTGACGTCGAGAACTTGGAGCATATAAAAGTAAGTCTCTAATAATTCAATCTTTTAAAAAAAAAGACATATTCAGAAAACGTATAAAAATTTGAACGCAGCGGGATTCTTATACGCTTATTACAACTTACATTTGTTGAACGTAGAATTTCAAGGTAGCTGGATGTAGAACGCATGGCTTAGCGGTCAGAGCGCTTGAACGGTTTTCAAGAGGCGCGGGTTCAAATTCTATTGCGTTAAATTTTTTATACGTTTTCTAAATATGTCTTTTTTAATTTCCTTAGTGTGCGAATAACACTTTAAAAAAATAAAAAAATATATATCAATCTTTTAAATTTATCAAGAAAACAAGAAAACATCAATTTATTTTAAAATAGCATTTTATGAGATAAGTTTATTACTCAATTTGAACGTGGTTTAGGTTTATAACAAAAAATCAGGTACATGCGTAAATAAGAAAGAGATATAACTGAGATATTATGTTTTTGTGAAAGATGGCAGATAGGCAACGTTTTAAATTAATGAAGTAGTATGACGTCATAGCTGTTTAATAATGGCTACGTCACGCGTAACCTAGTATAGGGAAAAATCGCAGTGGAAATAATAATCCTGCGCCTAAACTACTGATGAGATTAGTTTCATTTTTTGTATACACTCTAGAAATATTTTACCTTATATGTAGTATATCTTAACGCAACTGAAGTACATACAACCTGTATCTGAATATGTTATTATAAGTTTTTTTACACTTATATTTAGTATAGAAAAAAACCTAAGCTCGTACAACAACGATACAATTTTAATAGTTATAATAATAAATCCAATATCAAATAGTTTTTTAATTGCTGATATAAAAAGGCCCGCTGGGTTTCTTAGCCGCTTGTTCTCAAGCCTGCGGTAATTTCTTTAACGACAGTGATAATGACTATGAAGATAACAAAGACGAAACAAGAAGTAAATTGTCTAGTAAACGTCCTTGTTTTTAATTGTTTATACTTTTAAGCCGGCTTTTATAATACAATTGTAGCCCTCAATGAACTACTGAACTTTAAAATATAAAATCGCAATTTTCTCGTTCCTGTACAAAAATAAAAAAATACCCTCTCTTAATTTCACGGCTTTTCCGTATAGCAGGGTAGTCGGAGAGAATCCCATGTCACCAAGACACTCCGTTCTCCACGCACCGCCTCAATGTCGACACATTGCGTGTTGAGTAGCTGGAGCTTTATTAAACTATGATCGTTCCTCTGCGTCGAAAACGAACCCACAACTAATCGCGTTTACAGTCAGGTGCTGTCCCACTGCACCATTATGGCCTCAAGCCCGGCCTTAGTGCTCCACTACGCTTAACAAGGTCAATGCTAAATTTCAGGTTATATTAATAAAAATATTTCACATCGAAATATCCTAAACTTATTTTTTTTTATTCTATGGACAAGGCAAACGAGCGTGCACTTACCATCAGGTGACCCTGATGGTAACTAATCACCGCCGCCCACGACCACGTGTAACACCAGAGGAGCTACAGGGATGTTGCCGGCCTTTCAGGTGTAAATAGACGCGCTTTTTGAGTTTATGACCACAATAGCTTTTACTAAAGCGCTCTGGGCTATTAACTATTGGTCGCGTGTCATTTAAATGTCTAGTCTGGTAACAAATAATGCCTGGCAGTATGCATATTAGAATCTTCTTTATTGGAACTTTAATTTAACAATTTTAATAAGTAATAGCAAATTTGAAAAAAATATTATAAATGAGACCACCGTGGCGCAGTGGGACCGCGTCTGGTTATGGGTTCGATTCCCACTAGGAGGAATGATTATATTGTAATTATTTTAATTAATTTGAGGAACAAGATATCTCGGTCCTCGGTTAATGCCGAAAAGTGGAGAAAGGAGTGTCTTGACACTAGGCTGTCTCTGACTACCCGGCCATGCGGAAAAGCGTGGAGCTGAAAAAAGAAATAAATACAATATACCTCGAACAGACTGACGTAAGAACATCCAAAGAAACAAATTTCAAAGCGGACGAAATTTTCGCACAACCGGTATGGTAATTAATACAAAAGACCTTGGATTGTATGAGAAACAAGTTTACATCTCATAATATATTTTATTTATGTTCTTATATAATAGTTATATTTATGCAAAAAAAGTTGATGAAATTAGTACAAAAAATTAAAAAAAAGCCTAGGTTTAGTTTCTCGTTGTCCTTATCATTATATAGCAACGGCATCAAGTTCATCATTCGTTCTTGACACATGTGCAAAATTTTTATATTTTTGTAGGACCCGCGCCTCTTGAATACCGCATGGCTTAGCGGTCAGAGCCCTTTGAACGGTTTTCAAGAGGCGCGGGTTCAAATTGACGCGCATTGCTAACTGACGAACAAACGAACGAACAAACCTTATTATTTAAAGCAAAAGCAGCTTCATGCTTAGGAAATTGAAAAAGACAATCCTCCAAAAAATCTCCCGCTGCGTTCTAAAAATTTTTATACGTTTTCTAAATTAACACTTTAAAAAATGTTAAAAAATCTCATAATGCCCGATAGTGAGTTTACAGTTTACGCGAAGCGTATTGAAGCGTTGATTATTTCTTTTTCGATAATTTAATACTAAACGAATTGTTATCAACATCAACTTTGCCTTCATTCGATGGCGTTAATGTTTATTGCCATACACATTGGAAGGTAAAATCCTGAATGCCCCCCTTAAATTTTTCAAGGTACCTACATGCTTAATTTCAGCTTTTTTAAAGTCACTAAAAGCTACTGACTGTGTACTGTCTGTTAGTAACGGCATAGTTTCATAATTAATATTTCATAGTACGTCGTATATATGTATAAAATGTCGTCGGCTTGACTCTGGCAAGGAGTCCGCCAAAACGGACCACAGATTTTGGAGGTATAATCACTTTTGTTACGTAAGAATTATGTGACAGGGCTGAACTAATGACTCTCTGATCACTACCACAAGGACGATGTCTCGAGCAACAAATAAATTATCTAAATCGGTTACAGTTAAGTCTTTGTTATAATCGAATAATGATATAAACGTTTGTTTAAATATTATATTTAAATAAATACCTGATGTGTCCAAATCGCGTCATGATACTGGACCACAGCCTCTGCCGACGGTGGCTCTACCTGCAAGCACAATAAATCTCAAACCGAGCGGGTCTTACACAAAGCAAACATACATACTTAATTTTTCTTATATTTTTCTATATAGAAATGCAGGTATTTGCATTGCTTTAAGTTTGTGGTTGGATCCGCTACTGACACTGACCGGTTTAGGAACAATCTATTGATTACCTATGAAGGACCGTAGTGTAATGACGCTACATTCTCTATTTTTCGAGATAGTAAATGCCAAAACTCAAAGGCCCCGCTTTGTGTTACTTCTTGTCGAATTGGAATGGATATTTTACTTGAACATATTTCATCAAAATATTCCTGGTCTTAGAACGGTAACACATGATTTTATATCATAGTCTTACCAGAGACCTGGCTGAGTGACTCAAGCTTTAATAGTCAATTACTTGATACGAGATATAATGTTTATAAACGAGATAGGAGCACTTGTAAATCTAGATCTAGGAGTCTTAGTATCGGTAATAAAATGAACTCTAGCAGAATTATCGATTGGGAAAGCGATTGCGAAGAAGATGCAGTTCGTCTACCACCACCTAAAAATAAGAGCCTCCTGGACCTTGTTATTTGTAATTGTAACCGAGTTTCCGATCAACATGACATGTACAAATTTATTGTTGGCGATTTTAATTTGAGCTGCATTGAGTGGATGCATTGACTAGATGTAAATAATAATGTCCCACAAGCAAACATTTAAATATTTGCGCCATCTTTTCTACATTTTTGACATCTCTGTACCGAACTTTAAGCCTAACCGATTGAAAAATAACACCTTAAATACATAATTAAACTTCCATAAAACTGATACGGCAATATTATAAATTATTTAAATTAGAGAAAAATCTTAAATAAAATCATCATCATCATCCACAAAATCATTCAAAAAAGACTTAAGTATTCACGTAAATTATTGATTAAATTTAAATTATATAAAAATCCTATAGTATATGAAATTTCTTTTAAATTAATTAGCGAGCGCTGTGATAAACTGACAACAGATGCTTACAATCATTATAATAAGTTCATGGTAGAACAAATCCAAGAGAATCGAAATTTACCCAGCTCTTATTTTAATAGCAAAAGGATTAATAAGAAATCCTAACCAGCTACAAAGAAAAACAGCACTGAGAAAACGTGCAATGGTGCTGATATATGTAATATGTTTTCTCATTTCTTTGCTACTGTACTGTATTATATACTTAAAACCAAAATCACGCTGAACAGGTCAGCTTATCCATAGTCAGCTGGAATATTGTAGCATCGTCTGGCGGCTACATTACGCTACTCACACTTTAAGACTTAAGCGTGTCCACAATAGGTTTTTATGGTACCAAGTTAAAATTAAGAAATCTAAATAAAAGCTAAAATACCAGCATCCATAGATAAATGAAAATATTTGAATATGACTAGTTTAGAGCACAGAACGGACTTATTGAATCTCATTTTCTATACAAACTAATAGATTGGCCAGAACAGTGTTTGGAGCAAATACAATTTCTCGTCTAAGTAAGCTGTTTAATAAAATTTATGAATCAGTCGATATACACATAGAGTCGCTCAAAACATTTAGAAGTTTATTGGTTAATTATATAATCAACCAACAATAATTTTACCATTTATTTAGTATTGTAATGTTTGATTATTTGCATGTATTTGTTTTTGAAATTTTTTTGTTTTACTGTCTTGTAAATTACTCATACTATACTTTTTCTTAGTTAGTTAGTATATTAATTATACGAGTAGTACTCTTTTTTGTTTAAAATATTTTACTTATAATTTAATTTTTGTGTGCTTTTTTTAAATACTATGTTTAATTTATTATAATTGTTAAACCGGACACAGTATTTGCATGTCGTGTTTGCTTTCAAACAGTTATACATTATATATATATATATATATATATATATATATACTTAGTTATTCATGTTATTTATTATGTAATAACCAATAGCAAACGATTTAAAAAAAACTTGTTATATATGTAGACTTCTGATTTTATTAAAATATTGAACAAAATATCAACAAGATAAAATGACACAGGATCTGAAGTAATAAAAAAATGTAATTTTCGAGTAATTGACGCTTTTGATGTTGACTAAAAGTTTTAAATCAAAGGTCAAAGTTGAATTTAGATATTTTTATATGCGTTTTTCAGTTTTTCATTTAATTTTAGGGTTGCACAGAATGTTGAATAACGTGTCTGTCAAAATCAACGCTGTAATGAAATTTTAGCCCAGAACAGGTCATTTTGTTTAGTTACATGGTATAGTTATTGTAAAAAAAAAGAGAATTTAAAAAAGAATAACATTTTTAAAAGATTACAATGCACTTTGTTATTAAAAACTAATAAGTATAGTTTCACTAATATAAATACAGACAATTTCTATTATAAATGATTGCCCTATCAGTAACAATTAAGTATGGACCACAAAACGTATATATCAATATAAACTTATATCATTGCAGTGCCCACCGCTGATTGTAATAAGACGTGTAGTTGCTTAATATTACATTAACATTATTAATAATTTCTATTTAATGATTTATTATGGTTTCTTATAAAGTATTATGATTTCTTATAAAGTATTTAACTTAGTATTTGACAGTTGTGAATATTGATTTGACATTTAAGTGATAGTATTAAACTTGGTGAATTGTGTTAAAATGTTAAAACATATTGTTCATTATAAGATATATATATTATATTAATTAAAAATATATAACTGAATATTTTTATTCCAAGATCAAATGCAAGATTATATGTACAAAATTTTAAACCAAACAAATTTGGGTCTAAACGCACCACTTAATAGGATGGGAAATCTTAAAAATATATTAGCAAAAAATTCAAACCTGGATATATTTAATGACTCGTGAAATTCCTATAAATCTAACCTTTGAATTTTGTAAAGTAAGAAATCCTTGACTAATTAACCTCAAGCCATTCATATTTTTGTATCGAAATTCTGAAAATGTAATTATTAATTATGTAGTTGTTGATTATTTTTAGTTTTTTTTTTGGAGTTTGGCCTTTTGTTTTTGTAATTGTTTATTTTTGTTTTATATAAGAATCAGTTTTATTTTATTGTTTTTTTTTTATTTTACGCGAATATTTTTGGAAAAGCCATGTAACATTCAAAATAGAAAAAGATATTTTTTTTTTAATGCAAAAAAGGTGTGAGCAAAATTTTTATTTACATGTAGAGTTAGCCGGTAAGTGAGACCTACTATGTAACAATGAATGTGTAAATGAATGCTACATAAATGTATTCTTAGTATGTAACGTTGGCTTCCTGAATAAATAAATAAATAAATGAACATAAGTTCGCTATAAATCTAAAATTGGTCAAAAAGTTAAAAAGTTATGTACAAAATTATTGATCAACTTAATTCTATTAAAGTAATCTAAAATCTAAAATAATGATATATCAGAAGTCTGGAAATCGGGCCAAAAGTGGAGAACAGACTGTCCTGGCTCTAGGCTCTCTCTGACCAAACTTTTGTTTGGAAAAAGCGTGAAGCTGAAGCGGAAGATACTTTATACTTTACTATACATTTTTAATATATTGTAGAACCCAGAACTGCTGGACAAGATGAAGCAACTCCTTAGCAATCCATTGTTTCACCATGTGCCCATGGCGTTACAGTGAGACGAGCTCAAGCCAGTGCCTAGGACGTTCGGCGCAAAATACGCATTAACTTGAGCTTAACTGAGAACTTAACCTTTCTTACCAAGCCTGCAAAGATCATACCAATGCCGCCTTCGAAATATGTAATAGAAATAAACTGACAATAGTTCTAGACAGTCGTCGGAACTCTCGTTTCTTTCTTTTAGTAAATTATAAAAATATTATAAAAATACCTGTATCTAACGCGTATTAATTAACACTAAGGCTTTTTTTGTCAATTCGTTGCGCCTATAATCCAAATAAAAAAGTACTTTCAAAACGTATAAAATATACATACAAACATGTCAAAATATATCAATCGTTCGAAGCTCATACATATTACATAGCCTATAATGTTGAAATCGGTAAATAAAATTATGTACAGAATGCATAAGCACCCACCGATGTTTTGACTTTCATGCTCGGAATATATCCCGAACATTTTGTAAACTTCGGCATATTTGTTATTAAAAATGTATCAAAATTCACATCAATGCACGCTTTAGTAGCTTTATTCGAAGACATATTTTTTTAACATTTTTTAAAGTGTTATTCGCACACTTAGGAAATTTAAAAAGACATATGTAGAAAACGTATAAAAATTATACGTTTTCTAAGAATGTGTTTTTAGATTCCTTATATTTTAGTAATTACCAGTATTGAAATGAAATGTATTCAAATTCAATTCTTTTTTATAATCTTCACCAAGTTCTCCTTTTGCATTCATAATTGAAGGCAGAGAGAAACATTTTTAGGAAGTGTATAAAAATTTAAACGTAGCGGAACTCGAACCCGCGCCTCTTCAAAATCGTCAAAGCTCGTCAAAAATCGTCCGCTGGAAACGTTTATAATATCCTACGTGTATGAATAATACTTCGAAAATATATATATTTATGTATGATGAATACTATCCGGTTATTTTCTCGACATTCTGTCAATATCAGATCATTCTGATGCACGTTGCATCAAAAACGTCACACTTAGTCTAGACAGGTTACCAAGAAGAAAAATATTTCTTAATATAAAACATTCGCAAGAGATCAAGTCTACAATCGTCGTGTCAACAGTTAAACACTTGTTGCGCCGCTATGGCGTAGATAAGGCGATATTTGTTTTAAAACCTAGTACATATATAGAAACGCCCCTAAATTAAAAAAAAAACAAATTACATTAGTTGGTAGATATATTAGTAAGATGAATGCCAAATAATAGAAACTTATAATTTTTCATTAAAAATCAAAATTATATAAACGAATAATTCAAGAAAACAAGTTGACATTTAGGTTTTAAGATCGCATCAGAAAAAGCGCCAATTTAAAACGTTATATTTAAAAAAAAAATGGTTGCATTAGAAAAAAACAGTATCGAAGCACATTCGATTAGTAATATAGAATATATATAATGGATTTTAAGAAAATCGTCTATATTCAGTATAGGCTGGGAAAGCAATACATCTTATCTTGAATATGACTTTCTATGAAAGTGATACTGTCAAGGAGATACAATAGATTTTATCCACAAGAGCTATATGCAAGTGAGATGGATGAAATTCATATTTAAATGTTAAGGTAATAAATTGAACTCTATAATGGCACAGCGGCTGATAGTAGACACGATGGTTGTTCATTCGAATGCCACACAGGGAATTCATTACATATGAATTATCTTAATTTTGCCCTTCTAGTAGCACAAAGGACGCGCAATAGGTTCCACTTAATCAACACTAAGTGTCCAGAAAATGGAAGAAAAGTGGAGAACGGTGTGTCAAAACACTAGGTTACTAAACACTAGTACTATCTTTTTGTATGTCTAAACGAAACTAAGTTCTACTGCCTAAAGTTACCACAGTTATAATATGTTCCATATACGATGCAAAGTGTGTCAACTTAATTTGAAAATATTATAAAATGAATCATAGATTTCCTAACAGGGCACAACTGTCCATAAAATAATTAACTTGAAGTAAACACTCGTATATCACCTGAGATGTGGACGCGAAAACCATTTTTTAATTTACTAAGCTGGTATAATAAAAATATAAAATATATGAATAAAAAAAAAACATAAATACAAACTATTCAATAATTATTAGATACACAATTACCGACTGTATACATAAAATTAGCTGGTGTAATAAATCCGTACGTAATAATAAACGGTTATATCAATATCATTAATTAAAGCCGAGAACGGAGAGTCTTGACACTAGAGTATGTCTCTAGATAGAATGTCACTATCTTGCTATGAGGAAACACCTTCACGTCATAACCCGCCGTTTTTTTATAAATTTAATTGAAAATCAGAAGCCACAGGTAAATGCCTCTCGAGTTTAATAAAAATATACAAAAATTTCTACAATATTTGTAAAACAAGCGAATGCTATGGAACACACCCTGCCCTCGTTCCATTGAACGACCGGCTTGTTTAGCTGATGTAGATAAACCCTAAATGTATATACAGATATCTGTATTTACAGATAATCCGTAGCGACGTTCGTTATGGGTTATTATGTTCGTTACGTATTGACTTTTAACTTTTTTAAATCCGCCACTCGTGCTAAGTATTAGGAAAACTAATTTACAATCGTTGGATGCCGTTGCAGGACGCCTGGTTAATGTGAAATGTCTGTTTTAGAATTATGAATATATCTGTCTTTAATTTATATAAGGTCTCGCCTTAAGTTTAGTTACATAGAAAAACTACCTTTTATTCTTATACATAACACTTATTACTATTACAGTGTGTTAGTTTAATACATTAATATAAAACCATTAAAAATATATTCGAAGCTTATTCAAAGTGTTCTCCATTGGCTGCAATACAGCACGCACTATTTCTTTGGGAAAATTGACTTGACTGTTTTAGGGACTCTCACTTATATAAACTGACGTATAAATCATGATCCAGTGGATTAAGACTAGATGACGGCCAGTCTTCAGCTCCGATGAAGTCCAGGACGTTCGTTTCTAACAAACATTGGTTTATTGAGTGGATTGAACTTAATGACTGTGGAGTGGATGAAGCTTCTTCAGACCTTTTAGGTATTTTGTTTGTTAAAACATTGCTCAATTGTTGTTTTCATTTTACCACCCAATTCTTATTTAAATGATCAGTAAAAAAATTACCAGACCTACAGTATAGGCTACAAGGTCTAAGTCATCAGGCGAAAATAAGAAAACACAAAAACAATCGTATAAAAATGACAGATTCCAAAATCAAAATTAATATTGTGTTTGTTTTTAATCATAAAAAAAAAGAGTTTAATTATTAAATAATAAATTGCCCACTGGGGGAAATTATATTTAAATTATTTCCATTCCTATACGCAAGAAATAGCGGCGTTGAGTTCCGCCTCTCAACACACATTCAGCTCAATGCGAAAGTGAAGCGCTTTGTGTCCTGGCAATAGGTTCTGGTTGCCTATACTGCTATACCCTTTTTTAGCGTGAAGAGAGATAAAGAGTAAAATTAATACAGAATATTTAGTGGAGACCCAAATCGGTAAATAAAATAGGCACCACTTTCTGTCACAGCATACAAATTTAATAAACTGCCATTATAATATGTGTAATTAAAAAACTAAGATATATATTACTATTAGAAATTAATATTGTTTTAATGTAAATTGATAATATTTTTTTGGCCATAATTTTATATATTAATTTTTCATTCAATCAAACGTAAACGCCTATTTGATTAATTACTAGTTCCATTTACCACCTTTTGATATTGAAACTTGAATCTAAAATTATAGTAACTTCCTTTAAGGTGCTACCTGTCTTGACTCCAAATGAAGACTTCCAAATCAGATGTTTGAGATGATTGTATGTATTTTCAGCTTAACACTTTTCTCTATTGACAGACAAATATTGTATAATGTCACTCCGTTCTTCATCACATTTATTAAAGTCAATGGAGAATGCCTATCACGCTGATCAGTTTTTGTTAAGGGGGAATTTACTTATTGTTATAGTTTAGCTAGCTAGCTTATAGTTTATCTTATAGTTTAGCTAGACTTTATTTTTATATGTGAACCGAAATGCACATTTTTCAAGGTATATTTTCCCGTCTGTATTATAGTTTAGCTGGTTTGTTATGAGTACATGAGGTATTTCAGTCATCGAAATCAATTATAACCATATAATTACACCCTAAAATCTAGCCCAGAATTAAAAAAGTTTTAATAGAATTGGGACAGTAGTTTACAAGATGTGCATGTACAAACAGACAAAGCTAAAAATTAGATTGAGTTTACAAAACGGTATAAGTAAGTGCACCTTTTAATAACAAGTACCAAGTTTTAGATTTAGTATTTGGTGTTATTGATATGAACCCCTTTACTAAGTATGATTAGTTGCGCATATTTTAAAAAATACTTGCCATAGTAGTGCCCATACAGTTACAGTCGTTCTGGACTTTGTAACGATAGTGGTTATAAGCTGCACTGCTAAGGTTTCTGATCCAGATTAAAGAGAAAAATTGCGGGCGTCATAATTAAAAATATCTATTATATATATAAATAGTGTGAATATGGAAATAAAATGCGATGTAATATTTTTTTTTTAATTCACAACGCGTGTTTTTCTCGTCAATTGGGATACAAGTAAATATTATTATACGCACTGAAGGAACATTAGCATTTCACAAATCATAGTTTCCGAATAAAAAAACACAATCAAATTTTTATGTAAAATTGAGTGAAATACGGGCCAACATAAATGCAATTGTATTCATTTATACTTTTTATCAAACTTTATACAGTTTCAAGTGGTAGAACTGTAGTCTATTTCTAACCGGCTGATAATAAAGTAGTAAATTATACAGTAAGCCGTGCACCAATTGACAAGGGGTCGAAATAAAGGGGTGTGGAAAGCAGACGTATAATTGTGTTATTTATTTTTCATAATTATATCATTTAGTAGAAAGAGGGAGGGATACCTAGTGGCTAGTCATTACGCACTCAATCCATTTACTGACATGGGATGTCGGGAATATTACTATATCTATACAAAACATAAATAAAATTGGGGTGTCTGTTTGTAATATTGTACACACGTATGTATACATGGTGTATGTAACAATTAACGGTGTTTTATATTTTTTGTCTGTCAGTCTGTTTGTTCTGACTAATCTCTGGAACCGCTGGACCGATTTTGGCTGGAATTTTGGACTGGCAGATAGCTGACGTACTTTTATTTTAGAATTCCACGCGGACGCGGTCGCGCACACAGATACTTACAAATATAATTCATATCTATATATATATATAATATTTTACACATCGCTCATATTTCAATAGCATAAGCCTATATCAGGTTGGAAAGACGACCAGGCTTTGTCGAAAGCATTCCCTAAAACAAAATCTTGTCTTTTTAAAATGCAATACTACACACAACAGTTCCATGCAACTTTTCCAATATTTCGCATATCATGTTTGACAATCTGTCAAATACTGGTTATTTCAAAGTCGTTCAAACTTTTAGCAAATATTAGAAAGGATTTATTGCATGTTCGTAAGGGATCAAGTGGACCAATACTCGCTATAGTCGTTACTTTGGTATAGAGACAACTTCATACTTCCATATCATCTGTACGTTATTCAAACTGCTGAGTCAAATGTCGACCGATTGTTTAATTCGCATCCAAAATCGATATTAGCGATATGAAAATAAGTATCTGTTATTTTTTTAACATTTTTTTTAGTGCTATTCGCGCACTTAGGAAATTGAAAAAGACATATTTAGAAAACGTATAAAAATTTGAACGCTACGGGATTTGAACCCACGCCTCTTGTAAACCGTTCGAGCGCTCTGACCGCTAAGCCATGCGTTCTACATCCAGTGTGTTTTTCAAGTATCTGTTAAATGTATACTTAATATACATTTATTAATTTATAATACATATATTTTCAACTATGTATATTTCAATAATAAGATCCTTATTTAAATACTTCTTAAAAATGATAGGTTTATCTGCTACCCCTTCATTTGAATTGAAAAAAATCATATTAAACATAAATAACACTTTAAGCACACTCACACAAAAATACACTGTCTCCGTAATTATTATATTACATGAAAGCTTCACACTGTATTCCGCATAGCAAATTAAGACAGAAAGAGCCTCGAGTCAAAACCCTTGGTTCTCTCTCTACGGCCAAATTTGAAACAATGCGTGTAGAGCGGTGAAACTAAACGCCGCGTTTTGCCTCACCAGAGCGCAGCAATAAAAATAATTTTAATATAATGCTTAAAAATTGATATCAAAATATTAAATTCTTTGAAGCTCTTAGTGTAGTTGAGAAGGTAGAGTCTTAACTGGTCGACTGTGTTACAACTGAATTGATAATTAGGATCGCCCATTACACGGACAGACACAGAATGCTAGCTTAGTTAACTAAAATTACGTACTTTGCATTTTAAGTAGCACTCAGAGAAGTTAATTAATGTTTAACTATCATCATATAATTCAAAAAGCGTCAATTAAAGTGGCTTTTAAGATTATTTTTACTAATGTTTGCAGATCCAAAAAAATATTTATTTGGAAGAGGTTAAAAAATATTATATTTTTTAAGCAAGTGCCTGTTAATTAGAAAGCGAGCAAGTTATATTTTATGGTATTTACCTTAGTATTTAAGTTATTGATTTTCATTTCATCTATTAGATAAACTATCTATCTGAAACTCGAATAGCTCTCTAAAACAATCAGCAGTAATAAATCAAGATCAAGAACAGTCGTCCAATGGTAGACAAGTTCAAATTTAAATTAAATTTTACTAACAAATAGTGTCCAGTTCAACATTCTATATAATCCAACTTAAGTGATATAATGGTTATAAATCTTGCGTCTCTATAATATAATGAAAAAGTAAAAACTGTATGTTTGTACGCACATCATCGGAAGTACTTTAAGAATTTGAATAAAACCATTTTAATTATATAGCATTTGGACGATGCCTGATGAAAGCCTGATGTAAATTGATAGCTATACTATAAAAATATAAGCATATATATTACTATTATTTAAGTTATACTTAGTTTAATTTAAACAATTTGGTAAAAAAAAACCTTTTTTATTTATGAAAATAACAGCGAATAGTGTTTTCATAAAAAAATATAAATAAAACATTAACATGTGTAAGGAAATAAAACTTTTCTTTCTAATTGACTGACCAAGTAAGCACTTGAATTAGGAGAATATTTATTTTTATTTAACATTAACCTTCCACATTCAAACAAAGTACGGGGTTAAAAACTGTATTGTAACATTAGGTTCTAGAAATGTGCTTTATTTAGTAGACATCGGTTTATGTCGATTCACAACAATCCTCTAATTTACCTTGTAATTATATTAGAAAGATGTTTTCGTTAAGGGCAAGTTTCATTTTTCGATCCAAAAATTACACATCGCTTGTACTCGTATATAGACATATTTTTTACAACTGAACAAAAACCTCCTGTCTTATAAGTATTAGACGGGAGTTTTCCGTTCAGTTTCTCCAGTGATGTTTTTTAAACGAACAATTCTTGAATCTAAATGTTAAATTGGGTTCCATATACAACATAATAGAATGGTAGAGTGACGCGTCACTAGATACATTCTGCCTACCCCACAAAATACTGAATCCATATTAAAATCATAAATGCGAAAGTAACTCTGTCTGTATATCTGTGTCGACATGACGGACAAACCGCTGAACCGATTGTGATGACATTTCAAATAGAGACGCTTGAGGGTCTTAGGATGAACATGGGCTACTCTCTCTCTCTCTTTTCACCCAATTCTTTTAGTTTTCCAGTAATTTCTATGTTTATGAAAAACCCGCCGAAAATACGAAACAGCTATAATTCAAATGGGCAAAGCCGCGTGCAGGTCATTCTTTATAATTTTGCAAACGTCACTTATATAAAGCTGGCAAGCTGTCAGCTTTGTCAAGTTTTGACAGCTAGCGCCTACCACAACACACTTTGCTTGTGGCAGCGGTTACTTACATCGTTTGTATTGCGAAATTAGAGCAAAATTATTTGGTTAATTAGACGTTTTGTTGTGTTTTTTATAATATTATATTTGTAAGATTAATAAAAAATTATAAATTAGATAGATATTTTCTTTAAATGAAACTCAATTCTTTCGTTTATACATTTATATTTTATGAGCAATTAACTAAACAGAATATATAAAACTACTACCTAAGTAGTATTTTCTTATCGCCAAGTCATTTAGAATTGCCTCTTTGAAAACTGTTCTTAGAAATATTATGATCCATAACCAACAACAAACATAAAAAAAAGTCAAGAAAACAAGTTGTTTCAAATATCAAAATTAGAGCTTTACCTAAGCGCTACAATTTAAATCTTTAACAATATTGACTTAATTTGTATATAATACGAGATATGAAAATTCAAAATGAGTGACTTACAGGTGTTAAAAATTGATTATATCGAAGGGGTCCTAGGAATTTTCAAATCACTCCTGTAAAGTTGTGTTAATGCACTTATATAAGGCTTAATAGGAAATGTCGGTATTTGGTTAAAAAAGATTTTTTTTGTTCAATGATTGCAACAAAGTGTATCATTTTCTACGGGAGGCAGAATTTTTTTTTTATTAAAATAAACTAGCATTTATGTGTTGTTACTTGATACGTCAAATCAACATACAACACATAAAACCTATTTTTAACACTTTTATAAAAGTGTTATTCATACACTTAGAAAATTGTATAACATTTTTTTATATTTAGTTGTAATGAGCGTATAAGAATTTCGAAGTAGCCGGAACTAGAACGCGTGGCTTAGCGGCCAGAGCACTTGAACAGTTTATTTTGTCTCCTGTAAAGTTCGTGAAAATTACACAAGCAGTGATGTTTGCTAAGATCATACATTAATATTTATTAAATCATTTCAACAATAAAAATATATTAATATAAATAATACTTTCTTTAGCTCTCGAGGCCATCGTGGCGCAGTGTAATGAACACGATTAGTTGTGGGTTCGATTACCAATCAAGGGAATGATCATATAAAAAAATCACTTCTTCCGCTCTGGTATCTAAAACAAAGCGCGGCGTAGAGTTCCGCCACTCTGCACGCATTGCCTCTGGCTAAGCGGGAAAATAACTTGAAGCTGTTTAGCTTCTTTTTTAGCTTACCAAGCTGATATTTGCCATGTTCTTCCTACGGAATTGTATGTTTTACACTTCAAACTACGAGAACAATAATAAATGAATGCAAGTAAAAATGCTGACAACAACTCGTATGGAATACAAAATTCTATTGATATAATATATAATGTATAAAGCTAATTATTTATTACAGGTTTTCAAAAAAAATGACATATTCTGTGCTTATTCGACATAAAAATTTCGTTTCAACTTATTTCTACCAATCGCGAGAAACTGAAGCTAACCTATCAATTTAATATTTATTGTGTCTTTATTTAATAACCAACGTAGACTTTCTATATTTAATAACCCAAAATGCTATTACGGCACAGTAGTACAGTGCACGCGACGGTTGCGGATTCCATTCAGATATTTAGGGAAATAATTATATAAAAAAATATATTTATCTCCGCTGGTTTCCGCTGATTGTATCTCGTACTCTTCACTTGTACCAATCTAGTATGATATAGATGCTTGAAGCTTTAAACATTATGAGAACAGATAAAGAACGAGGCCATCGAGGTGCAGTGGGACAGGGCCCCCCTGTAATCGCGATTGGACGTTTGTCGAATCCCGCTCGGTGATATAATTGTAATTTATTTATTTTCATCTCAGCTCATCGCTCTGGGGACCAAGACCACTCGCGGCGTTGAGTCCCGCCGATCAACAACGCGCAATGTCTCGAATTCGAATTCTAGATTCTCCCTGTCTACCCTGCTATGCGGGAAAAAGCGTGAAGCTGACTTGTTGTTAACAAAGCAAATTCGGTCTAGACTCAGGCACACTTTATAATAAAAATGAAACTGAATGCTATCTGTACGCAAAGCGTGTCTGTTAAGTGTGTTAAGTGGCGGAACTCAATGCTGCGCTTTGTGTTGTCACTGGAGTAGATAAATGAATATAATTTAAATATTATCAGTGTACAAACATTAAAACATACAAAATATTTAAATACTTATATAATGAAAATAATCACTATGGCACCGGTTACAATGAATGCAATTTTTCTGCAATTGCAATCGGCTAAATGCTCATTTGTGGAAGCTAAAGAAGTATCACCAATTTCTTTCTCTTTTACCATGCAGGCCATTTAAATCCAATTTTTATGGCCTGATTTACACCAAATGGCTTGAGTCATTTAGTCTTCACACTAGATACTTTCAGCCTAGCCGGCTATTATGCAGAAGATGGTTGAAATTAAAAGAAGTTTTCTTATATATATAAAAATAAAACTATATAACTTATGAACTTGGAATTAAAAAAGGATAAGTATAAGGTACTTGTTTTCTATAAATCAAGAATATATAATATATCAGTGTTGGAGATAAGTTGAAACAATTTATTTTAATATAAAACTTTATTATATAATATATGATATATAACATATATTATATAGCCTTAATACATAAAGGTAATGATCAAGCAAGTAAACTGCTTTAAATACATAGGTGAACATTTTAAATACTTTTTTTAACATTGAATATATATATATATATATAATACAGTCTTATAAATCTAGTAAATTAATTCAATTCCTTTTTAGCTTTATATTTGTTATTAATTTATATATATATACGAGGTGTGATCAAAAAATAGCCGTTATTTAAAATTTTTGTGAGTTAACGAGAATATACTTATGTTCGATTTGCGCGTTTTTTTCTGTTATGTTGGTACAAATGTCTTTTATAAATGTTGACCATATTAGACATTTTGAGACATATTGTCAGTTTGTTTTTGACAGATTTGAAGGTTAGTCGTGTTTTTGTGTTCTTCGTTTTACTATTCGAAAAAATGGATCAAAGTCACTGTATTAAGTTTTGTTTAAAAAATGAAATATGCAAGGACATTTGAAATGTTGACTGTGGCGTTTGGCGAGTTTACTATGAGTTGAACACAAGTTCAATTGTGGTATAACCGTTTTAAAGAAGATGTCAATGACCGTGGTCGTCCTGGGCGCCCGAACCACGTCAAAAAGTAATGAAAACATTGAAGCAGTGAAGAAAATGATTTTGGATAATCGTCGAATCACTATTAGAGGTTGCTGATCATGTTGGCATATCGTGCGGCATAGCATAGCATAGCATCTCATGCCAAGCAATTTTTACGAATGTATTAGGCATGAAACGTGCGGCAGCGAAGATTGTTCCAAAATTGCATAATTTTGACCAAAAACAACGTCGCCTGGACATCGTTCAGGAGCCAAAAACAAAACCGTAATCATGCCACAACCACCATATTCACTGGACTTGGCCCATGCTGACCATTCCCTCTTCCCAAAACTGTAGACACCAATGAAAGGAAAGTGTTTTGCTACGATTGAGGAGATAAAAGAAAAATTGAATCAGTAGCTGTTGGCGATACCAAAAAGCGCATTTCAGAAGTGATTGGTAGAAACGCTTGCATAAGTGTATTATATCTGAAGGGGATTAGAATTAAATAAATACTTTTTGAAAAAATTTAAAATAATAGTTATTTTTTTATCACACCTCATATATATTATAAGCTGTGTACGTTATTTGTTTTTTCTTTACAGTAACAATGGTCATGACACAATTTAATATCAATTTATTATATATTCAGCTTTATACTTATTACGCTCCATCATAAATTGTAAGTAAGAAAGTAATATGTATTATAATTGTATATATTTGACTTCACAGCATTTTTAATTTCCTCCTTAGAGGTTATGCTCTAATTCATAATATGAAAGTAATCTTGAATTTCAAGGCAGCAATAATTGAATGTTAAAATAATAATATAAATACTAACAGCAAAATTACACTCTGTACAGGAAACTATGACTAATTGATTATATATTTATTCAAATTTATTAATAGTTTGTGCCATATGACATTCATACGTAGTGACAATAAATATTATTCAATATTGTTTTAATATTTTTAATATAAACAATTCAGACAAATAAATTATTTTGTCTATAATTGAGTTCTTATCATGAGTTACTAATTAAAAAACATTTAAACAAACAACAATACAAATTAACAAATGATTTACTAATTCCACTAGCCATTTTCACCAGTTAACAAAAATAACAATTTTCCATACGGAATGTGAATGTATACAAAAACATTTTTAAAAACAATACAAAAATTCGGTCTCCTCTCCTTCACTAATGCTTACATAAAAGATAGTAAATAACTTGCAAGATTATAGCAACCAATGTAGACATATCAATATACTTACTGGCCACACTTTGAAGTGCTCGGCTGTTGAAAATCGTCCATCCCGCGTAAAAAAGCATGGAAACTTCAAGAACTTTGATTTTACAACTCCGTAGTTCGTAAGCAGTACTTTTATACAATATTCACATGACACCTCACACTATATATTTATTTAATAATTCTCCACTAAATACAAACGAAAAATGTGTAGTTTAATTATTTTAAAGCTTTTTTGGAGTTGAAATAAACACTTCGCACTATATAAAACCACAAAATAGTAAATGCACAGATTAGGTGATAATAATAATGTCAGTTGTCAAAGTACGTAATAAACACGTAATTTGCGTGCCGTTCTACGGTCGCTTTTTTTGACAGCTGTTCCATTTTTTGATATCTTTACATAATAAATATAATAAAAATGTAACTGATCGCTGTCTGTAAATGGAAGATACATGAATAAATATATTATTAGGGGCATTAATCAATATAATAGAACCCAAAACAATTATTTTTAATTTTCTTTTCTGTTTGTCTGTTGTTTATGCACGCTAATCTCAAAATGGGGCTTCACCGATGTAAATGCAATTTTGACTTTTATACTGTGGTAAGCTTGCCTTAACAGTTAGTGTTTATTTCGTTTCGATCGATTCGTAAACAAAATAGTTACAACCATTTAAACTATAAATTTATTTGTGGTTTAAATGAGAATGCGGGGGGGCTAAGGAACTAAATAATTTTACTGAGATATGTTAAATAACAATCTATACGCACTTAATGCTACTTCTTGCTCCCAAAAGTATGTGGTATGGTACAAGAGAAACATCTTTATTAGTACTAAGAGAATATAATTTTCCTTAAGGGCAACCCAAATCTAGAAAATCAAATTAATATTTTTGTTCCTTTAAAGCTATGAAAACTAAATATTTTAACTGTTTATTATTTCTTACTAAAGCTTTCTAGAAGTAGGGGAAAAACAAAGCCTAATGGCAATAGCATTTGTTACATTTAGAACCACATAAAAAAATATATCCACATATGTTTTGTAATAATTACTTAAATACAAATAGACAGATGAAATATTTTGGATATTAAGGGATAAAAATAATAAGACCAATCAGCAGAAATAAGATTTATTAAGACAAAGCTCAGCGCTATGGAGGCAATTTACAAGACAAATATGAAGAATATAGTGTTTTTTTTATATAAATGCAATATAAGCTTTGTACTGCTAGAAATGATACAAATCCTAAAATACAATTCTTGTAATATTATGTGTATGTGAAATATGTTATATTAGGACGGTAAAATATATATGTGTATGTTTCACAACTCAATTTCCAAATATATCCTAATATTTATTAGTTATAATTAATTCAATAACATAATATAATCTAATATAATGTTGTGTTTATCAGGCAATAACTATTCAATATAAATATTATGAAATTTACAGTTTCTATGAAGAAATCTTATACAATAACTATTTCAAATCAATTATTAACAACTTGATTTCCTTTTGTTAATTTAGATGGACTTTTCATGTAAGTTCTAAACCTTCATCTTGGAATGACATATTTGAAGGAATCGTTTAGAATTTACATTATAATAGAATCCAAAGTAAATGTTAAATTACAAACCCTAATACTAAAATATTGTATATGTGTAAAAAAGCACAAGACTATAAATATGTATAAAATAATAAGTGGAGTTATACTAGAGATATGTTGTTATCAAAATAAAGCATCATATTATTAAAATAACTTACGATATAGGTAAAAATAAAAGTATAAGAAAACCTATGTAAATAAATAGAAATTGATTAAGACATTATATAATAAATATAATTGATTGTATATTATTTAAAAATAACACAATTAAAGTAGCCCGTTCTATATATTGAATTAATCACTCATAGGCCTAATGTTACATTTAAAAGTTATAATTATTTGTTATAAGGAAAAGTTTGTAAAAACGAAATGACAGGACAATTTTATGAAAAAATGACAGTGATGGAAAGTAACTAACTTTTAAATTTACATAATTGTGACTTAAATTATAATTGACGTTTAATTCCGTCCAAATAACAGAAGAACCTCCATAGTATTCACTCCAAAAGACGCTACTTTCTACGCGTGAATTAATTTCAACAAATGTCAAAGTCAGTGTTATATGTCAAACGAACTGTCCGAGTTGAACATTTTACAGATAAACAAATACAGATAGTATTATCAAAATTAAACCAATTTCAGAAATCGTTTCGAATATTTTAGAAGATAGTTTTTTTTTTAATGAAATCACCAACGTACGACATTTGTTATGAATTAATTCACATTTGGGATAGCAAATAAAATTGTCTCAGCGATGGGTGTTCTACGGTAAGCTACTGCGGGGTGGAGCTTAATGCCATCCATAAGCAGCTACGTTTAATTCTTCGAATTAGACGGCTGGTTCTTTGGTGGTATCTGAAATTAAGAAAAATATTGTTAAAATAAGTCGTTTTTACGCTTCAGCTTCACTTGTTTTTGCGCTTAGGAGGATGAACGGAGTGAACGTATTGTCAAGTCAGACTCCTTGGCGGAATTCAACACGCAATTTCGCACACTATGTTACCATTAATAATATTTGTATGTAGTGATAAAAAAAAATATTATTATATTATACAGTTGTGTCTCACTACTTGTCAGTTGATGAGCATAGGTTCGATTCCCACTCGTGGTATAAATGCAATCGTTATATTCTTAACTTCCGGTCTGGTTATATAAACAGCAAGTTTTTAGATATTCATGACGCGCATATTTGAAAAACGGCAAAAATGGAAATAAATTTTAATTTTTACTTATACTAAATGTGAGTTAAAATATTAAAACATAAAACAAAACTCATATTCTTATGAAAGATGTTATGGAAGTAAAATGTAAACATATTTTTAAACTAATATATAAATATTTCTTGAAGAAATATGGTTTACGAGAAGCGAATGTAAACTCTAAACATTCTAAACAAGGTCTAAATAGAACTTACGGTAGCACGCTGGTCCTCCATACGACCAGCTTGGGCCCTCATGATCTTTGAAAAGAAATCGTCCTCATCGCCTTCTTCAGATTCAGTTTTTTGTGCCGCTGCCGGCAGAGCAGTGCGCTGGTCCTCCAGCCGCGTACCCTTTTTACCGGAAACAATTTTTTATATTAATTTCATTTTAGTACTAGCTGTGCCCGTGACTTCATCCGCATGAAATTCTAAAATAAGTTGCCCTTACTCCTTATTACATCAGCTATCTGCTAGTGAAAGTCCCGTTAAAATCGGTCCAGATATTTCAGAGATTTCAAATTATGTTAAATTTGCATAAAGTAGAAAAAATCAGGAAGATAATACTGGGGCTCTATGCCTTGGTTGCAAATTATACGAGTATAGGTTATAGCATCACACATTTGTAAAAACAGTATTCCAAAAATTTGAAAACAGAGTGATCTCTCTCCTTGCGAAACTTATTTAATTGAAATTTACTTTCGGCTGTTTTTTTAGTTAAAAATTATGCAATAAACGAAAAAAAAAAGCATAGATATATTCATATGTGAGCAAAAATGATTTTCAATAATATAATATATACAAAAGTGTCATGTTAAATTTTAAAATTCGCATTTTATTTGTTTATATAAATATAAATAACCTACCAAGAAATATGTTCCTTGAGTGGATTATTGAAATATTCCTTTATACTTTTTATATTTTTTTTTTAAACAACCAGCGCTAGTTTTTTGAATTAATCAATAACAAAATGTACGAGGTTCGAATTCAAAAGATATTGAGAATTTCCTTACGCTTAATTAAATATTAAAAAGAGGAGACTTTAGTTCGACACGTGTTTTTCTAACAGTTTCAACATCGACGGAATGAAATTTTTAATTAAGAATTAAATAGTTAGAAATAAATAATAATATAAAAATCGCTACAAAAGTCAGAAATTCTAGCTTTCTAGAGAACAAAAGTGGCCAGTTTTTTATATGTCAATGAAATTATTTAACAAGTAATGTCCTCTCTCTTTAAAACATTATATACAAATTTATTTCATTCTTTTGAATGTGTTAATATACATTTTAGTTTAGTTCACAACTTTTAACGAGTAATTCGTTTATATATATATATGATCATATTTTTTTTCTTTTTTTAATTTGTCCTTTTTTTTTGTTTTATTATGTTTTTATTTATATAATAATAGATTTTATCTAGAATCTTGTTGAATTTGTCACATCCATCCCTTAATTATGTTAGGACAAGGATGATGCTGGAAAACAGCGCTGTAGAGACGACAAGTCTCACAGCACACGCTGAGCCTCATTACCTTTACCGTTTTCTTCTTATATATTAGACATTTCTTTTTTTTGTTTAAGCTTATTGAATTATGAATTTGAATTTTGAGTTAGCCTTTAGCTACAAGATAGAAATAAAAGTTGAAACTGTTAAACGGTTTAAAACGCTTCCGAAAAAATGTAATACCTATGTCCAAGAGGAGTTTATATCACAGGCACATAGGAAATATTAGTTTAAGCGCGTGCGATGATAATTGTTATTTTCCGGCTCCGCAGGTCGTCAGTGAGCTTTTTCCGCTCTTTACACTACGCTATCCCAGCTAGGGTGTTTATCTGATACATTGGTGTTTTAGTTAAATCGCCTAAAATAAAGTATACGAAGGAAATCCAAAAAGAAATAAATTCTTGCTCATCTTATATTTTCAATGAATTGTCGTTAACGTATGCAAATATTATTATTGTAAAAAAAAAATTATTAATTCTTCAGATGCTGAAAGCAGCCGATGAGTTCCTTGTTCGGCTTACCCGGAGCTTTCCGTAGGTGTTACAATACACATATACGTATTTACGTTAATTGACATTAGATTCTTCTACTTGTAATAAACTATATAAATAAATTAGTTTTTTAAATTCTCGGTTTCCTTACCTGCACTCTAGCTAGGACCTCTATAAAGTCCTCCTCAGGCTTGGGCCGGGAAGTGGGCATGGAACGCCCCGGCAGAGTTCCCTGAGGGTTAACAGGGCGAAGCTCCGCCCTTTGATCGTTAATCCTATCGCCTTGAAGCGTGGAGATCAAGGTTAACATCTCCTGGGTACCTTCCGGAGGGCTGGAAATAAATATTCATTATGAAAACTGACTGAAGTTTGTATGGTCTTCTAAAATCAAATTTTCTACTTAAAATCTAAAATAACATAAGATGAGACAGGAAGTAGACTTCAGTTGACCTTTGAGTCCACAGTGTCGGTGATACTGAGGACCCGACGGAGGGCATGGACGTAGAGGTAGTTGACAGTGAACGAAGCGAAAGAGGTATGCCCGGAAGTTCCCTCTGCATACCACGCAAAGGATATATTGTTAAGCTAAAAAAAACAGTTCATAAGAAATTTACACCAACGCAGCACAGCTGGAAAATATCTAATCAATCATATATCTGACGGTTGGCGGTTTGATTCCCATTCGTACGAATGTTCCAACGGCCCTGCTACTTCAAACATGTCTAAAAGTGCTGTTAGTGCGTCAACAGGAATAATTAAGCGCTAGGATGTGTCGGCGTACCCGGTATGGTGCGGGAGATGTCTTGCATAAATAAAAGGTGAGTATTTTATACTTAAGAAGACACATAGCTTATATTCTAAACTGATGTCGATGCCGCTATTGTATCGATTTTATTGAAACGTCAACAATCGTGAAAAAAGACAAGTTTAAAAGACCAGAGTCAACCCCAAACTATCTTAGCTTTACTTGGTACGACGCGTTGAATTCAATCAATTCAATGAATAATTTTTTTTTTGTTAGTAATAAATTAACGTAACACCTCTTATTGTTTATTATTGTTAGAGGGTTAGATGGGTTTATATCACCGAGCATTGCTGAATAGGGTATAAATATAATAGCTTACGGGTAATCCCAGAAATCAAATGTCATGTTAATATTTCATGCCTTATGAGTTCGAGCATATCAAAATTATACGAAGCAGCCTTAGTTTATAAAAGGTTCCAAGCTAATGAACAGTTCGTAATATTCTTTACAACGCACCTTTGATAGGGGAGAAATTAGTATATCATTGTTAAAAGGAACTGTCAGTAATTTGAAATTAATTAATTTGACGCCCTCGTGGCGCCGTCGGACAGTGAAAGCTGAATGCCTAAATAGTGGAGCTTTGATCCGCTCTTGAAGGACTACTCATTTTTCTGTTTCACGTTTTATATATAAACAGGGAAAAGTTAGTATCATGGCACTCCGTTTTCTGCAGTTCGCTGAAATTGCATGATTAATGACGGAACTCAACGCCGCATTTGGTCCTGCGAGGACAGAGAAGTGAAATAGCCTCTTGGCTTCTATATTATTTATTTTTCATTTGCTGCAATAAACACAGAATTGGGCGGAAATTAGATATTGGTTTTACACAAATTTTTTAAATAGAGAAATTAGATATTAGATATTGGTATTAACACACAAGGTTTCATGTACCTTAAATCTAGACTGCTTCAATACTCAAGAAAGTTCTTACTAAACTGACTGACTTCAGTCTGAGCTTCAAGCTTCGGTGAACAATGTTTCAATTGGATCGTGGCCAGCTAGCTTTCCATTATTGTATTAGAACACTCGCGTGTAATAATTGTACGACAGGCTATTCTAAATCACCGAAAGTCAAAAATGTCAAAATGATTTCAAAACTTAACAACTACTTGTTGGTTCGCGCAACAACTACGCTACAATATATTATGATTTGAGGTTGGAATGGGTGAGGTGAGGAAATTTAGGATTGAAACAAGGAAAGGAAAAGCTTTAAAATAAATTACGTATGAAATAAATTCTTAAGCTCTCACAGACGAAGTCACAAGGAAAAACGAGTCGTAAATATCTTTTAATAAAATCTGACAAATTTACCCTGTGGCGTCTACCACAATTTCCGTAGGTGCAGAGTACAGAAAACGTCCCAAACACATTCCGCACTTCAATTTCTACCATTTTAGATACATCGAAAACCTATCACTGACCTTAATCTATCCAAAACACACAACTATAAATCGGAATTCGCCCTTTAAGAATATTTGAAGTGATAACACCACGATGACATCATAGTTTATATACATGGTGTTTAAAAATATTTACATTTTTCACACATATATATTGATTAAATAAAAAACTTATGCCAATCGATAATTTTGTATCAAACGAAGTCTAACTACATTTTACACTCTCTGCATTTTAATTAAAACCCTGACGCTAGTCAAAACTTCATAGAAACGCCCTCAGTAGTTAGTTACATACTTGCATACATTGCATTTCAATTATTATTGATTCTATAATTTTTAACATATACAAAATATATAATACTTCTAACTGTAAACAAGATTGGTTGTGGGTTAGATTCCCATTTAGGGGTAATGATTGAAGCCGGAGTGTCACGACACTATGTTCTCTGTTTCTTCACGCTTTATACCTAATACCAGTATTTGGCCAATGATTTCCAATATACATACGACCTAATAATGTAACAGAAACTACAAAATATTTTACTATTTAAGAATTGAAGTCATATCCCACTCGCTCATAATAAAAGACGACCAAAAACTACGATCACGATGCTACATGTCACAATCACTTTAATTTTAATAAAGCGAGCTAAAAGTAAAAAATAAAAGACCAATAACGCAAGGTTAAATGTTTAATGAAAACCAGCTGAAATTCTATTTATAAATATATCAATAGCGGACCATTTTATATTATATATAAAACCATTTTATATTTAATGTGTAAACTCTGTATTAATTATATTGATTGTGATAAAATATTATACATAGATACTTGACAGTCTTGAGATGAACTGAAACGAAATGCTACCTACGCTTTTCTTCCATATTGTTAGTTTTTCCAGGAATTTCATTGTTTCAACGGAGCATACACTATAATAGTTCAATAACTTTTTTTCTAAACAGAAAAAAAATCAAGTAAAGACTACAAAATGTTTTTCCGACTAACGAAATGCGGCATATCTGTATAATGTTTATATATAAAAATGCACATCGATTTTTTGAAGCTAGCCGAGAGTCATTAGAGTATACTGGTGTTAGGTAACGTTTAATCATTGTCAATTTGTCGACATTTAGATCATACACGGTCGAGATTTTACAACGTAAAATTAAAGCTCCACTCTGTTGCCCGAATTGCACGGCACGGTAGCAGTCACAGTCTCCGGTCTTCACTTTTCGCCCGAAATCTAGACATTGCGTGTTGAGTGCTGAAATATTCGCTTTGTATGGTACCACAGAGCGGACAATTGAAAATATCTTAAATATAATTCCCCAAGTGGAAATCGAACCCACAACCAATCGCGTTTCATGTCATACGCCTACTGTCCCGCTGCGCGACGATGACGCCGAAATTTAAATGTAAAAAAGGTAAACAAACTCAGATTATATTAATTAAAGTTTGCACAAATTCCATATACTACGTATAAATTTAAACATACCGAAATGGAAAACCCGTTAACAGCAAAATCAAGTTGCCTTTGCCCGTTTGATATGACAGCCAATTATTATAGAAGGATACAAGTTCATTCTCTGGCAACATATTCATTATCTTAATCCCGGTACCCGCCACGAGTTAGACAATAATTAAATATGAATGTATTAGATATTTTCGTTTTAAATATCAAAGTTATTTATTCTTTTATTTATAGAAATGAGGCCATTCTGGCGCTTTGGGCCACCGCTGACGGTCAACGCGAATAAATGATTATATTTAAATTTCCATTTCACCGCTTTGGTAACACAAAGCGCGGCGTTGAGTTGCGCCGCTCAACACGCAATGTAAGTGTAGAGCGGTGTGTTTTAACACTAGATTCTCTCTAACTAACCTGCTGTGCGATAAAGCGCGTAAAGCTGAGAAAAAAAAAATTAAAAATAAAATATTTAACGTATATTAATTTCCACGGAACGCTTCTATACTTATTTCGCCAAAAAACCAAACTTAAATAGCCAATCAAAGGTTGGATCATTTGAGGGTTTAAAGAAAATAGGTCACCATGTTATAGCGTCGGCCATTTTGTATTATAATGACTTTAAAAAAGGTAGAAGCTTCATCTTGTGATATCTAAATCATGCATATATGCATATGCATAGTGTTTGCATGCGTCACTCTTTTGAGTTAGCTTAGCTTTATAAATTTGACTTAACAAAATTCTAAGTATACGTTAGAAATATGTAATGTTACACATAAGCCATATTAAAATACATTTGACGAAACATTGAAATTTCAACAAGAAACTGAAGTAGCGCTCAATAATTGATTCCCGATCCTATAGAAAAAAAAACTGAAATAACTTCCGCTAGCCAACACGCAATATGCCTGCCTGTAAAGTAAAGTAATTTGTAAACGACGTAGTGACAAATCACTATCATTTATAATAAAAGAGATTTTACAAAATTTAATTTACTTTCCCACTAAAGCTCGTCATCAAAATTGTTGAATTTTAATACTAATCTAATACCATCATAATTGTCAACCAGCATTATATTGATTTAATTAGAAAAAAAGTCAAATATTGTTAATTTTCTTAGCAATTGTATTTATCTTAGCTGTTAAACTGGGCTTTTTTTAAAAGACAAAGAATAATATAATAAAGTAACTAATGCAGGAAAATCTAAGACAACCGTCGGTTTCTAACACGCAATGTCTTTAAAATATGCCTTTGTACTACCACTTTTAAGGTGAAAGTTCCATTCAAAACATGAACAACTCACTAACATTGCCAACAAAGTGTTTAATTTCAAATGAAACACTTTACACAAGTGAGCTTGTATAATTCTACAAAACAAGTCCGCTTACATGATACTCATCATGAGAACTTGAGAAAATAAAACGATTCACTTTGCATTGAGGATGTCAATAAATTATTTAATTTCAAGCTTTTGTACTTCGCTCTCTGTCAAAATTTGAGACATTAAGTGCTGAGTGGCAGAGCTCAAAGTTGCGCTTTGTCTTTCTTAGAGCGAAGAAATGCAAAATAAACAACAAATAATAAAATGCAATAAAAATTGACTTTGGCAATTTACTTCTTAAGCATATTTTATCAATTATTAATATTAAACTGTGCGAAATTTGGAAACCCGGAAATAGAACACGAAATCGTCTGGCAAGTGAAAAGGCAAAATGGAAGCCATAAATATAAGTATATAAAATTTGTAAGTGTTATGAAAGAGGTTGTTTTTCAGCTTCACACTTTTTCCGCATAGCGGTGCAAGGAGAGAGAGCACTCCACTCTCCGCGTTCACAAATAAAGTCACAGTCAAAAGTCAAATGACATTTGACATTTATATATACATAATACTTTATTAGCGGCGGCATAGAGTTCGCACTAGGTTTTCTCCGACGGAACTTTATAACCATCACACATACATAATATTTGCGTTGCGAATATATTAACATTGCACTTAAAACAACTTATTTCGCACAAAACCAATAAGAAATACACGTATACATTTTAACGGCGTTTACAGGCGACTGGAAAATTAATTATCATATTGGAAATTAAATAAATTATTTCTTAACTTGTTTTTTAGTTTCCCACTTAAATTATGTTACAAATAAATATATCTATAGTGGATTTGTTATTTTGGCATAACTGAAATTATCTGTTATATATAAAAATGTTTTAAGCACTAGTCGTATATTATAAGTCTTGAAATAAGATGCTTAGTTACAACAGGTAGCAGGTTCGGTTCCCATTCAGAGCAAATATTATTGTGACGACTATGGTTTTTTTTTGCATTATCTTAGTATAAAATTATATTTAATATAACTATAAATTTAAATATTTTAATGCCTTCTTAATCATTACAGCCCAAGTTCTAATCAGTGTCGAGTTTAAGAAAAAATCGCACATATAAATAAAAACTGTATATATAATCTGAGACGCAATGAAAAAATAAAATTTGTATAATGCTAATATTAGTTTAAAATGCCAAAATTTCGAAAAGCCAGCGTTTACTTAGAATAAACGCTTGGCAGGCTATTTAAAACTTACTCCACAATACTTTGAGAAAATCCAAACTTTTCTTATGTATACAAAAAAAAAAAAAGCAATTGCGATTAATTCCAAGTAAAAATAAAACTACTTACTTGTTTAACAGGTCATTGTAAAACTTTAGTTTGTGAACTCGCTCCTGCTTGGCAACCTTGCATTCGTGCTTGGCTGCGAAATACCGCTTAATCAGAGGCAGTAATCCTAGTCCCATTTTGGGAGTGTACGAAAAATTAAGAAATTCCCCAATATCGCGTGCGTCAATGAGAACGCCACTGAATGCAACCGTGCGCGTTCCGTTCCGCTGCAAGAGTGGTGGCCATCCAGCCTAGGACACCTAGAACCACTCGTTGCACGCGAGGGGCGGGGTGGTCTTCCTGACCACCTCACCCCCCACCTGCGGCTATTTAGCGAAGATATATAGATTTTTCAAAGGTTTAAATTTGCCTGGGATAAAATTGTGTTTTATGTGATTTTTTATTGTTTTATGATAAAGATTATTTTAAAAATTCGTCGGTCGGTCGTGATACGTTTAGGTATATCATATAAATATGCATACACTGTTTCAAGGTTATATACAAATAATCAATTAAATGTTCGCAGTCAGCGGCTTCGTTCGTTCGTTTTTTCACTGCACTACTTCTCTCTCATCCTCTCACTCATTACCTCATCCTCTTTTACACTTGGCACCATATTTGCATCATACACCATTTTGGCATCATATATTTTGTACTAAACCTAAACAAAGTACAACTCGAGTATTACACATATGTAATAAAATGCTATTGTAAGCTTTAAGCTTAAAATATTTATTGTTTAATAATTATGTACAACACTCTTGTTATTTTTGTAAGAATAATTTCTTTAATAATCAGACATCAATCAGGTATTTTAAGATATGTGATCTGCGACGACGATAGGCGATACTTATTTAGAAATTATTTACAGTTTTACCTTTCATTTATATATTACATAGCATAAAAATGCAACTGATAGCTGTCTGTACATGGAAGATATATGAAAAAATATATTATTAGCATAATTTTTTGGACAATATAACCTGAAACAATGATTTTTAGTTTTCTTTTCTGTTTGTCTGTTTATCGGTTGCTTTGTGCACGCTAATTTCACAAACGGCTTACGCGATAAAACCGTGGTAAAAAAAGCTTCATTTAACATTTAGTGTTTATTTAATTTCAATCGGTACAAAAACACAAACACAATTACAACCATAATAAATTATAAATTTAAGCGGCGATTTAAGCGAAAACGCTCGCGGACGCATGAACCAAATAAGAGTCGTGTACGTTTACGCAGGCGAAGCCGCGAGCGGGTGGCTAGTTTAAAATAAGAAGTATAATTTTAATTTATTATAAAATTCGATGCTATTTACTCTGCGCTCATTTCGAAACATGACACTTTCATTTGCCGTGATGTTGGCGCAAAAAACAGGGGCTGCCGGCCGTCGGATGGCAAAGCCGTCGGATGGCAAACTTCAGTGCCACTCGCCGCCATGTTACATTTTTAAACAACAAATATTATTTATTGACGACTGAATTTAATAAATATCAAGTGCTATAACCTTTTTTAGACAATAAAGCTCAATGTTTGTGCAATAACGATGTAAAATGCCCTACACACACCTGACCTGTGTCCTTTTTGTCCCTTAATTATATGATTTTTAACAGGCAATTACGAGTCATTGACTGACTGACATTATTACTCTTAGAACTAAACTTAAATTTAAATTAAGCTAGTTATTTCTATTCAACTTGTATAATTGTATACTTGCATTCCTTTAAAGGTTTGCCATCATAACTGTTTAATCAAGATTTAAGTGTAACCTTGACCATGTTAGAAAATGTTTTACATTTCAATTCATACATATTTTATGATTTATATTTTCAATATTCATTTATGTATATAATATTATGTGAAGTTCCGGTTTCGATTGAATTATTTAGTCGTAACGAACGTTCGACAAGAATTGTTCAGCGTGTTAGAGCTGGTAGTGTACACTACCGTTTAATAGACGAAATACCTACAAGCGACATCCCATCGGTGGCTCTGTATCAAATTCACTTTGATATTTATTAATTGTATAACAGTTATATTATTTTTTAATTTCATTCCTTGTCACTGTCACTTAAGTCACTTAGGTACTTATATAATCTTGTACGATATCAATATATCCCTTTACCACCATTACACCCACTCGATTTGTTCAATGAGACGCCCTGACGAGTTTGCGTTCACTTGCGTTCGCTTGCGTCATACGGAAGAAATGGCGTTTGAATTTATAACGATTATTTTGTTATTTATTCAGTGCGAGAAAAATCACTTTTTTTTTTTTAATAGTATCTCGTGTTTTATATTTACGTCGTATTTACGAGAAGTACTTACAACTGTGTTTTCAATTGAATTGCATAAGCATTATGTTTACATTTCATTTTCATTATGGCAATTTAATCAATAATATAGAAGTATTTTCGCTAAAGACTTTGTAAATACACTGTGTGTAACACACAAAATTTGATACAGTTCTTTTGTCTTTTTAAATACACTAATAAAATCAATAATTTATTCGTTCACTTAATTAAATAGTACATTTTAGACCCTTAAATTCCCATTATGCGCCATATTATATCCAATACATTATATTTTTTCCATATAAATTCCGTTGTTATAATGTTTGCAATAATTCGGAATCTGTTTGGAATATTTCGTTTAATTTACTGTTAGTTTATTAGGTGCAGTTTTAATATAAAATTTTCGTGTATATTCATTAAAAACATAACAAACAGTTATTCTCTTTAGATTAATTTTATTCGTAAATATATAACAAGTATCGGATATACAAGAAAGTTACAAGGTGACATCTCGAGAAGGCAATATCATATTGGTAACAAAAGTTTGTTTTGGTGTAGTTAAAAAGAAACGCAGCACTGAATTTCCTTACTTAATGTGTACTTTCAAATAAAAAACAACGAAGAATAGAGTGTCTAGTTTCTCTCTAAATTTAATATAAGAATAATAACAGTCATGCAATTGTATCCTATTTTTGACAAAAGCCTTAAATTTTACACGGTAGTTGCAGATTCGACAATCACTGTAGGGAGTATTTATATATAAAATATTGTATTTCCTTGTCTGGTTTAGGCGCTAGGCCGCGTGATTTGGTGTATAATTTATCATTAAGTTTTTTTCTACTTACTTAAAACGCACGATAAAAAGAGTCTAGCCTAGCCTAGTTAGACTAAAGCTCAGATTTAGTGAACTTATTAAAACTAATATAATAAATGAAGCTTGATAATTTTTAAATGTAGATAAAGATTTCTAACTATAATATTATATTTTCTTATGAAAACGGTCGAGAAGACAGCAGGTACTTCCTGCATCGACTTGACGCTAACATCCCTTAAGGATTATTTTTATAAATCTAGATAAAATAAAACAAAATATTATTTTATCTAGATTTATATTCTATTAGAAATATTACAAAAAAATTAAATTCTAAGCTTTTTTTACCAAGCAACGTGTTTACATTATATTACTCATAAATATATTATTACATTGGTTTTGTATACACGCAACTCACTAAGGTAGAGTTCTTGTAGGTAGAAAACGTATAACGATTTCTATATATATATATATATATATATATATATATATGTTTTTTCAATTACCCAAGTGTGTGAATAACACTCTAAAAATATAATGTTAAAAATAGAAATGGTTTCCGCGCCTGATTACCGAATTTGATTGTAGCGGGTTCAATTAAAAATACTACCAAATAGAGAGATATTTAAGAACACGTTTTTGCTAAATACACTATAGTAACTATTCCCGCGACCGTGATTTGAATCTAGTACCACTAAAATTAACAATTTACCAGAAATAGGAATTAAGTTAAGATAAAATTAAGAGATGTTGGCAGCTTATAATAATTAATTAACAATTATTTAAAAAAAATTATGAATTAAATTGCTAACTAAACAAATGTATCGGCGAAAATTTGGAACAAAACGATAGTGCGAAGTAATTAGCAGAAAGAAAGCTTAATCCCAAGACACTCAAGATATTATTCTCTTTCTATCCGCATTCGAGACATTGCGTGTCGGGAGACGGAGCTCAAAGCGGCGCTTAATTTTTTTAAAGCGGAGAAATAAAACTAATTTAAATGCAATATTTTCGCCGACTGGGTCTGGGTCTACTCCCACAAGCAATCGTCGCCTCGGTTTGATTTCTACTTAGCGCAATAAAAAAAACACCTTTACAATTTTTTCCGTATAGCAGGACAGTTACACAGAACTTAGTGTTTAGACACTCGATTCGTCTGTTTTTTCATTCCCCGATTAGAAATATTGATACTAGAGCTATAAATAGTGATTTTTGACTCGATTTAATGTCTACTACAAATGATTTAATAGAAGAGTGAGGTTAAAAAAAACGTTATTTCGAAAAGCTGAAATGAAAACAGTATTAAGAAATCATAAAATTTATTTGACACATGCGTTGATGCGGTGGCTCAGTCACGAGGTGTTTGATTAGCACTGTGGAATAGAAGCGGATGCGTCGGGTTCAAATCCTACACGGAAGATATATAAAAAAAGTATCTCTTTCAATCGGTTACTACACAAAAAAGTTACACCTATTTAAATTATAAATTTAAGCGGTTCGTGATTTAAGTGTTTTATTAAATGTTTAGTCATGTAGTTTCCGCAGGCAAAGCCGCGAGCAGGTCGTTAGTATATACATATAATTATATATTTATATAAAATTGTTGAAATAAAAATTATAATTCACTATAAAATATTCTCAAACTTAGAGCAAGCCAAGCTTACAGTGAACTCTGTAAGCCGTTTATCCTCCATTTAAGAGAAAATAATATTATAGAACTAAACTGGTATTTTTAGACCTCATACGTTAGATTTCGAACATATATATCGGTAGGTACACAAAGGCTTATTTTGATGTATTTTCAAAATATTATAGCAAAGTGGTTCCCCATAAGTGGAGCGAATGTTTGTAAAAGCTCTTCTACTAATAGTAGTAATGTTCTGATTTAAGCCCGACAGGTTAAGGCGATTAATGTATCATATAAGTGCACTGGTAAAGCAAAATTGGGCCAATTATTATATAATATTGGTAATTATGGTATTAGTATGTTGTATTCAATTTTCACTTTCAAAAGCTAAACTAAAGGGAATATATAATATTTTTGAATATTATATTATAAGTACGATAATCTTTTAACATTATGGGTTTCAGGTTCATTCTCATTCTAAAACGCTTTTCTATATTATATTCTTTATTGTAATTAAAAAAAAAACGATAAAATAAATGATAAACGAACAAAACGTGGCCTTATCTCTTGAAGAGATCTCCTCTAGTCAACCCGTGGAAGTGGCTGAGTTGTGAACAGCAAGATAGAAAGCCGTGCAATTATAAAATATAAAAGAAAGAGAAAAAGTAAATAAACACCAAAAATACAGACTTTACTCCATAAACTTACACAAATAAAAACATATATACAGATATAAATATATAAATACTAAATATGTATATATACATACATATATATAAATATATACTAATAATATAGATGTTTTTGTTACCAATTTTTTTTTTATTATAAAACGAAAAGCCTCTTTAGCTCGTCTCTACCAATTACTTCTTGGCGTCTGATTTTCAAGAGAATAGTCGCACTCACTTGCTTCCACATATGTTGACAATACAATATTTACTAAAGCGTGCACCTTATATTCTTGACAATCCCATTGAGACAACAAGAAATTAGTTTTAAACGTATATTTTTTTATTTTTCATTTTCCAGCTGTTTAGTTATATTAAATATAATCAATTCATTGAACTTAGGCAGTAATTCAATCTGTCAGTATCCAATATAATTTATCATTGACCATTATTAACAATGAACGTATTGTACTAATAAAAGTTTTAGATCTTTCGAGTTACCTTAATTATATCCAGCGAAGCCTCACTCAAGCGAATTTAAAATGCAAAAAGCCGTGCATATGTTAAATTGAAACTGAAGGGTAAAAAATATAATAATATTTTCTGACATAGGGTTGTGCCTCGCTCGAAAGTATAAGGATAGTACGAGGACGGAGTGAAGTATCTCAATGCCTAGACTGCCAATTGTGTTACTTTAATATACAATACAAAAGCTTAGTGTAAATTTTGATATCTATACCAATTAGAGGGTCCGAGGTGCAAAAATTTCATGTAATTCAATCAATCAATCGAAAAAGTATCAATTATTTTGGACTCGCGTCAACATCCTTTGTTTAGTTTATAGATAGCGTTTCAATATATCAATATATGTAAGGGAACGAAACAGTGGTATAACACAATTATCACCTTTTCAATTCCGCCTTTGTCATTCAGCAGTAGCTGCGAAAATATTGTTACAGCCAATAATATGCCAACAATAAAGGATATGGAAAAGGTAAAAATCCGTGGCAAACTTACTTTAAATCTAGGTTAAATGTGAAATATACTCACATCAAACAAATACACAATAACACTACAATAAACAATGTTACTACGAACAAGTAGACGAACATTGTTTCTTTTTTTTCAATTTCAAGCCACTACCGGGGAGAGTGGAGATTTCTGGCTGCGTTGGTCGCTTTACTAAAAGTGCATGAAGGAGTCGCTTTAAAACTCCATATGTAACGTACATGTCAAAGTACTACTGACATTTGCCGATAATGCCACTAAATAAGCTAGCGCTCATAAAGTATGCGCATTTCTTATTATACGATTCGCTTATATAACAACTAGTTTTAGCAATCGGATTTGTCTTATAGATATTCATTTTTTATTAATTAAAAAAAAAAGACAAAGTAGCGTAAATTCAGTATAAAAATGTCTGTAAACTATAGAAATAATAGAATAAAATTATGATAGAGTGTTGAAATTCAACAATTTTGCTACGGTTATATACAAACAAAGCAACTGGTCGCGTAGCGTTTGTCGTAGTGAGCCTACGAAGTCCTCGCGTAGCGACAACTAGATTGCTTGCTAATAAATATTCTATCTAATAATTCTAGATTCGCGTGATTTAACGTCATATAGCAAACCACAAATAGTTTTCCGCACATTATGTCTTAATAATTTTACAACTGATAGGAATTGATAAGGAAATTTAATTTGATAGCAGGTAAATTAATTAAAATTTTAAATAGTTCCAACATTATTTTATAACTAAATTGAAAATACACATCCAAGGTGAGATAAATATGAAATATCTTTTCTTGCCTACCCAATATTAATATAGTTTTTGATTTCATCGACGCGACAAACAACGCAAGTTAAATTACCGAGAAATTTAAATGAAAATGTATTCTTGTGTGTCGCGTTCATTAAAACAATAATTTCCTAGAAGCGGACACGTATTTCGAAATAAATTATAAGAGGATTTCTTATTTTAAGGTAATTTTTCGTTGGCAGCTAAAAATCTCTCTAAAAATTAAGATAAGGAGAAATGTTCTTAGGTTTAATATTAATAAATTGTATTAGTATTTGTATTCCACCGGTTGGGAATCGAACCCACACTGTCCTACTTCCACGTTACGCATACGCCACGGTGGCCTCTATATTATGGGGATTTCCCTATATTTACGGAATATTTAACTTCATTTATTTAGTCATCTATCCAAAAATCTAGTTTTTAATACGTACTTAATATACCATTGCATGCATTATTTTCAATATTCATATAACTTTTCAACAAATTATCTAGTCAGGGCCTTTACTACTTATAAATCGATGAAAACATATTGTAACGGTCACATGCAGTATGATAGATATCCTTCAACGTGCCCACTTATAAATGTACGATAATACATAAATTTTGTATACTGATTTTATAGAAACGAAATACCTAACCTCATACAAGAAGAATAAAATTCAAACATAATTCCTAATATAAATTTGTATATCGTAATTCACAAAATTGCATCAAAATAACACTACATATACATTATAGTCGACAATTATTATATATAATATATATAAACGAAAATATTACCATCGTTTAGGCTTCCACATTTCAATTTCCGATAATTTCCAAATTTTAGCTTCAATAATTTGTTACAATACCGCTACACATTCTCTATGAACAACAGTAACGATATGAAAAATATAAATAGACGTACTCTCGTCAAAATGTATTCAAACGCGGGTATTGTGTGTTACTGAAGAAGTTGTAAATGGGTGCGCGATATATATTTTGTGATAATCTTTCAGATAACAAACGTCACTAGGCATTAGCGATCTCAGATATGGTTTTGTTTATATAATAATAATCATATTGCCCTATCTATATAGGTTGTTTTTTTTATATGATATTTAGAAATTCCTCTTGAAAAGAAACTTATACTTTTAAACGAGCAATTTTTGTATGTATATATATATATATAAACGGCTCTAATATATTTCATGAAATTTTGTTTACCGGGAACAAATTGATTTAGCTAGGTTTTATTTTATTTAAAGCTAATATAACCTTGTCACCTGTTTACAAGGTTATATTAGCTTAAGTGTGATATTGGGGGAAGCGAAACCGGTTGGAGTCCAGATATCCCTAGTCCGATAACTTTTTTCCCTCTTTATCCAATGCATCTAATTCGTATCGTAAAATGTCGAGCAGAGGTAACTTTTAGTAAAGTCAAAAAGTTTTAAAAGGGTTCTATTTGTAAAGCTTAACTTGTGTAAAATCACCCGAACTCCCACCCTGCCCCATTGCCCATACCTTGTCATATTTGCAACATTACCACAAACACCCCCATAGTTTCATATAAATGCCACTTTGAACACAGTTAATACACAAGTGAATTTGAACTGAATGAAATGTCGAAATGTTATGCACGAATTGTTATGTAAAATACGCTTCATACTCTATCTCAGTCGAGAGGTATAAAGCAATATAGGAAATTTACCAAAATACAGTAGTACTCAAAACTGCATTTAACTCAGTTAAGCATACACAGACAAACAGTTTAACATACGAACAGAAAAGAAAATTAAAAATCATTGTTTTGGTTTCCATTATATTGATAAATGCCCCCAATATATTTTTACATATATCTTCCATGTACAGACAGCGATAAGTTACATTTTTATTATATGTATAGATATTTTACACACAAATACCCGTACGTGCTACCTCTGAAATTGCAAACAATAATATTGCTTAAAACTAATCAAATATTCACTATAAATATACGTCACTGTCAACTAGCTATATATAATTCTAAATTGAATTTAATTTTTTAATTATATAGGCTGCGAAGTAATTATAGCACCATGACAGAGGCCCTTGTGGCGCAGTGGTACTGAGGCTGACTGTAAGTGCGAATGACAACCATTCACATTTATTTACAGGGTTTGAATCCCACTCGTTTTTATCTTTCCTCTCTGATAGCAAAAGCGCAGCGTTCATTTCGGCGAGTGAGCACACAATGTCCAGATATCCGGAGAGAAAGTGAAGACTCTTCAGTCCGACGGAGTTATGCGAAAAAAGTGTGAAGCGATAGGCATTGTATCGATTACTGGGGTGTTTCGTCGGTGCATTTTCGCAGAACTCGTAGCCAAGAGCTAATTAGATGAAACATATCCAGCCCTGATTGGTTTAAGTTGATTGATTTGCGTACGTCGGGGTGTACACAAATAAGTGAACAAAAATTGGCGATAAAAAGAATTATGTATTATTTATTATTATTATTAATGAATATATGTAAATATAGAAATTAAGCCTGTGCTTTATATATTTTCAAATGTAGTGTTAACACACACCGCCCGTGGGGTTGTTTGTTTGTTTAAGAGTTTGTTGATTGTTTAAGATATTGTTGTGTGAGGGGGGGGGGGGGAAGTGCGGAACCCTTTTACGACCCCCTTTGTGGAGAGATAAAAGTAAATCTTAATGTTACAAATCATATTATTGGGCATAACTATAATATTATATCATACTAGCGACCAAGCCGCGGCTTTGCCTGCGTAAATTACACATTTAAATTCTTTCATGCTTTCGCCAGCCAGTATATTCACTTAAATTTATAATTTAAATGGTTGTAACTTTTTTATTTATGAACCGATTAAAATAAAATAAGCATTAATGTGAAGGGATGTTTGCTAAAACAATACTAGTATCTGCATTAAAATCGTTAAGCCGTTTCTGAGATTAGCGTGCACAAATGCACAGACAAAAAGACAATATAATTAAAAATTACTATTTTGGGTTCTGTCACATTGATAGATACCATAATATGTTTTTATATATGTACATGTACAGTCAGTGATCACTTATATTTTTATTATATGTCGAATAACTAATAACTAAAGCAATATAGCTTTAAGTACAATGCCTTTTTAACAAATTGCTAATGCCTTGAAAATTCGCAAAACAGACACAACCATCAATAACCCTTTGCCCTCATGCGTCTGTCCGCGTTCGGGTCGCGGTCGCGCATTCAGCGATGAGCAACTTCTTCCCCCACCTCACCCGCCGTGCGTCGGCCACGCCGTAGTATAGCGCACTCGGTTAAAATAATATTTGTCCGAATGAAACCCGTGAAAGACAATATATGTACTTTAAATACCAGAAGCGATTAAAGTATCTAACTACCATATTAATTTATTGACCACAATGGTTCACTATTTTGGCTTTAATGGCTTGAACATTTTTTTTTTTTTTTTTTTTTTTTTTTTTTTTTTTTTTTTTTTTTTTTTTTTTTTTTTTTTTTTTTTTTTTTTTTTTTTTTTTTTTTTTTTTTTTTTTTTATATATATATATATATATATATATATATATATATATATATATATATGATATAATATTAGAGTTATGCCTAATTATATGATTTGTATTTGTATATATTTCTTTAACAAAAGTCGATCATCAAAATTTTGCAGACAAACTATTCATTTACTATTGAAATCTGAAATTGATCTGTAAATCTGTATCTGGCATATGACGGGTTTGCGCTTGACTATGGAGTATTACAAAGCGTTTTGTAACTGCAAAGCAAAAGTGAAAATACCACCGTAAAATCTGTTACAAACAGTTTTATTTACTACTAGCGACCTGCTTGCGGCTTTGCCTGCATGCACTACACCACTAATATATATTTCGTCCTTTCGCCCGCCCGCGTTCTCACTTAAATCACAAACTTTCCCCAAACTTATAATTCTGTTGAATCATAAAAATAGTATTGTGTCAATTGATATTATATAATATGTTTGAAAGAAGAAGATTTAAGAAGATGCTTTCAATTTCAGAACCAAATTTCTTACTACCGAACTTAAAATTCATTGCAATCTAAATCAATTACTTTATAATTATAAATTTGAATAACAATTTAATTATCACATTAATGAATTTTCTATTAAAGCAATATTAAAGCAATATTATATATTTTTAAAACACTTCTAAGATACTTTTATTTTAATATAATGCTATAAAACACATATTATATTAAATACATAAAGTATCTAACACATTTAATGGGTCAAATGGGTTACTGTGGACCATCTATAAGAGATATACGCAATTTCATAACATATTATTTCTTAAAAAAAAAGACATATTTAGAACAAATATAAGTTGTAATAAGCGTATAAGAATTTCAACGTAGCTGGATGTAGAACGCATGGCTTAGCGGTCAGAGCGCTTGAACGGTGTTCAAGCGTGCGTTCAAATTTTTATACGTTTTCTAAATATGTTTTTTTCAATTTCCTGAGTGTGCGTAATGCGTGTGTGTAATAACACTTTAAAAAATGTTAAATATATATATATATATATATATATAATTCCTTTCCATACTTTCATAGTGTATCTTTGTATCATTAGTTTGTGATTTAAGCGAGAACGCAGGCCGGCGAATATACGAAATACCTATATATATAGTCGTGTGTAGTTCACGCCGCCGAAGTCGCGAGGTGATCGCTTGTTACTATACCTGATGTAGTGTTGAGTCTTTTACTTTATGAATACTCTCCGATATACGTCTAATAAGCATTAAAATTAATAAGTTCTTTGATTTTCGCGATTATTATATCACACCAGAGACAAAGATACAGTCAGCTCATTTTTCAAGAATCCAGGGCAGTACGCGAGGCAACTAAGAAATCGTGATATAATAATTGTATCAAATGACAGTCAAGTGCCACCTCAGTCTACCTGTGACCACGGACTGCTGTAAAGTGTTCGAAACGCCGGGTTCTAAAAACGTATTTTCGAATACCAGAACTATACGCGATTAATCTGGTTAAAATAGTTTCATTTCAAATCATTAAAATTAGTTTAAAAAAGAACACACCTAAAATATTGTATGGTTACTGGAACAAAAACTAGCAAAATGGCGGTGCAAGACTTCTTACTTAAGACGAATTCCACTTTTCAGAATGGAAATACAATTAATAACTATCAATTACATTCAAACATAACCAAGCAATATCGCGTAATTAAGACCCTACATTTGTATACATGCAAAATATTTCTTAATATTCCCTAAAACGTTCGATTTGATTTGCTCTACATATCGTTCGAACTTGGCGAATTCACATATATACAATAAAATTATTTTGGAAATATTAATATGGCATAAGCGTAGACACGGAATGTGTCCCAGAGCTCGATATGAAAATATTAATTTGTTTATTGAACGTCTGTTAATGAGACCCGTTCATTGCAGACTATTTCGCAAATTAATTACGACTTATCTGTTTATTAATGAAAATGCACACACACACACACACACACACACACACACACACACACTTGCATCTAGGCGCAACTGGTTCAAACAAATCAAATGAATATAACGCTCAAAACATTTTCGTTCTCAGTTCTGTTAGACAAAGAGCGGTTTCGTTTTTCGACATTTCGTTGCCCTGTGTACGCATTCATTATCTCTAAATTCGCTTTCCATAACAACAAAAAAAAAGCGCAGGAGGAACGTGGATAACTCCATCGGTTGAAAGAAATGATTCTTTGGTTTGGTAATTCCAAAGCTGGCAATATAAAAAAAAATAATATTAATAAGTGACTTTGACGAAATTAAATTTGTGTATTTTATGTACATATGTACCATAATATGGACCTAATGAGTACACAAAATGTAATGTACCAGTAATAAATAAAAATAAAACCAACAAATAACTATACACATGGAACATTTAATTCGCGCTTTTAAATATTCTCTATATATATATGTATCATCACAAACAAAAGCTTTCGTCCCATCACGCCATGCATAATAATTATATTGACCTAGGACGAGTGACCTAATTATTACACCGCTCCTTACTGACCTAAGATGAAAGTGGCCTACATTTCGCATCACGGGTAAGTTAAGCGGTAATAGATCGGATACGCTTCAATTTTCACAAGTACTGATATTATTTTACAAATACGTTGCTATTTAAAATATTCTATAACGTTTGGTGTAAAATATTTCGTTCAAAATTTTAAGCTGAAACAATTTTAGCTGGGCATGTCTAATTAGAAATAAGGTAACACACGTACTAGAACAAAGGCAGGTCACACTCTTATTTATTTTTGACTCATTTTAGATAAATTAAGCGTTTGTGTTTGAACCCACCAGACCCTAACACAACCGAAAGCTACACATATGATAAAAAATGTAACTGGTCGCTGTATATACATGCAAGATATATCACAAAAACTATTATTGGGGGCGGCATTTATCAGAGTAATAGAACTTAAGACTATGATTATTAACAAAGAACTCTGTAGTTTGTGAACACTAATCATAAATCAGAAACTGCTTAACCTATTAAAATGCTGTTTTGACTATTGTATTTCGATATACTTCCCATAACATTTAGTATTTATTTCACCTATTGTATTTCGGTATTTTACTTCAAGTTTGTGTTCAAAGTGAGAACGTGGGCGGACGGAGAAACGAAACAGTCTAATCGTGTAGTTAACGCAGGCGAAATCGCGACCGGGTCGCTAGTTTAATATATGCTACATTTACCAAAATAGAAACCGAGCCCAAAATTATTTGAAAATACAACGAAACGCGACATTGACACGTATTTCATTATAAATTAATTATAAAACTTTTGTCATAGCTTTTGTGCAGTTAATGGCAAGGCTGTTCGGCAATAAATCGATCATATTTTTTATTAACAACAAGTAATGTAGGAGTGCGAGCTGATAAACATTAGTTCCGTATTTTACAGACTTTCAGGTACAGTATTGTATTATACACAGTTTCAATTCAACTAAGATTAAAACTCTATAGGACACGAAAGCTATTGTTATGAGGCAATAGACAACGAGTTTATAATCGATACGTATATAACCAAAGTTACATTAGATCCTCGAGCTGGCGTTTAGTTTGCTTCCCACTTAAATTGCTTGACGCCTGAATGAGATGCTACCTAAGTATTTATGCTAGCTTAGTGACGTCAGAGTTCGAAACTTCTAAATATGTATATTGACTGTTCTATCAACGTCAAGCTTACATCGGTTTGGGATGTTAATAGTTTGTTGAGTTAAAATGATATCTTAATTTATATTTATTATATAAAAAATAGTATAACGTACAAATATACAACATATTTATAGATTTGTTGAACACAAGTTTGTTAAATTTTGTGGAAGATTGAGACAATCGTGGCTGACATCGTTTGGCTGTCATCGTAGTTGGTCGAACCCACCAGGTTCGATTGCGCTCAATGGAATGATTGAAGGAAATCATTTACCCGCTCTGGTGGACAAGAAGCTGGAGTCGTCTCGAATGCGGGCGGAAAGTGGCGGACTGATTGTGTGATTGGCGAACGTTAGGTTCTCTCTGCGTACCGTGCTATGCGGGATAAACGTAAAGTAAAAGGTAATAGAGAATTATCTTTCAAGTTCCATTAGAGGGAATGTTGAAATTCAAAAAATGTACTACCTGTGACCACGAACTACTGTAAAGTGTTCGAAACGTCGGGTTCTAAAAATGTATTTTTGAATACCAAAATTATACGCAAGACAAAACTCGAGACAAAACTCACATTTCAAAAATTGACAAAAACTGAAGAATTAAAAACTGAAGTATTTTACCAATTCGGCTCATTTGTCAAACCTTTTAAATTTCGTATTATATTATTTTAAAAAAATTACCTAGTAAGATTATTATCAAAATAATGGGCAAGAAAGCTGATTTGTATGTTATTTATTATTTGCCGTAGAAAGCTTCATTTCCCTTTGATTTTTCCACTAACATTTAGATAATAAAGCTAAGAAATAGAGTCGCAAACATAATTGAATAAGTACTAATGACATTTATGAATTATGTACAAATTGTCTTTTATTTTTGTCAAATAAGACATATTAATATGTATTTTGTTCATATATTTAATATATATTTTTTATATTAATAGAAATTTTAGATGTTAAGAATAATTAGAAGCATAATATTTATTTAGGCTTTTAAAAATTCTAAGTGTGTGTAAGTAAATCTCAATTATGGGAGAATTTCTATTTAAATAATATAATTTCCCACGGTCTCATTGATTGAACAAACTACAGCATAGGGTTCACGATGGCGCCCAACATTTAAGTTTGAAACCACTATTTAGAACTTCTGCCTACCCCGCACAACTAAACCTGTATTTGGAACAAGGACATATTTAATACTTGTAACCAAAGAGAACATAGTGAAATGTCAATGTAACGTCATTAAATTGATTTATACCTTGAAACCTCTAACCTCCAAAAATGAGCTCTGAGCAGAGCCTGGGACATGCGACACAAGTGTAGATTTATGAAGCCTCTGTAAAATGCAGATAAACGTTCCACTATCTAAGCTTTCTCTCTTTATCTGTATAGACTTATAACTATTTTAAGATTTTTGGTTTGGTTCCCGCTCGGAAATAATATATATTTTAATTATTTGGCGTTGAGTTCCGTTTCTCAACAGATTCACCCGCGCCATTGTCCGTATTACATACGGGAAAAAGGTGATGTTAAATATATAATATAAAGAATAAATACCTATATTTAGCTTCCTTTTCCCGATTGCTATAGTAGTGGTAATAAAGTTGGAAAAAAGTATGCTTATACCTGTTATACCTTAAATTTAATTTATTATAAAATATTTTTGATACAATTTACCGGTAAAACATTCTATAACAGCATTATTACCGATTTCATGTTTAGAATTATTACAAGTTGATTATTTGCCAAAATTAAGAAAAAAAGAAAGAATCTGGCACTTTTTTCTTAAGTTTAATGAGGTAACAAAAAGGACTAAACTTTATTATATGTCGACTTTCGCCTCTTTTACTTTCTTTTATAAGCTCTATCTTTAAGTCTTTATATATATATATATATATATATATATATATATATATATATATATATAAATCAGAACATCCACATTCTTTCAAAATTTTCACACGTGTCCAAATCCGATGTCACTACAAAAAAATACTTTAAAGCGTGTTTTTTACTCAATAAAGAAAGCTATTATTAAATATTATTATTTCACTGGTGGGAATATTTAAGGAAATATATAATAATATATAACGTCCAATATCATTTCAACCAACAACCGTTCCACTAAGACATTAATGTCGCAACTTCGCTACAACAGCAAATGAAATAATAAAATTTCACAACAAAGTGCATTTTTGTGCATTTTTCTTAATATTATTCACCTTGAAATTTTAAAAAAAGAATTGATGATATTAATACGTCATTCAGCATTCAGTACTTTTACTGGTAGTGGAAGTATTGAATCTTAATTGATTGATCTGTATGTATTTCCATAATGTTGAATTTGTAATGATTGGCTAGTTCTTGAAAGAAATCGAGTATTTCCTTTGTGAGAAAAATATTATCGATATACATATTTAAAAAAAAAAGAGACCGTCGTGGCGTAGTGGGGTTTACTCTGACCGTACACACGGTTATGGGTTCGATCTCCACTCGGAGGAACGATTATATTTCAATAATTTCATTTCTCTGCTTTAGTAAGACAAAGGGCGCGGCGTTAACTAAGCCATTTAACACCTAATTATTCGATTCGATTAGGCGGTGCGTGGAGATCAGAGTCTTGACACTTGGTTCTCTTTGACTGTTATGCTGAAAAAGCGTAAACTAAGCGTAAACTAAACGTAAACTAAGCGTAAACTAAGCGTAAACCTAACGAACGATTCCACAACACCTTTTTCAGGTGAAAACTTAATCTTGTGTAAAATCTTAAAGTTCTCGTCAGCAATCTTCCAATGTTTAAGGTATATCTATCTTATAACTTATCCTTTTTTTTTCACCGATGCACCGAAAGACATTTTAGATTTTTTTGTGTTGTCCTTTTTGTAAGGTAGTACGGCGAATATAGAGATGCGAAGGTAGCCGCGGTTACTACCATCCATTTGGGTCTAGACTAACAACTTTTAGGGCAACTTTTCTAGCCTGCTGAGCGGGGACAGCAGTATAAACCCTAAATAGGTTTGCTCTGTCACTCTTGGTACTGCCGAATTCTCCCTGTCCTCTAACTTGCAGGGTGAAAGCGACCATGGTGTCCTACAAACACCCCGAGGGCCACCCGCGTGAAGGCTTTAGACAAAGCCCAGTCTGCATCGGACCAGACCTCTATACCTCAGCGTATCGCCGCGGAACTTTACATAAATCGGAGTCCATTGTTCTGTTGCAGTCAAATGTGCAGGATATATTAGGATGCTCAAGCGTTGACGCAAAACGCAGGAGCACACACTCGTCTTCCCCTTTCTCTTTTGATCAAGTGGAACGAATAACCAATACAACCGAAGAAGGGTTTTGATGAGGCGTCTGGCCGACGGTAATTATGATCTCTACCGTCACCCTAGGCTTGCCTTGCTATTCCGCCGAGTCCATCAGGCTCCGGCACCGAGCTGCATTTTAAGCCACCGTTGTGAGAGAATGTAAACCGCCCGCAGTCAGCGAACATCACAGCCTAGACAAGGCCGACTCGTGGTGTTCAAAGTTACTCTTTTCATTTCCAAATTCCTACGCATTAGCTGGTGACCGTACTCAGAGATGGATCCACGCAAAGGCATTATAGTACGTGTTTAACCTCTGTCCCCGTGCAAGCCTTCGAAAGGACCAGGTTCGTTTGAACCCGGGATTTTTTAAAGAGATACATAGTAATATTATTAACTAACGAACCGCTCTCGGCTACGCCTGCGTAAACTACACGACTGTAGCTATTTCGATATTTGGCCCACCCGCGTTTTCAATTAAATCATAAATTTATAATTAAAATTGTTGTAACTTTTTAAATTATGGACCTATTGAAATAAAATAAACTAAGTGTAAATGGAAGCGTAGCAACTATAAAAGTTCAAAGCACAGAACTTCGTCTCTTCAAAAAGAGCTTTACAAGTTACTATTGATATTTTAAGTACTCGACGATCAGGCAAACTACAATCGGTAACAGGCCCTTACGAACATTCGCTTCGTCGACTTCGATGAAATTATTGGAAACCAATTATCCAACGATTTCAAGCTCAAATAAGGCGAGGTGAGCAATCGGACGTCTGTGTTTGGACGATGAACAGACATTTGATTTATTTAAACTTTACAAAATAATATTTTTTTAGCTTCACCCTTTTTAACGCATTTTAGAGGCATCCACTTTCCACCCAAATTCGAGGCATTGTGCGCAATGTCAATGTCAATACATTGAGTGGCAAACTTCAACGCCGCGTTCTATCTTGATCACCAGAGTTTAAATTGGAGATAATTTTGATGCAATTATTTATCCAAGTTAAAGTCGAACCCACAACCAATCTCATTTCCAGTCACAGGCTGTTCCATGTGCAACATACACACAAGTTTAAAATATACTACTGTGTTCGACAGCCAGCAAATCGAACTTTTAGCGTTTGCAAAGAGACCAGAACCATATTTTTTGGATACCTTTCATCAGGGGCTTGGTAAGCATGTATCTCAGAAATCCACGAGGACCTAGAAATCACAACGATCTTCGAAGAAGCTAAATTATATTCAGCCTACTCTGACACACACACAAGGAGAGTCTGAAACCACCCAAATTCTGTATCTAATGTACCCCTGCAGCCAAATTGCATAAGAAGACTCAAGGGAGATATTGTGCTGACTCATTGAGGGAACTGTCCAAGCGCTTTCAATTAAGCGATACGTTTGTACCGAGCTAGGTCGAATACCTTATACGCTTGTTACAAGTTGTTTTTGTTGAGTTGTGTTAGCCTCTCTGTTGAGAGATTCATACAAATTTACTCTTCTCAAAGGCTTTTCTAAGAAGGTGTCCCATTTGCCAAGAAATTTAGAAGAAAATATTTTAAGTGTTTTTCATATACTAACAAAAAAAAAACAAAGGAACTTAAAAGGGATTTTTACAAATATCCTATGTTACGCACTGTCAATATAATTAATATATTTTACTTACTAAAGCGAAATTATAAAAAAATCTGGACAGGTTAAATTTTTAGTACATCTTTAATACTAAAAAAATGTAAACAAATCAACTAAAATAATCTACAAAGTCTGTACAACGTATCAAAAAACGTTACACATGTTACCAATTAATATTTTCGGTTCGATCTCGTTTGAGGTATTTATTTATATAGCCAAAAAAAAAAACGACAACATACACTGCAATCGATGTTGCTTGTAAACTTTGAAATGAAACGTTCGATTAATATCGTAGCTGCTTCGTTTGCAATAGTTAATAGAGATACTATCTTTTACAAGGCTTTTTTTTTAAATTGCAACGTATATTTATGTTTCATATTTGATTTGGTGGCATTGTGCTACTTATTTTTGAAGCATACATCTTTAAACGATCGATCTGAAATTTTGTATACACATTTGATTTGGATAAAAATCCGTGGTCAGCTGTATAACGTCATTCTAAACCCAAAATGGTGTAACATGACAATAACAAGATGGCGGACTAGTTACTTTTAAATCTTACAATATGAATGTCAATATGATTTGTAAAAATGATAAATATTTTTACCATTGTGTATGGAACGGAACTGTAAAACATATAGGTACATTCAAATATAATTTGAAACGTTGTATCACATTAAAGTATCCCTACAAATGTAAATTAAGTAATATTAATTAAACACTAAATATTGTTGCTGAGAGGTTATTGTTATTACACTATTAATTTATAGATAAGCTTAAAAGATATTTCTAATTATTTATTGCAGATCTTATCGGCATAATCGCCTATAAAATATAATAATAAAATCATCGACTTATCGGATTAAATCTAAACGTCTATACAGTTTATATTATTTAAATTAGAATAATCGTCTCTATCCTTTTTTTCTAGCTTCACGCTTTTTCACACATAGCGGGTAACTCAGAAATAACTTAGTGTCGAGACACTCTTTTCTCCATTTTTCGCCCGAATTCGAGACATTGCGTGTTGAGTGGCGGAATTTGACGCCGCACTCTCGTACTAAAGGGTAGAAACTAAACACAGTATAATTTCAGTTTAATGCTACAGCAACTTAAAGTAACGTACTGTAAATCGTATATAAAAATCGTGATGGTTACTCCGTTACCGATGGCTACTGTCATACCTTAGAATGAATAAAAAACTATTTTAAAAGGGTTTTTTTCTAAATTGTTGGCAGTGCGCTGTTTGCAGGGACATCACTGACGGACGCGTGTTACATACACTTCGGTTAGGTTTTATATTTTTTAGCTGTCTGGTGTGTACACGACTGAGCCTGATTTTTGTGAATGTGTAGGATGGAAATAACTTTGGTCGATATTCGACTATTTCAAAATATTATCGATTTCATTCACTGGAGGTGCGGTTGGTGTATTCATTTTAATAAGTAAGAATTAGTTATAAATAGTTTTGTTTTAAATCCACTTGCCTTCAACAAGGAAATCGTTTCAGAAAGGTTTTATTTAAGTGATAATATTTTTTTAAGAGAAGTAATATTTTAAGTTTTACAGAATATATGTATAATTTCGCAGAAAACAAAGCTCGGTGTTGAGTTGCACGGTTCTACGCGCAATATCTGGAATTCCGAAGGTGGACAACTGAGTGTCTTGACAAAAAAGTGAATAACTGTTGTTTTATAGAAAAAGCAATATCATGCCCTTTGCCGCATAGTCGAGTCACAGAGGACCTAGAGTCAAGACACTCTGCACTTTCCGCAAGACATCGGGACATTGTGTGTTTAGTGACGGAACTTATGCCCGGGCTTTGTCTACGCAAAGTAAAAGTTACATAGAAAAGTAAGGTAAAACTATACATTGCACATTCAATATTGACTCTTGTGTTAAAACATAACAATTGACCCGTTCTTTTTAAAATATATCAATAGATTTCACTACACAAAAATCGTTCCTTTGTTTGGATGGGAGCGGCATTAATAACATTAAACAATACACAGTTCGGCGAAAAGTGTGAAAAGGCTATATTTTCATAACAAAATTCAATGTTAATTCTAAAAATAGTGACGGCCAAAAACATTTGAATAAAACTTTAAAATTTTTAACGTAGCGGGACTTGAATCCGCCCCGGCTACGTCTAAATTTTATATGGTTATGTAGAACGTTTAGGTTAGCGGCCAGAGCGGTTTCCAACAGACGCGGGTTCTATTTCAGCTACGTTACTTTATAAAAAGCTGCGTTCAAATTTTTATACGTTTTCTAAATATGTCTTTTTCAATTTCCTAAGTGTGCGATTAACACTTTAAAAAATGTTAAAAAATATTAAATAAATAGCATTCTTCTCTCTTGCCAAACGATTGTTCGTAGAATAATCTTTGGGTAGCAGAAATTTGTAGAAATCTCTCTACAGAGATGCTAACAACAAATAGTTGTAATAAGCATGTAAGAATTTCGACGCAGCTGGATGTAGAACGTATGGCTTAGCAGTCAGAGCGCTTGAACGGTTTTCAAGAGGCGCGGGTTCATATCCCGCTCAGTTCAAATTTATATACGTTTTCTAAATATGTCTTGCTTTTTGCGTTTTCTTTAAATATTTTTCGTATGCTGAATGTGTTAATAACAATTTAAAATGCTACAGTATGCTTTGACTATATCATGTAATGGAGGCATTCCTAAATGAATTATTTATAGTACTCCCGTACTATACCGCCAGGCACAAATTTGTTTAATTATTTCCTTTCAAACGATAATTTAATTAATGGAACGCATCAGAGAATAATGTCATGAAGCTTCATGAATGCGAGCTGCGGTTCGGTGGGTGGGGGTGAGCGGCGGCAGCCTCCCCCACGCATGTCGAAAATATAAATAAATTCAATTAATTCCTCTCAAAAAAAAATATTGTTAAATTGTAGCTTACCCAATATTTCGAAGCAAAATAATAATCACCTGCCTATATTATATTGGACTAAATGGAAAAAAAATAACTTTGAACGATTTTATCTCAATTAAAAATTTACCTGATCGTAGCTTCTATGTACATATGAATAGATACATTCGTCAACTGGCTGTAGTATCTCGGTGGAAAGGCCGTAAGCTGCTGTATAGAAAGATATATCCCGCGTGTATCTCCTATTTATATGCATCAGCTGAAAAGGTTTCCTTCGACTTATTGACAGCTGATTTTGTTTATTATTTACAGCATTATATTAACAATCAACTTACAAAATTTAATTAAGGAAGAAATTACGTATCGTAAATATTTTTCATTATTTCTAAAGATTGAAGCAAATTACACTAGCATAGCATAGTTTCTTCAAGACGCTTGGAGGGGATAGATAATCTGTAAGGAGGGGTAAGTTTCATGACAAGTAACCAGAAAACTATCGAAACCAAGTAATGAATTAAAAAATGAATTTATATTCTATTGTATAATTAATAGTGAAAACCTCGTCGGTTTTGAACATCAGATGGCTGAGACAAGGGGGATTTATATTTTTTTTGTTTAACGTTTATGAAAGTGTTCTCTGTGGCTCTTCTAAGCAGAACTGCCTTTCGAGCCGGTGGTAGCTTTATGTTCCTTCGACGATTCAAAAGTACTTGCAGAAGTCTATTTGATATTTGAATAAAGGATATTTTGAATTTGAATTTGAAACTGTCAAAACTTTGACTACACGAAACTTGAAGAAAATGTAATGACTAGAACTGATTCTACGAGTACTAGTTTACGTTTCACGTAAGTAGTCTGACAATCTTCTCTGTGTAAGTGTATTAAAATAATTCACCTCAATTAACAAATTATTATAAGCAATCAATTGTAAACAAAAAATGATCAACCATTCTAAAACAACAATGCAGTTAAGCCGAGCCGCGACCAAAACCTCCGACCGCTAAAATCTCGAGTAGAGGCGAGTAGAGGCGACCTCTATTTCCATAGCAATAAGAGACAGGTTTTGTACAAATATTATGTGATATCATTTTAATATAACGATATTATGAAAAGGCAAGGATATAGTATAATACACCAGCTTGTCTTCGCTATTATTGTGCTTTTCGAGTCATTCATCATTGATTGTATTAATAAAAGGTGAATTGGTTAAATGGCTCTAAAGCTAACCCGCTAATCATATTACAAGGACTCTTCGCCACTGTAAGTCAGTCATACATATGTACCAGCCGCACAGGTTCTTTTGTGTACGTCGTAAAAAAATATATTTTAAACTACCCGCACGCGGCTTCGCCTGCGTAAAATACATAAATAAATTATTTACTTTTTTCGCCAGCTCGCGTTCACACTTAAATCACAAACTTTTGCTTAAATTTGTAATTTAAATAGTTGTAACTTTATTATTTATAAACCGACTGAAATGGAATAAACACAAAATTGATTAAGCCGTTTCTGAGATCAGCGTGCACAAACGTACAGATAAACAGACAAACAGAAAGGAAAATTAAAAATCATTGTTTTCGGTTCTATTATATTGATAAATTTTCCTTATAAATTCATAATATTCATATATGTTCCATGTACAGACGGCGATCAGTTACATTTTTATTATATGTATAGATTATTACAAATTTTAATAAAAACAAAGGGTAACTAACTAACAGTGATTGAATATATTGTTGTTCGTGATAAAATTACAAATTTGCTTACAGAATCTTACTGCTCTTAGCAGTAGACTTTAATTATGACTTGCTGTAGTTTTTTCAATACACATCTGTACTTTACATTGTTGTGCTAGATAATACTGACAAATATTTATAAATAACAAAGAAAACAGAAATGCCTCTTTAAAGTAATAAACGCATATGATACTGGTAGAATATGATATAATATATTGGAATAAAATGGAGCGATACAATCGCATAACGATACAAACGAATTCGAAACATAATAAGTTTTCGCTTTCGATTTTTACACATTTTAAATGAAACTATTTTAGCTAAATTAAAATATGAATACACTTGGATGTGCCGCTATAAAGTATTCAAAATGTTGGAAATGATTGTAAAATGTATTGTCGGTGTTTTAATTAATATTTACTTGAATATACTACAAATTGGCGACGAGGCTTAGTCCGTCCACGTTTGCATATACGTGTGACGAAAATGATAAAGCAGGAGTGAAACGTCGAGCTTTGTTACTGACTTATTTAGTGGAGGACACATGTCGCATCACATAGCAAAAGATTTAGCCTTCCCCACAGATTTAGAAAATATAGAATATACCATCTTAATGCAAAAGCTCAGCAGTCATTTCGTGTTTATGAAAATTACTTTTGCAATAAGATATGTGTTTTATAAAGCTAAACCCGGGGAAGACGGTATGGACTGGGCTGCGACTTCAGCCTGACTGTGAGTTCAGATCAGATCTTGACATCGCCCTAAGAGTTAGATTTGCGGTGGGGCTAGAAAACATGAAAGAGAAGGAAAAATTGTTTGCGGAAAGTATTGAAAAGTTGACGTTCAATAAGGCATTGGAATTAACAGCTAATGTTCGGTGCACGCGGCTTGCGTTGCACAGCGCGAGCATCGAATCTGCGACTTCGCAGCGCTACGCTACGGATGCACGCGATATCGGACAACCTATTAAGTATGAAGATCAAAGTAAAATGATTAAAATATACGTTTTACAGTTTGAGTTTCATCAGCCTTTACTGATGGGTCGACACTTTATTACAATCAGAACTTACAATGGTGCTGGAGGACGTGTAACAATATAGCAGGTGATGAATTATTTAATTATTTGGCAGCAAAAATATGAAAAGCAATTTGAGGCTGAATGAAGTTGTTTTAATATATATAAAATAACATAAAAAAATAAAACCAGATGCGCAGCAAAAAAAATTTAATTTACCCGCGACCGGTACCTACCGGTAATTAAAGAGATTTAGGCATTTTAGAAAAAAAAATTACCATTCAAATTTTGCGACTCCTATAGTTCCTGTTTTAATGTCAGACGGGAATATACGGATTTGTGAAGCTTTAGCAGTGACTTTAAATAAAGTTTTGGCCACGATAGTGACGGTATTACCGAACTAGCTGCGAGCCGTTTGCAATTATACCTAGCCGCATATAATTTGCCGCTAAAAAGCCGCTCAAGCGTTACTGACCGATAAGCCATGCGTTCTGGTGAAGGCAGCGGGATTTTCAAAATTTTTATACGTTTTATACGTTTGATTTTTGGGATTTTATACGTTTTCTAAATATGTATTTTTCAATTTCCTCAGTGTGCAATAAACACTTTAAAAAATGTAAAAAAAAAAAAAACATTTCGGTATTTTAATTAATATTTACTTGAATATATTAACACCATTATAATATTCGTGATTAATATATTTAAAATATCATTACATTAAAAACATTAAAATTATATAATGAACATTTTTTCTTGAGGGCCCTATGTATACTTAGTCTTTTTTTTTAATTCAAGTCATCCTAATCCTACATAACCTATCCATATATTATAAAACTGAAAAAAATGAAAATAGATAAACGCGCTAAAGTCAGTAACTACTGGGCCTAGAGTCCATGGACCTAGGGCTACATGGAGGGGGGGAGGGGGGGTACTAACACAGACTCACTTAACGACTCACAGACATACTCAATGCGGATCAGTTCAGCAATTGATCTGAGTTTTTTCACTACACGAACGACCAATAGTGTTGTACCGCGTCGTTGTAGATAAAAATCACTACGTGAAATGGATAATTCAATTATTTTTGACAATTGTTTTGCGAAGCGATGTATTAAAAATATACAATGTTAAAATCTTTTCATAAAGTTGATTGATTTCATTCAAGCAAAGACTATATAAAATTTTTAAGTCAAAATGGGCAGTATGAATATTTTATCAACTTTCGAACTTAATTTCAACAGTTTTGGTACGATGCGTGTACAAACACGGACAAATGACAGACAGAGAAATGGTATAAAATTAATATGTCTTTAGTTTAAACCGTGTTAATTTATGAATATAACTTACTAAAATAATTATATTCCATTGTTACATAGAATTTCACCTAATGGAAGCTATTTTAGGTATGCACGCTGTCTGTATCAGCATCACGATCGCTCGCCTGCCAATTACCTGACCATAATTTGGTTGCCGAATTATTTTTAAACTATGATATCTCCTAAAATATTAATTGAAATCAAATGATGGACTATTTTGGTAATATTATCTTTATAAAAATAACTTAGCAAATTATGCATAATTTTAGAACAAATTTCATTACCATAAAAATGTTGTACTGAGTCGAACTTAAAAGATAGACATATGCTTTAGCGGACTTTTTTTTAGAACTTTTGGGTAACTTTAACCGTTTAAGGAGCTGAAGTAAACAACTGAAGCCGTAGGAGGAATATTTTTCCTGTTTTTGCGATATATTGAATTGCTGCATCGCTCTTATTGATGTGGTGTATTATTTGTATGTGATTTTATATAGCCTTATATATTATGGACTTTCCAACACAAAAAGATTCCAAATTAAAAATAATTTGAACCAGTAGCTTCCGAGATTAGCGCGTTCCACCAAACAAACAAACTCTTCAGCTTTATATTTTAAGTGTAGATAATAAATAAAATCTTTTTATTTTTGTTTGTTTATTTTTTGTATCTCATATGTTAAATGTAATTTCCCTAACCAACATCTTATATTATATACGGCTGCTTTCAATTTGTATATGTAAAGAAAACTCGTAATTACACTGTTACGACACAAAACGTTGCTAAAACGTGTGTGTGTAAAATTTTTGTATAGCTTTTTTTAATATCCATGTGTTGTTTCGTAGGCACTGAACCTTGTTTTTAAGTGTGAGAGCCTAACAAAGTGTGCGTTACGAAGAAAGACCCCCCCCCCCCGCAAAAAATGGCAGTTTTGTATCGAAAAAGATCGCTATGGCTACTCCCCTCCGTGGTGCTTCATGCTACAGGGTTGAATTAATAAAATATTTAAGTGTTGGACAGCTTATTTATAGAAGAAGGCTATAAAATATTACACTTCGATCAATTACAGCGAGGCAACAACGTAAAATGTTGCAAAAACGCATTTCTTTTGTATCATTGACAAAGTCGCGTGGGTACGTTAGTATTTAAATATTTTTTTAAGCAGTTTAATTGTAGACTAATGCCTAATTTTATCCAAACACTTATATCGGAGTACGATGCAAAAAAATAATAAACGTGATTTCCACCTTAATGAAATTTTGTATGTTGATTGTTAATATAATGCTGTAATTAATAAACAAAATCAGCTGTCAATAAGTCGAAGGAAACCTTGTCAGCTGATGCATATAAATAGGAGATACACGCGGGATATATCTTTCTATACAGCAGCTTACGGCCTTTCCACCGAGATACTACAGCCAGTTGACGAATGTATCTATTCATATGTACATAGAAGCTACGATCAGGTAAATTTGTAGTTGAGAGAAAATAGTTGAAAGTTTTTTTTTTTTCAGTTAACGATCACGAAGCTTCACGATTTTATTCTCTGATGCGTTTCAGTCATTATATATTGCTTGAGAAGGGTAAATCTATCTACTGGATCTTAATATTAATTTATTTAGAAATTAATAATACTACCGCCGTAATGGGACAGTGTCTGGCTGTAAACGTGATTGGTTGTGGGTTCGATCTCCACACAGAGCAATTATTAAAATTATCATATTAAAATTATTTTATTTTCTCCGTTCTGGTACCTAAGACAAAACGCCACTGAATACGTTAAGTCCCGATATCGGCAGAAAGTGGATATCTGATAGTCTTGGCACTCGGTTCTCTCTAATTTCTGTCTGAAAAACTAATAATAATAATAATCTATCTAACAGTGTAATAAGAGACGAAAATACTATAAAAATCATGAAACTATAAAAAATAACGTAAATTAAAACAAAATTGGACATATGCCATCTGCAGCGAGGCCTGTTCTATTATTTAATCATATATTCCCGTAACCGGCCGACAACAAAGCACTCTGCTTTCGAGCATTTAAATTTTACTGTGCACGTATCAATACCACTGATCCTGAGTGACACCGGACACCTGTTCAACTCAAAATCAAACATTGCTTGTGATTTTTTATTTTTTAAAATTCTGTACACAAAATGGACGTAGCCGATATTTCTGGCAGTGCTGTTAGCAGTGGTGGTGGTAGGGTGATATTGATAAAAAAATTGTATATTCAATATACCTTACATTAATAATTTTATAATTTAATATTTTATATACAATCAGTATGTAATTCAAAATACAGTTTAATGTTTACGTCTCTCGGCATTCCTAATGACTGGTTCCAATTTAATTTAGTTACATTCATCTATGCCTTTGACGTACGAGTTAGGACTGATATATCAAAACATACCTACAATCTGTGTTGACACTTCTATCATATCATATTATATCACATCATATCATATCGATAATATTCGTAACCGATATAAAATAACTGCACAAAAAATGGTCATATAAGAGAACTATGTTGTAACGAACACTCGAAACTGTTAACTCGCAAAACGATGTACTTTATTCATATTCGTTGCTATCTAACTGTCATACTTTATATTGTGTGTGAAACGAGAGCTAATTCGAGTTTTTTAATTACTTATAAATAACAAAATATATTATATCATTATTAAAACATTCAAATCCCGCTTTATTCAATCTATTTTTATACGTTTTCAATCTATTTTTATACGTTTTCTAAATATGTCTTTTTCAATTTCCTAAGTGTGCGAATAATATTTAAAAAAATGTTAAAAAAAATTATATCATAATTTCTTCTCACATAAATGTATCACCAAAACGTGTCAACCAAAGGCGGACCGAAAAAGCTTTTGTGAGAGACTTGTGTCCGTCCGTACCCTTAAGATATGAATACAATAACATATGTAATTAATCAATTATAACTAAATTATATTTTGAAGAAGTAAAACCACCAATTTCACTTATTATTTTTAATCTTAAACGTTGATTTTTAAATCAAATAAACAAATATTGAATACGATAACTTAAAAGAATAGTCAGGTTTTATTTCTCGTTTATCGTATCGATATGTGAAAACAGTTTTTGATATCGATATATATATTTTTTACAGCCTCTATAATATACATACAGTTTTTTAATAATTAAAAGTCATCAGCTCTACGCTCTATCCCGCATAAAAAGGCAGACGGAGAGCGTCCAAGGCATTCCATTCCGTTCTCCGAGTACCAACTCTTTCCGCTTGAATTTATTACCAGAGCTATAGCGGGGGATATAAAACTAAAATTTTGAAGTACACATTCCCTAGAGCGACCCCCTACTATTGCGTTTACACCAGCAGATTCCAGACCCTCATTATTAACAGCAAAGCAATGTACGTATTTATAAAACAGAACAGTGCTAGATATATCATCAAAGTGAAAACTTTTAGCTTTAACACGAAACGTTCAATTGTATTTTAAAACTCAGTTCCAAACAACTATATACTCATATAGCCTGACATTTGACTGTTATTAATATATTATTGCGCTTTCTATTTTCAATTTTGTTCATTATTTATTGGAATGAGAATTTATAAGAAAATTCAATATATATATTAGTTATTCCCGACTTTTTCTCGACATAATCGATTTTGACAAGTACCCCGTCCTGAGACCCTCAAGAAACAAGGTACCTATTGATATTTGGTATTCCCCCCCATATTCTATGTAAATTTTATTTGTAGATAAAATTAATATGATTAGAAACTATATTTGTATTGGTGTGGGTCGTGGGCCTATTTACTACTTCTGACAGCTGTCATGTTTGAGATGATTGGGATACGAAAACGGTGTCTCCAAATACTTTAGTAACTATTATGGAAGAGTGTAATGTAATGCTTGTTTTTGAAGGATGCGAATATAAGTATAAAATATAAAAATAATATAAAAATAAAATAATATAAAATAAAAGGTCGCAGCAATAAGTCGCAGAATACAGCAGGTCCAGCTTATCGCAATATCTCTTAAGACTCTCCGTCACCACTCTCACCACCAGCTCCTACTAGTATAGGGACAGTAGTGATGGTGGTGTTCTATAATTTGGAAAGTTTGATTTTTAGTGGATGGTATTTGATAATTTTCTCAATCTCCTTAACTAGACTATGCTTCCTAAACATTAGCTATATATATATATATATATACGCCTTAATAATTACCGAGTATAAATAATCAAGTGAAGGAAAAACTGTCCATCCGTTTTAACGAAAACTTTGCGCGCCGAATAGCATGCAATCCAATGCATTGCAATAGTTGGACAAAGAGAACCTAGTGTCAGTGCGAAGGTGTAACTCAAAGCGATTTACTTTGACATACCGAAACGGCGAAAATGTGAAAACAGTTTCAATATAATTATTGCGACGAGTCCAACTGCTCTTTTGTTTCGTTTCTAAATATAAACTATTTCACATTTGCTCTGGCACTTTCCGTTACGGACTTTCAGGAACGTGTTCAGGGCATCGTTATTGGAATATTATGTGTCTGTTATATGACGGAAAAACTTTTGTTCTCCCTTTCCTCATTCCCGTATGGGCTTTGTTGACGGGGCGGAAACTACACGTTGACATAACATCGAATATATATATATATATTTATATTACTTAATTAAAAAGATATTTAATTTGTCATTTCTAACCTATTATTAGCAGTAGTGGCGCAGTGGGACAACGTCTGACTATAAACGCGATTGGTTGTGGATTTGATTGCCACTCGGGAGGAATTATTATATTTAAATTAATTTAATTTCTTCGTTCTGATATTTAATATCTCGATATCGGGCGGAATGTGGTGAATAATTTCTTGACACTACATTTCTATGACTATCCACTGCTATGCCAGAAAGAGCGTAAAGGTGACAAAACAGTTAAATAAACGAAAAATTCAGTATTGTCAGTCCTTTGACAAGCTCGTATAGTAGCTCGGATTGCAGTTCTGCTGACAAGAGCCTGCTAGAAATTCTACAGTAGCATTTTTTCAATCGTTGCCTTTGACAGTGACTTTGTTTCAGTCGCATCGAATACCTCACGTTCATACACTTTAAAACTGGTTATTAGTCGCTTCTTTCTAAGCTTTCTATCCATTTACGATCATTGCGATACGCGGACCAACTCTTGTCTGTCTGTGCGAAATTGTTACGCAGTTGCGTAAATAATTAATAACTATCGATATAAATGCATTTGTGGCTCTTGTATACTAGAGCCACAAATTGTAATAGCAGTTTGACGGAGTGTAAAATTCAACTGGAATTATTTCATTGTATCAAATTGTTAGAAAAAATGTAAGTATAATTACATATTAGTTTCAATAACAGAAACTAAACGCAACACTGGTAAGATCATTGGACCCGTATTTTGAAAATATTGTAATATCATCGAATCCGGACACGGGAGACTTGCTATATTCAAACAAACTATATAGCAAGAAGTGGGTCGAAAAATCTTTGCAAGGCTGTTATACATATATATATATAAAATGTCGTTTTTACTTATTTTTTTATTTTACTCCTGCGTTCTCACTATAATCACTAAGTTTGCGTAAATTTATCATTTAAATGCTTGTAACTTTTGTATTTACGCAGCAAGGATTAGAATAAAATAAATACTCAATGTTAAGGGAAATTTGCCAAAGTACAATAGTCAAAACTACATTTAAATCGGTTAAGCCGTTTTTGACATTAGCGTGTACAAACGCACAGACAAACAAAAAAAAATTAAAATAATGGTTCTATTAAATTGATAAATGCCTATAGTATTTATTTTCATATATCTTCCATGTACAGACAGAGAACAGTTATATTTTTATTATATGTTTAGATGATAACTCATACATTGACCTAATAACGATAGTATCTTGTTAAAGATGTGATATTCAAATTGTAAATTTGCCATGCCATAAAGCCATCCAGTGCCATCTAGCGAGGGGTTGGGACTTTCAAAGAAAGGTTGGAAAGTTCGAAATGAAATTAGCTACAGTGCATTTAGTACATAAAATCTATAAAAAGTTTCTGCAGCGCCATCTATTGGCAGTAAACTTAAAAAACAAAACACCTGGGATATAAGATTGCAAATACGAAAAATAAACTAAAAACATAATGGTCTAAAAATTGACATTTTAAAAATACTTTAATGGTATATGTGGTGTAGTCACGAGTTCGATTCTCAATTGAAGTTAATTAATTATGCCACAAATAGGTTTGTACGTTAACAGCTGCTATTTGGATGTATGATTCGATGTGATTGTTGATTACAGTCCTTCGAGTTACTAATAAGTAACTTTATTCTAATCTTTTTTTGTAGAACACTTATTATATATATATATATATATATATATATATATATATAGCTTTGTAATAATATAATATTTTTTGATTTTTGAAATTTCTCATGTAAGTTCCTTGTAGAGGAGCGCTATGAGATGATTCTCGAAATTCATACGGTAAAAAACGTTAAGATACGCTTAAAAAAGAAAAGCCTTAATATATTAAACTGACGAATTAAACAATGTAATAAAAAATATTTAGTATAACGTATGAAAACACTAATTATGCATTTCCATACAGAATTTCAAAAAATATTCTTTATATACTTCCAGTTGCAATAATGCAAAAGTATCACGTCGTAGACTCAAATGACGACGTTTTAAAAATGTCGTTTTTATCAAAGAAAATACCTTACACATAAAAAACACATATATGTGTAATAAAAAATATATAATAAAAACCGCTTTACGCTATTTTCCTTATACTATGGTAAGTAGAGAAAACCTAGTGTCATGACACTTCAATTTCATACAAGGAGAATAATTTAAATAAACCCGAATAATTTAAATAAACCCGAATAATTTAAATAAAACCCGAAGGAGAATAATTTAAATAATTCCCGCAAGCAGGGATTGAACTCGCTACCATCGCCTTTACTAACAGGCATTGCGTTTTAAGCGGCGGAACTCAACGCCACGCTTTGTCTTGTTCACCAGAGCGAAGAAATAATTCAATTATGACCATTCCACCGACTGGGGATCGAACCCACAACCAATCGCGATCACTGTCAGGCGCTGTCCTGCACTGTCCAGACACAAACAAAATTGCGGGATACAACTAGTATGTATATATGTAAAAAAAAACTTACTTATTTTTATTGCCACTGCTAGCAGACCGCTGTAGTTTCTTCGGTCTGTTTTCCTTGTCGAGGGTAGCTCGCTGTTCATCCATCCTGTTGGACTGGCACCGGACGAGCAGCTCCATGAAGGTCTCCGCTGGGTTGTCACCTTCTTCTGAATCAGTTCTGGCCATTCTCTCTTTGTCTTCATCTTTCTTCTTTCCGTCAGGAGTTATCTGGTGGTGTTGTGGTTTGAATGTGTGGAATTTACGGGTTGGAGGTGGGGGTTTAGATTTTTTGATGCAGAAGTCTAATTTTTATGGTGATTAAGGTTTTGTGTGTACTTGATTAATTTTTTCTTGTACAGGTGACTTGCCCTTAAGGTACACTAATATACAGATATTGCCAATTGACACATTCTAATAATATATTTCGGTACATGTTTAAGCTATCTTAAAAATACTTATTAGTCTTAAGGGTTAGATTGTAATTTGCTAAGCGCCTTGTTTATTTTTTAATTTTATATTTCGCAGTCTGAACTGTTAATACAACAGTGGCTGAGTGTTGGAATTTGTGAAAATAAATTTTCAACGTGGTTCAAAATAATAATTTATATGATTAGTCATTTTTTTTCGAGAAAACGTATTTAAATTCGAACACGCACTTCTTGGCAACCATCCAATCTCTCTATTCACTTAAGCCACTTGGTTAATTTCCAGGAGGGGCGGATTCTCATCCCACTACGTTCAAATTTTTATACATTTTGTTACAATGTGTTTCAAATCGTAAGTGTTTGAAAAACACTACCATCCTATTTACATATTACCATTCTTACAGACACTATCTACTAGTCTATTTCAAAGGTATTATTGTCACTAATAAATCTATAAATTATTGTACTAGAAATAAAAAAAAGAAGTCCCACCGAGTTTCTTGCGCCGGTTCCTCTCAGGTCTGCGGCATTCACTTTAGTGAACTGGTGGTAAATTGTTTGACGTTCAAAAAATTAAGCATATAACTTTTTATTTTGAATAAAAAAAATTGTCTTTGACTTTTACTTTAGACACTGACCATCATCATCTGTATACCACCATGTGCCATCTAATTCCGAATTCGTATCCACTACCGTCCCACACTACCATCCTCTACAAACACTATCACTCAATATTACCTGTATTAAAGACAGCTGTTCCATACTCTGTCGTCTTACACGTAACGCATTGAAGGGCGTTCGTGGCGCCTGTATAGACTCCTGAGGTGGCGAAGGCGTCGTGTCCACGGGGAGCCCTAGGACTTTGCATAGATCCCCAATGTTCATTTGCGCTGTAGCCATGCCCAGGACGTCGCCGAGCTAAACAAGCGTATTTTAATTATTACTTTTAGAATAAAAAACTATAACTTGTTTTGATATGTACAAAAAATATATATACGCAATCATCGTGTGTATAAAACGTTATAACCGATTTATAGTATATATGGTGTATTAGTATGTAAAAATTAAATATATTTGAGTGAAACACTTCTTTTTTTAGATATATAAGAGTTTGGTACCAAGGGAAAAGAATTATGATAAATAAAAACATAGTTTTTTCTATGTAGAAATTTCACGATTTCCTTTTGAATAATACAAGGTTTTTGTCATGATTACCCAGAGCTCTACTCTCTCCGACTTCATCTTGAAAGTATCCCCGCAGTATATAGATAGACGTAACCAGCTGTAACCAGCTACAGGTACAAATATTACATGTATACCTCATTTTATGTATTTAAATTTCTGAAAACCTGTTCATTAACTCTAATAATAATTTTAAATAGAGGTTTGATTATAAACCTCTTAAGCAAACCTACCTACCAAAAACAATTTCAACCAAAACTTACCTCCTTAGATATATTATAATGCTCCTTCGCATAATACAAGGCTTTCTCGTGATTGCCCAGAGCGGCGTGAGCGTTGCCTAGCGACCAACAAGCTCTCCCCTCCCCGACCCTATCCTGCAGCTTCCTCGCAGCGGAGAGATGGCGTGCATGGTACTCTTCAGCTATACGATACTCTCTTAGAAGAGTGTAAGTATTGCCCAATGAGTAGCACGCTTGGGCTTCAACTGCTGAATCGCCCAACTCTTCGGCCAAGGCCAGCGTTCGTCTGTGCGGGATTAGTTAGTTAGTTAGTTTTTGTTTTTTTATTAATTTAGAGCTCCTTTTTATTACAATTTAGCAGCTTTTTAATATAGAAAATCTTGAAAGAATTGCTATATGTATATTAAAAAATGATGATTCAAGCTTTATTGGGATGCTTTAGAGCAAGTATTTTTATTAAGTTTATTTTCTTCTCAATTAATTCTGTTTTATATTATTTAAAGACATATTTACGTGAAATGGTTATATTCGACTGATTTTTTTTTAAATAATTTATACACTATATTAATAAAACAAATTGTAATGCTTATTAATATTTTAAGAATTATATATGCTATACGACTTATAAACCTTGTTTGAATTCACGCCTTGTATGAATATAATGCAGCTGCTGTACTTTACCATTTATTATATATTTTACTCTTAATACATTAAAGAAAAAATGAGTACAAATACATACATACATATACATACAAGCAAAATGTTATCACGCGAGCAGAAAAATAATAATCTAAGTAACTTCTGCAATTAGCGTTATAAATAAATTTGCTCTGCAACTTTTTGTTAAAATCATCAAACACATTACAGTACTAAGTAAAAATACACAGTTTAACAAAATATTTCGCTACAAATGCATTAGACATATCGGCGATGCAAGTTATATCGCGTTGCAATAAAAAAAGACAGTATAAAACTAGCATATAACGTAAATAAATTGAAAGAAAAAGTTTTATTTTTTAAAAAACAAAAGAAAAATTTTTTTAGCCTTTCATTTAATTGTAGAAATGCATTAAAAATAACTATCTGCCATCTTGGGTTGTGAATGACGTCACACAGCTGACCATATATTGTCATTTAAACTAAGTGTATGCAAAATTTCGGCTCAATCAGTATATACAAAATTGAGTTACAATATACCACCCTAATAAACATACAAACATTGCAAGTTAACAAAAAAACTTGTAGAATAGAAAAATATTCAATTATGGAAAAGCGAGAATTGAACCCGCAACCCGCCACAGCCAAGCTTCATAACAACTTAGTCGCAACTAAGTCGCAACTTTAACGTTATCTATTTAATAACTAACCCAACGCCGAGCTTTGTCTAATATAAAAAATATATGAACAATTATATTATATAAATAAAAAATAATAAAAAAAAAGATGATTTTCGTAATTATTCGCTAAGCGCTATAGGAACATTTGTCCAGGAATTACACAACAAGGCGGCGCCATATACAATTTTTTAAGAACAAACAAACTAATCGCATAAACTTTAATCGCTTCTGCTGGATTATATTTAATTTATATGAAAAACATATTTTCACAATTGAATAGACAAAACCACGACACCTTGTCTTGTGTCTTCGAAGTTTATAATAACTACATATCCCGTTGACGCGTAACGCACGCGTTGCCTTAGCAACGTGTATGTCAAATTGTATTTATTTTAATAAGTTCTTTGATTTTCACACTAATTCGTAATAATCGCGAAAATCAAAGAACTTAGAACTCTGCAAAATGTCATACGCTTTTGCTTCACATACATAATATATAGATTCATTAAAATCGACATCACAATCACAAAATTAATAGAAATCACTTGAAGGCAAACAAACAAACAAACAAACAAAACAACACATAGAACAACTCACTTATAATGTTCTGCGGCATTTTCAAATTGTCCAAGAAATATATGTGAGTTTCCAAGATTGCTATTGGCACGCCTCTCGGCCGCCCTGTCTCCCACTTCCTGGGCTATCCTCAATCGCTCCGTGTGGTATTTGATTGCCCTCGTGAAGTCCCCTAGTAGGTAACAAGTGTTGCCCAAGTTGCCGCACGCCCGACCCATCGCCTGACGGTCGCCTAAACTACGCATCAACTCGAGATTCTCTCTATAAAAGTGAAAAAAAAACCTTTTGGATTCTTGTAATATATGCATATAAAGGTTTATATGCAACTGAAATATTTTGGACTGTTTTAGGAATTTCTTATCTATAAATAATCTTATTTTTTAGCTTAGTCAGTATCAGGAAAAAATATCCGTAGAGTTTAAGAATAAGCATCATAAGAAAAAGGTTTATATGTATATTTGAGGCCATAACGGTACGCGATGATTGTGGGTGGGTTATATTTAAATTATATTCATTTCTCCACTCTAATGGCATGACAAATGTCTGGTGATTTAAAAAAGTTACAACATTTTTAATTATAAATTCAATTACAAACTTAAATCACAATTAAGTGTGAACGCGGGAGGACAAAAGAACGAATGGTTAAAACGAATGGTTAAAGTCGTGTAATTTACGCAGGCGAAGCCGCGAGCGGGTCGCTAGTATATAATAAATATGCTCATAAATATCCCAACTATCCACGGACTATTAGACTAGAAGATTATTGTTTCCGACTTCAATATCGAATTTCAATTCAATTATTCAAAGTTCTACGGTCAAACTATACCAGACACGTTTCCAATACCCCGAGATGCAACCTATATTGCGACTATAACGACCTTGCTGACCAAATTACTAGTCTAAACAAAAATGGCATATCCCACATTATATATATATATTTATTTTGTATAATGTTAACTATTGTAAAAAAATATTTAAATAGTTTAACATATTTTTATTGTTTATAAAATATTGTTAAAGTGTTTTTTTTTTACATTTTAAAGTGTTAATCACACACATAGGAAATTGAAAAGTATATTAAGAAAACTTATAAAAATTATGAACGCATCGGGATTCAAACCCGCGCCTCTTGGACGGTTTCCAATTACAAAATTAACAGCTTTGAACATAATATACTGTAGGTACTTTTTTTTACAAGAATTTGGACCATAATGTGACATACATAGAGAGAAAGGGAAATACACCACTCCGTTTTCCACTTTCTGTAGACCATAACAGGCAAATTTGCGCAATCTGTATAACTGAAGACTTACAGATGCTACTTTGGACTATTGCGAAAATTACACAAAGTTTAACGACAACAAGGAATCATTAGAAATACAAAATTTTATAAATTTAAATAGAATTCATTGAAATAAACAAAAAAATACGTACTCGTAATAAGCAACGGCTTGCATAAGGCATTCCCTTACTTCTTGCGGGAAGTGGCCCGGGTCATTTTGTCCCACTCTCCCCAGCTGCTTCCCCTGGGCATGGAACACGTTGCCCAAGTTATACAAGGCCCGGCCTTCACTTAGGCGGTCGCCTAACGAACGGGAAATATCCAAGTGCCGTTTGCAGCACTGTACCGCTTCATTAAATTTACCCATAACTTTTAGTGTGTTCCCCAAATTGCCTGACGCTTTCGCTTCACCTAGTTTATCGTTCATTGTCCTGGAAATATAAAAATGTATTGTATCATAATCTACTTATAATAATAATATATGTGTGGAGAAATTTAACTGTCCGGGACTCGTATCTACATCCTGTTACGCGTTTAAAGAGATCCATAAGCACTTCTATAATAAACTAAGTTGATTTTAAGTCTAAGAATGCAAGCGCTTTTTAAGAATAGTACTAAAATAAAGTATAGTTAAAAAAAAGGTTATATATGTATAAAATTCATAAAATAAGACTAAGGCACATCACTGGCTACCGATCATAATATTTGCAAATAAAATTACAGGCGACAACTAGTCATTTACAACATTCTGCTGCCATTATAATATATACAAATAAAAAAAATTGGAGTGTCTCTTTGTAATATTAAAATAACCGCTTTTTAGTAAATGCATATGTATGTATAAACGGTACATAAATCAAAATAACATTTTTCACTACTTTTGTCTGTTTGTGTGTTTAACGGCTGAACCGATTTGTACGGAACTATCACTGGCAGATAGCCGATAAAATAAGCCTAAGTTATTTAGGCTACGTCCATTTTAGAATTCCACGCGGTCGAAGTCACGGGGACAGCTAGTGCTCAAATAGGATTGATTGGTTCCTGTGTTGATAGGATCATGTTTCGTTTTTGGAAATATACATTGAAAAAGACATATTTAGAAAACGTATAAAAATTTGAACGCAGCAGGATTTGAACCCGCGCCTCTTGAAAACCGTTCAAGAGTTCTTGAATGTGTCTTTTTCAATTTCCTTAGTGTGGGAATAAAACTTTAGTAAATGAAAATATATATATATATATATATATATATATATATATATATATATACATTATTTTAAACCAAACCATCACCCGACCTTCCCCTCGCCATTAAAGGTCATAAAATAAATAAAAAAATAAAAATACCATAAATTAATTAGTGTTGTTTTCCTTTCCTTACCTCGCCAAAGTAAGATCGTGTCTATGATACTGCATAGCTTTGTTGTAGTCGCCTAAATAGAAATACGCGTTGCCTAGTTGGCTGTAGATCGCGCTGAGTGTTCTTAGGTCATCTGTACCAGCTTGTATGGCGGCTTGGAAGAAGGCCACACCGGCTCTACAGTCGCCCGCCTTACACAAACGTTCGCCTTCTAAGGCTAATTCTAGGCACATGGAACCGCCATCACAACTCTGGAATGTTAGGACTAGATTTATTATTGCAATTTATTAATACAAAAACAGTTAAATTTCGTATAACATGAATACTACGCGAAATTAAAACACTTTCAATATATTATAGAAATAATATATATTTTCACAAATTGACTAGTATGATACTCAATCATTGCCAATCATTTGAAAACACTATTTCATACATATTTGTTGAAGCGAAATGCACGATATGAGCTAGTTAAATTTTTCTAATCTAGTGACAAACATCACAATTTGCATATACAGCAAAATTACAAGTGCTATTTTATACCGTTTGAAAGAACTTGAATACATTTAATATCCATTAGTAACTAGTAATAAGTGATAATTCAAGTGTTTTGCGGTTTTCGTCAAACCAATAGGACGATATTTCTTCACATTTTAATATAATACTCTTAAGGTGCATGAAGAGCCACGTGACGGTCTTTTAAATTAACTGCAATTGAACTTCTGTGGGCTATTACGATACGACTATGATGTATCATTTATATGGTACATAAAATGGCCTGCCCTGTGCGGGATTCGAGCTTCATTTATCGTACTATAATGGCCATTTTGATTGTCAATTATTTATACAATGGACCCCTCTTTAAGAAGCGAATTCGGATGTAACGCGAGTGACGACGAACGCCTGTGCGCTTATGTCTTTGGTGTTTTTATGAAAATTAATAAATATATTAATTTTATTCATATAATAGTTAGACAAGGTGATAAGGATATTTCTTCATATATTACCAGCGAATTTCCAACCATCTATAGCCACTAATATTGCACCCTTCGATATAACGCACGAGCCCCGTTATACAACGAGAGTCCGCTGTACACGTCAAGTTAGTTTATTTTGCGTGTTTACAATCTCCCGAATCGCACGCAAAGGTAACATGAGGTAACCTAACGATAAGATTTATCTTAAGCGTTGTACTCATTTTGATATATTCCATGCAAAGTGAATAACTTAGCCTAATTAGAAGTGGAATTAGAATACACAACATCGCGATCGAGAAGACAGTTACTACTGAATATCTATAGTGTAACTTATAAGCAATTAATATGTAAATGAAAAAAATATATAAAAATAAACCGTTTATTTTATTGAAACAAATCGCAGATCGAATTAAAGCGAGAGGTAGCAGGTCATTACATATGTACAATGTACATATATAGACAATAACATGAGTCATGTATCAATGTATCGAAAATCTCCATATAAAATATTAATTAATCATTTAACTAATAATTGATGGGCTACACTGGCGCAGTGTGACTGTATACACGATGGTTGTGGGTTCGATTCCCTCGGGGGATGATTATATGTAAACTATTTTCATTTCTCTGCTATAGTGGCAATACAAAGCGCGGCGTTGAGTTGCGCCACTCCGAACTCCGATCGCTACTCTACTATGCGAGATAAAACATGAAGCTGTGTTTTAATTACTTAAATCTACATACAATAAGGCTATAATAAAAGAACATCTATCTATTAAATTAATAAAAAATAAAACAAAATTTGATTGAAATAAATTCACTTTACATTAGTCTAAAACAATATTAATCAACTATTCTAGACTAGAGACTAAATCTACTGATTTCATCTGCTTTTAGAATAATGCATGCTTCTAATGAGCTATACTCATACATATATAAGTTGTATATAATAAGGAGCTAACAATTCTACGCTATCTTTATACCTACTTGTTGAAATATCTGACTCTGCTGGAAGTTGAAGATGGACATCTAATAAAATATTTATGAAGCATTATTTATTTGTTTTATATATTTTAATATTATTAAAAAAAATATTAGAAACCAACAAAAGTATCTAAATATTACAAAAGTGACACTGTAACTGACACTGTCGATATTGTTAATATTAATTAATGCAAAATTTTACAATTGGCTATTGTATATTGATAGAAAATAATATTAAAATTTATTAATTAAAATATATTTTTTATAAAATACAGTAAAGAAGCTTTTAAATATAATTTCTGTGCATTCACTTTTATCTTAGTAAGAGCAGTACTAATTCCAATTTTCTGAGAGCAAAGGTCAAGAGATCAAGGCCAAGAGGTAGTTTACAGAAAGTATTTATATCTTTAAAAAGATACATCATTAGTGTAGTATTACAACAACAAAAATCTTTTATGTAAATACACGAATAATGAGTTGAAATATAATATGTATATTATAATTATACAAGTGCAAGAACATAAATGCTACAGTTATAGGTTCAATCCCAATTGAAGGGAATGATTATATTTAAATTATTGTAATTTCTACTCTTTGTTAAGCTTATTAATAAATTTTGTAGTGTAGCTTCACCATTACTTAATTAAGTTTTGTTAGAAGAAAGCGGAGATCAGAATATTTTCACACTAGGTTCTTTGCCTACCATTAAAAAATTATTTCACATACACATACAATTGATATAAGCATAATACTCAATAGTGTTATATGAAATCATAATTAATGCATTTTTGTTACATAGACTGTTATTTAACTTTATAACAATTGAAATACAGAGTTTACTTTAATTTAATATGCTATTTATTTTGAAACCAAACTATTTTAACAGGATTAATTGTATATATTATTAGTTATTCTATTTATATTTTGTCATATATATTCAAAGAGAATTTAAGTGTCAAGACGCTCCTTTCTCCTCTGTGGCAGATGTTAACACCATGCTATCTCTTAGGTACCAGCATGGAGAAATAAAAATATTTTAAATAGAATTCCTCTGTCAATTGGGAATCAAAACCCACAACCAAAGCATTTACAATCAGACATCGTCCCATTGTGGCAATGGCCTCAACCAAATAAGTAATACTCCTATTTCAATTTAAAAACAATTGATGACTTTGAAGTGTAATTTAATAAAAGTAGTCTAACTTTCAATTGTGCCCTTTCGGACACTTTGTAATATTTTTTGTTATTGTTCTACCCACCAAATGATCCCAACTTTTGGCAGGCGAATAAAGTTTCTTGACATTAGGTTTTTTTTCGATTTCCCTGATGCATGTTTAAGCTACATTATTGAGCTCAATAATAAATGTTTTCAATACAATTCAATTGGCAGTTATTTAATGCTGTCTTTTTAAATTGAGATAAATCAACAGTCATGTTTCACAAATCAATGATAAATCATATTTGATAAATAAATAAATGTTTATTTCATTTAAAGTTTTCACTGGATTGTACTTAACGCAGACAAAATTTTATTGGTTTAATATAATGAAAAACACGTACATTTTACATAAGTAATTAAATTGAGCATAGAACATTTTTGTTTTTTATTATCTGTCATAATTTGTAGGGTTGGCAGAGATCTTTGTGTTTGCTTACTTTTTTCCCCACTTCTTTGATTTATTGGACTTAAAGTTAGTTTAGTTATTTTAAATATTTTATAAGTGACAAGCTCGTTTCATTTTAATGGACTGGAAATGAAACTGAGTGACTTTACATAATATATGGAAATCAGTTATTTGTTCCCCTATGTGTCACTTGTTCTTTTAAATACATATGTATTATATTAATTTAATCATTATTTGGATTTAAAAAAAAAGTTATTGTGTTAAAATCAAAATATAAATGAAATTAATTGAATATTACAATTAACGAAACCTTTTTATGTTCAAAAGAAATAAAACAGTTAATTTTACATTGTGTTATAAACAAAATTCGAAACTTTAAAAAAGTTTTTACTTGTTTGTTTACAAAGTGTCTCAAAAGTAAACTGATATTTTAAACATCATTTGACCTAGTTAATCCAATTTACAATGATACTACATTGATAAGAGGTCTTTAATGAATTTATAGGTACACTCGCAAGCGAATAAAATGCGCAGGCAAGTATCGCCTTCCGTATTAGGGTTCCTATGAGTGACTCATAATTACGTCCTGTATATTATAAATGAGGCCAAATATTGTTTAGATACCAACAAAACTAAGCAAGAACCATGTGCTATACTTTTATTAATGTTCAAGGTAAACAATACGCGTTATTTCTATTTATCAAAAAAGTACACACCTGGGCATCAGTAGAAAGATTTTCAGCGCTCGCGCTCACCGACATTTTACGTTAAATAACGGATTTTTAAATGAAACACAAAGAAAATAAAAAAATAAAATCATAAGAGATTCGTCAGATTCTCATAGTTATAATTTGTTTATGTATTTTATTTGGATATGGGCGTACACGGCCGTTTCGTTTATCACAAAGTTTGTCTGAACTCCTACAGTCGTAACACACTGCCCTGTACACAGACAATACAATAATACAGTTATGCTCGTTTTTTGTTTTGAGTTTTGTGCCAGTGCTGCCATGTTGAAATGTGGTTGCCTTATTCTTATTTATTTTATTTATTATTCTTATTATTATTTTATAAACTTACCTTTTCAAATGTAAGTAAATCTATAATATAATACTATCAACAACAAACAAGTTTAATTATTATTTAGTACCTTTTAGTATTTATTTGAATTATTAATTAAAACATATGCAATTGCATTATAAGTTCTAAAGAAATGATTTTTAGACAAAATTTTTGTGTGTGAAGTTTATTAGGTCAAAGAAATTTTTATTGTGGTATGATAAAATTGGTATATTTGTACAATTATAAAAATATATAAAAAAAAAAACAAGCAAAAGCAATTGCTGGTAAACAGAGAACCTAAAAAATAAAAAAAATAAATAACGCTCTATTAAAAGTTGTTGAATAATCTTACAAGATTATTTTTTGAAAAAAAAATTAAAAATTACATATGTTATTTATTATATTTTTTATAATTTTAATCCAATATCAATTTACAATTTTACAAAGAAATAATTTATATATTTTTATTTTTTTACCAACCCATAATTCAGCATAAGAACTGCCATCTATATTGAAATGCAGGAACGTGCAAGTTTCTTCGTCTACAGTTGGTTATCGTAGTCTCTTACGTATTCATTTTAAACTCCGCCATCTTTCGGCTTTACACATAAACAACAAACGCAAGGGGAATCTGTAATGCCATCTAGGAATAAATATAGTTTGCTTATACATTAATAACAACATATTCCATAGCTAATGCATTTTGTCATTTTAATTAACAACGATACTTAAAAATGTAAATTGTTATTTAATTGATATTAAATTAATTAAAAATTGGATGAATGTCAGTGAATTAGTGACAGACTATGGTATAAGTTAAAACTTTTATGAGTAATTTGTTAAGTTTGGTTTTTTATTTTATATTAAGCATTTATTCGTCTACAAAATTAATTAATTAAGCATAAAAAGGCATAAGTACCTGCAAAGAATTTCCTTCTGAACCTTCAGGTTCAAGTTCACCTGTAAATATACTATGGACTATAGTGTGTATGGATTTTTGTTAATGTTTGTTTTAATTATATACAAAATAATTTAAACTAGATCGACTGTCAAATGTATATTATTCTTCTTAATTAGATAAATATGACTAAATAACATTTGTAATCACTTCTTATAGTTACATTTCTTAAACGTAAAAATGAACAAACTCCTTTATATAATAGTTGTCACTACATTATTCACTTAGAGTATTACAAGATGTCGAAAGAAATGTGAATAAAAAACGATTATGCAGTTATCAGACAAAGCGGCTTCTAATTGACACAAATTAACAAAACCTATCCTTCAATATATTATCAAAATAATTAAATATCTGTTATTAACCATTGCATTGTTAGGCACTCGTGGCTTAGCTGGACAACGTCAGTGTATAAGAAAAGTAGATTTGGATTCGATTCCACTCGGAACTGTGACTTTTTTAAAAATATTTTCATTTCACTCTCCTTGTATTTTATAAGACAAAACGAAGTCCTGAATTCCAGAGTAAATAAGAAATGGAAAATCTTGGCACTAGGTTCTCTGCTGATCTAACCAATTTATTTATTTTTATTTACATTTTATTATATAAAGAACTCCACGTCTGTTTGTAGATTGTTGTCTCTGTAAAATTAACTAGGCAGTTAAAAGTTTAATGAAATAATTGACGGTGTTGTGGCTCAATTGCCAGAGGTGTAGGTTCGAATTTCATTTAGAATATGTTTTATGGATAACCGTTTTAAGTAAATTTCTTCGGTCAGCTAAACTCATTTGCGATATTGGTCCCTCTATTTAGGATGCGTCTTTAAATGTAAATACCGTTGAGACTGGAAAGACAGTAGGCATGGCAGAACCCTTCAAAGTAGTGGTAAAACCATCCTATTTCCATTTTCCACCCAATTTAATTTTTCCGCTCATAATTATTGGGCTCATCTGCAATCAAACTCTATCAATCAGCCACAGCGGTTCTAATATATTATAATATAATTATATATATTTGAATGATATATATTCAAATATATTTACATTTTTTACATACGCTCAAATATAGGTACCATACAATTGGCAGTATAATTACAGTATTACCAGAAATAAAATTGAACGGTAGGTAGCGTCTACCCCCAGGGCGGGGGCTCGTTAGCTATGCAAATATGGCCGTCCGATCACATCGTCGCCTCAATGCTATTTAAAGGTAACGTGGTAGGTTTCCGAATTTTTATGATGGAAAATCCAAATCTCCGAATAGGTATAAATTTGTTTGGACTATAGTTAAAAAAGAAATGTTTAATTTGTAAAAACACTCAACGTCGCAATTAATTTAATTGTGAAAGCTAAATGTACAGCATACGCAACTTTAGGAAACAGTAAAATCAAACCTACAACTATCTTGGTATATTTTATCTCTAAATATTTCTCATTTGTACCACAATTAATAATGCACATAACTTATTTGTATAAGTAGGATAGCTTATCTTATAAACTTAAACCATCTTTTAAGGCCATCGTAGGGCAGTGGAACAGGGTCTTACTCTAATCACCATTGGTTGTGGATTTGATTCCGGCTAGGAGGAATAATTATAATTTAATGATATTTCACTCTGGTTAGTTAACAAGACGCCAGTTAGTACCGCCACTCAACACGCAAAATCTCAAATTCAAGTGGAAAGTGGAGAACGAAGTATCTTGACACAAGTCCTCTCCGACTACCCTGCTTCACACTTTTAGCTTCACGCAAAAGCGGGATACATTCCGCAAGTGATAAACTTAATTAAAATATATCAAACACATGCTAGTGTGTGTAATATTAATTTCTTTATATTAATGTATTATTTTAAAAAGAGTTTCCTCCTTCATTATATACAAACTTTATAGTTCTTTTTATATAAGTAACGATGCCAAATTTAATACACCATGTTCACATTTGTTAAAAAGTACCCACAGTTCGTATTCACATGTTAATATAATAATTCTAATAACTCAGTGGTCTGCTTGAGAATTAAATATAAAACCTCCTTTCCAAGTTACAATCTAAATCACGAAAACTAACCTCAAACTAAACAAAATTCAAATCAATACTAAACAAAAATTTCGCAATAACACAAACGATTAAATCAAACATTTAAAAACAAAATCGACGGTTATCGATAGAGTGGAATTACTTTGTAAGCGGCATCTAAAGGTGTTTAACGTGCAAGGGATATTAGAACTTATTTGTATCACAAATTAGGGGTATAACTCTCCGCCCGTTGTATAGAGTGACTTGCAGAGGCACGGTGGTCCACAACAAATGCCGACCACTATATACATTTTTGAATGTAGATAACTTAGTGAATAGAGATAGACGGAATAAATTTGTTTTAATATTTTTACTTTTATTATTATATTTTTGGTGTAAGAGAGAGTTTTGTGGCATATTACTCTGTATTCTGACTTCACCTATATTATGCAATATACTTGCAGTAATATTATATTTAATTACTAACTGTGCCCGTGGCTTCGCCTGTATGGAAGTCAGTTGTCACAAAGTTTTAACCCAACAGAAGAAAACAGCCTCGAAAATAACGTAATATTTTTTAATGAAATTTACAACATAAAAGTATGTACTGTGAGTTAACCATACGAGCTATCAAATACTTTTTTGTAGTATCTTTTGAGATCTACAATTGTCTAGTACATTAGTGTATAGTATCAAAAGTGTAAGTCGAAACACTAGTGTTTAATATTCATTTTATTGATTTTACATATTACAAATTATACTGTACATCTACATCTGTATTTCTTCTTCGAATGAACATTAACTGTGCCAAATTCCATACACCACCGTATGCATAAGTTTTCCTTTGCATATTTATATAATACTTATATATTACGTAATATATTTTCAAAATGTTGTAGTCAGAGAAAACCTAGTGTCAAGAGACTCTGTTCTCCACTCTAGGCCTGAATTCGAATCATCGCGTCTTGAGCAATAGGACTGAACACTTGTTCACCAGAGCGTAAAACCAAAAATCAATATATATTATAAAACAAGTCCCCAAAAGCTGTCTGTCCGTATGCTATGATTTTCTCAAAATGTATAGAACGAACTTTTGTACGATTTTTATTAAAAGGTTGTGCAATTCTTGAAGAAGGGGTAGGTAGGAGGATGTAAATTGACTGAAATATAACAATTACGAGTACTGTCAAAGAGGTCGCGTGGTGGTTAAAAGTCTTGCCTGCGCCGTATAGTTTACACTATATACACAATATATATATATATATATATATATATATATATATATATATATATACACTATATACACAATATATATATATATAACATTTTTTAAGTGTTATTCCCACACTAAGGAAATTGAAAAATACATATTTAGAAAACGTATAAAAATTTGAACGCAGCGGGATTTGAACCCGCGCCTAGAAATATCCTATTTCAATTTTCCATTCGTCCTTTCGTTCGTTTTAGTTGGATTTAATAATTCTGTATTTGTATATAAAAAAATTGTGTGATGCGTTTCAAAAAGTTACAAATATTATACTTTTTATTATTAAATACGAATTTACTAAAACCTTACATTTATGAAACGGGAGCGAGCGGGAGCGGACACGCCAAAATAAAATAATATATAGTAAAATAGAATTTATATTTGTCAAGGAACTTAGGTATCTAATTAACAACATCTCAGTATTTGATACATAATTATGTATAAAATAAAATTTAATTTAATTAAAAGCATTCGACTAAAGTTAGATCTATTAAAAGTTACTCTATCGGTATATCAGAGGCGACATGAAAGGCCAGTATCGGTCTGACCGAGGATGATATATGAAGAGGCTTTGACGTGTTGCTTTGATACCACGTCAATATCTGTTAGTGGCTCGAGTGAGTCCCGTTTACCTATAACATTTGGATGAGGTATATATATATATATATATATATATATATATATATATAAATGTTACTAGTAAAAAAAAAGTATTTCTATATAAAATTTAATCACAGCAGTTTGACCGTGATGACGTCACAGACAACCAGGCTTACTTTCGTCTATTATACTAATGTATGGATTGAAAAGTTGGAAGGAACAGTTGAATTGCATGTGAAGGTGCACAGATACAAATCTAACTTATATAGAGGAATATTTATAATTAACGACAAGCTCTTACTAATTGGTGAGTCTCAAAATTTGTATTCGCCATGATCATTGATTACATGAGATCAATCGTATAGTATTCGCAATAACTTATACAAATATTAGTAAGGCTTCTTTTTTTAATTATTTAATCTAGTCTTTTATCAAAAATCAAGAAAAAAAAATCCTAAATATATATAAGGTTATATAATTTGATCCAACATGTACATTCTATTGTTTGTTCGATATGAAAACCTACAAAACCTTTATACAAGCGTGTAATTTTTTTTATTTAAATCTGAAAATACAGTATTTTACCTAACCACCAATATGTAAGTCTCCAGTCATTGCAACTGACCACCTCTGACCACCTAGAGCAAAACTATCATAAGCTTAAAACCAATCTTACATTAGATCGCAGTCAGAAAATATTGTTTCTTACATAAAAAAATATTGACTGCTCACTCGATTACACTTGTTTGAAGCACGCGGGTGTTAAGAACTACATATTACCAAAAAATGGATTGGTAGCGTATTTTCGCTGCAATTGTAAAGCATCTATCTCGTATATGTATCTCCTATATGTGAAATATATAGTGTTTATATTATTTGAATATATTTAATTAATTTCTATTGCATTTTTACATAAATTTTTGGCTTTATGCACTTGTTATTAGGTTATTCGTAGTTTCCATATTTTTTTGTTAATTTCTTATACTCTTTATAGATGTTTTTTATAGAATAGTTTTTCAGTACGGCGCGGCTCAAGCTCTTACTGCTTATTTTAAGTAAAATATATAGTTATAAACAATTTTTTGTACAATGCATGTATGTACATATATATATATATACATATGTGATTAGTATGAATAGTTTAAACGTTTCTCCAAATATGCCTTCTCCAATACATCGTAGCGCTAAATTCGTATCATTTTAGGGCCAGAGGTCGGAATTTCGAGGGTTAAAGAAAACCCTGTGGCCTCTACCGACGATGTTGGAGGTGACACACTAGTCACTACACTCTACCCATTTATATACATACATACATACAAACATACATATTGTATTATACATACATATCTAAATACTTAATATATAATATGTTGTGGCGATATCGTAGAATTGACTAGTACATAAAATTGTCGGCCATATTGAACTCTATAACATATGACTAAATAAGGATATTATATTACAAGTATATATATATATAGTATCGTCTCGTTGTATAAAACAATATTGGGTTCCACCACATCGCAGTGACTCTAAATGAGGCGGAGAGTGGAAATTTGGCACAGTTATGGTTTACAAAGAAAAGGAGTGCATTATATAATTATTTGTTTTTCAAATAATGTAGCACACACTGCCACTTGTTTGACATACACGTTGCTAGGCGAGTTGTTTACGCGTCAATGGGACTTGGAGTTAAAAAATGCACATCACACCATCCTACACTTCGCCTTATTGACTGTTTTAAATGAAACTGTTTCAACCGGATTAATCGCGTATATTTTGATATTCGAAAACGCATACCGCTTCGAACAGTTTCCATTAGTTATTTATCACAGATATATCGTGTCTTATAATAATTTTATTTGAAATGTGCGAAAATCGCGTAAGACAGTAATATCTTAATTATTGACAGTGGATCTACTGAGATTATGTCATTTTGGAGGGTTTACGTAATTAAATTTACCACAAACCTATGTAATTAGTCCTTCAAGAGGTAATTGGGTTCATTGGGCAGTTACTTAATGATTAACAAATTACTTATGTCGGCACGCGGCAAGACCTTTTTATAAACTTAAATAGGCATGCATATTAGTTCCGTATAATGTTTTTTATACAAAATACCAGAATGTCGAAAATTTAGATATCACGATTAATATTGGGGCCATCTTAGCGCAATGGGACAGCGTCTAACTGCAAACAACCGACACCACGTCTTGCCATATTAGACTATGGTAATATGTACAATGTACTCGTATATGATAATATTTTAAATGAAAGGATTATTGGCCAATTTTTAAGTACAAAATGCAGATAAATTAGTATAAAATTCAGTATAAGGTCTTTGGAGAATCGCAGAAAGCCAATACTTGTCATAAAAGATTTATAAAATAAATATTACACTCACTACAATACTCAGTGGTTAACGTGTCACACACGTTTTTTATACAACGGGGTTTCGAACCTACGACTTCAAAATAAAGATATATTTGTATAAAAAAATATTATTCTAAATCATAAGTAGATTAGTAGCCAATTAAGTAGAGACGCGCGGCATCACAATGGCGGCACGCGCCCACAATAAACGCTTCCTTCCTAAAACGCCTACTTTTTTTAAATGCATTATCCTCGCATGGATAGTTTCGAGGGTTACACTCATTCGTTTAAAACGCAGCAGGACCTTTTTTGCTGATTGTCTTAATTTTTTTTTTGATTTCTCTATTTTTTGATGGAGAAAATATAGTGATATGTTGCTCTGTTTTCTGAGAGCGTCCCGCTTTAGTTTAGCCTGATCGAACAACGCATATATGTCATTAAAAACAAATGTGAAAATGGTAGTCAAGTTCAATATTTAGAATATGGACATTTTCAATTTAAATTTAAATGTACATATCGCAATAGCCAAAAATAAATTAACATCTAAAACTAAATATATATGGCAATAAAAATGATATAAACAGTGAAAATAATTTATTCCCACCCCATATCAGAATCAGTCAGCTTCAAAAGCTTCAAAAAGAAATCTCCATACGGACATTCAGTGAAAGGGAATTATTTTTATTTCCAGACATGCGGGTACTGTTTGCAGTTGCAAATGTCGTTAGGGATCGTGTTGGATTATACCTAATACTTCTTGTATACAAATGTGTTTTTACATTATCCTAATGTAAAAAAAGCTCAGAGCCTAGTGTCCAGACACTCCGTTCTCCACTTTCATACGATACAATTCGAGACATTACATGTTAATTGGCGGGACTCAATACCGTGCGAATCTGAGTGGGAATCGAACCCAAAGCCAATCACATTTGCAGTCATACGCCACTATAGCCACTGCGCCACTATAGCCACTGCGCCACTACGACCTTTTCCTCGTCCTTTTTACTATGTAAAAATAAATTGATATCATTTTGTTAACATTTTTCAAAGTGTTATTCCCACACTAAGGAAATTGAAAAATACATATTTAGAAAACATAGTTTTCAAGAGGCGCGGGTTCAAATCGCGCTGCGTTCAAATTGTTATACGTTTTCTAAATATGTCTTTTATAAATTGATATCATATTTTTATACTTCGCAATTTTTAGTGGAATTGCTTCCAAACGCCGCGTTCTGTTCAACTAGTTATGATTAACAAGAATATTTTTAATATAATTATTTAAAATATTTTAATTTGTTTGCTCTGGCCTCTTATGTGCCATACAGCCTACAGTCTGCCTATAGTCAGAGCTTCTCCAATTACTTCACGATGAGGACTTCCGTATTTATTATAACTTTATTTGGTTTTAAAGTAAACTAAGTTTTTATTATAAAAAATTTAAAAAATAAATTTTTATTAAGCCTTAATAAGTTCAAAATATACCTTGAACAATTTATGTTTTATAACTTTAAAAAAAAAATTAAAAAGGCCAATATAATTTACCTAAATTCAATAGATTTTCCCAAAAAAAAAAAATACCGATCGCATCCTAGCTTTCGTCAATCAACTGTCATTCAGACAGCATTCGATAGCGTCTCTACATCATCAAGTCCTCACTTTACTATGGTCTCCGCTACGTAATTATGTATGTTGCACGCGTCATTGTACGGAACCCCTGATTGTTGGGCTGAATAGTTTTGAGCATTTGCCGGTATAAATATCCAATTTATAAGTATGTGTGAGTATGTGGAGGTATTATGTATTTATTTTTTTATATTTATAAAATATAAATATATTATAATATATATTATGTAAGTACACCTTCACGCTTTTTTTACAGCTTCACGCTGTACTAAACCTAATGTCAAGTTTTGTCAAACCGATTGCTCTCCAACCGTATTCGAGACATTGCGTGTTGACTAGCGGAATTCAATGTCGTAATTTGTCTTGCCAAAGTAGGAATATGAAATGTACAACACTATTAGGGCTAATAACCATTGCGTTATACTGCCTGACGTTACCCCATTGCTCCACGAAGGCTCAATAAGGAACTTTTAACCGTAACCTGTCGTAAAATGTCTGACTGAGTGTCTGTAAAATGTCGTTTTCGTTATATAATTTTACAATAAAAAAAATATTTTAACTTTTCCGCTTCGATACCTAAGCAAAACGCGGCGTTGAGTTCCGGCACTCAACGCGCAATGTCTCGATTCGGGCGAAAAGTGGAGAACGGAGTGTCTTGACACTACGTTCTCTCTGATAACACTGTATGCGGGGGATGATAAAATAAATATACTTTTTATATATATCAGTTTCACATTTTCTTTAGTTATATAAGAAGTACTTGAATAGTAAGTTACTAGTATAATAAAAAACCGTGAAGCTGTATACGCTGATACATCTATATTATTAAATATAATAAAAAAAAAACTATTCGGAAAGTATCAAGTCGACATATCAACAGTACCAACAGCGCGCCGTGATTACACAGGCCTAATTCGATAAATAGGGCTCCAACCCTCACTAGCGATGTTTAACTGAATTTATTACGTGATTGCATCGTTGCGCGCACTTGTTCTTCTAATTGCTATGTTTTGACATTTTCAATATAAAATAACACTAAATGAAGTAACAAGAATTTGTAATTGTTAAATTGCTATTGAACAAATAAATAAATGCGCACAATCATTTTTATAAAACATATTTTTGGAGAACGTATAAAAATTGGGATGCAGCGGGATTCGAACCCGCGCCTCTTGGAAACTGTCCAAGGCGCAGGTTGGGATCCCGCTGCGTTTAAATTTTTATACGTTTTCTAAAAGTGTGTGTTTTCAATTTCCTAAGTGTGTGATGGACACTTTAAATAATGTCAACTGATTGTCAATGATTTTTATATCTTTCTCTTGTGGAGGTGTTTTGTAGGAGGTGAGTGTTATTGATTCAACATAATACTTTATTATCTTCAGACTGTTCGATTGTTTTAGTTGGTAGCATTGGGTTCACGGACCTGAACCTGAGTACCGAGTATCATCCGCTCGTAAGGTACGGGGATGGTCTGTGGAAATTGCATTTACCAGCGACAAGAAACGAAAGTGTTAAGTTAAGTTCTTTAATTATGACGCTTCGAGCGTGCCAATATAGCGCCAGTCACAGCCAATGTCACGTTGAATGGAGAGCACACGAAGGAGATTGATCGGTAAAAAGAGATGCAGTTATAATATGGAGACCGTCACCTATAACAAAATACATATTTACAACAGATTAGTAGTGAATAATATATAACTAAGGGGTTAGATTACGCAAAAAAAGCGTCCACAAAAAGCTACCAAATATGTAATGTTACTAAAAATTACCAAGGACGAAGTACTCTTTAAAATAGTTTGTATTTTATCACAGAAAATTATTGCATCACAGAAAAATTAGTACAGACAAATAAAACAAATTTTGAACAAACCGAATAAACAAACATATATTTTTTAACATTTTTTTAAGTGTTAATCGCACACTTAGGAAATTGAAAAAGACATATTTAGAAAACGTATAAAAATTCGAACGCAGCGGGATTTGAACCCGAGCCTCTTGTAAAAATCTCTCTACAGATATACTAACAACAAATATAAGTTGTAATAAAGCGTATAAGAATTTCAACGTAGCTGGATGTAGAACGCATGGCTTAGCGGTCAGAGCGCTTGAACGGTTTTTAAGAGGCGCGGTTTCAAATCCCTCTGCGTTCTAATTTTTATACGTTTTCTAAATATGTCTTTTACAAACATATAGTACGATATAAAATACGATATGACAAAAAACATAAATTTCCCATACATCTTCTACCATTATTGAGGTAGTTACAGAAATAAGATTAGCTGTTTAAGGTAACAATTATATCTAAGTACTAACAATTATATCTAAGTTCTTACTGCGTTTTAGCCTTACCCAGCGTCTATATAGAAATTGCAAATATTCTTGCTGTAATAAACTTTTCTATCCATATATAATAGTCATTAAAAAGAAGAAACTGGGTTAGGGTAAGGTAAACTGGGAAGCTTTAAATTATATTGTATGAATGGTTAAATTTCCTTTTCAGGTCATCGTGGTGCAATGGGGTAGCTTCCGACTGTAGAATTGCTTGGTTGTAAGTTCGATTCCCATGCGGAGGAATAAATATACATAACAATTTTGAGTTTATCGCTCTGGTAAAATAAAGCGCGGAGTTGGGGCGCATCACTCGATTTAATGTCTCAATCTGAATGAATATAATAATTTTAAATCTTTGAACAAATATATCTAGAAGTACTTAAGCAACTTTATTAAACAATTTAATAAATTGAAACCATTGTGTTGCAGTCGAAACGTGTCGTGAAATTTTACAAGCTCCGCTACTTATGCAATGACTTGAATTCGGGCGGAGAGTAGCAAAATCGAAACTGCTAGAAAATTATAGAGTAAAATCCTTTTTTTGACATATATTTATTACTAGCTACCCGCTCACGGCTTCGCCTGCGTAAACTACATGACTAAACTACTTTGTCTGTTTACACTCAAATCACAAACGTTGCTTAAATTTGTAATTTAAACTTTTTTGTTTAAATTACAAATTTAAATTATAACAGTACAGAAGCCTCATTGCAACAGTAAGTATTACATTATTAACTAAATACGTATACCTACACCTACATACATACACACATGCACACGCACACAAACACAACACAATCATAAACACAACACACACAAACGGACACATACACTTTGCCCTTACTTAATTTTTATAATTTTTTTCAAATAGGCAATTTTTTCTCATTTCATGTATTGTAATCGTTTAAAGATGAATAAATAACTTTTTTGTTTATAAACCGATTGAAATGAAATAACCACTGAATGTTAAGGGAGCTTTACCATCTTAAAATAATTAAAATTGCACTCAAATCAGGTTAAGCCGCTTCCGAGATTAGCGTGCACAAACAAACAGACAAACAGATATCTACCATATATGTACTATACCACTATTATTAGGTACCCAGGTGTTTATCTTTGAGTATGAAATTCCAATTATCTTTTTAGTCCATTAAAAGAAATAGCTATCATGTTCCATTGTAAGAGATTTGTTACATAAAATTGTCTTGTTACCTCTCTGTCCATTTAAATGAAGCCCAAAATAAGGTACTGTGCTTGCATCAATTATTGGCTGAAACGTATCGTGTGTATAAAATATTCCAGTCACGAGCAGTCCGCTCAGATACTGAAATAAACAGCGAGAAAACGGTACGGGTCGATGGATATTCGGAGGCTTGGGGGGTGGGATTAGGGTTGCCGTGTAGGGAAATTGAATTGTATTTTAATATATAGTATATTATTTAATTTAATAATATAATTGTAATTTCAAATTTAAATCCAGTAGAAGATTATTCTCTTGAGGAAGATTGAAGATTGCATTATTAGGTGAAAGCCAATTAGTTATTGCTATAGTAAGGTTTATCTATGCATTATAGTTTTTTTGGTCATCTTTGTAATTTTATATATAATGCAATAACATAGCTTACGTTTAGCTTACTACATGAACTTTATAATAACAAAATATAAATATTTCAATAAAAAACACGATCCAGGCTAGAACATCGAATATTAGCAGTGCGAGTCTATACGTTTAGATTCTTAAAGTCGCCTTATGTGAAACAGTGGGGTGAAAAAAAAAACCTAAAAAGAATTGTCATTTTTACCAAAAAAAAAACCATAAAAAGTCGAAGGGTTGATCATTTCAATCAACCCTAGCCCAGCGAGTGGGGGGGTGGACGGTGGATTAGATTACCTGCCCCCTCACAAACAGTTCGTTACGCCGTCTTTAGACTGTCTTTGCCTCAAGATGTAACGAACTAACTCAGCGCCTCGTTTCCATCAATATTTGCTCATCTAACACGATACATTTCGGCCTTTAGATGTTTCTTATATACGCTACTTATTTACTCTAATAATAAAAGGTGCAATCTATATACATTGCGCTGACTAGGTTTTGCAAGATAGGGTAGAAATTAATTCAATTATATTTAAGGATCGTTACTGTTTTTCGTATATTAAGAGGCCATCGCGGCTTAGTGTGACAGCATCTACTGTATTTATTTATTATTTACTTTAATTTCTCCGTTCTAGTGACAAGACGAAGCGCGGCGTTCATTTTTGTCACTCAACACGCAATGTCTCTGATTCGGGCGCAATGTGGAGAACAGAGTGTCTTGACACTAGGCGTTTTCTTAATTTCCTGCTATGACTGTAGAAAGCGAGAAGCTGATAATAAAATCGTATATTCAAGATTAAAAATACATATAAACTTGGGATATCGAAATATGAATTGCGCCTTTTGCTCGTTATTCAAAATATTGATCATTTCCTTTTCAACAGATTTTACATTTTAATTTTTTGCTTTGTTTTTATAGTTTATTAAAAATGAATATAAAACACAACCACTGTTGAACATACAACGAATAAAAAGTTCTTTGATTTTCGCGATTATTACACATCTTGAAATGAAACTATTAGTAGACTGAGTCTACCTGTGACCACGGACTACTGTAATGTGTTCGAAACGTCGGGTTCTAATAATGTATTTTCGAATACCAAAATTATACGCGATTAAATCGTTTAAAATAGTTTCATTTCAAAATATAACGAATGTCCACAGTGCCGCTATAAATCTAAATTTACGAAAAGCGCAGAGTACTTTAAAGAGTACTAAAAATAATTTCTTTTCGGTCTTTTCAATCAATCCGTCAATTGTTATTTCCAACTCAACATCAAAAGTCACTACCCTAAGAGTGAACGAGAATGCTCACTTAATGAGGCAGGAGGGCCGTCCAATTACCCAGCAAACTAAATCCTATAATAATTACAGGCTTTACTATTCTACTGTAACTAGCAACCCCTAGAAGGCCTGAATGGAATAAATTTGCATAATTGTATGTAATGCTACGATTTCACTTTTCCATTGTATATTATATGTTATTATCATGTGGCCATGGCGAGGCCCTCGTGGCTCATTGGAGCAGCGTCTGAATGTATACACGATTGGTTATGGGTTTCATTTTCACTCTGGGGATTAACTTTTTTTGAGTATATTATGAAGAAGGAAATATATATTTACTTTTATTGACACAGACTTCCCTTTTGTTTCTTTCGTCCACTTTCGAAACACTGCGTGTTAAGTGTTGGTACGCAATGAAGAAATGCTGTTCAGATTGGGATAATACTTTTAATACATCCACGATCGCGTAGAATGATTAAACGTTTCATATAAAGAAATATTTTTCAATTTGATTCTTTCAAGTTTCCTTGTTAAAACGCGGCATTAGATTCGTAGACTAAGACTCACAATATTGACTCTTGCAACACTTTCTGTCAAATTTCTAGGGAACGGAATTATTAATTATTTTCTGCATATACCAACCAATAAACACAAGCACTTTCCATATTTTTAATAATATACATAGAATAATGGCGATAATGTCAAAAATTTAAGAATTTTGTACGGGAATAATTATACACAAACATACATACATACATATATATATACATACATACACATCCATACATAATCCATATTTCGTTACATAGCGCCACCCCCAGCGTGGGTGTGAATAAATTTGAATAATCATACCTTATAATGAGATGTCATCGACGTACTGCTTTGCAATTATATTGCGTAAATCGCAATCAAGTGGCTTTGGAACGTATTGTGTGCTAGATAATTGTGAAATGTCTAGAAAAAGCCATTTGAAGAGTTTGGTGATTTATATCTCTGTAAGAAAGTACAATCACTAATGTTATATGTTTTATTTATACAAAATATTTAGTTTAGAATTGTGTGTCAAATTGATTTTTTTAATTAGCTGAAGTTAGATTTTTTAGACTATTTTGTGTTCGATCCCCACTCAAAGGAATGGTAATTTAACAAAGCACGCCGTTGAGTTCCGCCACTCAACATTCAATGTCTCAAATTCGGCCGTAAAGTGGAGAAAGTAGTGCCTTATCACAAGGTTTTTCATTTTCATGCTATGACGAGGTGCTAAGTAGGTATTAATTATATCAATTAAGTTCAATCCTTTTACAATTACTCGTTTTACATTAAACAATATTTATGAACGAATCCTTTCTGTATTTTGTATGAAATTATATTAGAAACTAGCTGTGCCCGCGGCTCCGTCCCCGCGGAATTTCAAAATTAAAGTAGCCTAAGTTACTACTTATGGCATCAGCTATCTGCTAGTGAAATTTCTGCTTAAATCGGTCTAGCAGTTATAGAGAATAGCCGGAACAAACAGAACAAACAGATACACAGATACACAGATAAAAAATGTATGTACATATGCATTTAGTAAAAAAAACGTTTATTTTAATATTACTAACAGACACTCCTGTTTTATTTATTTATATAGATTATATTTATAATCTGGTAAGTTATTAATAAAATATATTACAGTAATTCTCACCTTTTTTTATATTTTGTACGTAAAATATACTTATATATGCCACAGCTGTTTGAAATATAATAAAATAAACTGTCACTTCTTATGTCTAGTTGACATATAATGTCATAAAAGTATATATATTTTTAAATATATATAAATAATGTATTCGTATATGTATTATAGAATCATTACAATGCAAGAATATACGAAATCTGAAGTTATTTGGACTAGGTAAAGTAGTGGTCTGATGGAACATCACACATTGTGGGACAGTGCCTAACTGTACAGTGATTTTGAGTTCGATAATACACAAATTATATATAATTTTTCCTATCTGGTAACAGAGCGTGGAGCTGAGATTCGCCTCTTGACACCAAATATCCTGAATTCGGACATGCAACTCTCACATTAAGAGGTCGGTAGGCAGAGAGTACCTAGTGTTAAATCACTCCTTTCTTACATACAAACAATTATTGTGCTAAGTTATTCCTACAGTAACTGTGGCACTTTGTGAAATTATTTCCATGCACAAATTGCATTTATTTTATCCTTATCAGAGAGAAAACAAATACTTTAGAAGTAATATTTTAAAAATAGATTTTCTAATATAATCAGCTATATATCTTTAACCAATCTTGTCAATTAACACTGACATGTCCTTCACTTTCTGCGTGAAGTCGAGTCATTGGACTAGTAGTAGAGCTCAACGCCGCGCTTTGTCTAATCGAACCTCTACATTTCATATTAAAAACAATCAAAACATAAATCAACTTCCTAATATAACAACACTCAATTGAAAAACATCTTTTCAGCCGATTTGCATATATAGCGCTCACAATGATAACTATCGGTAAGATTTCAATCTGTTTGTACAGAATTTTACTGCCTACCTAAACAAACTCTACAAGTATACAAATGTACGAGTGTACTTTGTAATAACGATGGAATTTTTAATTGCTCAATACAAAGTTTAATTATTGAAAACTCGGCTACGGAAACCTTCTCAATAAATAGCAAAGATAAGAGGATTTTTTTTACTATAAAAAGAATAATTTTCAATGATAATATAGTGTAGTATCTGATAATAGTGTGGCCGAGAACATGTAAGCTTCGTTTATCTAGCTATACGTGATGAATACTAAACGCAAGCTGTATATTGATGTTTTTTTGAATATGGATATTTTATTAAAACATTCGTTTTTTAAATAACTTTGGAGGCTATCGTGACGCAGTGGGCAGCGTCTGAAGTTCATGTTCGAATCCGATGCGAGGGAATGTTTATATTTAAACTAGTTTTATTTGTCCGCTCTCGTAAGCAAATGCAAAATGCGGGATTGAGTTCCGCCACTTATCACGCATTTGAGCGGAAGGCGGCGAACGTAGTATATTGATAATAGTCTCGACCTATATCCTGCTATGCGGGATAAAGCGTGAAGCTGAAAAAATAAAAGCTTTGGAATAAGTGGAGAACGGATGTCTACTTAAGGTGGACAGAGGGAACCTTAGAGGGAACCACAGAGGGTACCTCTAAATAAGTCGACAGAGACGTCTTCGAATTAAAAACAAACAATATATTTTTCATTTATCGGTCTATCGAATGATATGGGATAGCAAGAGAAAGTAGTACTACGATACGTTTTTTATTTTTATTTCTTTTTTAATTTTCTATACTTTTAGGATACATTACTCGTATATTGTCAGATGACTGTACATTTTAAACCGTCTTTTATTTTATTTTAACCAAATCGACAAAATGAACATGCTTTAAATATAAATATTTCGGCAAATGAGAATCGAACTCAGAACTACCTGACTTATTGATTTTTTTATTTTCAGGTCTCACGTGCTCCTTCATAGGCACATCGCATCTTGACAAATGCATTGCGAAAGCAGACGTGTTACCTTGGCTTGGGGCAGGTACAACACTGTGCCTTTTTGGTATCGCGTATATGTTTTATTACATCACTATATTACTAGTTTATTTACATAAGGAAGTTAATTGATTGGAAATAAAATTTTATTAAATATACAATGATACAGTTTTAATTTAATATATTAATAGGGAGAAAAAGAGAATTGTGATTCTTTTTGTTTTTGTTTCTGAACGTATAGTGATAGATATTAAAGTTCCATATAAAATAAACGCTTTGGTTGTGTGTAATTCAATTTAAATTGTTTTCATTCCTCCGCTTTGGTGACAATATAATTGTGACAAATTTCCCCGTAAAAAATTCCCATGGGTGAAAAGTGGACGACGGAGTGTTTTAGCACTAGGTTCTCCACCGACCCCATCAAAATAAAATACTGTACACATACAAAGATACAGTATTTAAAAAGATACAAAATAAGGATTCAACCCAAGTAAATTGGTTTAAAAGGTTTAAAAATAAACATATTATAACTAAAGTCGATCTTAAGCTCATCACCAGTCTCAAGCAGGAAGCTGTACCCGAAATGATTAAGCTCGATGCAAAACGCGCGAGGCTGTTTACACATGGCACGATTTATTCGCTGGCCGTCGTAAATAATAATGCGCCAACCGTCGACAGATATATGGTGCCTTGTATTTATTACGGTTTCTTGGGTGTAGGGATAGAAATATCGTATGTTTTTATATTTTGTGTATATAAAGAGTTGGAAATAAAGAGTTAAGTGATTGACTTATTTGCTTCATAATATTCCGTCCTCGTTCTCAATTTAAGATATTAGAAATAATTTAACTAGATTGCGGAAAACCAGATTAACTTAACTAAGTTTGGAGTCTGGATATAAGTCTGTAAAATATTACATTTTATTATCCAATAGGATAGGTGCATTTCCCAGCATTTATACAACAATTGTCTTATATATCCACCAATAAAATAATTTAGAAGTGTTAATTTTTTTTTTCTTTTTACAGCTTCACGCTGTTTCCCGGAGCATAGTAGTCAGAGGGAAACTAGTATTAAGACACTCCGTTCATCACTTTCCGCCAGAATTCGGAACATTGCGTGTTGAATGGCCTAAAATGTAGCTCGCTATTATGTCTCACTGCACCAGGATAACCAAAATGCCCTCATGGTGCTGATCAATTCTTTTTTATTTACTTGACTAGACTAGACTAAAATTACCCATATATTCCCAATGATTATAGCAATTTTATTAATATTTTTTATTTATTTTTCGATTAAAACATGTCTAGATGTAGAGCCCATTATATTAACAAGCTTTATTAGCTTTACTCTTATCAAAGTCTGTAAGAAAGTCTTATCATCTCATAACAATATTTTGATCAACTTCTAGCATTTCGATTCGCTTGGAATTTTCTAGGAACGGCCACGATGCCAGGGCGGTATATAAGGATGAAATAATTTTAAGCGAATTACTTTTTAATTTTTTTAATTTTTTAGTGTAACACTTAAGAAATTAAAGAAACTTTTTTAGAAAACATATGAAAATTTTGAACGCAGCGAACTTTGACGGTTTCCAAGAAGCGCAGGTTTGAATGCGTCTGAGTTTGAAATGGTTATATAGGTGGTTATTATAAGTTACCTAAAATTGTATCGTTTTTAGATGTCTTTTAAGCATTTTTTTTTTATTATTTTCAATGTATTGTTAATCCATCGATACATTTGCACTCTGACGGTACACAGTCGTCAACAGTGTTGGTCGCGCTTTTTTCGCGCGGCAGCACCGCCCGCTCTCTTTAAAACTTTTCACGTTAATTCTTTCATATTTAGTAGTACAAATAAATTATGTGGTAATGAAAGCGAGTTTTTTACCATTCAGACGTCCACGCCCTGAGTTATGCTTGCTCGGTTATTGGATCTTATATTCATAATCAAATTTTGATTTACAACTACCCGAGTTATTAAACTTTTAACCGTCTGACCGTTTCGGAGGTCCGCGCGTCACAGTGTGTTTAATTGAAAACTGATCGATTTTGTCTGCACGGTAGGTATAGGTATAGTGTATATATACCTATAGGTAGCGTGGACGCTTCTAGACTCATATTTTGTGGTTTTGGATTAATGTAGAGTTAATGTGTGGAACAGTTTGCAAGTCGAAAGTCTTCATTTATTTTTTATAAGGTAAGTCAAACACTTATAATATACCTATACCTATATACCTTTTAACATGCCATTTATGTATATTTCAATATTTTGAGAAATATTTAATTTTTATTTGTTATAAACCTTTTGGGTGTTAGCACTTAAAGAGATGAGAGTTATATAGTTTTTTTAACATTTTTTAAAGTGTTAATCGCACATTTAGGAAATTGAAAAAGACATATTATTTAGGAAACGTATAAAAATTTGACCAAATTGTGTGGGTTCAAATCTTGAAAACCGTTCAAGAAGTTATTTGAACGGTTTTCAAGAGGCATGGGTTCGAATCTCGCTGCGTGCAAATTTTATACGTTTACTAAATATGTCTTTTTCAATTATATAGTTGTCTATAGTCGTTTAAACGAACACTTTACGGACATAAGACTTTAGCAAAATATACTAACTTTGCCTTACTGTGACTTTTATTTACGGAAAATCAATAGTATATCTCTTTATTATATATTACGTTTCTAGAACGCGAAAGAAAAGAGAAAACGTTTGTAATGAAACCAAAAAAAAAACACCTATTAAACCAACAAATTATGTGCATCAAAAACGTACGTAAGCATATAAATTCCAACTATGACTCAAAGCATAATAAATATTAAAAAAGAAACATGGTTAGTTTTCTTTCCATATGTACATACATTTTAGATTCAAGATTTGTAATATTAAAGAAATATATAAAATTTTTAGACTTTCCGTTCATTTACACTATAAATATAATATAAATGTCAGATGAGCTAAATCAGGCTTACTGGTAACGAAGCGTGGCGCGGCGCGTGCGCGTGCGCCGGCTGCGGTACAAAAACCGTTTATTACATATAAATGTGAACAAAATACTAAATTTATTATGTTTTAAATTTATTATATCAATATATAACACTTCTAATTTCTAGTAATCTATATACCTTAATTTAAGTATATATAATCTTGTTCATTTATCAATTGTTAATAATTATGAATTTACTTTGTCATCTGTTTTGTCTCGCGTTTGGTGGATAGTGGAAAAAAGGTGTCTTCGTATAAGGTTCGATTTAGTATATTTGGCAATATATATTAAACATGCATAGATGTTGAAAATTTTTGGTAAACAAATTTTGTGCAAACTTGATGGAAGAAAAATGTACCACATCGATTAAAATGAAAAAAGTCTGCTAAAGTGCTGAGGCTTAGACATACAAGAGGTATAAATTAACACCACGCAGGTGTTAGTAACTAACTTTTTATAGAAAAATATATTGAACTTGTGCGATTAGTAATCACTAACTAAATAATTTTTCATAATATTCTCTAATTCTAACATTACTTTGATCTGTTTTTTTTCTTACAGCTTCATACTTTTAGATAAGGGTCTAGGTTTGTCAAAAATAAACTTTTTTTTTTTTTTTAACGTGTGGAAATCCTTTAGGGATACCCGCCCGATTGGGGACTCGGACGTGGTTATGTGGGACTCCAGACCGGCAGATATGGGCCGTCCGTTTACCCACTAAAACTTCACGGTGCTCCTCCTCCACCGCCACTGGCCAGGACCACGGGGTCTACAATCTTCCATGAACCCTGGCGGTGTCAAACATAACCTAGTGTCTCCGTTCTCCACATTCCGCCTTAATTCAAGACAATGCGTGTTTAGCGGCAAAATTCAGCGTCGCACCAATCAATGTCTTGTCACCAGAGTGGATAATTGATCATAATTTAAACAAAACTATTTCTCCTATTGAGAATTAAACTCGCAACCATCAGTTCGCGTTTACAGTCAGACGCTGTCACACTGCACCACTAAGGCCTCCACTTTGATGTATTGACTCCAAAATACTCCCACTGCACTCTAAAGCCCTTTATCACGCAACAATCAAAGTCTATCCAATGCTTTGTAATTTTCGCATTAAGTTATTCCACACTCATTATGTGATAATTCGGCTACTCTTTAAGAATGAGCAGGCCGCGTGAGAGCGATATGTTGACACGCGACTTTTCACCACACTGACTCTCAATGCGCAGACTTTACTTAACTCCACAATCAAATCTCGACTCTATATCTCTAGAACATGAGTGTTTTGTTCTATTCTATACAATTCTACTATAGTCGTATGTTTAATTGCGGCTAGAATATCAGTTATTGGACTTTCAACCTAAATATGTTGCATTAGGGTGTGTTTTAAGTATTTTGGTAGGGTCTGATGCAATAAAAAGATTCGTTTAATTCAACTAAACATTGGGGGTTTATTGTTAATACACTTCACACTGCACTTCGTGAGATCATTTTGACGATTTGTACTTAAGCGAATTTAATTTATTGATAGATGTAAGTACAGTGGGCATTGTGACGTTGCCTAAACAAGGATTTCAATAAGGATAAAATGTATATAACAAACTTTATCGTCTAAAAAATAAAACTAATTTTAGCTTCGTAGATTATAAACTACTGTAAAGGTTTCCTAATACTTTATGGTTTCAGATATGTAATATTAAGATTAAATTTACTTCATCTATTCAAAGACCTTGCCATCAAGGCTAAGCTCATTTTTATTGGCTTGTAGTTCTGGCAGGGCTAGGGCATCGTATATCGCATCGTAATGCGATATGTCTTACACCTATTACCATTATTCCATTGAAAGGCTAAAACTTACATTATGTGTTAAACTTTAATTTATAAAAAGACTAACAAAAAATACACCAGCTTCATGCTATGGAAATATTGTTTTGTCATCGAATCCGGTTTTGTATGCAAATTTTCAAGGTTAATTCCAAATTTTCATGTTTTCTTCATTGATAAATAGATTGATGCAGATGAAGATATAATATGATTGATGATCTTAGTGTAAGTAATAAAAAATGAAATGATTGACGAAAACTAATTTTACTATTTTAAAAGCATGATTTTATAAACATTTTTAAACATGTTTTTAAAATCATGTATTGTTTTCTTTTCGGTATTTGCCTGATAATTGTTTCTAAAGAAAAGTTTTGAATGAACCTAACCAACCGACAGATTCATTGAAGACTTTGAAACGGAGTTCGAACGAAAAGTAGAACAAACGGAGTAGATTAAAGAAATAAGATTAAACATTCCGTGACGAACGAAGTCACTTGGCACTTGGGAAAAAGCTTATAAAAAAAGAGATTCCGTTACATAGACATACTCGTAGATAAGTCAAGCTAATAAAAACTAGCATTTTACACATCTCACGCACACATTATGTAAATAAATATTTGTCACCCAACCCACCCCCGTCTCTAGGGTTGGGATATTAAAAACAATAACATCACAATTGCAAACTACTAGCTAAACTAACAAGTCCCCGTAGAATAGAATCCGTTTAGTTGAAAGCTTTCGTTACCGATCGCACCCCTATTTAGGTGTCAATAAAAGTAGACGATGTAATCTTGTTACTACTGTGCGTTTCGTGCGGTTATTTTGCAATCCTTTTTGAATATTTATTGTTCTTATTGTATACTTGAGCTTAAATCTCAATAAAAGTATTTGAGACAATAAAAAATAAGCTTTATAGAGCTTTTTTTGTATTGTTTTAATCATATACGATGTGAATGTAAATAAAAAACGAATTCCCAGAATCTCATACCTCGTAATTATGGGATAACACTGAGAAAGTGATATTTGTGGGTTCGATTTCTAATTGAAGTAATGTTTTTTATTTGAAATTATTGCTAGACTTAGTTGAAATGCACTCATCGGCCCTCAGTGATTATTAGACCGAGTAAAGGCTTATAATTTTCGTGTAAGATGCCTAATTAACCATTAGAATGGTATATATATTATATATTTTACCGAATTGAAAGTTTGAAGTCGTAGGTAATGGTATCATCAAAATTACAAACAGTACAGTATGTAATTTAAAAAAAAATACTTGCCTTAAACATTTCTAATATATATATATATATATGTTAAATTAAAAAAAAATTCAAATGCAACTTGTAAATCCCGACCCTCTGTGCAAGCACTGCTGTCTAAGCATTGTATGCGGGCTAGGGGCAGTAATCGCGTCTACGCCGCGTCGCTTCGTCCACGCCACGCCTGTAATCTCATTGTCCTAATAGTCTTAGCCGCACAAAGGAATGATCAAACGCGGCAATTTAACGCGCCAAATGTCGTACTGTCTGCGAGAAAACATTTCTGCCTTTCCATTTTTGTCTTGCCAGTGTCTTGCTAGACACTAGACACTTCTCTTTGAGTGCGCTGCTGTGCAGGAAAGCGTAGGGCAGTTGTATTTTGGCTATACTTATGAAAAATGTACAAGAGATCTATTTTGATTAATGGGGAATGGCTATATTTTAAAAACAATTTTATTTATCCGCTCTGTTACATAAGACAAAGGGAGGCGTTGAGTTCCGTCAGTCAACACGCAATCTCTCGCAATTGAGAAAAGATTGAGTGTAGAAAGGAGTGTCTTGACACTAGGTTCTCTCTGACTAGCCTGCTAAGCGTGAAAAAGTGTGAAACTGCTTATATAAAATGTCGTGGGTAGAATTAATTTAGTAATAAGTTATTCAAGTATATATTTTAATGATATTTTAATTTTAATGATATTGCCTTTTGGGTGAAATGTGTATGTAGTGAATATTGTATCTATAAATGTTCTGTGTAATTTAGAAAATCTATAAAAATTTGAACGCAGCGGGATTTGAACCCGCGCCTCTTGGAAACCGTTGAAATTTGTATACGTATTATAAATATGTCTTTTTCAATTTCCTTAGTGTGCGAATAACATTTTAAAAAATGTTAAAAAAATATATATTCTGTGTAATGTACGAAGATATGTTGGTAAATATACAAATGAATATAGCTATTCCCTGAACTGAAATTTGTGCCCATCATTAGGTAAATTCAAACAACCCCGTAATCATCTCAAATATTTATAAATCACAAAAATGTATATTTTTCTTCTGAAATCCTCCCCAAAACGCTAAAGTTGGACAAATGCGTTGATTGTTAATTCGAGGCGGTCGCGGCGGGTCCAGTGGAGCTTCCCTTCTGTGTGACTTAACTCGATTTACTGTCCGATTTAAACTATATATGAACGTGTATACTGTATGTTATTCGCGAATTTGCCCTTTTGTTTAATAATAATCTGTATTTTGTGCAATCAGTTTTGTTTTATTTACGCATATATCCATTTTGCTACAATGGCGCAGTTGCAAACTTTTTCTATGATCGTAATAGGTTCAAAGTTCTATTTGAGATTCTTTTTATAACTGGTAAATTGATGCGTAAAATACGCGTTACCTTAGCAACGTGTGTCGCTTTATACTGTAGTGTATGTCAAACATTTGGTAGTCTGTGTAATGTTTATTTTATTAATATAATGCATCTCTAATGTACCTTATAATAGTTTTAAAAAATATTGGATTTCAGAACTCCTTCTCCACATAAACTTCAATTATGCCAAATTTCGTGCTCCTCTGTTTGCATAATTTTCTGGAAAAGGGGCCGTAACTTTTCCCTTCACCAATTAATATATAGTTATGGATTTACCCGCCTTGCAAACTTTGACTTTAGGTTACAGTAGATTTCGATTTTAATGGAAATATATAATAGTTTTAGTTGTCTAGTAGTAGCCTGCAACTTCGATTGCGTGGATTTCCTTCCAACTTTAATTCTACTCATTAACCGTTCCCATCGAAATCTGGGTACAAAATTATATCGCCTTAAAAAATGCCCATCATTCTTAATTAAGGTGCTAGGTTTTGCTAAGACGGCTTTGTTTCTTAGTTTAGCTGGATTATTAATCTGGTTCTCAATCAGGTATTCCAGTTTCAGTTGTACTGTAAGTCGAGTTGAAAATAAAAATTAAATGGCCACATGGGTAAGGCTGGCAATACGTATGAGCGTGTACTCGGTAGTTTTGGTTATGGTCGTCGCAATACAGAGGGAGAAAATGTTCTACGAACCTGTATTCTGCCTGACTTTTTATCTCAAAATAAACCTGAACTAAACTCAAATAGATTATTTGCTAACCAGACGGTGTCATATCGGCAAGGTGACTAACTGTAAAGTCATTAGTGAAATCCTGTTGGCCTAATATCGTCTCGTTGTCATGTAATATGTCTTTACTTCCAAAGAAAGTAGCCAAGAAACGTAAATCTAGAATCAAGTGGTAGTTGCTGAATGAATCGATGCAGACAGACTTTCTGGCAGAGGTTGAGAGTCAAAATCTATCGACTAATACCGAAACTGCTCAGGAAATTTGGAATCGAGCCCAGTTGGCAATTATTACGGCGGGTAAGCGAGGTCTTGGCCTGTCATCTCGGGAAGGACCCAGAAGTCATTGATAATTAATTAATTGAGACATGGTGGTGGAACGACAAAATGCAGGAGGTGGTTCGTGAAAACACTTGCTGGGGAGTGGCAGCAATCGCTTGCACTTCTGAAGACAGATTAGAGTACATAGCAGCGAAACGTGCCAGTAAAAGACACGTGATTGGCTACAAAGTGATGCAGATATCGCAAAAGGTCTTTGCGTCAAAGATTCCCATGGCATGCTGCCTTGCATGACTATGTGAAGAAGAGGTGATGCTACTTCACGGAGTTGCTGCACTCTGCATCCGTGCAGACTTCCAACCAAACTGCCACCTAATCTTGGATTCAAGTACTGTAGCACCTGACGAAACTCAGGATTGTCTTCAGCGCAATCGGAAAAGACGTTGGGATTATAGTGATTCCGATCGAGGCATGGAAATCATTGGGCTCTCTTGATTACTGACCTTTTTAACCGCATCTTGAACACCGGAACAATGCCACATCAAAGAGGTGCTACAGTTTTTATACCCGTATTTATGGGACAGTGTGCAAGATTGTGGTAGTTAAAGGGCTAGTTACGTACGGACGTGGTAGTTAAAAAAAAAAACTTTTTGAGCGCATAATCGACCTCAGGTTTTACTGAGAGTGTATCAGTCTCTGTATGTCAATATTTCTAGATATGCAGAAGGCCTTTCACTGTGTGCCTCATCAATACGTCTGGTGGACATTGCGATCCCAGAGGCCTATATTGACATTATAGGAGACATGTACCGCGATTCCGTTTCAATGGTTAGGACTGCTGTTGGTGACACGATACCCTTTTGCGATTACAGTAGGGGTTCATCAGGGCTCTGAGCCCATTCTTGTTCAATGTAGTAAGTAAGGATTCGCTTGAGAACGGTGGTCTTTAGCTAAATGTGACGAAGACCGAGTACATGACCTGCGGGATCCCGGACTTAAGCACTATTCACATAGGTCCTGAACCAGCCGTCAAGTCAAAAAAGTTTAGGTACCTTGGATCCATTTTGCGGAGTCCGGAGGCATTGATCACGATGATTAGCGTTGCTTGGGCCAAACGGTGTAAGGTCACAGGTGTGGTCTGCGACCGCAGATTACCACCCAAACTCCAGGGGCTGATATACAAGTGCATAATCCGACATAACCGCACATAACACATTAACAAACAAGCGGACAAACTCCAAGAGCGTCACCTGAGATGGTATGGCCACGCTGCGCGTCGGCCTAGGAACTATGTCGGAAGAATATGCCTTGAGATGTCTGTCCCGGAGGCCAACGAAAGAAATGAAATATATGTCGTGAAGCAGGATATGAGATAAACTTACCACCTAGAATGTTAAAGAAGGTGGAGAAGGCACATCCTGGCAAATGCTGTGATTAACGTCAGGAAGAAGAAGAAGATTCAATTTTTATACTTTTTATTATTCTATAGATAGATTATAAACAAAATAATGAATAAAATAAAATATAAATAAATAAAATATAA